>CM027082.1:25368246-26598246 GCA_015343265.1 Pao palembangensis | reverse complement strand
AAAAAGCAATCTTTAGGAAGGATCAGAAAGGTTGGCATTTGGATGATTAAAATATTTCCCTTTCCTCTGCCCCTATTTTAAAAAGCAGATCAAACTTTTTCTGCTGACAGTTTCTAGTCGTCCCCTTTTCATTTTCCCATCACATATGATGGACAATGATGGAGTGAAATGGAAGGAAAAGACCTCATTTCCACTTTTCTGTCTAGAAATCAGGAGGCAGGAGCAGAAGGAATTCAATATCATCAGAGAATAACCTTTAGACTGCTCTTGCCAGCTTGCAGCATAATTGTTTCCTTGAAAAACTCCAGTTCTCTGCTGAAAGGACTTCCTCTCGGTTTTCTCTCGGAGAAGTATAGCTCCGTCTTGCATTTTCTCTCCTCGAACTGACATGACATCGTCTCACACACATTCCCCGCCTGTGGAGCGAGCCACAGCGTTGTGATTGTGACAGTCTACACCTTCCATACTGCATGTCTATTAAACACTTCCCCTCTCTTGTGCATGCCAATCCAATTGCCAGCTCAGAAATCAGCGTTGCCCCCATTATTTGTCCAGTTGTTATGTAAATGTTAAGGGAAGTGCTGATTTGTTGCCTTTGGCTGATTTAAGACCTTTTCTACACTGACTGATTCACACTCTCAGATGTATTAATTCAAGTATATTAGCTTATATACAGGATATTATCGTGGTTAGGCCTTGAGTATTAGTCAGTTCTATTATCTATTAATTCTGTTGACTAAGAATCTTAGTCTTCTTGTTATTCTGTGATCTTAGTCTGAGTTGACAGTATAATGAGATTTATTATTAAAATAAACTGACAGACTCTCACTTGCTTTCAGGAGTGTCACATTAATTATGGAGTGGCAATAGGAACATGATAACGACACTGCAGATCATGTTAAAGAGTACATATTGAATCTGTAATTATTTCCATTTAGATTCCAATATGAGACGTGTGTTTTTAATTACGCTGCCACGCTTGAAACAATTATGCATCGTGTTTCCAGCTCTACAGAAGAGATATTAAAGCCCAAACTGAGCTGACGGAAACTGATGTCACACGCTTAAGCTTGCATTCTGGTGGGATTGGGGCTAGCGCAGGTCATCGCGGCGGACGCCTGGACCAGTGCCCTGGCTCGCTGCTAAATCCCATCACTCAACCTTATTGGTGGAAGAGACGCTCTTCGGCCTTCACTGCTCACACAGAAAGACGCAGGGGCAGAGAATTAGGAGGTTCTACATAAAACGGGTGATTAGCAAAGCACAGGAAATGCAAATGTTTAAGATGCAGATTGTCTTCTTTGAGATGAATGGCATCAGTTGCCTAGCAATGAGGCTCCGTGCTACTACAAGGAGAAATAAGAGCACCATTTTGAGCTCCGTCTAATCCACACGGAGGTGTTTCTTCTGTTATCTCTCTGGCTTCCTCTCTGCTTTCCTCACTTCCTCATCACCAGATGTGTCATTTACAGACCGAAACTCGTCGGCACCCACTGACCTTGTTTCACAGCGTGTGGCTGCAACCAAACAGGTAGCACAAAAACGACACAGTTCACACTCAGTTTGGATAAACGAGGAGTTGCAGCGCCGGCTCAGGATGAGGAATGTAAAATAACATAAATGTGATGAAAGAATATAAATATAAAACGTAATAAAGTGGAAACTATAATCTTTAACACAGTTTCACATTCGTCTGTTGAGGCACGCGGCTGCAGAATTATCTGTAATGACAGTGTTTATTGAATTAATGCATAAACACTGCTACACGTAATTTGCTGTCACACTGCTGAGAACGTTAACCTTCTCATAAGACGCTGCTGTGATTATATGTCTTTCACAAAAATCCGTCACCCTAGAAATTAAATACAGGGGGTGTTAAATTTCGAACGAGGTCGTTTTACGACACAATTTAATTTCCATAACACTGAGGCAAGATACATCTATTAAACTTACGTAAAGTGTCAGCCCAACTGTTTATTTCTATTTAATGTAATGAGGATATCTCATTGCCATGCTTTTTCGTGAGGTGGTGTGGCTGTAATGGTTGTTAGGGAAAAACAACAACAGACAGCTGGACTTTTTTCATGCAACCACAGATGATGAAAATACTAAAGCAGGACATCAGCAATATGGAGCTGGAAGTATATCTGGGCCATCTATCTGCTAAAGCAGCTCTATTTGGCTGAGTTCAGGGGAGTTGAGGCCAACACAAAGTGTGACAGAGACAGATTAAACTGCTTTATCAGCCACGTGAAGCTGAGGCTGCAGGAATCCACGTGGTATTATTTTCAGTGGCTTTCCACCCCATCCTCTTTATTTACTAATTTATTCTCTTTGTGGTCTCGTTATCGGGTGCAGATGGAGGCATAAACATTCAATTTGAAGGGGGAGGATTTAAAGATAAAAGTTCCTATTACGGGTCAAGTGTATTACAGTTGCTTTTTTGTTCCAGCGGTGAGGCTTAGGCAAACTTGGTAAGCTTAGATGAGAACATACCAGAGTTGTTAGCATGGATGTTCATGAGCTTGATGAGGTCAGAGAACACAACAAAGATGAGACTCATATATTAGGACCTGTGTTCCGGATTAGAGACCAGATTGTGGGTGGCAGGATATCAAAAGGGACCCGTCGAGTATTCAGAGTCCAAAGCTGGCAGAGAAACAGAGCTTTATTCAGCAGGTCACTGCACATGCCTGGACGCTAAATGAATGTGTTGTTTACTGAACCGAGCTGCGAGTCTCTCCGAACAGCAGCTCCCACCTTGTCTCTTCCCCATCCCGGGACCCGTGGGTCTTACAGACATTTTTAACAGCGGATATCCTCCTACTTCTTAGTCCTGTGATCATGTGGAATCCCGTAGCCCCCACACAACCCACCCCGCCCCTCCCCAACCCGGTGTGTATTTACTCCAAACTGAAGACAAAGCATCTGTCGAGTGGGATTTAATGGCGACATGGATGAAGCTGGCCGGAGCTGTGAGTGACATCATTTGGAAGCGGCCCCACTTCTGCATAAACAGGAGGTTTCTAAAAGGAGCTGGAGGAGGACAAGGAGCAGCACAGTGATTGACATCTGCAGTGTGAGCGTGTGAACCAGAAACAGGGAGAGTCTATGGTTATACCTTCCCCCATGCTGGGCAGGATTCTTCCTCACCCATACACGAGTCTTTCAACATGAGTCTTCTGACATGTTTTGTAATAACAGTCATTATGGAGAAAGAGCTCAGGTTCTAGACACTGTGAAGCAATGTCGGCCTTTCACAGACCCTACTGGGATCTGTGTTATTCTTCATTCATCCTCGTGCTGGGATCAGGTTTGAGCCGTCTCTTCCTGCGGCTGACCTCTGTGAAAGGTGACGGTGGGGCGCCGATATGCAGATATCTAAACCTTGCGAATGAGCCAGTGCTGCTTGTTTGAATTAGAAGCCTCGGTTTGAATAACGAAAGTGAAAAGCGAGAGCAGCAGGTTTGCACGTATGTGAAGCGAAACTCTGCGTCGCTCTTGAATCTGTTCATAAAAGCAGAAACACTGTGATGATCTGCTGTGGCCAGAAACTCAACCAAGGCTGCCGTCCATCGCTATGACAGGAATGTGGCTGCATCCTGACGGTGGCTTATTGTTCTACCCTGCTCTCTGACAGGTTACGTGTTTCCAAGTGTACAAGGCAGAACACTGCTTTCTGTCTTCCGATGGTGAAATCAAAACCACCATGACGTCCGACTGGGATCTCTTGCCCGTTTCTGACTCCAGGCTGGATGAGAGGGGAGCTTGTCTCCATCAGTCGTGTTAAGGCGCAGATGTGGGGTCTGCTGTTATCCTGCCTGCAGTGGTGGCCGCTTTAGTCGCCCAAGCATAATTATCACACTGCTTTACTGTTATGGTAGCATGTGTTGCTCTCAAGGCCACAAACTAGACACGGGCTCTGCTACAGCTAACCGCACATATATGCCCTCAGAAACAATGGTTGGGGAAAACACGTCTGCTCTGTTCATGTCCCATCGATCTGATCTCCTTAATGTTTGCTGGCTGGCTTTAAGGGTTGACAAAGGCAATCTTGGAAAATCCTTCCATGACCCATTTTAGTCTGATCTCGTTGGGCTTAGGCTCAAGCACGTGCCGATCTGACCTGACCCCTATCATAGAATGCACAGACCGAGGGACAGACCCCAGGCTGATTCTTCTGGTCTAAGTCTTTACACTTAATCCCCGATGGAGGTTGTTTGTTAGTGATCGAGACAAGAGCAGAGCGAGGCCCCCCTGTGGAGAATACTAACTGCAGTGTGCTGCCGCGACTCCACTTCTCCCTCCTTCCCTCCTTTTCCCCTGCGTTTCGCCTTGTTATGTCAAGTGTGGCAGCGTGTGCCACTTCTCACGCACGCTCTTATCGCCAGTCTGCAAACTTTTACACGTCAGCCGTCTAACTCCAGGTATAAATCCATGTCTTTCTCATTATCCTACTGAAAGAAAATGCACGCACTTGAGCGCATATCTGCCGTAAGTGAAATTATTTTTTATGCTTCGCTGAGTCAGCAGCACTCCACCTTCAACCACTGATTTTCTCTCTCAGTCAAAATCTACTTACTCTCTCTCTCTCTCTCTCTCCATCTCTGTGTGGCCATTTATTACATTTTCCCACTGCACACAGAGTAACGACATTAATGCTCACAAATATCAGCTTTTCAAATGGTTTTTGTTCAGGTAATGGATTCGTTCAGTCTCTTTCAGCTGACAGACTTTGTGCATCAGCTCCATCATGGTTTGGCGTGTGCGATAATGTGTGAGGTGGTGAATTATCTCATTCCTGAGTTGACCAACACTCATCTCGGAGTTGGAAGCTGGCCATACCAACCGATTCCTAGAACGGCTTCCAAACGGCTCCGGGAAGCCCACTCGACAGTGACGGTACCAGGAAGTCAAGACAAACCCTTGCGTGGTCCTGAAGCATCTAAAATTCATTATTATACAATTCTAAATTCCATTTTAGAAATTTTGAAAGACATTAAAATCATTTTATCGTATCCTTTTACATGCGGTTTTTACTGTCCTCCTCAAGTTGTTTATTTCTTCCACAGGATTAAGCTCAGTCTTAATTTTCTTCCTTTTCCCTGTAGCCTACTTTTCCTTCTCTGGTCATTAATGCTGTAGCTGCTCTGTAGTTAAATCCCCGATGAACTGAAAATCAGTGGGATTTTCCTGCTGTTTCAAAGGCTGCGACACGTTGCACAGGTAAAGCGACGTGACTTTTGATGGAAACCACAAACAAGCGGATCAGCTCCTCAGCCAGTGTTTTCAATCAGGAGACACTGTTACAAGAGCAGCAGCGAAGGTAAAGACGGAGCAGAAGATCACACTGATTCATACATAACTGAAAAAGTTGTGTGTACAGTCAAATGTGGCATGTGAGGGGAAATAACTGGAAATGTTAGATGGGCAGATTTTAAATTTGTGCTGATATAATTCTGATCAGGCCTGTGGAGCCTATAATAAATAGGGCAATGAAGTCAACAGTGCTGACATGGCGACTAAATTAGGACTTTTCTCATTTATATACATAGAGTCAAGCTTACAGAGACTACCAACTAGCTTTATTTGCCAATGGCAGTCATTAACAAAGTTAAACATGAATATCATAGTGAAGATGCTGCTCACAGCAAAATAATGATAAAAGAATGATAAAATCTTTTCAAAGCCTTCAAGCCTCCTTACAAATTCAACTTGTAGAATAGTGGTGACCTTGGAATCAAAGGCGCCAACTGGAGCTAAGCAAAAGTTTCACCAGGAAGAATGAGTCTCTTCATCCATTTCTGCTTTATTCTAAAATGACTGGGCTCTGAGAGACGCCTCCTTCAGCCTGGACGCCCCAGACTGCTAACCAACCCTCCAGTCGACAAATCTGCATCATTTTTTTAAGCATCCATTAATGTAACACGATTATTGTTTATCCATCTTTCCCAAGCATTTTTTTTTTTTTGGATGCATTTAAGAGAATACAGGATTTATTCTGAACAAACGTTTCCTGATCATTACAAAGACGAGACGTTTATAACTCAGTGTCAGAAGCAGCTCAGTTCTCCTCTTCTTCTCTCCTCGTCTTCGCTCATCCTCCCCCCTCAGGTTAGCTGCTTCTGGAGTATCACCCCAGCTGTGACCCCTAGCCTCCCTCTCTAATGATCTGATCTTTCCTTCTTGCCTCCCTCCTTGCCATCACTCCCTGTCTCTCCCTTGTTTCCCAGGGGATCATGGGATGAAGGACTTGGGAAGGAAGGGGGCAGGTGGGGTCTGCTTCTTCGGGAAGCCCCCCTGTCTGCTAAGTTTCTTGAATATCTCTCGTCCTTTTCTCTCTAAGTCTAATCTAAATGGGGGATCATGCTCACTTGTTACATTAATGTGCACTTTGGGCCCGGTTGGAGCAGGTTACGCTGGCAGAATACTGATGGCGGGGGTAAGACCCAGTCACAGGCATCTGACGGATAGACAACGCAGAACTGGGAAGCGGCTCGCATTTCATTCAAACAGTGGAGATTCTGAGTGTGAAACTGGTTCAGAATTTCGATATTTTGTAATTAAATCATCTGTGTTATTTCACAGCAGCTTTAACATTCATGAAACTTGTTGAATATGCCTGGTAAATGTCATTTTTTTTTCTTTTTTCGACCTCAATATTTGCTATCACTCCTAAAGCTGCAAATTTGAAACAACAGATTTTTCTAATTAGGACCCAACCAGCATGGTTTTGTGATTCAATTGTGTCTGTTTAGGTGGAGGAAAGTGGAGTAAGCATCTTTATTAGCTGTTAGCTGAGTTACGGATATGAAAGCGTGTCCGTGTTTGGTGCTAAAAGCAGCAGGAGATTATCCAGCCTGCAAATACACGGGAGAATAAGATGCCCTTTGTACCACACAACAGAGGGCATTTCATGGGCAGAGCGCTGATCCCCTCACTGGTGTACAGTTGAGGCAATGTAATCCCAAATTATTTAACCAGATTACTAGAGCATGAGAAAAATGTTGCCTCTGAATTATACATGGAGGGTTTATGTAGGAAGATACGAGGCCCAGTCTGTGATTATTTTCCATCAGAGATGCTGCTGAGCAGTTCAGGCTCTGCAAATGTTATTAGCATACAGGTGAAGGACAAGGAAGTACGCCAGATAATGTTTTGCAGATCATTTCGTTCCACTCAGTAAAAGCAGCGAGGTATATTGGAAAAGAGATGATATAAATTACCATTTGGTGCCTTATGTCCCAGTTTCTCAGGTAGAACTCTCATACACGTCTGAGATTATGCTGCCAAAAATGTTTTGGGTACTGACATTTGTTCAGCTCAGCTCACATATGAAACATTACAGGCTGTTTGGCAGCAAACGGTGGAGAAAGTTTGGTCTCAGACCAAACAAACTTGCCAAATGGACACTTTTAAATGCTTACAAGCTTTTTTTCTTAAAGGTAAATAAATAAAGTATTTACTGTGAAAGTGTTGACAGTGAAAATCCTTTCCTCTGTTGTTGCTATTTCGAAGTGCAGCATCCCTCACTCTGTCCATCTGTTTCATTAGGACTATTATTGTCTGTGGTGAGAAAAACGAGCACTCAGCGGTTGATTGAAACTCTGGTCCGACAGCTCCAGCTGTGGCCGGGTCCCCTCACTGGAGGTGGACGGCGAGGCGGTGAAAACGTGCAGGTCAGGCTGCCAGAATAAGTCAAAGTGACACAGCGACCACAGTCACCTCCAAAAGGCAGCAGCAAAAGGAGAACATGCTTCTGGAAATTCTTCATCCATGTTCAAGCAATGACAAAACTATCAGACGTGAGCACTAAAAACAGGTCATAACAGCAGCGATTTCAGCCGGCTCAGCTGCTCTATTGTGTGACGAAGCCACGATTTACTGATGCCATCCATCCTCTCTACCCAGCAGCAAACAGCTGGTCCGCTATCGACCAGACTCTCCTGGTTTTTGGGGTCAGAAGCTGTGACAGGAAAGCAGATGACTCTGCTCTCCTGCATCACACACACACACACACACGCTGAACAGCAATGAGCTTTGCTGCCCATCAGCTCTGATGCCTTTAATATCCGCCCTTGGCTACCAAGAAAATGAACGGAATGGAGATGGTGAAAGAATGGAGGGAAGAAAGCGATAAAGAGGAAGAAGTGGAATGAGTAAAGGGAAAGATTAAATAGAGTCAGGGGCAGGGAAACAGAAGAAAGAGAGCCAGAGAGAAAGATAAAGAGGCAGAACAGGAAAGTAATCATCTGACAGGTCTTAAGGTCTCAGTCAGACTCACTTACAGTCCTGAGGCAAAAACCATGCAAGAGTTAGCTTTAGCTGCGAGTGCGAGGATGAAAGATGAGTTCAGTTCGAGCAGTGAAGATAAAGAGCAGGCTGGGGTGAATGGGAGTGGATGGCGGGGGACTGAGCCGTGACCATTGTGGTTCCTCCCACAGATATCTAGAATGTCTTTTTGAGGTTGGTTACTTGGATATAGGTCTCATTGTTTTAGGAGATGAATGTCTCAGTGCTAACTCATGGTAGCTCTGGGCTGGGCGTCATTAAAGCTCTCAACCGCCCTATAATAAAGTTTCACTAGTTAAATTTTATTGATTTGAGGTTAACTTAATCTGAGCTATGAATATGTAAACATGGCAGCCAAGAAGAGCCAAAACCAAAGTAACCAATGTTAGATTTGATTTATTTCCCTCCACTTCTGAAGCTGACAGCTGCTAATTTATTCACGTATATTCAGGAAACCTCTGCTTTGATGTTTGACTTTGACCTTTGATCCACTACTATGCCTTCATCTCCGTTTAAGGCCCTTTTCAGAACACTGTAGCTGACAGCTGCCAAGCAGGTCTGGACAGAAAAACTCTCTCTTCTGCTCTAATTCATGCTCATCGGTGAGCTCAATCTGCAGGGATGCGCCGCACGACAGAAACTACGCAGCCTAATCCTCCCGGCTGGACGGACAAGCGATAACCGAATCCACACGAAACCGGTAAAAAGAGATAAAAACAAGCAGCAGCTGTGCCCGCGTTGGGTCGTGAGAAAAATCATAGAAATGTAAACACACACACACACACGCAGACCTTTTCTCTGAAATGGGTAGAACAATAATATATACACTATGAGATCTCAGTGCTCATTCAGAAACAGGCTGCAACTTGTTTGTTCTTTTGCCTTTAGTTTGCATTTTACAGATCAGTTGATATCAGACATATTGAGCCCAGTGCCCGAGTGTTTCCAGACAGCAGATTGTTGTGCTCATGAAAGACTGGTTTTTGTTTTGTTTTGTTTTGTTTTGTTTTGTTTTGTTTTTTGCCGTATCCGGATACTGCACACTGAATAAAGTTATTTATTTGAATTTCAATAGTAAGTAAACTGACTCTGAAAGTTGGCTGATGACTGAGCAGAAAGATCAATAAACTCCACCCAGAAATGAAAATTAAATTGAATTTCAACATATTAGATCAAACATGGCAGGAAGTTTGCTCAGTGATCACACACTGCCGGAATGACTCAGCAGCAGCTGGTCCGGTTTGGTAACAGGATTCATATTTTTTGTCCACTACATTTAGCAAATATCCCGCCCATCAGCGTCACTTATTCAAATTGCGGCCGAGGAAGAGGGAGAGAAAGCGCGGAGCCTCACACACGCTTACACACACACACACACACACACTCCGGAGCGGAGCCACAGAGGGAAAAGCACGGACCGGGTGAGAGCTCGGGGATCCTTCGGTGTATTCGCAACTCGCATGACCACAACCGGTTCCGAAGATGTGGACCGAAGTCGGGAGGCTTGTACTGCTGCAGTTGTTTCTCACGGAGCTCCGCTGCGCTGATGGTAAGAGGCTCTACCCCGGAGGCGGACTCGCATCTCCGCCGCAGAGACAAACGCGGCGGGGGATCGCGGTCCGCCGACAACCTGATCTGATGCCCCGCGCTGGATTTTTACGCACGGCTCGCACCTGGATCGCGGGTCTCGGCCCACACAGTGACCCGAACGCGATCAGGAGGTGACAATCCAAATAAGGGAAGCTCGCTGCCGAACACGTGTTCAAATACAGGTCGGCGTTAAAGGGAAAAATGACGTGGTGAAAGCGCAATTATGCTTTCGGTGTTTGCTGCTGCAGTTTTAGACGTTTAAACGCAATTGTGTCTCCAAGAACCTGCAGGACCCAGAACTCTGGGTCACAGCAGAGCTCATGACACCGACACAAGCCGCAAACACAACAGAAAGAAGAGTAATTTGTGTTGTTGCGCATGTGGAAAGAAAAGCAACAACAAAGACATGTTTTAAGGCAGTAATCATTAAACAATTGATGTCTTTACTACAGTTAATGACGACTGTGTTTTTTCTGCTGTGAAGACCAGTTTGTTAAGGATCTCAAATACCTGAGCTTTACAGGCCGACCTGGACGAAGCAGCCACTTATTCTGTTTCAAAAACTGCTGCGCTGGTTGTTCTGAACGTCTCTGGTTTCTTCCTGACACTTTAGGGACTCATACGGTGTCGGAGTGTGAAACCGGACAGTTCCAGTGCAAGAATGGACGGTGCATCCCGACCCTGTGGAGGTGCGACGACGACGACGACTGCTCAGACAACAGCGATGAGGAGAACTGTCGTAAGTACCCTCGTGCCTGTTTCCCTTGGAGATAGACGCCATTCCTGCTGCCTAATGGCTTCTTGTCCTTTTATCTGGGATTCCCAAACACCGCTGACACACATCAGGGGCCAGAATATTACTTAATCGCCAGTATTTAATTGGATTGGAGTATATCTTATAGGTAACCGATGAAATCCATATTGTAATCTTTAAATGAATTAAGTTGGACTCGGTATAAGCTCATTATCATATTGCTGGGCCCTCTGGAATCTCCCTTCAGTTGTAATATTCTACAGACACCAGCATAAGCTGCTGATCCAAGATCAGGTCACATGGGCACAGGAATTTAAACCAATTTCTCACTAATTTTTAAGCCTCTGACACAATGAGAGTCGCAGTTCCACGAGTAGAAAGAAGAGTCTTCACCTTGTTGCAGCAGCAGACATCAGTTGTGAGTCGTGCTGCTCGACTGTACGGCCTTATTACGCGTTTGATATGGATGTGATTAAACTGAGTCCTGTTGATGATTAATGGAGCACGCTACAATGCAAACACTGCACCTCTTGGATACGGCTGGTCACAGTTTAGCCCTTCCTTTGTTCTCGGCGGCACCGCTGCTGCGTTTGCCGACACAAACAGACCTCTCATGTAGAATTAGAAATAGAATATTAGACAATTAAATATTGTATCACTCCATTTGGAAAGGACTCTCCCCTATTCCGCAAATTGCCCAGACAACCGGCCAAGTAATCATGGCTTATGAATTCGTCATGCAGCTAATTACTCCAACGCTTGCATTAGCTGGGGCAATTGATTCATCGCTCAGCTACGGTACGAGCGCCCCAAACACATGAGCGTCCTGTGTCACATGTCCGCCACGACCGTGGCCACCGAATGTCTCGGGGAGTTCTTCAGATGAGTGCTGTGGCATTTACAAGCCCGTCTCATTGACTGCAGAGGCCAACAGGGATTGTGGGACGTTCAGTGGGCAATACTTGATGGGAGCGAAATGAGATTTTAATGAGCTAACAGGTGTGGCTTACTTTGCTGTTTGGCATTAGTGCTGCTGGAGGAGATGAGGATTTAAGCTGCAAGGTGACTGCGTTCTGGAGGGAGTTTCTGATGACTTCACTCACTGATACGGTGTCCTCATGGGCTTTTCTGCCATTCTCCCGCTCTTCCACCGCTCCGTCTTTCCAAGTTTGCACAATCAAAGTTTTGTTTGTTCTTCCCGTTACACGTCGTTCCTCGCCCCATTTTCACATCTGTTTTTGGGCGTCCTGGCGGTGCAAATGCTGCCTGGTTACGTCCACTAGTTTTTGCCACAGAGCTGATGGCTGGGTCACAGATAAATCCACCAGCATGGCTCTGGTTGCGGGAGTGATGCTGGGGACCTGGCACTGAGCCATCCCACTGGAACAGATGCCAGGACTGCGCTCTGCTCCCCCCCACCCCAAAAAAAGCCAATATCACCAGTTAAGCTCTGCAAAGAGGAGGAGGAGGAGGAGCAGATAGAAGAGATTTGATTGAGGGGAAAAGGACAGTTTTAATGAAAAACATGGAGACAAAGAAGGAAGAATCGAACAGTCACTTAGAAAAAAAAACACTTTTCTGATGATTTCCAGGTCTCACGTTACTCGAAGTGCGTGCGCTGGTGTGTCTAAAACACTTTGCATGTAGTCTTTGATAGTCAGTGGGAGGTGGAGGCTTGCCTTGCCTCTGGTCAGCTGTTTGCCTTCCTTACTGTAGAGGAGCGACCGAAATGGCAGCTGTATTCATCAAAATCATGCCAGCTCGGCGACTCTTCCACCTCTTTGTGCTGATGTGCTGACCGATGTTTATGGAAATCTCTTCCTAACAAACATGCATTTGTCCGGCCCGCAGCATTTTTTTTTTTTTTTTATGCCGTGACCGAGAGTCATACGTCAGCTGTTGAGGGTCCTGGTTGTCACAAAGCAGCTTGCAAGAGTTCTAAACGAGTATTAAATGTACACAAATGAACCGCACACTACCGGAAAACTGTGATGATGAAGGGCTTGTAAACATGGCGCGGAGGGTTTCCTCTGACACACTAACCCGTCTATCACAGTTGGTGTGTCTGCTTGTCTTTTGTCCCTTGTCTCTCCTCTTCCTCATTTTCCTCCTCCTGCTCCCGCTCGTCTCCTCCCCTTCTCTTCTGCCTTATTCTCAACATGCCTCCTAGTATATCGCGTTCTTGTTGCCCTGGGAGACGGTACAGTGGCGGTGGCGGTACGATGGAGGGGGTTTGTGCATGCATGTGCTTTCTTTGTGGTGCGCGGGAAATCTTTCCTGTACGCTTGGACACGCGGCAACGTTCCACACGGCTTTAGCATGACCCATATTTTTGGCCGCGCAACATACATAAAACAGCCTTATCGTGTTTATAGCGGATTGAAGTGGATTTAAACACGCCTAATCCAAAGTGCCACTGTAGAAATCTTCTCAGATCTGAACCTCATGTCATCTTTCAATTGTTTTGTAGATCGTCAGTCATATGTGGGTTTATTTGAACTGTTTTTTTTTTTAATAAATGATAATATTGAATGCAAAGATGTAAAAAATGACACAGTGAAGACTAAATGAATCCTTCCAAAGACTGAAATACGTGTTAATTACAGGCAAACAGTACAAATGACACCATGCTGACCCTTTGTTAGGAGAAACATAGTACACTAGGGTGGGAGGAAAGTTCAGTGTGTGTGTGTGTGTGTGTGTGTGCTGTGGCAGGACAATGAGGCTGAGCAGGGATGAGGAGGGCAGCGTCTCCTCTGCAGGCTGAGAACAGCTTCCCATAGAGGAGACATCACAACGCATTTCACGCCACCCGGCTCCATGTGCATATGTGTGCGACGCTGGTCTCTCCACACACTCCCTGCCTCACACACACCAGCGCTTCCGATGTTGAAGGCATTATTACGAGCAGCTCGGAGAAACGCCTTCTGGTCACCTGCTGTCGCACGTACACACTGGCTACTGCAGCGCAGCTGGGGTCAGACTTTTAGTAGGAGGTGGCGAGCAGAGGCCGGGGGATTAATCAGTTCCACCCAAACACACCAGCACAGACACAGTGGGTCTTACCTGTGTGGTATACGAGCCAGTAAAAAGCCACAGGTTCAACACAAAGGCTGCTCCTTCATTATGTACTGATCGTGTCTTGTCAGCTAATCAGGCTCTAGTGATCTAAGTTGTGTCGTTGGGTCTGGAGGTTGCTACAAGCTCGTTTTTGTTCATTTGCGTCATAGGCAATGGGTCACGTGTCAGGGGCTTGGTTTACCAGGGCTGGATTTAATCACCTGATTAACCAAGGCGATCTGGGGCTTAACACACAACTAACTAATCAGATCGCCTCCCCACATTCCCCTGGGCAAGGCCAGGCTGGACCCCGATGTAGTGTTTACGACGGGGAACCACGGGTCAGACAGCAGGGTCACTTTACAGGTCGCGCTGCCGTTAAAGTTCTTGCACAGACGGGAAATTAACGTTCATTTATCTGGAAGAGTGAAAAATGAAGCCTTTTGACGTGATTTTAGCCCTGACAAATAATTGTATTTGCACGCCAACGCCTGCTTGCTGCACGCTGCTGTTTGGTCTCTGAAAAGAGAGAACTTTGGCCAAATGCTTGATGCCAAGTGTGTCAGTCTGTTTTTTGCAAGTTCTAGTGAAATGAAGTATGGCATTTACAAATGCAACTGGCTTAATTTAGCGAGACATTTTTGGATTTTCTTCAGTTCTTCAGCCAACTGATGCAGCCAGAACTGCTTTCCTTCGTTTCGCATGTGATGCCTGCACAGACGACACGCTCCAAACAACCGGGGCGCCACCTTTGTCACGCTGCGTTTTGTGTTGTACAGCCTGACCGTGGCCGGTGAGCAGGAGGCTGGAGATGAGCTGAGCTCGGTGCTGTCCTCAGACGTGTTCTCCCTCCTTCTCATATCATATCCATGTCCATCTCCCTCACTTTGTTCAGTGTTTAGCCTGGTGTTTCTCCTTTCTTTTTTTTTTTTTGTACGACTCAGCGTTGATCTATGTCCTGTCTTTATCTTATTCAGTACATGATTTTGGAGGATGCTGGAGGTCATCCTCCCTTCATGGATTAAAGGCTGCTTGCATCTTGTGGAGGGGAAAAACACAGGCAGCTGATCTGACTTTCGGGTCCAGTGTCAACGTCATAAATTATAAATTCACATACGAGAGAGTGAAAACAAGCTGTAGACATACAATGCATCCCCGATCCAGTAGTCCCGCCCCCGCCACTCTGATAATGCGTCACTCCTCTGTGTTCTTTGTTTAAGGGTGTCGTTTCTGGTGTTTGTAAAAGCCTCCTAACGCAGTTTTCTCTTGTTTAAGTGTCTGTCTTGTGTCAGAGGGCAGAAGAAGTGTAACCTTTTAAATTCTTGGTCTCTGTTTGTGCCTGCTGACTGCTGACAAGTGGGAAAACCTACAACAGACTTTGTAAAGTTTGTGCACAGGAAGTTGCACTCTTTCTCTCTCCTTCGTGGCCCTCGCCACCCCCTTTCCCTTTTTCTGTCAGGGTGAATTCAGTCTTTCAGGGTGATTAGCCAGTTCTGTGCATCGCCGACTATCTAAAGTTGAACCCCTCTGTCCTATTTCCCAAGCGTCTTTGCGCATGTGTGGATGTTTAGCTCATTCTTAGGTGCCTCTTTGTGATTGTGTTGCCCCCCCCACCCCCACCCAGCCGTGTCTGACAGGGTATCGTGACATTAATCCGCGGCTCAGATTAACCGAATATCTTCATGTGCCTCCATTTCATTATTTACATTTGCTGTAATCCTGTTTTTCACCTTGCGCTCTGTTGCCGGTGTACGCAGTCAGGGAGCGGCGCATCAAACAACAACTTTGAATGATGATGAATAAAACATGGCTGCTAATACCAGCCTGTTGGGCTGAAACTGAGATAGAACCCTTGAGAACAGCGAGTCAGAAGTAGTGTCAAAAAGTTTGACAACAAAGTTACAAATTAGAGCAATAAGAGTCTAGTTTAGGTTTTCTTTCTTTAAACCGTTTTATTTCAGTACCGCTGTCACTTTGCCGGTGTTACTTTTGCACGTCAGGGGACGGCTCCACCAAACAGCCGTTCATTTACGACTGGAGTCACAGTCAGTCACCTGAAGATTGCACAGGCTGTGTTTGGGAACTGCGGGAGGATATCTGAGAACTTCACTCACATTTTCCCTCACAGCATAAAGCTTCATATCAAATAATACTGCTTAAAATAATATTTCCACATGCAGAATCAGTATGTAATGGTTAACTTTGCAGATCGCTGATGTTTTGATACGCGGTCTATATCCCGCTTCCACGTCTCAACCTTTCTTACCTGTGTAATCTCACCTTTTCCAGTTTCCCTGTTTCTGGGTTTTGAATAAAGCCGTTTAGTTTGCAGGCATGTACGTGCACATGGACGCACACACAGACAATATATCGCCATCGTAAACATGCCTGAAGCTTCAGAATGACTATTTTTTATTTTACCTAGAGGGGATTTAGCTTGTTGTTCCTTGCAGGCTGGTGGGAAGAGGGGGAGGGGGAGTCGCTCTTTGACGATATGGTGTTCAGTAATGCCAGTTATCAGAATAAAAAGCTGGTGGGACAAGAAATCTTTGAAAATCCAGAAGCACTAGGCCCATGTAGCGTTCACCGACAACCTGCTTTGATATTACAGCACACCGACGCCATGTCGATGTTGGGTTGGTTAATGGGTTAGGAAATAATAAAGGAATCTGTTGTAAGCTAAGCACCTTCCTTTCCACTGTTGATTATAGATATCCATTTCTGATTATCCTCTGAAGCTCCTGATTTAAAAAAAAAAAGTTTGTTTGCACTAGGTGGCCATTATTGTGCATTGAGGAACAAAAAAAAAAAAAGAGAGAGGCTGATGTGCTCCTGGTACCCAAACCAGAGTCTCCTAAGATGTATAGACGTGCTGAGCATTCCAAGTGTTCCGAAATGTTGGCAGGCTGGTCGAGCTTTCAGCACATATTTTAAAGATTCTACATTGTGAAGATGAGTGAATTCTAGACGGGGAGAGCAGGTTGCTGTATCAGAAGTGATTTTTCTCTCTTGCAGGCTTGTTAGAGAATTACCACAGATGTTTTTTCATCAGATCTCCGCTCCGGTTTTGTCCGTTTTGCCATGTGCATCTTTTCCAAGGTCTCCGTTTTGTGCCTCTCTTCTTTTCTGGCATGTGTTCTCAGTCCATTTAACCAGTCTGCCTCCACCCTCTCCTCCCACCACCTTTTATCTCAGCGCTGAATGTTTTCAAGCGGGGTGAAACCACATTAACGGGCTCCGAGAGGGGCCCCGCTCAAAAACACATGCACATACGGGATCACGTCAAACATGCATGCTTTGTTGGTCTTCTTTAACCTTCTGTAACCTTGCATGCGACGTCTGCATCAGCCCTCCATGGTCAAGAAGAGTTTGTGGCATTTTCAGTCTCATATTCACAAAATTTTTAGTCAGTTTTAGTCTCTTCCGTTCACACGCAAACAGCCTCTGTGCTGGCTGGGCTGTCAAACTGCTGTTGCATCTCTTATATGCATTTTATTAAAGTTACGTACAGAGGTAGAGATGGAAAAGAGAACATCTTAGCCTCTGAAGCCAGAACTGAGTGAGAATGTTTCTTTTGCAATTGTATTACTAAATAATGACATTAGTGCGAAATGGAATCCCCAAAACACGCGTGTGCTTGCGCCAGTCAGTGTGACAAAGACCCATTGACCCATTTATGACAGCAGTAGTTCAGTAGTTCATTCTTTAATCCAGATGAGGCGACTGTTCTGCAAAGTTCACTGTCAATACCAGCATAATTATGTTTTCTGAACCATAATTAAAGAAAAAAAGGCTACCCATTCAAAATAAGGCCTTCTATAATTTCAAGCTTCCTGCAAAATTAAGAAATATTGAAATAGACCAAACTTTTCCTGTTGTTAGGTGCAGATTTAGCTAATTTAATTACTAATGTAGCGTCCAGTTCTGTAGGTACAGTAAGAAATACGTTCATATTCACGTTTTTTGTGTAAACAGAAAATTGAATGATATGTTTGAGATGTTTAGATCTGTTGCTGGTGAAGAGATTGATGTGTCTGCATTAAAAAAACCGTGAAAGGAAGCAAAACTCATTCAGAGTTTGTGTTGTGGAGCAATAAAGTTGTTTGAGTTTGTTTCACAGTTGATGAAACAGCTTGCAAGTAATAGGAGCTTTGCAGGTGATCAGAGGATAGATGGATCATCTTTTATGTGCTGTGGGGGTTTTTATAGATCTTGTGAAGTGGCGATGCCGCCGGGGTTACTCTCTTTTAAGATTTTATGGTCCAGCACGCTGCAGCGTCTTGGAAATTTAACGATACCTTTTGCAAAGCCCTGAGTGGATTACTCCACCTGAAGTGCAAGAGTTTCCTAATACATATAAACCTTACATCTAAACACCTAATGTGTTTAGATGTAGTGTGTAAGGTGTGTGTGTGTTTGACTTTGATTGGATGCTCCTATTATTATTTGATTTTCCTAAGTGATTCCTCCTTGTGAGTTGAGTTCATCGTTTGGCAGCGCTAAGTCCTCGGCTGGCTCTGCTCTGGAGCTTTGGCCGAGGCTCGCGCTGGCCTGCGTCAGTCATTGTTGATCTCAGTTGACACTTGGCACGATGCACTAACAGCTACTTTCTCTTGTCTTATGTTGTTTTCTCTTGTTGCCCCTCTTTAATACTATACTCATAAAAGGTAAACACAGGCCTGAGAAAGATCTACAGTATATGTAGTTCTATCCCTGAACCAGCAACACCCATTTGTTTGCTTGTGTGTGTGTTTGTTTGTGTGCATTTATATGGTTTATTCGGATGCGTGTTTTCCTGAAATTCATCAGATGCTGTGAGCACCACGAGGGTCCCCAGGGGGTCTCTGTAGACGTGCTGAAAGTAAACGACTCTCCCGGATAATTGATTGAAATAAATGGCACAGTTATACATCAGTTAGTAAATTACACACAGATACAGTTGGGTTGGTGTGTTCTGTTGTGTTTGTGGTCTGATGGTGGGGGGTGGGGGTTCCAGATGGTCACAGTCGAAGGGTTGCGTATTTGTCATGTGGGTGAAAATGGAACTCTCCACGGGGACCTCGGGTGAATAAATCTTTAATCGCACGCTTGCTCTCATGTTTCATTTAATTGTCCCCCTCAAATCTAAAAAAGGGTGACAGCGCTGTGGTTTAGATACTCTGTGTTTGGGAAGGGAATCACCTGTACTGCTCACCCAAAGCTCCTATACTGTACACCCTCCTGTTTTCTTTTTTTTTTTTTTGCCTGATCTATATTTAAAACGTGTGCAATTGTGCGTATTCTTTTTCAAGTGTTCGTGTCAGTGTGTTACAGAGGGAATTTCTGATTTCCTGACCTACTCCGGTTTCGCCCTGAGCTTCCCTTTTGTTTTATATATTAGTAGGTTGTCGTCATACTGTAAAATTCTATATTCTTTCATACCACAAAGATTCCTTTGCTTCTTTTGATAGTTGTAAGGAAAATTTCACATTACCACCTGCTTTCAGTGCTGCCATGTAATATGCATTATTATCACTAATAAACCATGAACCATCATGGCAGCTTCTGCAATTTACGCCGTGCACCAAACACACCAGATTTTAAGATACTTGCATGTATTAAAAAAAAAAAATACGGGAAATGACTGCAACTGAGTGTGTAAAATCACATTTGTGAGAGTCCACATTCCGACTCTATTGTCTCATGTTCACGTCAGCGTGATGAAGAGACTTTAGCTTTTTGAGCTGGCTAATGAGATGCGTGTGCCTGCGTGTGCTCCCGACGTGCCGTGAAGATGAAGAGCCTCCTGCTTTCGTACGTGTGTGTTTATGCTGCTTGAGGTGTTCATTAGCTGTGAAGGACTGGAAAGGCGATGACCCTATATTTGGGTCCAGCCATACCCTAGTGACCCCCGCAGACCCATCGCTGCTCCATTAATGCGACAAAGCAGTCGCTCAAGACTGAGGCAAGAAACAGATGTTTATGCTACTTAAATATTAGCATTTTACAGTATTCATTGTAACTGCCTCAGATTTGTTTGACACAACCGAGCTGCCTATCTGCAGTTGCCATGGTAATGACGTTGGCATCCTCATGTACGGCTTGAACACGCCAAATAATGCAGGAATATGTTAGATATTGTGATGGTCAATGGTATTTTAGTGTTCAGTGGTCGTCTCATGTGGACGCACTTTTCCAAACCTGAACAGAACTGATGGAGTGCACTCAAAAATGCGTACTTATAGAACGTGTCAGGAGTGATCGAACAACATAAACTGTTTACTCCAAATCAGCTCAACTGACTGAGGAAGCATAGCAGTGAAAAATGATTAGATTTACTTTTCCGCTGCATGGCTGCTTGAGCTTTTATCATTTTTCTGCCTCTCTGTCATGCCCCTAGCCAATGGGCATTTGGTAAATCTCCATTTACCTTCTGACTGGGAACGTCTCACGTCTATATTTAGAAATCTGTTAAACTCCAACCTAGTTTATTTAAAGTAAATTTATATTTAGGGACAGCCCTTTTTCCGCATTTAACGTCTAAAAAAGCTGCTGGATTTTCAGGCCAACATGAATTTTCTTCCTCTTTCTGTTTTCACATGTGCAATTTAGAAACTGTGAAATATGAATTTTTGATCAAACTGACTTTTGTGTTTGGATTTGGTGTCATTGTGGTTCTGTAGCAGACATGCTGCAGTCCTCTGATTAGTCAACACACATTTGTTACGTCCATTCGACAATGTTCCAGATTATGACAGACAGAAGGAGAGAACTCTACAGTAAGGAGATATCACTCAAAATGTACTTCTCTTTTATGTACAAAGTGGGTATGCGTATAACTTGCACAATCCTGGAAGTTCAGAGTGTCTTTGATTTCTGGCTTTAGAGGACTCATCTTTATTCTTGTCACATTTGAAAAGAACAATAATCAGAGTGCTGTATGTACAGTAACATGGTAGCAGGTTGGCATCGAAAAATGACAATTGTTGGAGGGGGTAACGCTTTTTTTTTTTTTTTTAACCAACTGTCTTCAGTTGTATCTTAAAGCTTTGTGAAGTGCTTTGATGCTGCTGCAGGACTGCGGAATTGGGACTCTGGTGCAGGGAAGTGAACCTCTGCGTGGGTGCACCTGCTGCTTTGTTCGGAGGATACTTGGTCCAATAAACACAGTTCTTTTTAGACTGAGTGTGTGTAGGTGCGTGTGTGTGTGTGTGTGTGTGTGTGTGTGCATGCATATCCATCCGTCCGTCTGCATTCGCTCAGAGCTAAAGGGAATGGGAGAGCTAGCAAGCCACAGATGAATTTCCGTTTTATTGTGGCGGAGTGGAGACTTGAGATGCATGGCCTCCTGTGACCCAGATTCATTTCTCCTTTCTCCTTCTGCTCCTCCTCATTGGCACAGTGACACATCATCAGAAAGAGAGAAGGATGAAAGGGAGGGCGAGAGGAAGAAAGAGGACTGGGTGAGACAGGAAGGGAGCGCGCTTTGACTCGGAGCTGAAAATAAAAACAGCGGCAGTAGAAAAGAAGTGCACGTAGGTTACTGGGAGGCCACTTTAACTTACACACCTGAGAGCAGAGAGTATGACAAGACACGGTGGCAAGGATTGAGATTTATTACACATTTGTAATAGATCAGTAACAGCAGCAGGGGGCTTTAGATTTGGGACAGAAAGCAACAACCCTGGAAAAATTACTTTCACTTGTGAGTCTTCCCAATTCATTAACCCTGATGCTTTGGTTTGAATATTAGCTGGATGCATCTTGCTATAATATATACATTAGCTATAAACCAGTGAGATCAGTAGATCAGTGTCTCTTTTCTGTCTGGCAGAGTGACAAATAACCGAGTTCTTCCCAAACGCAGGAGCTCAGGATAGAAGCTCCAAAGTCTCTTCCGTGGGTTCTTCATCAAGGGCAGTAAAACAGTCAAAGATGACAACAGCAGTTGTGGTTAATTATCCTGTGTATTGTAATAGCAACTGCCTGTGCAGTAAATGCAGGCCGTCCTCATAATCCGCTTTTGAGGAACGTTAATTGGACGCTGTGTGTCGTACGCCAGCTCTGCTGCCCAACATGTCATCACTTCTGTAAAGATGTTATATTCAGGCTCTACCTGGTCAGTCAAGCCGTTTCTCATTGGACGTCAGCGGCAGTGAGGTGAAAAGTCATTAAAACATCTGTGGCAGTTTGAATACAGAATTCCAATAAAAACAGTGATTAACAGCCACCGATTTCAAGTCATTAAACAGATCTTTTTTTTTTTTTTTTTTTTTTTACTCTCATAAAACGAGGAAGCACTTCATTGCCTCAGATCATCTGAAATATTGTTAGAATTATCTTATATCACTTTTTACTGATGGACCCATATAAGAGAGTCACAAATTACAACATGGCTCTCCTCCATATGACAATGGACAGGTTTTTTTTTCCTAATATTTCTAAGCTTTGACAGTCGGGACAGAAGTGACCACTGTGTTTGCCCCACACTCTCCTTCTGCGTCTTCCATCTGTTACTGTTTCCTTCTCTTCACAATTTACAATTCAATTTATAATTTCCATTCATTGCTTATTCAGTGCTTTATGGGGCCGGCAATTGTATCTGACGCTGCATTTACCAAAGCAATTTCCATAATATTAAAAACCAATTCTCTGCACAGGCGCTTGGTCTGAAGCCTGGTGTGCTTTGGCCCGCTTCGGCCTGATTTGGACCGATTTTGTGCTCTAACGCCCAGGAGCATTGTGCCAGTGCACTTGCACAGATCTTGAATCCGTCCATTTCAACAGGAATTCCGCCCCCCCTCCACCCTCCACGTCCCCAAAAATTCTTGGGAAGTGTTCAGGCTGTTGCATCCAAAAGTGACTTCATGCCACCGCGGTTTGAATGCCACTGTGGGGGCCCATCTGCCACAAGGAAAGCAGACAGCGTGCAGACGGAGAGACCCACGCACATGCACAAGACATCACGCTGAGGTTTGGGAAGTGACTAATTATCCCCTCTGTGAGTGTGTATTCCGTGAAGCAGTGCGAAGGCATACTGTGCAGACAGGACGGGACACAAAGTTAATAGCGATGCTTTTCTTATTGAGAAAATCATAAAGAACAGAGGACCACATCAGGTACATTTATACCGTCACAAACACACACTCGCTCGTTATTATGCTTCTGTGGCTCAAAAACTACAAAGTGGTAATATTGCGCGGTTGTATGTGATTTTGTTTTCAGCGTCCTGTTGAAAAAGATCGCTCTAAATACGGGACCTTTTATTTTGACAATTTCCCGGATGTTTTATTTTCTCTTCGCACCCGACTTCCTGTCCCTCACGCAGTGGATTGTGGAAGAATGTTGCGGCGTTCTCCGCATCTGGTGGAAACCAGGGGTTAGTTTTTTATACTCACCATCTCTTAACCAATTTCACAAGAACCACTGTGGGAAGAAACTGTTGCTGATGAAGATTCTCCTCCATCCGTCCATCCGTCCATCCATCTTCTTCTCCTGGGCCCCATAGTGAGGTCATGGAGGTGCTGGAGTGTGTCCCAGGGAAGGTTCTCTGCCTTTCAGGGTAAATAAAGTCAGGGCGCTCCTGTAGTGCACGTTGACTCGGAGTTCTGTCACACGTGGATGAATTCTATTAACTACACCTGTGCTGAGCAACAATTTTGTCAACGGTGCTGCTGTCAAAAATGTTGTTTAATAAGCAAAATGGTCGCTCAGAGTCTAAATGAAAGTGATGTGAGTGTCAGGACAATAATACAACACAGCAACACACACTGAACTCTGGAATCTGCATTCTGGGTGTGTCCCTCCATATAGAACTGTCTCCTTCTGGCTTTTCTGGCTATCGGAGGTGCTCTGTTTCTTTCTCTCCTACCTCGTCTGATTTGGTTTTCATTAAGTCTTAATCTATAGCCATGACGCACGCTGCTCATTGTGGAGGATTGATGAGTTGCTCGCCTTCGCTCGGGCTGAGCTCTTATCGACGCAGGCAAACCACAGGGTCCCTAATGATGCTCACCCCTTTTTCCCTGCTAATTCACCATCGGCTGCCCCTTATTCAAACTCCATATGGGGTCGACTATACCATTCAGGCACCTGAAGTCGTTGTTGAGCAGGAAATATGAGAAAATGAAAACATTATGTTTTGGTAATTTGTGAGAAATGAAAGCATTATCCAGTTTGACAAAGTTCAGCCGTCTCAGTGCAGGTGTCTAGTTTTAATCCTCAGACGTGTCGTTTATATGGAGGCGTCAGATTACCAGGTCATGTGACCCCTGCAGCGCTCATCACCTGGCGGATCCTCCCCTGCACGTTTCTCTGCATTCTCATGGTGTAGTTGTTATGATGTTTCAGTATCAGAGAGCTCAGTTTCCATCAGCCGTGTCTGCAGATGCAGCAGGAAGCAGACGGACGCTCAGCATTCCCATTCCTCCAAAGTTCAAACTGTATTACTGCTGTTTGATAATCCTCATTTGCAGTGGGGTGAGTTTTAAGCTGCGCCCGTCGTTTTAGGTGTGTTTCCTGCAGGAGAGCCCTGACAATCATCTATTCACTGCAGTTATGTCAGGCTTTATGAAGAGGATTAGTGGTCGTGTGTTGTTTAATGATCGGCGTTAATCTTCACCATGTCGCCACCCTCCACTTCTCACACACACACACACACACACACACACACACACACACACACACACGGGCACATGCCAGTTGAGCAGTGTTTCTTTGCGTCTCTCCTTGAATTTAATGATGCTTGCCTGTCAGTCAGGAAGTGAATCGCTGGCATTTGTTTTACTTGTATTAAAAAGTATTTAAGAGTTAAAGACAGAGCTGGTCTGTGGAACAATGGAGGGAAGTATTGATCTACCTGCTCTCAGCTGCTGTGTGCTGATAACACGTTTGACAAGAAGATTGTCGGTTTGAAACTTGCTTTTTTTTTCCTGCCAGTGAAGCGAGTGTTGAAAGTGAGACTCGTCTGGTGGATCCTTTGCTCTCTGCACGCCCGTGCACGTGACTCTCCAGTTAAGACATTCTGACCAATGTCCTAACAGCTGATGCACCACTCAGCAAACCTCAAATTAGGGGCCACCTTTTACTCTTTGTCTTTCTGTCTCATTCCATCAGGATAAAGATTCCATTGACCTTTTTTTTTAGTTGCAGTTCAGTTTTAAACTGGGATTAGTGAAGAAAGCTTTGATCAAGAGAGAATTTCTCCTCCACAGTTTCCAGAAAGAGAAACGGTTTCAAAGACAGACACAGACTGTTAAAGAAACCGAGGCTCCAGGCGAGCCAAACCTGTATTTATCTCCTTGGGGGCTTCTGATCAGGCTGCAGAACATGGTTTTGACACAGAAAAGGACGAGCCGAGACTACGGGTATCTGGGGTGACAAAGTGGAAAAAGTAAATGATAGTGTCGGCATCTGTTTACGCAGGGCTAATGGCAGCGTTTACTGATCAGATGAATGGAACGTATAAAAGGAGTAAAAAAAAAAATGTTGTTTTTCATCATTGCTAATGCATTCATATGTATTGTTTTATTATTCTGCATACTGTATGTCAGCTTTGCTTAATGTGATTTTAAGTAATTTTAATGCAGTTCTGCAGCTCGGGGACAGCTACATGCTCTTCCATGGGTAGAGTCTTTGGTTATTCATCCATGGCAAAAACAGGGGCCACAAAGTGATACGAAACAATTCCTCCGTATCAGAGTTAACACTTGTGTGGAGCGCTTTGCTGAAATCGGAGCCTGCAGACAATTGTTTCTCCTCGTTTCGTGTCTGCTAGCCGAATGGCCTCTGGTGAGAATATTGATTTGAATTGGAATGCCTGTTCAAGCCTTTCTAAATCTGCAGGCTCACCATCCGTGCAAGAAAATAACGCGCCGTTCTGTTGCTCGCTGGGAAAATGCCATTACAGTGGCTGTCTCGGGCCCCACGCCCATCTCCGCCACTCAGCTGGGAACTTGCAGAAACATGCCCCGGCACCAGGATTTCTAATAAGATGTTATGCTGATATTCCTACTCATCAGCAGTATGTGCAGGCATGATGGTAAATTATCTATAATAATCTTTGTTTTGGCTGCAGTTTTAGGTGGAGAACTCCGCACCTGCGTCTACGGATAGAGACGTCATAGAAACTATCGCATCTGCATAATATGACTAATGGATTAGATTAAGCTGGGATGACATGCGTGTGTTTTCGGTGTGTGTGTGGGGGGGGATAGGTGGAGTAGAATCTGTGTTTGTGAGCTGTTTCCAGGTGCCTTATTTTTCTTAAAATTAAATTAGCAAAAATTTAATGTGGGGGGGGGGGAATTAAACAGCCTAAAATTTGGCACAGGTCATAAAAAGTGTGCATGTAAAACAGGTAGAAAGTGATGCAGGCCATCTTGTTGGGACTTACGGAAGCCTCCTGTGTATTCAGAATATTAGCATAATTTATGGCATGATGCACTTTTGTGGTTCAAGGGCTAAACAAACTGAGCAGCTGTTGCAGGGGTGGGGAAGGCTCTGGATTAACAAAATTAAAAAATGAAGTGTTGAACAAAGAATTCTGCAGGGAGTTTGTCACAAACATCTGCACATAAATAAACATCTTTATCAGCCATCATTCATTTACCGCAATCTGTTTTTGAAATCTAAAGAATCCATCAAAGTTGCCAGTGATAAATAAAAGAGAACCTCTGAACACGGCTGTTTGCCCTCTGACCTGATCTTATTTTTAACCCGACGGTCACGGTGAACACGGAGAAATCCCACTGCAGGACATTTAAGGAAAGAAACGAGGATATTTTCCCAAACTGTCATGAGGCGTGTTGTTTAAAACTAACTCACATATGAGCAGCACCGTTTCTGCCGACTACCCCGTAGGGAGCTTCTTCTCTGCTGATGATGTCTGATGTTCAAAGTGCAGTTTATACTTTCACATTACTCCAGTCGCATTAAGGGCATTTGCAGAGCGGAGTGGAACAAGAACAAGAGACGGAGAGAAATGGAGTATGAGAGAATAATGGACCATGAACGGGACTTGAACTCACACCGTTGTCAGTAGATGGAGCCTCCATCTGGTCTGCTGAACCCTGCGCTTCTCGCTGTGTCTTCTTTATGTCTCTGCACTGCGATAACCTTGGCCAGAGGCGGCGTGCTTTCGTGTTGTCCATCTGTTCGTCCATCTTGGGAATGTGGCTCCTCTCGATGGAAGCTCTTCAAAGTTGGCACAACAGTTTACCTGAAGTCAAGGAAAAATAGATTTTCATTGATGTAAAAACTCAGTTACACACACACACACACACACACACACACACAATCTAACTAAAATGTTTTTTTGAATATTTAAATTACTTTATTTATTTTTAGTCCATCCCTAGGCACTTTAGCTTTGGGATATTTTCCTCAGTTGTCACTCCAACATGTCTTTAAGCCACATGTCACCACAAATGAACCCAGAGAGACCCAGACTTAATTGTAACTTGGAGAATTGGGTGTGCAGAGGTGTTTTCGTTTACTGTGAGGCTGTAGTGCCACATTCTGGGCTTGAGGCTTCATCTCCATAGTTGGTTTGGAAATGAGCATCCACAAACCTCAGGCGCTGAAGTCCAAAGCTGAGAGCAGGCTGTTGATAGACTTTTTCAAGGCTTCACAACATTAAACCCTGTTTAGGAGTGGCTGAAATGCTAACAGTGATGCCATTCGATTGATAAAAACAACTGTGATATATATATATAAAAGAAACAGATCTGAAGGCAAACGGAAAGATTTCCTGACTATAGTTAAGCACTAAAAAGCTACAAAATAACGCTATCGCTAATGCAAATTATTGGGGAAATTGTTAGAAGAACATGTTGGGATCTACAGCATCACTACACTGTCACTCCTGACAGCTGCATAATGAGACTCCAGGCCCTTGTGGACTCGGAGATGGCTGGATAACAGTGATTATGTTCTGAAATGTCTACATTTGTAAAATCTAAATAGAAGTGCGGCAAATAAGTGTTTTCTGTGGCTAATGGGTTTGGAGAGATGGCGGGAGATGCAGGTCACTGCGCCTCTCCTCCCCTTGCATACATCAGTCTGCTTTGCATGGCCCAATTACCCAAGTGTGATCTGGCATAATGACTTATCACCAAGCCTGCACAGGGAGTGAGGATGCATGATGAAAATCGAGTGTGACACACAGAGAGAATGAGAGAGAGCCAGCAAGAGAGGTGAAAATGAAATCTGAAATCTGTCTGGGGGGGTGCGCGCACATATTCGCTCTCAAGGCCCCTGTTTTTGACATTCATACACGCAGTATTAGTTAAATCACCGGCGCTGCCGTTCTTCTGCCTCTGATCTGCTATGAAAGCTCTCCTCCCCTCAGTCTTTGTTACTCTCACCTCTTTCTGCTTCTGCATTTATCCCTGATCTGATGTTTCCACCTTCTCTCTCTTGTCTGCTTCAGCCTCGCCGCAGCAGCGCACCAGAAACATCTTTGCTTATTGTTAAAAAATAAACAGGCCTTTACTGTAAAGTGGCCTTTGGCTCGCTGTCCTGACAGTATTAGTGTTTCAGTGTGAGGGTCTCAGTCTCTTCGTTCGCTCTGTCTGATGCGATGATGAACAAGGGGTCAAACTGCACTCGTCCACGCATGAACTCATTTATCCGCTGAGTGACTATGTTAAAGTATTAACATTGTTCTTTTTTCCACCTCCCGTTTGGCCGTGATGAAGAGACTTTGGTCACAGTTCTGACAGAAGCTAGAAAGGATGGAGAAGAAATCTTTGTGGTCTAAATCATCTGAAATACTCTATCATATTTCTATTTATTTATAAAACCTAAACCTCTAATTATTTCTCTTTCTGGTACCTTGTGGAACAATATTCTTTAGTTTTAGGGTCATTATATCAGTTATATTTGCAGCAAAGGCTGGTTGTTAAGTTGATTTAATAGGTTTGGATTAATTTCTCTTTAATGCTGACTCAGAAATCTAATCTCCTAACCCCCCATCTCTAAGCCTGCCCCTGATAATTATATTAGCCTCATTGTTTACTCATCCAGAGGGTATCAGCTTTCAATCTGCCCTTCTGTTTAACGTGTTCTCCCATAATATCGGCATTTCCTCTCATGCATGTGTGCCTGGCTGTCGATATCTGGTAGCCATGTTTGTAGTTTAATTAATCTGTCTATTCCTTCGCCTTTGTGATATAAAAGCAAATGTGAATTAAGTGAAACACACTAAAGCTGGTAATTCCGTTTAAAAACCCGGATCAACCCCCTCGGAAGGCTTGTGTTTGGAAGTTTACATGTGGGCCTTGCAGCGTTCAAGTGCTCTGGCTGTCTTGTGCTCCTGTAGATGTTGATGGAATTGTCGCTGCCTTTTTCCACCTACACACACCTCAACCTCTTCCCCTCTGTAGCTGACTAAAAGCTTTTTCACTTTGCTTTGCTTATAGAAAATAAAGTCTGTTTACATGGGATGAGTGGAGTTTTTACCTTTTCGGTGTTCAGCCCTCCATCCCGCCTCGCTCTTACTATTTTCATACATATGGATGGTTCCTGCGCCTCTGGCAGATAAAAATATGCTGTGTGCATTTAGGAGAACAGGCTGTCATCAAGTCCTGTTCTTCTCAGCTGGTGGCTTTTCTCAGGCCTAACCAGACCCGATGAAGGTCTGCAAACAGCACAAGTGCTGCTTGAAGTGGTGGGAAGTCCAGATGGTAATGGGCAGACAACAATGACTCTGGCAAGCTGGATGCTGGAGAGTGTCTTTTCTTTTGCGCTTTCCTGATTTTCTTTCTTACTTTTCTGTGCTTTTATTTTTACTTTTGAATGAGGGAAAATGAAGGAAGTAATCTGCAAGTTCAGGAATGTCCAGGAAGGACCAGATTATAAGCACAGGGTTCAAGACCAAGACCACCCTGCACACTCTGACCATTTTTTTAAATATATTTTAATAATGCACTTTTCAGCCTGGTCTTCATTGTCATTGTTTTTTTTGTTTTTTGCCCAATATCATACACATTCAACAGAATGACTTAAAAAGAAAAGGGGAAAAAAAACCTTAAAACCCAGACTAACTCCTCAAACAGACCGTTGAAGTTGTGCGGACCAGCCAAAATCTCCTCACTTCCCAAAAATGTCCTCACTTACCTATTAGAATGAGTATTTTGGTACTCAGTATGTAGCATGTACAAGAACACAAACGCACATGCGCCCTCTGAGCTGCAGTAATGAAATCCTGTGTTCTCACACGTTCTTAGACCTGTTTCAAATGGTTTCCTTTTATATCCTCCTTTAATAAAAACAGGATTACTGTAACGGGGCGGTACAGAGCTGTGAAGCACTCCCAGAGTCACAGATAGTCCCACAGCCTGTGAGACAAACCTCCGCTGACGCAAAAGCACCGAGTCCAACATTTAGGATCCACTTCTGACACACGGAGCCTTCCCTGTAGCGCCTAGCTCAGTTTACACCTCATACCCGACTTTGGAATTTATCTCTCACTGCACCATTTAGTCTTTCACTCAAAGTATTATGTGTATCTCTCATCTGAACTGCACGTGCAGAGAAATAACTTTACAATCTTCTGCATCTAACTGAAAACAAGGAGCACTCTCAGTTCCTCTGTAATGTAAAGTGTCAATTTATTATTCAAGGGCAATCCTGGAACTGCCTCGTAACTGCAGGATGCAAAATTTAGATAAAGGTGGCGTTTAAAGGTGGCGTTGGATGTCTTGATGTTTGTTGCGTGAGGCGCGTTGAGCACCGAAGCAGTTCCAGCAGCAGCAGTTTGACATCGATTCCCTGAGGGTGATTAAAAAATCTCAGAAAAAGAACCAATTTCAGGATTAATCAGAAGGTGGCGCATCCGGAACAGCTAACACACATTTAAATAATTTTCTCCTGCATTACTGCTGTGGCCTGATGTACATGTACAGATTATGAATTAACTGTTAATTTGTGGAGATGGGTGCCATTAGATATTCCAGTGGATGCATGTGTTTTGAGCTAAAGAAGCTCGTGTGTTTGTTTGTCTCTCCGCCATCATTTTAGGTCCTCACCAATAAAAAGCCATCATGCAATATTCATTTCCACTATAAACAGCATTATGAAATTCATTGTAGCACCGACTCCAGGTAAATGCATTATTGATGACATTTAATGATGTTGAATTAGCATACAGGAAATCCTCGTGCCGCGCCTTAAGCGCTCACTCTTGCGTAACCCCGAACTATTCTCTTCATCGTAATGACGAATGTGTTTAATTTAATTCTTCTGGAGTGGAGTGCCATGGGCGGAGGCAGAACAGAGACGTTGCCTGTTTGCACGTGCAGAGACACACATCATTTGTGTGTATTTGTTTGTTTATTCTGCTAAAATACAGCCGTGTGCAGTGTCTGACCTTGTCCTCCTACCTCTGAGTGAAATAACGGGTCTTTTTATTTCTAATGAATAATTTAAAGAATTCATTTAACACTAATTGCTGTTAATGTTGTTTAATGTAGATAAATTAGCACTTTTTATGCTATAATTAACACTATTAATGCTTAAATTAGCATCCTATCTCTAGATTTGACTTTATGTATTTATGCTTCACTGCTTTTTATTCACTGTGCACATTTGCTCCCAAAGATGATGTGTAAATATAAATGCATTTTTGGGCATAATTAGCTGTAATCTGCAGATTCAAGAATAAGAGATGAGTCGTCTTCTTCTTTGTTTCCTTTCTCCAGTCAACTTCAGCCTTTTGTTGAAGAGAAAAGGAGACTCAGAGATGTGCAGCAAAATCTGACAGAAGGGAAATGAGTAGACTTTATCGTCTACTAATCTTGATATAAAACAAATTACTTTTCCTGGGATACTTTCAATGCTCCACCTGTCTGTTTAGTATCACTACAGGATCCTCTTCTCTCCCTCTTTTTACACTTCTCCCTCCCTTTCTCCTTGTCCTGTTCTCTCACATCCCCTCTAAGATGCATCATAAAGAGCATACATCGCTGTCACTGCTCATTTCTTCACGCACCCATAAAACGTAATGATGGGGCATCTGCTTTCCTGCCAGATAATGATGTCTTTATTCATCTGTTCTGGATAAAGAACTGTCCGCTTTGCTGAAGCGGAGCCATGTTATCATTATAAAGAAGATGAAGGAAACATGCAGGCACAGAATTAAGACAGATCAAAAACCTGAAACAGGCGACACCAGTGAAAATGACTTGCCCATTTACTGCGTGTTTGAACATGTACCTTACCAACCGTTTATGCAAATTCATCCTGGAGCAGCTCTAACTAAAGCTGAAAGCATTCTTACTTGGGCTTGGACACTTCACAGTATGCCAACATACCCCTGCCCCTATGATGGTTCCCGCAGTTACCTGGCTTTGATGCCCGTAGGTGTGAGTATGTGAGTGGATGCTGGGTGACTGTTTCCACCCTCCAAGGGAGCCTGAATTGGCTGTACAGTGACAGTATGCGCACACACACACACACACACACACACACACACACACACAAACGTGCCAGTGTGCATGCACATTTTCATACGCTGATCTCTGCTGATGGGCACCACAATGCCGAGTCAAGGTCACAGCAGTTCTCTTCCCTGCCGTCAGCCTCCTGGCCACGCAGAGTTCAAAGGCTTTTCGCCCGGCCTGGCCCTCGTTCACAGCCCCCACAGCCTCTCGCTGCATGGATTCTGTAATACTAAGAAGTAATAATGAAACACCGATTTGGCCCAGGTCTTCATATATGGCACCGATGGTGATTCTCAGCAACTCCTGAGGGACCTAGCGGCCTGCTAACAGCTGCTTACGCATGTATTTTTATGCATGTGTATCCAAATACACACAAACACACACACTTGTACTGTTTTGACCTTAATCTGAGTTGCAGCTGCCTTCACAGCACCTCTTTGGCAAATGCAGAAGTTTGTGAAATTTATTTGAGTTTTGCTGCGCAGTGACTTCAAACTACAGCCTTTTGTCACAACCAGAAGGTTTGGTGGATAGGTCCTTATATTCCATCAGTGGGAATAATAGAGGAATTACATCGTAATGTACCTAGTCACAGGAGCGGAGAGGGGATTTCCATGTTACATGTAATCTCTTTACCGCTGGAATAATTGGACTCCACTGTGAGATCATCCCATCCGAGATGGCAGGAGATTAACATTTATTGTGGACGTTCTTGGGAAGTGAAGGAGGGATTGGTTAAAGGGATCTTCTACCGCGGCATGGGGATGTACAGAGATTAGCGTTTCACCACCTATATTGTTTACCCTCTAACTTAAATCAGCTGCAGTGGAGGATTCTGGATTACAGGATTCTGTGATGGAAAATGCTCATTCCTTTGTTAAAATTTGACCTTCTCTGAAACTTTAATTCCCATTTCATTGTTAAGGTGAAACAGATTGCACATGCCATGGATTTTGCTTAATGTATCTCAGTGACTGATCACAAATTCCCTCAGTATGTCAGCAGAGGCCCTTCATACTCTTTCACTTTTACATTTCTGTGCTCAAACCTGTTCATCCCAACAGGTAAAAGTCTCAAATATTCTTGTATTAAATCATTCATAGGATAGAGGAACCAGGTCTGAATTTAAATACAGGTACGATATATAAAGAGTGCAGTAATTGATGGACTGAGCCTAAATTTGCCTCCGAGATAAGCCGTAATTTCCATATAGGGGATGGATGTAGTCATCAGATAGCAGATTGCCTTCTATTAAATGATGCAAGAAAAAAAAAACACAAACTGTGAGCAGGAAGGAGGGGTAGAAGCTGCAGGCAAATACATAGCCCCCTACACACAGACACAGACGCGCAAAGGGGAGAAAATCTGTGTCGGTGGACTTTCATTAATCAGCCACCCAGTGCTGGCAAGAACAAACACACTTTGGCCGCTTACAATGGGAAAACATTCCTCAAGACCTTCATTTGCACAGCAAGTGAGGCCAAGAACCAGACTCCATGGTCCAATCTGTGTGTGCACGGATTTACAGAAAAGAGAGGTTATTACGGGTCATGACTGAGTGTGTGTGTGAGAGAGTGTGGGTGCCAGTTGTAAAGTGGATCTAAGTAATAATATGAGAAGTAGAAAAGAACATTTAAAATGGAGAAATGCAAGAATTTGATAGTGTAGAAGATGAAGATTCTATGTGTAAATGAAGTGAGGAGATACTGACCATATATATATATATATATACACACACATACACACACGCACCTTCAGTTAACTTGACAAAACAGTATTTGTCAGTATTTTGACAATGATTAAAGATTATGATGCCATAGTTGCCAAAGACATTTCTTTTTTTTTATATATCTGTCTGTCTTTCTGTCTGGGAGCTTCACTGTCACTGTCACAAAAAGCCTTTTAGAACGAAAACACAGTTGAGAGAGCTGCCGTTGGTCCTTGACCAGCAGGATTGAGTGGAAGCAACAACAGCTTCTCGGGTTGAGTGATCCAATCTGGCTTTACTTCACCCACATGGATGAAGACGACTTCCACGAAGGAAAGCTGGATGCATTGCCCCAGTGATCGATAACCTATTAGCAACCAAAGAAGTAGACGCTGTCAACGTTTGTCCCGGAACGTCGCCCTCGTCGACTTTTCATTCTGCTGACTCTCTCTCCCTCTTTTGTGGACGGGTCCCGCAGCCGGACAGGTTGAGCTCAGCGCAGGGCCGATGTTCGGGGATGTGCCTCCGCTGATGCGCATTTGCACACACGGCAGTGGGACGTGAAATGAGATTTCACTACTATCATTACCTTGCTGAGGACGAAGGCCACATCTCACTATGAGTGAACGCCTGGCTGCTCGGCCGCGCCGCCTCTCCCCGGCGCAGGCGTGTCTAAGCATCTCCGAGATGGATCGATGGAGCTGAGCTCTGTAAGCTGCCTCCTGTCGATGCAGGAAATACTGTACGGTGTAATGAGATGGGATATCAAGCACATAAAGCGGACAGTCTTAAGGAAAGATGAGATGGACATGATTAGCGTAGTAAAGAGATTTGTTTGCATAGGTTCTACAGGAAAAGATGTTTTTGATCCCAGTGATCAGAGAAAGAACGAAGGCACAGGATTTGCATCCCAGCCTTCTGTGGAGGAAATTTCTGCCGAGCTGGCAGCAAAATATCAAACCGGTTGTTGTTTCCATTGTGTTTTTCTGTTTTGAGAGAAGTTAAATGAAATTATAAGATTCCTAAAAAGAAGAAGAACCAAGTGCAAATGGAGTCCGACCACGCTGGTTTGGGCTGTTCAGCGGTTTGAGTCACGAGTTCAGAGCTAATGTTTGCTCGGCAGCCTGTTGAAATGCTATAAATCATTCTGTTGGATGATGCATGAAACAATAAAAAAACACTCTTTCTGCTCTGGGCAGACGTTCTTTTGAAGCCACATCTCAATCAATCGACCGTCACATCAGAGCGTGTGCTCCGATCCTTTAAAACGTGCCTCTCACCTTGATTGTCTTTTCTGGGCATGATGAAAGTGCATGAAGAAAATGTTTTTGGATAATTTAGCAGCGCTCTCCACAGTGCCGTATATTTGCCAAAGGGCATGTTTTCACATCAAAGGGGCAGCTGTCAGCCTCCAAGAGCTCACAGTGATGGCAGATGACGAAATGAATGAGCTGAGATGTGATCAAAGTCCGTCATTTTGGCTTCAATAAAACGTGAAATGAAAAAAACCAATTCAAAATAAAAATGTAACTTTTTTTTTTTTAAAGTTGTTGCTCAGAGACTCTGATAATTTGTGAACTTTAAACCAACAAACACTGTCATACCATTAAAAAAATATTTTTTCTTTCATTGGCATTTTTAGTGTATAATATTTATCCTGCTGCCAGGATAAATATTTTAACTGCTCTATATTTAACATTCATATGCTTTGTTTTTTTTTTACACTTTGCAGATTTATTGTACCTTTAATGTAAATTAATTTTGTATATAACACCTGTGTTGACAAATTGCAAAAATTGCAAATTGCAATTGCAAAAAAGTGTGTTCTTCTTCAACTTTATCACCTTTTTCATAAATATTACTGTCCATTTCCTCCATTTTAGCGGAGAGTATCCAGAAGTTTGCAAATGCATTATTAGCATGCTGAAAAGATTTCAGACATCTTGTTCCTGTCAATCCGGCGTGTGATTCCTGTGAATGTGACATGTTCCGTGGTTAAAACTCTTCAGTGGCGTGTGGGCATCCACGATGGCCAGCTCATTTTTTTTGTCAGGAAATCTTCCAACTGTCAGACATATGGTCAGGAGCAGTTGGCCGGTCCAGAATAAGCCGCACTGTATGAAATTACCATCGAAGCAGGATTTTCTCTGCCATCTGTGAGGCTTAAAGCCAACCAAAGTGTAGTATAAAAGAGCTACAAGGTTGAGGTCTTATCCCATTTAGAGAAAAAGTATTTTAATACACACTCAATTAAGCGTTGAATGGTTCCATATTGGTCAGGTTCCATACATGCGTTTGCCTCTGGAGTCTTTGCAGAGGGGCTGGTGTGTTTTTTCTCTTTCTTTTGCAGCATCCTGCCTTTATGCAACCTCTCCCTCAGCTGCTCCTGCACTGATTTCACTGCAATGTATATTTACCCAGCTAAACATCAGTCGCCGCAGTTGTTGCAAACATGGCATCTTCGAGCTTTTACTGTGTATTCGGCTAACAAAGATTCCATCTTTGACATGTGAAGAGCAAAATGGGAGCTTTAAGCTTCGTTCATCATTTTGAGTGAGCAAAAAAATGTGTTTATGTAGAATTCATTTTTTTAAGTGGCCAGAGATAATGGTTCTTATTGCCTGCTCTGGATAAACTGCTCTCCACCTATTTTTAATCAGCAATAATGAGACCATTTGTCTCACAAAGCTGCGTCCATGTTTGCCATTAGAGGTACTTATTGCCCAAACAGCCTGCTGTCATTGATATCTGTCACAAAGCAGTGTGCTAGAAAATAAGTTCTTTGTTTAAACTGTCTTGTGAAGACTTCAAGGTTTTGACAGCATTCTTGGTTATTTTAGCTTTCAATTGTTCAAGTTTAACAGACTGATTTTTTAAAAACACCACCCTTCAGCCCTTCCAAACAGTCATCTCCAGCATCTGAAACTGCATCTTGTGGGTCTGCTCTGTGTTCTGCTAAAGAGTTGCTGAGGGATCGGCTCATGTGTGGATGTCCAGGCTAAATGATGGGGAGGAGGCCCATGTTAGGGAGAGAGAAGGGGACAGCATTAATCTCAGAGTTCAAGCCTATAGTTGTCAGCCTGTATGGGGTGGAAGGGCTGAGGCCGGCTGATGTACAGCCTTAAAGACCTTTAGTGAACAATGGCTGCTCTGTGTTTGAGAAAATGGAAAGGAGTTCGCAGTTCAGCCCTCCACATCTTTTTCTTTCACTCTGCTTCTATTCCATTATCTTTTCTCACCAAGTGTTCAGTTTGACCCTTTAGTGTATTTTTATTCCTCTCGTTGACCAAAGCTTCACAGCATCACCATGAGAACATCTATCATGTCCCAGAGTTCACTGTCATTGCAACAAATATTAGATCATTACCAATTTGATATGATAATATAGTTAAGTTCAATAGTTAAAGTAAAACCTGAGCATATTGACTATTCACAATTAAACATGGGAGTCATGCTAATAAATCCAAACCTGCTGTGTGAAATGGGTTTTATACACACATTTAATGAACAAAACATTTTTGAACCGTATCGCTGGGACCATTTAAAGATGTCTCTATATAAACATTCTTTGATTTTGAGTCAGCCTGGGCAGCATGGATGCAGTCTGGACATATTTGGTGATGCGTCCCATAACCATTTCTATGTGGGTGTTGTTTGCTGCAGAGATCACGTTCAGACTGTCAGCGTGGGATTTTGCTCTCCTCTCTTAAATCAAAATTCCACGTCTGTTCTGCTTTAGCCAGGTCGGGATGCTTCTTCTGGCCCCCCCAGTGACTCCACATAATTCAGTTAGGATCCACAGACTTTCTGCAGGGATATAAAGGCTGCAAAGGGGATTGTTTCATGCTTCACTGAAGTTTGGGAAAATCCATGTGATTGTTTGTGTGGTTGTTTGATAGACTGATGGAGGGACGGAGCCATTAGTAATAATGTTTCCTCTTCCTTCTTGACTCAACAATTTTAACACAACAGTCAATTTTTTTTCCCCTGAAAGATTTAAAGGTGAAAAGTAACTTGGATAGACAGCTATTTCTGTCTTATAAACCAGCAGCAAATATTAAACCTTCTTTTTTCTCTCATCCCCATGTATTCCACTCATCTTGCTCTTTATGCTTACTAATAATGAATAAAAGGCAAATAGAATTTTGCTTCAGAGTTCATACTTAATTGCACTTTGGTTAATGTGGGGTTGGATTAAACGGTGTCAAAAATTCAGCCTCACGCGCTGTTTAGTGGAGAGCTTTCATTACATACGCAATTAGATTTTCCTCTCTTATGTCATTGTTCTGCCCCAGAGTTGTCATTTTCCCAGCCCTTTTGATTGTTTGGTGCATTCAGCGGTGGGGTGGGCAGTGTTGTGGTACAATCGGGAAGATAATTGGCTCGCCACAGAGGCAGTTTTATGCTGATGCAATCGAAGAAGCGCCCGGCGTAAAGGTTAGGGTGATATTAGGTTCCATACAAACGAGATGAGGACAATACACACCGAGACAGATGTCAGAGCTAATCTCTTCTTTTTTTGCCCAACTGGCGGAAATGTGTGTGTGTTGTACTGCGGTTTGTGTAGTCTGCTGAGAGAAGTGGAGTAAAGTAAAAGTCAGCGGGGTGTTGAACATGTTGCAGCCATGCACTTAAGAAAACCTGGAGTGAGTCATTTAGAGGTGATACTTTCAGCCTCGCAGCGTACGACAGGTAAAGGTAGATTTGACTCAGTTATCCACAATATTGATAAAATATGTAGAAGTTTAGCTTTATCTTCTGGACAGTTGCATCCATAGATGGTAAAACCAACCATTGCTCTGCCTTTCAGCCCCTGGTGTGTGTTCCTACAGTCTGCTCGCAGTGGTGTTTGGTCCAGTCTCTGAGTGCTTTTAGATGTAGTAAGAGAAATCAACTGTGGCAGAGCTGTAAATTATTCCTCTTGGGTGCTAAAGGGGGCTGGAGCACATGCTCCCTTCCATTCGCTATACCTCTATCAGGAGGTACAGAACCGGTCGGTTCCTGTGGGCCCCTTATCCGTCAGGCCTGAAAGCTTCAGCCAGGCAATCTCAGTGACATGCAGCACATAAAGAGGTTGTTTAGTGTGCAGAGAGAGAAAATGAACGAGGTGATGGATACAGTTCTGAGGAAGGGCAAAGGGAATTCAGAGCAGTAATCATGTGGTAATTACAAAACTGTGACGTAGATATTTAATGAAATTATCAATGCAATGCATTAAGCCTTTACCATTGTGAGAATTACTTTTAAAAGCTGAAACTGTAGTATGCATGGCCCGAAACTTCTCACCCTGCTTTTCGCTAACTAGCTGTGGAGTTTACAGTCACTTACACAAATTTTGGTGTTGACTTTGCTCTGAGGAAAAGCTCACTTTCGCCTTACTTTAGCTGCTTTGTTCCTACTGTCAACGCAGCTTCCTCTTCCCTGTTTTGTTCTTTGAGCAGCAACATTCACACTTTTTCCCCCCTTGTAGTAAATCAGAGGGGTATTCACTCACAGGCACAGCTCCATACAAAGGTCTGTAAATAGCCTTCATGCTACCAAAGCTTTGTTAAAGATCCTCAGTGCACGCCCCTTCCTCTGCGCCCTTTTGCAGAATTATAAAAGTGATCTTTAAAGCATTGCTTACATGGTAGACAAGCCTCAGCTGTCTCACCCCCGCATCACTACTCCTCCAACTGCCTGAAAGAGGACTTCCTTGCATTCTGATTGCAGGCCTGTCCTGTTCATAGAACTCTAAAGAATATTTAACACGCAGGCCTCTATAGAATCTTTAATGAGGAGGAAAGAAGAAAAAATAACAAGGGACATATGATAAATAGTTGGGCCAACATTGTTGTCATTATTTAGAAAGGGTCAAAATAAACAGAGATGAGCTGTGTGGTATTGTGTAACCAAGCCCAGACATTTCAAATTAACGTTTAAACTGATAAATCCCATCTCAAATTCATGGGATGATGTAAGAATCGGTGATCGAGGATAATATCAGAAATGGTAAAATGTACACTATTCTGATCTGTTGATATGTTAAATACATTCTGACACCAGGACAGTCACAGAGGAGATTCGTCTTTGTCTCACTAAAACAAAGGGTTAAACCCATCTTGAAGATGCTGGTTGCAGAAACAGACCATAAAGGAAGCAGCGCCTGAAATATTAAATGCATCTGTAGTAGACACAAATGCAGTGGCTGCACACCTTGGCACGCGACCACTCCCTTTCTTTGTTGTTTGTCCCACATGTATGCACATTTTTTTGAGTTTTACCTGTCATAGCCCTTTGGCTCAGACGACTTTGACGGCTGTTATCAGAGGTGTTTGAGGCGGGGCTTAATGAAACGTTTCCCTGCGGGATTCTGGATCAGAACAGCCCGAGGGTAGATGGTTTGGAAGAGAGCATTTGGTAGTCGGGATGAAAATGGCCTGTGTGCGTCCCAATGCGACTGGGTTGTGAGAGTGTATGTGTTTGCCAGTTGAAAGAGGACAGAAGACGGGTCGTTACTTCAGGTTCCAGCCAGAGAGCCGGCATTTGCACTTTGTTTGCTGGAAGCCGAGTGTGAAACCTTGATCAAGGCCAATTTGCATTGCTGGATGGCCATGAAGAGGTTGGTTTTGTTCTTTACTATCGAAAAGCCGTGCCCGCACACTGCTGGCTCCGAAACCTGCCCACCCCACCACCAACAGGCACCCACCCGCTGCCCTTCATCCACCTCCCCACTGGCACTACTTTTTGGCTAAGATGGACGGTGGTTATTCCACCATTGTGTTGTTTGGCCAGGAGTACCTGCTGGGAGCCCTTTCATCAACCCTCTCTGGGGTTTTTCAGTGCAGTCCAAGGGCACGCAACAAACACACACACACAAGCACACACACTTAAAATCCAACAGATTTAGATTTCACCCATCTGAAAAACAAGGCGTCATCAGTGAGCACTTTGACGTACATGGATTGATGTCAGGGCCACTTTAGTCGGATTAAATGCACAGACTGTAATTTATTCTAGCTAAATTCTGAGTTTTCTTTGAAGTAAAAGTGAAGAAAGATTCCCCACAGTCATCCTCTGTACTCCCCTGTGACTGCCTGTTGAAGCTGTTAATGAAGGGGGAATGGCATGAGAGGCAGCGGAGCAGACAGAAGACAGCGTGGTTTGGGATTGGTGTGTGTGTGTGTGTGTGTGTGTGTGTGTGTGTGTGTGGGTAGTAATAGGGCTGAGAGGCGAGTGTCTGGGTCGTATTTGTATTCCAGTGGGTTTGGGTATCCGTGGATACGCCTAGGTGACTGGGAAGCATGCATAAAAGGAAATGGGAAAGAGGTTATTGCACAAATGTGCCCACTGCTACCACACCATTCAACAGAGCCACACAGTGAGAGGTAACTTTAGGTCACTTCTGTCCAAAACTGTCATCGTCTGTGGCTACGGCCTTGTTGATTAGTTTTGCGTCGCCGTTTGATGCTAATTTGATGCATCTCCTGAATTAATTTATGGAAATCAGGGTTGAAATCCTCACAAGGAAAACACTGCCCCAATTCCCTGCTGTAAATTTAAACAAATTATCCAAAAGAGAGAAACATGAAAGGTAAATTTTCCATCATAAATATACCCGCTATGTTAAATCGGCAGAAGCCTGCAGAGGAAATTAGCTTTTTTGGAACATTTTGCAAGCTTGTTGAAAAATACACATTTTTCTTTTTGGGTTTTCAGCAGGTTTGGTGATTGATAACACTGACTTACAAGCCACAGCACAGTAAATAGATAGCCTTTATGAATATATGGCTGAGTAGAGCCCAATGTTCAGTCTAGTTATGGTGGATTGGATGGACAAACCAACTTCACCAGCATCATTGATTAATTATCACTTTTAAATACACATCTCAAATTAACCACCGCAAGAACTGCTCCCAGGAGTTCTTCCCTTCTGTACCGAGATGTCCTGAGATTACAGCAGACAGATGAGCTCATTTGGCCAGTTTACAAAGAAAGATTTCATAAGCTGCAATTTCAAAGGTTGTCAAGTTGTTCTCCCCTTTCCTCCCATAATGTTCCCAAATCCAGCAGATTTGTGGGGCCAAGAAAAACGTCGAGTCAGTCTTTAAGATAATCAGTGTACGGACATTTAGCCCTTAATTGGATTTGCTGACCAGTGCAACAGTGCAGTAAAAATGTGCTTTAGACACCTGTGTTGGAGTCAGTCCGTCACAACCGTGAGTTTGACCAAATTTCATTTTTCTATGTTTAACATTCACAGCCACCAATGTTTCGCTTGTAGACGAAATCCTCAATTTCTGAAACAGGCGCGTACCTATTATACATTTTATTTTATTTTTTTTAAATTTTGAATTTTAGTTAGACAAATGCACAGTCGAACATCTAAACATCAACATCTGCTCCTCACCCTATAGGCTGTTTTTTTCCAAAACATATCCAAGATGCTGCTGAGCACTGTGGGAATGGCAGAAACAACAGTGATCATCACTGGGAGGACGTGCAGTTTGGCTCGAGAAACAGGAGCTCGCTTGCCGAAAAATCAATTACTCTTTTACCTTTAATACTTGTGCAAAAATTAGGTTGACCAGCCTCTTCACCAAGTCTTTATTTTTTTAATATATCCTTTAAGAGAGTTCAAGAAAGAGCTTAGTGAGCTTTAAAACTGTCCGTGTGTCACCACAGACAACTGTCTGCTTGGGAGGACCAGAAGAAAGGAGGCAAGGGGCCATAGTGCAAAGGATGCTAGAGAGTGTAGCAGACAAAAGGATTGACTGGGTACAGTGGTTTGTTCAGCTGGGAGAACACAGGGAGGGGCGGGGTCGGGGTGAACATAATCGTGTTCCACAGTCGCCACACAAAGCTCGGAGAGCAGATCTCAGGATTTGTTTTTGTCACCTTGTCAAATATAAGTTCCCCTCTTTTATACACATTTGAGCTAAATCACAAAGAAGCAAAACGCAGACTGTCCAAGCAAAAGCACAAAATGTTTCAAGTCTTTGACCTTTGTGGGGCTGAGCCTCGCCTCCAACTGACAGCCATTTGTGATCCAAATGAATTCTTTTGGATGGTGTGCACCAGGAGAAATGTGTGTCTCTCTTTATCTGCGGATGCTCAGAAGGCTTTGTTTGGCTCCCCAGACCCTCTTCCTGCCCCCCCTTTCCACGACCACTCCCTCCGGCGAGCACTGATTTTTGATAATAAGCCCAGAAGTAATTTGTCATTTGTGAGGCGGCGAGCAGAGCACCGTATGTGTGCGGTTTGGGACTTGAATGCCGATGGTGGAAGTGCCGGGTCAAAAGAAGGGAAATACAAGACTCTCGGGGAGCGTGGATTCATACAGTCAGCGGGAATGTTGTTTTCTCGTGAAAGGCTGTTTCCTCTTTGTTGCTGGGTTGGAGTACCTCACGTTTGCACGTCAGTCAGTCAGTCATTCATTCACCCAGCAGGAGAGTAATCACAGGGCTGTGCTGATGAATTTTGATTTTACCACTGAAGCGCAGCTGCTTTAACGTTTGGAGTTTACCTTTAGGATCGGGAAAGATCATGTGATATGTTTGAGAAAATGACATGTCTGGAATTACCCAGGTTATTAATCAGTCAGCAATTCTGTGTAGATGATGAAAAGCTGATAAGTGGATAAGTCCTTTTAAGGTTTAGTTACAGATTAGATTATATATCCAATATGCGCTGGCATGTTTAGCACATACACACACACATACACACACGTGTGTATGCAATCCTGTAACCACAAAGGGATTGACTAACTGAGGTTTTATATAGTTCTGTATATCCCCTCCCCCAGTCCATCTCCATTGCACTGTTTTGTGACTCCAGTGGGACATTTAGTGTGAGTGAATGCATGAGTAGGTGTGTGTAAGTGTATCTCCTGACCTTTGAAACGGGTCACCATAAAAACACGTTTTTTTCCTCCAGCTGTGCCACATTATAACTTCAATTAATACATTCCCATCAACTCTGTTAGACCCATAAAAACACATCTGCAAACTCAAATTGAAATATTACACAGTGCAGTATTCCGAGGAAGCTCATCCATCCTGGGGATGACATCACTTGAAATGCATTGACAGCCCGCTGGTAAATGTTTTGTATGTGTGGGTGGGGGTGGGCTACAGGATTGTAAAGCTGATGTCATTAAAACAATGACCCCGTCTAGGAAAGTGACCGTCCAATAGTCTGATCGGAGATCGGAGTGTTGGGCTGTGGTGAGGGGAGGGTATTAAGTGTGTCTGTGTTGTATGTGTGTGTGAGCAACAGGGCAAGTATCAGTGTCTGAATGTTTAATAAATCAATGCAGGTCAATCTCGAGAGCCGGATGTCACCCAGATGGCCTGTTGCTGGGGATTTGTGTCCGTGCCTGCGTGTGTGTGTGTGTGTGTAGAAGTGAACTGTTTAGAGTACATCTTAAAAAAATTGCCTTATTAAGAAAATTGGACTTGCTAATTTCATTAGGGGTCTAAACAAAGTGTGACATGTGGAACGATTGAGGTCTGAGCTATTAAGCTAGTAATTGAACCCATTCTAAACATTCAGATGTCTGATCACTAGACTAAAATATATCCAACTGGGGTGCTGTTATAAAGAAAATGTAAGAGGCAGAGTATCACTGACTGACATTTTCTAACTTCCATTAATGTTCATTCATAGTTGTTGTTGTTATAATATGGTCATTTATCTCTCCCGCCCCCCGGCTGTATCCTTGTTGCCCTCCTTGTCTAAGCGGCTTTGCTGAGCGGTAATGCCATTCTTATATATGAGGGTACGAGCATCAGGAGCCCAGAATGTGCCAGGATTTGGAGGGTCTGCAGCTTTGGCAGACATTATTATTGAGTAAAAATCCAGGGATTTGGCAACAATATGAAGCCAAGAGGACAATGGCTTAACATGCCCCAAAGAGATTCTTCAGTTCAGCCGGCCAAATGCATGCATGGAGGGACAAATTAGTTCTGTAGCATGCGCATTGTCAATTTTGCTTTCCCGATCTAAACATCGACACATTAATCAAGGTTTGTTTCGCATTTCTACAGTACACGATCGCGAAGCCAGAGCTGTAATGTTAAATTAATATTTGTTGAAGGTGTTAGGCATAGATGGTTGACTCAGAGGGCGTGTTTTTAATTATTTCTGCTAATGTGATCAAAGAGAGAGCAGACTGCGGGCTAGGCTGCTGTTTAAACCCTTCAGCTTCTGCTGATGATCCCCCATGTACATATTTATTTCATTACATTCCACAACAAATGCTTGTATAATTATTCTTATCCACATGCTGCCTCAAAAGCTCATTTTAATGTTAATCCCATGATATATATAAAAAAAGTCAGCCTTACAGAAAAGTGTTAAAGCTGCTTGTTGGTTTTGACAGTGTCACATCTCCAGCTTTTGATAGTTTGGGTTGAATACACATATTTGTGCATTCATTCACACACACACCTTTCAGATCTAAAGAAATTTCTTTGTTTTTTTTTTTACTGATTATTGCACAGGCTTTTAAATTCCCTCCAAAATCTAAAATTCCATTTCTTTATTCCCTTCTCTCCTCCCATACTGGTTTACGGGAATGGTTCAGCCTCTGCCTGCTGATGAACAGCCTCTGTCCTGATGCTGATACGCCACATTCTTTAACTCTTTAACCAATGGCAGCAGCAAAAGAAAAGCCCCATCCATTTTTCCATCTATCTCCACGTTGTACATGCTCTGTGATGAAAAATGTATAAAAACAAAGTATACACCTAACATTTTGTTTGGGCACATTTTCTAATTCATACTTTTCTGAAAAAATATACATCTTTGGACAAAATAAATCCTTAAAGTCCCCCCATATATCACAACATCCATTTCATTCAACATGGCAGTTTTGTGGATCCTGTCTGGTACATATGTTTGTATATTGCCACTGTGCTTACCTGGGGGTTCAGGCTCTGGGTTTCTGCCTCTGCAAAGCACCTGGAGACAATTTCTATGGTAAAAGGCGCTATAGAAATAAACTGAACTGAACTACAAACTGCCCAACTGTCCCTGAACGTTATTAATCATTGTTAGACATTAACGTTTATTCATTTGCTGATGAATAAAATCATGATGTGAACATCGGTAAAGGTTCCTTGGTACAGTATGCACACATACGCGTTCCCTCTCTGAGCTCAGACGGTTTGGGCTGTTCCATATGGATGACACATCTGCACGGCCCCTTTCAGAGCATCTTAATGTAAATGTAAGCAGCTGCTGTGTGTGCAGCTCCTTTCAGCCAGGTTTTTTTCATGCAGCGTTTTTGGAGCAGGTGCACCGGATATCCATATATTCCATTTTGTATGATGTTCTTCAGCATTTAGATTAGATGTTGCTCTTTTGTTGGTTCATTTTTAATATTCGCTCATGCACTTTTTACACAGCAGAGAAGGGTCAAGGTAAATCACATTATTTCTGTCAATGTCGTCAAGCAATGTGAGTTTTTTGAAGGGATTGTAGAAAAACTGCATTCAGGTTTTAATGAATCCTTTAGGGGTTTGGATATCGTCCATAACGCCTTCACCCTAACCCACTTGAATTGAATGGACTCAGTGGGGATTATAGTGACCGCTGCTGGGATCTTAGAGGTGAAGAATAATCCAGGCAGATGTCTGTTTTAACCTCCACCGTGGATCTGCTGCTGCTGTTATCAGGCTGGAGGTAGAGATGGAGGCAAAGGTGATGTTCAGCAGAGTGGGGGATGTAAAGTATGTTTGTGTTTGAGGTGAGGAAGAGGATTTCCTCCCTCTGTTGTGATTCCAGTCCACTACACACCACCCCTGCATCCTTTTTAACTTATCTTCTACTGCTTCACCCAATCCTTTTCCCTCATCTTGTCTGTTTACCCCTGTCTCCAGCTCTGCCCTCCCTGTGCTCCCCAGGGATACTTTTTTATTTATTCTAGGCCTACACCTTTTTCAATTCTTTCTTTCCCTCTTTTATTCTCAGAATTAATAATCTGCACTAAAAGTCCCGGTGTGCTTGTCGGCCATATTTTCCTCATACACACAAATACAGCGAGCACCGGCGCCACCGCGTACATGCTGTCAGCATCGGTCTGCTGTTCAGTACTTCAGTGTTATATCAGCCATTAGCTTTTATCTACACAATAAACTATTCAAGGCCAAACGCTGATGTACATTTGCAACATACTGGATAGGGCTTATTGTAGTACATCATCAGGACTGAAAAAAATCATGGCCGTAGACTGAATGTGGTAGGAAACATTCACATACCTAATCACCATTAGAACTGCAAACTCAGCTGGAATAAAGTAAATAACAGGAGAAGCAACAACATGACAGGCAAATTTCTTATGCAGTCCCACCTTAGGTAGCTGAGGTGCAAAGTTTGAACACTAGTGCACTTTGTAGGAAAAGTACTGGAGCTGCCTTGTTACCGTGTAATATGGATGAGCTTAAGTTGCATTTTCCTCTGCTTTAAACAAATGGTCAGGGAGGTGATCCGCAGCGGAGCCGGACTTAAATGAAGGAAAATGGAAACTCAGTTACTTTTGCTGCTGATCAGGAGAAATCGCCTCAGCACAAACGGCACCAGAGAACGCTCGCAGCATTATTCATGCACACGCTCTCTCGCCATTTGTCACCCGCCCACCCCCACCTTTGTGTACAGTATATTTCATCATGGTCAGGCTAAAGTCATTGCTACCAGGTTCATGCTTTCTCTTTCCGACAGCTCAAATAGTTTTTTTTTTTTTTTTTTTTCTTTTCCCAACTTTTGCTATAATGGACTCAAGCGTAGTGGTGTTTGTCCATGTGTGGAGACAGTTATTGAGTAAAAAGAAACTTTCAGAAGTGGGTTCTGCACAGACTTATATTGTGATGGTTGTGGAAGAAAACCTTGTCATCAGTTGGACGGCTGCTGTCCTGATCGTAAGTGACGTGCCCTGTAGTTGTCCTTCTTTTGCATACAGTGGATGCTCCCACTATGGCTGCCGCTGCACAGTAACTCCCAAAGAGCTCCAATACCCCTGGAGCCTCCACTCTGACCTGTCGAACTGGATTTATTCTTCAGAATCAGCTCCGAGGTGTCAAATAAATCATCCTGCTCAGAGCAGACAATACTTTACACATTTTACACCTGAAGCGTGTTAAAAGGTTGAAAATGACTGAACTCTGTCGTCGTTGCGGTGTTTCTAACGTGACGTTATTCTCCACAGCAAAGAGTACATGTGCGACCACGGACTTCACCTGTAAGAACGGCCAGTGCGTTCCAGCCCGGTGGCGCTGCGATGGCGAGCCAGAGTGCGCTGACGGTTCTGACGAGGCCGATGCAACCTGCAGTAAGTGTCGTAGCTGTGAAGATGCATAATTAGCGATGAATGTGTGTTGAGATGAATGACGTCGGCGGTCCAGTTTGAGCACTCTGTGGGAGCTGAGGGCAGCGTGAGAGGACGCCGGCTGTATATCCATTCAACAATGCAGCTTTTGTGCTTGACTATATCAGCTCACATAAGGCTGTCTCAAGGTTCCAGAGACATGAGCGAGCTGCAGATACAGCAAGATTTGGTTCCAACACGTTTAATGACATCTGTACATCCACTTTTCATGGAAATGGAGGCCAAAGGAGGGAACAAGATGGCTCTTTGTTATTGACATAGATCATGCTTGATAAGGGGAAAATTAGAAATGATGAATGTCAGCTGAATGTCCCTCTGCACAGAGGTGTGTAATTACATGTTCTCTTTAGATTTTTTGTGCAGACAAATTGATTAAATGACTCAGGGTCACAATAGTAAGAAAATGTAGGTCATTTTACATGCTAGTAAAGCTAGGAATTGCAGGAATTTAAAACTGTGTATGTAGGAATGCATTTGACAATTATTATTACCTGTGTTTGCAACCATGAAGTCATGGGTTTTTGCACTCACATACTAGAAATTCATCATCTTTTATTCGTCATTTTGAAGCCTGTTCATCATGTAATTTTGAAAAACAGCTGATTAGAACTACAAACAGAACTTACCTGTTAGATGTTTGCACGTGTCGAGGTCACACGCTGCCACATTTATGAAAATTGAACATTTTCCATGGCAGTTGTGTGATTTCTGGAATGAGCACGACTAAGATATTGTAATTTATTGCAATATTTCAGTTGGATTTATACATTAAAGTTACACATTCAGTCTGTTATGACAAGGCAAGGAACTGAGTGCAAATAAAAGATCAACCTTGTGGATTTTTCCACAACCTCCTTCAAAGCTGCAACTGCAGACCTGCTATCAGCTGCTATTTTTTACCAAGATGGTTTTGAAAGAGGTGATCAAAGAGCCCTTTGAAGACTCTGGAAGTGTGATCTGGCCAGTCAGGACGTGTGAGAAAGCGTCTGTGTATGCACACCCAGCTACGGAGTGTGCCCCTGCATATAGCCGACTTGTGTATAAAGTCGATTTCTGCACTTATTATTCATCACAAGGTGAATCTGTGAGTCATTTCATCAGATAAGTGGACTCGAGATTTAGTCTCATTATATCTAATCAACGTTGACGCTGTGAGAGCTTTTCAGACACATCGATTCCCTCACCCATGTGCACCTTCGTGAGCGTGTTTGAGTGGAAGTGAGGACTGTGAAAGGTTTCTGTGTGTGATTTCATTAAAATATTTCATGCAATGGTTTAAAATATCACTGTTGTTGATATTTGCAGCACATCATCACCCTGTAGCTGGTTAACTGGTGAAAGCAGTTTTCAAAAGAATTAAAAATCTAAAGCAAACAATCTGACCCACCTAAATTTATCAGCCCATACTCAAACCTTTGCAAAAAAAAATCCCGTAAAGGGGTAGTTACAATATTGTTTTGCTTCATATAATCAAGGTCGTTTGAACATGTTACGCTTGCTTGTATCACATCCTCTTTGCTCCTTCGTGTCCTCCAGTTTTTGATTAGTTCTGTTTAAGTGGAGTCTTTGATTAAATCGATTTCCCTCTGAGGGAATCGATGGGCTGATCCGCGAGACCTCTGGCGGACTGCTGATTAACTATAGACCCCCGATGATGCCCCTGACAGAGCAGACGAACGCTCACAAGCTCCTCAGGAGCCAGCTGTAATTACACATCTGAAAATGAATCTGGGCCTGAAGGGGATTCTACAGACCGTGTTCAGATCAGAGTGGTGGTTTAGGCATCACAGTGGAGGCCTGTGTTCTGCACTAATGTAAAGCACTGACATAATTTGCTGTAATCGCTGCACCACATATACTGTTAGTGGAACTGGGAAGATATTGAGTAAACAGCTGATTGGTTAAAATAAACAAGGCAAATGGGTCAGTGGACTTTCAACTGAAAGATCTGCTAATTTCTTTTGCTCGATTTGCTTTTGTCAACTTGTCCTCCAATCAGTGACCGCATAATTCGCATCAATGTGGTCATTTCTGCCAACCGTCAATACAACCAAGAGGTACATTTTTACGACACCGGCCTTCCTTTTTTGGACTGATGGCGTCAGCCTAATCTGCTCAACCTCAGCAAAACTTCTTCACTCTTGTGACATATAAGGTTTTTTTTTTTAGGTCAATACATGTTTGGTTATGGAAGGTACAAGTGACAGAAAGCTAACGGAAACGTCACCAGTTGCTGCCCAAGTAGGCACTGCCAAGTACGCTCCACGTTTACTTGCTCCGCCCACAGATTTTACTTGTAAGAACTTGGGACAGCGAGGTATCCCACCATGCATCTCACCTTGACTGGGAACAGCAGCGGCAATGGCTAAAAGTAGCATGTTTTAGGTATCAAAGTGTCAGGTTTTATAAATCCTGCATTCAAAAAATTAGGGCCAACTGGAGGATCTGTGTAGTCAATCTCCATGGTAACTCGATGTGTGTGCACTCTTTCTGCTCTGCTGCTGCATAGGTACAATCCAGGGATTAATGCACTTCTCACCACCCAAGTGTGTCAAAATAAAATGTTATTAGAGTGACTCTCAGCCACATATTGTGCCGCCGTGCGGCAGTCAAAGTGATGCTTCAAATGTTGGGAAATCAAGAGAAAAGCTTTGCAAGAGCACTTAAGCTTTGTCTGATTTTGAAGATATTTTATATTCATGAGAAAAAGTTGCAGACATCCTGACACAGGCTTCGATCGAAAGCCTCAAAACTCATTGTTAAACATTAATGGTAGGAGAAAGACAATGAGGAGAAATTAGATAAGAGATTCAAGTCCTTCAGTCACACAGTGGAGCAACAGCTCTGGATAAAATAAAAAGAACAAACTCTTTAGTTGTCGTACAAATGTGCTGATATGAGAACTGATATTGAAAGAGTCATAAAAACAGTTTTGTTTTCAAAAATGATGAAAGTTTGAACTTTTGCACTCAAGGTTTCTTTTTAGTTAAATAATTCAGTAACATATTCTGTCATTTATCAAAGAACGCAGCCTATTAGATTCCCTCCCCAGCACGCCCAGTAGCACAGGCCATTAAAACATTCCCATTTAAACTTTGCTGTTTATTTAACTCCATCTGCTGACGCCGATTTGTCTAAAGACACAAGCTGTCGAAATGGAGCCTTTCATCACAGCGGGGGTGTCCCCCATATTTTGGTGGCCTTGGATTTCCAGGGCCGCTTCATAATTCCTCCTTTTCTATTTCTCAGGGTGATTAAAGGACACAACTGTGGTTTGGCTTTGGAAAGTGGAGTGTAAGACAGCTGGAGGGCATCTGGTAGTCCTGGTCCAGCTTATTGGTCCAGGTATTCCAGCTACTTTCATCATCAACCCTCTGAAATTAGAAGACTGGGGGGGGTAAGGAACTGATTCCAGTTCTCTGATGTTAAATCCCTTTATTTGGATGAAAGATTAAGTGCTGCTTGTGGCATTGCTGTAGGAAAGGCAGCTTCACCAAACTGGTCTGGAAGCAGTCATAAAATTTAATGTTGCTGGTGTTATAAAAATAACCTTGAAGTCCTTTTGTGATCTTGGTATTTTGCTGGGTTTAGCACAGCCCCATAGAGGCCTTGCTGCTGTATCGAGTGCATTGGTAAGTTTACTATAAAGGATGAATATCAGCAGAGGAAATCAACTGTTTATGGTGCTGTGCATATTTGCGTACGTAAAAGAGTCTGGTATCGATTCAGTGTCGTTCACGCAGAAATCTGATCAAGCTGAAAGTGTTGATGATGTTTAATCTGTCTGAGATGCTGATCTGAGACCAGCTGTGATGCCAGCTGTCCTAACGTCGAAAATGAAAACCTGAACCTTGCCGAAGCTCCACTGTCGGTGGCTCCGCCTGCCCTTGTCAACCGAGGTGTGTTTTTCCCGAGCTGAGGCCGCAGAGACAATAGGCAGCCCACTATATTACAGCTAGGGGGCAAGAGGTCTTGCTAGTTAATTGTTTTGGAATATGAACGGGAAAGATCCCGTGAGTTGCATTGTGGGATGGCTTCAATTTCATGCTTGAGGCAGCGTTAGCACCAGACATAATTTCCCAGGTGGCTTCTCTCTCTCCCTCTTTCTCTCTCAGTAACCTTGTTTCTCATTCAATCAGGTCAAACCTGTGTGTGTGTGTGTGTGTGTGTGTGTGTGTGTTTAAGGGGATGGCATTTGAAGTGTACACACACTGTGCCCACTCTGATATTTTACTTCAGGCTGATACAATTTACAATTTATCTTTAATCTGCTGCAGTTTCTTCTGAGAGAATGCTTCAATTTACTTGATGTGAGTGACACAAACACACACAACACACACACACTTTTCGTTGATTGTTTGAGTTACTGGCTCAACACAAGGTTCCCTGTTACTTATTTAGTGGTTGTCTGATGTGGACTTTCTTTTGCCCTTTATGTATTTTTATGGGATTATTTGCACTGCAGATTCACTTATCTCTGACGTGTAGTTTAATATTCCAGCTGTTTTTTAAGGCAGGATTGCCAGAACTATTGTCTGGGGACACGCTGCGTTGGTCTTATTTTGTGGCATGTCTTTGTCCACAAACCTCCACTCAGTGGTCCTTTACTAAACAGGATTTGCTGAACTAACAAGAAACAGAAAAGTACCCCTCAAAAATGGGAAATTAAAACTCAGCCATGTTGATCGTGGAGTGGCTCTTGGGTTGGACATTTAACATCAGTGCAACGCTTTGAGCAACTGGCTCCAGGTTCTTGTGCAGCGAACATGTTTTCACGTCTGTTTAATTTATTCTTTCCACCTCCAGTTTGCTCATATCAGCAACTGTGTGTGTGGTTAGCTGAGCAAGAACTGCTGTTTATGCCAAACCTCCTCCCATGTTTGCCTTGTACATGCCAATCATACAAGAATAAGTCACCTACGCGGCAACGGCCGCCATGCCGAGTTTCCTTCAATTCAATTCCATTCAATTAGTGACCCCTGCTTGTGGCTGGTTACCATTGATTGGTGGTCAATATGTTTTTGCTCTGAGGGTGTCCTGTGGAGCTAAAACATCCTGATGGGATTGTTTCCGCCGGCGTTTTCCTCGTGTTTGCAAAAGACCGTGCATGACAACAATTATGTTGTTAAATCGTGTCACCTGGCTTATCGCCTCCTTTTTGTGTCACATTCCTCCTCTTTTCAGGAAGGTCGTGAAGTCCAGCTGAAACCCAGCAGAAAAAGAAATTGCTCAGCGGGCAAACACACAGAAGAAGGTGCTGCTCTGACATAACAAAAGCAAATAGCATTGATCCGCAACCAATCAATTAATACAAATATCAAATCAATCATACAGGAAAATAATATATGTTGAGCAAATCAAAACTTTGCACAGTTCCCATATACTTCATTATTTTCATTTCTGGATTGTCACTGTTTGCCTGCACTGGTATTATTTCCAGTTAAGTTTGCAGAAAATAAATAAAATGTATTATTTTGACAAAAAGAAAATCATAGAAGAATGGCTTCTTTTTGGAAACATACCAGTCCAGTCCGAACATTTCAGAAAAGAGGTAATTATTCTGTCTTATTAATCACCGCTGCCACTGAGCCCTGACCCGGACCGCTGAGGAAATGAGCTCAGAGGTCTGCTGTCGACTTCAGCAGCCTCCTCTGTGGATCCCATCACACAGGCCCTGCCTCTCATTCTCCCTCTGTGGCCTTTTTCTCCTCTTGCTGCAGCCTCCCTGAGCTGTGGCACTAGCCACTGGCACTGTTTTTAATGCCCAATGCGTCGTCTACTAAACAACCATTAAGAGAAACCTGTGCGAAAAAAGGGGCAATTTCCTATGAGAGCGCTGGTGTTGCGCTGCATTTCTTTCCCTGCGGCGCTGGCAGACCTGCAGTCTAGAGCAGGATAATGGTACTACATTTAATAGGCTCTGCCTCCTTCACACTGCCTTGAGAGAGAAAAACAGGAGAGTAAGGTTGCATACACTCCATCTTAACAGTTGTGCACGAAGAAACGTCCCGTGGGTGCATCAACAGAGTTTTCAACCAGAACTTTTTCCTTTGTTCTCAAATGTATTCACGTCCTCGTACAGTATCGCTGCTTACAAATATACGTTTGTCGAGGCCGATGCGTAGACGTTCCACAAGTAAGGATACGATATACAACATTTGCAAAAATTAAGATAACAGCAACAAGGTTGAGGGTCGATATATGATTTTGTTTGAAAACCAAAAAGACATCAGCCAATCAGACGCGTGGAAAACCAGGTCTTCGAAAACAAAAAATCCATTCTAATTATAATATTATATATTATAATAATCCAAAAAAAAAACATCCATTATAAACGCACAACAGCAGAATGTGTTCTCCATTGTATTTCTCCTCTTTTCGCCTGACTTTGGTCTTTCTCCAGCACACCCCTGCTTTTCCCCACATCAGGGTTGCAATAACAAGAGATCAGTGTTCCAATGAAAGCCACTAATCAACAATAACCTTCATTTAAAATGTAATCTGATATTAACCACATGCGCCCTTTTGGTAAATTGGATTTTGTGTTTGAAGGACAAGGCTGGGAGGAGGGTTGGCACTGCAGATGTAGTGGGTCAGCTTTGGCCTGCGAGGCTAAACTCCTCATTTACATCAGAAAAGTCTGATAAAGGACACAAATTATCAGATTAAATTTGCATGGAGAGCTTCCTTTTATGTACAGAACGTTACCATATGTTAACCTTGAACATTTTCATTTTTCATGTCTGTTTTCCTCCCAGAATAATGCCGTATTAAGTATAAAGTGTGGTACACAGAGACTCTTCCACCTTTACGTATATGATGTATCCACGCTGGGGACTAATGTATGCAGCCCTTCTCAGACTGCGTTTGAATACATATGCACATCAAGTGATGCATACCTTTTGAAATGTTTGTCATGCACTGCATCAAGCTGCCTTTTATTTACATTCTTCCTACCTGCATGCAGCCATAGATACAGAGAGCACAACAGGGTTAATCAGCATCACCATGGTGATGTGAGCGACTGTTGCTAGTAAAAACAAAAATCCGCAAATCAATCTGTCCTAAAGTCTTCTCTTCAGATTTCTTAGTCTCCTTTAAGGTCTAAAACACTGAAACCATCAACTGAACAATGTACTGTACTCATCACAGGCTGCTTCTGGAAATCCCATCAGATGCATTTCAGTACATTCATAAGTACGAGATTATAGCGTAACCTGGGGAGATACACTCCGTGTATTAATGCACACTGCTCATGTCCGCTCTGGGTCGTAGAAATGTTTTCAGCTGAATGAGTAATTCGTCTGTAAGCCTCCGGCTCAGAAAAAGCCCTAATTTGATCAGATTCTTAACCATCGACCCTGATGTGCTTCCTGCGTGAAGTCAAAGACGCCGTGGCTTCCCCCGTCCTTCAGAGGGGCCAAGTAATAAACGTTTACTGTTTTCAAGCAGCCACTTAGCAATTTATGGGGCAACTTCATGGCTAAAACATAAATTTAATGATCCTATTTCCAGATAATTCTTGGTTATAGACTTCCTGTTAGTTTAGATTTGACTGATTTGACTCAGACCCAGGTCTCAGAGTTCTGTCTACCTTAAAACTGCTGAATTTGAGACTATAATCCTTCAGTCTGAGTCCACCACAGACACTCCCCCATGTGCATTTGTTGTGCAAATGCCACCTGATAATTGCTCTGATTTTCTCACCCCCGTAGTAAATGGTGATAGCTGTGGTATGTGTCTGCGCCAGTCCACCGGCTGGTGTTAATGTTACAGTCAGGCAGGCTGCAGGAGAGTGGACATGGTGCAACATCCTCAAACTCCAGTCCACTCCCCAGCGATGAAGGACAACTAGGCAGGTAGTAATCACACGTTCTTTAGCAAACGGTGCTAAATGACATCTGAAGCAGCGCCCTGTATTCAAATCACAGTTTCTAAAGGTAAAACTCGATATCCGCCAGAATGAAGCCCAGCTTGGGCAGTAGATCGTTCAAACCGTTCACTGAAATATCAGGTTGCTCAAAGTGAGGCTTGTGAATCTACAGCAGTTGGCTGCATGTAGCAATAGCATATTCTCAAAGGAGCCACTGGTTAAATATCTCATGATTCCTGGTGTCACAATTGTCTTCCCACAAGTGTTTGAGGCCTCTGGTTCCTAAATCTGTCCCTCTTAGTGAAATAGAATTATTATTCTGTCCAATTCAATTCAGTGGGAATGGTGACAAATTATTTAAGGCAATTAGGAAAATCTGCTGTGCATCCCACAGGATTCCACCATACTGTGGTATGTCCATTATCCCGTTCTTACATTTGTCACGTAACAGAACCCCAACGACGTGTGCAGGACAAAGACGGGACAAAAGCTTCATCGCTACAGCGTCATGTTACCGAGTCTCCCGTTGTTCTTCCGTGTCTGTATGAGGTCATTTGTTTGGCAGCTGACCCTCCAGCTGACTCCGCCCTCCTCGATCTCGGTCCTGAAACAGTCGGTCGCCAAATTACATCCTTTTAACCCGGCTATCAGTCAGACACTTAGCGGACTGAACCCTCGGGGACAGACTTCTGTGTCTCCGACAGTGGCCCTTGCGCTCATCTGCACAGAGAGAAGAAATAAAGTGGAACATGGGCGCAGTGATTTCTGCCGCCACCATTGGCTTCAAGTATTTCATCTGAATCACTCACATTAAAATTGTTAAAGCAGTGTAAATATGATGTATTAGTGGTGTGTTTTCTCTCCCTGTGTGAATCCTGTGGGCTCCGCCTATATGAGCAACGGCCTTCTGCTCTGTAATGGGCTTTTACCAAAAGGGACCATTTTATCAGACTGATGCAGTGTCGGTGAGTGTGTGTGTGTGTGTGTGTGTGTGTGTGTGTTCTCATACTGACTATCAAAATCTGCATTCTACTAGCAAAGTGAGGACAGTCAAAGGATTGTTTGAGGGTTAAGACTTGGTTTTGGGGGTGGGGTCAGAACTGCGGTTAGTTGTGAGGGTTAGGGGCTGTGGGAATGAGGGTTGAGTGTGTTTACGCCACAAGATCAGTGGATACCAGAAACCTAAATAATCTGAGCGTTTGTGCTGCCTGTGTATTTTATTCGTTTTATTTTGTGTCCTCCTAAGTGTTTTCCTGCGTCTCTGTTTCTTTGGCATTGTGTGCCTTATTTTATTGCAGCATTTTCAAGTGAAATCGATTCAGGCTACAAGATAACCAAGTTATCAAACTGTTTCTTTGACTCTGTCTCTTCTCTCCGTCTCTCCCCTCCTCTCTCATTTTCTCCCCACTATCCATTTTCCCAACTCTTTTCTCTTCTTTTCCTGCCCCGTTGCTGTTTTTTATCTGCACCTCCACACCAGGCCGACAGACGTGTCCACCTGAGAAGTTTGACTGTGGGGGTTCTGCCAGCAAATGTGTTTCGTTGTCATGGCGATGCGATGGAGAGCGAGACTGTGAGAACGGAGCAGATGAGGAGCACTGTGCTGCAGGTAAGTTTCCCTTTTTGTTCAAGGAAGGATGAAAATTAGGCAGCAATCTGATCATCCAATTGGCTCAACGTGCGTAAAAAGTAAAAGGAAGCAGTTAATTGTCTTTGTGTCAACATCATGTTTTACTGTTACTAGTTTCACTGTGCTGTGAAACTCCACAGTAGCTGTGTGTGTGTGTGTGTGTGTGTGAGAGAAAGAGAGATATCTTTGTTAGCATAATGTTTTCATCATCCCTCAGGCGCAGTGACATTCCCACAATGCAGCAATGTGCACATGCATGTATAATTAATGCGCTACACACATACACACACACTTTAAAAAGTCTTCATAATCTCCTCAGAATGTCCACAAGCTAAATTTGGTGAAACTGTTTTAGCACATCGTCATAATGTTATGTCTAAGGTACAGGAAATATATGGATATGTTTTATGTTTTGATGTATTTTACTGCAGTTTATGAGCTCTTCCTGTTGAATGTAATGGAACCGAGTTGTCATATTTCATTTTGGCCGAGCCTCAAAGCTTCTGAAATATAGAAAAAATGTTGCAGTTTTAGTAAAAATCAATATGTTAATGTTTGGACCTGCCCCATACACAGCATTTTAATATTTTAACCTTTCTGAACATTAAAAATGACTTAGAAGCAGCGCACGTGCTTCTGCCCAGATGACGCAAAGTGCTGAAATGTATATTGAGCGGCAGCTCGACTACATTTTACCGGTTATGCTAAGGATTTCTCTGATTCCCCCCCCGTTGGTGTTTTCTCTCTTTCCCTTCATTTATCCCCATTTTGTTGGTATGTTGTTGAGTTCAGCATCAAGTCCATCCTGCTGCCGTAGCAACGTAAAGACATCAGTGTTTTCTCTCCTTTTTTGTCCGTCTCAAAGACCTTTTCATTCCCTTTTTTTTACATTTAGCGCATTGATGGCGAAGTCAGGCACACTATCTCTGTTTCCTGTCTTTATCTTTGACCTGTGTGACCTTTTGTTAATAAATCCCTTTAAGCTCTTGTCAAATCTTCATTATAACTGACTTCCTGCCTCAGTGTTGCCATTTTAGGATATGGAGGTCATGAATATAAGATCTGAATTCATCATTCCTAACCTGCATGTATACTCCATTTATTTATTTATTTAGTAAGTAATTATTTTTAAAAAAATCCTCTTTATTAGATTAAAATTGTTATATTCTGGTGTATTTTATTAATGTGTCACTGCACATCTGCACTACACTACATTAAATTTAATTTAGGAAATGCATGAAAACCACCTTCACCACTCTGGTCGTGGGTCATTAGCTGCTGTGGAGAGAGAGCTTTCAGAACTCTGCTGCTGTCCCTGCTGGCCCCTCCCTCCCCGCATCCTCAGCACAGCATCTACAAATGGAGAACAGCTCGTGTTAATTAGGGCTGCAAATTGAGCAGACCCAAATCCTGAATAATACATTCTTTCAGGAAGAGTGGTTATGGAGAAAAGGTTACCTAAATGGCTTCTCATGAACATTTAGGAGCTTCTTTAGGTGCACGGCCGCCCCAGCTGCTTGCAGGCTTTAATGTGTGCTATAAATTAAAAAGAAATGCACCACAAAGTTTCTTTTGTCAGCTGGAGAGAAATCATGACCCTTTTAAAAAGACTCAGCAATTTGTCAAGAATCTGTCTCCTGGAAAGCGCTCTGTTTTCCAGTACTTCCTGAACACACCGGCTCCCTGCTCTCTGGTGGAGGCTGCAGTCGGAGGGGCTCCAGCAGGCCCAGGGGACCTGTTGCTCTTCTCATATCAACCTGTGCTGCAGCGTTACATCCCCAGCGAGCTGCGTTATTCGGTGTTTTATAGCGGGGCAGGGAGGCTCGTGGGAGGAGGCCTGTGCATGTGTGTCAGTGTGTGTGTGTGTTATCTGTGCACAGAGGGGAGGAAATATAACTCATTTTAAGTGTAACTTTATGTACTGTAGTTATAAAGCATTTACACTTTAATCCAGTGTGATTCAGTAAATTAATCTGTGTTCTGGTATTTGATAATGGATCCAAGTGGACGATTAAGAGTCTACCCATATAAATATATAAAAGAATCTGATGAGAGCATAAACATTTGTGTTTGCAGTGCTATTGCTTCTTAAATCTTCATCTACATTTCCAGCAGAAGAGGCGACTGCACAGTAACCTCCCGTCTCGCAGTGTCTTCCCATTACATCCTCCTCCATTTATAATCCTTTGACTGATATCACCGTGTATGCAGTTGTCATGGAATGGAGCCCCAACACTCGAACAGGCTCACCGCACTACCACGGGTGTTTTGATTTCATCGAGAGTCGGGAAGGTCGTTGTTTACAGCCATCTCTATCGGCGCGTTCCTCCGCTGTTTTGATCCAGCTTTGCTCTTTATCTGTGGAAACAACAGAATGTCAGAGTATCTTTTATTTATGCAGGTTTGCCCATTCATTCTTTGGCTCAAAGACTTCATCCTCAGATTACAAACACTGTAATGTGACTCCACACTAACAGCAGTCATGACTGTTGGTTGGGTTGTTTTTATTCAAAGACTGACATCACTTATGCCACTTTTAATTTCTTGTGAAAGTTGATGTAACATGTACCTTTAATCTAATTAGCTTATTTCAAAAGATGAAAAGCATCATTGTTTTTGTTCTTAGTAGAAGTTTCTTTTGCCAGAAATATCAGAAATATAATCTGAAATAATACTGCAGAAAATATTCATGTTCCTCTTAAGGGATCACCAGTATCGCTCCCTATCTGCGCTATCACAGCGCTACCACTACTCACAGCTAGTTAGCTGCTGTTAACCGCAATATTAATGCAGTTATTTCATGAAGCAACAGTAACGTTTACTTTCCACACTCCTTCAACACACATCTACACTGCATATCTTCTATGTGTGTGTGTGTTGTTGCTAGATGGTTCTTTTGTGTGTGTTTACAGATTTAGGGTCCCAGGGCTGAGTTGTTATCATATCAAATAGCTAGCTTGGACTGGTATATCACATGACCACTGCCTCTCTCCACGTCACCTTCTCAGCAAAAATGTTCAGCACACGTTCAGTCTGTTGCAGCTGCTCTCCAGGCAGTTCAGGTCTGAGTGTATGGCTGTTACAGGCTGACATAGATATTGAGTTTTCATGCGTCTCTGTGTGTATGTTTGTCATCACCAAAGTGAAGGTATTTCCCGGGTGGACAGCAGCGTAACAGTCGGGCTCTGCTGAGGGGAGCTGTTTTTCAGGGATGTTTCTTTCTTCCTGTCATCTTGTCATCATTATTCTCACAATCCCCAGGCGGTTACATTTCATTTTCACTGACGTCACACATTGACTTTAACACAAATTGGAAAATTGGCAGGTTTCCTGGACAGATGTGTTATGTCCTGTTATGTAATTGACATTATTAAGCTTTAACTATGCATCAATTCTACAACCTAAAGTGTCATTTCAGTTAAATGAAATAAAATGTCAAACAAAAATGAAGTGATTATTATGTGGAATCCAGGCAGTAAGGGCCATTAGTCTGAGGAATCAGGAAAATCCTGGAATCTTGGCGTGGATTTAAAAATCTAACAGATATTTTGACGTTCACTCTCTGTCTCAGCTCTAAAGTGGAGTTCGTTGACATTTAATTTGTGCTCTGAGTCATGACAACATTTAAGGCTTTGGTTTCACGGCCAGTTTAAAGTGTTTGACTTTTTAGTTTCTTCAAGGAAAACTGCAAAGCTGATCATTTCATTTTGATTTCTTTTCAAGTGTGATTTCATTTCCTGCCAGTGTGCAAACACAACACAAATGCTGCTGAAGTCACGTGGTACCCCATAATAAGTATTTTGCTTGAATTTCATCCAGCCTGTAAAGGAGGTGGCATAGCCAATACCACTCCAGATATATACGGTATCCTGGCTCAGTGCCGGGTAAATTCTATTTTGGCTGAGCTTTAAATTCCTGCTAAGCTTCCTTCTGTTTATAAGTTGGTGCTAAATTTATTCAGAATTTCATCAGCAGCCTCTTTACTGTCTGATGAGTCCATTAAGGAGAGAGGATGGTTTTTATTGCATTTGTTAGAGCTGCAGGCTGAGGACCAGGCTGTTGTTCCGCCGTTCGTGTGCGTCTGGAGTGTCAAAGCCTCCAAATGTGGTGAAATAAGAAAAAACCTTTTCGATCTCTTTGGGATAAACTTCAGATCAGGGCTTTTTTTTTTTGTCTGAGTGTTTCGTTATGGCCCTCTCTGTGTGTTTTAATCTAAAAAAAAAAAACAAAAAACGAATCGGCAGATGAAGCCGCAAAAAAAGAGAAATGAGAAATTTGTTTCGTATTTTCAGGACTGTTCTTTTTGCAGTTTAAAACAGCCACCGCGTAATTTCGCTCCCTGTAGTTGCGTGCTGCTCACACTTTCGACGCTGTATTATTTTTAATCTTCTGTAGGTGTGGAGGTGTTGGTGAAGTGGGTTAGAGTTCATTAGTGAGACCTGAACAGAGAGCCTGGGTTCAGAGAGCTGCACTGGTGCTGCTTTCTTAAGGTCATGCTTCAGTTTGATCAACAGTTTGATAAATACATTCATCAGGCTTCTGGGGAGACACTTAGAAATGGTCCCTTTTAAGATCTAGTAGTTGGTCCTGTATTTGCTTTAACATCTGCTTTGGTTTGGGTGCATCCTGCTTCATTCTGTTAGGTCTTTTAGTTGGGAAATGGAAGCGACGGTTCATGCATCAACACCTTTAACTTCCGCTGGAAACCAGCAGAACTGCTGGGCAGACCACAGACAGCTGCTCTGCTCAGCTGCATGTGGAAGTGACGTTGCTGGACAGCGAGCAGCCACTCTCCACAGCCCAGTGATGGAAACATGCGTGTAAATGTTGGATGTGGTTGGTATTTGAATGAATCATGAATTTATGATGTTGATTTTTTTTCCCCCTCTTGCTCTTGTGGAATTTGTATTTTGTTTCCTCTCATCAAACTTGTGACTCCGGTATAGATGGTGATCTGGTTCCAGTGTTTGCAGACTGAAGGAACACGTCAGATGAAAATGTTGGGTCCATCAGACTCGCTCTGGACTAAAACGCTTTCTCAGGTGTCTCCGCCTGGTTTTGAGCTTCGGTTCCTGCTCAAATTGTTTCGTATCTTGTTGTGAAAATATTCTCCAGCACAGCTGGTAAAGCGAGGTTTTGTGACAGTGTGCAGAGTGCACAGGTGCGGTTGGATGTGTGGTTGCAGGTGTACGCCACGGCTCATCGGCTGACGTACGCATGCACGACTCAGCCGAGGTTACAGCTGCAGGCAGTTTGATTGGAACACTGCTCCTTGTTTGCTAACTTTCCAGCTGGCTCATGAAACTAGCCAAACTAGGGGAAATTCATTTATGCGACTTCAATATTGACTAAGGTGTGGACTAGTTGTCGTTTATCTGACGGCTGTTTTCAGTGTCCACAAGGACACGTGTGTGTGCATCTGTTTGTCTGCTCTGTAACAACTGGAGCAGACGGGGGTGTCGGTGGTCCTCCTGGTCAAGGTCACTGAGCTGTGGGATATCGCTCTATTCCATCTTTTACCTGTCCAGTGGAGGATCTGTGGATGGATGGGTACTAAGCTTCGATGTAGAGTTAAACACAATCACGTACAGGTGACGAAGGTCACCGTCGAGCTGTAATCAACTTTAGATTACTGATCACCAATTTAAACTTGTAATTAGTGGAAAACTACATTGATTGGCAGTGCTTAATAGATTTGGAATACAGCCTTATTTGTTTTTGAGGATTTTTTGTGGAGTTTCTGGAGCATTAGTAAAGATAATTAATATTCCTGTCACATTTGACCATCTTTCCTCTGACTTTACCTGCCTGTCATTCTGGGGATATGTCCCTTGTGATTAAAAAAAAGGACATTTCTTATCAAATCTGTCACTGAAGCTGCTCTACCCCCACCGAGCTCCCCTGAGCACATCTGCTCGTCTGCTCCGGATCACTTTTCTTCTGTTGCCACATCAGACTTACCGAGCGACTGACGAAAACCTCGTCTGTGGGTGTCAAATGATGCAGGTTGAGGGAAGTCTGAAGGGATGGGTTTGTCACAAAGCTGAGGGCTTCTTGTGCTCTGTCGTCTTTGAGGAAGGTCTCAGCGAAAGCAGAGCGCACCGTGTTCCGTTTCTGTTTTCAAGGTTTTAACTACAATTCTAATGCCAGTTCAAATAACTAGCATTATTTAATTAAACTTTATAGAAATAAAACCCTTTTTTTCCAAATTGAAATAATTGCAACAAAACTGTGCTATCCCACCACCATCACCACATATGCTAGGGATGATGTTTACACACTCATGTTAATTAAATTACTTAGATATGAATGTGAGGTGATTAACATGCTAGCACTAATAGCTTGCAGGGAATCCAATGGTCTATTATCATAATGAGTCCCTTTGGCGCACTGTGTGGGTAGAGGAGGAAAAAATAGAGAATAAACTGAGCACTTTTGTCACTCGCCCTGAGAGGTAGCATTTCCTCGAATAAAAAGCTGTTTGTTTTGTAGAAAACATCAATCAAATGGATTTGTCCGACATACCTGGGCTGATTTAATGTCCTCGGCTGAAAAGACAAGGAGAAAAACATGCTGCTTACTATTGACTCATACATTCAAGCTCATACACAAGTGTGTGAACAGCGAATCAGAAACGCTCTGAAAATGGCACACATCGGTCTCCACGGACGTTTCTTTGCAAGCCTTTGCTCACAGGCTGCAACATGCACCTGCAGTTGTGCTCATTACACACCTGCTTCTTGCGCTGCTGCTGCAGACACACCAGTGATGTCTATGTTTGATTGTCATCCTTTTATGTGCCTTTCATGGCATCAGTGTTGAATTTGTTAATGATCTTGAATGGGTAGTAGCGGCTGTCTTTTACCAAATCATTAATATGTGTGTACATTTCTTCTGGCTCTTTCTAGTTTGATGGTTTCTGCTCCTCATTAGCGCCGCCGTTCATCCGCTTGACTTTAGATCACACTCTTTTTTTTCTTTCACCAAAAGGCAATAACTCAAGAGCAAGTTAAGATGAACTAGAATTACCCTTTGCTTATTAACAGCAACTTTCAAAACTCAACTGTTTTCAGTGTTTCGAATGAAGATGCATTGCTACTCCCCAAAGGAGTTGGAACACTTGCAGACAACTCTGTCTGAACTCAAGCTAACATTTATACCAGGGGTGGGCAATTATTTAGCCTGAAGGGCCACATTGGGGTTCAGATCTTGATGAACGGGCCGGCCAGGTGGTGCGGGAAACTAACCCCCCACATGAGGATCGGAGGGTGACTAAAAATCGTGCTTGATGGACTATTGACTGAGAAAATATTTTGAAGAGCCTGTAAATTGGTCCAACTAGAGATGGATGATGAAGCTCCAAATGAATGATGAAGCTCACTTAGCATGCTAACATGCATGGTGGGGTGGCGGTTTCACCTTTTTCTAACCTATCAAGCTGACAACGCTCCTAATTTGGCTTTTGGAGAAATTATTGTGAAGGCAATGCAGGCCAGATTGAATAGTTCATCGGGCCACATGTGGCCCCTGGGCCTTAGTTTGCCCACCTCTGGTTTATACAGTCTGTGGTTGACATTTTACATGGTTAACTTGTCTCCATCCTCCTATAGATGGCAAGGCATGCCCCTCCAGTGATTTCCATTGCCTTAACGGGAAGTGTTTGGCGCCCATTTTTGCTTGTGACGGCGACGACGACTGCGGCGACGGCAGCGATGAAGAGAAGTGTTCGGCTCCGACCTGCGGCCAGCACGAGTTCCGCTGCAACGACTCGGAGTGCATCCCCACGCTGTGGAGCTGCGACGGCGACCCGGACTGCAAGGACAAGTCGGACGAGTCCATGGAGCGCTGCAGCCGCAGAACAGAGCCCAAGAAACCTCGCTGCCCAGTGGGCGAGTTCCAGTGCGGCAGCGGGGAGTGCGTCCACATGAACTGGAAGTGCGACGGAGATGCCGACTGCAAGGATAAATCGGACGAGACAAACTGTCGTAAGTCGGCACCTACAGCAAATTGGCGACAAAAGGTTTTTTTTTCTTTCTACACAAACGTAGCCATGCAGTTGCTACGGCAACACTGCTTTTTCAATCCTCAAAGTTTGACCTTGATGATAGGAACAGTGTCTCATAGGTGAATCCCACCGCAGTGTTCCTCATAACGATGGGATTTGTCGCGATCTTGCTAAGGCAATTTAAGCTTGTTAATTTCCCTTAATGAAATTAACGGTGACACCACAAATGTGTTGAACAGTGTCCCCGTGGCTCAACGCTGCTGCCGTATTCCTCATTGGATCATGGAAAATCGTGTTGCGCTCCCCAAAACATTTCAGGACCAGTGCTAACGTAATCATGATTATTAAAGACTAAGTTGCCATGCAACAATGTGACTTGTTGAAAGGCATTGAAAGGGAGAGAGTGTATGTGTGAGTGTGTGAAGCTTCTTCATCAAGAGAGACCCCCATCTGTTCTCCTCTTCACACACCCACTCACCACTTTGGGAGATGGCAGCAGTTTCGCATATAGAATGTGACACAAATCCACACGGCACCAGACGCGTGTGGAGAGAACGAACACGCGTTCAGGATGCTGTTACAGCAACATTTTCATCCCAAAATCTCATCCAACATCCTGAAAACTATAGTTGTTATTGTAGTTAATAGCAGACATACAGATATTTACTGCACAGATTAAATGACAGGTCCTTTGGCTGGTGTAATCTTTACGTGCCCCATGACAAACAGATAAAAATGAGGAATGCAAACAGTTTTTGATTTTTGTTGATTAAATATAGAGAAAAATATGTGGTATTATATGCATTAAGTGGTATTATATGCATTTTATTATGTATGTTACCACGTTCCATACATCTTTTTTCTATGCTTATTTTTAGAGTAATTACATAATTGTGTAGCAGCAGGACTGATTAGATAATGACACAAAATCACGACACAGATGCAGGTATTTGGGTCAGCGTGAACGTTCATTAGAGTGTGAACACAAGCGGCTGTGATCGTTTCAGATATCGTTGTAAAAGAGCGACGCATCATTTGAACGTAGATTAGAAATGCGAGAATCCTCACGCATCTGTGGGTCGTCCTCTCCTCCCCTGGATATTATCGCCCACATATTTGAAACATCTGTCTCAGGGAGCGTGCATTATATCTCAGATATGCTGAGACCAGACGCTGTGGGAACGCTGACAGGAGGTTAATTTGCTTGAGGAGCAGTGGAGTTTTATCTGCGTTGGCGCTTCTTAAACACCTGCTGGCTTGTCTGCAAACGGCTGTCCATTATTAGAACTTCCCTTGCTGGGATTTATCGTAATTAGCAAGCTGATTCACGGATTCCGGCCTTAGGATGTGTTTACCTTCAGTCTACAGTGTTGATTGCTCTCAGCATCCACGTACTTCACAAACCTGATGACTGATTCGTATGCACGGCACCGTGCTCGCGTGCACCGAGGATGTCCGCTCATTTGGTGTGAAACAGCGCGTGTTGCTGAGATTTTCTCTGCGTGCCAGGTGTCTTTGTGGCTTCCGCCGCTATCGATCACGTCCGCCTGCGTCCCCTCGGCAGAGCCGGTCCAAAACACAGCGCTTGAATTATTAAACAGCCGGTTAAAAAGACGAACGAGTTAAATAAACCTGCCCTTCGTTGTTACAGAGAGCAGGAATAAATTCCCCTACACACTTCTGCATTTCCTCCTTAGATTGCTGGGTGCGTGATTTCTTCCGACGGTCGATAAATACCAACATGATTTTCGTTTCCATTGGGTTTTTTTTTTCTCTATAAGTGAGAGTTTGGTTTGACTGATTCCTGCTGGCTCGGAATGGGGGACATTATCACAGTTGCATCTTTATAGAAGCACCTTTGGGAACAGGATTAAAAGCATTTCTTTGTATTTAAATGGATCAGTTACACTTGGGAAAGCGCCCCTAACTTTTTTCTGTGATGGTAAAAATGATTCCATATGTCCCGCAGCCCTGCTGACATGTCGCCCTGATGAGTTCCAGTGCGGTGACGGATCCTGCATCCACGGCACAAAACAGTGTAATAAAGTTCACGACTGTCCGGACTACAGCGACGAGGCCGGGTGTGTCAATGGTAAGAAGCGGATTAGTGCACAGAAAATGACGGTGGATTTGTCTGATTCCCAGAGAGCACAGACTGCGCTTCATCAACTGTCATATTTGATCACCCTTTAAAAAATCCACAACTTGAATGCCGCTTGCAGGACTCACGGGGGACGCGAAACAAAGCAGCACAGATGGTTACAGTTGGCTGCGCTTGTCAAATCTGCCCGTTGAGAGATCATTTTCAAGTTAATTTCACACAGCCAAAGGAAGAGCAGAGCAACAGAAGAGTAAATGATTGAAATGACAAGTCATTTAAAGATTCAGTGTGTTTGCGTGGGTTTTTACTCAGTCAGCAGTGGTACAGCCCAGATAAAAGCTCAAGGACGCCGAATGACCTTTGGCACAGCGGCAGGATTTATCCTGAAGGTGGTTTGAAATACAGTTGTGAATGTGAAATTGAATGTCGGTCTTTATTGTTTTCTCTAAAGGTCAAAGAACACATACATGCATATACAGTGGAGTGCTGTATATGCAGCGGTACAGAAGAAGCTTTCAGCAGTATCTTATTTATTTGATCATTTCACTGAGAGAAATTGAGGAAAACCGCCTTTTTAATTCTAAGAATTTGCCCACATCCATGTCATAAATGACATGTATCATTGAGACAAACAGCATTTTTTCGGATTTTTCTGTTGCGTTTTCACAACAGTCACAAAGTGTGATGGGCCCAGAAAGTTCCGCTGCAAGAACGGGGAGTGTATCGACAGCAGCAAGGTGTGCGACAGCGTGAAAGACTGCAAGGACTTGTCCGATGAACCCATGAAGGAGTGTGGTGAGATCATTTCTCTTTACTTCTTTCTTTTAAATATGGATTCCTCCACACGCACAGATCGGTCCGCTGACCCTCTCAGCATGTTAGTGCAAAAGCAGCGATGTGTTCAGGCGCTATCAACGGCCGTTAATGCGGGTGATCACTTCGCAAATGGAGCCTCATTTGATCAAGGCAGGGTAAATCGCACCATTTCTCAGCTGTCTTGTTATGATCAAAGAGAAAAGTGGCTGTGCCCTCCGGTGCGATCTTAGCCAGGAGAACGTGACCTGACTGCATCAGCCGTGAGGAGAACGTATCTGCCTCACACCGCAGTTAACTAGCAGGCAGCGCGTAACTATAATTCAGATCCGAACTTTGAAGTCGATCAGGTAAATTTAGCTGGTGTGAAGAGAATTTAGAGGCTTTCGGAGCGTGTTGTACCGAGAGACGTTCACTGTTTGACCTTGAGACCAACTAAACCAGTCTAAACGCACCATAACCAGTCTGTCACTTGGGAATAGATGCAATAGTTATGCTAATGATTAATGTCTTTATATTAAGTTTTGATTTTTTTTTTTCTATTTTCTTCTTTGTGATCGATCCATATCTAGATGCTGTCAGTTTATTTTAATAAAACTTTACTATATTATGGTTGTCAAAACAGGTCTGTGTGTGTTGGCAGCCAGACAGTCCTTATTTCTAAACTTCAGGTTTCTCTCTGTCTCACAGCAGAACCTGAAGCTCCGCAGCTTTTTTTTAATTTATTTTTAATCCTGTAATGAAGCACCAGCTTTGGCCTGATGCTGCCATCTCTCTCTGCTCCCTGGAGGGTGATTTAAAGACAAGGGAGCAAAAAACAAAGAGAACAGAAACAGAAAGATGAGGACATGGAGGAAGCCTTAATGAGACCAATCTGTGTTCAAAATGAAAAAAAAACGGATGTCCCCTGTTGGAGAATTGTTTGTTTCAGGTGTGGCTCCATGTCCTCTAAAACTTTCTTTTGGAATGGATGGTGCATTCAGGGACACTTAACTTATCCTGGCAGGATAATTAAAACTATGCACAGACTCTTTCTTTGTGCTTCATCCAGGCTCAATTGTTCCTTAAAAAAAAAGGCTATTTGATTCACTTCTCCTGTAGGTGTAAATGAATGCGAGGACAACAACGGCGGCTGCTCCCACATCTGCAGAGACCGGAGGATCGGTTACGAGTGCGATTGCCCCTCCGGTTACAAACTTCTGGACAAAAAGACATGTGGAGGTAAAGGGACACATTTGAGGATTTCATAACCAAAAATGTATATTAATTATATTAAATTAAATCTAATGTTAAATCAAAATATAATAAATGTTTTTAAAACGGATCCCATGGCCCAGTGTTGCTGAGCAAAATCAAACACATTAAACTTCTAATGGAGATCAACCTGGACCTCAAATGTTGGACTTCCTGCAGAGATTACCACGTTTTTAGCACGTTGTTTTTGGTGCGACCAAACGTGACTTTGTGCCTCTGTATCTTCACTCGATCGTCACGTCTTTGTGTCGTTTTCCAGACATCGATGAGTGTGAGAACCCGGATGCCTGCAGCCAGATCTGCATCAACTACAAAGGGGACTACAAGTGTGAATGCTACGAAGGCTACGAGATGGACCCTGTTACTAAGACCTGCAAAGCTGTGGGTGAGGCATTTACACACACACACACACACACACACACACACACACACATGCACACGCACTTCTTTTTATTATTATTTAGTCATAGTTGTTCCCCCTAAAATATATTCATGGGCACAAACGTGCTTTAAAAAGAACGATGGAGGACATTTCTTACGCACACCAACACAGCACCTTTCCATTCCGGTGGCCCTGTTGCTCCTGAGTTCTCACACTGTAAAAAACTGCTCTCTATGCAGGAGATACGCACCAATCTGAACAAAGATATAATATGTCCCACAATTTTCCGCTGCATTCACAAGTAAAAGTTTGCAGCCTTTGATGTGCCTGAAGTGTCAAGAGAAGGAATGCTGGGAATGCTGTGAGGACGAACCTGCACAGCACAAACCGAAGGCTCGCTCAACAAACCTCGATGTCCTCGTATTAAACACTCGAGCAGGGATGTGAATGAAAGTTAAAGTTAGTGTTCAAGGCTGCACTGTAGAGTTTTCGAATTGAAAAGTGCGGAAAAGAGGATAATTGTGAGCAAGTTATCGGCATCCAGGCATCACTTTTCAGTGTTAAATGAGTGTTTTTAATTGTCCTTTTGATTCTTACACTGTTATCTCTGGCATCAGTGATAATAAATTCATTATTATCACTGATGCCACAGTGAGGAGGAGCTTCTGCACCTGAGGGCCATCATTCTGCCTCATGAACGGCAGCTTTGTGATGCATCTTTCTTAAAGATTGATGAAGCCTGGTGTGTGATGTGTGCTGCAGCTGTGAATGAACACATTTTTTTAGAACAGCGCTGCTTAATCAAAGCAGTTTGCTTGATTCCATCACATTTATTTTCTATTTGATTTGAAAAGCTAAGCAGCCAATCGGGAGAACTGAAGATGTGAGTAATTTTGATAATACAAAGCTGCACATTTTTATTTTGTCAGCTGGATACCTGCACATGTGGATCCCTGTTGTTTGCGTTATTAGTTTTTATGGGCACAACATCCTGAGGCGTCTTACCTGGACTGAACTGAAGGAATTTGCAGCAAATTCATTTTTCCTTGTGGGTAAAAAGAGAGAGGAGAGAAGTGTTGGTAGAGGCTGCAGCCATCGGTCTTAGGTTGAGTCATTACGGACTTAACTGGTCTGTTAATGAGAGTATTTAATGGGTAAGACAGGACCTGACTCTCAAGGTAAGTGGCATAAAAACATCATTGATTCCTTCATGTCTTTCCCTGTGAGTCTTTATTAGTGTTCTGCAGTGCAAATGGTCATTTTCGGGCTACTCCTTTTATTATAGACGGTAAAGGGAAGTACAGGGGCTCCAGAAAGCTGCAGAGGAATCTGTGCTGTCACATGAACGCCTTAATCACTGATAAATTTACAATTTAGAGTCACAAAAGCAGAGGTTTAACTTACTTCAGCCCAGATTCTAAGATGTTTGAACACATGTGCATGACCTCAGCACTTAAACACTCTTAAGATTGCAGTCACAGAACAGGCACGGATTCATTTTGGGCCGACGCACCAGAGTTCCAGAGAAACAATTCCTCTGTAATTGGTGGGCCCAGAGGAGTCTCCCAGCCTGTGATCAGATGTGACGAGCTTCAATACTGTTTGCTCATATTGAAATTCAGGCTACAAATGTCAGGTTGTTGCTTGCATGCAGTAAACACATCACTCAAGTGTCCCAGAGTGTGGTTTTATTTCTCCATGTTGTTATTTTCTATTTTATTTAAGCCAGTTAGTGGAAAGTGACATGCATTCAAGAAACAGTGTCCTTGCCTCCTCAAACAGGAAGCTGTGCAGTATAAGTCCACAGAAATGTTACACTAGCTGGGCTAATTTAAAATGAAGCCCATCTAAGTTGTTTTTTGTATGAACCAGTCCTTGCTGCGCACAAATTGCAATTATTGTTTTCTGTGTACTTTTACTATCGTGCGGTGCCAATTGCTGAGCACTCAGGCTTAATTTATCTGTGTAAATACGCAGCTTTGTTCCCTGCATGGGCTACAAAATCAAGATTAGCTGAGCACCATGTGCACTGAAGACTCCTCTTGTGGTGCTGGTGCATGTCTGAAACTGAAGAGTTCGAGTTTGTGCACGACAAACTGTAGGTGCGCAATTTATTAGATGGAACATCCTGAAAGGCTGGAGGACAACATTATTTAAAAGGAGAACAGCAACATGATTGGCTAATAAGGTGGGTGTACCGGCGCGCTACCTGGATGATGGCAGACAGTGGTGACTGACACTTTTTAAACTATTTTCAGGTGAAACTTTTAGGAAAACAGGCAAATTCAGCTGCAGCACTGAGTTGACTGACGTGTTCTCTAAAGGAAGTCAAAAAACTTTTGGTGGAATATACAGACAGGAGCGTGACTGGGGAGGTGGGAGATGTGAGAGCATGGGAAATGCTACGAATGCAACCATGAACTATCTGATTACAACAACACATGCTGTCGACACACACAACCGTAGACTCTTTCCTTTGCTCTTGTTTGTTTCTCTTGTCTCTCGCTCTTTCTCGCATCATCACCATCACACCCTGGACTCATCCAAGTGCCAGGAGCAGTTTTTACCATAGTTGACAGTTTGAGCACACAGTTTTCAAAATAGATTTAAAGTACTGGTCAGATTTTCCCAATTATCAGAAGATTTTGCCGTGGGACCTACATTGTTGGAAGGCTGTCAAAGTCTATCACATATTTTTTATTCTGTATTCTCAGCTGAGTGACGCTATATTTAAACTAAGTTCTACTTGGTAAACCAGGCTCCAACAAGCAATGATTAGAAGAAAATACAGTATTCTCCTGGAATCTGGTCTTCCACAGCTGAAATGATCAAGTCTTTTATCGCATGAGAAGCATAAGGATGACTTATTTTTCTCCATTTGACACAGAGTTGTTTTTCTCTTTTTGGTGCTGTTGCTTCTGGTCATTTCCTGTACAGTGTGCGTTAATGAGCATGAACGTATGTGGTTTCCCTCAGAAAATCATCCTCATGATGAGATCCAGCATATTTTCTCCCCAGCTGCCTCACATCCCCTTCACCCTGCAGATTCTCTGACCTTCTGCTTTCCTTTATGTTGTTATTTTCTCTTACTTTGCATATCTCAACGTAGAACCGTCTGCTTTGCTCTGAATTAAATCGATGCTCCCACAGTGCCTGACAGCTTTTCCCCAGCCTGTATTTGTCTTTTCACTGCATTATCTTAATTGGCTGCTGTGGAAGAACAGCCCCAGACTGGTGTTACAGATTAAAATAAATCTAGTGGACTGTTCTTATTAGGAGATCCAGCTGCTGGACTCTTTTTAGCACAGATAATGATGACATGTCTAGCACCATGGCCAGAAGGAAACAGTGACTCAGCTGTTTTTGCCTTTTAGATTGCTGCGTTGAAAGATGTTGTACAATCCGTCTTTAAAGACTATGTTTCTGTCAATTTAACAATTCTCTCTCTTATTGCTCCCTCTCTTTCTCTCTGTTTTCCTCAGCAGGTGATGATTACAAACCAATAGTCAGAGATGACTGCAAACAGCAGATATAGACAGTATGTCTCCCTGTGAACTAGCCTGTATTAAATCAGGACTCAGGACTGTGTGGGGAGACAAGAAGACGTAAAACAAGTCCAGGGCGAGATGTTACTGTGGTCATATACATAAATGCAGTATATTTATTTATTATTGTAACACCAGAGACGTGCTCACCTCGAGCAGGCTGCAAAAAGCACCCCAGGTAACTGATGTGACAGCAGAGATCACGTGCCTGAGGAACACCCTCCCTGACGAGGTGTTTGGCTAAAAATAGAAAGATTTGTCACACTGTTTTTTTGAGCTACCTGATCCACAGGCGCACTTTTGCTTCATCAGGCAGCAGGACAGCTCATAAAATGCCTGTTATTTTCATCCAGGACATAATTGTGTGAATAATTAATTGGACGGCAAAATGCTGAGCTGAGAAGGACGTGCAGGCGGAATGGTGAATCAGTCGGTCCAGAACACATTTCCCCATTAAATGGTCTATTTGGATGATTTATTTATGCTCACATCATCAGAAATGCACGCTTTTAGGTTTTGAATTGTAGAAATGAAGCGCACGACGTCTTAATTCATAAGTTAAGTCAAGCATTAAGTTGCCCTATGTGGAATAATAATTTAATAAATCAACATTTTAAAAGCACCACTGTTATATTTGTGGAAGTGTAGAGAAAAACAGGGCGCATGCAATCACAAAAGAGTGTGTCAAACAGCAAAGGTGAAGGCATACATTATGTCTAATAGTGCATTAAACATCATGTAAATGTACTGTATATACTATACTATTATAATGTCGCAACTGTGACAGCCTCTGGGACTTGACGTGATGACACATGGCAGCACATAATTGCATGAAATTGCTCTGTCAGTGAGCAGCAGCAGCCTCGGCGAGTCAGAGTGACCTTGTCGGCTTGACGCTCAGAAACGGTGTGAACTGCACGGCAAGGATGCAGATTTGTGTGACCTTTCAACTCCAGTTTTTGCGACATGCACTTCTGCTGATGTTTTGCGGTCGAGGTCAGGTGCTCCAGCACACCTGTGATTGACGTTGGTGTGAACAGGCCGCGCGTAGAGATAACATTAAACGTGGCGCATCTGTCTATACAGATTATAAACTGAGGTTAATGGCCATCACGAGTCTTCTCACTTCTCATCTTTTCAGCGACAGGAACAATCATGCACTATCGAATCTTTACTCCCTCCATCAGGAAAAAGTCCGTACCTGATGTTCACCAACCGCCACGAGATTCGCCGCATTGATCTGCTGAAGAGCGAGTACACGCAGGTGGTTCCTACGCTGAAGAACGCCGTGGCGCTGGATGTCGACGTGTCCACCAACAAGATGTTTTGGTGTGATCTTTATCACGGCAAGATATACAGGTAATCCCAAGCCCAGTGTGCTCTGACATTCAAAGTCTGCGCAGTGTTTCCTAAACTCCGTGCTCGTCGGCCGCCCTAGCAGCGTTTCACTTCCATCATCCATCTTGCCTGGTTCACCCTGTCACACCTTCTGGCTGCGCGACGGGAGCGTGCGAGCGTGTGCGTCGGTTACACCTGCAGGGCTGTGTCGTCTGTCTGGTTATTAAAAGGTGGAACCGTTCGCCCTTCACACACACGTTGAACGGTTCTCTCTGGATCTTATGCATGTGTGTCAGCATGATGGGTGGCAGGCAGAAGCTTGGTCTTCTCAGCTGAACCATAGTTTCTGTTCAATTTTGCTGTCTCAATAATAACCACCATCATTCATCCATACACACATCTGTACTCTATCACACATCCTCACAATTCTACATTTGTGAGGACTTTCATGCACATAATACATTACCCAGTTCCCTACCATAACCATCCCAACTAACCCCCTCACCCTAATCCCAACCCTAAACAAAGTCTTCACCCTCAAACAGGCCTTTGAAGTTGTGAGGATCAGAGAAAATGTCCTCACTTCTTAAAAATGTCCTCACTTTGCTAGGTGAAGTGGTATTTTGGTACTCAGTATGTACCAAGCAGAAGAACACACACATACACTGATATGCTCCAGGGCTTGTAATTAAGGGTAAATGAACTCGGTAAATGAACTCATCAATTTAAAAAAGCCAAATACAAATGACTTCTTACTTTCTCCTTGGACTTTATTGAATTGTTATAGAATCCATGATGCACCAAGAACAACTATAAAACCAACAAACCGTGTTATTTATGTGTTACAAGTACGTTGCTCACTGAATCAGACCTGATGAGGGTGGCTTCACTAAAAGACTTTATAATGTGGAAATAACTAAACTAAAAATGATGCACGACTGTGTTTATGATCAGATTTTATGGATTTCTGTTGGTTTAGATATCAACCTTTTAACAAAGAGTCTTTCAAAGGTAATTCTTCCCCTCAAAATGTTACTGTTAACTGTGGAAAATGGTAATGAAGCCAGGTGAAGCTGCAGTGGGCTTGGGCTCATCTGTCTTTATTCCTCCGCCTCTTCTTCTCTCCAGTCCAGTTAGTGTGGTTTGCTTGGATGATTATACCTTAGGAAGGGACAGAATGAAAATGACCCTGTTGCTTTATTTTTAGTGTTTGTGAAGGTAGTTTCTATTTATTTTTTTAGACTTGTTATTTGGATTCGGGGCTTGTGGAGCCAGTGTTCACAGTTGGTAATTAGAATACCGCCTCATCATTTTGTTCTTGCCATTTTTTCATTAGCTTCCAAACATAATCCATCCGTGCTAAAAAGTCTGGCAGACGAGACAGAAGCAGAAAATTATCTGTCAAAGGACGGATGCAGATTTGGTCCAGACACATAGCAAACAGTTCAATTAGCGCCACAATCTGCTTCCAAGCTCCTACCTCATCTATCCTTGACATCATCCCATAATTTCACCAGCACTTTTTCTCTTTTAGCGCTGTTAAAATCTGTTGGGTTTTTTGTTTTTTGTTTTTTTTTTGGTCCCCCTTCACTGGAAACCAAGATGTTAGCTTCATTTACATCACTGTATGGTGTTTTTATACGTTAAACACACATCAAAACAAGCAGGGTGTGCCATGGCTTTGGGTTGTGCTTTAACTGTTAAATACTACAGAAAGTTTCAGAAGAACTAATCCCAACAATTAAAAGTAAAAATGAAGTTTGCCAAGTTGCAACCAAGCTGGTGTAGTTATCTTTGTCATCTTCTGTTTCAAACATGCATCTGGGGAACAGGTGACAAAAGATGGCAAAAATAGAGAAAAAAACATGTGCTTTTTGCTGCCTGCTGGTAGGAAAAGCAACTTTCATCCAGGAAGATGCTGCAGCAGGTTGTGATGAGGTGGAGCTTCTAGGTGCCCCTGACATACCATCATCCAGAGTAAAGAACACCTACTCCCCACTGTAACGACAATAGTTCACTCTAGTCTTTCTCACAGTTAGGAGCCCCAGACAGATTGCAGCAAGTCTAACTTTTTTGATGGATCACCCTGATGCGGCTATTTTTGGTGGCATAAATCAAATAGTACTGACAAAGCCTTCCTCCGCTTTCCACCAGCGCTTACATCAACAAGGCCAGCGATTCGTCGCAGCAGGTGACGCTCATCGACTCGCTGCTCTCCCCCGAAGGACTGGCTGTCGACTGGATCCACAAGAACATCTACTGGACTGACTCAGGCAACAAGAGCATCTCTGTTGCCTCGGGAGATGGCAGGAAGAGGAAAGTTCTGATCGCCACTGAGCTGAGTGAGCCGCGGGCCATCGCAGTGGATCCGCACCAGGGGTGAGCAGCACGGTTACGATGTCTGAGCTGATAGATGGTGGAACTTGATGTCATCCTCTGTTCCAAAGAACCCGTGTGCTGCTTTTTTTCCTTTTACATTTTTAGTTTGATTTCTTCTGCAGACTTCACAAAACATGACATGGACAGAAATGGAGCAAAGATCTCACGGATATTTGCATGAAAGCATCTTTCCTCTCTGCTAAGAATGTCACATCGCACCTCTTTACTTAAAATGATGTCTCTGTGGAAATCTTCCCACAGGTTTATGTACTGGTCAGACTGGGGAGGTCAAGCTAAAATTGAGAAGTCTGGCCTGAACGGAGTGGATCGCCAGGTCCTGGTGTCTGAACACATCGAGTGGCCCAACGGAATCACCCTTGGTAAGAACAAACCAGAGGAATATGAACATGAAAACAATGAGAGGGTTAAATGAATCGGCCCCCAAAAAATGGAAATTACAGAGTTGGTGTAAATTCAGCACAAAGAAAGAATATTCTAACAGAGACAGTAAAAAAAAAAACAAGAGTTAGACAATAAAAGCTGAGAAAAGAAATACACAGTGGTGCTGCAAAAGCTCAGAACGGAGCTCAGTTTGTGTCAGACTCTCATCCATCAGACCAGCGAACCTATGCCACGGAATTATTAAGCCAGACGGTCCGTGCTGTCGATACTGACTCTCAACCATTCAGCTCCCTTTGCAACAATAGCCTATTCTCTCAGCGCTGCTCCAGCCTGAGGAAAATGCAGCAAACGTTGAATTGAGGTGTCACTAAATCTGTATGAAAACAAATTATTTTCCACAGTGAAAAGAAGTAAAAAAAGAATTGGCTAGACTGCAGCTAAACAGCCTTGAAAGTTTAACAAATAGAGAATATTTTTTGGGTCATTGATTTTTCTACAGATTGCCTCAGGAAGTCATAAAGAAATGTGTTTTCTTTCCTTTTTTGCTGAATATTTTTAAATTCAGTAGTCCAGATTTTTTTGTGTACATTCTCAAATATATCGGTTGAGTGACAAAACTGTTGCTTTTAAAGAAATGTCCATCCATCCATCCATCCATCCATCCATCCATTTTCTGTGCCTGCTTTATCCAACTTTGGGTCGCAGGGGTCTGCTGGAGCCTATCCCAGCTGTCCAGGGGCGAGAGGCGGGGTACACCCTGGATGGGTCGCCAGCCTATCGCAGGGCTAACACAGAGACAGACAAGCACTCACACCTATGGTCAATTTAGATTGCTCAATTCACCTAACAAGCATGTTTTTGGACTGGGAGGAAACCGGAGTGCCCGGAGAAAACCCACGCATGCACAGGGAGAAGAAGTGTTCAATTTTCATTAATAAAAACTGTTTTTTTTAAGCTCAATCACAGTATGACTGCAATTGTTCCAGCTGAACTGAACGTTCACTGACAATGGGACTGATGATGTAGCCACCAGACCATTACTGTTCTCCTGGGTGACCTCTCATCCTTCTCGCTTTTTTTCCTTTTCCTCCAGACTTGTCAAACAGGCGTCTGTACTGGGTCGACTCAAAGTTACACCTGCTGTCTAGTGTGGATCTGAACGGAGACAACCGTAAAGTGCTGCTGTCTTCCCATCATCACCTGGGACACCCTTTCTCTGTCACCGTCTTCGAGGTAAACAAGCACATAATCAGCCGCATTCAGTCAGCTTAACCCTGAATTTTCATCAGATGTAGCTTTGAGGAAACACATGTGACATCAGTTCCTGCCGGAACCAACTGTAGTGCTGCACAGCTTCAGAAAATAGTGTTTATTTACTTGGTTTGGTGATATTTATGACCAAATTGTTTCCATAATTCTCCGGGGGGGACAGAGAATGAGCGCTGCGTCGCGGGTTCTGGCATTAAATGACAACTCCAGACAGCGCATGTGCTTATTGTTACACTAGAAATTGTCTTCAGAAGTTGCTAAAGAAGAGAAGTGTGAGTCGCTGAAGAGGAATCAGGTCCGGAGGAGAACAGTGGATGGCTTAGTAGAATCATTAGCTTCTCAAAGGCTGACAAGAGCGAGTCACAGTTAAGAGCAGCAATCGATGAAACTCATTTGAGTGTATTTATGGGGAGTTAGTCCGTTAAAGTCCATCAAGTAGATGATGTGGAAGCTGGAGAGGAGAGGAGGAGTGCAGGGTGAGGATTAGGAGGAGAGATGGAGCGAAAATGTGAACACTGCAGTGTGTTTTCTTCACAGTGTGATGATGAGAAACGAGGAAGAGAAAGGAACATTCATCATGTCGAGCTGTGCGTGTGTGCATGTGTGCGTGCGGGTGTGTGCAGAATAAAACAGAATTTCGCACAGGCATGGAGGTTTCCCTTGATTAAAACAGTCGGTTTCTCTTTGTTGTTGTGATACAGATCAAATTTAAACTCCTTTTAGCAGTGCGGCAGAGTGTCGTCATCCCCTCTGACTGAGATTGTGAAGTTTGCTGCAAATGAAGCAGGTTATTAAGTTACCCCAAACCTTTTTGTTCCTCTAATTAAGTTTGTACCCTATCTGATTTTGGTGGCTTCTGGAATTGTCCCTTTTTCCATGAACACATTTTGTGGACATTTGGTCACATACAGACATAATCTCCAGAGCAGTAATCTCATTTACAGGTCTTAACCTGAAAAATTTGGATGTTGTTTAATTTAGAATCACATCCTGTATGCAGCCCCGTTTTTTGCACAGCAGAACTGCTTTATAAATTTGGGTATCCCGTTTGAAAGTCCGAGCTCGGAAAAAGACACACTGGTAAGACAAATCCAGTGTGGGTCCCCTACCTCGACACAAGCCCAGAGGAAATGTAGAGCAATGTCTTTCTCTCTGGCTTTAGAATCATTGCCTTTCTCTTTATCCCATCTGTGTGTGGCTGGAGGGCAGAAAGAGGGAGATGGCTTTTGGAGGAATAAATAGAGTTGGAGAAGATTGAAGGAGATGACAATTGAAATAAATGGTAATGGAGGAAGTAAATATTTCTCTGTTTTGCTTTTGAACACCTGCCTAGAGATTAAAGGGGTTCTGGAGGTCTCAAGCAGTCACTCTGGTGTTTTATTTCATTCTATTTTCATTCAAGGACTCATTCAGACATACCTGTCACACCCCAAAAGTATCTTTTCTACAGTCAGCGGATGTTCAGAAGCTTTTCTAACTATCTCAACATGCAGCTTCTGCATTATAATCTATACTACTGTAGATATGCGAGTCAACTTTGCTCTTTGTAAGAGTGAAAACATGCATCAAACCCCCCAAAAATCAAAGGCTTCAAAGGAGGGGGCGCTTTATTCAAGCATTGATTTCCAGTTTCTTTAATAACGTTTAAGTATGGAAGAGGGACCCAGAGCTCAGCCTGCGTGTCAAAGATTCGTCCGAAGGCCTCAGTGGAATAAACGTCATGACAGAATCATCAAAGTTGCTTCTTCTCTTGACCCATAAGCGACTTCATGTCTTTAGATATAGTCTTGTTTTATTGGAAGCTGCCATCAGCTTAGTAAAACCATGCTGTCTCCTCTGAGAGCGCATCCCTTTGTGTCTTTACAAAGACAGGAAGACGAAGGCAGAAATGGACAGATAGGTTCGTGTTTTATCACTAGATGATATTTTTCTGTACTTGTTCAAACAACACTGACAAATGAGTCAAGGTTATCAGAGGGAGGACCAGCAGGGGATAACCGATAAAGAGGTGAGACCAAGGTCAAATCTACCGATAACCCAGCACAAAAAGAGCATCGATTCCAACTGAGATTGAACTACACAGAAATACGCAAATACATGCGCTTCTAACACTGTTCATCGGCTTCCTTTATGTTTTCATTCCTTTGTCGATATCTGCAGATAAATTGCAGCAGCCGAATCAGCTGTTATGTGATCTGTTATGTGTTAGGTGATCAATACAAGATGCAATGTCAAGAGAAAAGCTATAGGATTAGAAAATGGTCATACATTTTCAGACCACACGGTATAGATCTGTGAAACTGGAAGAAACTGAAAACGTTCATATGATTTGAATATCACTGATAATAAAATAAAAAATCATACTCCAATAATTTCATGTCTCATGGATCTTTGATAAAAACTGGAATTCAGTCACTTCAGTATTTCACTGATGGAGCTAAAAAGAGTACGTTTTAGTTAATTGGATTGTAACTTTGGCAGATTGAACATGAAGATCCTGGAGCTGTTTTATTTTTTTCTATCCAGATAATTGGATTTCTCTTTTGATCAAAACTGGTCTACTAGAATTCGAGGGGGGTCTGAGACATGAAGTTGAGGATTGTTATTTGCAGCAACGCTCACATTCATTTCCAAAGAAGCATTTTTACCGTATTTACAGTTGAAAGTGTTGTTTCTTGTTTAGTAGAAGCGGTGCAGCGAAACCTTCAAACGCCTGCTTGCAGTCTGGAGCTGTGGGCTGTATAATGTCTTCACGTTTGTTGGGAATTCTGCAGGATCGGCTGTATTGGACGGACGTGGAGGAAGAAGCCATATACAGCGCCAACCGCCTGACGGGACACGACGTTGCTAAGGTGGCTGAGCATCTCAACAACCCTCTGGACCTGGTGGTGTTTCATGAACAGAGGCAGCCCAAAGGTGAGAGCTGCAGCAGCTGTCTGCTGTAATCTTCAACAAGGCCTTTTCTTTTTATCTCTGCAGTTAGCTTGACCGGAAGGTATAACTTGCTCAAGTTGAGCCAGTATTTACCGGTATGTAAAATATCACCGAGCATGAACGCAGCGCAGGTGTTGACAAGGCTCTTTGTCAGCAGGTAAATGGCTCTTCCTTTTTGATTTTTCATATTGAGAGATTAAGACCATTTAATTGGGCAGAAAATTAGACGTCCCTCAGAGCTGTGACATCCATGCTACTGTTAAATCTCTTCTTCCTGTCTTGCACCAACAGACAGAGCTGAGAACAATCAGCTAATATACTAAAAAAAATCAGAGACATCACAGAATTTGTCTCAGGCTAAATAAAGAAGCACTGAGGTGGTTGATATGAATCCTGATCAAAGCTGACCTTGGCCCAAGCTTTTTTTTTTATTTGTCTCCTGCTTTTTTAAATGTTCCTGTTTGAAACTCAAACTAAAGGCAAGATTGTCACTGTGAACTATACACATTTCATCAGACGCTCCTTTTTTCTCCACCGTCTGTGCCCTTTAAGTTATTTAGGTATTTCTTTTGTCGTCCAGCTGTGTTCTGTGTTCCAGCACATCTCACTGAAATGTTATTGAAAGACTCAGTGCAGGAAGTTAATCTTTTGCCTGTTTTTTTCTGCACGATCTAATCAGAGCGTTGTCTTTATTATTCTTGGAGGCAGGAATATACTGTAGGTTTTCAATTTTTCTTTTTTTTTGTATTTATTCCTTGTTATCTGCACATCCATGTGTCCCTGTTGGAAACATGCTTGTGATGTCATGTCGTCCATGTTTTCCCTAATGATTTCTCTGATATGCTGCTCGCTCTGCATCGATCTGGGGATTCTTTCACAACCTACAAAGCAGCTTTTTTTTTTTCCATTAGTCTGTCTCTTGTTGTTGTCTTCACTTCTAATTATTTTGTCAGGTTTAGTGATTTGGGGTATAATAAGAGCGTCAGAAGGATGCTCCTTATCTTAAATCATACAAAGAGAAGAAGTGTGCATTATCAGATATTTGCCATTAGCGAATCTTAGTGCATTTTTGTTGTTTTGTTTTTGGCTGTCTAAGAGCCAAACTGGGGCTCGTTTCCTCTGCTCTAATGTCCTGTGCTTATAAGCACCCTGGTCCTGTCTCATATTTAAGTCTGTAACTAATGCACTTATTGAAGTGTGTTTAGCATTATCTAGAGTGCCTGATGCAGTTGTGACTGTCTTGCCTCACACAAAAAACATTATCAACACAAAAACATTATCAACACAGATACAGCGAATATTCCAGTGAATAATTTAACACAGTTCCATTAAATGGACCAAGTGTGAGAGGAGGTCCTGTGGGATCATCTGCTGACTCCGCTTCTGTCCCTCCAGCCCCTGACGCCTGTAACATGGGCAGTCTGCCTAATGGAGGATGTGAGTTCCTCTGTCTGAAGGCCCCACAGATTACAGAGCACTCCCCCAGGTACACGTGCACCTGCCCTGACGGCATGGAACTGGGCCCGGACATGAGGCGCTGCGCCGTTGGTGAGTGAGACAGACAACAAGATAAAGCCACTGGTAAAACTAAAGACACCTAAACTTTAGCTGCAGTGCAAAGAAATAATGGCATGTAATTCATGTAAAATGTAATAAAGTCATGTACTTCTGGAATAAAAATGTGTCTGCATGGAAGTTGACTTTATAGATGAATAAGAACAAAAAGAACAGCAGCATGACTGTTGTCCTGTTTATCTTGTGCAGTTCGCCTCAGAACAACAACAACAATGGCTCCAACCACCACCACTCCCACCACAACCACCAGTACGACCACCACCACGACCACCACCACGACCACCACCACGCCCACCACCACCACGCCTCTCGTGACCACGACCTCCAGCACCACTACCACGTCAGATGCTACAACGGTCAGACGCTTGAGGACGCATGCTCCCAGGAGCACGTCTACGGAGCATCCTGAAACCACGTTCGCCACCAGCACGGAAACGACTGGTTTCAGCAGCACACGTCAGACTCCCACTTCCACACACACACCCCTGGTGGCCCCCAACAGCATTCAGAGAGAAAGCAACGGCAACCTCTCCCACAGAGGTAAGAATCCGAACACTTTTATTTTATATGTTGTGTCGGTTTTCCAATTTTCACCTGCTTCTCCTTCCTTTCTGACCACTTGTGTATCTGCCACTATCTTTTTTTCTCCCGTTTCACACACACACACACACACACACACACACACACACACACACACGCTCACTTGTGTATCCTGGCCTGTTCATTGCTCACTCATGAGCGGCACATAACAGAGCCGTCAGCGCTAACAGATGTCAGTCCCCTGTGTTCTTACCTGCCACCCTTCATCACCCGTCCTCACAGGCTCGCTCCCTCTCTTTGTAACTCTGACAGCATTCCTTGTTCCTGCACCACCCTCTACAGCCACCACCACCGACTTAGGCTGCGACACAAACGCAAACAGTGACAGCAGAGACGCAAATCCTTGCTGGGAACCCATGACAGTCCCTCCAGTATTTAGCAAACTTTGTGGGTGGAGATGACAATAGTGCCTGACTTAGAGGCAGCTTTTCTTAAAATTGGGGTTTTTATTGCTCACCTTTTGCTGCATTTACACCAGCATTTCTGGAGAACGTCAGAGAATTGCCTCTCAAAAGTGGAACACTAATTTTGTGGCTTAATGTCAACATCAGTTACACCACACTTGTTTGTACCTTTACAGCTACGTAAGAACGTTGCCATGTCACATCATTTTGCAGGGAAAACTGATGGAGTTCTTGGGATTATTGATTATCTATATCTTAATATATATCTTATATATATAAGTAATGACAATTAGCCTGTAAGGTCATGGTGATTGGAGGGGAGTGGTTCCGTGAGCTAGAATATCTATGCATTACTGTTTTTAACTTGAAAGATGAAGACATATCTATATAGCATTTACATCAAATGCCATTTTTTATATTGAGAAGGCAGAAGGACGAGGAAACTGCAAAAAGAAAATAATTTGAGACATTGTGAAATGAAAGAACACAGTGTAGACAATAAAGAGGCCAGTTGGAACAGAATGAACAGTGCAGAAAAAACAAATATCACAAGCCAGTTCTCAAAGAGGGATGATGGGAAAACAGCCTCACACATGAGATGAAAAAAAGAGTTTGGTGTTGTCAGGATCCCTAAGAAGCAGGAAAGTGTTTCCTCAGTCTCTGAGGTTGTCAGCCTCTTCACTACAACACAAGTGCTCCAGATGAGAGGTGGGGCAGACGCGGACGAGAAAATGGGGCAAGACGCGTCTCCAAACCCGCGGGCCATGTGTTGTAATTTCCAACTGAGTGCACACTGTCAAGTTTGCCAGCATCAGCTGTTAGGCATGTGGAAGCGCTGCGGCCGGCATGGTGCAGCAAAGAGGAACCAGGAGGTTCAGAAAAAAATGCAAACCACAAAGTTGTGCTCCGTAAAAGTTAGTTGAGGCACACTGCTGCTCATCAGTTCTTTCAGGAAAACAGGAAAAGAGTTTGTGTAATGAATTAATAAAATTTCTTCAGCTTGCTGAAGGTGACACAGATCTTTTTTTTTTTTCCTCTTTAAAATTTGAAGAATCCATCCATAAGTACTTCTTTTATTTTACACAAATAACCCCCCCACTTCTACTTTACAAGAAAATCTAAAGGTTTTGATTCACTGCTCAGTGTTCACAGGTTCCCCACTGTGCCTTTTATTAAATTATGTGTGCATTCGTAAAAAGAGAATTCACCTTCCATGTGACTTAGATTTGACCTTAGCTTTATGACTTTAGATTTGGTGTCTAAAATACACGTCTCATCCATCACCTCCCATCTGTTCCTTATTTGATGGTCACATAGAGCGGAGCTGCTTTCCAGAACGGGCCAATCAGTATGCCATTTGCAGCACGCTGATTTCTGCTTCTGACTTCATTAGAACCACTTGATCACACCTTGGCTAATAGCTGGCCTGCTGCTTATTGGGTGCAGGATTATTATAGACCAGGACAGATGGATGGAGGATGCAAATGTATGCAGCGTGTCCTTTTAAAGCCATACAGATATGTTGTGGTAAAAGATGCAGGTTGTCTTAGTTCACTTTCAGCATCACACTCAGTATCTGAATTTTTATTTGCAAACATTTGTACACATTGTATTTTTGGAGGTCGGTGCTTTATTATATTTCAATGAAGTAATTTGTGCACAAATTTGTTTTGCAGAAAAGCTGTTACCATTATGACGCAGGAAATGTGATTCTCAAGCTTACAGCTGAATTCTTCTTGCTTATTTTTCACTCTTTTCCTTTCAGCTGGAAGTGATCACTACCTCATAGGCAACAACATCACCGTGGCTGTTCTGGGAATAGTTATTCCTATCGGTGAGTACCCCTGCTGGTTCCTGCTCGCCTGCTTCTCCCTGCTTGCTCCTGTCTTTACTTGTTGTTGTAGTTCTGCATTATAAGTTCATGTACATGGCTGTACATTTGTGTGTGTGTGTGTGTGTGTGTGTGTTAGTGATTAGGAATGTTTGCATTCTGACAACTGATTAAAATTCTGCGTTTTAGATTCAGTTCAATTATTCTTGTGCACAATAACAGTGTTATCAAACACCTTTTTGGCCTAAAGACATTTTGGTCATGGAGTTTTGCCATTCACTTATTTAAATGTGCTCATTAAATCATGATTAATGAGAAATCCATTAATATTAACCAATTGCAGAACCAAATATGATTTAGGTAGACGTTTTTTCCAAAAAGTTTTGTATAGTCATTCCATAAAAATCTCATTTACAGAAGTGTAGGGGCCTAATGCTTTAATCTATAACCTAGAGCAATGTAACTGACAAACCAAGCCAGTGTTCAGATTGTAGCAGCATACTGCATGTCCCTAATTAACATCTCTTTCATCCCTAATATTGAAGACTTTGACAAATTATGGGAGCTCTAAAACATTTGCTTTCTTTTCTCACTGATGGAGATATCAGCTCATTAAAACAGCCCCTGAGAGTATTAACTCTTCCTACTGCCCCCCTCATTGTGTCCTTCTGCCACTCATTGCTGCCATAAATACCCTCATTTTGTATTTTTCCACAGATTTGAAACAGTAATTATTGTTGGAGGTCCACAGGGGCCGGATTTTTGCAACCCAGTTCTCCACTCACACTAATTCACCGTGCCCACCCACTGCTCTCTGAGAGGAAACAGCCCACCAATTACTGCTGTAGGTTTTTTGGCTGTTTCACTGAAATGAAAGCTGACATTAGAAATTTCAGTGTTTAATGCCTTTTATGAAAAAGAACATCTATGAATTTGAGTTAAACACTCCCTCACACATGGATTAACAGTGTCCATCTGACAAAAGAGCAATTAACCTCAAAAGGAATGTAAACTCGAAGGCTACAGGCGTTAAACGGCATAAATACCCCCCCCACACACCCTTTGGCTGCTGTGTCTGCAGCAGCACTGATTGACTTCAGCATGCACTCTGCACACACGGGTCCTACAGGGCAGTTAAGCAGCCATGCTGATATGATAATGGGATGAGAGAGACAGTTTATCTCAAATCTGCCCTTCCCCCTTTCACTCCCTTTTCTTTCTTTGTTTGTCCAACACTCGTCCAAATACACCACAGCCCAAATATTGCACAAGAACAACACAATCGATTTTAAATCGCTGAATCCAATAAGCGAATGTTACAAGCTGTATATTCTGTGTTGCTCTGTGCTCCTGCATGTGCTGAGTGTGCATTTATCTGTGTTGTGCAGATGTTTTTAACACAGTGAGTGTGTGTGTGTGTGGTTTTACTGTGATTTGTGCATCTGTGTTGTTGCATGTTTGATTATTGTTGGGATGTTGCAGACTAGAGAGGTATGTATACATCCGGGCTCCTTGTTTTCACCCTTTACTTACAGTATGTGCATGTGCACACACTATCACCACAGATTCTGGATATCTGGATGGCCCTCTAGTGGCTGACAGCAGTAAAATAGCACCTCAAAGATGTTTGACTGCATTCATTAAATTTTCTTACTACTCTTAAATAATGAGCCCTGAGTGTGAGGGTGAATATGACAAGTGTGTGTGTAGCCTGATGAGTGCTTAAAGCTCCGCTCTGTGTCCCCTGGGCTGTGTTAACGCTCCGGCTGTGTGTTGTTGTTGTGTGTGTGTTAAACACATGCAGTCCCTATCCTTGCCACAGTGGTCATCGGATTACTCTGCACCGGCGGGTACCTGGTTTGGCGCAATTGGCGGCGCAAGAACACCAAGAGCATGAACTTCGATAACCCCGTTTACCGCAAGACCACGGAGGACGACGACGACGAAATCCACATCGGGCGACACAGCGAGTCCATCGGCCACGTGTACCCAGCAGTGAGTGGCAGCCACAGTCAGCCATTCTTAGCACTTCCTCTAGGGGGCGGCATCACAGACAGCAATTCCCACTGGTACTCAGGCGCACCGATGCTCTCCAGCAGCAAATGAAAGGCAGTTTGGAATATTGCAGATACGCAGTTATGCGCAACACAATTCTCGCACATGGCCTGGAAAGAAAGAACAGACATGCACATGCCCACTTTGACACAGGATTTATTATTTATCACTGAGATACACACACATTCACCAATGCATTACATTCACAATTATGTCATCTTCATGACCATAATCATACAGTACATCCATTTTATCATCACCACTTCCTTATTGCCGGCCTCCCATTAAATCGTACATATTGTTAGGTGTTAAAGTGTTTGGTTTGTGAAGATATATGTTCTTTGTTTGTTCTTACACAGCCGTGCATCATTTTAGATTAGAAAAGCGGCTGACCTGCTCGTCACTAGACAGTATTATGAGAAAGGCCATAGAGAAACCTTTCTCTCAGACAGCATTAGAAATTAAAAAAATGGAATGATGAATTTAATTTGAGAAAGATGTCTGAAAGGATGGCAGCGGGCAGGACAAATACACAAAATCGATTTCTAAGTGAGTTCTGAGCTTTTGCTGACATCAAGGGTAAAATTGGGAGCACAAATGAGACACGAGGACAGGACAAAACAGAATTTCTAATTTCCTCCCTTGACTTCAGCTGCAGGTTGGCCTTCTCTCTCCCGCTGGCGCAGTTTTGAGTTGTTTTATTGAAGTATCAAGCACATTTTCCATATTCCGCAGGAACAGCGGCGGCTGGGTTTGGAGCACTTCAAAACACAGTACAGTATATCAAAGCATGTTGTCATCATAACATTTAGTGTTGAATACGTTTTTGTTTAAAGAAAACAGCAGAAGGCTGCCAAAAAGGATTATGGCAAGGGGTGGGGGGGGGGTCTGGCGCTTTTATTGGTTGGCATGGTAACAGTTTTTTTTTGTGTTGTGTTGCTCCAGAGAGAGGAGGAAAGGAATTCTGGGTATCACTGGCATGATGACAGACTGGAGATGAGACACACACGTGCACACACACACACACACACACACACACACACACACACACACACACACACACACACACACACACACAGGTGCAGGTCTGAGTCATTAATATTCAAGGTTGAAACAGCCCCCTCTGAGGGGACTGAACACTGGCTTCTGTGCTGTCTCCCTCCCAGGTTTTTTTTTTTGACATGTGACACTTATCCCTCTTATGATTTTCTACTTTTTTACTCCTCTTTTCTACCGTCTGTCTGTCCTTCTTTTGTCTTCACTTGCTGGCTGTGTGGGAGCTCAGACAGGCGCAGAAATCAGCTTGGCATTATGTGGGCCACACATTCGCAGCCACAGGCGAAACTCGCTACATCCCACCCGCTGAAACAGCTAGAGGAGGAGGGAACGGATGGTTTTGTGATGGAAGAGGTGAAAGACAGAGGTGAAGAGCAGGAGCCGGCGACTGTGAGGGAGATTAAGGAAGTGGCAGGAGAAAATGTTTTACGTAAACTTAGTTTCGCGGGTGCTGTTGACACGCTGTCGTGCTCCTGTTTCTCCGTCCTTTGCTCTCTGTCCACCCTGCTGTGTTTTTTCCATCTCTCTCACCTCTGTCCCTCCTTCACCAGCCTGCTGTGGTAACTTTTTTTTTTTTATCTGCTGTTTGCAGCGCGTGGCACTCAGTCTGGAGGATGATGGTTATCCCTGAGGGGTGGCTAATGTGCGCCGCACCCTCCCCTCCTCTCACCACAACCTCTACATCACTACAAGGAGGGCAACACGACACAGACGACATATAGAGAGAGGAGTCCTCACTCTGACTCCCTATTTAAGAAACAGGGATGAGATTTTTTTCCATGTTTCCTCCTCTGGAATAACATTAGCATGACTACTGGCTGTATTTATGGTGTCTGTTACACTCCTCTTCTGTCTGCCTCTTATTAGCTCTAGTGGTGTTTAATGCTGCTTGATGACTTTGTTGACACTAACCTCATTTGGCCGTCTCAGTGCACATTGTAAATAGGAGACTGTCTGCCCACTGTAGGAGACTCAAACTGGCATTCAGTATTTTTAATTCCACACATCATAACTTTATTTATTTGTGTGTGCATTTTATTATGTAAATATGTATTTTTTTTTTTAATGTCTTCTTTTTATGCACTTAAGGCTTACAAAGAGTAGTCGTTTGCTATTCAGTTCCAAATGATCAAGGCAAGGGCAAACAGAGGAACAATTAATAAATTAGAATAAAACACACACAATCACGAAACGCAACATGAAGAAAACAGACCTAAAAGCTGTGACCGCTTAAACTGAATGCTGACTCTTTAGCATGACAGATTTTTTTTGTTGTTGTTTTTTTTTTTTTTTTTTTTAAACACGGGGCTCTCATCCGTTCTGTCAGATTTGCCTCTCGGCGCGCCACATGCAGCCAAAGCTAAGAATAGCCAGGGGCAGAGGAGTCAGGGAAAATGATGGCATTTACCTGCATGTTTGAGGGTGAGTTCAGGGAGAGTTTCCATTTTTAGAAGGATCCGTGCCACTAGAGCTTAGTGCCTAATAGCAAAAAGCAGCGGGGCAGGAAAAAGCAGTGGGTTATGGGTAATTTTTGCAGCAAGAGTCAGAGGCATGTCTGCTCCAGGTACAGAATTATAGCTCATTTACACAAATGGTGCTGATTTCTCTTTGGGTGTTATCAAAGTTTAAACACCCCATTAACACTGAACCCTGGCGGTTCCATCCCTGATTTTTGTTCCTCTTCTTTGGCTTTCGGCCCTCTATTTTTTATTGTGCTGCTGTAAACGAGATACATTTTGAAGTACACTCGGCAGGAATGATGTCACTTGTGCTACTGGCCTTGTTTTTAATATGCACTGATGTGATCTGAAAGATGTGCATGAGGAGGAAACACTGTAAACCAGCATAAAGAGCTCATCTTCCATTGGCTCATTCGAGACGCGCTTCCAGCCTAGTGAGTCTGACGGGATACAGGCCCAGTGATTATACTGCCTCACTGTCTGACTGACTAAAAGCAGTCACGTCAAGAGAAAGCCAAAATCAGGTCTTGAAGTGCAAATTGCTATATTTCGGTCGTCATCAGTAAAGGGCATTTTTAGAGGTTTTAGAATTATGAAACACACTTAAATTGATTTATATAAGGTGTTGGCATCTTCTGCAAACCACAAATGTACAGTGGTCCTGCATAAAACTGGTCTTCCAGTCATCATATCTTTACATCTCAAATTTATACAATTAAGCAGAACTTGAATAGGATGCAAACAGGAAAGTCTTCCAGTGCAGAATCTGCTCGTGTTGATTAATAGTAGTTATTATTCATGGCTGTCTTCACTGGAAACATGTACATACTTGGATAGCCACCTGGGATAGAGGAAAGACAAAAAGATAAGCAGAATTTAGACAAACATATGATGGATGGAGGGATATTTATTTGTGCAGCTTCCTGCTGATGCCGTGTCACATTAATGGGACGTTCACTCCTCGTTTCCCTCGGAAAAATGACACCTTCTGCTCAGTACTAGACATAAATTATAGCCCGTTCCATCCAATGAAGGGAGGTTGAGCATAAAGGCGGGAGAGGCTTCACTTTTTATCTTAATCTTTTACAGATAAAGTGACATAAAAATGCATCACATGGTGTCTGACAAACTGTCTGAGCTCAGTCTCACTTGTTCCCTGCAGCCTGTCTCAGGCAGTTCGAGCTGCACTTTGGTCTTGTGTGCATGGACGTCATGCATTTACATCCTAATGGAACAATTAAGATGAAGACACCAAGTAAACAGTAAACAGCCACAGGTCAGATTTGTATATGAAGTGCAGATGAAACAATCCTGAAGCTGCTGCCGGACTGAGCTGTGCGCTCGGCCTGTGCTGCTCCCACTTCTCTCATGTTGTGTTTGCTGCAGGCATAAATGGGATCCAGTCTGAGAGCTTGAAGTTGGAGTATGAATTGCTCATTTATCGAGGTTACTGAGCCTGAAGTTGTAGAAAGTCTATTATTGCTCCAGTGCGAAGACAAATTGACTTGTTCAGTCTGCAGCCTCGTTGATACCAGGCACCCTTTTCATTCATCATGCTGTAACGGCGGCGGGTAGACATCCTTTACTGTGCATTATTAATTTTAATATATAGTATTTTAATAAAATATAGAGCTTATTGGTGCTCTGATGACAGCGCAATCATTGCTTTACTATCAGTCAGCTCCATTAAACCTAGACTGCTGTTATTGAGCCAAGTAATTGAGCCTCATGTTTAAGAGCTTGAAGAATTAATTGCACGTTTCTGTACATGTGTGGCTTAGTCCTGCTGTTTCCTGGGTCATACAGGTGTGTTGCTGTATAGAGAGATGTTTTGTGTTTTTTTTTAAACTGGCATGTTTTGTGTTGTGTTGTTTTTTTTTTTTTAAACTGGCATCTTTTTAGTTGCAAGGCTTGTTTGTGATATAAAAGAAGATTTTTAGAACTTAACAGTATTATTGCAGATACACATCTTTTCAGAAACTTAGTTGGCGCACATTTCTTCTGTGGTTTCAGCGTAAAGCATCGAGAACTTCAAGGGCCAAATTATCTGTTCACCAGAGCAAATTCTAACAGCTGTACTAACTAGATTCAGTAGTTTTTTCCTAACAAAGCCTGAACTGTGCTCCCAGTTTTAGCCCGTCCTCCTTCTCGTCCTCTGCTTCCTCTCTGCACGCCGCTAATATCTGGAACCAGGACGCTTTTCAGACATCACTCACACCTCTCCACCTTCACTTCTCCGAGCCGATGTGACTGAAAAGTCGTGTCAGCTGTGAGGTTTTCCCGCTGCGGTTAGCTCGCTGAGCTCGGGCTGAAAGAGCGGCGTCAGCATGGCCGCCTCGGCACGCTCTCATTCCCTCACCCTCCCATCTTCATCTTCATCTTCATCTCAGACATCTTTCCCTTGGCGAGCGATCAGTTTCCAGGTAGACAGACGCACACTTGAAGAATTGAAACACTGGAGGAAGAAAGGAATGGTCTGGATCCAGAACCGGCAGGAAGAAGAAAAGCAGCGCTCCATCACCACTCGGTAGTGCTGGACTGGTTTGGACTCTCCGTTTGTCACATGTTCTAAATTTCCATTTTAATGTCCTCTAAGAATTTGTGTATGCTTTTTTTCTAACGTATTGGGACGACACTACCAGGGCAATATTTTGATAAATATCAACAGTGACGTATATAAAAAAAAAAAAAAACAGCTTTTTGACAAACTTTAACTTGAGTTAGGCTTCACAAAACTACCTACATTTTCCAGAACGATCGACCTGCATTTCCTCCACAGTCTGAGTTTCCTTCCATCCCACACTCATATGATAGGCATTTTTTTTTTTCATGCTGTTTGTTGCACAAAATTTTTCAAGAAGCCTTCTGCACTGTGTAAAGAGAAAACACTCTTAGGAGGGGGAGAAACAAAAGGTGACGGGGGTTAGTCCAGTGGTACGGTCCAGTGGTTTTGAATCCTGACTTGTATATACATTTTCATACAGCAAAAAACAACTTTTTGATAATGTTTTAAGTCTGTAAAAACGATGTACATAAACCTCTGGGGTACAAAGGAGTGTAGACTATATATGAATTTATTTGTACACGAGAGCACTGGATTTATTTACTACTTGATTGTAACTACAATTAATAATCTGCCAAAGTGTTTTTATTTGACTACTTCCTGTCCTTCTGCTCCTTTTGTTTTGCTTTTTAACAGCAGAGTTTTAGCGATCACACTGTATTTAATTCCATCGGGTAGACTTCCTTGTGGTGTGTTTTTAAAAAAAGAACTTTTTTTTTTTGGTTTTTAATTTATTGGTGCCTTGTTTCGTGCTCCTGTGTACTCTCACTTTTGTTCCGTGTTCCGTGTGTGTGGGAGGCAAGGGCGGGGGGAGGGAGGGGTGAGGTAAAAACCTTAGCAACTTCTATACTGACATGGATTATCTGTACTGTATGCCAAAATGGTCTCACTCACGTTTCTATGAAATCAAGTTGTTGAGAAATATCTCTATATATTGCTATATTAAATTTATAAAAACTGTCCCACGTTACGTCTTGGCTTTATCTGGTTTCTATGAATTTTGGCTCAAGATCTTACACATTTGCTGCATCTTAAACAGTCAATGCCCCGTGTCGGAGCTGCAGACATGCTTTTTGTGGTTTCTCCCAGTTGAGTGGTTCTGACTGAGGGCAGCTGCTGAGTTTTCTGCTTATGGATCATTTGATGCACCTGTAACACTAACGCTGCCACTCAAAGGTGCAGAGAGCTCAGGATGGTTGTCAGGGGTGTTAAATGTTATGAGTAAAGATCACAGAACAATGCTATACTGTGTAAAATGAATTCACAGAAATCATCCACCTCATGTCTGTGTTCCAAACTTTTTTTTTGTCATTTTCTTTAACGACACTCCAGGTTTGTTTTTGTCCTTGTCGAAAATACAGCATGAAGATGGTAGAGGGAGAAGCGGAGTGTGAGGGTGAAAGGGAGTGGCAGTATAAGCTGGAGGGACAAAGTGGCAGGAGACGGGGGATCGCTGGAGTCCCTGGAGAGTTCAGTGAAAGGACAGCTCAGCGGGGCTCTGATGGATGAGCCGGCGGTGAGAGTCGGCTGAGAATATTGAAGCTCTTTGGCCTCCCTGTTGTCGCTGCGTTGCTGTTTGCTCTTCATTAAAGATTCAGCCCTGCCAGTTCCCCATGCTGTCATCTCCTGCAGCATCACTGAGCTCCATGACAACTGAGGGACTCGCTGGATCAGAGGGTTCTGAAGGTAGTTGGTTCTGGCTGCAGCCATATTATAGACTGGCCCCTTTTATTCCCCTTCAAACAGATTCAATACAGTTATCATAGGTTTCATGTGTGTGTGTGTGTGTGTGTGTGTATATATATATATATATGTTATTAAATATTTCAACAGAATGTCATCATATATCTGAACTGCCTCATCCCCTGACATTTGTGGCTCATCGTGATATTTTTCTGATAATATCTTTAAAACAAAAAAAACAGTTTAAAATTGTTTTGTTTTTTTTGTAGACTTCTAGCTCACCTCCATTTAGTAGTGTGGAACTAATTTGGGACTCATTTAAGACCCATTTTAAATTTAAAGGAGCATCCAGGTGGGTTAAGTGTGGAGAATCTGTCTGCGCCTGCCTCTTAAATTAAATCTGGCTGGAGTCTGGGATGAAATGACTTATGGAAATCATGCCAGTAAGGCAGGACTGGGACCCCTGTGCTCACCCCCATCAGCATTTCTGGCAACAGTGGAAGTATTTGTCACTTTCACCAATGTCGAAGAAATCACTCAGTCCAGGTTTGAGGTTTGCTGAGCTGGTCTGAGTGGATGAGCTGACCCACAGCAGTGGAATCAGGGTCCATTTATACAGGGGAAACAAAAGGCAGTGGACAGGAGAGACAGCGGGTGCTAAGGAGGGGGTTCAGGATCAAGTGGGGTACGGATGGAGGTTCCTTGATTAAGATGGGAATACGGGAGGAGGAGGGAAGACAAGACAGCAGGGGTGGGAAGGAGAAACGGGGCCATTTGGGCACGGTCAGGATCAAAGGGGTCTCTGATTAGGATGATAATCAGAGACAGGAGACAGAGGAGGAAGGGAGACTACAAGACACCAAGAGGTGAGAGGTCCTGGTGGGCGGGAACCGGTGGTCTGAGACGTTCCTAATATACAAAGGCAGCTAACAGGAAAAACATTCTCATATACAGAGACATTTCAAATACAAGACAGTATTCTTTGTTTTCTTCCTCACCAACCATCTACAACATTTCTGTATATTTGTAATATACATTTTCAGTGAGATGATTCCAAGATGAGGAATTTTCTGCTGCACATCAGCTGATGTTTTGCTTCCCCTGCTGGCCGGATGCCAGAACTACATTGATTTCACCAGAGAACTTCCGGTCAGTGTTTGGCTTTAGCGTCCAAGAAATATTAATTCATTAGTTTAAATCATTTTCAGGTTGTTTCTAGTAAGAGTTCATTCTGTAAACGAGGATGTGAAAAGCCAGCTTTTGTTTGCTGTGCCACGTTTCCCATGAATGTCTTCCACCTTACTTTGTCCGCTGGTTGTATTTTGAGCTCCGCAGAGAAAACGAAGATTTTTGTCACCACAAACAAATGTTCAAACCCTGCAACTGAATCACTGCCAAGCCAGAGTTCAGCCTTTTCTTTTTCAGTTGTTTGTATTTGCATCAGCCTTTTCCTCCCATATTTCTGTTCATTTCTTTTTGTGCTAATCCTGCACTTTAGCTTCCTCCCTGTGCATCACTTCATTGCACCTTTTTGTTGCAGCGGCTGGTCTCAATCAAGGGAACCAGGTCAGTAAATTGTCCACATCTGGACTCATGAAGTAAAATCCCAGGTGAACACGACACTCTCTGTTTGTCTGCCCAACCCCCTACCCCCCCCCCCCACACACACACACACAGACACACACACACACTTTCCTGCCTCATGGGCGACAGTTCCTATTATCGCTTGGATAATAACTTGCACAGATTAGCCGTGGGTACATGCAGATGAGTAGGGTTATTACAGTGTGTGTGTGTGTGTGTTTGCTTGAGTGTGCGCTTTCTAAATTTGTGAAGTGAAGTTGTGTATAGGCTCAGATTGTCAGATTTCAGTCTTTTGTGTCGCCTGTTTGGCTGTGTATTTGTGTGGGTTTTTTTTTTTTCCAAATCAAAGATTTCTGTCTGTGTGTGTGTGTTTGCTGATATTTTCACATGCAGAAACACCCTTGAGGAGGAGGAGCACCAGATAATTACAGCAAAGAGTGTGAATGCTAACGAGGATCGCTCATCATGCTGCTGTTTGCTATGCAGATTAGCAGCACTTGTCCTGGTGTTTATGTTTGTGCTGTATGTGTTCTTCTCGTGTCTCATGTCAGCATCTTTTCAGCCTCTTGTGAAGAGGGGATACACGTTAAGAACATTTAAGCAGCCTTGTCAGTGTGTTGGAAGTGTGAGGAAGGGCACTTTAACATGAAATAAAAGCCTCAGAGAAAGGTTGAGGGTAATCTGAGTTTCAGGCATTCACGTCACAGAAGGAAGATGCTTGTAATGGCCTTGTGTCCTGTCTTGCGGGTTTATCCCCTTCATGAATACTGTGCATGTCACACACATGCGTACCATAAACATGTACAATGCAACGACACCAAAACAAAGATTTTGTCGTTTTGTGCTGCAGATGTTTCAGCATGTGAGAGAAATGAGTTTTGATTAGATCTTTGGGACGGTGGAGGGTGTCCAAGCCTGCAAACATCATCTGTAAGCTGCCTGTTAGACTCCATTTTTGCAAATTTGCAAACAGCAGCTGATGAGAAACATCAGAAAAGAAAAACTTCATTTTTGCTCATTATCCTCTCACTGCTCGGTGTTTGGGAACGCTTGAATGGGAAAGAAAACTCAGAATGGCCTCAGTACTTTGTGTACACGCATGCATGAGAACATCAGTGTTCATTGTGTGGACGTAATTACAGAAGACCAAAAGACCAAAAACAGCACTAACGCATCTTCCACTTTAGTTAAGAGGAAATCAATCCCCTCTCCTATTTCTCTGTGATGGCAGCCATCTGTTTTCTGCAGAAATTAATTACCAGCCAGCTGTAATTCATAAAACTAATAGGTACAAAATTTGATATATGCCTGATAATCTATATTTTATAGTGCATCATTTATTTGAAATCGTTTTGCTCTTAGCTTGATTTTAGCCAGATGAAGCTGCCAGCTATAATACTGACCTTGGATCCCTCCTGCTGTTGCTACTTTCATGCCATTTCTGTCATAAAAAGATAACAGGAAAGTTCTTATTTCCTGGACTGTTTAGCACTCCCAGGTGCCATGTGACCATTGATTACCTGCATTTGCTGCCTGGAGCCGGAATGGTGCTGCAGCAGCGGGGGCCACCAATCAGAGTGTCACAATCAGGAAGCAGTCTTCAAGACATCAGCCAAAGCATCGGTTCAGACGCACTTTGGTTTGAGTGCATGTGTTGGGTCTGGGTCACTGAAGTCCTTTGGCTCTTTTTTTTGTTTTGTTTTGTTTTTTTTGTCCGGGTCATTTTTGTGCTTCCTTTTTGCACAGGCTGGTTTGTGCAGTTGGTGACCAAGAAGCCCTTAAACTAAAACCATGCCCTTTGTTGCTCTAGCTCATAACAATCACTGAGCACATCAGACAATCAAGTCTTAGGAGAAATATAATCGTCTACCGGACTGAAGTAGTCAGTAGTAAAAAGCTTTTTAAAGCTTGTAATTCTCTATTTTCCTTTAATGAAAAACAGCCGTTGTGATCAAGTTAAAATGAAGAAATGCTTTACAGAGAGCCAATCACCTTTTTTGTGTACATCTTTAGTGTAAAGTCACAAATTACACATCAAAATCGCATGTGCCCCACTTTTCCGAAAGTGTAAACTGTCTTCCTGCTTTCATTTTGTGAGCATCTCAGCAGAACCCAATCCCACTCTGACCTCATGTCTCACACATGACATGTCATGTGTTCAGCTGACCAACATGTGACTTTTAACATTCTCAACCTGTTACACTGACCTCAAGCAACCCGTTCTTTGAAGGATAATGGAAGGATGTGTGTGAGAAAACTTTGTTAGAGCCAGTTGCATTTCAGCACTAAAATTCTAAAGGAGAAAGAGAGACCGTCTTCATCAGTGCATTAACGCTGCCATCTGCTGGTCAGTGTTTGTTATTACACTATGTGATCGCCAGTGACACGTTCAGCATTTTGCCAAAAACATTCAGTCAGCAACAACTAAAATGAGACAATGGTTTAAAAAAAAAACAGATGTTTTTTAACGTCTTAGCCTAATACATACAGAAATAACAATATGACACCAGTCTTTAATTTTAAATACTGATATTTATCTTGGATTGGTAACATATGATCCTGAAGTACAAGTTACATGTCCGAGAGGTACGCAGGTTTTTTTTTTGTTTTTTTAACATCTTACTCTGTCATGTACATACACCAATGGCATAAATTCACTTCCCCTCACACACACTGTCTGTCACGTGACGCACAGTCCACGACCCTGTTTGATCCTACACACACACACACACACAACCAACCAGTGACAAGTCACATAATAGGGAACACTCTGCATTACTCCCTTCCTTTCCGACAAGATTGCTTAATATTTGTCCATGCATATATATAAGTATACTATATATGATAAAAAATATATCATTTGAATAAATACTTACTGTATATATATATATATATATATATAGATTTTTTGAGCAAACTATCAGACAATACTTGTTATATATATTTCACAATAATAATGTATGTACACGTATTTGGCAGAATTTACAAGAACAGATAAAACCAAGTACTTCACACCACACAAATCAGATCTGATTTCAGTTCTTTGGTGTTGAGCTCGTTTAGAACCCTTCCAACATCTGGGTCACATTGAATTAAATATGGACGCAAGTTACTTCGGAACTTCACACACAGGCACAGAAGACCAGATATACCAACATCTCACAGAGGTGCAGCTCAGATCACCTTTAACTGCGTGACATGTCGGAGATGACAGACTCCAGGTAACCAGTCCAGGTCAGAGTTCAGCGTCTTCAGGCGTAAAGGCACCCTCATTGTTTGGGGAAAACTGTGCTACACTGTCATTCAGCAGATAAAGATCCCATAAGACACTTTATACATCACGCTGCTGTTGCGCACATACAGTAATACTTTAGATGCTTTAGATGTTTTACATAATGAGTCTTTATTAACCCCAGTCTTCGGTGAGAACCAGTACAGTTGGCAGATTCATTCAAAAGACGCTGAATTCACCTTGAAACTTATCAGAACCAGTATAAAAATCCCAATCAGTACCTACTGCAATTTATCATATCCAGATTTATGTGGTTAAATCTGAATTTAATCACAGTTTTTCTTGGAATTATCCCAGCTTGTCTAACTCTAGATTACACTTTTACTGCACAAGATGCTTCATTTTCTGTCTTGTAAACTGGTTTCTGTGCTGTGGAGGAGCTGTGGAAATGTAAACATTTTCAGAACAGTGCTCCTATTTAAAGTTACTTCAGGAATAAGGGTGTGGATTAGCAGGGAAACGGACTAAAAAAGGCCACAGTAGCTGATTGAGACTCATTCCCAGGTCATGAATTGTCAACAGTGTTTGGGAATCAGGCTCAACAGTTTTAAAAATGCTGCTTTTAAGGCTAAATCACAGAAGAATTGAACATAATGTACATCAAACATAAAAACTAGTGCAGCAACAAAGTGAAATTGTGAGTAAATTATTGTTAATTCTCAGTTCCACTGACGAACCATATCTGTTTTTGCAGTTACTTGATCCATGCCAGCGTTAATAAGACTTGCTTTTTTGTTTTGTTTTGTTTTGTTTTGTTTTTATATATATTGGAATGTAAAACAACCAGCCGGACATTCTTTGTGCTTGTCGAAGCAGATGCATACAAGACATCCACTGTACTGTGGTGAAGAACGAAGACAGATGAGAGATTAATCACGAGGAGACGCAACGTTACAGTACAGGTCACTACTTCATGACAACCACTAGGGGGCGGCATTGTGTAACGGCATGCTGCGCCTTCTTGCACGACACAATGTTCTAACGTCAATAATTGTCTTTACTTACATTTTAGAGCATTTACAAAAGAAAATGCTGTGTCCAGCAGAAATATTTGATCTCCAACAAAACTACTTTTCTCACGACATAAATGCAAAAGCAAATGTAACAAATGACAGGGAATACTGACAATAAATTATTTAATTTGATTTAAATTTTTGTAGATTTTGGAGATGCATATTTATGTTTCTATCAGAGTGACTAGTTACTGTACACAGACACCATATAAAAGTACAGTAGAAAATACACGTTCTGTATGATTTATAATCTGATACAACATTCTATATATATAACATCTCATCAATGGCTTATGTCCAAATGTATGAAAATGACACTGGTGTCATAAAAAATAAAATAGAAATCTTGTCATATTTCATCTCGTGTATCTGAAAGGTAGATCATGTGCTTATATTTGCTTGAAGACCTCTTTGATGATCTTTCCATACAGCGTAGAGTCCATCCATCACTGGTCTCTCCTCGCCGCCTCTGTGGCGCCCTGTATTCATCATAATGACACTGTCTCATCATCAATCGGACTGGTGCCCTTTATACTGAGAGTGGCTGATGCAGCATATCTATGGACACACGCAGGGCATGTTGGCAAAGACGTGGAAGAAAAAAATGGCCACATTGTGAAAGACGTACATCCCTAATTCGACCATCCGTTTTTCTCCTGATGGAAGGCAAAAAAGTTGCAGAATGACGAGATCAGGGTGGCAAGAAGTAAACGTTGTGAGCCTGGCTCAGAGGAGGTCAGCAGTGGACGAGGCCTCAGCGTGGGTCTTCAGAAGGTCAATTATATCTTGGTGGGAGGCTTCCTCTGCCACTTTTTTAGCTGTTTGTCCGTTCTGGGTAGAAAAAACAGAAAAAAAATCATTTACAGAACAATACTGGGCACTGGATCCCTTAACGGTTGGCTACGCTCTAGGAAGGATAAATAATGTAGAATAAATAATTTCTATTAAAAAAATAAATAAAATAAAAGAGCCTAACTGGACATCGATGCAGCATGTTTGTGCAGTGCGGAACAAGTGCACCTGGATATGGTGAAGTTCTGGCAGGGCACCCTCGTCTGCAGAGGGGAATCATTAATCTAGAGAGATCAATAATGTTCTAGGTTGAACAATCAATCTATGCGGGTCAGGCGGCAGCTACTTAGCACCTAATGGTGAATATAGGAGAGGCCTAATATCTATTGACATTTTATACAATATATAAGAGGAACAGACCAAGAGCCCCGCTGACTATTCACAAAGCTCAGGCAGCAAAACTTTTAAACTGAGTCATTTCATTGCTGCGTTTTAGATTTATGCCAGATTTTATCTAAATATTTCTTCCTCAGTTTATCTCCGCTCCATCGTTTCATCCCTCCGGCCTAAGCTGGCACCTTGTCTGCGAGGCTGAGGTCACAGCGGCCCGTCTCCAGCAGCAAGCCGACGATGTGAGCGTGCCCGTGCTCGCTGGCGCACATGAGGGCTGTGGAGCCCTCGTAGTCCTGGAGGTTCACGTCAGCGCCGCAGCTAAGGAGCAGCTTCACCATGGCAACACGGCCGTGGCTCACTGCGAGCATGAGCGCTGTCTGGCCCGCCTACGGAAGAGAGAGTGAGAAGTGGAGAGAATTAGAATTAAATTACTAGAGGGCAGATGGAAGAGGACGAAAATAGATAAAAGTATGCATGCAATCAAAGTCTGAGATTTGAGGCCTGATATGAAATATTCTTCACAAAAGCCAAGGTCAGGAGTTTGGGTGATCTGTACTACCTGTCGGGAGCATGCATTGACATTGCCCAGCTTCAACAACTGCTGCGCCACCTCCAGATCGTCGGGGCTGTCTGCAGCCGTCAGTGCAGCCAGCATCACTGGAGTATAGCCCGCCTTGTTCATGTTGTCTGTCTCACACAGACCTGGACACACAGTAAGTTTGGTAAAGTCAAAGGCGAGATTCATCTCACTCCGGTGAACCTTTGGTTCAGAAGCACTGATGCTACGTATGCTCACCAGTATCCAGCAGCAGTTTCACCACAGAGAAGTTTGAATGTGAAACACAGTAGTGGAGGGCCATGTTCCCGTTGCCGTCTGTCAGGTTCACTACGTATGGCAGCAGAGTGGGCGTGGTCAGACTCACTTGTCGCAGGTACGATCTGACGGTGTCGGCCTGGGAGTCCTTCTGACTGGACACCCTGAACCACTCCTGATAGAGGGCTACCAAGACCTGACGCTGCCGAGACGGGATGAAGATGTCACAGTGAAAGCAGAGCTGGTGGCAGTGTTTTTATGGTTCCCTTAACATATTTTTGGAGTCAATAGTGTTGTTAAACAGCTCGCATTTACAGCCTGAACAATTGCTTTTTTACGCTATGTTATTGTCCCCACTGAAGCCTAAAGACAAAACAGAACGAAAACAAAAAGTGAAGCAAGAGAATGTGTAAAAAACTGAATCACTTTGGGTCTTTCAGAGACAGGCACACCAATCATCTGAAACGATGAAAAGTGACTCTTACCATTTCTTTATCTGGAGAGGACACCTCTTCCATGCGATCCTTCACGTAGACACAAGCATCTATAAACCTTTTGTCGACCTTCTCTCTGGTAGAAAGGAAAAGTTGACACAATAAAGACGTATGTTTGACCTGTCAGAGGTGTGTTAAATATTAGAGGATTTCATTCTAGAGCCTTTAAAGAGTACCTACATCAACACGGCGGTCTATACCCTGCAGAGAGCACTATGTCTTTAAGCCTTTATGAAATTCTCTTTGAACCATGAGATGCTCTTACAACTTTCCAGGATGAGGTAGTGGAATAGAAGCTAATGTCATACGTTTATCATATTCTTATATTTTATTAGAAACCTCTTCAGTTATATAGATGTAATATACTTTACTGTCCACCTCACCCTTCAGCCTGTTCTTCCAGGAGCTCAGAGCTGCCTTCTGGATCCAGCAGTCCTCTGTCACTCTGCTGCTCTGCAGCTGAAGCTCCTCCTTCAGCTGCAGGGATGTCTCCATCCTTCTGCTTGGCCTCTGCTCCCTTCTCAGGCTTCTCCACTGGCTGAGAATCTGTCTTCTTATCTGTCTCCTCCTCTGGCTCAGAGCTGTCCTTGTCTTCTGCCGCTGCCTTCGGCTTGTCCTCTCCACTGGACTCTTCACTGGAAGTGGACTCATAACTATCCAAAAACAAAGTTTTCACGTTTTATAGTGTATCTGAGATGTTGAACTGAAACAGCCTGGCATAGACAAGATTTAATTACACATATATCGAATGAAGCCAACTTTGTCTTAATGGCCTTGAGTCAGTGCAGATTTTTTTGACTTAAAGCAATTGTCAGGGAAATAACAAAGCCTCAAGTGTCTGATGCTAAATAGCTACTCGTTGGTTTTAGATATTGAATAATATTTAATGTGTTTTGGTTAAATGGACCAAAAGTCAAATTAAAATTACATTCTGTAAGAGGCTACCCTTTTTGATTCTTTTTTAAGTTGAAAGGTTCTTTAGATGTGTATTTTATATGCCACTGGGTTCCTCCACTTATGAGAAGAAGGAAGAAACCTTGAGCTTCTGAAAACTGTGAAACGTTTCATTGATGTTGGGTTGTTTGATGCGGTCTCGCTTTTGAAAGGGAATGTGTACTATCGAATGTGTACCAAAAAAAAAAAAACTCGTGTATATATCAGTGAAATATTCTGTATAAGGAAAACTAATTTGCTTGAGTCCACACAGGTTAAGGCTGCGTAAACAAGAAATGGGTCATGAAAATCAATGTGCATGAAAATCCCCCCACACACGACCTTGAACACAGCACAGCCTTCTTCACCGAGGACGGTATGAAGATAGCATGTGTGTGTGGTCAGTGGAGCGTATGATGAAGGATCCTCTGTCAGATAAGCCTCACGCTGAATGCTTCTGATTCATACTTTTTGCAGACACAGTCATGCAAAAACACCAAGAAACACCGCAAGAGGTGTTCAGGGGCCACACAGCATTCCCTAGATTCCAGAGGAGCTCCGGGGAGTCCAGACATAAGTCAGAGCAACCAAAGAAGCCCAAACAGCATCCCGCTTCCCAGTGTGGGCAGAACTCTAAAGATACGTTGGGTGAAGGAAATGTTGTCTGACATGTTTGGCTTGTTATAAATAACATCTGCAGAAAAGTTACATTCAAAGAACATTGATATATTTTACAGATGGTTAAGATACAGCTGGAGGCGCTTTATTAACAGTCCCTGTGGTGAGACTGGCGGACAAGGGGAAAGCTGTTTTCCCAACTGCTGTCGATATAATGCCTCACTGTGAACAAACGGCCAATTAGTCTTCTATCTTTCTCTGTTGGTTTCCACAGAAAAAGCACACATGCTGCTCATTAGAAAGAATGCTTTACCCTCCATTCACCCCAACAAACTTCAGGTTTTTTTTGGCTCGCTTGTTCCCCTGCTTGTCAGCGACGCCGTCTTTCTTCATAATAGATTTGAGACCTGGAGAGTCAGAGGACAGGGGGAGATGGAGAGACACAGATGAAAGGGAAAAGGGAGGACGGGAAAAAAAACATCAGACCACCTTTGTATTGATGCTATGAATCTGTGGGGATGCTTGAGTTAAAATTCCTCCTACAGAAATAAAACTGAGTTTGTGATCGAAAGCCCTAAACTGCATAAAGACTACAACTAGAACACATTTACTAACTTCTCTCTGGTGTGTTTCTACCTGAGGAGTCCCTGTCAGAGTCATTCTTTCCAACTCTGAATAATAAACAGCTAATTACATAATTTAAATGTTGCTTGTGCAAACATGTATTCATATATATATATATATATATATATATATATATATACATACACACACAGTGTGACCACACAGTGTGGGACCACACACACAGTGTGATCCAGGATGATGCTGAGAAAGAAAGAATAATGACTTTTTGGCACTGAAGACTCTATGTCATCGTATTGAAGTTAATTTAGGACCACCAAAGCAGCTCCAGGTCAGTGCAGATGGATAAATATTGCAGGCCTCGCTGACTACAATGTCAATGTCAGGCCTGCTGAGGGATGTAATGCCCTGAGATTGATTATTACAGTGTGTATTTTGCTGACTCCTCTTGGCTGTAGGCCCAGGTCGACCGTCTTACTCGTATCTGACAGCAGACGCGGTGCAGACGCTCTGTAATTTTCAAACGGGAACATGAGGATGCAACCTCGTGCCAAAAAACAGCATCTGAAACGATTGTCGATGCCACCATCAAAGAAGAAGAACCAAAATATCTCTGGAAACGATGCGAAAAACATAGCATGTTGAAGATAAATTCTCCATTCTATATAAACCCCCCCGCCCCCCCCACCAGGACTTTCTGTATTTGTAAACGAAAAACATGCTTTTTAAGGTGCAAATAAGTCTGCAAGCATGAAATATGGAGGCGTAGGCTCCAAAACACACACTGGAAACTCATTCTTGTATATTATACTATACTCCCGACTGTGGCCTAAATATGAACTCTCCACATGAATTGTGTAACAGCAATATTCCGCGTCAGTACAGGACGGTGCAAATTCCATTTCTTTGTATGTAACATGGCTATTATCATTACATCATCATGAGTGATTACACAAATGAGTGTGGGGTCATGTTTAATATTGAAAACTTGGGCTGAGAAAATAGGCCTCCTGAGGTGGGGGCTCATCCCAATATTCTTGATGTAGTACCTTTGAGAGGGGAGCTTATAGATGAGATCTGACAGCACGTCAGTAACTCTTTGAATAATAGAACAGAAACACTCTGGTCTCGGTCGAAACGAAGAAGCAGAGCAGCTGATGTCAGTATAATATTGTGCGTCTTGCTGATAGTCATTCTACAACCGCTACAACACAGGGAACAACTTCCATCCAGGTGGAGCTGCTCCCATTTGTGAAACCTGAAAACTAATGAAAACTAACACTGACGACAAGGAGGTAGTACAGAGTTCTAAATGGACATCCCATAAATGGCTATCATCCTAGTCACATCTGCACCTCCAGTCACAGGCAGTGTGAATGGATCCAAAGAGCACCCAGCTTGGCCTACCTTGTTCTTGCTGTTTGCTGGCACCGGTGGCTCTTTGGCCTGGTGAGTAGAAGGCAGAGAGGACGCTGAGGGAGCTGACCAGTTGACTTTGAATGGAACTCATTTTGGAAGGCCCAGGCTTCCCTGTTGCCTTCCCTGCCGCTGCCGCCGGCGGCGCCTTCCCTGCGGGCTTGGCCGATGCTCCTTTGCCTGCCTCTGCTCTTTTCCCTGCCATCTGTTTCTGTGCGCCGGGGCTCTCCTGCTGGCTGGCCGTCTGTTGCGTTCCAGAGCTGCTCCCCAGCTGTGCCCACTGCTCACCCAGGAGACCTGTTAACCGGGTCACAACCTGACCCAAAGCAGCGGGAGATGTGGGTGACTCGCCCGACCCTCTGCGTGGGGTTTGTCCGTCACCGCTGTCACGGCGCGAGGCCTGGGCTTCACCCGAGCCACGACGCTGGGCTGTTTCGCCGGAGGCTCTTCGCAGCGATTGGGCGTCACTGCCATCTTTGTGAGCAGCTTTCATCTCACTGGATGATTTACGGGAGCCCTGAGTTTGTGTTCGGGTGTCGCAGGACCCCTGACGTGTTGTGCGGGCCTGGCCTTCTCCACGTTGGGGAGTTTGTGAGAGACTGGATTCCTTCTGAGCTGCTTTAAGCTCCTTGGAGTCCCGCATAGTTTTAGGGGGTTGAGAGAGAGCCTGGGGTTTTGCAGAACTCTGGACTTCACCAGAAGTCAAACCCTGAGTCTGAGGTTGTGCCTGGGGCTTTTTCTGACCAGACTCCCCTGGAAGTTTCTTTGTGACGTCTTCATTATGAGATGGACATGGCACAGGATGTCTAACCTGTGTGTCCTCATATGGCGGTGGGCCTTGGATATGTTCCTGTGGTTGGTTTTTGGTTGGGGGCTGACCCTGCTGGGATTGTGCTTCACTGGATCCTCTTCGTGGACGGACAGGTGCAGGCGGTTGAGGAATCGATGGCTCTGCCTGGTCTGCTGCAGGTTTTTTGCCTCTCTGGGGGCGTATAGGCACTACTGTCTTCTCACCTACTACAGCTTCTTTTATTGTCTCATGCAGGGTCTCGCTGTCTTCTCTTGGCACCTTATCTACAGTCTCAAGTGTGGCCGGTTGTGTATCAACAATTTGTGATGTCTCACTCTGTGTGGGTATAATTTCTTTCGTTTCTGAATCACTTTTTGCCGTAACCATCTCGGCCTTCGAGTCAGCATCTCCCCGCCCTGCAGCCTCCTGGGTTGCTGAATCAGTAGTTTGGTCATGTGTGATTTCCACAACTACCGTCGAACTCTCTGGTCCAACCACACTGTCAGCGTTTCCAGTGTCTCTGTGACTCTCCATACTTACTTCCTCATCCTTCACTCTCTCACTGATGATAGCACTTTCACTTTCAGATGCTGTGCTTCCTCCCTCTTGACTCTCAGCATTCACAGTTTGATTGTCTGGCTGTCTGTTGATCTCTGTCTCAGTTTGCTGATCTGTCCTCTGTGCCTCCACTGTTTCCGTCACCCTGTCCACTGTGCCCACACGTTCCGTCTCTGTTCCCCGGGCTACACTGCTGGTCCTTGGCCTCTGCGGATGGTCTGTAACCACCTCTCCGTCAGTTTCTGTGACCTGGTTTATCCTCTCTGCGACTGGTGTCTCTGTTGTCTGATCTTGCGTGATGATTCTCTCCGTTACTGTCCCCCTTTCCATGCTGTTTGCTCTGGGTCGGGGTGGGCTCGCAGCAGCACCTTCATCCATCTCTGTCACCTGTTCACGCATGTCAGCTTTAATAGTCTCCGTGCCCTGATCTATACTTCCTGTCCTGGCTTTAGGTGGATACACTTCTATGCAGATTTTATCTGTATCTGTTCCCTGATCTATAGTGTGGAGAGATTCTGTTTCTGTTTCCCGGTTCGCAAAATCTACTCTGTCTGTCTCTGTTCCCGTGTCAATACTCTGTCTTCTTGACCTGTTATGTGCTTCAGCAGTGCATACCTCTTCTCTAACGCCCTCACTTAATTGAAGGATTTTCTCCTCTTTCAGCTTGTTCTCCTGTAACTGTTCTTTCAAGAGAACACTGGTTCTATCTAGGTCTTGAGTAGCCTGAGCTAGTTTAGTCTCCAGTGTCGAAAGCTTCTCCTGTAGCTTCTGCTTACTGTCTTCACTTTTTCCTTCTTTTACAGCATCACGCTCGTGAATTCTGCTAGCATCTTTTCTCACTCCCACAAGTGATGATAATTCTTGCTCTACAACATTCTGTGACAAGTGTGGCGCAGCTTGCTCTGTCGGATGCTCTACTGTTTCTTTTGGTTGAACGTTTTCCTCTGACAGCTGTGTTTGGCTGTCAGATTTCTGCCTTATCTGCCCACCTGTTTTTTTATGTGTTGAGCAAATCTCAGCACTCTCCTGATTTCTATCATCCTTTACCAACACGCTGATTTTCTCTTTTTCTGTTATTACCTTTGTTGGCAAGCATTGGGAAACTCCAGTGGGTTGAGTGCTCACAGATGGGCTGAGTCCTTCTGAGGGTTTGTGTCCTTGTGTTTCAGTATAAGGGCCGGGAACTACAGTAGAGGGCGATGTAGAAACATGGGCCTGGAGCTGAAGTAGTAGCTGCTCCCTCTCCTCCTTTAGTGAGCAGATCTGAGCCTTTAGTTCTGGGATGGTTTTCACCTGCTCTTCCAGCTCTCTGACCCGTTTCAGTGCCACGGTGATTTGCTGGTGAAGTCCTGTGCGATCCTGGGGAATGCAGCGTCTCTCCGTGATGTCTGGTGAAGCACGGAACATGTTCTCTGTTGACCCACTTTCCGGTGTTCCCACAGTGCGATCTGGACTACTTGAATCAGATCCTTTGCGTTGCTGCAGAGTAATCGGCATACTCGACGCTCGGAGCAGATTTGGACGAGTTTGACCCAGAACGGTCTTCCCTTCATCTTCCTGGGCTTCATCTCTGGGCTTAGCTGGAATGAAGCCACTTCCTGGGCTAACTGCAGCCCTGTTGCTCTGGGTGGAAGTTACCTTCTCACTTGCTCTGAAGTCAAAAATCTGCTGAACTTCTGCCACTCGTGATTTAGGCTTGGGGCCGAGGGTGGATGTCCCAGACCACGTGCTGTCCTTTTCTTTGGGGACAGGCCTGACTCCATGACCAGGAAGGCTGAAATTCCTGGGCAGGGTGCTGAATTTAGGCGGACCCTTGATCCTACGCTGAATGTGGACCCGTTTGATGGTGTTTCCTTTTTCAATATCATCAACATACTTGAGGAAGTCCAGATCCAGGTAGAAGCCATACGGAGTTTCCACGGAGTAGGGCAGCTGCTTCTTCGGCGCTCCACCCTCACTGGCCTTGGTCTGAACGCCATTGGCTGCAAGAAATCAACAAGGAAATGAATGAAGACTTCTGCAAGATAGTTAGTGAGGGGAAAAAAGTAAATCCAGAAGCAAACAACAAAATCTAATTATCAAAATGTCCGTGCATCCTTCACAACACTGCATTTGTGTTATTGCTATTGATGAGCATCATTATGTCATCACAGTTAAAATCTGTCTAGAGGAGAAAATAAACATGACTAAATTGCAAAATATTAGTCTGCCTGACCTCTACAGACAGGCTGTTCTGGGCTGCACACGCGGTGCCTAATTATGTATAACCAAATCACATATGGAGAAGAGATTATCACGCAGCGATTGCACCAAAACAAACTAACAGGCAATCAAAATGCTGCTCGTGCTGCGTCAACTTCTCAGACAGGCTGTGGAGCAAAAGTAGAAGCTCACTCTACATTACATGACCGTTCCCACTTCACTTGGGAACATTTGATTTCTTCAACAAGTCAGAGAAGAGTAATACATCTAAGTAAAGGATAGGTGAAGTTTACCATTTTTCTTCTCCATCGTGGGCAGCGGAGTTCTCAGTCATCGACTTGTGCTTGCTACAGTCGGAGGTGTCGGGCTGGATCAAACAGAAAAGGAGATGGATGGAGGATAGTTTTTAATTACAACAGGAACTAAGTTTGGTTACGCAGCATTTACTTTAGATAAGTATGCAGTTTGAAAAATATTTTCCTTAGTTTACCTGAACCCTGATTCACAGCTCTTTAAACTTTCTGGAGCAGAATTTTACATTGTTGTGCAAATGTAAACCAATATAAATGCTAAATATAAAAATCAAAGATGAGCATTATGACAACTGCATGTCTTCACTCACACATAATATACTGAATGTTATCAGATTACAAATATTTTGCCATAAACAGCAGCCTAGTTAATAAACCAAGATTTAAATATTTTTACATGGACGTTATGGTAAATAAAGCAATTCACCCTTTCTAATGAAGTTAAAACATACTGTTACAGGAGAAAAGTAATGCCATTCTGTTCATTACATTTAGTTTCTGAGTCAAACCAACAAAGGACATTATTTCTATGACAACAGCCTGAGAGGAGTCAAGGCTACAAGGGAATCTTTACTTCATGATCTCACTCGATAGAAGCTAATAATTGCAGCCCACTTGTTTACAGGAGTGTTCTGAAACCTGGAAGGGGCCAAAACTTTTAAAGTCTTATGTTTTGTCTTAAAATATCTAATACAACTATTAAAACCTAGTTTATGCATGTCTGAGAGATTTTAATTTGTGGCTGTGGAAAAAGAGTACCTAAAGTACTAATTAAACAGGGACAGAGTTCACAAGATTCCAGGTTCAATTCCTGCTATGTCCTCTCTGAGCCACGGGTGTTTTCTTCAGATATTTTATAAAACTAACGGTATAAAACCAGCATATTCAGTTGATTTGAGACTCTAAATGGTTCTGTGTGATTGTCTGTGAATGGTGTACTGGGGTGGACTTACAGTCTGGTGTATCCCTGCAGCTGCTGCTGGGTGAAAGATGAATGGCTGCAGTCACCATTTTTACTGAGATTTGTTTTTATACATTAGGGTTTCATGTACTGTGTTAAATGTGCATTTGTCTTATAGAAATGGTTTGTTATTAAAATTAAATGTTATGTATTCTTTAGAAATTGCTATTGTAACATATAATTTGAGTGTATAAGGTTCAGTACTTCAGGAGTATCTGCATCCTGGCTACATTGTGCTGTGTTTTGAGCAACATAAGGACAGACTGCAAGGCAAGCAATACTCCAGATAGGATGTAATCAATCACAATGTCATCTAGCCCACCGAGGGCCAAACAGGGACAAGCTCTGTTTGTCACTTATGGCACCGACTGATCGGCAATGAATGAAAACAAGCGGTGACCTAAAGCAGAAACGGTAGCCCTAGTGTTCAGACGCACACACACACAGACAAGGTTTGACTGACTGAAAACCTCTGCACAGAATTTGAGACCATGTGATTGCTACCATAGCAACCATTCATCAGGTCCCGACTGCTGCATGTCCCAGATGTGAGAGGAGTGCGGGCATTCCTGACTTTTCCCAACATTCATGGCGACAGCGATCAATGCACTGTCCTCCAGGCTTAATTAGCCGATTCCTGAGCAGAAGAATTTGGCTTGTAATTTCCGAGTGAAGTACAAGCAGACCCCGCTGGCAGTTATACACAGTGGGCAGGAAACAAAATCCTGCTTAATGAGATCATTACTGAGACACACAGAGGGTACAGCAGGAGAGAAGAGACAGAGAGAAGAGCTAAAAAAAAAAAAAAAAGTCAGGGATTTCTAGTGATTTCCCCAAAGTCGTGTTCCCCGCGGTGCAAATTTTAAATGATCTTTAGACGTTCCCTCTTTTAATTAAACCTGTTCCAGGGGAATTTCACAAATAACACACATATAACTTTTAAGTTGTTGCCAAATGTTGCTGAATACTTTTAATTATAACACAGGTATATTTGATGATTTTCCAGCTCTAAAGCAACTGCAAAAAAAGCGATTTGCGTCATGCGTTGTGTGCTTTCCCGGAGAAGAAGGAAGCGACTGTAAAAAACAGAATACAGGCGAGGAAAAAATCAGTGTCACAAGCATGCTAATATTCTTTATGTGTTTTAATTTATATAGCCTTATCTAAGGAAGACAAATGTTTTGCCCATTTTTTTCATGGGCCTGTTGGGCCAATAAAGGCCTGCAAGCAACAGAAGAATGTGGTAATCTTGAGTAAATGAATATATGATTAAACTTGCGACATCAATTTGTCATTTGCATAGTTTTTACACAGAAAAACCTTTGTGACAGCATATTATGCAAAGTATGCACAGTTAGGTTTGTGATTAAACAGCTCCTGACAATGATGACGCTTATACTGCACTGGATTACAAATCTGCACTAATCTAACCTGAGTATTTGCCACAGGCTACACAAATCTGAAAGACACTGCCGTAGTGCCGATTCACTCACTCTTTTTGTGTGTGTGTGTGTGTGTGTGTGTGTGTTTGTTAAAATGTGTGTCAGAGTCACACAAATGCACCAATAGCCTTAAACGACATCCAACAATCTCTCAACGCCAATCCAATAAACGTAACAGCTGGTCGAGAGGCGACGACAGTAACGTGAGGCCTGGGAGACAGACAATAATGACAGCACAGTAAATCAGCTGATACTGAAAGCCAGAAGTTTGAAAGTTATCCTGACAAAAGCTATACTTTTCAAAGACCAGCTCAGGCATTTCACATGCAACCGCAAAACGAAAAAACCCAACAGAATCAAACCACCAGGAAGGAAGGAGAGCATTAATTGAATGTTGTGGGTCATTACACTGGAGTCCCCGAGAACTGAAGATTCAATTAGCCTGATACACTGATGCAAAGCAGGCTTAGAAAGAAGACAGGCAGGCAGAAAATAAGATTTGAGAGACATGGAGTGGGTGGCTGGGGAAATGAAAAAGTGGGTGACAAAGTGAAAAAGAGGCAGAAATGGGAGTGGCAGCTGTATCTCAGGCTTGCAGAGCGGCTTTGCCGTTACGTCTCACCTCGAGCGCTGCTTCAGTCGAATTGTGCTCATTCTCATTATGGAAGCGCGCTGCAATCTCTTGTGCACACACAACAAAGTTCTGTGCACCTCCTGCAGCTGCAGCTCCGGTAATCATCAGCTCTGTGAAAGCAGCAGAGGGACGACAGGACTGCAGCAATGGCACTGTTCCCCGGCCCTTATCACAACGCTGACCAGCTATCTCGACTTAAACATAAACCACCCTGAGAACAACGGCAGTTGCCCCTCTTAGGAACAGCAAATTGGCCTTAGAATAAAAAAGTACATCTATAAAAGAGTAGAATTAAAGCTTTTCTATTACAGACTTAGATCTTGCATTTTTAATGTTTATATATTTCAGATAAGGTTTGGGTATATTGTAGCAGGGAGCTGCTCCTGGTTCGAGTGCTGAGAAAACACTGGAACAAATGCCATCTGCATCCAGATCAGGAAGTCAATCTACCTATAGGGCAAATGTGTATTCTTTTCCTCATCTTTCTCCTCTGCTAGAGCAGATCATTTGGATACTTTAGTCCACCCTACATACCCAGACAATACGGTGTTTATGCTGGAACATCTGCAGAGCCAGTATGCCTTGTGTCTTTATTCCATTCCATCAGCCCAGTAATCCAGTTTGATCTAGTTTTGCCCAGTATGTATATGTAAGAGTCTTTATCCAGCGGGGATGTGATTTGTCCTTTTGTCTTGTACAACATCTGGCTTATACCCCAGATCAGGAACTTCTGCTGAGCTTCATTAAACAGTGGCAAAACCATCCCATGGGGCTGCAGTGAGTAGGATGCTGCAGGACGGTGTTTTTGTGCTGGATATTTTTTTCTCACAGATAGACAGACACAAACTGGAACACGAATCTATTATAGAGAAGTACGAGAAAAAAAACAAGGAAAAGTTATTCATATTCATAGCTGTACTAAATGTTATTTTCTTTGTAGTGACAAGTTTAAAAGTCTAAAAGTTTAAAAGTCTAAAAAGAGACTGACACAGCCTTTAAACAAAAACTACATGGTGTCTGCAGAATATTACATTTTTCTGCCCTAAACACCAAAAGTAAAGGCTAATTAAGGCAATTTAAATACACACATAGTAAAACTTTGAGGAGCACCCATCACTAACCTGAGTCTACAAAGTGTCAGAAAGCAAACTAATGTGCAGGGAACCTGGCCCAGACTCACGTCCCACAGCTACAACAGCACATCGACAGTCAGGATTCGGTTTGTAACACAATGATAAACATCTTTATCGTATTCAGCAAAAAAACCAAATGAATCACGATGGCGTCCAGCTTTGTTGTGCCTTTTTGTACAGTATTTTAGCACACTCTGCACATATTCACTCTGAATCATGTTATCTCTCTTACTCAGTGACTGCACAAACGTTCACAGTAGTGCTAGTTTGACACTTGTTCTCATACAGTCAGTGGTATTTTACCACTGCTACAAGACTGTTTCACTTAACCAACTTTGCTTTTAAAAATGGTTTATCTGAACTGTCCTGGTGCTGCCTTATCTGTGAAAACCCAGACAGCGTTACCATTCCCTCCCTGCAACTGTTATTTTATCACTTAGGCAGTTTAGCCTCTATATACAAAACACATCTTCAATTTTCAGTTGGTCCTCCTTACGAGAGCAGCTGCCGACTTTAATTACCAATAAGGGAAATTAAATATCATCCATTATTCAACACACCACCAAACTCTTCTTTCTGCAGCCGTGTTAGCATTATGACTGAATTAGCAGCGTGCACCGTCAATTAAGTGACTTATCTCACATTCAGATGCAGTTGCAGCAGCAGTAGCAGCAGCTGCTGCTGAAGGGAGCTAACGACAGGAAAATGTAAATACAAGGTGATGAGACAGAAGGCAATAAAAGAAAAAGATGTGTGCTAAGCTGCCACTGAGGATTGGATCACTGCCGGGCCCCCTCATCCCTGACTGTGACAGATCAAAGCAACACACAAACATACAGCATGTATAAAATATTTATATCTACAATATATGTATGTGTCCCTGCTCATTAATTATTGTTTTCTACCGACACAGGCAAGATAAAGGAAACACGCAGTTCAGAAAACCCCTTTGGACAAGCATGCAGCACTAAAGTGCATGTGTGGGAAAGCGATTCCTTCACACCTCCTGGTGATAAACAGCCTGCCTGACACCAGCAGGAGCGTGAAGCCAGGATGGTGCAGTCCAGCCTGCAGAGCCAGCAGGATTACTCCGGAATAAAATTAACATTTTTCAGTTTGCACACAATTGGGGTCCGTCGTAGCTCAGTAGCCCCGTTCAGACATACGTGCACAATAACACAGGCACGCAGCTCCTGGCGCAAGATTGATCAGGCCTGATATGCACATTATGTGTGTGTTAATGTCTATGATTGTGTGTTGCTTCAGCGTAAGCCTGCCTCCCCCCCATCACACTCATGAAGACACGTTTTTCCAACACGCTCTCCTCTCCTTCCTTTCACACTGTTTCACACACATCTGAGGGAGAATCTGTTCTAACCTGCAAAAATAGACACGTGCCATGAGGAGGGAGAAAGAGAGTGGTGAGATGTGGCAGAGAGATGCGCAATATGGGGCTCAGTTAAGTGAAATCCGGCCATTAAAACCAGGGAAATAAAGAAAGAAAGCTGAAAATGAGACATACTAATAAGCCATTTTGTGAGGATACATCACAAAACGAATTATAAAGGTCTATTTTCACCTGCCAGACTTCTTGTCCTTTGTGATCCTCTCTGTCATAGAAGAGAAGAGAAAAGAAGCTGCATCCAGTGGCCCAGAAAAATGAAAACACACTACCCAACATTAATTGTGGTGATGCTGATCACACGAAACACACAAAAATGTATGAACAGTCTCTCTGCATGTTCTGTGAGCAAATGTGTTTAGATGTGGATGTACAAAGAGGACAGGTGGGGACAGAGACGGCACAACTCTGTATGTTTGTGTGTCAGTATATTTTTGTCAGGCTTGATGTTCATTCATGCATCAGTAGTTGTGTGTGTGTGTGTGTGTGTGTGTGTGTGTGTGTGTGTGTGTGTGTGTGTGTGTGTGTGTGTGTTCAGCCTGTGGCACAATGCCTGCTCTTCATTGAACTCCCTCTCTGCACCAGCCTAATTATTACTGGAGGTCAACCAGAGCCACGCTCTCAGGGGCCACAGTGGAGCCTGCAGACCTGGTCGAGCTTCAGGCTGCATCAAAAAGGCTTTTTAGAAACATCAGAAGTGATCTACCATTTCTGTGAAATTCCTCCCAAGTTAGTTCTGTCTCTCCAAAGGATAGAAATCAATCCAGTACAGCCTGGCTGGACAAGATGAGTCATTCACAGATCTTTAACAGCGTAAATCTTTGGGCCAGTGGTTACTGATCTTTTCTATCAAACCTACAGACTTTCAAGGCTTAAACTCATCTGAAGAAGAGATCTTCACAACAAAACATGCAATTTGGTTTGTCCTAATCTGCCTAATTGACCCTGCAGGCTATCCTTAGTAGGGTCTCAGAAGCTGGTCTTAATTGGTACTTTACATGTTTCTCCTGCTGTTGGCTGATATCACTGATGTGCTTTGTCACCTCGACTTCAAGTTTCTACAATGGAAAGACCAAATCTGCAGCCAACTTGCTATGGTCATGACACATTTCATATAGTTTTAATGGCGAGAAAACAAATTCATTTTCTTTGTTACGAGGTCTGACTATCATGTAAACCAGCTTAAAGTCGGACAGCGTTTATCATCTGTGTCAGAATCCCCTCCTCACAACATGGAACACACTGCTGCACATCAGCTCACATCCTTTTATCTAAAGCAACGGACTGAAAGAGGGTTCTGTGCAGCCCAGAGGGTTAAGCTTCCCTCTTGCCGATCACATGAGCCTCTTGTCAGGGAGCATCCGATTCCACCTCGGAGCCTCAGAGCTCGCTCCCTTCGACTCGGTGTGCATTACTTTTTGCTTCTTCTCAAGGTCGGAAAAATGAAATTACACAGTCAAATGGTGGAAGAGGTCAAGGACTGTATTTTTTTTCTTCTTTCAAAAGAAGAGGGAAAATGAAACGAATAATAAAGGTATTACACTGACTATTTCAATCACGGCTGAAGGATTCCCAGGGCCACATGACCCTGAGGACTGTGTGGAAATAACCTCTTCCCTGGTCTCCCATGGCCAGAGCTCAAAGTTAAACAAGCTAGTAGCGATATGGGTTAAAGGCAGGGTAATGTTCAGACTTGTGATGTAATAATAGATTAAAATAATGTAATGCTGCTCCCTGAGTTTACTGGAGAAGTGTCGGGGGAGGCCTTTTGATAACTACTGATGCTGACACAGGTGGCTGCAGAAAGATCTGAGGCACAAGGATGCATCTGTGGGAAGAAGGTCACCTTCAGTCAAAGCTTCAGATACTGATTGCATGCAGCTGACTGCACCCTCCCACATGTTTTTAATGAGAGGAAAATGTTTGACCTAGCATTCAAAACTGCTGCAAGAGGCAGGACAAGGTTGGTCAGGATTGGTGCACACGTCATTTATTCAAGTTTAGTGACAATTTAGAGTCTCCAATTAACCTCGGGAGCATGTTTTAGGCCCACCGGGCACAGAGGAGACTTCACACTCTGCATAAAAAGACCCAGAGCGCTGCAGTCAAATCTAGACGCTAACCAAATATGGCAAGAAAAATTTGTGAAAACAGGCTGGTCAGACATCTTAGATTGTTTTAAAAAAACACCAAGAGCCAACGGTCTGTCACATATCTGCTCTGCACTGCAGGATTCTGTAAATATGTTTGGAATGCAGGTGTAAAAAGCTGCAGCTCCCCACAGCTAATAAATACATAGTTCTGCATTTAGCTTTGGGGCTAATACAGATTTTTTTCCCCCTCCATTATTTATTTATTTATTTATTTTTTGTTCCAGCTGTGGCAGCTGCGTAGAAAAACCTAGCTAGATTAATTACTTGTAATGTGAAGCATGAAATGATGATGACTGGTTAGAGGCCACAGACAACTGGCCTCGAGTCATCATCACTCACCACAAACCTGAGCACCGGCTTTGCTCGTCTGCGACTCCGTTTAACAAATATCAAATTTTCATTGCACTGATTACTGAACATATTACTGATATTAATTTTTAAATTCCTCTTTTGTCTTCGGCTTGCCATGTCTGTTAAGCAGCGTTGCCCCACATCCTCCACAGGCTCTGCATGCTTTAATGAGCCATGTTTAGATTTATATGCGTAGACGAGCGTCAGGATGCAGGTCAGATAAGACTGCAGACTTCTACTGTTTGGCTTTAGCTGAGAAGTGATGCACAGAAACAGTCCACTTAATTCATATAAGCTTATTTCAAATGAAACATTTTCACCACCAAAAACACTCATTTTTAGTTTGTGCCCAACCTCTTGGGAAGTGAGGGCCGAGCAATTTCCAGATGTTCTTGTAGCAACATCTTTCCATTAGTGGCATGATTTAGATGAAGACACTAAACAGAGCTATGACCAGCATTTTCCATTTACTGTGTGTGTGTGTGTGTGTGTGTGTGTGTGTGTGTGGGTCAGGCCAGGGTTGACATCCTGAGGAAGGCCAGTTGCTGATAAGGCCCTTAGGCAAGGGGAGACTGTTTATATGCCGAAACAGCTGCACAACTCACTGACCATGGTACACACCTCACTGCTCAAGTGGAAATGACCTAATCTGTGTTACCCGCTCTGCGTGCTAGAGTGTGTACAAGTGCGTGTACATGAGGTGTGAGAGACTGTGAGAGACAGAGCAAGAAATTCTTAAGCCTGCGCTGGATGCAGCAATGTTCTCACCCCCAAGTACTACCATTCGGAAGTTCAATAACAATCAATAACGTGTCAGCAGAATCACCGTCATCATCACTTGGGAAAAGCGACGTTATGCTTTGGGGGGGTGTCTGGAGACAAACGACCTGGGTGTGCCTTTTTTCTAATGAATAACGCAGCATTGAGAATCATTTACCCTCCTTTTTGTGTGACTGGGAAGGCAGAAAGAGCCTGTGTGACAGCAGCATTTGCTAAGGGACTGCTCACTTAGAGGACGCTGACATTTTAAAACCTTGAATGTTTGTTTGCTAGCCAGCTGCAAGTTTAGTAATTGCATTCTGCGTGTGCGAGAGGAGCATCAAATTGGTGTTATTCAAATAAAAAGGCTGACAAAAGGTGTAATGAATGCTGGCAGATTTGGCTTCCTGGAAGAAAAAAGTGAAACACTGAGAACATAAATACAGCCTGGGCTCCTCTGTCAATCCTCTTATGTTTCCATTTATGTTTTAAAATGTTACACTTCCCCGCTTTCCCCTGTTAGCCTCGTCACAGTTATCATAGCCCTCAGAGTTTAAAGACATGATAATGTGTCAGTGTAGCTGCAACAGATTGATGTGTTCTGAATAAAAGAACAGAAGGGAACTGCGTCTGAACTAAAAAGAACAGTGTGTGTGTGTGTGTGTGTGTGTGTGTGTGTGTGTGTGCGTGTGTGGGTGTGAGTGACAACGGCTTTGGTGCTTTTCCATTGTGCACATAATATAAACAGGGGTGATGCTCAAGGAAACTACACCCAGACCATTAATTAAAAATAGGACAAGCGTTTAACCTATCATGGTAGAGTGTAAAGCGCACAAAGTGGTAAAGTTTGCAGAAATAGAGGGGGGGAAAAGGATTAGCGAGGCTGCCCACTCCCACAGACTGGCTCTTCCTGTCGCGCTGAACTCTTTTGACCACTGGGGGCGAGAGGCTATACTTAGTGAGGTCAGGGCTCCAATATCACTAACTCCTGCAGCCAGGAAACCACAGTGGGAACGGACTGAATCAGTGAGAGAATTTATTTTTGCCTCTGTGATGAATATTTAGCCTCAGAAAGTCAACATGCACGTGATATGTTCCTCTCGGTTCTCGTATTTTGCTTAGTTCACCTCTGATAATGAATCAACTCTGAAGTCAGCAGAGCTTATAGGACATAGGAAGACAAATGCAGCGATGAGACGATCCAAAGGTAACAACTATAAATAGTCGTTTTAATGAGAGAAAAAAATCAGCCTGAGCTTTGACTCTAAAGTTCAAATCAATCCACATTGATTTTCTTCACATTATGAAGTACACAGAAAGGAAGGAGAATGCAAAATGCTTTGGAAAATGACTGCAATTATGTAACGGCCTAAAATGATGGCTGGGTCTTCTGTCAATTAAAGTTCCTCTCATCCTGCTTGAATCAACACCTGCAGAGAATTTTTTTGCAGGTGTTTTTGTTTTTTGCTGGAATTTTTTTTGCAGGTGAATGCTGAGTTCTGCAAACTCTCTAAAGAAAAAGTCAGATTAAGCAAGTTTAATGAAAAATGTTTTGTTATATACAAATATAGACATTGCATCAACTTCAATGTATTTTTCTGAAAGTTACACATATTTTTAAAATTAAAGTGGCCTCATGAAAGGCAAAAGGCTGAGTTCAGGTCATCAAAATGACTTCCTGGATGTGCTATAACAATCACTGCCAACTATCAACAAGCCTATTTTCTAATTTTGAGTTAAATGTAGTTACTATGTGGGCAGACAAAGCCGTCTGCCCACCGTCTGACCGCCAAGTTGCCGTACCTGCCGTTCCCAGGCGGGAGGGTGCTATCTCTCCGCACAGCTCACGCTGGGAAAACGGCAGCGTTGGCTCCCTCAACACAAGCAGCTTGTAGAGTCTAACAGGAAGCTACATGAGGTTGTGACCTTGTCAGTCCATTTCCCAGGAATCTCTCCTTACATACGTGAAAATGAGAGGGGAAGCTGGAGGTGCGCTGATGCTGATGTCTTTGCAGCTGGTATTTGTGCACACGCATTTCCGCACCTTCATGTTAACTGCATGCCGCATGACAGCGCCAACCATCAACTAACATTAGTCGTTTTGTTTTTCACATTCTACATTCTCAGCAGTGTCCATAAGCACAGGCCAATGTCCCAGTTCAAAGACACAGGAGTAACACGCAAGCATAAAATAACCAAGCTCGAGATTATAGAGAAATAAGAGTTTTGTGCCATATAAGCTTATCTTATATTTTGTACCGTTCTTGTTCTAGAACAACGAGCGCAGCTCCCTCCAGGGAGTCCTTCATGGGAATGTAATGTTTTCCATGATAGCATGTGCATAAATGATTTTTAATGCAAACAAAATGGTTTTATAATCAAGGGACACATGTTGTGATTTGCTCCAAGGCTTTGCATAATTGCAAGGAAGTCATGTTGGTGGTAAATACGTTTATTTTTAAAGTATTTGTTTGGGCTAAATTCACTTGCGCTGGCAAAAAGCCTGTGGACTCCGACTCAGTGGTTTTATTAAGAAGGAGGAAGATGGAGGATTTTTTTTAAAAGATATCAAAAACTATGAAAAAGGAGAATACAGCTAGCCAAACTGCCAAATTCAGGGTTCAAGTTTAGCTCAGCCCTTTTCGTAATGTCAAGCATGTTTTGTTTTTTTTTTTTGTCTTACCTGGCATTCTCCGCGCTTGTGGGACTTAAACAAAGACTGTGTCTTCATAATCTAAAAGATTTAGAATTACCAAAAGGGGAAATGGTTTTTAGACGGTATTGTGGAGTAAAAGTGCCCAACAGCTGTAGAGGAAACCCTCAAGGTGGATCATTTCCTCTGATCACAATGGGAAGCCCACTGAGCTGCTCTGAAGGTGCCAGCATGGGCTTTCTCTCTTGCTTTCACAGTGTTGTTGTGCTTCATTCGGTTTCCTTTCCTTGGCCTCACATAGCATCGTCGCAGGGTCTCCCTTTGTCAGCATGGGTTTTCCTCTCAGTCTAAAAAACATCCATATTGCATCAACAAGAGACAACAACTGCCCCGAGATATGAGCGCGTGGCCAGGCTTCCGCAGTTTTCTGGATGATGCTTTTACATACATATTTATATCTATTTAAAACACAAACCGGGCAAAATCCATCTGCATCATCATTAAGGCTCATTGTGTTGCCATGGCATCCCTGAGAATACAGACAGGAATCAGATTAATACACGTGCAGCGCTGTTAGAAAATTCATCCTAAACTCAGTACATAAACTTCTGCTTCCTGATTATAGATTGAAGCTGTTCTTCGTCCTTGGAACCAACTGGCTCATGCTTCTAAAGGCAGTTTTTATAACTTTCTTTCTCTTCATGCTTACATCCTTGTTTTAATTAGCCATTCTGTAGCTACTTTATTTTTATACAGACAGCAGTGGGGTTTGACCGTCCTGCACCTCCACCTGCACTACAGGTAACTTACATTTACATTTACAGCTTACTTACATTTACTGCAGCCTGTACACACACACACACACACACACACACACACACACACACACACAAATGAGGATTTCCTTGTTTTCAACATCTTTCCCTTCTCGTCAAAACCAAAAATATCATGGACCCCAGATCTTTTAAAAATATGTCTAGTGGCAGGTTTCGGCGCATGTGAGGGTCAAGTCCCGTCAGCTTACCTCATTCTGTCTCCCGGTGTGTAACAGAAGCAATTTGTCTCTGCAAGAACCACGAGCTGAAGCACGAAATAATGAGTAAGATGAAATTTCTAGAGCACATCAAAAGCTTCGTGGCTTCTCAAAGAAGAGCTGCACATAACGTACAGCACACACGCGCACACACACACACACGCGATTTCCTCTTATGAAATCGCAGCTCTGCGATGCCAAAATAAATATTTCAAAGCCAAGATGGCTGGTCATGAACCTGCAAAGCTATCTTTAGCAAGCTTGATATGCACATGCATGCAGTAACGGAGGGACTGAAGCCCAGTGACCAAGGACCAACCTTAAATGTTGGTTCTGATGCATAGCATTGTTTTAAATGTGTCAAAACAGATTTTAAACTCTACAAACAATTCGGCTGGAAAAGCCAAAGTGACTAGCATGAGTGGCCAACAGCAGCATGAATATTTATATATGAGGCTCCAGAAGTTTCTAGTAATCATATAGCATAATTTAAATGTAAAGCCGGTCCCTGGCTTACTTCCCCTCAGAGATATTTTCAAAACAACATTTGTGAAATATTTAGGGCCATTACCTCCTAACACCATGGATGGATGTCACGAGGCTCCTTCCAATTCTCTTTCATAATGGCCACAAACGGCAGTTGGAGGGTAGTTTATTCTCCAGCTCTTGGCTGCAGCTTTGAAGCACTCTTTCCCCTCCTCACCTCGTTAAATAACTCACACTTTTTCAATCATCAGCCTGTTACTGCTCTGCCAAGGGCAAAATCAAGTCCCGGAATTAAAACATCTCTGTATGTGTCATGTAGCATGAAATATGATAATGCATGTAGGAGTAACATTTTCTCTGGGTAAAATTAATTTTCTGCTCCACTGCAACGATGGCATAATCCATCTTTTTTGGGGGGGGGGCTAAGCAGAAATCAAGTAGTGGTCAGTGGAGTGTAGATGCAGCTTGTATTTATAGGTTTTATCAAAGATTAGCTTAAGAGAATGTTTTACTCGTGTAATAAATGCTAATCATAGTCACACGTGAACACGTTGCGTTTACAGTTTCCCCTTGCAGAAACCGGTGATATGGTGCCTTCAGGGACATTTCCATCCTGTTAGCTTGGCTGTACGTCTCGGTGGTTAAAAAGAAAGAGTGGTTGCAAATATAATCTGCTGGAGTGATCGGAGGGCTAATAGGATCATCCTACTATTTAACAATTAACTGTCAAAAACACTCAAAGGTTGCCAAAACCATCTCGTGCATGCTGACAACTCGATGCAGAAGCTTTGTGATGACGGTTGGGTAAATACCGCTGATAATAAAAATGATGATCTCGTCTAATCCCTCTGTCCCCACAGCATAACAAAATCATCCAAATTCCCCGCTGAGTTCTTGACGTCCTTGACCTGTTAATACTTGCATATTTCATTTCGCTCCTGCGTCATGAACTTGCTGTTTCACTGGCTGAATTATATTTTCTACAGTGTGTATTAATGTGCTCCACATCTTCTACGGTATTACGCTGTCACTTCCCTGCTGAGTTAAAGCCTACTTCATTAATCCTTGGTCTTTTCTCTCTAATTATACCATCCTCCCTTCAGCTCCCTCCCTTTCCAAGACTTCTTCACTCCCAGTTCTTTAAAGTTTTTTAAGAACATTATTAAACTCTCTGCATTGTTTATAATTGTGATTCTTTTTTTTTTTTATTGGAAAATGCACTGAATGTATATGGCATCTTCATAGCAACAGGAAAATTACTATGGTGATATAGACACGGACCTTTGCGAGGAGGGGCTGCTGAAATGTGCAGAAATGATGGCTAAACCTGCACGGTTGCACAAAATTCCCGGGGTTTTGCAGTAACTGTTGTGATCATGAAATTGCAAATGCCTGGCGGGACTTCAGTCCAGGCTTTTGTTGACTTTGCTCTTCTCAGTCTCAGTCCTGACGAGGGAAAAAAAGCTCTGCGGGGTCTTTGGATGGGTTGCACCAGGAGCACAGCTGCCTGATTAAGAGCTACCTAAACAAACTTCCAGTTGATCTAAAAAGTAATTGGAAATGATTTTGTACCAACACACAGCAGGACCTGACTGACTCGCTTCCACCTGCTCCCTTCTCACACCCACCTTAAATGTCACTATATTTTCTTTTTCCTGTTAACGTGCACTGCTCAGTATCTTCACTTGATCGTAGATGTATGAGTCTGATTGTGAAACACAGAGGACCAGGTTATGTTTCCAAGCTGTTTTAGTTTAACTTGCTCATCTAAAGCACCTTCCGAGGTGTTTGTTCTGCTATGTTTATTGTGTGTTCAATAACTGTAAAAAGCAAATAAAAATAGAAAGGTCGCATGAAGCATCTGTACACTATTATCCTTGTTATCCTTCAGAGGTTGATTCTAACGGTTACAGAGAGGTCAGAGTCTGGCATTAAGTCTCATAAAATCCATCCATGATCCCTGAGCAGATCATGTGTGAATTCCGCGTTAATGGAGACGACGACTCGAGTCGTTAATTCCAGGGGCAGCTTTTATTCTGCCACCGACCGGAGACAAACAGATATGTAGACTGAGGGAGGAAGGAGGGTCTATTCCCTGAGCAGGGAGCAGATATCAAATAAATTCTGCCTCTTGGCCCCATCCAGGCCACCTCCTCCTCTTTCAAGGAGAAGGAAGAGAGGGCTTTTCAAGGTCAAGTTCCTCTCCTGCAGCGCACAATCAACATGAATATTCTCAAGGGAAGAAAGGGAGAAGTCACAGAGCTCATACGACTTTTCAGTCTTTCCAGCCCCGAAGACGAACCAAAATGATAGCATGTTTGAACAGAAGCATTTTTTCTAGCATGTGCTACATACAAGAGACAATTTGTAAATTAAGATTTTAAGTTCATTGTCACTTTTTACATAAAATAGGATAAAAACGCATTTTTTCCCCTGCTGGATCATAAAGAACTGCAGTAAATCAAACCATCCCTGCCTCCATCTCATTCTGAGAGATATAAAAAGGGGCCAGGGAGCGCCGCTCCTCGTCCCTGCTCGCAGTGAAACAGATATCCATATCAGTCGGACTAAATGACAGTGTGGGAGCGTCAGCCTGCAGAGTAGAGAGACCGCAGCATCATTCTGTTCCAAAATTACCACTTTCTACAAATAGATGTGAACAACTGCTGACATGACATGACTGTATTTAAGCTCCGTGGCGGACAAAGGATGACGACACAGAGGCCCTCTTTGTGTTACTGACACACATATACTGTATCATTTATACCCAGAGAGATGCCGCCGACCATTGTGACTCTATAGGCAGTTATTTAGGGAAAACCTCTCCCAGATTACTCCAGAAATTCTCTCAGTAGCTGTGCAGAATGTAATCCACTATCACATCTGTGAACTCTCCAATTATGCCTCAATTTCTAAAGGATTTAGCTTCTTAAAGGAAAGTGAGAGATCCTTTAACTTCAGCTGCAGTCAAAATTCGGCTAGAGCAAAAATCTAACGACAGTAAATCAGCTTACGCTAAAGTTTTTTTCATATCCAGCTCCTGATACTTAATGGGTAAATGGTGAAAACTGTCACACCAGGACTGGTGTCAGTCGACACTGACACACAGTGGCAGCGTGGAAGTAACAGAGTACAATGTGGGTTGGCCCGAAGGGAGCTCGCTTTAAAAGTCAGACTTTGTGAGTGGGCGCAAAGGAAAGAAAAGATGGGCACACACACACATACACACTTGCTATGAGCTGATTCAGTTGTTTACAAAAGATGAGAGGAAGAAAACTGGCGGTAAGCGCTGCAATTTTAGACATTTTTTTCTGCTGATGTGTGTCATTAATTAAGATACAACACACCTACTTAAGCTGATGAAAGTCTCGTTTCTGTGTCCAAAGAAGTGTTAAAAATTGAAGTAAATGTCTTTGGCACCTAGCAGGAAAATTAAAGTCACACTGGCTTCTGCAGCAAATGCAAAGGAAGCCCAAAAGAGAAGAGAACATGATCTCAACGCGCTTCTTGATTGGAAAATGATTTGTGCGGAAATAACGTTTAAAATAAAATCAAGATTATTCACTTCAGCTGTTTCAGTAATGGTGGATTTCCAGACCAAAGGCAACACTGAGTGTATATTTTATTATTCCCATATTTATTGTAAACCTGGCAGAATGAGACCTTCTTGGAGCTGGGGAACATCACTGCGGCTTATATTTATCTTTTCTATATACAACTTTAACTGTGACTCTCAATCTCCTCAAAGAACAAGGACTGCTTCCATCTCTTCTGTAAAAGAGCCTTGGCTGTTCCAGCGACTACGACACACTTGGCTGTTCCAGCGACTACGACACACACAGCTCCTGCTGTTCAGCTCCGGTTTCACCTTTGAACTACAAAGATGCTAACGTGTCCTAGTCTGAGGAGACGTTACAGCCGTGGCAAAAATTACAGCTTCACAGACAAGAGAATAAGATGCTGTTATTAAGAGGGTTAGCCAGGGTTAAGTGTCTTTACGGGAACTTTGAGAAGATGCAGTGAAAGCAGATCACAAAACATGAGCTGCGATCCAAAAAGAAACTTCATGCATCTCCATTCTACAGCAGCGGAGATCTTTTTTTTTTATCATTTTTATCTAACAGGAAAACAAAAGAACCATTTACATGTTGAATGAAAACTAGCTCACTCATGCTTGTGCATCAGTTCGGTTTAATTAGAGGGAGAAGTTTTTTATTTACAAAAAGAAGAGGAATCAGAGGGAAACTCCTGGTTATCACCAGACCACCAAAACTTGAGAACTTGGATTAAAGTGTAAATAATAGCATTTTAAAGACAGCTGAGCAGGTAATGGCTAATCCAACCAATCAGTGCTGAAATAACAAATTTGGAAAACTTCTGCATGTCCAGAAACTCATCATTTATCATTTTCCTCTTCCTCGATACTTCATTTAGATTACATTTTCTGTTACAATTATATATAATTCATAGCAGGCTGCATCACTGTGACACATCCTTTGAAACAGATATAAATTCATACAACCGTCTTCTAATCCCTTCGTGCTTTTTAAGGTCGTGGGTTAATTATAGCTAAGGATGCATCGGATTACCGTACCGATAAATAAATCTGCCCTCAACGCTTTAGAACGTTACCCTGATCAACGGCCCTATATCAAACCATCATTAGGAGAGCGTGGGAGCTGCTGCCAGTGTTAAAAGGCTGTGACGCACTCCTCAGTGAAAGCACTGTCATTTGGGCTGAGATGGCAGCATGGACAGATAAACTGCAGAGGTTTAAAATGAACTGTCTGACTGCAGCGAGTCTGCAAGAGCAACAAACTCAGCTTTAGCAAATTCATGAAACGGATCAATAAGAATGACCAATGACAACACTAAAAGGGCTGCGACATCCTCGCAAGCAAACTGAGCGGAGGTCTCAAGAACAAGTGCGAACAATCATATTCTGGTGTTTTTCTTTATCACCGTCCCGGTTGATAATAGCGTGTCCCTTCAACTCAACACGCCACCATTCTGCCTCAGAGCGCAGAGCTGATTGGATTGCTTAAATTGATTTTCTGTGCTGAAACGTGACCTCTTTGTGCCTCAATCAAATGAGCACAAAAAGTACAGGAATAAAATGAAACAAGAGGAGACACCTCATGACTTCAAATCACCACTTTTCTTCCAACTACCACTTCAAGTTCATTATTCTCATACTTGTTGATCCACAGCTCGCTGTCGCATCTTCTTTCATACAAATAACTATTTAAACACTAGATTAAACTGTTCTGGAACCAGCGAGCAAAGCCCACATTCGTCCATTCTTGCGAACCCAAAGCTAAACCACTTAGTTTGCCACAAAACCCAGCATAATCAGATTTTAATCTCCCTCAGAGTATAACAGTGCATTAGAGTCAGACTTTCTCGGGATCAATGACGGATTCCTCTGAATCAGAAGTCAAGATCGCTGCCTATTTTTCATTTTGCAGAGCTCGGAATGATTGAAATAATGCCCACAAATAATAATATCCACAAATAATCCACTCAGATTCACACATCGGTGCACTACAATTCAGTAAAAAGTAATTCAGTGGAAAGTCCAGAGGGCATCATCGCTGAGGATGTGTCATTTCCTAATAGACTTTAGACTGCTGTTAATTTATTATTGTGATGAGAAAATTGTCATAAAATAACTTTCAAAAGTCATTTTCACATGATCAAAATTGTTTACGACAAAGTTCTAAATCTCAACTTGAGACTTGTTGGTAGTGACAGTAGAACTCCATCACCTCATCAGCAGCAGCCTTTGGCCCTCCAACAGAGACCTCGCTGTTTCTGTGTCTGTTGTGCTGTCGGACGTATACTGGCCACACGTGTCACATCAGGAGGCATGATTATCCACCAGGATTACACTTTAATCAATCTAAAGCACTAGTCCCTGTCTGCTGCTGTGTTAATCCCATCAAAGAAGGGCTCTTTCTGCCTGTCAGCTTATCCTCTTCCTATTCACCAACATGCTCAACACCACCACAAAGCTGAAGAGTCGACCGGGCTTGAGACCCCACTCGGTGTCACTGCTCTCAATCCCCCCATAATTCACTACAACGCCGAGGATTTCCTCATTGATGTGGCAAATTAATTCTGTCAAAGTCAATAATAAGAAGAAAAAAAAATGAAGACGTAATGGGTGGTTTCCGTGGTGAGAGACACTGTACATTACACAAAATGGCAAATTAAAGCCAAAGGAAAAGAATCATCTGTAGATGTGCAAAGTCAGTTTTCCATTACTTAATGTAAAACACTGATTTCAGCTTTTCATTATGCTAATTTTCAGCTACTTTTTTTTATTTTGGGCTGAAAAGAAGTAAAGAGACAAAGCAAACAACAGAGATCTGACCCGAAGACCCGCCGCTTGGATGAAATCACAACCTTGCTTTGGAGCACATCAGAGTTGAGCTAGAAGCTGCACATCTTCCAGCTGTTGTTCACTTACTCGCTCCAGTGAATAGCCAATCAGTGTGATTTTAGTAACTGAGCGGTTTCGATGCTGCTGAAAAAGCTCATCTTCTCGATACGCCATAAATACCAGGATCAGGGACACTCAAAGATGGCTGCATGTCATTAGCATCAGTGGCTGAAGTGAGTATTTCTGTGTGTTGTGTTTGTATTTTACTGATGTTCCTGCTGCACAGTCTTAAAGAAACAGTCCCAGTTTCATTGCAATGGACAGATTGACACACACACACACACACACACACACACACACACGCTCACTATTCGCCTGTGATGAAAACTCTACTCTGCACGCTTTCATCTCCTCTCAAACCACGCTCGTGCATGACACTGATGAATGAATGGAAAGATGGAGGGAGGGAGCGGAAAATGAAGCCACAGAGGGACGTATAAAGAGAGACACAGTTTACAAGCATTTAGGTTAAAAATAACCCCGGAGCAGGAAACAAGGGAACATCTTTTATCTGCCGAGCTCTCTCCGTCCGTCTCCATCCCTCTGTTTGTGTGTGGTTGGCTGCTCGGAGGAAGAGCGAGGGAGAGGAGCCGTGTTTTAGGACGTACAGGGACGAGAATGATGAGACAAGAAGACTGGACCAGACACATGGTAAACATCACACCATCCTGGTGACAAGTGGCATTGATTACTCCGACCAGTTCTTTTCCTCCAGTTGAAGCCATTCTTGGCAGAGCAGAGAAATTTGGGACAAATCTGGGCCTCTGGTTTGTGGCCAAATTCCTGGGCTGCACAGAGTTCTGAAGCAGCTTAGTCAGCTGCGTACAATGGGCAGCAGTGGCATCGTGACACAGAAACAAAGCATCGCTGGGTCGCTGGGGGTTAATGCTTGCGCTATGATGCCAGCTGGCTTCGGCCATCTTTTGGGTGATGGTACGACCACCCAGCAGGAGGAAAATGTAGTGCGGCGAGAAATGGTGGAACCAACAAACACTATTCCTGTTTGCTGTCACTGTTGGTAGGTTCAATCTGCCGTTTTCATGTCTAAATAAGTCCTGCAGACATGCTTTTAACACTATCGCCTACTTGTATGATCTTTTTTTTAGTGCACTATTCTGCTGCACATTCAAGATGTCAGCAAATGAAACATTGGCTCTCTGGAGACAAACATCTGAATCCTTCACTTGACTCGATGGTTAAAATAATTGGTATACTGGCAGCAGACAGGCTGATATGAACAGGAAATCTGTAGTTGTTTGCACTGAGGCCTGGACTTAAATTACTTTCTTCCTGGCACTGACATTTCTAAGGAAATATGACTGTCGTTCCGTGAGATACACTTGAAACTGTTCCCTGATTTACGATGCCAAACATATTTGCCACAATCTCATTTCATCTTCCTTTCAAGCTACTTTCTTCCCCCTTTCCATATAAAACATCCCTCCATCTTTTCCTCCAATCTGGATCTGACTTGCTGACTGCCGAATGTGGTGCCAGGAACCCACCGCTGATTGACAGGAAAATCTGATTGGGATGCAGACATGCAGGAAGAAAGATATGGAGGGGGAAACACAGCTGCCGGAATGTTTAGCTGCCATTCCCTACTCTTAGTCAGTTCCCCACTCCCGATGTCTCTCCTGGTGGGCTGAAAGGCCTCTATCTCCCCCTTTCTAGGCCATCTTCAACCCTAAATCCAACCTTTGATTCAGCCCTCCTCTTCTTCGCATCCCCTCGCGAGACGCTGCGTATAGCAAACACACTGCGGGATCCGTCTGTTTTGCAAAATGATTTCTATCAGCGGGATGAAAGGCGAGTGGCACAGACTTGAAATCAGAGGCTATCTCTTATCTGATTGGCTGACATGTCTGTGGATTTTAGTTACCGGGGAGAACAGGGAGATAATGGCAAATGTGTCAGCAACTTCTTGAGCTGCAGGGCCCAGAGGAAGGTACGAAGAGATGGCCATGAAAATGCACGAGCCATCAACAATTATGTGTGTTTAAAGTAAAAACATTTCCCATTTTATTCTGCAAAGCCATAGCTGCAATGATTTCTACCCGTTTCATCGATTTGAGAAAAAGTTAATTAAAAAAACATGAAAACAGCATGTATTATATTATAGAGCAATAGTGATATCCTAGGAGGAAAATCAGGATGACTTGGACTTTGGCAGCAGGGAGAGGGCTGGCTGACAATACAATCCTCCTGATTGGAGTCACTGGTGGGTTAGCTGGTTCAAGTGCTGCAATCTCGTCTGATTAGGCTCGTCTGAGATGAGCTGCGTGGAGAGCGGATGAGAGCAGATGGCAGAAAGGCGAAGCAACAAAAAATCTCCAGCTGATCGGGTGGGAGCAGTTTGTTGCTTCATATCGCTGATCTATCAGGCAGTGGCGAACGGATTATGGAGCGTTTCAAACATGAAATGTTCTCATTTGAATTAATTCAATATTTTGAAAGAGGTTGAACTCACAGTAAACCGAGTGAGACTTATGGATAATTAAAAAGGGTGTGTGTGTGCGTGTGTGTGCATGCGTGTGTGTTTACATGCAAATAAATCGCCCAAGTCGTTGTGAACGTCAGGGTGTGTACATGTAATGAAAGTAAACACGTGAAGATCTGTAAAGTGAGTTGGTTTGGATGGACTTCTGCTTTCCGGTCCTTTTGAAAACATTTGAGATTTGGTTTGCAGCCTCGTTAAATGCTGGAAGCAGGTCATGACACAGTATTTTTCTTTCAGTCTAATTGGTGTTGATTTCTCACAGTTTGTGGGGGTTTTTGCTGCCTCTTGCCTGGTGCCGCCAGCTGTTTACAGTATGTTCTGCTTGCCAACACTGCTGCGTTTGTGTGCCCAACTCTGCTGCTCTGCCAGTCACCATTTAAAAGTGTCACCCTCCATTAACAACCATCATAATTTACTTTTTTATATTTTTTTACTTCTATGTGCATCCAAATTACCAGTGTCATTTGGCACATGAAATCTTAAATTTCCTACACTTGGGCCATCTTATTTGCTTTATTCTGCTTATTAAGCATTAATCATTATACAGATGATTTATTATTTCCAGTAATCATTTATTGAAAAGCAAAATGGCTGCTTGTGGGCATGTACAGAAAATCCCTGATGGGAAACGAGTACCTGCAAGACGCTGTAAGAAACCAAAATGCAGAAACAGGCTTTCAGGTGGAAGAGCAGACAGGGCTAAGGCCTCATTAAATCCCAGTCAGGCATGAGTTCCACAGGGGCCAAACCCTCCGCAGCTCATGCGGGAGAGTCACAGTAGAGTGTATATGCATGTAACGCTGTGCACGCCAGTGCTGCGCCATTTGGCTGTGCTTCACTACCAGACATTTAATGTTGAGTTACTCATCTGCTGATCAACATTCCTGAGCTTCATGCAACCATTTAGTGCTGGCTATCGCTCCATAATTAGGTTAGATGATGGAGCAACATCAAAGACTCTCCTGCTCAATAATCTGCTTTCATCATTTGCATCTTTGCTTCTCTTTACTTCCTCTTTCCTTCACATCAAATGTGTACACTTTAAGCTCTGGGACACTTCAACCTGCATTTAGAAAATAAAGCCTGTGTGTGTGTGTGTGTGTGTGTGTGTGTGTGTGTGTGTGTGTGTGTAGTACACATGGGAGAGTGCAGAGGTTGGAAAAGAGAATGCAAGCCATAAGCCAATTTTCTCTCTGCTTTCAGATGGGAGCCATAAAATTTTCATCAGACAAAAGTGTTGTTGGACAGAGAAAGTGTGTGTATGTTTGGGTCGTCCTGAAGATGACTCGCTTTTTGTTTTTTTTGGAGTAAAAGAAACCAAAATCCATTACAAGTACCCGGGCACATCAGAGAGTAGGGACATAGGGAAACAGCAACAGCTGCTTATAGAGTCAAAAAACAGTTAACAACAGTTACACAAACGGTCTGGAATCCAAGACAAACACATAGCAGAATCCTGGAAGTCCACCAGAGCTGCCTGCCTGGTCTCCACAACAGTCAGGTGGTGAAGAGGGCAAATTCCATCCTGTCTGACTGCACACGCCCTCTTCATCACTGGTTCAGAGGTTTCAGGAGAGTGTTATAACACTCTCTGCTGCTGTATTCAACTGTTGTTGGTCATAGCTAGAGACACACACACACGTTTGCAGTAAGTCCTCATCTAAGAAGTCGTCGCTTCCCTGAGACAGGAAGTTCCTGCCTCCTGCAGCCAGCCAATTACAATGCAAAATGTAATGAGCGAGGTTCCATTAAGGAAGTCACATGGCGTTGCCGCCTGCACTTTCGACTCCTTGCATGACAGAGTCTGTTTTTTCCTGCCTGTCAATGCCAGGAACCCATTAAGGAGCAGCAGCGGGGATACAAAAGAGGGAAACAATGTAAGGATGGACGTGGCCGTTCTTCCTCGCCGCTGCACCTTCACAAATGTCCTGTTGTTGTTCTTTAATTCTGGCTGACCTGCACTCCACAACTTTAGGACAAGTTACCTCAAACGACTCCAACTACTTAAAAATGGTAAATAATTCTACTTATAAATATGCTCCAGAAGGCAACACAACAACGTCTGTTGGCCTCACACTTTCCTTAGACACTTCCTCACAAAATCCCTGCTGGAGGTGAGGCCCGAGCAGTTAAAAAGCGCGCCCACAAAACAGAAGAACAGCGGAAGGCCTTCCAGCCCGCATTGTTCCTCTCAACTCTGTAGTTCTCCTCGGCTACGGCCCGCAGCCCACCTCCGTCACCCCCATCCAGCCGAACTCACCCGCTCAACCAAATTCCACACTCGCACATATTCTTCTTTGAAACACGCTAGCAAATCAAAGCCGTGCATGTCGCAGCCCCAACGACATTAATTTGGATTGGAAAGCCCTTTCATCATAAAGCAACACCAGTGGGGTCCCTGTCATCTCAGCGTGAGAGCTGGGAGTGAGAACATGTAGAAGGACTCATCTCTTCCATCACTGGCTGATGTTTTCAGCCTCATTTTGATTAACGGGCTAATCACGTGACATGTCAGGACTTGCAGGGGCACTGCTGCTCCAGTATGTGTTATTTACGACGCTATCCGGCGTGAATCACCCATCAGCCTCGGTGGGGGATCTGGTGTCGCGTATTATTCATCACAGAAATGATCGACGTGTTTACTTGCAGGAGCAGGATGTGAGATCCAGTCAGAAGTGGCCACAGGAGATAGAGATGCATGTTCAAACGAGGTGATGGGATGGAATAAGTCTCGGTTTATGATAGCGCCAACATGAGGAAGAGACCAAGAGAGAGAAGTGAACACATGGCACACCACAGGAATAGTGTGTCAACACAGAAAGAGATTAGTAGTACTCTCCCTAAAAAAGCCTGTGTGTGTGTTTGTGTGTCTCAGAAGTTGTCTTTGACGTACACAGAGTTTTAGGGAGTCCCTGTCCCTCCCCCAGCACAGCTAAGAGCCCCTTAAAGCTCCTTAGCCCGAGCTTTTCTCCTTATTTCATGAAAGAGCATCTCATTGTGATAACGTAACACAAATCGCTGCAGCAGGTATTACCCTGCGTTCTTCAATCACAAGCACATGTGCAAAGAACCGTTTAAGAAGGCTCTTGCATGTCTTCACAGATTTTTTTTTAGCTTTGTTTTCATCTTTGTAGTGGATTATTTGGTTCAGTGAGAAACTGAACACTGCTATCTTATGAGCGATCAGGTTAGCGCACGCGCTCGTTCACAGGCACACTGTTGATGTGAGGGCCAACGAAAGTATTTACTGGTTCAGAGAAGCCTCAGACGGAGGCTGTGAATTGTGAAGTCTGGAGAATATGAAACACATGGGAGCACCGGAGCACCATCCAGCCAGTCCAGACAGAGAGACTGGCATCGGCTGGCACTGACCACACACGCACACACACAGCAGAGCCCATATTAGTTGGTGAGAAGACACCCTGCAGCAAACACACATCACTGCAGCGGTTATATGAACGAATCATGTCACTTGCCATATTCATTATATTTTTTTCTTAGCTGGAAGCTAAAGTTGGAATAACAAATGAAATGTGTGTGTGTGTGTGTGTGTGTGTGTGTGTTCTTGTACTTGCTACACCAAGCACCAAAATACTCATTCTGCTAGCAAAGTGAGGACAGGGAGCGCTTTATTTCTTGCAAATTCCATTTGTTGGCAGACCAAAATTGCTAATTAGCTATACACAAAGCAAAATCAGCTCTGACATTGTCGTGCAACACGTGCACTGAGGGATGCGTAAAACTGAGTCACTGCTGTGATTCTCGAGATTCAGATGGTAAATTAAGGATATTGTAATTTGAATTAATGCACAATTAATAATGCAATCCCCCAGTTTGTTTGCTGTGTTCACAATAAAGGCTCTCTGACTCAGGCCTGTTATTTCTGTGTTGGCTTTCAACACATTGCTGTTGACTCAGGGGCCCCGTGAGTCCGGCCAGTGCAACAAATCCCATTCAATTCTGAGCTGTGATAGTGTTTGAAATTCATGGACAGGGAGCCATCTTTATTTCCTGAAAAGCTGATATTTCACTGGTTTACGATTCTGTCAGCCTGTCTGTAGATCGCCCATCATGGCGTGATGCCTCCACAGCCACAGGCGCGAATGCTGGTATTACTCACCGATCTGCACCTCCGAGAAAAATCACGCAACACAAACAGACGCGCAGAAGGCGGCTGTGCACTGATGTGGGTCAGTGATATCTCCGAGGACAGCGTGTGGTGGTGTGAATCGCTAATGCGCCCTTTGACCTCAACGCAGATTAGACAGCCCCTAATGTCAGTGAACGCAGTACGAAAGGCACGCGCGTACGCTGTGACACCCTATAAACATGCCCGGCGATTTCCCTTTTTTCGTGCGTGGCTGTGGCTGGCCAGCCAAGCGTGGCCGATGCTCTGTGGCAGGCGAGGAAAGCAGAGAGAGCGAGACAGCATATCTATAGGAAGCAACAACGCAGGAGTTCCCTCCATCCAGCGCCAGCGGCACCCTTCCTACATGCATGTATGCATGTTTGCGTTTCCAAAGCTCCAGCTGAAAGACATTAGCTCATCCGGGACTTTCAACCATCTCAGCTGGTGAAAGGATGAATGGATGGAGAGATAAAGCTCAAATGCAGAGAGAGACAGAGAGAGAGAAGCATGTGCATGTCTTCCCTGCCAACATCTGATGATCTATTATGCAAAATAAAGCTCAGAACGATGAGCAACACTTCTGTCTGATCCTGGTAAATAAAGGCAGCAGGAAGATGAATGGAGATGAAAAATCAATAACCCACAGAAGCTACTCCTCCAACGGTGGAGGAGAGGAGACAGAAATAGAAGAAAGTGCAGACAGATCATATCTTCTCCCCCTTACCTCTGCTGCTGAGCCGAGGTGTCTTTTGGGGCAAAAATCCAAACCTCGCGACTCTTTCCAAGAACTCACATGTGTGTCTGCTGCCCACACCTGCGTGGGTTTGTGTGAGTGTGTCCCAGACGGCGGCGCTTACTGGTGAGTGAGAGCAGAACGGTGCGCTGGAGGGCACGCAAGCAGACTGGAACAGGAGAGCAGGGGGAGCAGAGGACAGACTGAGTGGGATGGAGGAGTTCCTGCTTCCAACATCAGAGCGGCTGGGCTGGACACGCCCACCTCATCGAATGGGAGCCACTCTCACGAGCTGAAGTATGCAAAGTTCAGCCTGCGACGCGGCGTGTGACGTGGGCTGCGTGTCAGGCTGCACACACGCGCACACCCTCATCGAGGAGCTCATTAACTGCCTTTTTTCAGAGCAGGGGTGAGAGGGCTGCTGGGAATTTCACTGTAAATAAATAAACGCGCAGATAAAAGTAATAGGTGATAATTAAGGAATAATTTCAGATATTTCCACTGCTTCAGGCAGGAAAAACAGCCCGAACAGACATAGATTAACAACAAATATCCAGAATGAAGTCATATTTTGCAATTAATTCTGTCAATTGTTTGCTGTGGTTTAAATTTTTGGGAGCTTCTGAGAGCTTGGCTAGAAACCTGGACTGAATGACTGTTGACAGCTAACGTAGGATCTGCCAGACAGGTAACAGATGACAGAGGATTTCGGAACCCGAACAGGATCTGGTTGCATGGTATTTATGTTGCAGATGTTTTCAGTCTAAACCAGTTAAAGATCCAGTGTGAACGAGTTCTAACACTCTCAGAAATCAGAGGCACAAACATGCTGTTTTGACCTATAACCTTCTAATAATCTCTGTGCTTTAGTTCATTTAGAGTCTAAATATCGTCCTGGGTCCTGTTCCATGGCTGCTGCAAGGAGCCACGTTTCCACCGTAGCCCAGAATAGAAAACAGCTCTAAAGAACTTGTTTTACTCATCACTTATAAATATAGTTTGTCTGACACTTGAAAAGGTTGAGAGCTGGTATTAATTTCCTGCAGTCTCTATTCTGACCACTAGCTGTTGCTCAGTTTCACGCATGTAGATTTGAATTAATCTATTAAAATGTCCACCCCCTCCCCCCCCCCCAAAAAAAACAGTTAAGAAATACAAACATAGGTAGAGGATGTTAACCTATTAAAATCTGTTTTGTTTTCTAAAATGGCGGTGTGGATAAGTTTAGTTGGTTGTTGAGAGGTTGACTTCAGGACATAGTTCTCATTCCTGGGGTGTTCTGTCGCTCAGCAAGCTTTCATTTCGCCTCCTCTCTTTAATGTCACGGGTCGGGGCCGTGGCCTCCAGCCTCCGCTGCTCGGGCCGCGACAGCTCGGCTCTCCCTGGGACAAAGCCCGCCTTGATAAAAGGCCGACTCGGCTGCTCAGCACAGAGAAGCGCCCTCATTACTACCGCAGCTTAGAGGTTGAATTCCTCTGAGATCACACCCATGGGTGGAAACATCTACAGTAGATCCTCCACAGTGGCCTTCAACAAGGTGAAGGTGCTTTAATGCTTGATTAAACGTCTGAACCAGTCTCTCATCGTGGGGGGAAACATTGGCAGCGGGAGCAAAATGAATGCTGACGACCAGCTGTCTTTTTGCTGAGTCTATTGTGTGTGTGACGACCAATTAAGCACAAGGCCTTGGATTGATTTTACCAGGATTTAAGGCATGGGTGGAAAGATCTCCTCCCCTTGAGAAAATAATGTTATCATCAGGTGCTGAGGGAATTGAAAGGCACTAATCCCCTCCTGTTAATCCATCTCGTGGTATGGGAGAGAATATAAAAACTCCACATATGTGCTGTTTATGACCTCTGAGACTTACTGATATTTCCAGTCTGAGTCACGTGACATGTAGGTTTACTGCACTTGTTTAGTGACATTCATTTATAATCTAGCCCAGAACTGATGGCTGGGGGGGGGATCATGCTGATGGTTGTGGCTGCATGCTGCAGCTACATCACTACATCCACGGGGAGGCTTGTAGCCTCACAGGAACTGTTATACCTGCAAACTGCTCCCTTCCACTACTGTATCAACATCCCTATTCTGCAGCAGCACTTAATCCGCCAGCCCTGAAAAACAAACACGGTGGATTGTGGTTCCAGCGTATCGCAGCGTCCATCGATACGTCTCTGCTGCTGATTAAGCAGCAACTCTGCAGCAGCAGCGGCGGGGACGGCGGTGGTGGTCCATCATGCATGCATACAACCCTACACATTCGTATAGGTGCAAAGAGACACCTTTTACTGCTTATTATTATTTTATTTTTATTTTTTTTCGCTGCAGTCAGACGCTGCAAACCTTTCCTCTTAGTTGTGAACCACGACAGGACCAGCACTCTGCAGCTTACAGACATACAACTAATGAAATCCCCCCCACTCCCAAAACGGATAATAAAGAGGCAACTCTCACGATCATGCTTTGGAGCCGATGTTGTTTTGTGACAAATTTGAGCAGAAATGGGAGAAAACGTGAATTGTATCTTACCGTGGAAGTGCTAGAAGAGAAACCTCCGCTGACCGTCAGATGAGATGCTCCAGACTAAGTAGAAATGATGCTGGACCCTTTGCTCCTTCATCATCCTGAACATTACTACCCCCTGCTGGCAATAAATCCACACTGCGCAAAACTATTTGACCGTTCATCTTTTAGTTAATTTAATTTAATTTTTTTAGGTTCACAGTGACTTAAACAGCAACATTTTTCGGTCGCGTCAATATTGCAACTTAGCGATAAACATTTAAATTAATAAAACAATCTGCAAACTATTTTGTTTTGTTTTAACGAAATGACTGTCGTCAAGTTCAATAGAACATAAAGTGGTTTTTCCGTTAACGCCTTGAAAATAAAACCATGGAAACATGGTAAACATGGCAAACATGATAAACATGGCAATATAATAGTACATCAACGTACTATTATATTGCTATATTGCTTTCTGGCGATAGTGCATTTGAGAAACGTATAGTGCACATGATTGTAATTTGGGGATTGAGGGATACACCTAGTTGCCATTATACTGCTTAGCAGAAACTGCACAATACACTATTGTTAAATTTGAGAGAGAAAAAATTGATATGTTTATATTTTCTTTGAAAATACAGTGAGGAGATGCTGAAAACAGACAATCTTTAAATCTGAGGGTGAAACTGTTGCAGACCTACGATCCATCCATACATCAAGTTGTGCATAATTAAAGTATGTAACTAAATTTCATCAACAGCATTTAAGGAGGGTTGTAACCGTGCATATCAGTAAGTGTATTATTGTGAAAGTTCCGAACTGTGACTAGAAAAATCTAACTTCACTTATTAATTTAAAGAACTACAAAAACGGCTCCACTCAGTGGGCTATTGGGCCTGAAACGCAAGGGCGCCCTTGTATATGCCTGATGTTTTTTTTTAAAGAGTCTTTCGCGTTAAACTATTTTATGCAAATACAGTCACCTTATTTATTTTAATGTATGTTTATAAAGCAATTTGATACACAAGGCTTGGTGCAGTTTAAGGAATTTTACTAGAAATGTTGGCGTTTTGCCGACGTTTCACCGGCGATGTAGTAGTCAGTTGGCCTTCAAGCAGGAAAAACCGCCAACTTGTTCTGCGCCGTCCAAATCGTCAGCTAAAAAGATATTTTGTAAATTATAGTCATCTTACGGTTGGAATGAGTTTTTCCGGTAAGTCCATGATGCTACACATACCGTTAGACTATTAGGAATCTTTACTTTGGTTAAGTGCGCTTTTACTGACGGCGTGCTCCCCGTTTTCTCCTCCCACTTTTCCACCGCACCGTTTTGACCCAGTTTTATCACTGTTGTCTGCGAAGTATTCAGCAACAGCAGTTTAATGCTTACTATATCGCACATTGTAACTATTTCTCTCGTTTAGATGGCACTTCCTGTGGTAAGATATTTTTTTAATTTGTACGGGGCAAGAGAGGCACTAGTAAGTTAGCCTTTAGCGTGCTAACGTTAATGTTATATAATGTGGTGTGGAGTAGTTCATCTGGCAGAATTGAATCAAACAGGGCTGCTTGAATGCACTTAAGAGACGTGCCTTTGTTGTAGTTGTGGAAAATGGCAGAATTAACTTGGTGTGCAGTTACTTTCGTTCTGACTGAACGGCGCCGAACGTCAAATTCAAAGCTGCATTTTCATGTTTTTCCAGTGAGGTGCGCTGTTGCATCCGTGTAGAAAACAGATCCCTGAACACAGAGATGCCCGGCCTACAAGGTGAAAATGTTGTGGCGGCGCTGGGTAGCCCCATTAGAAGGAATAAACTCTCTCTCAAGTTTCTTCAGAAGAAAGAAACAAAACGGGCTCTAGATTTCTCTGAAACACAAGCAGATGAACCAAAAATGGTTGAACCACTGGAGCCCGAGGCAAGGTGGGTCTGTGTTACTGTGTTATTAGAAGTCCTGGATAGTTAGGACGTTCCTTAATTATCTAGATTGTTTGTTTGTTTGTTTAAAGTGGAAATATCAGCCTCTGTTATTGTTTATATAGAAATAACTTTGATGTGTAATTGCAGCTGGAATTTACTCTGTTCTTCACTGTTCAGCCCCTGCGATCAGGTGGTCCCGGGTCCGTCTCCATGTCCTGCCTCGCCTGGCTTTCTCCTGCCATCGGAAAAGAGGGAGAACTTGGTACCGTTTGTGGGCCTCAACAACCTCGGCAACACCTGCTATTTAAACAGTGTCTTACAGGTGGGTCACGTCACGTGTGTGATCATAAATGGATGACAGCTTCTGATGGTTTTTTTCATCCCCATCAGATGTTCTGTGGAGCGATATTGACCAATTTTATTGCAAATATATTATTGGTTGTGTCGGTTTCTTTTTACATTTCTCACGATTCCTCGCCCACATTGCAATTATGACAAATGACTGACATCCACTGCTGTTGCAGGTGCTCTATTACTGCCCAGGGCTCAGAGACGGCATGAAAAAACTGCATAAACTGTCTAAAAGGAGGGCACAGTCTAAGAAAGAAGAGGGAAAAAATGAACAGGTTAGTTCTCTCTTTCGTGTCAGTCGTATAATCACCGTTCATGTTACTGCATCCTGACTTCAGCTCTGGTTTAAATCATTTTCAGATAGCAAACAAACTTTATTCATTACTTCCTGTGTCCTTTTCCCAGAGTGCAGAGGTCACAGAGGATTTGCCACCTCAGGTTGAGCTTCTTGCGAGCTTCAACAGCTTGATCACCTCCATTGAGCAGCTTCAGTCTGGTTTCCTGCTGAACCCCGACAGCTTCAGTGATGAACTCGCCACTCCTCCTCGAAAGATCCTCCACACACTCAGGTGACGATGTGCTCATGTTTGATTTATTGGTGGGAAACTAAGGATTAATTAACTCGATGTACACAAGTGCTGCTACTTGCCAATACCACATTAGCACGTTGAAAGTATCACGGTTTTCTGACTGAACTAACTGCCAAAGGTCTGTGTGTTGCAGACAGCTAAACCCCATGTATGAAGGTTATCTTCAGCATGATGCCCAGGAGGTACTGCAGTGCATCCTGGGATATATCCAAGAAGCTTGTGATACCATCAGGAAGGAGCAGAGGTTGCACAGCGACAACACAACTGAGGTGAAACATGAGAACGATAGCTCAGTTGCAGAACCCAAAAGTTCCCAAGAAGACGAGAACCAAGGTGGAAGCAAGAGAAAGAGCGACACTGAGGTGGGAAACGCCAAAAAGAAACCAAAATCTGTGGACCTGAAGAAATCTGACACAGAGGAAGAAACGAGAAGCAAACCCGTCACTCGGTCCAAAAGAAGGTCGTCCAGTGACGTGATAGTGAGCGCAGGAGAGGCAGAGGATGCTGTGATGAAGAAGCTCCATAAGGAGGAAGAAGCAGAGAGTGACAGTCAGGGAAAAGGTGACGAAACAGCCAAACAGGTCGACGGGAAACGAAAGAAGAAAGCAAAGCTGAGCTGGCTGAGGCCTTCTGGGAAACAACCCAGCATCTTCTCGAAGTTCCGCCGCGTGGGGAGGATCAGCTGCACCACTGTGAAGCTCCGAAACAATCCGAGTCAAGGACCCGGTGAAGGTCAGAGGTCAAGTGAGAAGACCAGTGAAGAGACACCTCCTCAGGACATGGATACACACAAGAAAAGAGTCAGATGCCAGAGTATGACCTTTTATCATTTAGAGTTTTATTGTATTCATAACACATTAGTGTAATAGATAAAGGTCTTTATTTTGGTAGCAGTTACAATGACATTTAGAATTTCAAAGGAAGTTTTTTTTTGTTGTTGTTTTGATTAATGAGCCAATCTGTATTTTTCCCCTAACACAGACGGCCTGGATCTGATGGAGAACTTGTTCCAGGGGCAGCTGGTTCTCAGGACTCGCTGTCTGGAGTGTGAGAGCTTCACAGAGAGGAGAGAAGACTTCCAGGACATCAGCGTCCCAGTGCTGGAAGACTTGCCCAGCAGCCCCCATGACTGCTTTTCAGGTGAGGATGTTTACAGCTGTACTGAAGTTAGATCTGTGTACCACGTTGTGATCAAAACACACACACAGCTGGCAGTTTTGATTCATTTCAAATAAGATTACATTGTGGAATGTACCCTCCTTAAAAACTGAGCCATTCGAACACTAATATGTTCCGTTAAGGGACAGCAGTCTTCATCAACTCTTGCTCTTCCACTTTAGTCTCTCCTGATCCGAAACCAGAGCTGAAGTCCCTGACCTGGGCCATCGGGCAGTTCGCCTCAGTGGAACGCATCGTCGGGGAGGACAAATACTTCTGTGAGACCTGCCATCATTACACAGAAGCCGAGAGGAGTTTTGTGTTCGACAAAACCCCGGAAGTCATCACCATCCATCTGAAACGCTTCTCTGCCAACAGCCTAGAGTGAGTTTTCTTCAAATTCCTGCAAATCTAGGTGTGGTTTTTAGGATTCTTGTATTGAAAACAGTGCGTTTGCATCTTAGATTGGACCCCTACGCTGGTCTGTCCAAAGTGAACACGCCCTTGCAGACCCCCCTGACCTTGTCCCTGGAGGAGTGGTGCTCGCAACCCTCAGCTGCACAGGGGCAGCACTATCAGCTCTTCGCAGTCATCATGCACAGCGGCGTCACCATCAGCAGCGGCCACTACACCGCCTACGTCCGCATGTCCGACCTGAAAGACGTCAAGCTCTGGCTACAGGACAGCCAAGAGACCGAGGAGGAAGAGGAGGAGGAGGAGGAGAGCAAACCAGCGATGCCGAAGAAAGACAAACTTCTGAGCTACGACGACGGAGAGGTGTCGTTTAACCTCAACAGCAGGAGAGGTTTGAGTTTGGCAGGCGGTAAAACGGGGAGCAAGAAGCTGTCCGAGGGGGGGGTCGGACTGCTGGGAGGCCAGAGGCGTTTGTCCAGTTACGAGCTGGGAAACAGCAACCTGCAAACGGAGCAACCAGCCGGCGCTGAGGGCTCCAAACGGAGGAAAAGCATCAACAGCCTGAGCCAGCATCCTGAAGCAGGACTGACAAAAGAGCCTGGCGCAGGAGAGGAGGCACCAGCCAACGCCTGCGGCGGCACACAGGACACGGAGCAGCGGGCTGTGAACCACCTGCTTCAGTACGAAGGCAAGTGGCTGCTGTTCGACGACTGTGAGGTGCGACTGTTTGAGGAGGAGGACTTCCTGAGAGCCTGCTCCCCTGAGACCTGCTCCTCGTCCACACCTTACCTGCTGTTCTACAGGCGGATGCCCCAGCCTGTTCACTAGCATGGAACCGCTGCTGACAGTCAGGCCGTTGAGTTTTAAAACACAATAATACGGCCAAAAATACTGATTTTTTTTTTTTTTTTTTTTTTTACCTTCCCATCCAGGAAGTGGGATTTTTGTCGACATGCCAGGGATTATCTTTCCTATTTTTTTTTTCCTAGGGGGATTATTTTTGAACAGTCTGTTTGATAATCTTTAATACCCTCCTGTTTCCTCAGTTCCTGATTTAACTTAGTTCCCTTTTTACAATTTGGAAAAGCACTTTGGAACTAAACTTGAATTGAGAGAAACCCCATTTGGAATGTCTTTTAAACGCCAAAGTGGAACCGTTTTTTTAGCGTAACAGATTTTATGTCAAGCACTGAAAGAGTTGATTAAAGTTGCGCGTCAGTAACAGATGTAGCTACTGATGAAGTGCTCACCTACAGTGATGGTAGTTTTTATCGTGTGTAAGCTACAGAGATGCTCCAACATCGGTCGGTCAGTATCCATCTCAGGGCACAACAATACTGATCAGGTAGATTCAACCAACGATCCACCAGACTGATCAGAGCTCTTAATTCCGCCTGACTGAACCAACCATCCAAAAATATGCTCTTATGTACAGACATCCCTCCATCCATCCTTTCCAGCTCTGTTTCATGGTACCCGGACTGCTGACTGCTCCCCAGGGACCGTTTTTGTACATAGACTATATCTATATATACAAAGCCTAACAACCCAGCCCGACCACTCACTTGTGGTAATTTGAAAATTGAGTCAGATCATAACCAAAACTAGAAATCATCCTCCAATCACAACCTAGAACAACAAAAAAAAAATCTACAAGTGACTTTGATAATAATCTAAAGTTCAGCAGAATGCTGGACTGATGTTTCGTAACTGGAAATGTAAATGATTTATGCATAAATCTGGTTTGATATGACCGTGGCAGCTCCAGAGTGTCGCCTGTCCCTCATTCCAGCTCTCACAGTATAGTCACCCATAATAAAGTTTTTACCTTCACTCCTCATCTTTTCCATTGTGGACCTTTTTCCCCCCACCTGAACACAACACGCCAGATTCCAAGCGTACCCCAACTGAACATTAAAATATTTATTTAGTAAAATATTTAAACAAAACTACATAAAATTATACAAGGATGTTCCCAACGTCAGAACAATCTGTCAAGCTAGAAATAATAAAAGCATCACGATAAATAATGGTACCACTGTTTTTTTTTTTCTCCGTAATTTCGTACGTTTAGGTTGTAAAATGCATTGCTACGTAATAAAAAAGTGCACACATGAAAATGAATATGGATTCTTTTAACACGTAATAATACATTATTAAAAACAGACACCTTGACCTTTAGAATATGACCTTTTCTGCTTTAAAACAATCATTTGGCACTGGAACGAAAAGGGCTCTCAGAGCATTCTCTCTCTTCATTGGCTCGTTTTGTTACATCCCACATTTTTAATTGGCTTCGTTTTGAAGGTTGCATAGGGATAAATACAAGGTTTTTTTTTCTCCCGGGATAACAAAAAAAGACTCATCCTAAAGGCCAGGGTATCCTCTCGTCTGAATTGTTTGACAACTGTAACAGTTCATCTGTAAACAAATTAAGACACTGGAATGACGTACCGACCTGCGACCTTTCCTGGCGGGACTCCTCTATTTACACTCAATAAATTAATATTGCAGTTTCTGCTGTCTGTGTGTGTGTGCGCGTCTGCATTCCTCATCAAATGTCGAGCTTACGGAGACTCATCCTGCTGAAGGAATCTCTGAAACACAGAAAAGCAAAGACATTTATCTACACAGGTTGTTTATACTTCTGAGCTGCCATTTTATTTAAAACCTCTGACAATAATAAGACAAGACGCTGAGGACAAATGCAGGGTTCCCAGTGTGATCCTAGTGACTGTGAATGTGTTCATCTTAATTCCACATATTTAATTTAGTTACAGGATGCTGATTACGGATCAGTGGGAACTGCACGTATTAAAGGGACAGTCCGTCCAAAAATGAAATTTCACTCATCTATTCAACAAGATGTTGATGGAGGTTGCGCAGACTCACATCCTTCATCCTCCTCTTCATCGACACTGAATAGATTAACATTCTTTTCAGGGCGAACGTTCTCTTTAATACACAACAGAGGACAGAGACTCAGGATGTCACAACACGTGCGCCACCAGTCCCAAACTACCTTTTCAAGCTGTCCGTTTGCTGCGGTTTTTTTCCCCCCAACAGAAGAAAATAAAAAATGAACAGAAATTAATATCCAAGCCTGATGTGCCGCCACATACCCCAGCCGCTGGTGCCTACCTGTGTGAGTTGACCTGCAGCACAGGTTTATAAAGCTGAGGGATCTTCCTGTTGATGAGGGGTTGCAGCGCCTCCTTCAGGCGGTGATAGTTCCTCTCCAGCTCCCTCTGGTACTCCTTCTGGTCCGGCCCGATCAGGCTCTTGTTCTTGCGCAGGGCGTCTTCACACCTGTCACGCAGATGTCCATCAAGAACTAATGCAGGTCCCCCCTGGATAACGACAGCTTTCATAATCCACAGTCGACTTACCGTTTGGCGAAGTCTTTGAAACAGAGCCGTAGCTTATTGTGGTGTCTGTACAGCTTCGGATCGCTGGGAATCTCTGACAGGAAAACCTGAGCCACTTCCAAAGGACCCTGAACAGCAGGAAGAAATATCATCAACCTGCTTCATTGCAGTAAACAATCCCGCAGTCATTCTTCCTCTTCAACTTTACCTGGTTGACAGTCGTTCCCACTGATCCCTGCAGGACCATCTGCAGCATCTTTGCGTCGGCCGGGTCCTGGTGCGTGGCGAAGGCCAGCTCCTGAGTCTTCTTCTGCATGTCCTCGATCGCCACCTCGATGGGCGTGGAGATAATCTGTCGACGTACAGCGTTTTAAACAACTTCCCTTGAACCACAGCACCAACACGGTGGGTCGGGTTCATCTGCACCTCCTCCTTGTGGATGATGTTGATGCGCGTCTTGATGTACGGGAAGGCGTGGGAGGTGGTGAGGATGGTCTTGCGTTTGTACTGCTCGTGCAGGTCGCCGTGTGCCCGTCCGTCCAGCGTGAAGGGGGTGCAGTAGACGAAACGTCGGAGGTTGTAGTTCTTGTCAAAGTAAGTGATGCGGTCCTTCATTTCGTAGGTGTCGAAGTACGGCTCCACGTACGTGATCTGGATGAACGCCTGCAGGCGTCGGCAGAATCGCATCGATTACGACTTTGGCGTTGTTGAATGAGAGCGCGTGAGCACTCGGCCTACCACCCACCTTGTTTGGGTCCAGCTTGCACTTGTCCACTGGGTTTGAGTCCTTGATGACCTCGACCTGGTCTTCTCCAAAACGCTCCCCATAAAAGCCCTGCAGACAGGAGAGAGCCTCACTGAATTAGCAAAAGGCGAAACAAACAACACAAATCACGGAAGCCCATCCGAGCTTCTCTATATTCACCTCCAGCCTGTGCGAGATCTCGGCCAGCTTGGTGATGGCTGGCTCTTTGTACACGAACTCCTGCTCGTCCAGGTCGCCAAATTTTGAGCCGTAAAAGCCGACTCTAAAGTAGGTACCAAACATCCTCTTTCCATCCTGTGAGCATGAGAGGAGTCATGTCAGTACCGAGCGAGAGCGAGAATTATGTCAGGTCTGAAACTGTGCAAATAAAGAACAAACGTGTTACGACGCTGATGAAACATTTGTCAAACATTGGTCAAATAAGCGGCAACATCAACAGGAAACTCCTTAATTCCACAGGTCAAACGCTGGATTTTGACGCTAGTTTTCTATCATAAAGTCCATGGCATCGGTCCTGTGCTTCTATTACAAGAGCTTTTTTATTTTAAAATGTGTTTTACTGCAAAAGACAGAGCCACCTAACTAAAAAGCTCACTCGCCAACAGCGACATTATTACGTACATGATTTTTCTGCCTGTATTTGGTTTGTCCCAAAAATAGCTCTGAATAGCATAAATCATTACTAAACAGAAAAAAATGGGGCGAAAACCCTCAAAGACAAAAGTGAGCACAACCACACTGTTTCCTAGAAACCAATAAAAAAAAAAAAAAAAGGAAAACGTTATATCCCAGCAGGATGACTATACTGCTGTTTATTCAGATAAAGGTGAAGAAATATGAGCCAAAGCAGAGCAGTGGTTAGGATCTGCTGATTTCAGCTTGGGGTAATCTTTAAACAATTTGATTCTAATTAGAAAAAAACAAATGAACCAACGGAAAACTAAGAGACGCCCTGAAAACTAGGAACTTACCACAAGACACAATTAAGTAAAGTGGGTAGGAAGGGTCGGCAACCAGGGAAATCAAAAAGGAGAAAACAGAACAAATTTTAATGAAGATTGTCCCTCGCCAGATTATCAAAACAACACAAACCAACATATAAAAGCGAAAATAGATCCAGCAGTAACTGATTGTGGAGGGCATGCAAAGATAAGACAGTAAAAATAAGATAATAAAAAATCCACAACCATCGAAAGCAACGTGGACTTTCGGTGCATTTCAAAAAGAACACAGATCAATTTCATGCAACGAACCATGAAAACTCAGATGTTAATACGGTTAAAAAAAGGTCAAAATGGATGAAAGCAAACAGGGGTCGATTTAGTTAAAAACAACTGGTACGAACTACGTAATAGCAACGTGGATAAATCAGGTAATCCTGAGATTACTGAGTGAAAAGAAAAGAAATCAAAATAGGAGTTTGGCTTCAGCCTGAAACCGATGAAAATCTACAACAGCTCGTTCTTTAGAAACTGCGAGTGAAGAATCAACTAAGAACTAACAGCTACTCTTCAACTGAAAGCGACGTGCTGAAATCGAGCCCTGTGGGTGAAAATGAGGTGATGAAAGGTGACGGTAGATCGTCAGAGAGTGTGTTTTGCCTGACACACTCGCTGACAGACAGAAAACGAGAACAGGGGAAGTTTATGCTGTGCACGTGATGCATTCACGGAGACGTCTGTCATTAGTGTCACACACTGTGGCGCCCATGCGCAGCCTGCAGACGCTGTCACGTTACAGAAACAGGCTCCTGTTGAGCGTTATGAAAGGAGGGTGAGAGGGAAAATGGTGATGCTGCTGCTTTCACAGCAAGTCCCCAGTGGTGGGCGGAGGGGGGGGCAGACAGCTGTGCATTGTCTGCAGATGTTAATTGTTTGGATGTATGTCACAAAGCAAAGACAGCACCTGGATGCTAGCAAATAAAAAGATGAGAGTAATTAAAAACGACAGATAGACGAGAAGGGCCAAGCAGGAACCGTTCCGCCACCTACCTCCCAGCCAGTACTCTGTGTGACAAAGAGAATACAGGACAAGTGAACCACAACACACACACCCTTCATACAGTGTGGCATTTGCATACACACTGCGCTCTAACAGCGAGGAGACTGAAGATAATCCAGATTACTCGTCAGTCTGGTGAACAGATTAACTGAACTCAAAAGCACAAACCAAAGGTGCTTCCTTTGTAGCCTAAAAGTGTCTGTGAGAGCTGTTATTCTGCTCCCCGGATGACGGTAACCCTTCCCACACTGTAGCTTCAACTCAACCGTCACTTAAAACAAAAAAAAACCAACAGAAAACAGGTCCTTCCCACACCCCATGCTACTACTTCCAACTCTGCAATGAGTAAGCATGCAAGCAAACACAAATACACCGCAACTAAAACGAAGAATACCAAAGGCATGCGAAGCTGCGCCGACTGAACAGTGGGCAACACAAAACATCTTAGGGGTTATTTTCCAATGTTGCCTTAACTGTTTTGCAATTCAGGGTGGTGAAACAAACCAGAAGGATCTTGCAGCACAGTGAGGGTCTACTTATACTTGCTGATCATAAAAGGGTGCAAGAAAGCGTCAACAGTGCACCACAAATGTGACAAGATGCCATTCACGTGACCAAAGTGTGCAAAATATTGATGCAATCCTATCTATGGCTTTTGTTAAACTACAACGTGATCTTTTACATCCAGTGTTGGATTTCAAGCTCCACGGCTAAGTGAGGACTGTGCTGAGGTGATCTGAAGAGCAGCGTCTTTACCTGATGTACAATTTTGCTGAATGCTTCCTGTAGTTTACCATGAATGGTGGCTAACTTCTTGGCATCCCTGTTGGCTTCGTGGATAGGGATGAGTACCTTGTACACTTCATTTACTGCCTCGTACATGCCCGCCTGGAAAGGAGATCAAGCGAAAATAAGACCCTACCCAAAACGTACCCAAAGAGACCTGTAAAGACGCTTGAAGTTCAGTTCCCTTTATCATCAGATCTCACCATTGAGAAAGAAGCAGCTGCCTGCTCCAGGAGGCCCACAAGGCCGATTTCAGTGAAGTATTTCCCTGAGCATATGCCCTCCTCATCCGGTGACACCACATCATCAGAGACTGCAGATTCCTCCAGCACATTGGAGGAAATATTCTGCGCACACACACACACACACACACACACACACACACACACACACACACAGAAGGTACATGGATCTGTCCACGTGTCTTCATTGAGATCTGTGTGTGAAGCTCTCTCCTCACCTGGAAGGTGACGCAGCCCACAGGCAGATACTTGCGGTCCTCAAGCATGCTCAGGTACTCTGCCACCAGAGCAGCGCTGTGAACCAGACACTGAGCCGCCTCAGCGTGGTTGTTCCTCTCCGAGTGTTTTCCAGCCATGTTCTGAAGCCACGTCAGCCGCAGGTCTGGTGACGTCTGGTAACCCTTAGCAATCCTAGAGAAGAAAAGCACTGATGTGTTCTCTAAAAATCACATTTTGGATACGATCTGAAGGCATGCGCTTGAATCTGCATGCGTCTCGTACCTGTACATTAGATCTATTAGCATTTCAGGGTCTTCTTGGTGCTCCTTCATCTTGACTGTGTCAGACAGGATCATGTGCAGATTAAACACGAGGTCTTGAACCTGGTGATGGAGCACAAATCAATTAAAAATGCGTCACCGGCAGATGGACGACCAGCAGGCAGTCTGACAGTTAATCTGTACCTGGTCTGGAAACGTGGTCTCTCTCAGCTCCAAGTCTTCTTCTGCATAGGTGAGGATGGTCTTCAGAGAGCGACGTAAAAACTCCTCATTAAAATTTTGAGATGTTCCCACCAGCGATGAAAGCGACATGGTCACCTGCATCTTGACTCTTGCAAAGTTCTAAAAACAGGACCATGAGAAGGAAAAAGTAGAAATGAAGTCCTAGTCACAGACAACAATGTACTGATCTCACTGTCAAAATGACCTGACTGTTCAGTGTGACTCTGGCTGCTTTCTGGATCGTCTGGACAGTACTTTGCCTTTTACTTGTTATACTTACATTGCCAATCTCAAAGTTTTGCCTCATAAGTAGGTAGAGGGAAGCACTGGCGTGGGCTCTGATGATGCTTATGCTGCTGCTGCAGCTCCTCAACAGTCTCAGACACAGGTCAGCACACTGCTCCGTCTCCTCCTCAAACAGCAGTTCAGGAAACTGCAAAAGCAGAGAAATCAACTCCAAATGTCAAAATAAACACGAGCCGGTTGAAGAAACGGTTCATATTTGATCTCACCTTTGATACCAGTGCCCTCTGTGTGGCAAAGCAGTGTTGGAGGTAGAGGGCGCTCTGGTTGCAGGCCATGCTGTGGAGCAGTACCTTCAGAACGCCACCAAGGATGCTCTCCTTTGACTCTGTCACTGATACTGTCTGCAGAAAGATTTTGTTTTGTAACAGAGCATAAATATGAAGTACAACAATGCATATTTCTATTTTGCAATAATTCCTCTTCTGTTACCTGCACAATAATCTCTAAAGTGTCCAGGATAATTAGGTTGGCCTCTGTTGCAAGATTTCCATCGATAAGCGCTTCATGTTCTAGCTCTGCTCTGGTCCTACAATGAAAGTGACAGAGAACACTTGATAAAACAATCATTTATATTATAGCCTTTCTTCAGCAGAGGGTTTGGAAGCTTGAAGGTATAAACGGTAAATACATAGTGAACACCTACACAATTATGAATAAAAGGTTGTTTTACATAGAATATTACACATATATCATTTAATGTCCTAATATATCCATGTTACAACTATGTTTTTAATAAACAATCACTGACAAACAGGAGCGTTTATTTTGTGTTATTTCATATCAGAAACTCAAAACAAGAAGCAAACTGGTTAAAAGCAGAGCAGACCCACTGCAACCACTACCAAGCCCGAGTCAGGCAGTGTTACCAACACAGAAGGACTGATGGGATGGGAGGGGATCAGGAGCTGGATGAGGTGGGAACCAGGAGCAGAGGGCCTCTGTCAGTGCATTCATGTGCATGTATGAGCTTATGGAATTAACTAGAGAGGAAGTAACTCTTGAAGTGGGCGTGTCAGGCCACGGGATAATTAACACTGGTAACAATCTTTTGTTAGAAAATTCTGCATATTCTGAAACTTGAGATTCCTGACATTAATCACAGAGGAACGTGATTAAAAAAAAAAAAAGCTGCACTGCAATTGCCAAAATGCTCACCAGCATGTGAATACACCATAAACGAGAAACTAAGGCAGGGGGAAATTCAAAAGGAGCATCAAATGTGGACCATACAGTACCTGACTGATCTGTGACTCCTACATAAACACAGCAACGTGAGAGAACACATGGAAGTTAACAGAAAACAAAGAGTGGCGCTCAATTCACAAAAAAGATGAACTGTTTAAAGACAGTTAGAAACAAAGATCTTTCATTTAACCACTGCAAAAAAAGAAACTAGTCTGTGATGATGTGTGATCGTAAGTGTGTGATGAACAATTAAAAGTTTAATTCTGGCATGTTCCAAAAGTCTTCTTTGGTCCTTAATCAGACGTGATGTTAGCATCAAATTTATTCATTTAATTAACTCAAATAGATCCTCCAAAACAACATACCATGTAACAGTAAAGATATTCTGTTTAGTTTTTCCAATTGAACAAATGAGTCAGAGGACTAATAAAATGAGCATATTCTGCAGCAAAATGTACAATGTTGCAGTCTTGTCATGAATAATTATGTAACCAAGGCTTTCTTCTTCACCGTCATCATTTGCATTTCTGTTTTTAGAGATGAAGCGAAGAACATTTATAACTGAGGGTTTCAATTTGAAAAGAGGAATTACAGGAATAAGATCCATGCAAAATTAATGTTTGCGTGCTTTGACCAAGAGCAGAGAGCACAATACAGCTTGGAGTATTTTTTTAGATTGTTTTGTGACATGAAATAAAACCTGAAAAGTGAAACAAATGTGCATACTTGTCCATCTTTTCATTATTTTGCCTCCAGTGGGTCATGTCCTTCCTCCATCGAAGATTCTCCTGACTGCCGAAGGCACTGCCAGATGGACTCCGTTCTAAATGGTCAAAAAGGATTATTTACTTTTTATGAGGCTAAGAAGTAATTTGAAAGCTAAATGTTTCTAGCAGCATCTGCTGTACGGTACTCAAAAGGTGATTTTGTGCAATTTCTTTGAAAATTTAAAATTTTATTACAACTGCTATTTATTTTTTTTTCCTACATAAATCATCTTTACATTTTGAAAAGTTACATGCCATTTAACTAGTGCCCCCACCTAGCTGTCCTCTGCTGCGTCGCACCATCTCCTGTCTGGCCCCGATGCTGCCCAGTATGGCTTCCTCCAACTTGGCTTTCATGTCTTTGGACTTCTTAAAAGTCAAGCTGTTCATTCTTTCAAACGCCTTCTTTCCCTGCACGGTGAACACAACATGGGCCTTGTATCCATGACGCAGAGGGTGAAATGACAGAGAACATAGTGGGAAAGTTATTTGCATCGCAGCACTCAGCACGTAAACACAGGTTAGTAGAGGAGAAGAAACGTGACCACGAAAATAGGCATAAAGAAAACTGACTGCCTAGCAGAAAAGGCTCGAGGCACAGATGAATAAAGGTACGTTTATGGAAAGCAGGAAGTTGTTTGCTTGCGTTTTATTATCCCATTTAAAAGCTAACGCAGGTCAGCACAGAAGCCAACTAGGTGCAGAAATTAGTGCAAGATTAACACAACAAAGATGGCAGGTCTACCTTGTACTCAAAGCAAGAGACACAGAGGAAGAGGAGATCCAGCAGGCGGTTCAGCTGTGACACAGACAAATCTGTGAACCATTTCTGTAACACCATCTCATCAGCATTCTTCAGTACCCACAGCAGACAGATGAGAAGACTGCGACTTGACTCAGCCGTGAAGCTACCGTGTTGACGACTCGCCTGGACATTAACAGGGAGGCAAAAATAGACAAAATGAGCAAAACGATTACAAAACTGGCCTCGTGTTTGGTTAATGACTTGAACATCTCTCCCGTAACTACAGGAATTACCTGCGAGTTCAGCAAGAAGCTACTCGGTCGAGATATTGGGGAAGCAGTGGAGGTTCCTGCTATTGCCATGGCAACAGTCTGGCTGATTAGGCTGTTAGCCTCACCCTCAGCATCTTCACTGGTGCAGCTCATTGCTGCACCCTGCGGACCGCCTGGCCGTCCCCACGGGTTGTGGGACTCTAGCAAGATAGAAAAATGAAAGATTTTCAGTCAATGAGGAAAAAAAAATAAACATTTGCACGGGAGCTCATAATGTTTACCTGAAAAGTCATAGAGTTGTGGTAGTGTTTCCATGACAATGCCAATGAGAGGCAGGTAAAGCATGGCCACTCTGGCCTTCACCTCAGGGTCTGCATAGCGTGGGTCGGAGTCGTGGCTGGAGAGGAGGTTGTGAACAACACTAACCACTTTTTTATGGAGGCCAAACATCCTATAATGACAAGGCAGAAATAACAGAAATAAACCAGACTGTATTTCAAATAAGTTTACATAAACATGATATTTGATTCTGTTTCCAGTTGCTAATACTTGGGCTTCAAACAACAGCAAAAAAAGCAAGTGAAAAGTAAAAGAGAGTGTACCAACCCTTCATTATCAGGGTCCAATATTACAGACAGTTCAGACAGCACCAGCCCAGCCAAAAAGTGTTGTTCCCTGAAGGGGGTAGACAGCTCAAACATATTGGCTATCTTTTGGTCCTGGACGTGTGTGGAGAATCCAGAACTCTACAGGAACAGAAGAGGAACATCAGGGAGTTTAGACAAAACATGGTGCAATTATTAACTTTACGTTGGCTGCAGGTCAGAACCTTCTTACAAACTTTTCTACCTACAAATAATATTGTTACTTTTGAATTATAGTGCTTCATTAAAATATAAGTCAGTCAAGGTTGAAGACAACAATGGTATCTGAGATAGAGCTAGATTTTTTTTTTTTTTTTCTGAAAAATTACAAGTCTGACCTGTGAGGTTGCTGAAGACACGGAGGGTGAAGGTGAGGCAGGTGGGGTGAGCAGACAGCAAGGCAGATTGAGTGTAACATAGTGTTCATGGCTACAAATTATTCGCAGAAAGTCCAGCCTCAAAGACTCCAAGGTTGGGTTCTGTAAAGCATAAAGCTTTGTCGACACCTGGGAAAAGGAATTGAGAAGTCTTACTCATTCAGCCTGTAGTGGACCAAAAAGAGCTTCACAGCACCACAGTTCAGAGAAAATGATATCTGATAATGACAATCAATAAAACACATTGATGACCTATCTGCTTCCTCTCTGATCATAAAAATTGTAATTATTATCACATTGTTCATTGAAGATTTGGAACAGTGAGATTTTGAGAAGATAAATGGGGTCCTTGCCTGCTTCCAGTACGCTCTGATTAGGGTGAAGACGAAGCCTCTGTCCATGACCGACAGCAAATCATTGAGAAAGAATGCCAGGCTTGTGTTTAGTCTCTCCACCAACTCTAGGTCCTGATTCAAGAAAAGACATTTGTCTTAAAGTTTTTCACATTACAAGACAGCACGTTACCAGTATTTCACATATCTTTTTTCTTTATTGGTTTATAAGCAGTTGATTAAATGAAAAAGCAAAAAGGAGGAAACGTTTATAACACAGTCACAATCAACATCGTGAGCCTTTCTCACCTTCTGGAAACGGGATACAATGTCACCCGCAATGGTGCTGACCAGGGCTGTGATGTCATCCATGAAGCGTTCGGGGAAACGATTCTTCCTGGGTGACTCCAAGCGATCGGTGAAGTACAGGTGGTGAATAATGCTCTTCACCTGTGGTAAGCAAAGAAAAAAACATTTTCTGCTCTACTATCTGCTACAAATACCCATCAAAGTCAAAGCTCTTTTTAGATGTAAGAATGTTGCCCACCATCAACTCAAAGAAAAACCAGGCCTGCTGTAGAGCGCCTTCTCTGATGCTTCCGCTGCTCACCACCCACTGGAGGGCCAGCTCTTCATGGAAGAGCTTAAACAAACAATTAAAGGAGAAATACATGGACAAAATAATGGGAGAAAGGAAAGGACAGACAAAGATAGAGAATAAAAGTAGACATTGTGAGGCACCGGGAGAATAAAGCCAAATCTAATAATAAAACAGACCTCAAGACATGCTGGGGGATAAGACATGAAATAATAATAAATGGATTAGGCAAAATTCAAGGTTCCAAACAATAAGGGTTAGTTACTCCACGAGGCTTTTAGCATTGAAAGAAGACTTAATTTCTTTCTATAGTATTAATCAATATTGCACTGTGTGTGCAACCAACATCAAACAGTCTAGCTAATGCTACTAGTTCTTTACCAGGGTTCTTTAAAGAACGTTTCAGGTCAGCAGGAGCTAGCCTAAAAGTAAAGGCTTCCAGTGTTTAATTTATTTATTGACAAAACTATCTTTCACGTCACAGAATGTACTGTGGGAAGTTCAGACAGAGGCATAACTCTGGTGCGAGTTTCCTGGTAGATGACTGGAAGCTAAATGTGCACTGAAAAGTAGCCAGACTGTGTTAACATTGGTGCTGCATCAAAAACCCTGACACACCAACAACAAGAGGCAGGTCACGGACATTCAGCATTCAACAAGACTCCACAACCACCAAATACGACATCGATCAATCCAGAGGAACACATCTACAGACAAGACAGGTGAGGAGGTGAGCAAATAGGTGGGTGGGGTTGGCTCCTGCCGCGGTGCAAGTAGCTCTACCTTTTTTGTGGGCAACCGTCCTGTTAATGTTTGCAAGAAACTGGCGCTCTCAGTGTGCGAAGACATGCGATTGCCACAGCGCTCCATGGCCTATGGGTGGGATGAATGGAACGGTGACAATAAAGTTAGTGGAGGAGCAACAGGAGGGTGGGGTTGCACCTATACCCCAGCACACAGAACGTGTGTCTACTGGATGACACACAAATACACACTACACGTCTGTAAGCACTGGTACATACATTTTCACAGATGAAGACAGGTGGACACAGGACAAAGCAGTGTAATGCTGTAAATACAATCTAAAACAGCTGGTAGGAGGGATAAAAAAAATGGCTAAAAATCATGCAACTACATTCTATGTGCTGTTGTTTTAATTAGTTTCACCCAGGTTTCTTTAATGTTGCACCATTTTGTATCCCTCCAAGAAAATATATGGACATAAAATGAACGATGTGAATGAGTCATTTTGTGATCAACTCATTTTATGCTCTAAATCTACACAATATTTAATGTAATGTATGAAAGTGAAAATGACAGAACACCACATGAAGCCGACAGATTAGGACAGGAACACGTTGAAAAAGCGTGCGAGGTCATGCAAGCTACGATAGCTGAGAGGGAGATGATCAGTTCAGCGATGAAGGATTGAAGATGTTAAGGGAGGAAGACAGCAATGAGCTGAATCAAATCTAAAAACCACTGACACTGATATGATGGAGTTACTTTTACCACTACTCTTTTTCTCTTCTACTCACACAATCCAGAAAAAGTTACAGTTCACAACTTGTTTTTGTGACAAATAATTAATGAACTGGCACTAAATGTCTGTATTAGGCCATATGTCTTAATGCAAATGTGAGAAAAAGGGAAGTGTTTGATATGATCAGTGGACCAGGATGACTAGCATAAAGTATTAGTGTCATGAAGGCAGCTGAGACCAATGTATGAGATAAAGAGGACTATGGTTTTAAGTTCACCAGAATATTGTTATATTTTGAAGTTTTGGGCTTTTATGCCTCCGTATTATTTAAGTAAAGTTCTACAGGGGTTTAAACCAAGTTGAATGGCTTGCTTTAATAAACTGCTGTAACATTCTAGTCATGTCAGCATACAGTTAAAGAAAGACGTCACCATGACAGCACTGATGAACACCTTAAAGTACTCTTTAAGGGGGGGAAAGGATGGCCAAACATTTATCCATTATTAACTTTGACAAAGTACACAAAGCAACCAAAACTTCACATACAGCAATACCCTGTTCAAGGTGAAAAGGGTGAGCTGGTTTTGCAGTGAGGCAAAGTGGACGATGGGGTATTCATAAAACCACCTGCATGGTTTCTGGAGCGGACCCAGGGCTGGATCCCCAGGGGGCACTCTTACAGCCCATGGTGTGCACCCACGAGTTGGAGCGGTCTAAGCCCTAGGTGTGCCGAGGTCAAAGGACACAAGGCAGGCAGGAAGCATGGGAATGAGTGAACAGCACAGGGGAAGGAGGAGGGAATATTGACAAGTTAAAGAGATTCAGAGGCCAGGACTGCTGAAAGATGCCCAAGAGCCACAGTTGGTTAGCTGTCATTAAGAAAACTCAAAAACATCACCACGAAAGGAGCAAAACAAAGGTTCTCTCTGACTTTTGCTCTAAAGGAAATAACTTCTCCCTCTTCAGAGAAAAGAGAAGAAAGTTTTAGTTTAGCAAGAAAAGGCACATTCATGGAAGAAAGGGCTGCATTCAGTCAATAAACAGGCACTTACTTGGGCTGAATGAAAGAAATATATTAAATGTGAAAAAACAGGACAATGTGTATAACATCTCAATCAGAAAAGCAAAGAAAACTAAAAGACTCAACATTTGTGGGAAACCCCTTTTGAAAGGATGACTGTACAGTGTTAATTGATGTATTAAACTAAATCTTTTTTTAAAAATGTCAAGTTGCACAGCCTGCACACCCTGATCATTCAGACTGCCTGCCAATGCCACCAGGTTGGTGGTAAAACGGTTAGAGAGATAAGATGTCCAGCCTTTGTTTACACAGTGGATATATATTCTACATGTTGAAATAGTCCTCTGGGTCACTGTACACATGGAAGGACACGTCAATGGATTCAGTGCAGTCACCTTGCCTGCCTGTGTGTTAAACTTATGTAAAATCCATGACAGCAGCTTGATTGCTATTGAATATTTAATCCTGATAAATTACATTTATGTGTTTGGCACGGAACAGGCATGTTTTGATATTCAAACTAAGAAGAACAAGAGCAAGATTTAAAACTCAAGTTACAGACATGTACAACTGCAGACGCTGATCATCCTACCTTGCTGCCGATGATGGAGCGGACCTCATCATCTGGAGATGTGGGTGTTCCGGAGATGTCAGGGTTGCTGTTGCTGAGGCTGCGGGAACGGTTCAGATTGAGGCTGGCTGGACGAACAGCTGAGCGAGCCATGGTTGCATAATGAACCGAACCTCCCAACCCTCCTGGCCCTGAGGTTTAAAAACAAAAAAAGGCAGTATATGACTAATAATCAATTACTAGAAGGCAGTGGAAGTTCAGTGATAAAATGGTGGCAGGTTAAAATGGTAATTACGTAAACAGTGACATGAGAGGTCTAAGATGATGCTCTCTACTGGAAAAAAAGCAAACTATTTCTAATTTAAAGGGTTAACAAATGTAAGATCTACTGTGGTGGTCTTTATATACCTTGTAAAGATGAGTCGGAGTCTGTGTTGAGCAGTCAGAAGACAAAACAGATGAAGTTAAAAAGAAAAGATAAAAAAATAGAAAAATAAAAATTATGGCAGGCAGGTTGATAACAGGGGTTCAGTGGAGGTGAGCAGGGATGACACAAAAGTAAAAAAAAAAAAAACAGAAAAGCAGTGAAGGAATAAAGAAAAAAGGTATATTTCAGGACAATGACAATAAAATACCTGGAGAGGGTGAGTTGGGGTCAGTGCTGGGCAAGCGGAACACGTAGTGGATGTAAGAGGACAGCAAGCCATTGCGGCCATGCATGTCCTGGCTGGTGTCCAGGTATTTATAGAGCCGGTTTGCAATGGTTGCCATGACCTCAAATGATGCCTGGCCCAGATTCACTGATCACAAATGCACAAGATGCCAAGAAGGAAAATCAGTACACACAGTCAAAAATAAACCTACACCTACAAAGTAGTAGTAATAAAAATAACACATTATCCTTAATTTATCTTTGTCATCTCTGCAAAAACATCTAGGTTGCTGTTGCACACCATAAATTGAAGGAATTACCTATCTGCCCAGCAATGACCGGTGGCCGCACGACCAGCAATACCAACTTGTCAAGTAGAAGGTGAAGAAATCGGACCACAGGCTCCAGCTGGGCAGAGCTGAGTGCTGCAATGCTGGATTTGAGCTCAGCTTCCAGGTTATTTTCCATGATGCGCATGTCTCCTATCCTGACTGGGAACATGTGCTCGTCCAGAGCGTGCACCAATGCAAAGAACTTATCGAGGTACTGGTCCTGGAGAGTGGGAGGGTACAAAAGAGGAGAAAATAAGTTTGTTTGCAAAACACATTTCATACAAATAATAAAGCATATATAGAAAAAATTATGTTCTCTTTCACAAAAAAAACTGTGTTAAATTAGAAAAATGCAGAGTAGAAAAGGTCCTAAAAAATTGAAAGCTTTTTTCTACTTTTCAAAAAGTCGGCTCATCATGTTGAAACCACTAAACTTACTCTGGTACAAGAATGTAGGAGAGTTCAGTGAGTTTTATCTGTGCCGGGCACAGTGATGTATGGGCACATTAATCTCAGTTTGGCTCCTAGGGACCACAGCCAGCTCATACCCCAGACCATATAGAGATGGAGTAGGCCCCAGTAAATTACTGGCAAAGCAAGTCTCGTCCATTAATGAACTGGTGCAAGGAAGTAACAACAGTCCCAAACTGAAACAGTTTGTTACCTGTTGCCTCAAGTAAAATAAACTGTTTTGATTGGAAAAAAATATTCTACTGAGGAGAGGATGCAAAAGAATCTTCATTACAGAAGAGCACCGTCAAATTTAAAGGTAAGAGTAAAGGTCAAGCAAAAGAGGAGGATGATGTTTATCATCTGATTTCGCCCAAACAGAAGCTAACTACTGCACACAGCAAGCTTACCTGAGTGTGAATGGTTGAAACAGTGACCACTTCCACATTAAATACTCCTCGATGGTTGTCCACCCACTTCATTCCTGGGAGAGGAACCTACAGTACAAGAATACATAAATGTCTGGTTTGCTGGTTAAATTACCATTGTGCAGGTATTAAAACGAGCAACAAAATTGGAAATTATAATGTGAAGTTTTACATAAAACCATAGCCTTTCTATATTTGCTATTGTAATTTTACTACAATCTATATGGATGTATGCATGCATATCTTACATCAGGTGACAGCACAGAATAGGATTGTGGGGGTTTTTCCAGAGATACAGGCAAACAGAAGTGTCCTGTTCTCAGGCGCCCATTCTGCAGCATGGGGATCCACTACACAAAACACAAAATACAGGAATCGATATCACTTCACATGTATTGTAGATTCAAAATTCACCAGATATATGCACGAGCAGTGCAACGATCAAAATGCAAAATGATAATGTGCAGTGCACTGTTCCAGTGGCCGTTGCCTACCGTGTATCCCACAGGGGTCTCCAAAGGCGTATTCTGCTTTTGCTGGCAGCTGACGTGATAAAAAGTGAATAGAATGTGGTGGTGATCCGACAGTGAGGCAGGAAGCTTAATCTTGATCTCATCGTGAAAATCTGGGGACCTGTTGACAGCAAGTAGCAGCAATTTTGTAATATAAGGTCGTTAAGTTTAATTAACAACTTGACGGCTTAGGCAAAACAAAAAAAAAAAAACATCTTAAACAACCACCAAAAATCAGAAATCTTTCTCACGTGCATCAGGATCGAATTTATATTCAAAAATCAACTAACAACAAACTACAAGTCACTTCTGAAACGTAACAATTGAAAGCGTTGCCTTGAAAATCTGCATTTAGAATCCTAAAGAGGTGAAGATTGTTTCAAGCCCTTTTGAGGTTCCACTGTTTAAACACCATTTCAGACAGGTCAGTGACCGAAAGACAATAAAAAATATGAATATGTAAGTTACCGGTTATGGTAGACCACAGAAGTGTAGGCTTCTTTGGAGAAATCTGCACAGCTAGATTTTCCAAATATCACCTTTGGAAAAATTTTGCAATACAAACAGTCATCATTAAAAACAAGAGGCAAAAGTCCTAATCTTTGATCATCTCGTCACTGCATACCGGCATTGCATTGTTTGGGTCCTCTCCGTTCATAAATTGCACTTTGACTGTGATGTTGCGGGCAGATCCTTGGCGATTGGCGAAGTTTAGACTCTGCGGGTACACGTATAGAAGGTTCCTAAAAGAAGAAAATGTACAGAAACAGAAAAAGCGATGGGTTATTAATGTTATCATTTTGTCTTCTCTGTGTAGATTCTCATTCATCCAGGTCATAGTAATCCTTTAAGGTCCAGCAGACAGTCAACACGACTGTTAAAAAAGGACAAAGAAACATTTCTTATGTAATTCCAGGAGCAACATGATAAGGGCTGTCAGAAATATGAAAGTACAAGAGGTGTTTGCCTTTGTGTGGCCTGCAACAACAAACATAAACGGCAGTTGTGTGTAATACTATTACATAAAGCCGACACCTCCTTGGTCAGCAAGTAAGAAAAATCAACATTGGAAAACAATGTAATGTTATCATTTTGTTACCATGGACAAAACTGAAAGATCTTTTAGTAGTCGACATCCAATAAAGATATCCTGATTCTGATTCATAGATATTAACTTTCATGACTGAAAGTAACAGGTGACTTTTATATACTGACTTTTGCTGCCACCAAAAGTTAATGGCACTGTTGCGTTGAAAGCACTGGTTACCTTTACACAAATAAACGTGGAGGAAGCATCAAAATAGGATATGTAATGTAACCCAGGATCAGCTGAGAAGCCACAATGACGGATTCAAATCTCTGGGGGATGGCCCCACAGAGATGCAGCTGGAAACACAGCTGATAAGACAGCGTGGGAACTCGAGATTTCTTCTATTAATGATGAACTGTTACATCATGACAACTATAGGAAGAGCTTTGCATGTCTTGAACGTTAACGCGCATTCACGCAGGACAAACCGCGGCTGGAAACTTGGAAAGAGGTGCCCAAAAAGCACAGGCTGGCATCCTATGTCTACAAATTAATTTAAAGCGCGTTTTGATAATAATAAATTAATGTGGAAAAAAACCTGTGATGCTGTCTACATATTTCAGCCCATAACACATTTACGAGGATGTGAAACAGCACTGTTTGGTCCTCAGACAGACTGTTCCTGTTGCTCAGAGAGACTTTTGTATATATTTACCACTGAGAGAGATGACAAGAGGGCGTGGGAAGAAAAGAAATTCTGGCCAATAAAACAAAAACCATGAGTACAAGCTGTGAAACCCTGCTAGCATTATTCATGCAGAAGCCTGACCCAGATGACAGAAACCCCCCATGCAGAGATAAGTGGGGTGGGGGGGGCTGTCATATAGCTGACTGAGGAGGATTCTTAATCAAATCCAAGATCATTAATTACACGCTGTGCTATCAATCAGGGAAGTGTTACGAGGTTTTGGAGCGATCAGGATGGCGAGCCATCAGAAAAGCTGCGATGGCCATTGTTGGCTTTCTGCTGGTCAGCTAAAGCTCTGCACCACACAGATGGAGAACAAGGGGTCGGCTGTGGCACGGAGAGAGGATTGGGGTTAAATAGGCTGTGGGGGGGTGGGGGGGGGGGTGTATGTCATCTGCTCACTGCTGTGATTTGTTTGTTCAGGAGAGGGAGGGCTACAGAGGGATTTGGGGGAGGTAGGAAAATAAAACACAGTTGGGTTTAATGATCAGCTAATCCCCCCTCCTTTGGTGGGAGGGCAGTATAAAACACAGGACAGCCTGCTCTCACACCATTTAAACAGCAAGGCTAGTTTATAGCAGAGAGAGGAGAGACTATATCGAAGAGCCCTAAAGGATTCTGCCGTTTGCAACTGGATAGGAGAGCCAAGATGAAGCTGTGTTACCTGCTGCTGCTTGCTAGTTGCACTGCTGCCACCCCTCTTGAATCCTCAAGCAGGGAAAAGTACACTACCCTGCCCCCTGACGTCTTCACCGCTCCAACAATGCTACCCGAAGCCAAGTCTCGCTTTGCCATGCTGGATGATGTTCGCCTACTGGCCAACGGCCTTCTTCAACTAGGGCAGAGCTTACGAGAGTTTGTGCACAAGACCAAAGGCCAGATCAACGACATCTTTCAAAAGCTGAACATTTTTGACCGCTCCTTTTACCAGCTCTCAGTGGTCACATCAGAGATCAAGGAGGAAGAGGAGGAGCTGAAGAAGACTACCAATTATCTGAAAGCCAACAATGAAGAGATCAAAAATCTGTCCCTGGAAATCAACTCTAAGATCAACAGCATCCTTCAGGAACGTGCACAGCTGCAGAGCAAGGTGGGCAACTTAGAGGAGAAGATGCAGGGACTGTCACAGAGCATGGTTCCCTTTGACCAGGTTAATGAGATCACAACACTTAAGGTAAGCTCTCTTAACATGGTTGTTCTTGGAGTTCAGACTAGATTTGCACTTTTTTTTTTTATTTGATTTTGGTTTTAGCGCAGTCCGGTAATATGGCACTAACAAAAAGACAGTTCAAAAGGGTTATAATGATAACTATTGTCATTTTTAGGAGGTGATTGAAACTCAAGAAAAAACAATCCTCAACCTCCTAAACGCAGTCAGGGAGCAGCACGATCAGCTTAACAACCAGAAAATCAAAATTAAAAATCTTGAGGACAAGGTAGACGCATGTCTGCAGGTGTCTGCACATTCTGCTCAGCATGCAAAACTATGAAATCTAAAAGGGTATTTAATACACCTTTTTTTTTTAAATTGTAGACTAAAATACACTCTCTTGCAGATAAGTTATGACAGCTATCAAGATACAGTTGATAAGGCCACATATCCAGACAGTTCTGATTTGTTTGACTATCTGGCAGGAAACTCCAGCCTGGACACTTATGGTGAGACCATCTCAAGTGTGTCGTGTCCCTTAATACCTTCGTATTAAAGACCCAAAGCTTTGGGATGATTGGTAATTCATTAATCATCACTGTCTTTCAGAGCTGGCCACAGACTGCAGCGAGTTGTTCAACAAAGGAGAGGCAAACAGTGGAATCTACATTATCAAGCCGAACCAATCCGAGCCATTCTACATTTACTGCGAAATGGGAGCAGGTTGGTGTGGTTATGGATGGCCCTGCCTTGGGTATGGGTCATTGGGCAAAGCAAACAAACAAAAGAGGCCGATAAAAATAGGATCTGCAAAAGTGTGGGGGAATGTGTTGACTGGCTGATTATGTCATTTACTTTATATGTGATAATACCATTTCCTGGTGTTTGTTGAAACGTTTTTCTGCCCTTGAATATATTTCTAATTCATTCTGTAGGTGGCGGTTCAGCTGTCATCCAGCGCAGGGTCGATGGTTCAGTGGAATTTGACCAGTCGTGGAACAGATATGAGCTGGGATTTGGAGATTTGCAAAGTAAGTGTTTACCTGCTGCGCAAAACTCTTCATAATGCAGTATTTTCTGATGTGAAATATCAGCTGCTGTAGATAATAAAACTATATATGACACGGAAATATATTCATAAAATCAATTTGGGGACTGTTTTATTGCAGAGGACTTTTGGTTGGGCCTGCAGAAAATCTACAGCCTTACTCAGCAGGGGGTTTACATCCTGCGTATTGATTTTGAGGACTGGAAGGAGGAGAAACACTGGGCTGAATATCAGTTCTCACTGGATGGTCCTTCCAAAGACTACATCATTCAAGTCAGTAACTTCTCTGGTGACGTCCCTGATGCCTTGGCCAACAGCACTGGCATGAGGTTCTCTACAAAGGACAGAAATAATGGCGACAACCGAAACTCCAACTGCAATCGCAGTTACACAGGTAGACTCCCAATGCACTGCAAAAGATCTTACCACCAGGTTTTTTCGAAAGCTAATGCTTTTTATTCTATCCACTGGCAGGCGGTTGGTGGGTCAACAACTGTGGGCAAACACATCTGAATGGAAGGTATCAGTGGTTGAGAGGAAAAGGAAGGTCACTGAGAAGGAGGGGCATTCACTGGAGGTCTGGGGGAGGCCCTTCCTCTTACCTGAAGATGACCAAGATGGCATTACGGCCAGCCCAACAGACTGATCAACACTGAGTCCCACATCTTACCTTACACCTTACTGGAAAACAGGAGTGGATTTTTTTTCCCCACAAAAGAAGTTTAAATTAACAAACAGCAGAAAGTAAGGTAACACAGAAATTACACATACTGTTTAACAAAAACTGTCCTATCAGCATATACAGTCCTCATATAAAGCTCAATCTTAAAATAAACAAGTAATAAGATGCACATGAAGAACTAAGCATAATCTCAGCCGGGGCTCTATTTGTGATGTGTAAATGAAAAAAAAGAAAGGCCTGTTGAATTTAATGTTAACTTCAGAGCACGATGCAGAATCTGGGCTGCATTTCTGACTCAATGGAAATTAGATTAGATCTTTACCAGCCCTGTCGGCATGTGAGGAGATTTAAATCATCAATGTATGCATGGATTTAAGCCTGTGCGAATGCACAGCTCTCTCTGAGAAAAGCCACATGTACTATATTCCTGATATATTACCCCACCGACCTACATTATTCATCTTTGCATTACTAATCACAGTGACTAATCAGAGTCTTAAGTTTTAAGATTCAGTATGTGATCTCCACATAAGTCTTATGCATAGAGCGGAGCCCTGACTACCTAAATGTGTCATAACCTAAAGCAAAGTTCATCTTTTAAAGAGGCTACTATAATTTTCTGACCCATACAAAGTCTTTATTTTAAAAATTTACTCAATTTGTAATTAAGAAGCCCTAGTCTATAACATTAGTTGCGCTGCAGCATGAGCCTGATTGTCTGAATGTTGTGCTGGCCAATAAAAGACTGAAAGCATCTCCGTTGAAAATATGCTGACGCGTGCAATGAAGCAACAGTGCCATGGAGGTCATTAACCTGTCACTCACGCACACATTCACTTGCAAAACAGTCCTTTGGATTCACCGTGGCAACTTCCATGAAACGCTTTTGATGCCATGTATGTTAATTCTTGTTAATGCTACCTTAGTATTAATTGCATGGAAAAACGTTGAGGGCTCTGGTTTAAATTGTTTGGTTTCATCCACCCGGAAGAGCTGGATGAAGCAGCTGGGGAAAGGGAAGTCTGGGCTTCCCTGCTTAGGCTGCTGCCCCCGCAACCCAACCCCGGATAAGCGGAAGAAAGTGGATGGATGGATGGTTTCATCCATGTTTTTTATTATGGTATTTAAAATATGTTAATATTCTTGCCTGGTTTGTTCTCATAATAGAGGAAAAAGATTATGTTTGCATATTTCCTGTTATTGAGTCATATTGACTTGTCCATGATAATTCAACACAAAAATCGTACAGTTAATGTGTCTCCTGCTAAATCAGAATGTCAACTAGGCTGTTTGTTGTCACGATCATATATTTATAAAGGCATAAAAATAAAGATCACGGGAACACTTGATATTGTGTTTTTGTATATGTCTAATATTTGACCCCAAATGGTTAAATGATCTGTCAAAGCATAACTAATAACAACTTATGGGCACAATGTTTGCTTCTGTACCTGTATGTGGTATTTGGCACATAGACATCTCTGGCGGGGAACTCCAAAATCTCCCTGGTGGGGCGTACCCTGCTGTCTGGGTAAGGCTTAACCTGGAGGAGGTCAGGGGTCAAACAGTAATGGGGGTTCTCTGGAGCTGGAGAAATGTCCAACTTCAACTGAGCTGTTATGAAACAGATAAAAAGAATATATTAATGACGAACAGCAGCGATTAAATTCTCTCAAAACCGTCAATTAGATTCAAACTTGGTACCAGTTATTGGTCTGAGTCTCCTCAGCACTGAGGAAGGCCTTCTCATATCAGCTAGGAACTTGTATAAGTCCTCATCACTCAATCTGTCTCCCTCCTAAAACAAATTTACAGATTAATATAAATTAAATCATAGTACCGGTATATATTTTGTGTGTTTGTCTACGAGACCTGTTTAAAGAAATTGGTGATGGTCAGTGTTGCAGGTCTAAAGCCCGTCAGACTGCAGGATTCATCTCCACTGGTGGTCCTCTCCAGAGAACGCCTTCCCATGATGCTTGAATTTCTCCGTTCTGACCATGAGCCTTTTCTTTCTGCACAGGGAAAAAGAAGCTCAGGAATAATATTTGTTTTCCATCCCAGTGGATGGGAGATAAAGAGTACATTTCTTTAATCTGCCTAGCAACAAAAAAGTAAACACAATGTTCAGAAATACACCACAGGGTTAAAGGTTAGGCAAACATCAACGGTCAAACTCAAAAATAATACATCATGACTCATGCATGAGGGACACCCTCTCAGCCGAAGTCTCTATCATGATAATTACATGTAGCACTGTGGGTGGAAAAAGAATAACAAACACAAAATACTCTTTTATGGTGGTGTGCTGAATGTAGTTTATCCCCATTTTATTAGAAGTATACCGACTTTCCAAGCCCTGTGTAATATTCAGATATTTATGCACCATGTTTACCGCTGTAATCAAAGGCTTAATTTAAAAAGACAATTCTTACCTGACAGGCTCATCTCCAGCTCAGTATCTCTCTCCAGACTACCAGCACTGTTTACAATGTTCATCAAGTGGATGGCAGTCCAGGCAAATGGCATACGATACCGGCCAAGACGCTGGCAGAACTGCTCCGACTGGCTGCGAAGCTTCTCCAGCTTCTCTTTATTCTGAAAATGAGAAAAAATAAACTTACCAGACTTCATTACAGGAGATTATTTCCTGTGAAAATTGCATCTGCCATACCTTCGTAGCATCTGACTCTTTCATCACCATATAGGGCTCAGCACATTCTCCAATATCACCTTGCTGCAGTACTTTTTCCAACTATGGAGAAAGCATAAACCTTCTATCATTACCACACAAAGTATTGTAAGTTGTTTAAGATAGTGTTATTGCTGATGTTATCATTATTTGAAAAAAAACAACCAATAGGAATAAAATGGACTGACCTTAATGACAAGGAAGACATCCTGTGAGGGATAGGTGATGGAGAATATTGCAGATCGTGCCAGTGTGGAGATTGCTGCAGTCTGTACATGCGGTCGCAGCATTGCTTTCATTTGCTCAGAGTTAAGGTCAAAGAAAAAGTTTTCTGAAATCTGGGAGACAGACAGAAACATATTAATATCATGACTTTGATGCAGCGTAAAAACAACCAACTGGGATTACAGCAACGAGACCTCTCTCGGCATGGGTGAGGCACAAGTGAAAGATATACTTAATTAAGGAAAATGCTACCCTCTAGTGTTTATGAAATTACCAGGCATGATTTACCAGTGTAACACAGCCAGGGCATAAATCCCAAATTTTAACAGCTTACCTTTTTCTTTTCCTTAACATCATATAAGGCCAAACTTGCAAATATCGGTTCAATTTCAATCTCGAACCTTCAGGAAAAAAAGAAAAAAAATGTGTCAGTTGAAAAGCAGCAATTAGGAGAAAAAAAAAAGGACTAAAAAAAGATTTTTACTCCTTACTTCAAGGATAAGCACTTGACAAGCAGCCTCTGGCCAAAATGTTCTTTAGGCACTTCAGGCACACAGTGGCGCTCAATGGGTTCTTCCTGTACATAAAAACAAATGATATCAAAATGAATAAAACTACTTAACTTGGCCACAGTGTAAACGTATGTGTTCATTTTTAAACCTTGTAATGGTTTACTTATAAGCTTTATACGTAAGAATAAACTAAACGTGGGCAATGAACAGTTGTAGCGTGCAAACGCCACCTCATCGAGGGCCGGGTACAAAGCAAAGAGTTCACGGTTGCGGTTGCACTTGCGCTGGTCCTCGTTGTGCCTGTCAATCTCCTCATTGGGAGCACGGTCAAGAAGGTGTGGGAGGAGCACGTCAGGAAGAGAATTCTTCAAGTCAAAGATGCTGCAGGCCCAGCTGCCACGTGGGGTGTCATCGATGGACATTGACCTCCGCTTTAGATCATCCTGCAACACAGCCCTCGAAAATAACTGCTGCAACTCACAAGCTGACCGCTACATGATTATCACAGATTGTCAAAGATTATAAAAATCCGATAAATATATGTCTGAATGTGCACCTGGTCATCCTGATAGGTGCTGGTCTCTGGCAGTTCATCAGCCTCAAACACCTGTTTAGGCAGACCTTTCTGTCGCTCTTTCTGCTTGTCCAGGGTGTTGGGATTAAAGCCCGTACCCAGTTTGTGGTACCTGAAGGAGCAGGCAGTCAGTCAAAAGACCTATAATAACTTGAGTAGTAGTAACCATTATTATTTACAAAAAGCTTTGTTGATAACTACCTTCTGTTGACTAGGGCCCAGTCTTCTGTGTAGGATCGGACGCAGTCTCTGACGTGAGCATCAGTATCCCTGAAATCAGAGAGAATTAAAAAAAAAAAAAAAAAAAAAGGGAATAAAAGTGCCAAAAATTTAAGAAATCTTTAAAAACTCTTCCTGACTGGACTTGTATCTTACCCTTCCTCTGGAACGCCTTGTGCTACTGTGCGACACTCCCTGAGTGAGTAGATGACCTCAATATCATCTTGGGGAAATTCAATCAGATCTCTCAGGGGGCCAGATTCAACAATAGGTGGGTGAGTGTTAAGATACTCCTCAAAATCCACTGGCTCAACTGCTTCTGTGAGAGGAACCTAGATGGTAATGGGGAAGAAGGTTAAGAAAAACAAAATTAGAATTTATGTCAGGAAAAACAAGTTTTAAGTAGTTATAATAGTTATTAACCACTGATTTCTTTGCTCAAATAATGATGCAAAATAATATTTAGAGCATGAGTTCCAGAGGTACTCACTCTTGATAGTTTACTGTAATCATTATATTGGTTAGGATGAGCATGTAGTATAAAAGAATTAATTTAGAACTCAGCTTTGTCTTTAGGATCTAACAGAACACAAGAACAATTTTATCAACTGGGTGTGTGTTTGTCTGTTTGTCCTACTTGCATTGTCGCTCTTGGGGAATCTCAACACAAACACTTTTCCCAGTAAAAGCAAACTGTGAACTAATTAAGGAGAGGGAGCTGTGTGTACTGGTAATGTGCCTCAAATCTAATCATGGCGAGCCACCACAAGATGACTGTCGGTCTCAGAGACAGTATTTAAAACTCTAAAGACACTCATGTTACATCTTGTCATCCTGGTTTTATCCACAGTTTACAATCTAAGATGCAAAATAAAATCAAAGCTGGAACTTATAGGAATGTGTTGAAAACCGATCTGCAAAGTTCCTCATTCTCCTTCTGATAGTGGACGGGGAAATAGAAAATGAATTTTTTTCTAATTCACATACAGGTGTTTATGGACAGAAATGTGCTGGTCAATTAACTCCTTGCAGAAAATATGCATGTTCATGAGTGCAGGAAGTGTTTCTCTACCGGCATTTTTAAAGTAGGAACAGTGACGCCTTGTGGCTCATTGACATTAAAAACAGCCCTTTGAAAACAGAGCCCGAGGATGTGAGTTTGAAAGAGGAGAACCTGCTGTTGTCAACTGAAGCACAAAGTGGCGTGACTGGACAGTAAGCAGAAGACTGAGCAGGCCAATATCAAATTCAAACCTGCTGTTGGAGACCACTCACTGTATTGCTTGTAGCGGTCCCCACGGTGAGATTTTTGAAGAGTTGTGGTGAACCGCCATACTGGCCGGCTATCTGTTTTCTAACCTCTGCCGCCACAGTCCTGTAAAAACGAAGAGTAAAACAAGGAGGAATAATGCAATCATATATTAGAGAACCTTCGGCTAAACCATATAATACAGATTTAAGGATTTCACTGCAAAAAAACAGTTCAGCTGCTACTATATTCCCTTGTGTATGTACTTATTTTAATGTGTCACCTTAAAGCACATCAGACATTACAGTTAGTCAGAATGAGGAAAAATAGATGTGACCCCACTGTCAATGCAAAAGGATACCAAAAACATTCAATTGAAAACTGTTTTTTGTATCTTAACAGTAATACTATTCAGATATACACCTCTGCAAGAACATAAAACAAAGAGATATTATGTTACCGGGTTTTGGCTGCTGCCCACAGTGTCAATATTATGAAGACAAATATTATATGTACCAACATTTCTCCCATTGCTTCTTCTTTTAAATATGGATACACACATCATAACACAAAATTCAACTCCTGTATGTAAAAAGTATTTATATAGTTTTTATGTAAAAAAAATAAAATAAAAAAAACAATATTCTTACAAGATACATAATTTCAGATCCAATGTAAACCCCTGGCTTGCACAATGTTTTTCAATCTTAAGTAAAACACATTAATTTGTCTGTAAATTAAGATTGCTTATTATTTTGAAGCCAAAACATGTTTGATATACACGCAGATAATCAGTTATCTGCAGGAAACGTTTAATACATCAAAAATTATTTACATCCACCTTTATGAGATTCCCAAAAATTCCTGTATTCCTGAAATGTGTGTTAATAGTTACAGCAGACATCCATATACATCCATCTATCTAGGATGATCGTAATTGACAGCTAGCACAAAGCCCTTTGTTAAAGAGATTACTTTGATCTGTCTGAGAAGCGGATAAGGGATCATGATATCGCCATTGGAAGCTTTTGAGGAAGACTTTTGTTCCCACTCTTAATGCACTTAACCACCGACATCTTCTGTCATTTCGTATAAATTCCAACCATACGAAGTTAGCTCCCATCTCTGCCAGTGGCTGTAACATCCAGTTACCTATCGTTAGCAACTACCCAGGATAGCTTGCTAACCATTAACCAGGTTCAATTAACAGTAAATCGAAAATGTACAAAAACCTGGTTTCGCTTTGACCATAACACATCTTGTAAAACGATTACACATCTACTATTTGTTAGCGTTAAGGAGACGGGACAGGGAGAAGCAGCTAGCTGCGTCTCTGGCTGTCTGGGTGGGTCTGAGCATCTTTGCCGATACGGCTAACAAGCGGTTAGCTTGGAGCAGCCAGGCTTCCGTTGGCTGGGCCTCCTTCATTGGGGTCCCAAAGCAATGGTATGACGGAGACTGACCACCGCGAAAGCACACAAAAACGCTTACGCTGCCTTTCACAAATTTGCCGAGGATTTCGGGGCATTACCTGCTGATTTTCTGGGCGAAGGCGCGGCGTTCAGCCATGGCAGTGGCCGCAACTGTGCTTTAGCGAAATTCCCAGGGAGGCAGGCTGCAGAGGAAGACGCCGTTGGTTTTTCCACTCACTACGACCACAGGGAAAACAGGAGAATGAAATCATTACCGCCCCGACCACAGTGCTGCGCAAGAGAACACACCCAGCAGAAAGCCGCTGCGCATTGTACAGCAACGTGGGTTGAAATGAACCACATCAGAGACGGACAGGAATCTTATATATAATTTGTGACTCTGTGTCCCTGCGAATGAGAATGAAAACGCATTGTCCATTTTTTATTCTTTATTATTTTCAAGTAAAGTTTGGACGCAATGACCCAATTTTTGACCGGAAGTAAATGTTTATAATGATAGAATAACATGAATTCTGCCACAAGGCCGATTTGGGAAAAACTCGCAAAATAATATGAATATTACTTTAGTTTATGATGCTTTATATACGTTTATATTTGTGGTTTAGTTGCTTAGTTTCAGTTTAATAAAAACAAATATAGATAATGATCAATGACTTCTCCCTGCACAGCAATAACTGCAATGTGAGACAGTAAGTTTAATGGTGACTGCAGCGCTTTATTTTGTTAGCCCAGCCTTAAAAAAATTAGGTGGCGCTTATTTCATTACACAGAGCAACTCAAACAAACGGGCACTCATTGTCCGCAGCGTTATTAGGGAAAACAGTTATTAAGCACCGCCCGCTCGTGCAGGCCTGATTAAAAACGAACCTCCACAGTACCGGGCTACTAATGGACACCGGCGGAAACGCGAGATCACGTGACTTGTGTTTTCCACACTTCCTCCATGTAAACGTTTGATATGGATTACGGTGTTAAATTCTGGGGTTAAAGGCTATGGACTGTTACGGCACCATGCAATTAATTAATTTAAATGCATTTAAATATCATTTGACGCTATAATTTCCTACCGTTTCACTGCTTGACTGGACATGAAACACGCACCTATGGAGAAAGTTATAAGGTAACAATTTTAGAGGGCACCCTATTTGTGGCAGATGGGCGTTTTGTGTCGTAAACTGACGCCGTTTTCGGTGTGTAACTTCACTGGCAGAGTTTGAAAGCGGTGTGGTAATGGACTCCGTCCCCTTCTGGCCCAAATGGAAACGAAAGGGAGCGACGAGGTGGAAAAACTGAAGACCAAGTTCTTGTCAGTGTGGAACAATGTAAAATACAGTAAGTGATTCGCCCGAGGCTAACACACACACACACTCACACACACTTTGTTTTGCTTGCTTTCATAGATCGTAGCTGTATTACTATAAAATTGCTTATTTTTCATATTTAGGGTTTAAATTTAATTGCATTTTGAATCATAAGTGAGGTGGAGAAAACTGATAAAATTACAAAGTATATTTCTGCGCGCGCGTTTGTGTGTGTGTGTGTAGGTTGGGCTCTGAAACCAAAGACATCATTCAGCAGAAATTCGCCAGTCCTTCTTCTTGGAAAATGTTACCATTTTAAAGCTGAAGGTATGGTGTAAAAAAAAAATCTATAGCTTATCTGGAGGCTGTGTTTACTACACAGCAGTATATACAGTTAATAAATGTTAACCCTTTGTGACTTGCTTGTTTCAGAGGATGAAGGTCTGACAGAAGCCTGCTGTGAGGCCTCTGATGAGGAAGATGTTGTGGGTAATGTGGAGGATTTCCGCAGGGACTTTGGGTCCCGAATTTGGCTGACATACAGGGAGGAGTTCCCCCCTTTGCCTGGCTCCACTCTGACCTCTGACTGTGGCTGGGGCTGCATGCTGAGAGCCGGGCAGATGATGCTGGCTCAGGCGCTTCTTCTTCACTTTATGGGCAGAGGTGAGAGGAGCAGTGATGGTGAAACTGAGAATTACCGCACACACGAGTTCTAATGCCGACAATAATTTGGCAAACTTTGTTCTTGACCCAAAAGTACACGTTTAAGTTAGTTGATGCGAGCCATATAACATGAATGAATCCCTCAAGTCTTTGTGAGATCTATTGACTGTGAAGTGCCCCAGACTTAATGGGTCTACATAATGAGATGTCTGTCAGTTTAATGTAGTCATTTAGAAAACAATATTTAAAACTTGTTCTTCTGTCAGACCTCTAATATGCCACTAATGAAATATTTCTCTATAAAATAACTAATGGCCACTTAAACATATTTATTAATCAATTTCCTTTTAATTTACTTCTGGCTCAAGGTCATTTTTTGAATGCTTTGGCCTCTGATCTGGCCTGCTTTATGGCCTGGGACACTCCTCTTGTCACTGCCTGTGGCTCTCAGTTTTGTAAGGCTATGGTCCAGTTAAAGTGAGATACTGGGACACTCGTTTTTAGAAGGGTACAGTTACTGTCTGCTCTAAGCTAAATTTCACAACTTTTGAGGGGTTGTCACAAAAAATCTAGTCAAAAAAAATTACTGTAATTATGTTCCTCTATAATTATGTGGGAAATGCCGTAGGTGGCTCCTGTCCTCCAATGCAAGGTCTTGGTTTTATGTTAGGAATTGGTATTTTTGTTGTCTATTTGGAGACATGAAACCTCAGATTAGTGAAGTTATGAATTGATGATTTCATGCTATGATTATCTTTAAAAGAATGTAGATGCATAAATAAGAGTGACGCATTCATCACGATTTTCAGTTAATGTTTTTATCACGCCTCGTTTCCTCCTCGCTAGACTGGACCTGGTCAGGGGCGATGTCGTTGCAGCCTTTGGACACGGAGACGTGGACCACCTCCGCAGCTAAACGCCTCATGTCCTCTCTCGAGTCTTCTCTGCAAGGCTCTCCTGGACCATCAGACCACAGAGGGCCCCAAAACTTGGCCACACGGTCTGCAGAGGAGGCAGGCGTCCACGTGGAAGAAGTGTTCCACCGCACTCTGGTGTCCTGGTTCGGGGACAGCGCGTCGGCTCAATTCGGCCTCCACAGGATGGTCCGCCTGGGAATGGAGATGGGGAAACAGGCAGGGGAATGGTACGGGCCTGCTGTGGTGGCACACATTCTCAAGTAAGTCTGAAGGCAATTAGGAACATGCCTACAAAAATGGATTAAAGACATTCATTAAAATGAAAATTACAAGTTCTGTTTGCTCAGGAAATGGGCTGCAGGCAATATTTCTAAATCCTCTAGCTACTCTCTGTCTCTCTGTCTTGCCTGATTCCTCCTTTTCTCCATCTCCTGTCACTCTAAGGAAAGCTGTTGAGGAAGAGGTGGACCCTTCCATAGCAGGTATAACTGCTTATGTCTCCCAGGACTGCACAGGTGAGAAAGAGGAGCCTGGACGCCGCCCGTAGAACTCAGACCGACTCCGTCTCTCCCCTCATCACAGTGACACATCTCATCTCACTTATCCTCCCTGATAAGCCTTGTGGGCAGGGAGGATAAGTGTCATGTTGTTTTCTCACCTTATATAGGTATATAAATATAATTTAATCAAAAGGATCATTTACAGTCAGTCACAAATCTGTTCAGTCCATCTGTTCATAGATTATTTCTGATCAGTGTTACTGGGCAGAACACAAACTGCTTGCTGCTTCTTTTCTATTTTTATTGACTCTAAATGTTTTTGACTACTGTTTATTGAAAATAAAAACCATTTTTAAAATGAATTACGATCTTTTTATCTGTGCAGTGTACAGCGCTGATGTCATCGATGGCCACAAAGCATCAACAACAGCGTCAGCGGAGAGATCTGATGTGACTTTATTATCTCAGAACATCCAAGCAGCTTCTGCCTCGCCAGACAGCCGAGCTGTCATCATCCTCGTCCCAGTGCGGCTGGGAGGCGAGAAGACAAATCCAGATTATTTTAACCTCGCAAAGGTGAGACATGCTCGAACATTGCAGAGTCTAAAGTATTTATATGTAAATCCTCCACTTTCGTTTCTCCATTTAGAGCATTCTGAGTCTGGACTACTGCATAGGCATCATTGGGGGGAAGCCCAAACAGGCCTGCTACTTTGTTGGATTTCAAGGTTGGTGTGAGCTTGGTATAAAACAGAAAGACACACAACAAGCTGTTGGGGTGTGAAAAAGGCTACATTATTTTGCATAACGTAGCCTTATTATATGAAGAGACACGGTAAGTTAATGTATTCTTGTTTGCGTGAGGAAAATGGAGAGGAGTAAAAATGGAGGCAAGTGAAGCAGAGCTCACTTTATTCTCTGTGACCTATCAAAGCCTCGCCATTTATCACAAGTAAACCTCCCAAGTTGTGAGCTGTAATTGATTTCCATAGGAGACATGTATTAAATTCCATCCGAGCCCTAAAGTGAGCCACTCTTCATCACCTTCAGGAGCCAGGAGGAACCTTCAGTTGTACATCTTGGCAGTCAATATTTACACATTTACATTTTACCAATTTGAAATACAGTAGTGGAAGATGTCTAAATGACAAGCAATACATTCTTCCTGCCAAGGCGCAGCTCAGGGCTGCATTTATCATATGCAAATGGCTGAATATAATTGCATGTTTGTAAAAGTAATTCCCCCGCACAAAAATTAAATGACAACCCCTTTTTGTACGTGTAATGTGCTTGCACAAATGCATCTGATTATGCAGAATTTAATCTGTGCGGGTGGATATTAAAAAGAAACAACCTTCTGGGAGGCATACTTGATGCACACAAGTAGACCGAGCGAGTGACTTTGAGCTGCTCTGCATAGAAATTGAAGAGAAGTCCATTTTTAAAATAATCTGATGTTTTTGAATAACTTGTCTTTTGTTTTGTCCTTGCAGATGACAGCTTGATTTACATGGACCCTCATTACTGTCAGTCTTTTGTGGATGTCAGCACCAGCGATTTCCCACTCCAGGTAATGTGAAATTACACAGATGAACTGAAGGAAGCCCAGTAATGTGGATTTAATAGTTTCTGTTAGTACTTAAGGGCATGAATCTTAAATCAGGACTCAGACCAATTATAAAGTCTCTTTCTGTTGATTTATTTGCTGCTCAGATGTGTGAAGCTGCCACTTTGGAGAAATATGGCAAGCATCAGGTAGAGAGAGCCTGAATATTTCAGGGCCCATACATAAAAATCAGCACAGCAACTTTGCTTTATGCTTTTGCATGCAGTGGTATACAATGTGACAACACATCTGAACTGCAGATGTACGGATGACGTGACAGCAGATAAATAGGATTTCATTTTGCAGATAATGTGGAATACATCTTGTTTGCTGCCGCAGAGTCTGTGTGTGCATCACTGTTGTTGTACATTGTGTTTTTTTTTTTTTTTTTTTTCCAAACGTGGGGAGTATTTTCTAAAATACGTGGGGGCTTTCTGTCTAGTCGTTTCATTGCCCCTCTCCAAAGAAGATGCCTTTCACCAAGATGGACCCAAGCTGCACTTTAGGTTTTTACTCTAGAAGTGCCCAAGACTTTGAGAGAATCAAACAAGAGCTGACTAAGGTAGAGTAGAATTATATCTTTCTCTCCACTGATACAGTTTTCTTGTTAAAAAGGAAAGATTTCTTTCCTGCCTTAATGTGGAATTGTTTCAATGAATGTCCACTGGGTGGCGCCATTTATCTTTGAATGAGACCGCGTTCTTTCTTTCGCCAAAAGCGTCTTTCTCAACTTGCCAATTTCATGTTCCTGCTTGAAATGCCCTATTGAAATGACCTTGATATTATTAAACTGTAATTTTTTTGGTGGTAAATTAAGGATAAATTAATATTGTTGTACATATTAAAACCATGCAGCTAACAATTATGTTCTGGAATGTTTACTTCTTTACGCTCTCCTTTTCTGTTCCAGCTGTTGCAGCCGTCATCTAAAGAGAAATACCCGGCGTTCATTTTCGTGCAAGGACACAGTCGGGACTATGACCTGTCAGCCTCCCTGTCTCCAGACAAGAGAGAATGGCCGTTCATCCGTGACCCTCGGAGATCCGCCACCACCGTCGGGGACTTCGTGCTGCTTTGAAAGCACTCTTTAAAGACTACTGAAAGGGAACATTTCACTTAATCAGGTTGTTTTGTATCTAAAGCCTCATACCTAAGCACATTTTGACAATGAAGGTTATAAAGTTTATTTAAAAATTTGTAGCAATAAAGTTAAATGTCACTGATATTTTTGTTTGTTTTTGGAGTTGTACTTAATTTAATGACCTAATGTGTTTTTCTTAAATTCTTTTACTTTAATCAAATCTACTGACTGTTTAATCTGATTTTTGACTGACTGTTTAATCTGACTGTTTAATCTGATTTTTTGAAGTATTATTATGTTGACATTGAAGGAATATAAAAGGATAAATTAGCTAAAATGATTATTAGTTCATTAAGTGTTAACGAGACCTAAGAGTATTTTACATAGTTATTTTAGATCGTTTTCTTTGTGCCTTTAACATTGTCTCAATTGAAAGTTGATCAGACTTCAAGCTTTTAATTTATATTCAAGACTTTTTAACAGTGGATGAGAACAGGACAAATATTTTGTTATTCACCTGTCTGATGATGTCAGTTCACTGGTGCTGAGCAGAAAACCAGATGATGTCCTGTTCTGTAGTATCTAAATGTGAAAAATAAATAATGACTTTTTATACAATAATTGTTTTACTGTTAAGACCTTAAGAAAAAATTATCAGTGAAAAACATGGAAAAACATTCAGTGAAAGCCATTGCAATAGAATGTATGAACTGATTAAATGTATCAAGGCAACTTTGTAATAGTAATTGCAGAGATTGACTTTGTTAAACTTCCAAATCGGTGATAAGTTTACAGTTCAGACTGATTTATTTAGAATTTAGGAAACTCTCCAGCATTTCATGCCATGTTTCTGGTGATATATTTTTTTTATGCAACTATAAAATTAGCTCACTAATAAAGACGGAGGTCCTGCATACCAAACAGTTTTCACTGTTTGCAGTCCCCGCATGCTTGCATGAATTAAAAAGCAAACTAAAAATCAGTTTTGTCGCTCCATTTGGGTCCACTGAAAGAACTGTTGAGTCTCGATGAATGTTTGCCTCATTTCCGCTGCTAGATACAAACCTCAGCGATGTGTTGAAATATATTCAATCTATTTTGCTCCCAGTGAAATGTTGTAGATTAAAACTAATCGTACGTGCTAACCATCTCTACAGCCCATTAGCCTGGGACTGGAAAAAATGTGACCCAATGACACTGGCGGCAATTGTGTTCTTCTGCAGAGGAAAAGAAAATATCCTTGTGTGCAAAGCTCTGTTACCGTGCATTTTGCCCCTTAGTCTAAGCTATTCTGGACTGTTTTCATCTACAATACAAATTCTTGTGTTATGATGGGCCCCACTTTTTAAAGACAGGAAATTTCCCCTCTGTGATGGAGACAGGGCAAGGGTGAGAATGCATGGAAGAATCCCTCATTTGTTCTTCTCGCTACCATGGATAAAGCAGAGGCAAAACACATAAAAGCATCATTTGAATGGGCGGTCTGATCCGTGTGTCCGTCCGCCTCGCTTTCCTCTGTGGAGAGTGCCGGCCAGCTGTGTGGACAGAGCAGGAACATCAAGTATGCAGCTGTGTTCCCCAACTTTGGAAGATGTGAAGGAAGAGAAGGCTTGATTCGGCAAAAGGGATGGAGGGGGACATTTGGGGATTTTTATCAGAGACATGAAAGAGCACTTGTGCTGGGGGGCACGCAGAACTCTGAGGATTGTCTGTGCTCGGCATGTATTTCAAGGGAAAGTATGAATATTTGATTAATGAGTCACGGGCTCAGGGGAGATACAGCGAGGGAGCCGTGGCTTCACAAAACCAAGCTGCGCACGTACACACGCGTACAATATGCCCTCCTGTTAAACACAGGCCTAAAATGTCATTGACACTGCAGATTCCTGAGAATCTAATCTGCAGCCACGCAAATTCCCCACAAAGAGGGTGTCTGTGAGGGTCATTCCGCTGTTCCACAAATGGAAGGATGGTCAGGGACGTGTGTGAGGGGGCGTGCATGTGAAGGCTCTGCAAAGACCGATAAAGATTTTATTTTGGTGTCATCCTCAGGAGGAAATTGCGTGTGGCACAAGGCCCTCACAGATATCAACAGGGTGGCTCTGAAGGTTTTAAGATTACACCTGTTTGCGTGGAGACGTGACAACATCATTAGTGGGACAAGGGGACATTCTGGATTTACTGCACTGATCTCAATTGAACTGAATTTCAATGTTCTCAAACTATTACAGAGTGCAAAGGAGGGTTTCCACTGGTGTTCTGCAGAATATAAGGGGTTATTATTTTTATGAAGTAGATCCATGAATACAAGTGTCCCTGATTATTAATTCTACAGCAGAATTAATGAGTGAGGCCATATATAATGCAAGAAGGTCCTGTTTAATTTGTCATCTCCAGTCCCTGCTTAAAAAAGTCTGCATACACACAATAAACAGTTACATTCTGATTTCTATGTCATTGTAGTCAAATCTGCATCTCTTTAGGTCAAAGATGCACAAGAAAGTCTGTCATTTCCCTTCCCTCCAAGCCTACAGATTTTAGAAGCTCCTCAAGCCAGCACAGGACTGTGATGGATGGCACCAAGAACATCCAAGAGAATTATATTAACAAAAAGGAAAAGAAGTTGAGTGTCCGGTCTTTTCCATTCATCAAAGGTGTGTAAATTTATAAGGGCGAGTGTGTAGTTTACACATGTGTGCCTTGTGTGTGAGTTGCTCTAAATCTTAGGTGTCACACTCCCTCTACGTCTTCACGCCAGGTGCAGGGGGTGCTAGATTTATACCGTATATCCCTAGCCCACCCTTGTGGAATGCTATGCATCTTCAAACAGGTACTTCACTTTGAAATCTCATCTCGCTGTGATATCTCTAGGCGCTAAATATATCCGGCACCCAGATCCCGCAGCCGTCGGAGCGTAAATACCGCCTGCGCTGCACCAGAGTGCATTCAGTCTCAGGTCTGTCCACACAACCGTCCGCTTGTCTCCAGCTGTCTGCCTCCGCCAGCTCACCTCCTCCCCATCTCGCTGCTGCAAAAGTGCTGAGGCATTGCATGTCTCACACGTGTCTTCTGGGTGGAACCAGATGTGATGTTTCATAGAATCGCTGCCAGGGCTTTAAGGGGGCCGCACTATGAGAATGTGATGTATCCATGTTAGTTCAGAGCTCTGCTCCACTGAAAACCATGTTTTTGACCTTGTTTGAATGTTTGTTTCATTTTTTTGATGCACATCATGACTCAAAGAAGCAGATAGCATCATTGCTGAAGACTTCATTCTTTCTGTATTCGTAAGACAAGAGTTCTCCTCTGTTCCTAAGGAGACGTATCGTGGTTGTGTCCAGCTGATGTGTGTGTGAGAGGTTTGGTCAGACCAGCATCTCAAGATGCAAAAGAAAATCTCATTCTGCTGTGTTCTGAGGCACGGCCAGCCCTCCGTCAGCTTTTACTAACCAAATATATTCGAAACGTGCACCGGGGCTGAAGGCAGGCAATATTGCCTGCTGTGTAGCTGTCGACTTGTTTCTTATTTCATGCCTGCGCTGCTCAGGGTGGCAAGTGTGCTGCGTGTATGTGTGAGTAGGAGGGTGGGGGTTATCAGGGTGTCAGGCTGTCTCTTGCATGGAAATATGTGTAGCAGGACATTCTCTCTCTCTCTCTCTCTCTCTCTCTCTCTCTCTCTCTCTCTCTCTCTCTCTCTCTCACACACACACACACACACACACCATCAGTCATACATGTTTTGGGTTGGAACTTACACCTGTCTGCGGTGCCGAAAAGTTTTTCTCAGTTAGTATTCCTGCTTCACAACCCTAAGAGGCTAAAGGTATGATTTCTCTCTCTCTCTTTGTGAGTGTGTGTGTGTGTGTGTGTGTGTGTTATGTCTCCATCCTTGTGTCTGCAAACTTTGCAATCTCCATTTTCATCTAAAACTCCTGTAGGCTCTCTGCACCATTATCACACTGTGGCAATAAAACCCACAGTAATTAAAGGGGATCTTGCTCTAATTGCCTCAGTGAATCAACTTAATCAGCACCTGTGCTCACAGTCAATGTAATGGCGCAATCTAACCTTTTAATGCATTGAAAATTAGAATTGTAAAAAAAAAAAAATACACACCTGATAATGATTTCGTATTTTGAAACTCTTGAGTGGACAGTGAGTGGACCATTGTCCAGTGCAAATATTAAACTCTCCCTCCCTCCCTCTGTCTCGCTCGCTCTTTCTCTCTCTCATCACCTTTGTTTAAAACCCCTAAATTTAAGAACCTATTTTAAAGGATTTGGTTTGTTTCTGCAAAGATTTCTCAAAAACTGTTGGCATTCTGCCCTTAACGGGATGCCTGTGCACACACGTCGTTAAATGGTCACCATGGGTATCACAAAATGCCACAGAAACGTGTGTCAACATGTTAGCTTGTGCCACAATCGTCATGTCTTATTGATTGTTCAAAGAGCATTCCTAAACTGTTTAACTGCGAATTAAAGGAGCACTATATAAGTTTGTGGTCAAAGCTGGTACAGCAATCACAATCACACTGGAGCACGGTATCCCTCCGCTTCCTCCGGGAGTACAGGTTGCCAGTTCGGTTGCTACATCTACACAAGGAGCTACCAAGGCAAGTGACGACTCCTATATTTCACGTTTAATCGTCTATTGATTACGTGCTAGCGTACTATGAGCGGACATGCGTAATATTAAATAGAGCTAGCTTAGCCAAACTTAGCTGAATCTTACCTGTCCAGGAGAAAATTAGTAGAAAATCTTTCAAAGGCATCGCCTATACGGATTTGTTTCTAACTTTGTCACGACGAGGCCTTTTGGGTTTAGTGACGTCAGACATTCGTAGTTGCAGCTCAGCGGTAACTGGCAACCTGGATGTCGAAACGCCACCGACTTAGAGATGAGTGTTGATAAAAGTATTTGAAATTAACGTGATTCCTTAATGTTTCTTGACATATCAGTTCCATTTTATGGTTACTTTAAACACATTTCTTACATCTTGCTCCTTTAAACATCTGAAAGAGATACTCCAATAAATGATGTAGTCTTCGGTGGACATTGTCTGGCCTATAAAACAATACAATAGCAGGCTGAAGTAAAAACACAGATAAGGACACAGCTAAAATCATGAATAAATTAGCACATCTATTATTCTTGCAGTGCTGGGCCCAAGGCCTCATTGAAATATAGGCCTTCTCAACACATATACCTAATATACTAAAAAAGAACATTTAAAATGATTCAGTAGCTTGTGTGAACACATTCATTTTCAGTACTAAAAATATATTTTTAAGCAGGTCTGGGCTCTACTTCTTTTCTTGTGCGGAAAGCATAATGGATTCATATGCAATCCATTATGGCTGCAGAGAGATAAAGAATCCTCAGCGGCAGCCACCCGGGGTTGTTCTTCTTTAAATGAAGTTTTAATAAAAGAATGACAGAGAGGCTCTGCAAAGTCAATTATCACACGCTGGCCATCCTTTGATACCCGCGCTTGGTTCTAATCACAATCCCTGCCAGTCACGGCCGACTGATCTGCACGTCACAACATCATGTGCCCAGATTGAAGGCTGAATCTATCCAACACCTCTGTTGAGGTACGCTCGCTGTTGACTATTTTTCGTTCTGACTGGCGCTTAAGGCCGCCATTGTCACGGCAGATCAGATCAGACGACCAGACTGGGGTTAACGTTCATTTGTCAGTGCCCTCTTTGAGGAGGATGTCTCTTTATGCGTCAGGAATATGTTAAAAACCACCAGGGGGAGGGGAGGAGATATTCATTTCATCTGTCTGGCTGCCTGCTCAGTGTTAAAAGTTGAAATGCCCTCCCAGCCCATCTCAAAGACTGAAGTGGATTTAATGTACGGGGTGCTTATGAATACACTTATGTATTCATTTGAGCAATAAATGCCGGGCTGTGTCCCACGGAAAAACAAACTGCCTAGCTTCCGGCAGCCATTTTAATTAAATGCCATGGATTGTCAAATTTATCGATCCCTCCTCCCCTGCCATAAGCCTGAAGGATGTCCTGTGCCATTTCCATATCTTTAGTTTCTGCTGTTAATGTGAAGTGAGGGATGGAAGGAGATGGAGATCTGGTTGGCTAAATTGGGCTTGGCTCTCATAGTAAAGAGCCAAGGGAGGGGATCGGGGGGGTGTAAATGGATGCAGATTGGCTGAGGGTGTGTGTGTGTGTGTGTCCTGAAGCGATATAGCCTTGATGTTGCAGCGAGGCCTCTCTCTTGCTCTCCATCTCTCAGAGCAGATCTGTGTACAGATGGGGGTCTGACAGGCCTACAGCTGTTCCCCTAATTGTTCATTAAGTGTTCTATTGATTTCCTTATTTCAAGTACATGTGTCTTTCAACCACAGCTCTCCACGTGAAGTGGTGGACACACATGCACCCACACACCCACACACACACACACACATATTCACACCTACGCACACGTCCAGGCCGCCCCAGGATGACATGCTGGAAATGCAAGCTGCCACTTCTAATTGAGGGCCTCTCCCTGCGTGGGGTCTGAGAGATCCTGGAAAGCCGTCGACACGCAAGACCTTTATTTTCCAAACTTTTAGCATCAATCAATTAAAGTGCTGGCAGCAGCATGGAAAAATGTTTAATTCCTTGTTAAGCAGCCCCAGCCTCAGATTGCACCTGGCTGATAAGGGAGCTTGTGTGAGTCTATTAGCTCCAGATACTCCGGCCTGATTACTTTGCGGGAGTGTGGGCTTTATTTAGGCAGAAAATGATTGCGAAAAATAGTCAGTGGAAGAGGAAATAAGATGAGCTGTGGAAAGGATTCAGGATTCCGCAGAAGTCACCCTGGAGCAGTTTTTCATCGGCTCCGATCATCTTCAATGGCATATTATGCTTTTCAGTGGGAGCAGCTCTCACTCTGATCCCTTTTTAATCAGCGAGCACAGAAAAAGCCATATTCTGACATAAATACAGTTTATAAAAAACAGGCTAAGGTTAAAAAAAAAGTTGTTTAAATTACCATAAAGACTAGTGCAAGGTTTTATTCTCTTTAGCCTTTGGCAAAGTCACAGAGGCAGAGTTTCATTCCCGCCTGGGATGCAGTGCACGTACAAAAAAAGGTGATTTGTTTCAGCACTTTCATGAAATTTATAAAAAAAAAAAATGCAGTAAACAGAAAGGTAGTATATAATGGACTGGTAAGCGCTAAAAGGAAAGAAATCACCACACAAACTGTAACAATTTCTCTTTTTTCTTCTTTGTTCTAAGCCTCACAATTTGGCTTTCAAATTGGACTTAGCGCTTCAGTGAGTCAAGTCATATACTCCCAGCCACGGTGGCCGTCTCCATTTCTTGGCCGAGGAAATTCTGTCGGCCCTCCTGCGTTGAGTGGAGTGATAATGTCCTCGGTAAAACACAATCAGTCACCTCGCTGTACGCCTTTGTATAAGCCCCGAGGACCCCCAATCAATAGAGGCTGGCTGGGCGACTTATCATTGAGGGCTGACCGCAGAGCTGAGGCGAGCGTGGCAGCAGACATCGGGCTGAATCCTGATGCCGACGTGAGGGGAGGCCTGTTGGTAAGCTGCCCGCCAGGCACTGACCGATTTATTCTAAGTCAACGTGGGGAAAAATGCCCATGAGAGGGTATGGTCTTACAACAGTTATTTACCAGCTTTTGGTCAGATAGTAAGAAAATGGGTAAATGTTGTCAAAGTAGTCAAATATATCAATATATCAAGAAGCAAAAGGTTGTGTATTACAAACAAAATTAGAGAGATGTGCTGACACCGGTTTCTATACAACTTTTGACCAAAACTAGCCAAATCCTGTGAGTTCTGTTGATGTTTTAAGGACTTTTCATTAGCAGAATAACTTTAATCTGTCTGGTACAGAGATAACTGCTCTTGAAGGCCATTTTAGATGATGTGTGGTCCTGAATCAGTTAACTCTTGGCCTTGCTTGCCTCTGCAGTTTGGTAAAAATACTTTCAAGGACTTTATTTAACACCGGTAGTTCCATTTTTATGTGATGGCCAAGCGCTACATGCTCCAGACACCAGCACACAGCTCAAATGTGTATGTCTTCTCGTCTACGCAGATCATTTAGTGCAGCACTTAGGGAATTTCATGACAGACATTTATAGCTAACGCAACATTCTGATGTTTATCTCAGAACTGTGTTCATCCTTATTTGTTAACATGAGCAACATTCCCAGCCTTTCGAATGCTATTTGCAATTGGCTTTATCAGCTAACCAGTTCATGGAAAGGAAAGTTAATAGGCCAGATCGAAATATTCATGTGAATACATTAGATCACATTCAGCATGCTAAGCACACGCTGGAACCAGCGACCTGAAAATGCCTGCCTTCTTCTTTGACTTTGCATCATCAATAATTTTTTTTTTTCATAATACCCAAAGCGCTGCGTCGCCATCCCACAAGTGAATTTTACAACCTTCCACAATATCATTAACAACACTAGCTGAATGCCTGATTTTGAGATGTGTCTGTCCATAGTGCTACTCCACCGCAGCATTTGACAGTAGGTTGGCCAACTCCCATTTCAGTTTCTATGGAAACAACAGGGAAACACAAGGTTGCAAGGGATGCCGTTTGGAATTGTCGTTAACCGTTGATGTTAACGCAGGCCCGTTAACGGTCTCTAATTGTGTTAGTGAAGACAACATGTTGACATTTGCTGTGTGTTCACAGTCCAGCGCCTCGCTTTAGCCATTATGCTAATCCAACCATTATATATCTGGGAGTATTAAAGGGACTGACACAAGTGATGTTACAGGTAAAAGGCTGTGAAATGGTCTGTAAACAAAGGGAATCGATTCCGAGGCTGAGCCGATTGTCACCTCCGAGCAGCTACCTTCCTCTGCCTTCTCCTCCTCCCTTTCTCCCTCTTCTTTCCCCCTCGTCCGGCCTGTCAAATAGTCTCCGACAGCGCTCAGGGCTGTCAGAGGCTATCAAAAAGGTACCCAGACACAGAAGGAAATGTCATTCGCTTGCAAAAATGAGACTGAATCAGGATCAATACTGGAGACCTCAGCATCAGCTGAAGGCCTGATTCACCTTCATGAGTTGTGTTTTGACTGTTTACACCTTCATATTTCAAATACCGTGTCATGAAAAAAAACGGACTCCTGCAGGACTAAAACTCAACTGACATCTTGGGTCAAATTAAAACACTGTTTCAGTGCCTCATAAATAGTCCAAGGATCCAGTTCCGGGTTCATGTCATTACCGCTGCAGCCTAACAGCTATCTTGTAACAACAGGGTGAGATGACCATTGCCCATCATGTCCATTTAACTGTGAATGTGTTCACAGAGCAGAGAGCAGGCTATAAAACTGGGTCTGCACTGCCACACAGTAATTGAATTACTCTGCCATTCAGCCTTGCATTCATTTACTGTGCAGAATTCTTCCAGTAACAGTAAAATTGGATGCGTTTGAGTACATTCTTCCAGCCCGCTCGCAAAAAGAGCCTTACAGCGCATCTCTTTTAAAATAATGATTTGCAAAGCAGCATGGCTGCGTGGTTATATCTGCCAATCTGTGTCTGAGCTAATGTGGCTATCAAAAAACAGCTGGGTGGCCATATCTGTCAAAAGCACCAAGCAGCATTGCGTCATGAATCTACTGTGTTCTTCCTGAGAAAATTCAGCTTGTCGCTCCTTTTTTCCTGATCGGGTTTGAGTATGACGTCCAGGCTAATAACAGATTGGCCTGTCATAATGAATCAAGTGGGCCAGTGTCAGGCAGGTAGTGTGAGTCTATCCCCTCACATATCCATCTCTGAAATAAGCCCCAGTGTGTCTATAGAGCTAAAGAAGAAAGAGCAGACCAAAGCCTATTTGGCGCTCTCCACTGAAATTAACTTTAGGCCCAGGAGAGAAAAAGAGACAGTCTTTGGAACAGCATGGCTTCATTTTCTCCCGCAGTGAGCACCGGAGCCCCAGAGGGACACTAAGACGGATTTGCATGCCACTCGCTATTCTCTGTTACCTGCTGCAAATTTATTATTGTGGCAAGTCAGCTTCCCCAACAGCAACTTGGAGGACTTTTCAAACCTCGATGGTGCCTGCAGGCAGTCAGGAGACACATAGAAATCACACACTGCGTGCTTCACCGTGCTCTATCTCTGATTCACACACACACACACACACACACACACACACCACCGCATCCTTATACTTTACACAGTAGATTGCTTATACATTTTGATGATGTAAATATCAAGAGAAAGATGCTACTACTGCAACAAAGTTACTACTACTAATAAGAATGATTTTATATATTTAAAATGCTGATGATGAATTTGATGATTTTTCAGGAGTGCAGAAATAAAATCAAGTAGGATTTTTATGCTTTGATATTGTGAGGGAAAAACTGAGAAGATAAGAAATAACTAACAGGCCCTGTGCTGAATTCTTCGACGGCAATAATATGTGATGTGTGACAGTCAGGAATTTCATGCTGGTACCAAGACGTGCTGGAGGTCAAGGAAGTATTTGAAGGTCATGGAGGGGTGCTACAGTAGAGACAGCTCAGAGTGAGGGTCAGTGGCGCCTCACTTTTCCTTTGTCCCCTACAAATGAACATTGTGCACCTGATTATCTAATATCATGTTATTGGACGTAAATTTAACAAGCTGTTGAGAATTCTGGAAAATCAATACCTTTTAAATGCTGTTTATGTGTGATTAACGGTTAATATCCTCACAAATTATTTAATATAATAAGGTCATTTGTCTTTCACATGAGCCCAGTACCCTGCAAAGAATAATAGAATAATAAATGAGGACACTAGTGAAGAGGAGATTTCTGATGCTTTCCCCGGCTCTGTTTTATTACCCATATCCTCTTTACAGCTACAAAGCTGCACTATGGTTATTTTATGCAAGTCATAAAATTAGGCTGAGATGGAATTAGCAGACTCGGGGCTCTTTATAGGTCAAGCCGGTAGTTTATGAGCCCACGACTCCCTGGTGCTATTGTCAGGAGGCTACTTAGAGGGGTCTTTAAGCATGATTTAATATGTCCATGCCTTGGAAAATAGTTAAATAGCTAATTAAATGGAGGAGTTAATTTACATATTAATTGACCTTCCAGTAATATTTATATTGATACCTACATGAGGAGCCCTTGTCTTCATTGCCTTTCATCATAGTTAGTCTGAGCAAATATGGTGTAACTTTTTTGTTTAAACTCAAGTTTCTTTTTATTGTCGCTGGTGAGGGGCCACGTATTCCCAGCCACGTCAGGCACACAGCTGGCTGGAGGTTAGCGCGCTAAGGTCTCCTTTTGTTGTCAGATAATGGAGGAAGCACCATAAACAACATTGGGAAGTAGCCTGGGGTTGGGGGTTTACAGGTTGGGTGGCTGGGCCCATCAGGGCATGCGTGTGTGTGTGTATGGGTGGAGGGTGGAGGGGGGAGGTGGGGGACTGACAAAGGAACTTGAGGAGGTGGAGGACAGTGTTGGTGTCAAAGCTGCTCTTAATTATGTCTCTAATCACCAATCAACTTGCTAGCAGTCCAGGACCTGGGGGCTTGACATTAGTCCAACCTGTGCAGAACTTATAGCGTTTCATTAGCAAAGCTTTGCAATTGGCACACTGACGCTAATACACATACACACGTGCACACACACTCTGCCCGGCCAACATGCCCCCTCAGAGACATAAATCTGTTTGTTTATTACTTTCCACACTAGCTATAATGCTCCATAAGAGATTTGTGCCACATTGTGTGTGTGTGTGATGATAATCTATGCTACTGACGCGGCCCCCGCATGTTGCATTGTCATGTTGATGTCCGCATGGCCATCTCGCGGTAATGATGACACGGATCAGCGATGATAGATTGGAAGCACATTGTTTGTTTTCAACGGGGGGCGCGTATGTTCTGTGCGCCGTGTTGTTAGCATGGGAAGCGTGTCTCAGAGCCCATTATCAGGTTGATCATTTGTCACTTGCCTGTCTTCATGTTGTCTCCCACATTCTTTTGGGATAATGGTGCCTCAAATGAATCTGCATATGAGGCTGGCATTTAACAATAGCTGGTCTGAATGGGTCTTTTCAGGCCATGAAAACCAGAAATGTGGCAACAAATAACCAACAGGAGGTTTCTGAAACACTTAAGTACAGACTGATGAGTTTAGGCAAAGGCCTCCTCAAGTTTTGAGTCAAGTTGTTCCTGTCTTGTAAATATCATGTGCAATCAAGTATTTACCAAAACAAATGGACTAACTGTAATTTCAGAGAGCCTGATCCTAGAGGACGGTTGCCATGACGTCTGCTTTCTATTACAATATGGCTGCCGTCCTGCAGCCTGCGACCCAGCAGCTGCCCAGCATCAGCAACACCTGAGGGCCATCAGCGCTCATCACTCATCAGGGCTAAGTATCCTGTTACCAAGCACTGTGGCAGAAAATTAAATATTGTTATGATCCATGGATTCATCTGTTTGCTCACATGCTGCTAACGTGTTGCCGTGGGACAGAGCCGCCTGTGGGAGGGAAGGCCCACAAAGCTTGTGCAGAATTATTCCGTTAGCTGTAAACTCTCGCTGTTGATTCTGTTCAGGTTCTGCAGCACCAGCCTCGATATCAGCTCAGACGTTGGGTATTTGCTGTCCTGTGGGTAAAACTTAGAGTGGGGGCCCGGTGGAGCCTGGCTGAACTGTGCAGTAAACAATGATCTGGGCAGACCTCTGTGCCCCCGCCACAGCTCCAGCCTGTTTCTAACGTTTCAAACCGATTAAGTCTATAAAACAGACACCTGTCACGAGAAGCCACATGCATCACCGGGGCCAGAGCGCCGAGCACGATCGCCCAGCCGTCACGCACACTTGCCCGCTGATATATGTGGCGCAATGCTCACAAAAAAAGTCTGCAGCGCCCCGGCCAAACGTCTGACTCGTTCCTGTCCTTAAACTAAATTTTATCCTGACCCTCCCTTGCTGTTATTGCACCAGCAGCAAGTCTCATTTTCTTCATCACAGACATTCTGGGATTGTGTGTTGGCCTCACACTCTAGAGATGGAGGAGGAAGAAGAGACGGATATATCTGCACAAAACCCTGTTGTCTTCGCAGACACGCACGCACCTCTGCACTTCCTGACTCACAAGTCCTCAACTAATTTGGACGCTTTCGGCTTGACTTGCGATTCAGGCTTGTATCTGTAAGTTACATCACTGTTTTGGGGATTTCAGAGATGTCGATTCTAAATGTAGTTTAATAAATAAAAACGATTCTGCTCTCCATCTTCACACAGCCGGGATCCAACCCATGAGTCAGTGCACACACAAAGCCATTATTATTCTTTTCATTATGAAGCTTTATATCGAATTTTTGGTTTTATCGTTTTCAGCTGATGATAAGAAATATAAAGTACGAGATGGTCTTACTGTTGTAATGAAATGGGTTGTCATCCATGGGTGTTTTCTTTGCCTCGGTGTGCTTTATTGTCAGGGAAGAGGGCACCCCTCACTAGCTTTGCACCATTTGCAGAATGTTTCATTACTCTTCGCCGTCCATCTTTGCTGGCCTCAAATCGGCTGCTAGGGAAAGACATTCAGACCGATATAGGGAAGAAAATCTCTTTGAAAACGTGTTTGTGGATCATTAGGAGGCTGCGACTGTTACAAAAACATTAGCATTTCTAAGGCACGCTGCAGACAAAAGGTGCCTCGCTTTTACAGCCTGCCTGATTTGCGGGTTTGTGAAGGAGGCAGAAAATATAACCTGCAGATGAACGATGTAGCATAAAGCTGCAGCCCGTGTCCTGCCAAGCCTGGGTGGCTTCAGAGCTTAAACTACCGCAATTAACTCCTCTCGTGACTTTCCAGAACGTCCTCGGACATAAAGAAGGGATGTTTTCATGGGATGGTGGTGCTGCTGTACTTGATTTTATCATTTTGCATTTTTGCACGTGACGTCATCCATGTTGCTACATTGTCTTTTATTCAAATAAAGCAAAATCATGGCAGACAGTAGAGTCAGGAATGCAGTGCTGCTCAGGGCTCATCTGGCCTGTTAACCTTGAAATCAACAAACTCCTTTCTGAAATTCCTTTTGTTCCCAATGAGGTAAAAAGGGCAAGTTTTTGCTCTTTAAGATGGCGGTACATAACCCATCCATGGAACATAAACGTGTCTGTGAGTCGTGGAAGATGGATGGAGGCCCACATGAACACCTTAATAAAAAGGTCTTTAAAGCCTCATCCAGCTCTTCTCAAGGAAGCATGATATTAAGGACAGGCAGGAGCTGGGCTTGGTAAACGTAATGGATCGGCAGGAAAGTTTAAAGGCACTGAGGGAGAAGGCCATTATGCAAAGCAGGACTCACACTAAGTAATCGGCAGCCTGTCTCTCAGCTGCCAAAGACAAAGAACACATGCAGAGCTTCTGATTGCTTCTCGAGAAGCCCTCCGCACCTCTGTGATGGATCTCGGTATTTTGACTGTTAATATGTTTGAACAGAAATTATTTATACATTTTGGTGAGGTTGAGTGACTCTCCCTGTGATTACTGCCTCTGAAAATGAGAGCGGAGGAGCAGGAAATTTCCATGTCACCAAAGCCTGATGTATTCTCAGATTATGGGCTGATTACAGCTCAGATGAGCTCCACGTAGAATCGTTTTCCTGCGTCTGTGACAACTCCCTCCCTGACAAGGCCTCTTAGTTTTTCTGGTTATTGATGCATTCTGCATAAATGCAATCTGCTGATGGTGTCTGCCGCCGTGTAGGGATGAGGAGAAGGCATCAGGCTGTTTGTGTGTGAGCGTGGGGTGGAAATGGGGTATTTAATCCACACAGAGGCAGGGAGGCGAGCATCAGCCTGAGCTCCCTCAATGTTTTCTATTCACCGCAGTTCAGGAAAGCTGATCAAAAGTGAACCTCGTTCAAGGGGGCATCTGCATGTGCGACAGTGGGGTATTTATTAGAGCCTCTGCTGGGGTAAAAGAGGCAAGTTCGGCCTGGAGGGTGGGCTGTGGTGAAACCACACGTGTGATGTCGTTTAAAAGCCAGATATCCACTGAATTCCATTCATTTCTAAAGCAAACGGTAATTTTATCATAATATCGATATGCAAATCCAGTCATTGGTGCATATATTTATCCTTTTAAATATACATTTTTTTAATAATAAAGGTAAATAGTAATTTAAATATTCTTTTTTATTGTGGTTGTTTGAGACAGTAAAGCATTCCACAGTTTTGTCTATTCAAAAATAGAAAAATGGCTGCACAATCTTCTGGCCTTATTTTGTAGTTCCAAATTCAAAATATATTTTCTAGGTTTCTGATGGTTATTTAAAATCTCAAGTGCATAAACATCTAATGTGATCATGTAGGAATTATGTAATGTAATGAAATTAATATAATATCCATTCAATATTAATAAAAACGTTAATCAAATAGGTTTTAATTTGCTGCACTTTGTTTTTTTTTTTCTTTTTAAAAATAGTAATTATTGTTTGTGACAGTAACGAGGACATAAACAGAGGCCTCTAACATTCCCCTCAAGCTCTGATACATAAAAATGATTGATAGATCCACTTACAGCACAACAGCCCCCTGAGAACAGTTACTGCCGCTGTGGTAATTTTACACTCATGGCTCTTGATCACAACATGTCTAATTGCTTCATTCTTCTGGACTAAGTTCAACAAAAACTGTTGGAGAGACTAATGAAAATAGTTCATTTGCCAACTTTTTAAGTGGTCAAAAATTCACAAATTTGCTATTTTACCTATAACAATATACAAAGGAGCTAATTACACACACACACACACACACACACACACATACTCAGCAGCCCCCCCAGGTAAGGCTTCAGCTGCCTGCCTCTCCGTCTCCTCACTTTCTTTGGGGGCCTGATTTGAATAGAAGCCTTGTTTTATGGACGACGGTAATTGGAAGTGGGTGATTTATACAGCGACTGCATCCCACAAAATATCCGAAAGCAGGCAATTATCACTTTGCAGCCTGCTGCTGCTTTTATCCTGACACAGGTATATTTTAACCACAGGGTGTTGACAGCGTTCACTATTAGCCGGCAAATAAATTATTCACCACTTACAAGAAGTGGAAAAAAAAAAGACTACAGCAGCGTGCTGTCATTTTTTTCTTCAATTACAAAAGGCAAATATTTATTATTTATAAGTACCTGCCTTATATGGGCTTAAATATTATTTATGAACCTGTTGCATAGTGATTTCCAATGTAACTCATTATTTTTAGCTGGAGGGTGTTGTAAAGGAGCAAGGATATATTTAATGACACTCTGCTAGTCGGTGCAATTACACTGTAATCATTATGTAAAATGTCCTATTAATTAAACCAATTTCTGCTGGGGGAACGTTCCTTTCTGCGGGTCCGTGTCTCATCCTTCCAGAGCTGTGCTGCCCCCTGTTTTTCACCAGACCTTTATTATATGGAGAGTTTGCTGCATACGTATTTATAAAATGGATTTTCATTCATAAATACATCAATTAGGCTTCTCTGCAATCACACCCTCTATCTATCTATCTATCTATCTATCTATCTATCTATCTATCTATCTATCTATCTATCTATCTATCTATCTATCTATCTGATGGAGAACATCTATCTGTCTGTCCCATTATCAAAATATTGGTGCTAGGCATGGCTGCAGCACAGCGAGTTTGACCCCTCTGGCTCCTTATGTGCTGTCCTGGCAGTCCTTCTGCTGCTGCTGCGGTGACCAGAGGTCATCGGCACTTCTAATGCTCTTCAGACACAATCTGTTTTCTTTACTTCTTGGCACAAAGGAAACAATTAAGAAAACAATTCAATAGAGAGCGAGAACACACACGCACATCTACAATGCTAATAGAGGCACTTGGATGTTTGCTATTCAGGCGGCATCAGTTGGGATAGGCCCATTTTGTCAGAGTGCTTATCCAGGAGGTCCACTTCTGAATACAATAGTCCACTAAAGCTGCTGAGGTCGATTCTGTGACTGTTGTGCATAACAACAGACTATAAATTAAATTCAAGTGGTTTCATTAAGAATCCATTTAATCCAGTTATCTAAGCAGCACATCACTGTAAAATACCACATATTGTCCATATTCACAACTAAAAGTTCAGAAAGAGTCTAAGTCTCTTGAAGCCTGAGCAGATGGTAACAACATCTCCACTCATAACTGCCTTCCCCATCTCTTGCTTTGCAGCTCGCCACATGTCGTACCTCCATTCATGAAGTTGTTACTAATGACCGTCCCAGGGCGTCACTCGTGTTAGGTAACAGACAAAGCTGGCAGCACAATGGCGCAGCTCTTACCGGGACCGATGGCGAAAGCTTCTTGTAGGAGCGTGACTAAAGTGCTGACGGTCTGAGCAGCTTATGGAGAGGAGCAGTGGAAGTCAGGACACCTGCTGCTAAAGAGGAAGGCTGAGAAGTCAGGATGAACGTTTAAATAAATGAAAGAGATTGTATTGAAAAGAATTCAATCTTTTCCCTGTTTTACAGCCATTTAAGATGCATAATAGAAATCAGTTCATTTAAAATAAAATGCAATTTTTCTTATCATAAATGTGGGATATTGATTCCCATACTGGGTTACTTGCAACAATGGCCTGATTTCAGATCTACTCACACGTAACCAAACACGCGACGGGGTGTTTCCAATCTGCATCAGCAATTTAAGATTATTATCATGTAAGCAAGAGCTGGCACCATGATTCTTAGGTATGGATTACAGTATTTATACAGCGTGCTTTATTTGTGCCAGATAGACGAATGGAGGTGTTGAGTTTTAATCCATTACGCCGCGGTGGGTGTCGAATTAGGACGTGTCATTAATATAGCATTCAGCAGAAAGTGAGAAAAGAGAGAATGGAAGTAGATGAAAAAAGGGAGGGGGTGGAGGAGGAGGAGGAGGGGGCTCATGTACATCGGGGAGATTATTATTATTCTGTCTCTTTCTCAGATGAGAGCAAATTATAAGAACATACACCTTCTTCATCTGTTTGGATAAGTGGGGGGTCGGTGACTGATGGATTACACTGTTTACAAATGAGGGTGACACTGCTGAGCACAGGAGCCGTACATACATTTCCCACCGATGGCTCCCTGCTCTCTCTCTCTCTCTCTCTCTCTCTCTCTCTCTCTCTCTCTCTCTTTCCCTCTCTCTTACTCACACACACACATTCACACACAATGAAAAGGCCGCCTGATGATCAGAGTCCCTTGGCTACAGGATTAGGCAATCTCCCCAACTGCAGCAGATTGATAGAGTCACTGCTCGCAGACGCAATTGCAACAGGGAGGAATAAAGTTTGGCCTGCTGGTATCATCTGTGCTTACTGCCAGCCTGGCATGAATCTCTGAGGAAAGATGACCTGTGAGCCAAACGAGGTACAGCACATTTACCTCTGCTGCCCTTGTAGAGGCAGCAGGACAACAAGCGATATTGTATTTAACCCTAATAGAATTACAACATACCACTAATGCTATAAAAATAATCATAATAATAACATCAGGAACATGTTCTTGAATATGTAATTACATCCTGCCTGGTTGCCCCAATATTTTTCATTCACTGTAGAGTTACACTAACTTAATAAAGCTGAGGATGGTGTATTTACAACAGCCTTTGACTGTTGTAATTGTTTAGACCTTATAAAAATATCACCTGTGATGATCATGGCAATAAATCCTGTTTTACTATTTTATGCTTTTGTATAGTATTTGAAAACAAGGGGGCGTTTTTTGAAAGCCTCTCATCAAGGAACCTCTGAACGGGTCACGGATCCACTCTTTGACACGCTGATGAACCAGGAGTTCAGATAGTTTCATCAGGTTGACATGAATGACTGGACTGGACTCAGTTAGGAGCAATCGCTGGAAGGGGGGCGCTACATGTCTGCATTAGAATGTGTTTGCCCCCCTCCCAAGCATGTTAAAAAGCCCTTCTTTCAGAATCCCCCCATAATTCCAGAGGCCTTATAGCTTGTCATCTTTCTCTGGGGTGTCACAGGAAGTAGGCTGATGAATCACTTCCCGATGTCACTTCGGTGGACTGGTGACAATCAGTGAAATGATAGTGTCTGCCTGCCTACACGTATCTGTAATTGATAGCCCAAACCCTAAACACTCGCCTCTCTCCACTAGCGATGATGGAACATTGGATTAAAATCACTCCCGATGAGGTGGGGTCTGGGCCATTTGTTATTTACTTCTTGCTCGCTTCACAACAGCTCCCCCACTGAACCCCTTACCCCTTACCAACACCACCCTCCTTCCAACCCACGCACCCACTCACCCCCTGCCACAAGTATTTTCACCACAAGAACACATTATGGTAATCAGACAGTAAGTGTGTATAGGAATCAATCAAGGAAAAAGGCCATTGTAAGAGTTATGACACGGTGAAATCTGTTTGTAACTTTTGATTAATGCGCAGCTTCCCCCAATTTTTTTCCTTTGGGTGAAAAGGACCGGAACGCCGATGTCGTTGGTTATGATGGAACAGTGACGAACGTGTTTTTGGAAACTAATGTTGCACCAACAATGGCAAACTAAGGTCATTTTCTTGACAATGTACTGCCGGTGGTGACAGACACCATCTCAGACTCATCAGCGTTAACGCCACCTTCAATCGGCTCGTCTCTCTTTTCTGCTTTATGCCTGATTAATACAGCTGCTATGGCAATTCACTCTTGTGTTATTTCCTGCCACATAAATACATATATCTCAGGCTCCCATTATAAGGCTTGTAATAGTGGAGCACCTCTGGATTCATGGCAGTATGTTATTGGTTGTACTGAGAATGAAACTTACATTAGCATTAATCCATGAACTGCAAGAAAAAGACTGCAGGGACTGTTTTATTATCTTTGTACAGGTTTCTTTGTCAACTTCTGGCATTTTCCTTTTGTAGTAATGGATTAAAAGGACTTTTTAGACATTAAGGTCATTTAAATGAGCCAGTATTTCTGAATATAAGTACATATTTTTGAACTATTATAGACGTGTCAAAATGAGAGGGATGTCTGACAAAGTCCTAAAAGATTTCCTGATAACTAAACAATAAGAGCACCCCACCTACCTTTATTCTTGCAAATATATACCTGAATCCCTGTTTCATATTATAATAGCACAAAACTCCCATAATTTCATTCCAGGGGCTAAAGTGTTTTGAGATCTCCATTATGCTCCTCTCTAATGTTGTCATTAGCAATCAGCTCACTGGCCAAACAGGAAGGTAGGTGGTGTAGGAAAATCATTTGAACCTTCAGCCTCGCCATGGATCCCACGCCACTGAGGGGGGTCAAGGGTGTAGGCCGGGGTGACAGCTCGGGTCAATACTCGGGAGCCCAAGGAGGATCATCCAGGGCGAAGAGAGGCAGTCGGAATCACAGAGGGGACTTAAAGCAGGTCATCCTCTCGGATCAGCCAACTTTAAGGTGAAGTGTGCGGAATGTTGAGACAACAAGGACTGTGTTGGTGGGGGGCAGGGTGAGAGTTGCTGACTGTGCCAACTTGAGCCAGGCACTCACACAGATATGTACAAGCTAATGACAGGCAGAACCCGGGTATTGAAAGGTGCTGCAGGCTTGTCAGGAAGTGCCTCCCCCCTCCGCGTCCTCTGCTGCCAACCGGCTCCTTCCTCCGCCACCCAGAGGGCATGGCACCACACACAAGACTGACACCTGAAATATCGACTTATTGACACAGCGTCTCTGTGTGAATGCGTGTGTGATAGCGCAGGTGTGCGTCATCATATGAATGAGAGAGTTATTGATACGATGCCCCATTAATGTGCATTATTACTGCGTCCATATCTTTGTCACTTTTTTCGTGATGGAGTTATTGGCATTGCACACTTGGATCCAAACAGTCCATTGATTTTTAGAAACATAACACCTCCTCACACGTCAGGTAAAGCCAACGTGCTTGAGGAACATGACTGATGGATGCGACAAAGGTTTCAACAAAGACAGTCAAGGACTTTGATACATGCTATGGATGGCAGTCAGTCATTATGGGCTGGATAGTATGTACACGATTAATGAACCCAGGGTGAAAATGTTTGTGCGTGGGTAGAAAAGGCAGGAACAGGGTAAAACACAAAAAGTTTTCAGTGGGTAATAGAAAAATCCAGAGCTGTCAGGTATAGATGTGTGATATACAGACATTTTTTTTTTTTTTTTTTTACCAGTCCCATTCCAACAAGAGAGTAGGGGGCTATTTGGACTAGAGGCAAGTAATAACCTCCATTTGTTCCCCCTTGTCCCTGGGCTTATGAAAAATGCCTTTACAACTTGCTTTGCCTCAACTGGGTTTTCTGGGGTATTTTGAAGTTTGGCAACTTGTCACTGGGATTGGAGCCGGTGGAAATATGATGTTAGAGTCACAGCTTTCTCTGCTAGCTCAATATCTGGCTGTGTGATTGAGGTAAGCTTGGCAAAGGGGATTTGGGCTATTTATAAGGCTCATGGTGGCCTTCCACTGAGCCCATATCACGCTGCTGTTGTCAAAGATGAAAAACCTTTTTTATTTAGTGGCTGGGTGATTTTTTTTTTAAACAAGCCAACATTAACAAGCCACTTCTGACTTAAATTATGTCTTTGTGTTAAATAATACTGTTTTCAATATGTAATTTGTACATGATATCGCAGACTCCTTAGAAAGAAAGGCATTAGAAGACTCCTAACGACTCTCTCGGAAGAGCGGCAGCATCTCTGCTGTGAGTTATTCCACATTCTGGTCTGGAACTGCCCAAGCCCCCTGAGAGCTCGGTCAGCCGACCGCGCTCCCCGGCCCCCCTGTCTCCATTACTATCAATTGTCTTTGAACAGCTCCGATCATCACCTCAATTATCCGTCGTCCTGCCCACCTGATGGGTTTTTTGCCAACTCTAACTTCTCTGTGGATGGACAGCGAATAATGGCAGCTGGGTCTGTGCTGACCCTGTGCTGGAATACAGAGAAGGTGTATGGATGTTGATACGGATGTAAAATTTAGCTCCACCATATCAGGCACACATTGATGCACACACAGCCTTGCAGATGGAAACTCAAGCAGAGATCTCTGCAGACGTTGATTCAAGTGCGCGCACAAAGCCCTTCCCACCGCCTGCTGTAGAAAAGCCATTTACTGACCGAGCGGCAAGGTGTCAAGCTCTAAAGTGAATCCAAGACCTTGCTTGATGCGTTCTTTCTCTCTCTCTCTCTCTCTCTAACTCTCTTTTTCCTGTCTGTCTTGCTCTCTTCCAGGCAAAGAGAAACTCATTTACCCTGCAAATCCAAATATATGAGCAGAGTGGGAAAATGTATGCATACCACAGGTGATCTTATTACAGGCGCGGTAAACTGAGCAATGAGAACATCATCCACTGCAAATGACACCTAAACACATATCAACAAAGGAAAAAGTAATATCATCTGCATAATCAGAGGGAAGCAGTCAGGTACCATCGCCGGGGAAATGGAATGAATCGAAAGGTTCACTGTCAGATCATCGTGCTATTTGTGCGTGACAGCGATTCAATTTAAAGTCAGCGAGAAATCTGCATGTTGTTGGTACACAGGAAAATAAGCATGCTGAGCATTCTTTGGGTTGCATTAGATAAGCCACTGACCCCAACCTTATAAAGCACGCAATATTAAATGCAATTACCACACCAAGATGTCATGTTAGACTACAGTATATAGAATAATCATCCTTTTAAATATTCTTTTAAATAGCTATTAGGTGATTTTTTTTAATATCTGCTAATATCTGAACCCACTGGAGTATTGTTAGACCATATAATTTTAATTTTAATCTTTTCTTAATTTGATTAAAATAATAATAAGAAAAACAGAAACAAAATGTCAGTAGTTGTTAATCTTTCTTGACCACCTTTGCAGTGCATGAGTTCAGTTTTACTCTCCTAATAGGTATAAAAATGGTAGTAAGTAACTGGTCTTTTAAAAAAAAAACAACCTGTCTTTGCTGAACAGGTTTGTCCTGTAGAATTGTGGGAAAATGTGATTTCACACAGTCTGAGGGCCAGTCAGGCAAATAGCTGAGCTATTAGAATTTTCCTCTTTGTTCCCATCTATAAACATTTTTGTTGTCCTGAAGGGTCATCTCTGTATTCCTCCATCTCTCCCTTCCTGTGTAATGAATGAGTGTAATTACCGGGCCTGATTGGTTGGAAGGTCATTGGGAATCCTGTAATTTTTCACTTATGTTAAGCTTGTGTTTGTGATGAATGTGTCCAACCTTTCTGCATCCCTCCTCAGATTAGTCCAGGCGTAGAAATGCATCTACAAATTAAGCTGTTCATTGAGCACAGCTCCTGGCTGGCCGGGAGTAAGTTTATGCAGATAAACAAATAGAAAGTGTTGATGTGAAGGTTTTTAATGCCAAGGTTTTTGTCCAACTTTTTATTATAATTTCCGCTTTTCTTCTTTGATAATTTTGTTTGTTGCCTACATGAAACAGAACATTAAAATGAGTAAGTCTCCCATTGTTGGACCTTCACCTCTGTCTTTTTTCCCGTTTTGTCTTTTTCCCTGAGCTCATTTTCTAATTTCCCAAACTTTCCTCGGACCTTTGCAAGGGTTTGGTTGGGGTTTCTCCTTGGTCGGTTGAATTAGTGCCCTGTCAGACATTGTTTAGCTGCAAGGCTCTGGCAGCTGCACCATTCACTCCTTGGCCTATTGGCCTTACATTCAGCTGTCCATGAAGGAGGGATGGAAGGACAGAGAGATCATTGGACAGACAATGAAGGGATGCGGTGAGAGGAAAGAGGGATGACTTCTTGATGGGGAAAGGGAGCAGAGAGGTCTGGCTGAAAGAAGGTAAGATGGAGCATGGACCCAGCAGCTAAATACGCCTTCTGTCAGTGGAAAGGTGTGTTCTTCTTCCCTTTATTTTTTATTTCTGTCCTTACCTGCTTTGTTCTTAAAATCACCTTCCTGGGGGACTCTTTTCTGTCTCCCCTCACTCTTCCTTTTCTCCCACAATCAGCCGGCTGACAGGCAGACCAGTGCCGTGATCGACGATGCCCTCTCCGAGTCCGACAACATTTTCTCTCGGTCCCTGAAGCGAGATCAGCCAGCATCAGTGGTAGGCCAGGGCTGGCCCCTTTCAGTGTTTGTGAGGTCCATTTGCTGTGTTCAGTCACCCCTCTCACGACCCCCATATCAGCCGCGCCGGGCTTGTGCAAACTGGAGCTGACCACGCCGCCCCATCTCCTCAAAATCTGCACAACAGACATGCCACAAGGTTTAACCACACTTCAGCTCCACGGCTTTTCATCTCCCTCGCTGTCGCGACAGAAATACAGACCAAAAAAAAAATGAAAACGTGATTAAAATCATCACACAGCTTTAAACCGTTGCGTGACGACAAGAGAGATGTGATGGGAAAAACAGCCACGATTTAATTCAGGCTCATTAATCTGATCATGCTTAATCAATGAGCCCAGCTGTGTTAAAAGGTCTAGTTCAAGCATTGATTACTGTCTCTCAATTCTTCCTTAACAATAGGCCTGGGGTGGAGGGAAGGGGGGGGGGGGTCGGGGGGTGTTGTGGGTCTGCTTTAATCTGCACTTCTCGAGATTTCTCTCTACAAAATGTGTGCTGCGGGGAAGCAGAGACATTTCTTGCTCTACACATGCATGCATGTACAGTGTCTCCACCCGCCACCTCTCCAACCCTGGTCCACCACCCTCCCCGTCCCCATCCACCTGCACCCTTAATCCAATTTGTTCAGTCTCCCTGTCTTCTGCTGGCACAAAATTAGAGGCCTGCTCCCACAAAAACACTTCACATTTCCAAGGTATTGGCTGCGCTGCACGACTAGAAACTTCATTTATTCTGGCTAACTTCTCAATTATCTTCCTAGTAGTGGAGACGTGTAAAAAGTGCAAAAATCAATAGGATTCCATTCCCCTTGTATTGGAAAAGGGAAAATTAATGAGATGGGACACTCTCTTAATCAGAAATAAATGTTTTAATTCAGATAATGACATCGTTTTCCCTTGCAGAAGGATGACAAATGCCGAGGTGCTGCGAGACCCACCGAGAAGCTGTTTCAATTTTATTGTAAATATAAAAGGTATTGATCGGTGAGATGTACAAACCCTATTGCTTACAAAAGCCATTCAGGGGGACTGGGAAAACTATTAAGCGGTGGGTCAGAAATCAATAAACAACACTAAGAGGTGGCTGTGCTGGCCCCCTTTGGCAGCTCTCTGGAAAGCGGAATGGCAGAACTAGTGACAGGTGGCTCGGTGGCGGAGCAATGTTAAGGATGATAGGGTCAGCTGGTTCATGTGGAGAGGGGCCTGACAGGTTTGCAGCCCCACCTCAGAGCTGGAGGCCTGACAAGCTGCCGTTTAAACAGACACTGACTCATCAGCCTGTCGCTACAGTTAGTGTTTCACCGCGGCAGGCCTCGGCTGACAGGAGCCATTCTGCTCTTTCTCCCCTTCACTCCATTTCATTCTCCTCCATTCTCGTTCTCTTGATTCATCTTTGGCTCTTCCTCTTCTGCTATGTGAGCTTATGTTGTCATGGTCTGTTTCATTCCTTTGCTCTTTTAATTGAGAACACGCTAAAATAAATGTCTTTAAAGCTCCCAATAATACAAAGTTTTATGTAATATAGTCATGTAATTTAATGGAAATATTATCCCTCTCTTCAGTTCACTCTTCAGTCATTAAATCCTCATCACAGGATGTTGGTTATTAAAACCTAATGTTAGACAGTGTAAAAAAAAATGCAAATACATACATGTACATTTACTTGCAATGTTTGGAACTATACTCTTATACAAAAAATGTCATCTCTTAACCATCAATTAGATAACAAGCTAAAAGTAGAACACGTTTGCATCTTTGTTGTACGTAAATCCTAGTCCACCCACATTTGGATGGTGCCAAAGAGATGAAGTTAAATGAGGGAAAAAAAGGGAAAGTTGGTTCTATGAGCAGTAATTATGGTAAAAAAGAAAAAGAAAAAAAATCAAGCCAGGTCAGATGACTTAACCTCAGATCTATTCACTCCATCGGACTGTCAGAGGGTCAGGGCCCCCTGACAACTCTTCCATCCCGGCCCTTGGATCAAGCATGGATCCAGCACGGCCTCTACTCCTGCAGGTTTAATAACACATCACAACATTATCTGTAATTCTGATATAATGTGGAAGAATGTCAGAAGGAAGACAGAGACAGAGGTAAAGGATGGAGGTGATCAGTCATTTTAGAATGCGAAAACCTGCTCAGCACGGCCCTCCAGTCCGCCATGCCACTGGGGTGTCACTGCAAAGCTATCTCTACAAACATTGTAAATTGATAAATCATTGAAAGACGCAGCGGGACTGTATCTGCTGGGAGATGCTAAGCAGGCTTAGAGAGGATCAGCGTGAGTATTGCCATCTTCAGCAGGGGATGTCCGCTACATCCGCCAGACAGATAGATAAATAAATCGAGACGTATGCGTCTGTATACAAATGAGTATGCCAGAAACCGAAAAGCATAAAGCCGGGGGCTACAGAGGCATTTAGGGGATGTCACGGAAAATCCCACGCCATCTTCCCTTGCGTTGGGACGCCGATGATGAGATTTAGGAAGGGTCAATGGCACCTATCAGTAGGTGAAGTGTTTAGTGGGAGTGTTTCTCCACCCCCCGCCTTTAGAAATGTCATCCTGTGTCACTCTCATCTCCCAAGCCTGATGAAGAGGGGGCTGAGGGGAACAAGGTGTTGGCTCCTTCCATGGGGTTTGGGTCGTTTGACCCCACTGTGTAATTCCTGCCTAATGCCCCTCGTGCGAACAAAGCCTGCATCCGTGCCACAGTCAGACCCCACTTGACCCCCGCAGCCCAACACAATGCAATTGGCCGTGTCATTATATCAGGCTCCCCGTGTCCCATCTCTCCCTACATGCAACGCGGGACTGTATAAATTGATTTCCAGCTGCCAGTAAAGCACCTTTGCATCTCTTGTGCCGGCCTGGGGAAAATGAGAAAAAAAATGACAAGGCAGGAAAGGTCATCTGATATCTTAGATGATATCCAGCCAAAAATGGGTCTAAACAGTCAAGGAAAAAATATTTATCTACAGCTCCATCCCAATTTCCATTTAACGGCAGCAGCACTCGGCTGTTTCTCTGCAACTTTGGCAGACTCTACTTCAGAGCAAATGCAAATAGAGGTGTCCTATATCTGGAATGCATTCATTCCTGTGTCTAATAACTCAAAGTTCAAGGAATGCTTTAGATGTATACATCTACGGGTCTAGATTTCAAAAATTTGTCCCTTTTAATAATAATTTGTCTTTTTTTTTTTTTTTGCAAAGGTTTTGGAACCTTTACAGGACTGTAACAACAACAGCAGCACTGTAAAGACCAATCAGAAAGTATTTGATGTGCTGCAAACTGATGGTGGTGCACATTTTAAAGTGAATACGCATTAGCACTAGTTACAGGTACTAACTTTTAGCACTGGCGCTGGCTTTCCTTTTTGTATTACAGCAGAACAAACTCATTTTTCACAGCTCTAATGAATACGGCGGCCATGGCTGGTCCATAAGTCAGGCTAAAGAACACAGGCGCTTTCCACACACTGTTGTCTCACCAAAGAGGAGACCTTGCACGGCATGGCACGGCACAGCACGGGGCCATACGAGAGAGACAATTTATGATGCGGTGACACCGGCACAGGGGGTGATTTATAGTTTAATTTGCTGTGGTAATGGACAGAGGATAATAACATGTAAAATATTAATCAATGTGTTGCAACAGCAGACATCATTTGCTAAGCTTGTTATCTGCTGCTCTGCTCCTGACGGTGCACAATTAAACTGACATGAGGAAAACAAGGTGTTGAGCGGGCGCACGCGGACGAAGCCTGCGGCAGAGTCCACGTCTGGGTCAGGACCTCGAGGAAGGAAATAGAAATGATGAGTCTTGGCAGTTACGTTTAAAACTTCTGTGGCCCTTTGTATAATGCTGAATGTTTCAGTTTAAAAAGGTCATTTGAAATGATTATGTCTTGACGCATGGTCAATGTAACTGTCAGCAGAAATAAGAAGTTTATCTTTAATAGAGAGAAGAAAGTAGCAGAGGGGTGTGCACTCAACAGTCTCCTGAAAAGGCAGCACAGAAAACAAAGAGTCTTAAAATACTGCCCAGGGTTCAAACGGGCTATTTGAAATCAGGTCCACCAGCTTGACCTTTTGTTTTCCTGTGCCAGAGACACACACAACTGACAAATGAGCTCCGTGTGGCAGCGAGCCCAGTGCAGCAGTGTATCTTGAGTGATGTCTACATAATTAACGCGCGGCGGTTTAGCCTCGGTGATGAAGTGTGTGTATGATTAGGGCTGTTACGGGGATTCATCTAACCTTGTTGGAGCAGCGGTGAGATAGTAATATCCCCTCCCTGCTACGGTCGGATGGAGCTGAATGATGGATTATAATTCGCTTTATGCTGCGACATTACAAGGAGTGCTGGCTGGCAAAAACACACACGCACGCACACGTATGCTGTTACACATAGTGTATAAATTTGTAGGATAAGTCTAGTAGGGTGATGGATAAATGTGTGCATAGAATATAAAACAGCTGACACATGATAATAATTTATTACAGTTAAAAAAAATACATGATCATGATAATATCTCATCAGAAAGAATCCATGTATTTAATTTTATGGCTAATTTCTTTCATAAACTGTAAATATACGGCCACCTTTTTTGTGTGCGTTTAACCAAATAAGGACTAACAGAGCAAATGTGCAAAATAGTTGTGTTTTATATTGTTTATTTAGTTGAAAAATGTATTTCCTAGATGTTTTTCAGTCAGAACCTGTTGGAGAAGGCAGTGTAGAGTCATTTTTAACTGGATGATTTACACCATTTTCTCCTTTATTTTCCTCCTCCCTGCACCACAGTTCCCTTTAACCTTGTTTTTTTGTTTTCTTCCACAACGTGCCTCACAACCCCAGTGTGAAGGCTATATGTGTGTGCGTGCACCATGCACATGTAGCATGTGTGAGCTGGGGGGTGGGAGACGGTTTTTGGTGTTAGACATATGTAAGGTCACAGTAGAAGATGAGCCCTGAACCACAGGACGCGAGTAACAAGAAACCCCTCTGAAAAATTCAATTACAGCCTCCAAGAAATTAATAAATCCCTCCTTCTGTTGGTCGGACCCAAAATTTGTCAACCTGTCCATTTTTCCCGCATCTCCCCCTGACCCTGGTCAATTACATTGCTTGTAAATAGTTTTTATACATGTTCAAATAATTGCTCATCCTAATGTGCAGTGATCTGTATTCGTCATGCTCCGTGGCGCCGAGCCCATCACTCGGCTCTGCCACCCGGAGCCATTTTGCTGCCGTGGCTGTAAGTGAAATTGAAATTGAAGTTATAATTGATATCGGGGCCCATCACCATAATGGGTTCATCATAGCGCCATCTAAAATATTAATTTTCTAATTATGGATAAATGATCAGACAAGCTGAGCCGGCACAGGCTGCGGAGCCCCTGGGAGCTGGTGCGATGCGGATGGGAGGACAGGGCCTTGTAAAGCCCACAAATCTTCTCTAATCCTCTCCCGCACGGCACCCCAGCTCCATTCCCCCCATAATGGATAAATAATAGTTAAGAATCAGGCTGTTAAGCTCAATTTTCTCTCTTGCTCTCTCTCTCTCTTTCTTCCTCTCACTTTTTATGTTTGTGTGGGCTGCCAGTGCTTTGTTGAGGACAATGAGTGCTCCCTTTGTCACGTTTCCTCAGCCTGCCTTCTGTCTTTGTAAAGCCTCCATCCTTCAGCTGAATTCTAGCACGCCGGGCAGCCGTGTGGGGCGGTGAGGTGGGGGGCGGGGGGTCTGCATCACAATTTAATTGCGATCACTTACCAAACCAATGAGGCTACTTAGCAGTACATCTATTTAAACAGCACAAACACATAATTGTGCACACACTCAAATAAAGATGGAACCACGGCGATGTGCAGCGCAATAACTCTGCATTTAGCGGGAAGATTTGAAAACTTGGATTTACTTTTTTCATGGCAGGCAGGAGGCAGGGGAAATGATTATTTAGGAAGGACGGCACACACTCGCATCCAGGAATTAAACATGCTTTGGCAGAACGTAAATTTCCGTTTTATGTGGCAATACTTTCTGCTAATTGTTTCCCTGCACCCTGATCCCATAATTAGGCCTTTACTGATTACCTAATTACCCAGCAGCAGAAGGGCAGGTTGACGGCAACATTTCAGCCATCGTTCAAAGGCTCATTATCCCTCTGAAAGTCACTCTCTCTCTATCTTGTCTCGCCCTCCCTTCCTTTCATTCCTTGCTCCCTTCTCGTCTCCTTGCATCACCTGCTCTCCTCGGTAGCAGAACGGAGGTATAGAATGTGGATCACACGGTTCTGCCACCTCTTAGCATTTGTCAAGCTGTCCGTTGCAATGGCAAGTTTGCCACATTGCAACTGCCCCTCTGACAGCCAAGTTTATCCTGCAACGGGAGCCCAGCAGACGGGAGAGGAAAGGGGGAGACGCAGGGGTAACAGGCGAAAAAAGGGGGGCTGGGGGGAAGTGAAAGGGGGTGGAGGGATGTAGAGGGCTAAAGGAAGAATGAGAGGGGTAATTTATAGGTTGTGGATTTGATTTGCTCTGCTGCTCTTGTCCTAGTGTAAGATATATGTCAGGAGCGAGCTGGAGGAGGACAGAGCGGCGAGGGGAGGGTCCTGCTCAGGCTCTCCCACCGCCTAAGGCCCCACTCGGCTTGCTCAGGTGCAGAGAGCCATTCTCATTTCATTGCACAGTGGGGTCTCCAGACACGGCGGTGTTATGAGCCCTGGGGACCACCCCCCGCCCTCACCACCACCACCTCGCTGCTTCTCCTTTCATTCGTTCGAGCCTTTCCCAGGTTTCTCTTACTGTCCCTCTCTCTGTCTGACTTCTTCTTTTCCTCACTTACCTCTGTTCTCCCTCCTCTTCTTCTCCTGGGGCATCCCTTCTCAGCAGGGTGGGTGAGCAGACTGGGCACCGAAAGCTTTTGAGTCGCCACAGTCATTTGATTCAATGCGGGACAACATGGTTAATCACTAATCCAATTTTGGGGCCCCTGCGTGCCAGCGGGGTAGGCTCTGTGCTCTTGTCACACTTCATTAAGGCCATTACAAGCCATTTTCTTTTTTGTCTGCGGGTTAATGTTTTCAGAGGGCAGGTAGCCCAAGCAGTAGAGGGAGCTAGAGAGGTACAGGGGGCACAATCACGCCCTGCAAAAACAAAAACAAAAGTCATTTATCGAACAGAAATTAGCAGGCTAACATAAACCACTGGAGCTGAAAAAACATTAATTTTGTTTAAATCCTTTTTTTTATACTGAAAATGACACTTCTTACCTTTGTCCATCTCCCCCATGTTGTGCAAACAGGCCAGTGAGCATCAGATGTAGCTGGCGGAGCATCTGCTGTGACTATATCATAGAGTCTAATTGGCATGAAAAGAGCCACACAGGGAGCTAGCTTGAAAGCAGGCAGTCCTATTATCCCCACGGACATCTCATTTAGGGGGACTCATGCGGGGAACCCGGCCTCCGACTTGCATGGTTTAGCATCTTTGACAGAAACATGTCCTCCTGAATGCCGCTTTAGTGACGCTTATTCGAAAATCAGTTAGGCGTGTAGAGAGAGGGGGATATATATTTATAGGGACATGCTTCCATCGTGCTTTATGTTTACAAGGCCAGTTTTATTCCTTTTTACTCCTTTGTACTTATATTTTCCGTTTGTGGTGGTGTTAAATTGTATTTACCACGCTACCCTTTGCCCTGGTGTGATGGTCATGACAACACAAAACTGTATTTTAACAGGGAGGAAAGGCTATAGAACGGAGAGAACTGCAACTGGAATTTTGGAGAATCCATTTATCTCATGGGGTGAGATCAATAGGGGGCAGTGGGGCCGCTGAACAATTGATCTGGTTTACAATATACTTTCAGCTTAATGTACAATTCAATGTAATTAAGTGGGAATTAGTCCGCACATTTTATTTTTTCCAGTCTGCACATTTTTTGCCTCTTTAATTCATCTACTTTGTGTACAGATTTGGCCTGCCTAATTGCCTGTTTGCTTGGCCAGTAGGACAGTTTGTCTGTCTTGCCAGCTCACTTTTTCTGCAAACAGGGAAGCTTGATGCAGCAATCAGAGTCAACTCACAGTGCTTTAACACATTCATTAGCTCATATTAATAAAGACAGATGGGTGGTGATATGCCTGCTAATTCACTTCCCATTAAGCTGGTGGACATACACTTCCATTTATACTACAAGCACAAAGAAATTGTCCTGTAACACCCAGATTATATCACAGCTACATTAGTATTAGCAACAAGGAGCGATTATCTGGTTAATACCATGCTTTATTCCATATACTAGGTCTGATTTAGACAATCCAGGCCTCAGGCATTAAACCTGTGTTGGATGCAACGTGACAAATGTCAGGACTTCCATGTGTTCAGTATGCATATGTATGCAGAATAAATGAATAATATGTCACATTCATGTGATGAGATGAAGAATCAAACTATGTCGTTATTTCTGACTATTTTATTTCTCATCACATTTGTCCGTATCTAATGATTTAACCTGGACCAACCGCTGTTGTTTTCAGTAGCTCCTAATTATGAATTTGACTGGAATATATGCAGGAAATGATATTAAATATAAGAATAATGAAACTAATCTGTGCAACATCTATAATTTAGGTAAAGAGATGTGGGGAAGAAAACATCTGTCTCTTTTTGTAGACTCCCTCAAGCTTTCATGATCTATTAGAGGAGTTGAGGATGAATGAAAGAGTGCAGCACCTGGAGGGAACGGGGCAATAGTTTCTTCACTTCCCAGCGTATTGATTTCTGCAGGATGTATGGATCCCTGGGTGCAGAGGTATGAGAGGGCGGGCCACGCTTATATCAAGTCGTTTTCCTATCTTTTCCAAAAATCTTTAATCAAAGCTTAAGTGAAATGCCAACACGCTGCTTGACAGGATGTTTTGGCACCATTACCAATCTTTTTTTTTTTTTTTTTTTCACTTTTTTTCTCATCACAAATCCTTGGAGAAGAAAGGGCGGTGATAGATTTCAATGGCCACTGATGGGCTTGTTTGCTGTTGACCTGTTGACAAATGTGAGACAACAAATCTATGTTTAAAGTACTCAGCCGCTGGATTCCTTTATAGCACAAAGAGACTCCTGGGAAAGTTTGGAGCCTTGAAAAGCTCCAAACACCAACACAAAGGAAGAGACGATGCTCTTCCTGCACAAATATGGCTCAGCGCAGGGTGATATACAGCGGGATGAGATGCACAGGGACATGGCCAACAGGACGATTTGTGAGCTCGCTGGGTGTATAATGACAAAAATTAAGATCAATATAGTGACCTTAATTTGCCCAAAGCAACTGTGATGTAGTACACCGTGTTTCGATTCAAAGGAGGTATAAAAAGATGGTGCCTGTGCGTTGTAAGGGCAGAGAGGCCATGCCCTTTTGAACCCTGGTGCACACCAGGAGCGTGGCAGCCGTAAAAGGAACAGCCAGCCCTGTTTGGTCATTGAATAAGCTCCTTATGGCTCGTGGGTAATAACGTCACGCCTCAAGACGTTTTTTAAAAAGACCCGGCAAATGATAGCTCCCAATGTGTTCCGCAACATTGGCAACATTATGGCAGCAGCGGAGAAAATATAATAGCTTGAATATGCTATGAATAACACAAGCTGTCAATACTCACCTCTAAAAGAATTGCTGATCAGACAGTTCACGTAAAGTGTACGTGTGTGAGCGGGAATTTACGATATGCGTCCTCGTCTATGGGACCGCGTGGCCGTCTGTCCGTCTGACTGTCGGATTCGCGTTTGATGCGTATGCAGAATTTCTGTCGGCTGGGATAAGGGATTGCTTTTCTTGTTGTGAACTTTGCAGCATTTCGAGAGTCCCCGGTGCTCAGTGAAGCGTCAGAATCTGTGATGCAGAATGTATCCAGAGCATGTGCTGGTGGAGAACACAGAAGATCTTTGCTCAGCAGGACGCTCAGCGTAACATTTGCACAAATACAAGCCTGTACTCTGATTTGTAGCAGATTTTTAATGCATCTTGTGATGGTAATTTCTTCACATTTGTCTGAAGAGAAGTGTTGATGTGCTGCAGACCTTGTGATGGATAGATTTAGTCGGAATACGATGACCGAATGAATGTCATGGTGGAACATATTTAAACAGTGCTTTTCTAGTCGTCTTTGACCTTATAATGTGTACTTTCACCCGTTCACACACTCTGATGGTGAACATGATTAAGAAGTAACCGTTCACGCACATTCACACGCCAAAGATGATGTTTCGGGGGCTATTTTGGGGTTCAGTGTCTTGCTAAAGAACGCTTTGACCCTCCACACGTCTAGCACGCAGGGGTCTGGGATCGAAAGATCTCGAGGAGACGTTTGGAGACGAGGTGGCTGAGAAAGAGCTGCAGGACCAAACTGTACCGAGAAATCAGAACTAATCAGAGCCTGATGAACTCAAATCATTTACCATCCTGTTTTACAGCACCAAGCCCCTCGGAGTCCTAAAATGAGTGCGTCTTCTTTGGCCCTGGCCCTGGGCTGTTAGCAGCCACAGGCAGAAGGCCTCATACAATGGAGCCATTCGGCTCGAGCTTAGCCCTTAAAACAACATGCCACTCAATGATCCCAGTGATCCTCCTGCAAAACAATGCTGGGACACATCAGTCAAGCCCGTGTGGGAGGGTGGGCGGCAGAGGGGACAATGGCGATCCCGTGGTGCGGTCCCGTCCGGTAGACGTTCTTAACAGGACGGCTCTTTTCACAGCCTGACCTGGAAGAGAACAGCATGGTGAGGAGGTGGGGGGGGGTAAGACTGAGGGGTATAAAGTGCAAACTCATCCATCCTGCAAACATTCTTTATTCTCGATTTAGCTGCTCAGTATTTCTCATGTGCTAGATTAATCTTTTAAAAGATTCTGCAGACCAGTAGTGATACCAAATTCTCATTTAAATTCCACTGAAATTAAAACGTATCCACGAAATGACCACGCATGAATCACATATCATTAGTAACGCAGATGTATCTGACACAGAGATGGAACTTCCATGTATCACGTTCTTCGCTGTACTCATTGTTTTGCAGAGAATGAAGAGACTGTTAAAAGATTGAAAGAGAAGTAAAAACAAAGATAAATGTTCAGTGAAATTCAGGAGGACGGGGATAAGGCAGAGACCCCCTGGGTCATAAACACCATAAAGCCTCCAGCTTATTACCCAGGGCCAGGACAATCTCTTCATTACTGCTCCAAGCTACTCCTCAGCACTTCATTTAAAACCGGCATTCCTCTAATTAACACACTCTGCTGGGTACATATGAGCCAGCACAGAGACCTGTCTGTCCCTTTACTTAATCACTTATTTATCTCCGTCATTCGAGTTCAGTTTCACTAAAAGCAAAATTTGAGCCAGAAGCTAATGCAGCTAATGAAGAGTAGGAGGAAAGATGGCCGCACGCTCTGAAGAAACAGTTTGTCCAACAAGTTGAAAGCGGAAAATGTTTATTTGTTTTATATTAACCAATTACAGTGTGATAGAATTAAGTCCATTAGAGCACAAAAGGGAACAATTTAAAAACAGAGAGGCACGCCTGTCTCTCAGCCACCGGCCGACCTTAAATCATCAGGCTCCTGGAGTTTTTCACCATAACTGATAACTGCTCAGTGATAAACGGGACTCGACATAACATCCAGAGTGAAGGAATAAAATTTTTCTTTGCATAATGTGCTTTGTGTGAACGAAGACGTGGGGAAAAAAAAATCAGCCATTCATCTGAGCCCGCGCGGGTTTCACGATGCACCGGGGACTGTTATTAAAGGAGTCTTCTGTGCAGCTTCAAGTAAATGATTCTGCTTCTATCACAGGCGCTTATGTGAATCAGATGATGTGTCCGCTGATAGGTTTGTAATGGACTTTTCCTGTTCATTAACTGAGTTATAGCGCCAGGATTTTATGCTTTGTGGTTCTAAATTGAACAATGCATCTCCTGTGTTTAAAGGAATATTAATATTTTCAAAATCAATGTTAGTAAAATTTTATGTACACAGTTGTATTTGTTGATGGCCAGCTTTTGCAAATAAAGGGGAAGATTTATGACGCTGGGCCTCTTCTGTCCCTGTACTATTATCACAAGTGAAACACAGACCATAAAAAACTTTAATTACAATTTTAATTAACACGGGTAATCAATAGGGTGTAACATAACATCACACATATTCTCAGTGGCATGGAGGTAAATATATTCTAACAAATACAGAGGGACCAAATATGATGATTTTATAGGCTAATCATCTCAAGGTGAGTGGGAGTGGGATGTTTTTCCACTAGTTTTTTCTTGCATGTCCACTTTTTCCACTGCCAACAAGCTTCATTAAGGCTCAACATCAGCAGGCTGGTTGCTCCTCGTCCTGACCAGCATTAATAAGAAGACGTCATTGACAAAGTCCTGCTTTAGGTTTGTACAGCTGCTTTTTGGTTTGTTGGCTGACTGTTGCTGAGCCGTCTGCAGCCTTCCTGCAAACACACCTATAACCTTGTTAATATAAGATTTATTTTGGGTAAAATATTTAAAAGGAATTACCGAGGTCAGTTATGGAGCACACTGGTTCTCCTGCTCATTTGGACGGTTCAGAATTAGCTGCTCATTCCGGTACAGTCACAATGTTAGTTTTAGAGTTTTAATACCCTAATACTTTTATCTTGTGGCCAGAATTTGCAGCTCCTGCATTTGACTCTTTAAGTTTATCTGCAGAATTCTCTCGCCTTTGACCTTTCTTCCAGCTGTGTTTTCTCAGTGTGTGTAGTTATGTGTCAGACAGCACATGTAGTGTGTGTGTGTGTGTGTGTGTGTGTGTGTGTGTGTGTCTTAAAGTGACCAAAAGGCCCTGCTCTCTGGACCTTAGCGTAACCCAGCAGTGAAGAAACAGTCCTCTCATCCTCTCTTATCCGCTCTTGAGAGTAACTGAGAATTTCACCTCAAACACTTCGACCTGATGGGCAAACGTTTGTTTGAGCATTTTTAAAAATGTTGCTTTATCCTTGATTTTTAGTCTTTTTTGCTTTCTGAAGGGGGAATATGTAAAAACTCCTAAAATTTATTTTACTTTATCACCAGGCTGCTATGAGAGCACGTTTGCTCCGAAGCAGAGGGACTCGCATCAGCTGTGCTCATTTTTTGCCAGCACAGATGGTGTTGAAAAGCTGGCTTGCTCCGTCTCTGTCCCCAGTGTCAAATATGATAGCTAGCTTTTCAATGAACAGATTTTTTATTGCTCACATCTAATAAATATTTAGGATTAACTCAATGAAATGATGCAAACACAAATGAAATGTATTTAATGGGCATCCTGTCCATTGGCGGAGTTTCAATAGGGCACCGCTGAGGTGTGAAATGGCTACAACAGGCAATATAACACCCACATCCTCTCGCTCTTCCTCTGTTTTTGTCTCTTGCTCACACACTGTCATACATACACGAGGAGGGAAAAAAAGCAGCTAATATTTTCTGTCAGCAACATTGTGCACACCCTCAACCTTCAAGTAATTTACTGCCATGTGTCTGCAGAGTGTTTGGCACAAAAGTGTCACTAAATCTCAGCCCTCAAAGTCAAACGTCAGGTATACTCCAGAGAAATAATGTTTATTTTCTCTCAGCCGTGGCCCTGTTCTCAACCATGCTGTCGCTTCATCGGGAGCTCGTATATCTCACAAATTCCCCAATGATCTGTACGAGTACCCTTTGTAAAGTGACCAAGAACACACTCCAGCTCATTCTTTATTACTAAAAACCTTGGAACAACAACCTATTCCTTGTGTCAGAAGAGCATACACCACCTGAATTTTACAGTGGTTTTCTAGTATAGCTGTTTTAATTGGTGGAAGATTCTCCGTCAGAGATGCAGGATGATGTTAGCAACACGGCTGCGTAGATGTTTAATTAATATCATCACCGCAGTTCAAAAATTAGGTCAGAAATCAATTTAAAATAAACATACATTTTCAAACCATAGTTTCGGAGACGAATTCATCAAATGCTGCGCATTTAAGCACATAGCTCCCAGGTGGATGCAACCTCAAGAGCACCTCCGCCCCACATTTGCTGCTGTCATGCGACGTCCCAAAGATTTTAATCAAGCCTCGCTCGACAGGACTCATCCTTTCCAGTGGAGAGGCTGACCACGTTAAGAGCAGACCAGTAGCAGCCTAGTGGTCTGACTAGGGTGATTTGTTAGCCCCCCCTCCAACCAACTGGAGGTGGTCACATGGATGGATTTATCCCAAGGTAAATGGAGATGGCCCCAGCGTCTGCGGTCCTCATGCTCTGATTACAGTTCCCCTTTTCCAGCTGCATTGATAGATGTTGCTTGTGTTTATCCATTTGAAATGCCACTAAATCTGTGAATACAATGTTACACGAGCACAAAGGGTATGACTCTAGGGGCTGGGAGAGGGAGCCAGGTCCTGTGTGGTTTGATTTATGCTATGCTATGCAGAGCAATAGAGAGACAGCGCAGATGAAGGGTGTGGGATGAAACAGCTCGGGGGTTGTGGTTTTACATTGGGGTCAGAAGGCCGCTAGGATGAATCTCATGCATTTCTCATACTGGGAGCTGTCCACCATGCCATAAGAATAACAAACACACAGCAGCCAGGAATGAGAGGAGTGCTTCAGGCACATAGGGGAAAACAGAATGTACTTTGGTGACAACAGTGTGGAGCCAATTGCACATTGGCATTGGTATACATTTATCCCTGTGCTCCCGCATCTATGGTGAAGAGTAATTCCACCCATGCACAAGCACAGCTTCAGACAGCCTCTTTCATCTCATTCCCATCCTGCAGACCTAGGCCTTGCCTGGTGCTTACAACACACCAGCCAAATAAAAACAATTCAGCAATAATGAAATCGGAAAAAGTCCTAGGAAGACAGATGAAACACGCTGAATGTATTCCTAATTCATGTTCTGTGCATGTGATTTAGCCACAGCAGCCTCTAGTTGAGTTGAATTGATCTGATTTGACACTGTCTCTGAAGTCAGGTTTTAGAACCGCATCACGATAAACCTCTTGATCAATGGATGCGCTGATAATATGAAGGATAATTGTCGATTCTGATCAGCAGCAGGTGCATTAGTAGCACTTCACCACCTTTCAGAGCATGAAACACACAGAATCCTCGTCCTAACAGTCAGTCAACACCACAGACAAAAGGCATCACTTTGGATTTCAGCCAGCTTGGTCGAAGAGCGCTTCCTGTCCTCAGTGGAGTATGCACGTGGGGGCCGGCGACCCCCTCTCTCTTGGCCAAACCTCTCCAAAAGCTTATGTATGACGTTCTCAATGTTTCTCCAGCCCATTGAGGTAAAGATAACTGTGGGTTGTGAGAGTGCTGAGTGATTATACATCAGTAAAATCACAGTGGGGATACATCACTGCCACTGTGACACACCCTCTGGAATGAATTTGGTCAAATGAGAGCAGTGCATCGGGCAGGGCCACTTGACAGTTACTAATGCATCGCCCGTGACCACTAACAGGAGTGTACAAATTGCCAGCGGTTTGTAAACTTCGCCCATTAAGGACGGGGGCAGCTCGCAGGGAGCTCTGCGATGGCGTGTGCAACTAAATCAACACCTAAGTGGTGCACACGGACGACAAAGAGGATGGGAGTACCTTCAATAAACACCCAGCCGCCCTCTGACAGGCAAAAAGGGTCGAAACAAGAGGCTAGAAGGACTTTCGCATCGAGAGGTGCATTCACACACACGATCTGCTTCTCTTGCACCAAATCTTTAACAATACGCTCGATGATTCACAAAGCGAAATCCACAGGTGTATTTGTGAGCTGAGCCACTGACGGACGACAGAGGGAATACCTGCGCTCAGATCAGATCAGAGATCGTCCTCTCAGGCCTGACTTCAGCACAGAGCACAGACATGCAGGCGGTATGAACCGAATCAGGAGCGGAATCATCAAACCCGCTGAACGTGTCCCCTTCTCTGTGTGTTTGAGTCGCCTAATTAAGCAAATATGTCAAGGCTCACGCATGCGGTGTGCACACAATGAGGTTTCAGGTGTGTCCGTCTCTTTAATCGAGTGTGTCCAACGTAAAGGATGGTGTTCACAGTCACACCTGTCTGCTGCAGTTTGCACTGAGGTGAGGGGAAGCACTACAGGCATGCAGTGTCCACACACGCCTGTGCACCCGGGGAGAAGAAGCCGATGGCTGCACACACGCAGAGAAGCAGATCATATAGAAATGAGCTCCCACTGTTGTACAAACACAGCTCTAGATTCAATTTACTGCACTGAATTCTAGTTCCACTGGACCAGACCTTTGGGAAACTATTGTGGCTGGGACACTGATCATAAGGAAGCTCTAGATCGCAGGTTCTCCAGCTCATCAGGAGCATCGGTCACACCTGGATCCTCCTCAGCTGGAGACAATTAGCACAGACTGGGAGGCACATTAAAACTGCCGCACTGGTCACAACGTGGCCATGGAAGAGCAGTAGGCACAGGAAGTGTTCCTTCTCTTTGGTCTGCTTCTTTGGTCAGCTATGTGCCGGTGTAGTGTGATCTGGCCTGTGTCCCGGCAGTGAACTGACAAACTGAATAACTCAGCATGCGTGCATGTGTTTGTGTATTTGTGTGTGTGTGTGAACGTATGAAGCTGCGACCTCAGATGTGTACAACACCTGTGTCCACTAAACATTAGGTGTACTAAAGACCTGCAGCTGCCAAGGACTCTCTCACTCTCTCTTTCTCTTTCCTCGCTCTCTCTCACACACACACACACACACACACACACATGCAAAGATGTTCCCCTACAGGATTATAACGCGTTATTAATTGCCGCCATTATCGGAGACAGCTTGCCCAAGAACTGGGTCCATCTCAGGGAGTGTGAAGCTCAGCGTTGCAGGATAAGAAAGTGAGAGCGAGCGAAGATACAGAGGGAAAAAAGGGCATGCTGAAAGAGTGATTGAGAGATGGAGGAAAAGCAGGGGTGAGACAGGCAGAGAGAGGGAAAGAGACACCGTGAACGCGTAATGCATCACGCAGCGTGATACGACGCTCTGCCCAAAAGGGATTGTGGGATCCTGAATAATTTATCAGAAAACATTTTTCTTGGTCTTTTGCACAGACCCACAAATCCTCCCACAGACCCACAAATCCTCCCACAGACCCACAAATCCTCCAACAGACCCACAAATCCTCCCTGAGCCTTCTGTAGGTCGGTTGGGGGGTAATACTCTGTGTGAATGTAAATTCATAAACAACACATAAGCAGAGGAATGGAGAGGACAGGAAATGACTCATTTCAGCTGACGAGATCGCGGTTTGGACATGATTTTAGGCGTCTGTACTCTTTATTTCCATAAACAAAGATATCAGCTGAAGGCTGAAGGTTGACAAAAATCTGTGAACCTCGTCGCGTGTGCACTGGCCCGTCTCTGCATCTCTTCCTCACTCGTATGCAGAGCAAAAGAGGAAAATTGATTGGAAGGAGTTTGAAGGAGAATTCAATTGTCAACAGCGAGCCGGCATCAACTCCCCCAACCCATTCATCTGTAGCAGCAGAAAAAAACAGTTACATGAACTGTCACACCCAACTCTGCTGTTAATTTAAGGTAATTAGCGAGAGAGTGATTCCCAATACATCATGGAGCAACTGGCAGTCTGCACAATATTTCACAGCCAATCTGTTACCTTTTTGCCCCACCTCCTTCCCCTCCCTCCCCATGTGCTTGTTTTCTGTTTTCGAGCAGCTTCTGTTGCTTGGTTTTGGATTTTTAACAGGTAAAGAATGACTTTGAATAAATATGTAGACCTGATGATTATAAAGCAGCTGATCTTGTAGTAACTGGTCGCCACAGTTTTTCCATCAAATAATATTCTGAGGAAGCATCAAAAACTGCAGTTCCATGTATGACCAGTAGATGGACGGTCCATGCTAGAGCTAAACTGTTGGAAAATGTTTTTAAATGGCCAGTTTTAGAGCAGAAAACAAAAGTATGTCCTGCCTGAAACAAAGAAACTCCGTCTCCATGGCAACTGTAGGGCAGAGTCCTCCCACTGGTAATGCGTTTGAGGTAAACCAAAACGGAGATATAATGATCTTCCACCGAGACAGTGAAAAGTCAGCGCATTCAGCTCAGTTCCTATTGTGTCTTATTGTGGTCTGTTATTAGCAAACCACCGATACACACAATTCCATCTTAGATGAGTCTGCAGAAACGGTGTCAGGGCAACGAGCATGTGCTCCGAGGGCTCCTGCTCATTTCTGACAAAACAAACAGATGTCACATATGTACTACACATACCACCACAACGCCACAAAGTCCTGGAGCCCTGCAGGTTCAAAGCCGGTGATGGAGTCCTGAAGTATTTCTGGCTTACTTTCAAAGTCAAACAGGATTTGTTTTGCCAGGATTCGGCAGCTGTTAATTTGTGTTCAAGTGAGTCTGCAGCTTTACACACAAATGCAAACACTGCAAGAGCGATAACAACATCTCCATTCACTCGTGCGCGATTTAAAAATGCGCACTGGGCAGAAAATGACAGACAGACTCTGGCAACATTTTGGGGATGATTACTGCTTGAAAACCGTCCCAACAGCCAAAATCTAGAACTGCAGGTTTGCTCTGTTTTAAGTGAACCAGGAAGCCTCTGACTCCAGCAGAGCAGCTGGGGAGGTGTGAAACTACTTTAACTCGCCGCACCACATTAATCTAGACACACACACACACACACACACACACAGATATAGCTGCCATGTTCTATAAATGGTCTAATGCTATTTTAATGGTTTACGTTTAACCACCACAGCTGCGGTGACTCATATATATGTTACCATCATGCTGCTAAAGCAGCCAGTATTGCTGAACCATCTGACTCTGAATAATCAGTGTTTAATCAATGCAGACATGGAAATATAATGGCTGTTTTACAGAAAGAAATGAAAGATATTTTTCCTGTAGATCAGATGTTATCGTTGTGTCTGATAGTAATGCCACACGAATAGGAGTGTTTTGTGTTTTTCAGATGACGTGAGGCGTCACCGGGCAGATATTTGAAATTTGGTTATGCCTAATTAGCTTTTATGGTCCTGCAGCATGTCGGAATGTGAGTGAAACCCCTTTAAAGAGCTGGGACAGATAAAGTCAACAACATTCCTTCAAGGTTTGGGAGTATTTTAGGAGTCCTTGATTCATTTGTGCTCTTTTTTTTTTGCGGTTTTACAGCAGAACGTGTAAGGATGAAGCCATAGATAGAGTGGGAGAGAGGCCATGGGAACCAGCAGAGCGAATCTACCCCCGTTGTCAAACCAGCACCTCGCTGTTGCACACTCGCAGAACGTGAGATGATTGCATTCAGAGCTTTTTGTCAACATTGTCTCAGACCAAGTGAGACAGAGAGAGCCGCAGAGAGATTAGGGCGGCCGCTGAGGTCTCTAACAATCTTCATCTGATTTGTTTTTCCTCCTCTCTGCCTGTTCTCTCCCATTTCTGCCTCAGGTTGCTAGGCAACAATGCAAGTGTGCAGACATGCGAGGTTTGGCTTTGGGCTCCACACTGGTTCGGCTTCTTCCCTATGAATCCTTTCCTTTCTCTTCCCCCAACTTCTCTTTTCTTCTCATTTCCTTCCCCTTGTCTCTGGCCGTGTGACGGAACTGGAGAGATTTCAGCGCCCGGGAGATGTGCGGTGCCGCGAGCTCGCCGGAGCAGCAGCAGCCGCGAGCATTTATCAAAGCTGTGCTCCGTAATGACCACTCAGCAGTGGGGAAATTGAGCTGACCCCGAGGCCAAGCTGTTAGCGGGGACTGGTGGGAAGGCCAGCGGGGTCAGGCCATCCTTGTCCCACCCACTTAGTGGGCATTTAGCGCTGAACCATTAGTTTACTGTTTGGAGGCCTTCCCGCTATCCCTCGTACTGTACACGCACACACACACACTTGTACACACGACGCCTAATCTTCAACACTTCGATGTTTACCTGACACAAGTTGTGAGAGGAGAGGAGTCAAAGAAACGAAGGGGGTAAACTTTGCTGTCAGACAGTAAATGCTTGGGCTTGGTGCAATCGAGGGAGTCGGTTCCTCAACTGAAAGCTGGAAACTAGAATTTGGGAAAGTTTTTTAAATAATTTGACGTTTCTTCAAGGGAATTTTGTAACCAATTTGACTGGAAATCACTTTATTTTGACTAAATCTATTCCGGGAATAAATTTTTGTCTGAAAATGTAAAAGAAATGTTACTATAAATATGGTTTTAAAATATGGTTTTAAAAAAATGGTTTTGTTCATCGTTCCTAAAGTAAAAAGGTGATTGTCCAATGTATCTTATGTGACCTTTGTGTCATCTCAGGCACCGTGGAGACGATTGTCAGAGGGTTGTTAATGCCAGGAGGCTGCATTGAGACAAATCACTGCTCTAGTTAGCATTATTTAACTCAGCTATATCTTCAGGCACTTGCTGACATTGGTTCAGTCTGGGGGCCGCCACGGGGCGAGAATCACAGGGGAGCCGCACACAGACAATCAATATGGACACAGATGGTGGAGGAGGTGTGTGTGTGTGTGTGTGTGTGTGTGTGTGTGTGTGTGTGTGTGTATGGGGGGGCAGGAATAGTAATTTTTGTTTGAGAGGCGCTCCCTTGAAAGCCATGAAATAAAAATCCGAACTTTAAAATTGATAAGGATTGATTTCGCTGACACGCGATCATAACATACACCCCTTCGGAGACGGGCGGCACCGGGGCCTGACGCATAAAGGACAATGGGGAGGACGTAAATCTGACTGGAGCTCAGCAATTAGCCTTTTACTGTGGAAAAGATATGGAGAATCTTTACAGCATCAGGCTTGCTCTCAGCCCAGAGGTTTCTCTTGGAAGACAAATGCTAGAATAAACTTGTTTGGACAGACAGATTGGAGAGACGTCTTCACAAAGTTCACTATTTTCCCTCACAGATCCATATAGATCACTGGCAGGTTGTTAGCTCATTATTTGGCTTCTATTGTATTCTACGTCAGCCACTGTTTGAACAAACGGGACAAGGTCCCCCTCAATGTCCTTTTCCACAGTATTTTTAGGAGGGGGGTGTTGTGTTAGATCACTTTTATTAAGTTGATTACCAAAACTGTTGAAAAAGTAGCTGATGTCAAGGGGGCCAACATTTCCAAGGGAGCCGTTAAGATTCTCTTAATCGATGCAGAACCTCACAGTTAAAATGACTCTTTATTTCCAGCTTAATCATGTTAGGAATCAGAAAACAACATTGCTGTTAGTGGAACTGTAATGTAGGCTTTTAAAAATAAACATTCCTGCCCCAAATAACTGTAATTAGTATTCAAATGAGCGATTTACAAAGGAGAACATGATTAGGCTAAAGGAGAGGAACTCGGTGCTAATTCCGATGAAGATGAGTGATTGGGAGGAATGAGCAGGGAGGTCTTGATCAAAGCTAACACTGTGAGCTAACATTGTACTGGGTGCTGGTGAGCAGATGGTAAGCCATAAATCCTCACCCATGCTCTGACACATATTAGCATTTAGTTAGCAGCCCACAGCTTGCAAGCCATTTAGGTAATATCTCCATCAGATCACTTTGGAAGCGGTGATGGAGTGAGTAGGGGGATTTTAAACGCCTCACGCAACTGCATTGTGCTTAGTTAGACGGACGTCTGGCTGCGCCGTGAAGTGTTGCCGTTTGCAGCAGTGGGAGACAGCGTGTGTGGACAAATATGCTCATCAATGCCGTTTGATTGCACAGACTTTCCAGCAATCCAGCAGCAGCCCCAGTTAGCAGCATCATTTTGAGTCATCCCACAAAGTCTGGATGAATTCTGAGCAGCCTTCACCTCCAGGTCAAATCTATAAACACCCGCACCTACCTTGACGCTTTTAAATTTAAGTTTAGGTTGCCAAAATGGGTCATACGGGGCAAACAAGTCCTAATTACATCATTAAAGTTACATCATAAAAAATTTTTCCCTGCATGTTTGATCGTAACTGATCTAAATTTTATTTTACGCTTAAATGTTGAGCACATTCAGTCTCTCCTGATTTTATACTTTAGGTAAATCTTTGTTTGTTTTTTTTTCTCAAAACCGAAAATATTCAGATGGTCCAAATATATGTCTGCCTGACAGGTTTGTACATATACAAGTGCCCGCATTGCAACACACACGGATGAAACGCTGTAAACTGACAGAGTGAATGACTGTGCTGCTGCACAGATCAGGTTGCGGCCCGTGAGCCGTTAGTGAAAGGGCAGCAGTGAGAGAGTGCACAGGGAGGGAGTGAGCGTGGGGTTAATTGTGGTTCAACTGTGAGGAACAGCTGAGAGCGTTCAGATTTGGCAGAGGAGAAGAGGCTCGGTGACGGCTCGCTCGACAACACAACCCTTTTTATGGCGACAAGTGTGAGAAAGTGAGGTGAGAGAGAGGCAGGTGAGCGCTAAGGTGCCTGCCTGCCCACCCAGGGTGTTCACACGCCTCCTTTAATAGCAGAGTCTCTGGGTCCAGGCGGTGAGGCCGGGCCGAAGCGACTCTGTTGGTGCACAGATGAAATGAAGAAATCGGCAGTTGGACGGTCTTTCACCTGTTGCCAGTACTAACAGGAAAGGTTGCTGCTTCCTGTTGCCCTTCAGGCTGAGTTGACAGCGTGCAGGATACTTTACACCGGGCTGCAAAAGAAGTGTTTGGCTGGGTTTCCGCGAAGCGGGTTGCAGCTGTGTGTGTGTTTGTGTGTTCTCCGTGCATCGCGGCTCGGCTCGGTTTTCAGGGAGCAGCTAAAGGTTAAACTTATGTGTTGCTACTTACAGTAACATGGATACTCCTTCAACAAGTATCATCACCACTTCAGAAGCGGCTTGTCATTCACACCACTGTCTGGACTCTGGACTCATTCCTGTGTTCCAGATAGAAAATAAAACCTGTTACGCTGATCACAATTTTCTAAATGTCATTTAAATCAGCGGTCCCCAACCCTCGGGCCGCGGACCGGTACCGGTCCGTGGGACATTTGGTACCGGGCCGCACATAAAGAATAAATAACTTATATTATTTTGTTTTATTTATTATCTGAAACTGAACGATGTTTTATTTTGAAAAATGACTGGATTCTTTTGGTTATATCTGTCTATGGCTCACTATTTACACACGTTTATTATTATATTTAGAAAATACCACGGTTTTCATGACGTCATATCACGTTCTTTTGTTGACTTTATCCGCTACATCTAAACAGCCGGTCCCTGAAAATACTGTCTGACATTAAACCGGTCCCTGGCGCAAAAAAGGTTGGGGACCGCTGATTTAAATCACGTTATACCTTTTTAAGAAACGTCAAATATGTGGCTGTTACAGAAAAGTTCATCAATAACTGATAATTGGTTCATTTACATGTAATATCCTGAAGGTTTCCTCCTCGTAAATGTGATTAGACCTCGTGTAAAATGTGACGTGCCAGCCATGCTGAGAAAAGCCTGCCCTTCAAAGGGAAACTTGCAGCTTTGTTCTTGTTCAGAACCAGAAATAGGCCTGGGACAGTCAGCGTTTCTCAAACAGCGGCTGGTGACCCCAGAATTGGTGAGAGTCTGCATCACCGTGGAAATGGTATTTGAGGAGCTGAAAGAGCTTCTGTCGTCCCGTCGCCTGCTGTTCTCAGTGAATCATAACAGGATTATATTTGTGCATCAATCCAGCCGTTATCTTTTTAGGACCAGCTCTAACATGAAAACTGTACATTTGTCGCGTCGACTGCAGTTTTAATGCTGTGCGACCTCTGATTTATTTATAAACTGATCACGTTAGGATCTGGAATGGAATAGATTATATTTAATTATCAAGTTAAAAATAATTATTATGGTTAGCATGGTTAGTTTGTTACATAAGTATCGGAAATCCTTCTGACTCCTGCAATCCAAGAAGACTTTATTTTTTATTTGAAATGTTCAGAGGCTATTTGCGAGAACCTATTCATCAAATATTGGACGCTGACTGCAGACGAGGCGAGACAGCGTGACGTGCAGCAACTGCCGCAGACCTGCTCCAAACATGACATCGTTGTGGAATGCGTCTCAGCATGCTGAGCCGCCGGGACGCCAGAGCTGCTGCTTTGAAGCCATCGCAGGTTCCCTGAGGCCAACAGCAGCGGCGGCCAGAGGGGTATCAGATGTGCCCCAGCCACCGCACTAATAAGATAAGTGGGCTAATGCTAGCACCAGAGGTTCTCCACTCATCTCAATCTGTCGTGTTTAACAGTCTCTCAGGAGAAGCTCTCAAATTTAAATACTGGATGACTGTTGATGGAGACGAGGTGTGTGTATGCACGTGTGTGTGTGTGTGTGTGTGTGTGTGGTGGAGTGAGCATGGGTGAAAGCAACGTAAGACGCTGGTGAAGTCTTACGGAACATCAGTTGACACTAGAAAAATACAGCTGCCAATAAATCTCCGCCTGCAGCCGCCGCTTCGGGTTTCGCTCCGTGATTTATCGGAGGTTCCTTTTAGTGTGGGGTCATTTCGACAACTAAACCTTCCGGCCTTCTTACGAAACAATAAAAAAATAATGAATTTTGTTTGGATGTTTATATTCAAACAGTAAAAAAAATGACAAGTGTCAGGTTTAAACTGGGATTAATTGTCTGAAGTTTGCCTCAACTAAATTAAACTGGACAAGATAATTAATTTACAGTCATATATTCACCAGGCTGACTAGTTACTCTGGTGTTCTTGGATTTTTATTAGATTCAAGAATTCAATAAAATTCCAATAATTGAAAGCTATTTTTGGAAATGTTGAACCGTATCCACAGCAACAAACTAAATATGTAAAATGTGATTAAAAAAATGTAGTAACTCCCCTCATGGCCCCATCGACACTGAGACAAGCGGGAAACCGCCACCATGACTTTGGAAGCTGGGGCTCCATGGCGAGCACCTCAATTACAAATGTTTTCAGCCCCGTGGAGAAGCAGAGCTTAGCACCGGTGTGTGTTTTTCCTCATCAGCAGTGGTGGCAGACAGAAGAGGGAGAGACAGGAACAGCAGTTTGTTCATATGTGTGAGTGTCTTCCCCTTCGCCCCCCCCTCCCCGCGTACCCCACCTCCCCATAAATGTCCTGTCGCCTTGGGGTTTTTTTTTTTCATTGCGGTTTGTCGGTATCACGACTCCATGCCCTTTGCAAAACCTAAAGAACCCAATGGTCTCAAATTCAGCCCACTGAAATAATTAAGGGGTTGCATGCCACCCAAAATAAGGGCGCGTGTATTTTCGAAGCGGGGAGCAGACAAGTGTTTGGAGTCTCGGGATGCCAAGACGCTTCCAAGTGGGCTCAACTTGTTAGGGAAAGTGGGTATTGACTTACGCTTCTGTTGACATGACTGCCCTATCAGTGGCGATGGCGGTGGGGGGGGCGAGGGGTGAGTTAGGTGTCAGCCACCCCTCTGGCTGACCCCCCAACGATGTGCATGTTTATGGAGGTGTTCTCACAAACATTTGCCCAACGTGGTGCCACAGACAGGCCCCGCGACCATGAGGAGGTGTTTAGTTATTCTGTGTTCTGAATGTCACCGTGCTGCCGCTACAAAACACACACATGGCATTTCTAGACTTCTAAACGTAATATTTAATGCCGGATGAACAGATGTTGACAGAGCATGTAATAATCTATCACAGTCTGGTTTGAAGCAAACGAAATGATGCACACAATTATATTATTGCATCAAACTTTTGGGTAAAGGTAGAAAATGAATTTACGCAGCAGTTTAGTCTAAAAAAACCTGAACCTGACACACACGTACGCACCGAAACAAATACACAACCGTTTTTAAACACGATACACACAAATAATGATCATGTTCGCTGCCGGAGATGAGCCATGAACACATACTCATCATACACAGGCGCGAACACACACATGCACACACACACACACACATACAACATGTAAGCATCCAGACTGGGGAGCAGGCGTCCTTTTGTTGGAGGGAGAATGGGAAGTGTGAAGGACGTGATGAGGGAGATAAGTGTCCTCCGGGGCCCTGAGGTTACCCTAATGGTGTCATACATCACCCCTCACAAAGCCATGCAGAGCAAAGTTGTCAATGCATGAATGCTGCACTATTACTATCGGCCATTTTAATCATGGCACCTGTCACTGCGCTAATCAACACCATAACTTCACACTGGAAATCACTCATAAAAACACTCGGAGGCTGCCGCCTTACCAGCAACTGTGTACGGCTCAGACGGTAAGTTATGCAAAGTCTGCGGGCTGGATGGGGGGCAGCCGCACTGAAAGGTTGTGACTTTGTAGTGCATCATTGCCCTTGTTTAATGGAGGCTTGGCTTTTGCTAAGCAGTTGTTGTGACAATGCTAAATGCCCCTTTTATGAATGTGCTAAAAGGGCTTTCGCCCACTGTCAACGCCGGCCCCCAACACATACCGTAAAAACACACATCAACACAGCAAACTACAGGTCTCCCTCCAGTTCCCACACATCCAAGTACACAAGGCCCCATTAGCATATAAAACACCGTGTTTGCCGATGGTTTGGAAGACTGTTTCATGGTGCATGTACTGTACACGCAACCTTTCATGTCCTATTTTATGTCCTCCTTCGGAACATATCCTGTTTCAGACTGAAACACTGATGCTGCGGCTCCCAAAATAAGCCTGATATGTTGCCTGAGAAGCAGCAAATCAAGAGTTATGGAGGCAGCTGTAGAAGATGTGCTAAAATATGGATCATTACCAACTATAATGTTACTGATATCTCAATACGAGCGGGTGGAAACATTGACGGTGTTGCTTTCAGGATGGTTTAATGGTCCTGTTTGGGTAGCAGCAAAGCGACACTGGGTCGGGTTGCAAACTATTAGCATTCCTCTGCATCAAGACTGCGAGTCAGGATTCACTGTGGTGCCTCAAACACGACGAGCTTGAAGGAGCGTAATTATCAGCGTGTTCTTATAAACCAAAAAAAGATCTCAGTTTGAAACTAATTTAAAACATTTAGTAGACAAGCAGGGATCAGCAGCTTTTATCCTGAAAAAAAGATTAGCAAAGCTTCCAGTTGAGGAAATCTTCACCCAGAGACAGAGAGGCTGGAGCCTTGCTCTGTCATTATCAAACCTGTTTTAGCTAATGAGATGCAATATTGTTAATCACCTCCTCATTAAAAGTGACATCATGAAGGGGAAACCCAGTCACGGATGTTCCTGTAGCTCCGGGGAATTTCGCTGATATCCTGGCCTTGAGCTTTGGATAACTAAACACAGTTTCTCCTTTAGCAATGTTGAAAGTGCCACTCTTCATCATTATCATCTCTGTAGGGCCAACAAGGCTGGGTGGACCTTTTCCCAGGTGAGAGGTTCCCCACTGAGGGTTAGGGATTCATAGAACCTGCTTAATGATGCCCAAGCCTCCACTTTCTCCCCGATGCCATTAGAAGCTCGTTTTAAGGAGAGTGATGTGCCAGGCTTGCAGGATTATCTAGCCTTTTAATCTTCTAATCATAGATGAGACCCCTCCCTCTTCCTCTCACCTCCCCCACTTCCCCCCGCCATCCTCTCCATCTCCCTCCCAGGGTGGTGGGGAAAGTGCTGTCTCAGCGTTTTTCCCTCGCTGTTCTGTCTTTATGCTTTTCCAGCCCATCGCTGATCGGGGGCATCAGTTCCACCGGGGTGACTCCTTCGGCATCACGCTGGAGCTGCAGGAGTAGTCCTCTGTCCAACAAAACTGAGATAAAGAGAAAGATGGCGGGATGGGAGGTAGGAAAGGGGGGTCACAGTGACAGGAGACCTTCACATGGCAATGGGATTCTTGTTTGAGGGCAGAAAGTCTTATAGATGCTCTTAAAAACTCTCCCAAACCAATTTTACCAGTTTTCACACACACACACACACACACACACACACACACACACACTGCAGGGCGTAAACGTCAAACTCTCCAAATTGGATGAAACATTATGGGAAATATTATGAGGTAGCCTGCCGCTGTGACAGCTGGGGGCTTCTGGTTAATTGAGCTGTCGCCTGTGTTGCATACTAATCAGGACCTGAGGACGGCAGACGGAAGTTGTTTTTTTTTTAAGAAATCAGATAAAGAGTAGGCTCAACTTTCACATTTTACTCACTTATTTGAATGTGTTGATGCAGATCTTTTCGTCTGCAGCAGCTTCATGGCTCCTCCTCGTCCTGACAGCTTCAGACACCGTCTCCGAAACTTCCACTGCCAGAGTGAATGAATAATTTCCCATCTTTAAGCCGGACACACAGAAGTCTTTTATCCACAATATTAGCCAGAAGAGGAAGACAGATCTGAAAATTTAAACAGAACGGGGGGTGTGGGGGTTTGGGGTGGGGGGGGGGACTGCAGTACTTTTGATCACTGCCTTGACAAGACAGTGAAGTAACATTTAGTCATTAATGTCAAAGCGGATATATATTGCAGAATTTATACATTAGCATCAAGAGGAGCCTATTAGTAATGTAGCACATCCTCATTCGGGGGTCACTGCCGATGACTAATAATCTTATGCAAATATATTCTGCCGGGGAATTTTCTGATGATTGCTATATGCAGATTCAGCCCGGTCTCTTCCAGCAGAGATTAAAGGAGCTTGAACTGCCTATCAAGTTTTACATCATTAAGAAAACTTTAGTTTTAGTCAGATGCGTTGTCATTGCTTTCTTAGGCTAGTTTCTTTAAAGACTAATGCAGTACATGAGCTGTACGTAAAGGTATAACACAAATCTACCACATGCTAATCACACTGAAGAAAAAAATATTGATTTGCAGCCCGTTTTCAGCAGCCGCTGTACAAGGTAACCACGGAAACGTAGCAACTGCTTCATCCCTCTAACTGTGATATAGCTTCGTACTACCGTACTAGCCGCTGATATGCCCTCACAGTTGCGTTCACAGACTCTCTCTCTCTCACGCCATGTGGGAAGTGCAAGTTTCCGGGCGGCTACTTCATCAACATTTCTCGGCGGGTCAGTGTCCTTCGCTGAGAGAAGAGCACATCAATTCGGTGGGGACATCGATTATAGCCGCCTCTCGTCACATTGACCAGCTCATTAGCTGGACTTAATATACGCAGAGGGAGCTCTGAGGCCTGCGTGTCCGACAGGCGCTCTGCAGGATGTAGACGTTTCGCATGCCGTACACGGGCGCAAATACCAGGGCAGAATTTATGCTTTTTGGTAACATCAAAGGAATATTTTAATAACCTGAAAAACTATAGAAAATGAGACCTTTTGTCATAGCAAGAATTCCCTTAAAGCTCTTACACTTATTCCAGTGTCTTTGGTCCCCTGGAACTATGAACAACCATAGGTGAAGGAATCATGCCTGAGCCATGAATTGCTCTAATCTACGAAAAGATTTTAACAGTTTAAAATTATATTTAAAATGAACGTAATCGCTGGAGACTGAAAGCGCAGAGGGTTGGAAGGATTGGTTTCACGCGAGAGCTTTATTTACGCAAAGAAAAAAATGTTTTTCCTGTGATGGCAAACACTATTTACAATAGAAATCGCCTGTGGAGTTATGCGAGTATCCCTGTCTACGCTAAAACAATGCTTCCTCCCACCCATGTAAACACTCGCTCCAGAGCAAACCAGAGGGCCCCAGCTGACCGCCCGTCTCGTCTGTCCGGCCCACTTGCAGATGAAGGCCACACTGTGCCCATTGTTTGAGTAAATGATGGCTTAAGAGAGGAGAAAAGGAGAAAACTTGTGTAAACAAGCAGCAGCTTTCGCGTCTCAGTGTCAGCGCATGGGTGTCTGGTGGTAACCAGCGTTTTGTGTCTGTTGGTAGCGTGCATTCCTGCCTGCAAAGTCTGCACACACAGCTCCGCCCAGCGCGGCCCCTCTCGTCCGTGTGATGATTTACAAATTTGCGAAACCTCTCCCGGGGTTCTACAGTGAAGGTAAATAAAGTAAACCGCTGCAAACATCTGCCCGGATGATGTTTGGATCACATCTTCTCTGCCTGGTTTGGTGCCGTGAGCTTGGTGTCATGTGTTTTGTGTTGTGTGGATAACACTCTCACTCAAGCCTCTTAACACCACTCACTTTGTACGTTGTTGACCTCTGCGCGTCCTCGAGATATACCTTTTCGGGCCCTTTTAAGAGCTCTCCTTTCTGAGCTAATTGCCAGCTAAAGATGTTTCTTTATTAGCGTCGGGCTTTGTAATGCTGCCAAATAACACTTTATTGCCTTTTAATTAAATATTAATGGCAGTGTCATTACATCTTTATTCATAATTAAAAGCCCTGCCAATGGCTGGTACTGCATATTAATGTAATTAAACGTCAGAAGAGTGTGTTTGTGTCACTGTTCCGGTGCTGCTGTGTAACGATGGAAGCGCTTTATTTAACAGAATAGATTTTTTTATTAAACGATGCCTCAATCAAACAAATAAAAAAAAAACCCTCACCATTTGCTCTAAATGGTGCCGTTCTATTCCTTATCCTCCCAGACATTCTGTTCACCAACTGATCAGTGGCAAATAATTGAAAAAAAAAAAGCTGCATTCTTGCTAAAGTGACCCCCCACCGTGGCCCCTCACCCCAGCGTCAGGACTCCGTGAGCCGTGCTTGGCAGGAATAATGTGTGTTAACAAGGCAGCCTTTGTTGTTCCACCAGCGGCAGGAAGTTTCTGCCCTGGAAGCTAACGTGAAGATGGACGCCGCCGACGGTAAAAGCGGCGGTGGCCATCTTTAAATCCCCTTTGGTGGTGTGACCTCTGACCCCGGCTCAGAGAAGGTCAGACAAAATTTAGCTCGCAATGAATAAACTGACGGCCCGTTTTTAAAGTCAGCGCATTGAGAATTGCCTCTAGCTGGTGCATTTTATGCTCCGCATAAAAGCAGCACGCCTCGATTTTTAGTTTAGAGGAAACGGCTGCAGCAACGCGTGTCAGGATGTGTGAATTCTTTCCAAGGTGAATTTATCCTAATGAATCTATAACAGAGCTTTGCTTTGTGCTCTAATGAGGCAACAGATTGAAACTTGCTCCATGAAAACAAACTTTGCATCTGTTAAAAAAAATGATGCACTAAAGTGAGATATTTTATTAAAGTGAACGGATATTTTTCCCATTTGACTGCAATTATTAAGTGTTCAAAAAAGGGTAAAGTGCCATCCAGGGAGGCTCCCTGGAGATAAGCTCAGCGAGCCGCCCCAGCACTCGAGCCAAATCCTACATCCTCCTGTAAACGGAGAGCGGCGCGCAGAGGAGATGAGCGAACGTTTCCACGTGGTAATGAAACTCGAATTTACCCCGGCGCTTGCAACCAGCACGCATGCTGCAGTCATTAAAAGTCAATCAGGGTGTCTTTTGCATAAACAAATAGCTTCTGATTATTCCAACCTGTCATCCTCTGACAGCGTTAAAACATCTCTCAATTAGGCCGTGCCCAAACGCCCTCCGTTCCAAACACGGCTCTCTCTCCCGGTCACGTATCATTACTCCCTTCATGCCGAGGCCGAGGCCGCTCCCTTCGCTACCTCTGCACCCTGTGCACACCTTTCACTCGCTGCTACACATCAAGTGCTTGCGGCAGCAAACTCTCTGACCCTCGCCGAGATGACACCAGACAGAGCCTTTATTGTTCAGAGGCTGGATCAATTAGGAAACACCTTCAGGGCCTTTTTCTGGACACAGCTGGATGGATCGGCTCAGACTCAGGGGTCAAGAGATGAGCCGAGATAAACCACATCTGAGCACACGTTAGTGGGAATAAATCACCTGGAGAGGCTCATCAGCGTAGTCAATGATTTTTACCACATTCAGACCTTCTGAATGATTAGAAAACAGTTCAAAAGAGCACTAGTTGCTTTGTCTCCACTCCAAAATCTACTGTTAAAAGGTTTTCTTCTTTCTTGCTTCTATTTGAGCACTAATTTAATCTTAAACATATTAGATTATTTAAGTTGATTTATATACTTTGTAAAACACATGACAAACCCAAAGGCCTGTTTCTGTTCGAGCCAAACACATGGCAAAAGCTAATGTGATTGGTTATCATTATGAAACTATTCAGCCCATGTGGTTGGATTTAACACAGTTCAAATTCAATATATCTGGTATTTTCTCAAGAAATAAATCCGTTCAAAGGGAAATTACATCTTCAAGTGATCATCCCTTCGGTGAGCAGCGGGCCGTAGCTCGCTGGGCTTGCAGCCTCAAACAGAAAAGGAGGCTTTGTTATAGCTAAACCGCCACTTCTATATGCAGTTTCTCATTTACGCAAGAGAAAACAAGAACTCCACGAGTGATTTAATAAAACTCACCCTGATTTCAAATTAAGCGCATGTCCCTGAAGCAGCAGGCTGTGTAAAAAGTGCTCGTTTAAAACAGCTGTTTTAACACAATGATAGAATTGTCGTAGCTAAAAAGCAGCAGTGGAGGATTTTAGTTTCCTTGGAGGAGAACAGACTGTGCTGCAGAGCCGGTCCTGCTGTGGTCACACTTTAGAGTATTGGTACGGGAAAGAGAGGGGCTCGCAATGGCAAGAAATGAGCTGTTTCCAAACATGCAAGAGAAATTGAGACACTGACTCAAAAAATTCAATATTTACTGACGCACATCCGGTTATTTGAACCATATAGTCTAATTAGATAATACAGTAAGCATCGACGATGGGGGAAGTATGTGAGGACATCCAATAAACTTCACATGCTTTCTGTCTGAAAACATTCTGACAGCGGAGGAAATAAATAGAAAAATTAATCCCATGCATATATTCAAACACACACAGCTGTTCCGGAGAAATCGCCGTGTAAACACCTCCACCTCTAAATAGATAAACAGCAGACCACACACAGCTTTCCTTTGTCTCACTGCCAGAGCCAGAGTTGGTGTTGAATCAGGTCTCATGTCATCAGCAATATAGTGTTGCAACAGCTACAGTTGAACCTGTGTGTGTGTGTCTGTGTCTGTGTGTGTGTGTGTGTGTGATGGAACTCAGCTGCACATGAACAGAAATTCTAGCAGGCAATTCTCCTGACCTGTCTTTGCATCTGCTAAAACTGACCAACCACCACCACCACCTAACGGGTCACCTGATGTGTCGACATCGATGCTAGACATTTCCCCCCCCCACACACACACACACACGCGCGCATACACACACACAACCCAAGGATGGTTTGACAGAGTAGCCAAACATCTCACAGCTGCAATGTGTTTTGACTCCTGCAAAACTGAGACACACACGTGTATTACAAACACCTATGACACGCACACACACACACACACACACACATACACACACACACTGCTATAGTCAAACCCACAGTCCTGTCCTGCTTCCTTTTCTCTCCATCTGCAGTAATATTAGTGTGGCGACAGTCAAAAACATTAGGTGCTCAGACTGATATTAGATTAAGCTAATCAAATTCCAGGAAAAAAAATTTCAGAACATTTTGGGAAAACAGATATGTAATGGACATATTATCACTTTTTTGTGTCAGTTTTAAGCGACTGATTCTCTTCCTTTCCCTTTTTTGCGTGCATGCTCAACAAAGCAACAAAGCTACATTAACACTGAATTGAGCGTCCCAAACAAGTTGTCTCCTACTAAAATCTCCACCCAGCTGAGGGCAGGAGGCTGATTTTGATTGGCAGCACGGGTACTCCCTGTCTATTAGTGCGTTCAAGAAACCCAGGATGTGGAAAGTTTCTGACCTTCAAGCAAAAAGGGGATGGCGTGTTAAAGAATACCAGTACAGGAAGCCGAGCTGAGCAGCTCTTCAGGCCCCGTGACCTTGACCCCTCCACAGGTCAGAGACTTCCCATGTCCCCGCAGTAACACTTAAAGCTCCACAATGCACAAATGTCTTCACATCAGCAGCTCCCTTGTCTTTAAGCTCATGGCATCTTTGGAGAACCTGTCAAGGTTGGTATTTTTCGTTTTAAGGTCATTAAAAGCAGGCAGTTTTATACCGTAGTGTGTGTATGTGTGTGTGCACAGATGTACCAGTTTTGTCTTCTATTGTCGTCTGTGTTAACTCAGGCGAACTGGTCCTTAAAGATAGGCGGTTTATTTTACTGCAAAAAAAAGTGTTTTTCATTCGCAGATGTGCAGTTTAGAAGAACAAATAACCCCAGCGGCAGAGGGAAAAATCGCTACACAAACAAAGCTTCATTAACTCATATGTTGGCTCAACATTTGCATTAACGCTCCGGATCTGCGCAAACTTTCCTTAGCCTCGTCGCAACGCTGAATGCCTGAGTGGCCGTGCAAAGGCGTATGGTAAAACACACTCTGTAGAAGTATGACAAAGGCCGACTTCTCTTCCGGCCAACAAAGGAGTCCAAGTTTTGCCGTCCTGCACAGCTGCCCAGAATAGGCAACACAGACTCTTTTGTCAGGGTGAGTCAATCTGTGTGGGTGTGAATGCATTAGCCCTTCACAACAGAATGATGACCCTGAACTCCCCCGCTTTGCTTTCAAATATTCTGTGATAGGTTCTCTCGGTCATGTTTAGATCACATCCGGGTGACCAAGTGGCACTAGAGAAGATGAATAGTGACCATTGAGATGCTGAATAATTATACTTGGACCTGTGAGGCGGCGAACACATAAACCCTCAGAGGGCAACATGACAAACATGTTTTTCGCAGCGCGGTGACAAAGAGCGTGTTTGGATGTGATCTGAGTCATGCAGCGGGGTTATCGCTGTGGCGGCGGGTCTCCGGGCCTGCTGCTTATCCATCACTGCGCGCTGCCTTTTACTGGCTGACGAATGGATTCGTGTGGGCGTCTGTGCCTGTGAGCGCGCGCACATATCAGTGTGTGTGAGTTGGAGGCAACGCTGGCATGCACATGCCCGTGTGTGGCATTATAAAGTATGGGTCTGTGTGTATCACAGCAGCCTGGGGAATGGAACGGACCACAGCGGCAGATGACCGCTCGCACAGTGGCCTGAGTTCTCTGAAGTCACGGTTTCCAGCAGCAGACAGACCGCTGGACTCTGTCACACAGACGCTGCATCTGTGCAAAAGGGAGTTCTCATGGAGGTCCATTCAGTACCAAACACAATCCGCTCGTTGAGGGGAGCCAGCGGGATAATGGCCTGTTCTAGTCCAACACAGGCCAGAATCCCTGGGAATTACACCCGTGTTAGATGAATCCGTGCTGCGCGATTCAGGCCGGTTACACTAACGAACAACCGGATCATTATCATGTGTTAGTCACACAGTTTGCTCTGTAGTGGAGGTCTGGAAAATGCAAAGTCATTTATTAATTATAGATGAGTGAGACAAGCGGTGTAGAGGGTAAAGGGATTTTAGAAAACAGCAGAGACGATTAGAGAGGAACTGTACAGAAAGTGCTGTGTTTATTACTCCCGTTAAGATCTATATGCTGTTACCAAGAGCTTGTTATGTTGGAAATGTGTGTCTTACAGAAGTGATTTTGGAGAATTAAATGATTTAGACTTAAATCTGAGCAGAGAAGGAACTGAGCAGTGTTTTTTGGTCAAAATCTGATTTTGAAATCTCCAGTCACAGATTAATCATCATTTTAAACATCATTTTAACTCAAATTTCAAATGTTTCTCCAGATTATTTCTGATTCTGCCTCAAATTTGCTGCTGAATTGGAATCAGAATTATCCTAAACACCTGTATTCATGATGGATTTCATATAATAAATGATGGTAAAATAAAATTAAATTCAGGGGAGGGAAGGGTGGTACTGATGGAAACATATTAGACACACACACACACACACACACACACACACGGTCTCTGCTGCTCCAGTGCATTTGTACACATCACACGCATGCTTTGCACATGCACAGCTTGGCCCATTAGCGATGACATGTGACGTTTCGATGAGGCAAATGAAGCTCAACAATTGATGTCAGAGCCTTACAAATTAAACAAATGGGGGACCGCCATGGTGTATTAGGCACCCCAAACCCCCTGATGAACACAGCCGCGGCACATGCCAGCAGGACAACATTGTCTACCTCATCTCTCCTCCCCTAAACAAGAAACGAAGGAGGAGGCTCTGCGCCCCGCACCCCCACACGCGCGCGGAGTAATACACACATACTACAGTTAGTCAATGAGAAAACTCAAACCAAGCGTGCATTTACTGCCAACTGAGCCCTTTGACAAGCAAATCACGAGTGCAATGTATTAAGTTTTACGTAGCGTTATTGAGTGTGCGGCAACGTTGAGGCCATAGCAAAACTCCAAGGTCATGATCAAAAGGTGAAGAGCGGAAAAGACACCAAAGACGTTCCTGAGACATGATCAGAACTGATTAATTTGACCTAGATGGATCATTTCATTAAGATTCTTGTGTTCATCAATCAGGATTCAATGTTGAAACGTGCTTTTACAACCATCAACATACACACATCCAACACTGGAGCTGCACAAGTGTTTCTGTTTGTGTGTGGACGTGTGTGTGATGGACAAAGGGAGAGCTTTTGTTAATCCATATGCAAACACGTTGTCCTATTGACAGATCTTCTGAGGGGTGAAGCGTCCCAGGAGGAGAGGAGAGGAGCTGGTGATAGGGATCGCTACGATTCACAGCACCTGCACACACTACATGCCAGAGGCAGTCACGTCAAATCTGCATCACACACACACACACACACACACACAGGTTTGAGGCTCATAACACAATCCTGCAAAGAACATAAATGAAAAACATGCTCCCGCTCAAAATCACACATGTACACAGGTGTGGCAGGTCCATTTTGTTTTCACTAACCCCAGCAGCCCTTTGCACAATCCCCAGCAGATAGGACCGATGTTTCGGCGCAGATATAGGTGTACGATTTCTTGTTTGGCTTTGAGAAAACATGGCGTGATGGCAGGAGAAATTGTGTGGGGGAATAAATGCATCGCCTCTGTTTGGGAAGGATGCCTCATCATAAGTCATTGTCGGCACGCATGATTATGTGTGCGCGCGTGCGTGTGGGTGCGTGTTTGGAGACGAGAGGAGAGATGGAATATCTAAAAGGGGTTAAGTGCCAGGGTTACCCATCCAAGGAGCATTAAATGAAGGCTCTCACTTTGATGGACACCAGAGCTGAGATCCCTGATGTCCCAAAATATTAGGTTTCTCTTCTAATAATGTTGGAAATATTGCCTACTGTCATGATTAATCTGGCCGGCTGCTGGGCCTGATTGCAGGTGACGCGGTCACAGCACAGTGCCCGTGTTAGTTTCCACACACCGTCAGCTTCGCTCCTCGCAGAGCCGCAGCCAGCAGCGGGGTGGATCGCGCCCGTCGCAGCTGCGGCTAATGCGATGTGACAGCAGAGAAGGAAACCTTTATTTTAATTCAAACAACAAAAGCCAAACAGTCAAACTTATCTGTATGCCCAACATTTTCCTTTCAACATATCAAGGTATTTTGCTCCCTTCTCCATCAAAATAGTTTCCATTTCCTCTGTTTTTCATCGCCGGCGTTAACCTTGCCGGAACGATATCTGGCAGAGGAAGAGAGGGAGACGCTATGAGAGGTGGAGGTATTTGCAGATGTGGAGGAAGGCACAAAAACATTTGTCAAATCAAAGGTTCGAATTATTGCACAAAGTAGGGTCAGTTTCACATGCCTCTTAGAGGTTCCATTGTCCTGACGAAGAACAAGACCCCCTTTATGTGACAAGCTTGAAAAACAACGTTGGCCCTCCTCATAATCGAATCTGTGGATCCCAACAGGCGAGCAGGCCCTGCCACTTGGAATTCTTTGCATTGGCCATGGTCAGGATGTGCCGTTTGGCCCCAACAATGGCAACATTGATTTTAGCGCCATGAGAATTTTGGTTGAGCTGTAAAAACTGGGACTGAGATGGAGGGGGGCGGACTGATCCTTGCCTTTCCCAGGAGGGCTGCGGGGGGAAGGTGAGTCACTCATGGGCTCCAGGGCTCTGACCCACTGGACCCTTGTCCTAATTCAATCAGTGCGAGGACCATTAGCCTACCATTATCAGACATTATCTCTAAGACTGAACAGGACAGTTATCTCATGCCAAAGCTGGAAAAAAATTGCACCACACACACACACACTTCCTGTTCTCCTTTTGTGCAGATTGTTTCGCCACAATTGTTCCTTGTCTGCATGCATCGTTTTGAGAACTGGTGTTTTGAGGAGCTAATGCTGAAAACCATGACTTGTTGCTATGAAGTTGGGGCTAAATCTGCACAGGCCCTCCTGTTTAGCTGCATAGTAGCTGACCGAGTTGATACAAATTACCCCTATTTTCAGTCTACCAACTGAGTTACCGCTTACAAGGCAGAGGTCAAGCCAAGCCCTTTCATCCCGGGCGTCTTTTGATGTGGTTGCAGACCACTGTGAGACTTTAGCACCAAGCATCTCTCAGTGGTGCTGGGAGGAGGGAATGTGGAGGGAGGAGAGCCCCAAACAATGGGCCTCCTTAGAAAAGCCACTAAATCTCAGTGGCTAACTTCAAAAGGGCCCCTGGTGTCAAAGCCAGTGTTGTGGCTGGAGCTGGACACACTGTTTCCCTGGGTATAAATGTTTTATCAGAGGGCACACCTCCTCAGGCTGGCCTTGTCACTGTCAGAGGTAGGAGGAACAAGGGGATGCTGTGTGTCCCCCAAGAGAAACATCAAACATAATAGGCTTTACATGCATGAACACAGCCAGGAAAAGTTGGCCATAAAAGAGCTATAAGTTGCTTTTTGCTCCTGGACTATGGCTGAATTATACTAATAATAGAATGGTAATGCATATCAATATGTTGTAATTTGATAAGAAACAAACCTGTCTCTAAAGATGAAATGTTTAAAAATGACTATGCACATGTTCCATCTGATTTTAGAATGTCATATTTAGCATCACAGACATTACAATTTGTTAAAGCATCCATAATTCATCACCAGTCAGTCTTGCCTCCACGTGTTCCGCACTATCCCAGAGAAGATGGATGTGGGAGCAACGTTCTTTGAGCTCCAGATGGTACATTCCTAACAATAAGGTTTAGGCTTCCATCCTGAAATGATCTCCTTCCTGTGTGTGACACCAATGTATCATCATCAGGCGGTAATGAGGGAAACGCTCCCAAATTAAAATCAAAAATATGCCTTTTCGTTTTCCTCGTCTGGATTCGTCCAAAAAACAAGGTTTTGTATTTCGCCAGTCTCGGAATCATAAATAAAAATGTAATGAGGAAACAAAATATGATAAAGGAAGGAATTTGTTTGTCTGATTACAAAATTAGGATTCAAACTTTACACTGTTGTCATCTGTTCTAGATGAAAGTTTTATTTTGTGTTGAATAAAATTAGGAGGGAAGAGGATGCGTCACTGTGGATTCCCATAATTTTTGACAATTGTTTTGGCTAGCTGACCCTTTCAGCTGCTCAGGCCAGAATAATATCAATCAGAACCTCATTTGGCTTCTTCATGCTCTGCATCTTTCATTTTATCAGATTAGCCCACATGACAATAGAGCTAAATGACAAATCTAAAGCCACAGTTTCGAGTTATGAGGCGAAAGCTCACAGAACTATTTTGAAATTTAAAATTTAGGTCCCTGTAATGCCCTTGTGTGACCCACATCACGTATTCCAGACTTAGCGTGAAAGAGATCTAATTTGTTGACGATCGCCGCCGATCTCCTTTAAACGGCTTTTAATTGATAACGGCGAGGGAGAGCGGTGAACTTTAAATAGACATTCTAATTATCGGCTTTAAGAAGCAGGGGCTTTTTGGGAAATGTTATGGCATTTGGAATGGGATTAATGGGCGAGCGAGGCGCTGGCCACCCTGCAGCTAAATGACATTAAAGAGGGAGATGAGTGGTGCCGCTGAAGGGAGCAAACCCACTAGTCACAGGAGCCGGGGCACCCACTGCCTTGGGCGTACACACCGTGGGGTAACGCGTGGGTGAGGAGGGGGGCGGGGATCACCTCATCAGGAAACTGTAGGATCAGACTTTTACAAAGCAATAATCCGGTAATGCAATACTCGCATTCTCAGCCTTCTGCAGGATGATTTTCCAGCCTCCTGAGGCTGAAGATCTGATCTAGTTTTTCATCTGTTTGCATGCTGGAAAAGAGCAGCGAAGTCATTGTTCTGATCTCCTCTTTTTAATTAAACAACATTTTCTGGAAAAATAAATTAAACCATTCAAATTTAAGAAGCAACGGGAAATATGCTTATTGAAACATTTATTGATTTAATGGACGCCCGTCTGAGCCCGGCTCCGAAGCTCCAGCACACGACCTCTGACACTCAAAAACGTCTCAACAGACACCTCTAAAACTTTAACAGCCTTGTCTAATTCAGACTGCCTGGTTCTCAGTGGGTCTCGGTGGTCTTGCTGAGTGTTCCAGACGGAGGTCCCCGTCCCCTGTGGATGTCCACGGTCTGCAGAGACTGGGGGTCGACTCTGATGGATCAGCTGGGGGACAGGGGTTCCAACCAGAGCCTCAGGGTTCAATTCGTGGAATGGTGGACTGACAGTAAACCACATGGAAAAACTGGGGAAACTGTTAAACTTTAATACAGACAAACACACAAAACAAGCTGCTGAGCTTCCATTCTATACAAGCACCTATTTATTACACATTAATGTGGATTTTCAGGATTATTGTGGTGTTTGCACTGTTTTTCAACTTCCCTTGCAACATTATATCTATAACCAGAAGACACCTCATTGTAATCCTTTTAATTTCATCTAAATTTGACCAATACTGCCATAAAATATTAACAAGAACATAAATATACTGTAAACTTCATAATAATTGAAAACCTGCATACGACCTGGCTAAAACTGAACACTTAATTTTAAGAAAAGAAAGAAAAGAAACCCATGTCTTTTATAGAACATCACACAAAATGTTTTTTTTTTCCTGAACCAGACCCCAGTGTCAGGTGGGGGGGTCCCCTTATGAAGTTCTAAAATGTGTTAGGGAACAGCCAACGACTCCGTGGACCCCATTTTGCTCGGCCCCAGGCTATAGGATGAGACCTGGGGAGAGTTGAGATGAGGCTGTCACACTTCCCATAGATCAGTCATTATCACTAATCCAGTCACAGCACTCTGGGATCAGCACCAGGCCCATTCATCTAGAACCGTCATTAAAGAGCTAAATGAGAGCTGCCTCTGCTAATGAGGTAATGGGAATTTCTGAGCAAATGTGTGTGTGTGTGTGTGTGTGTGTGCGTGTGTGTGTGTGTCCTTGTACTTGCTACACACTGAGTAGCAAAATACTCATTCTGCTAGCAAAGTGGGGACATTCTGGTCGATCCTCACAAGCAGCCAAAGTGAAGAGCTAAGACGACATACTGAATGTAAAATCTTGCAATGATGGAATTTTGAGGCAGGGAAGCAGACACAGAGGAGCAGGAAGAAGACAGCCAGGCCTGCAGAAAGCAGCTTAGGATGTGTGTGTGTGAATCAATTTGCAGCTCTCCCGTCAGTATCTGTATCACTGCGACTCCGTTTCTGTTTACCGCTTTCCCTCGCCACCCGTAAACAAAATCCAGAGATGTACTTATTGCTGATTGCCCTTTAATTCAACACAGCCTCAGACGCATTTACGCCGCTGTTTTCTTCTGTTAACTGCAATACCACCAGAGTAAACTTTACTGCCCTCTCAGATATACTTCAGCCCAAAACAAAGGCCTGTCAATGTCGTATGAAGTGGGGATGTCAGGCTTTACTGTGTGACAGAAATCAATTATTTCTGCCCATGAAGCTTCAAAATATTTATCTTGCCCTGTCTCATATGATGCCAAAGCCTTTAAAGGCAAATAGACGTTTGCATCAAAGCCACATGGGTGTAAACAGCCAGATGGAAAAACACTGCGCGACCACCCGAGTGAGGTGAGAGAAGTTTGGGAAAAGACAGTCAGCCAGCATCAGCCAGTACGAGCGAACGTGGAGCTTCTGGCAGATGCTGAACTCACGTCACAGCTGAGATCCTTGTTGTCTCATCATCAGCAAAACAAAACAGCAAAAATTCGAAGCGTAAAGATTAAGACGAAACAAAGCAAAATTTTGGTATTTTCTCTTTCTTGCAAAAGAAAATATTAAATATTTTGTTCAAGGAAGAATCGTGTGCATATGAGAAGACGCAGCCATGTTTTAAAATTGCAGGCAACCGAGATAAAATATACATGCGTAAAACTACCGAACAATGTCTGTATGTTTCTGTGTATACTCTGTGCCTGTGTTGAAACCCACATATGAGGGAGCAATCAGTGCTTCCCATGTTGTTGACACACGCTCACACACACGCACGGCGCTGAAGGACTCGGTATGGCAGACATGATGCTCCTGGGAATAAACACAGGCTGCCGTTGGAGAGGTTTATCTTTCCGTGTTTAAGTGAGTGGTTGAAGACAAGAGGCGAGTAAACAGGAGAAGCCTTTTAGGAGCACAGAAACAGTAACTGTTTCCACATCTGGCCCCCTGGATGGATGCATTGACACAGCACAGCTGGCCCTATACGGCACTAAAGCCACTGATAATCTCTGAGTGAATGTTCTCAAACATAAATATATCTACTAATGAACTTGATTTATTCTTTTACCGGACTGATTGATTTTTACAGAACTCGGTAGAAGGTGCTTTTCAGAACACAGAACAGCATTTTTTTGTGACATCAGAAGCTAATTTCTGTCTTTGCAACATGAAAACTGACTTGACTTGAAGTTTTGTGCAAATCGCTTCCTAAAAACAAAGTTATCACATTGATGACTTGCTTGAACTTAGAGGCGTTGCCCAAACTCCTCAATGACTTTTATTTGCAATACATAGTTTATTGTATTGTATTGCAAAACTTTAACAATACAGCTAAAGAACCTTCTCCTCAATCGGATCAGCTTAAAACTAGTTTGACTAGTTTGTGACAGTGTAAATCTTTTCAGTCATAACAAGTGAGAACCGTGAACTTCTCCTTCGTCTCTACATCCGTGAGGTTCACATGTGTTCAAACAATATCAGCGGGAAAAAGGGGTAAAGCTCCAGCTGTGAGCAAGGGGCAGCGCAGTGAGCAGAGATGGAATGGAGCTAAACTAGAGTCTCACGTGCTAAATGAGCCAAAGGTGGACAATTACACGAAGCTATTTTGTTTTGGGGTTTTTTTTAGCATAACATAAGCGCTTTTATCAGATTTATCGGCATATTTTTCTGATCTCCTGGTTGCTTCAGAAGTGAATTAGTTGACCAAGTGCATGTAAGCACGCTGATCATCTACCATCCCTTCATCTGTCTGCTGTCATCTCACAGACGAGTCCCCTGAAGAGGGGGAGGGTGGAGCCGGAGCCTCATCACCATGCTAAGTGTTGGCAAATTGTTTTCGTCTTCTTCTTCTTCTTGTGGGGGGAGGCTGGCGGTCAGGACGGTCTGCCACGCAGGGGCTGTTGATCTCTGCACGACACGCCGCCCTTATGGTGTTGCACATGGCCCTCCATTAATAAACAAATGAAGGGCTCACCCCGGAGGTCAGCCGAGCTCAGCTGGCCCATTTGCGGCGGCGATCTCTGGGCTCACCGAGCTCCAAAATGGCCACACGCTGCGTCTGCCTGTCAGACGGCTGCTAACCTTGTCTTTGGTGATGGGCAAGAGGACCAGGAACGGGAAAGGTGGGGGCACAAAAACAGAGGGAGGGGGCATAAGAAGGGGGCATGATTGGCCCTCCTCCCTTCCCCTCTGCTGATTAGTGTGAGTGACAAAGTGGAGCAGAGAGTCCACTCAGGCCTTCATAATAAATCTATCAGGGAGTAATAGAATTCCATCAATCCTTGGTCCCCCTGCACACCCTCCTTCTCCCCACCCCTGGAGGGGTCACCATGCTGGGGTGTGTGTCTGCACGGTGGTGGGAATGTGAGGAAGGAGTGGGGGGCGTCCAATCCTCTGGGATTGCACAACTGTTATTATTCAATTACACTCTCTTTTCTCCTCAGTTAAAAGACCATGATATCATTATCACTTAATGAATATATATAATTGGATCTCGGCTGCTGCTCTCCCCCTCCCCGATCTGGTGAATACCACTCATAGGGTCGCTGCTCGCCTCCCTCTGCCCTGCATCCATCACTGTGTTCATTTGTTGTTCGTTCAGGTCAGATTTTGAGCGCGGGAGTTTCCGAACAACAAGGATTCTATCACTGAAACAATATGTGCATTCTATATGTAATTATAGCAGGTCCCATGCTTTGCCTAATAATAATTATTTGTGCAAAGGAAGTGAAAAAAATAGAGGTTTTTGCTATCCTAGATTGTTTTTTATTCAAATGTGTCTCCTGACTAGAATGAGTGTGGACAGACTCCCAGAGGAATCAGCAAATGAGAGTTAGACCTGTGATGGTGACGGCCATCAATACCCTTTCAATCTGTGGGGAAACAATGAGAGAGCGTGACACCGGCGCTGGTGAGCGACACTAAAAACATTGATTTAGCATTTGTCCACTTTATTTGGAGTGAGACAAGGTTGACGACAAGAAAGGGAGGTTTCGGGGGGGGTTTGGCTCTTTGAAAGAGGCAAAATCAAGGAGTGTTTGGCCTCCTCCCATTCAGATGTTGCCTGCTTGTTGCAACCCAAAGCCAACGGTTCCTCCCCTCCACATTGTTGGGGGTAAATGTGGCATGGCGGGGGTCGATTATGTCTGTGTAAATCAGCTGTGGGGAAAGCGTGCGAGGCGGTGGGAGTGTGTGCATGTGTGTGAGGCCCGCACACTCACGGACGAGGACGGGGCGTACACAGTCATTAATCCTTCTTAAAAAAGACAGTGTTGGCAAAGTGGCAGCACCCTAATCCAGCTGCTCCCCCCACAAATACACTTCTGACATCCCATCTGACTCCCACCCGTCATCCCACCTCCTCGCTCCTCCAGCCCAGCCTCCTCCACCTCCGCTCCCCAACACGCTGCCCAAAAAGCCGTGAACCCCATTCTCACTCACTCACCCATCGCTGCCATACATCACTCCAAATTAAATTTACATTATGCCCTCCTCTATCAAAGAAGCGGCGAGAGAGGCGGCGAGGGGATGAGATGGAGGGGCTGACATCATTACCCGGCAGCAGAGCACATGACTGTCATCTATTACACCCTTTTATACACATGTCTCAGGATTTTACCAAAGTTCATGCATACCTAAGTGCAAGTTTGTGTTAAAAATTAAAAGCTCTTTTAGGAGGACAAAGGAGTTTCTGAACTGTTGACTTTGAGAGGGGCTTTATTACCCCCAACCATGGGTGTCTGGCATTGCTATAGACAGCCCCCATCCCTTCCTCTCCCCTCTCGGCCTCTTATCTCTCTCTCTTACTCACGGGTCCAGCTGCCTCCTCTTGCACGGTTTAGCACCGGTGGGGGGTCTGTTTGATTATTACACTGCTTATTATCATGTTATCTGCTCCAGTAAAATACATGTTTGCCCCAGTGAGCTCCCTTGAAGGGCTCTGGACACTGAATATGAATCAAGCTGCTGCGTTTAATCTATACACACCTGAGTTAACAAATTCCCCAGGAATTTGGTTGATGTCTCTGCAGGGCGAAGGCCAGGAGCTGCTGACCCCTTGACCTCAGAAACATTTCATATCTTGACACAGACGACGTTGCGACTGAAATGTGGGTTGATGCTTTGACGCCGTTTTGTTGCATCCTTCTGTCCTGCGATGCTGAGCCGTGCTATCGTGTCACATCCCGTTGTGTCAGCCAGTGTTGTCCTTTTGTCACATTGCATTACGCTGCTGCACGTCAGGCTCTCTCCTGTCTGCGTCTGTGATGTGTGAGGACAGAGCGTTACCTCCCCGCACCGCTGGGGATATATTTGCATTGGAGCGTCTGAAAGCAGCTGGAATGAACCAGCTCAGTAAAGGCACCTGAGTGCCGAGCGCTTATGCTTTAATTGCTTCATTATCGTCGGCACTAATCCCTCTCCAATTTCGACACTCTCATTTTCCACACTAATTTCTCCAAGTCCCTCTCTGGCTCTCTCTCCTCCCACAGTCAGCGGTGCTATGGCACCTATTTGCTTTCCAAGGCAATGATAACAATTAATGCAGCAGTCGGCGGCTCTCGTTTCATATAAACCTGTTTTAGCCGACTAAACAAGGGGCTGCTGATAAACAGACTCTGGAGCCAAGGCGCAGAGCTTCACAGCACCATTTATCTCTCTAATTATGCTTTAATTACGACTGTGTATGCTAATACACCAAACATTTGCATAGAACATTCACACAACTTTCTTCTTTCTCTTCAGGAGTGCTGAGAAAAGGGAGCTCAGTAACTGCAGCGCTTATTAAAAAAGGGGTTACACTGTGTTAGATTGCATATGGGAATTGTTTGGAATTAAAAACCAATGCTACACTCATCTCTGCAAACAGTTTATGTTATATTGTTAGCTTACAGCAAACAAATTCGGAGCGATGGAAGAATTACACGCCGTTTTATAAAAGTGCAAAACATTATGCTCAATTTTACTGGAACTAAAATGATAAAAATGGTTGTAAATTAAAAAAGCTCGTTACGTTTTCCCCAAATGAAGCTGACTGACGTCTGCAACAGGGGATGATGTCATACTTCAGCCCTTTTGCACCAGTGCAGCTAAACAGGAACCATATAGTTCTGTAAGAGAAGATGCCATATTCAGCACGTCATAAAGAGGTTTTTAACAACCCTGCATATGTCAAACAGGTACACTTACCTATGCTTGGATCAAAAAAAAAAAAAAATCTAATCTAATCTTTTTCAGTCTTCAGTCCATGTTGTCCATTTTCTCTTTTGCATATATTTTAGCGACGCTCCCAAGTTAACTTCATGTCACTGAGGCATTAACATACAAATGAGCGGCAGATATCTTGCGATCGGGGCCCACAAAGGCCAGTAAATGCTAAGGAACCATCATTTACAGATAAGTAACCCAGCCAGCTCTTGTACATAATTCTTTATTAAGTCGTTTTGGCCAAAATCGAGGAAGTTAATTGGCCATTTGGAGACTGTTAAGGTTAGTGGAGGAGGTGCTGGTGACAGTGGTGGTACGGGAGTATAAAATAGGGCCATATACTGAGAGAAAGTGTATGAATTAACATGTGTGTGGTGGTAATTAGGACATATGACCAACTCCCTGATAATAGAAGTGATGATCTATCTCTGGATGATCTCATCCGCTGACTCCCCAACACGGTCATGGGACTGTTTCTGTCATCGTTTCTGGGAAGAAAACAGTGCACATACATGACGTGTGCAGCTCGCAGATTATAGGAGGTCTATCAACCTTTGCAAATATTCTTTTTAGACGTAGACGTAAATTTGATATAAATATCTATTCAGATTGAAGGATGTGAACAGAAGACTGTATGATATATCTGTAACATATACCCGGTGGCCTTTGGCCTTACCCTTCCATCTGTCCGAGCAGGAAATCTAACAGCGATGAAGCATTTCTTCTGTACCCATTTGTGACCTATGACCTCGTACTCAGAAGCAAGCACGGATCCCCACAGCAGTAAACGCTGGCTGCAAGTTGTGGCACATTTGTCACAATGTTGGTGAGGACTGAGAGAAGCTCTTCATTTCCCTGGTTTACTCCCAAGAGCAGGTATCAGTTGATAGCAGGGGAACTGAAATTTGTGTGCAGCCTTCGTGGCGTTTACATTTAAGCCGGACTCCTTTAGTCTCATTTCTCAGTTCTGTCATCAAAATTGAGACCGCAACTGAGAGGAGGACAAGACGGAATAAACCATGAAAACAGAACCAATAATATTTCCCTCACACGTCATCTATCTGACAGAGGACAGCCAAGAGATGGAAGGAAAAGACAGAGAAAGCTGGAAAAATCATAGCCTGCCCAACGATCTTTCATTCACTCGCCGCTCATCCATCCTCGGTGCACCTCTTAATTTGGTCCTGCTGCCGACTGGACAACAGAGACCTTCAGCTGCTGGAAACAAATGATGCGGTCGAGGAGGGGCAACAACTTACAGCCAGCAGTGGAACACTCGTCCTGAGATAATGAGACGGGGTGAAAGGCATTGTTCTTAGGTTAGTCAGTCGCTGATGAGCTTGACAGTCAAATTCACATCAACCTTGCAACGATTGCTTCTTGTCTTTCCGCTGATAAAGTTGCATTTTAATTCATTAAAATGAAAAACTGATGGGTGACTGTAGCTGAAAAGGAAAGATAGAAAAACCAAAATAAACCTGAAAAGCTTCAGTATTTTCCCAAAGATTCATTGCCTGGCCGCTGATTTGGTTCTTAAATGAAATACTGTAGTTAAACACCAGTGCTCTGTGAACACCAGTGGCTCCCATGATGTGAAAAGCAAACGATTAGATTCCATCAGGGCTCTATCTGCTACACACATAATTCCCGTCAGGTGATGCCGGTTAAAGACAGCTACTGTTGAAGGTGAAGAATCTGAAAGCATCTTTCAAAGAAATCAACTGTTTACAGAGGGATTAATGTGGTAAATTGAGAGGAATTCTGGAACAATAACCATGGGTCATGGGAGTTTAACCACGCCGTGTCCGCTTTAATCTGTACTGAGAAGTGGCCTGAAGCAGCGCAGAGCCTCTTATGTACGTCAGCACCGAGTTGATGGTTGGTGCATGTTGAGAACGAAGTTCTAATTTTGCCATAATCTGATTATTGAGTGGGCGACTACAGAGAGCTGCAAACCAAAACACAAACTCAAAGAGCTGTTTGCTCCCATTTTTAACTAGACATTAACTCCAGATACTATAAAAGAGAAATGCAACCTAAATAAACGTACATCCAGCAGAGTACGGAGGGATGGATCTAGGGCCGGTTGTGTTTGTTTGTCCTTGTTTTGGTCTGATTTTATTTTGACAGTATCCTGTCTTCAGGGTTTCAACCCTTGTGTTATGTCAGGTCTTAGGCACTTTCATATATTTAGTGATTTTTGTTGTTGTCAGATTGTGAACGGTGCTCCTAGTGCTCCCTGTGTTTCACAGACTGTATTTGAATCTGAATTATCAACTTTATCTTTCAACCTCCGCCATCAAACAAACTCATTTAGACCTAAAATCCTCACAAATGACGTCTCTGACACGTATCTGAAAGCAAACACTGGTGCTAAAATAAAAGCCATGTATGAAGTGAAAACACAGATAAACTTATGTACGTTTGAAATACAGAACAGATGAATTGTGCTCAGGGCTGCTGGCTGGCTGACTGGCTAGCTGGCTGCCTTTTTTCTCCCTTTATTCTTCATTGTTACTTGTCTTCTGTGGAGAGAAAGCTCTCTTAGTTTCTCTCTTTTTCTATTCAGTTGACATTCCTGATGGGGAAAATCCAGAATTCCTAATAAAGTGCAAAGCATTACATATTCAGGGAGATATTTTGGACAGCTCGCAGCTACAGTCGGTGCAATGTCCAGCGCCGAGAGCAGGAACCAGAGATCTGGAAATGTGTGTTACTTCCTCAATATTATCCTTGACTGGTTCGCTTTGTTTCAGATGTATGTCCAGACCATGTACACAGAGGAGCGACCCAGCAAAGGAATTCCTGCCTGCTTCTCAATGAAGCGGCCTGTGAGGGCAAATTTAATATGTGGTTTCGCTCAGACAATACAGGGGTTTGAGCAGATCTGTTGTGCCCCGGAGCTGGGTGATGAAGAAGAGCAACACAGAGGAGAATGAGGCCTTTGTGAGCTTCTGAAAATTTGCAGGCCGCTCGCAGGATGTCATAAAACGCGGAGGCCCTGTCGGCAAAACAGAATAGTTAACCATTACATAAGTGCTCCAAACACTCAGGAGAAAAAAAGCGACTTCAAAGAGTCACTTTGCATCACTGATACGACGGATAATTCTGCTCCAAACTACAAATCTGGCTCTTTTTGGAGCTAAGTTCCTTTCGCAGAGAGAGAAGTATGAGTTGAGCAGCACAGACTGTATGTTTCTGAGACTCCATATATATATATATATATATATATGTTCATGCAGGACATATTATCATTTCATATCATAATTTACAACCCCAGATAAAAATGAAGGTCACTCGTCATTTCTGCTGTTGCAGCGGCATAAAGGGAAATATATCGCTGCCCAGAGATCCACCATCTCCGTATGAGATGTACAAGGCAGTTCACAGTTTTCAGTCAGTAAATTATAAATCATTTCCTGTTGAAATATATTCTGCAAAAAAGTCACATGGTGCACCCAGACTGCTCAGACTGCTGTTGCTGTGGTTTTGTTGTTAATTCAACCTTTTCTGTGCCCATAATGCATCACCAAGTATTCACTCTTCAAGGATGCTGCCGCTGAAATCAACTCTCTGATTGCATTTTGGCACATTAAGTACTTTTGTAAACATTTGATAAAACTCAAAGAGGCCATTAGGGAAGTGAAATGACATTAGCAGCGACAACATCAGTCATGTGACGGGAGCGCCGCTAATATCTACTATAGATTGTTTTCCTGCAGAATTCTAACATGATGATTGAATTTGCCGTTCTGAGCCGCTTTCTCGGGTCCAGTCACATGGCCTCGTTAGCCAGTTAGTTCCTGCATGCTTCTCCAGTTATGGCATTAGGTCAAGCCAAAACTCCGGCAGCGCTTTGCTCATTCTCACACACAATTTAATGATGCTATTTCCACTTGTCTCCACGTGTTAGGATGAGCTAATTCTGAGAAATTCAAATATAAATAACACTGGATTACATTAACTGTGTTCATGTTAAAACATCCTGCAAATGTAACGATCCCGCTTTGGGCTTTAGCTGTCAAAAACAGCTCGTCTTCAAGGTCAACAATGTTACTGAGTAAACAGAGTTAATGACTGGATTCAATTAAAGGATGAATAAACTTCTTTTGTCATATGGCACAAATGTTTTAAGGTCTATGTTTGTCAGCTCAAACAGAAGACTCAGCGACTCGCTACATTAATGACCAGAAATATATATCTCATGAGGTCACGGGGAACCTTGACCTATGACCTCATCAGCTCACCTTTCAGTGTTTTTTTTTTTTTAAAAAGTACTTTAAGTTAAGCAAATTCCCCTCGTCATTTTAGCGATGCTGCTTCTAGCGAACTGGGCACATGAAAGGTAAAGACGTGATGCCACAACAAAATCCCTCCCTTGTCACCAGCCCGAGAATATCTTTGCAAAAAAGAAAACACCTGACCTTTCCAGAAAGAAAAAAAAGAGCAGGAATGGCAGGCAGTGACAAAGAGAAGCATGGAAAGGAGCTGATAACAGATGCACACTTCACATTTTGTGGGGTACATAGAGCACAGAGTCTAAAAAGGCCTCTAATTAACATTTCCGCCCGTCGGGACACAACAGCCCGCAGTTGTCTGTGCGAAGCCCGACGGTACATTTTGACACTCATTCATTTGCAAACAGCGGATGGATTTTATTTTAACATCCCAAACAACTCTCAGCATTGTGATTGCCATGAAACATATGACAAACAACCTCCCCCTCATGTCACTTTTCATGCCAGCACTGAGTCACACATCCAAGAGAAAGGACACACACACACACACACACACACACACACCCACAGCCCCTCCATTTCCTCTGACAACAGGATCTGCTTATGATCCCGTTTGACGGCCGAGCCCAGGGTCCTCACACACACACAACATGATTTGCAGCCTCGGTGTGTGGTGGCGCTGGTGAAATGTAGCTATTGTGCTGGACCGGTCAGGATGTCCCACAGATCAGACCCAAAGGTGCTTCCTGCAGCACCGCGCCAGAGCCCGTCGCCTCCAGAGCCACTCATTATGACATGCGAGGGGGCACTTGTGATCTTTTTAATTATTCTGCTCTTCATTTCTAACCCACCATTCAAAACGCAACACTAGAATGGATTGCCTCAAAGATCCATCTTTATAATCTTCCCCAGGACCATAAATTACCCAACTTGGGGCAGGCTGGACGGGCAGAACCCTGTCACGATGTTGGGGGCGCAGAGCTGAATGGGGCTGCTCTTTCGGGAGGGAGAGGGGGAAAAAAGTACACTTGTTATCTTGTGAAGCCTCAAACATGTAAGATAGAATCTTTTGAATGTCAGCGACAGAATTGGAATTAACAAGAGATCTTTTTATTGTCACAGAAGGTCATTAGGCTGCCAATCGGGGTAATTATGGAAATGATCTCCCCAGCTCTTTGGAATGTTTTCCTGCTTCCATAAGGACTTGAAAGTGTTCAATCAGCCTCTCTCGTGGGAAAGTTCAGCCATAACTGCAAGTGTACCAGCAAAATCAAATTAAGCAAAGAGATTTCATTAGTATTTATAGCCCCGAGGCATTTCTAAAAGTATGGAGCGGCAGAGTAATGTGGGACTGAGGGGAGGTGAATTATTGCTTAACGACAAAGGCCATACCTAGAAGACACATGGATAATGAAAAGGAGGCATCGATGGCATCTTTAAAGAGGATTCTGGAGGGAATGGGAAGTGTTGACGCTTGTGTGGCGACTTTGGACCCTCCGGGGCAGTTGTGAGCTGGTTACTTTGTTTGGACGTTAACACTGTTTTGGCTGTTGGCTTTATTATCCAGACACATTTCACCTTGCAGTTAAAACTATGAGCAAACACTGAAATCTGAGCAGAATTCTCACCTAATTTATACACGGGATGCAAGTGCACCAGACTCCAGTTTAACGAGGGACGTTTCAAACAATCAGCAACGGCTGATTTTTGTGTAAAACCTACTGTGGTGATACTGGTTTGTGCCCAGATCAACACTGGCGTCCTTGTCTGGTTTTTATGAACCTTTTGCATCCCTAAAGGTCACCAGGTCATCCTTTCTCTGCTGAAAATTAAATCTTATCACGGTTTATGTTATTTGATGGACCTATTTTATATGCATATAGAGTTATGAGGAGGTATAACCCATGTTAAGTCGAGAAATTGCGTGATTATCGTGATTTAGTCGTATTGTACAGCTGAAGGATGCATCTTTGGCCAAACCTGCATCAGGTTTGGCAGACGAAAACACTGTAAGTGATCAGAAACACATTCTGAATGAATCCATCAGGAGTGACTTCAGGCCAATTCTATATTTTCCCTAGTGAACTAAATCTTATTATTGTCTGCAGGGAGATTCAGGACAGATAGGAGCAGGGTCAGAGCCGTGCGTGGCGCATTCTAACACCTGATTTGAATCGCTGGGTCTTTCCATCCACTTAAGCTCAGAGTAATTGACAATTTGAAGACACTGTCTTTAATTCCAACAGACAGCAACGACGTTTGTGAGGATGAGGGGTGTGTGCAACAGATAAACAGGACGCTTCGTAAAGGAAATAAGAGCTTTAGTACGTGGGGGGTGTTTCACTGGATTTAATAAATCCCATTAATTTTCAAAACACAACAAGCATTTGGGTCAGGACTCAAAACATCAATTTTACCTGCTTCCTCTTCACATATGCACCTCTAATAACAGCTACGGGAAGAGGGTTCATGTGTGAGGGTTGAACCAAAAATAACTAATACATTTTGAAGAGTCCAAATGTATTTATTTATTAAACTGAGGTATTTTACCTCAACATTCGCATACCAAATTTAAATGAAAAGTATTACTTGCTTAACAACAATGTCGATGCTATTTTTGTGGCATGACTGTGGGAAAAGATTTTATTTTTTTCGTTAATCAAAGTCTAATGAGGTTTTTCAGCAGCTGCATTAACCTGTTTAATGTCGTCTTAGGCCGATTTGGCCCTGAACCAGGCCGCTTGCAGCCTGGTTGCTCAGTTTACAGCCTGAATCTCGACACCCTCGACGCGGTGATGATGTGTAACTTTTCTCCCATCATCTGAATGACAAAAAGCCTACAAACTGGGTGACATTGCTCCTACTTAACAAGCACGCATTGGCATGGTAATCTGGCTGCATTTAACAGGAGGTGTCACTTTCCCACCACGCACAAACAGCGCGGTTTCCATGCCTCCCCGGGGGCTTCTGACAGCCCAGAGCAGAGGGGCTGCGCTCGGCGAGAGGGGGCTGCAGGAGACCCTCCACAAGTCCGCAGGTTATGCGGGACATTATGCGTTATTCTGCTACAGTTTCGACCCTCTCGTAACCCAAACCACGTTTATATCAGACTCGAAACGACATTGAAAAGAATTCCTTGTTGAAAAATGAGATGATGAAACGAAAAAGAGATGTTGTGACTCCAACACCGACCCACCCACGTCTGATTCACCAAGAAGACAGTTCAGGTTACTGAGCAGGGGCCGCTGAAATGTGTCTCAGTTGGGATTCTCATGAACAATTTCAACCAAACAGCACACAAACAGACCCGCATGCTGGAAAAAATCTTTAGTAAAATTTGTTTGCATTTAACTGTTGGTATTAATTACCTCGCTTTCCGTTTACAGTGTTACATTTAGAGAAGTCCAGTTTTAATTACGCGCACACGCGGAGAGCCTGCTGAAAGAGGCCGCGCCACAGCTGTTTCCCGGCTAATTTCATGCTTTCGTGGCCAGCAGCAGCACCAACATTTAAAGAAAGCATAATTATCTAAAAATCAAAACGAAATCAACAAAATCTCTAATCGAAATGGAAAAAAAAAATGTAGGAGAGTTTTGGAAAATACCTGCGGCGGCCTGACACGTCAATACAGACGTGACACGCGCGCGCACACACACACACGCACACACGGAGGTTTCTTTGAGCAGCTTTGATGCTTTGTTGTGACTCTGGCTCATCTTGCAGGAGGAGAGTTAAATATGGGCTCCATCATGATGTTTGACACAAGCTCGCAGGTTGATGGAGTGGATTCTTTCAGATGGGCTGAAAACGCGGATTTTCCAGGGGGGTGAAATGTGGCTGAAGCCTACCTCTGAACGCCAGGCTTTACTGAATTAAAAACAAAAAAATCGAGATTATTTTCCGGTGGGGAACATGCGCTGTTTTCTGGAAAAAGAACATATTGTTTTTTATTAAATGTGACAACCTGCAGGTTTTGCTGCTGCAGCAAATAATTAACCCGTAATTACACAGCCATTCATTTACCTCGTGGTTTTACTGGCTGTTGCGCCCAAATGTTCACACACCTGATTAATTAAACGAGTTGCCACCCAAAAAGGAGAGACCGTTTTGATGCAGCTTTGCTGGCTGTAGAAGCTTGTTTTCTTTTGTCCTGTTCTTTGCAGATAAGTGTTGTGATGACTGATGGATAATTAAACTTAATATTCCTGCGGCCTGTAACAGCATTTTAAACATTTCTCCCGGAAATCTAAGGACTGAAAGTAGCCATATAATTTAAATAGAGGCCATATTCCTGCATTTTCGTTTAGTGTTCCCAGTAAATCCGCACAGTCTGTCCTTTTCTATATTTTGCTTTAAACATTTTACTGATTATTTAATATTTGTCTCCTTAAAATGCATCGAAATAATAATAAACTCTGCCACTATAGAATTTGCGAAGAATTTCTGCACGAATTTCCTTCAAGATTATAATAATAAACAATATGAATCTCTCGCTGACCTCCACCCATCACCCCCCCTGCTGAAGTGCTCTTGAGCATGAACGACCTGCTCCTGTGCAGGTGACCCTGACCTCTGAACCCCGGACAGAAGCACTTGGAGGAGAGGTCCCCCCTCACAGTGATCACGGAGCGTCACATTATTATGATCACAGTTATTTGTTCGGTGACCTTGGTGCCGGTTTGCGCGGACTGGTTCCTCTCCATCACCTGTGCGGCTGGATCTTCTCTGCCTTCCCCCTAATGGTTTCATGCTGGAGCGAGTTGGCTTATTATACTAAAAGGTTTTGTCGCGCTAAGCCGTGCATGTGTGCTTAAAACGTACATTTCATTAACAAACTGCGGAGTATAAAAGCGGATTTATGAGGCTTCAAAAGATCACAGGAAGGACGGGTTTCAAACCCCCTCCCTGTGCGGCAGCAGCCGGGTTATATCAGCAGTTATTTCACACAACACTAAGATTCTTGTATTTTTTTTTTTTAAGTGAGGCACCTGCTTCTATTTTTCACATGGAGAAAGACTGTTTGAAGAAGAGGAGAGTCTGTGATCCGAATATCACCAAAATTCTGGAAAATGAAAATTGGAAGCCAGGAAAGTTTGGTTCACACCTCCATTTTATTTCATCAATGCTTTCTGGAATTCGGCTGCTTTTGGGGGAAACATAGTAAACATCTAACTAAGTATAAAAAAATCATTTTGGAAATCAAGTCAAAAATTAAAAATCCAGGAGGCGCGTAAAGCTGCGCCAAACTGGATTTCAAAAAAAAAAGTTGACTCCTGGTTTCATCTGCTAAGTAGTCCGTATTGACGGAGCTCCAGATCACACAGGTCACAGAGAGATTAACACAAGTCTGTTTCCCTCCTTTGAGCCGTGCGCACATTATTAATGAGCCCGTTTGATTCACTTCAGAGGTGTGAGGCTGCATTCCCAACGAGGGACAAAATGATCGAACAATGTGAAAATACAAAACAAACAAATCCTCGATATTTATTTCATCAAAATAAATACAAGGTCTTCTCATTCCCCTAGTCTGTGCTCTCACCCTGTGACATGTAAAATATTTAATATTATTTAGGAAACCAGCAGGTAAAAGGGTGAAATCGATTTTCCTCAAATTAAAAACTAATCTCCATTTACAGGAATAGGAGATTATGATAACACCGCATTTATTTCAATTTATTCACCTCAAATTGTCAGAAATAAGCCCCGCTGCTGCTGCTGCTGCTGCTGCTTATAGGTATTTTCATTGACTCGCTAAAAGATTTGCAATAAAATCAATCGAGGCTTTAAATCTTCGACATTCATAAGTTTAAAAATCACAGCTGTTAATCTCAGCGTCCTGCTCCTTCTCCAGTCCTCCCAAATGTTCTCACACTGCGGCGAGAAGCCCTGAGCCTGATCCGGCAACCTCTGCCTGCGCAGCGCACCTTCATGCTTGTGAATAAACGCTCTCTTTGCATTCACCCGCTGCCCGCATTTCCTACCTCATTCACATGTAAAACATACAATGATCGGGGTCGTTAGCGCCTCTTCCAAACTGTTAAGGAAATTCTTTATTCTCTCCATTCACCGCCGCTGCTGCCGCTGCTCAATATTCTTCCCACCTTCTGCTAATCCTGCGGGGATAAATAGACTTCAGTTGGCGTTTTGCATTCGCAGCTCGGATTTACGCGCCGGGAAAGGCTGCAGGTATGAAGGCGTGCGTTCACCAAATCAACAAAAGAAAACCGCGTTGGCAAAGCGACGGCAGAACATGCACCTGGTTTGGATTAAAGGAGAAAAGCAGCATTGCTTAAATAGGAATTGAACTGGAAACAGACGAGTTGCCAGAGTTGTCTCTGCATTTACAAAGTTCAATGCTGGGACGATTTTACGCACCTACGTTAATGTGCATCCTAGCCTTCAATCACGCAGGCCAATTTTCTCTCCCCCCTCTTCCTCCTCCTCCTCCTCCTCCTCCTCCTCCTCCCTCCGCCACCGCTAAATGGTCTATGACGAACGAACACAGAAATCAGCGGAAAGCAGCACTGCTGATGTCCCATTGTTGACAAATCCATGAAACAACTCCAGTTTGCATGGTTTAACAGAGAGGAGAGGTAGCGATGGGAGGCAGAGAGGGAGGGAGGACAGGAAAAGGGGAGGGGAGGTGGGCGTCTGTCGTCACCGAACCACGTGTCCTGAGCTGATAGTATATCTTATACTGAGAAAAGTAATCTATCAGACAGCCCTTTTAAAAGCTACGGCCTTTAAAAGCAGCAAGTGTCATCTCGATTTGGCTCTCCAAATATCACTTCTGCAGGAAATACAAGCGGCGAGAGGGGACGCGCAAAAAAGTACCGAGCTTTCCAAACAACTTCCAGTCGAGACGAGCCGCTCTGCACCGGCCTGCTCACTTACCGAGCGGAAAAAACAGTTGTAGACTGACTTTCTCTTTGGCCAGACTGGCGTTTTGTCACTTTAAAAGCTTTTTTTTTTTAATTATTTTTGGAGGGATCAGACTCTTTGATAGGGCAGCGTAGAAGTCCGACAGCACAGACGCGCCGTCGTGTGCGCAACGCTCCAGTTCACCGCTGCTTTTTCACTCCAGACTTTTGAGACAGCAAGTGCAAGTGGGCTGTGAGATGACCCTCTCTGGAGGCAGCGAACGAGCCAGCGACATGTCCGGCCAAACTGTGCTCACGGCAGAGGACGTGGACATCGACGTGGTGGGAGAGGGAGACGAGGAGGGCATGGAGAGGGTGGACAGCGACTGCGACAGCCCGGACATGCTTCACGACCTCCGCGGAGAAACTGGCGACGACGACCTGGAAGATGAGATCGAGGTGGAGAAGGAGGAGATCGGCTCCGGGGGAGGGAGCCCCTGCTGCGAAAGTTCCGGCGAGGGAGAGACGGGGAAGGGAGAGGGTCAAGAGCAGGGCGCAGCGGCGGTTGGCGGGATCCAGAAGCCCAAAAACAGTTTGGTAAAGCCGCCTTATTCCTACATCGCACTCATCACCATGGCTATCCTCCAGAGCCCGCAGAAGAAGCTCACCCTGAGTGGGATCTGTGAGTTCATCAGCAGCCGCTTCCCCTATTACCGGGAGAAGTTCCCGGCGTGGCAGAACTCCATCCGCCACAACTTGTCCCTCAACGACTGCTTCGTCAAAATTCCCCGGGAACCTGGCAACCCGGGCAAAGGCAACTACTGGACCATGGATCCAGCTTCAGAGGACATGTTCGACAATGGCAGCTTCCTCAGGAGGAGGAAAAGGTTCAAGAGAGTCCAGCCTGACATGCTGAGGGACCAGACCGCCCTCATGATGCAAAGTTTCGGTGCCTACAGCCTCGGGGGCCCCTATGGGAGACACTATGGGATCCACCCGGCCGCCTATTCCCACCCGGCGGCTTTGCAGTACCCGTACATCCCTCCCGTGGGTCACATGCTGCCTCCGGGCGTCCCTCTCCTGCCCTCGGCGGAACTGAACAGAAAAGCGTTCAACTCACAGCTCAGCCCGAGTCTTCAGCTGCAGCTCAACAGCCTGAGCACGGCGTCCATGATCAAATCAGAGCCATCAAACAGGCCGTCCTTCAGTATAGAGAACATCATCGGCGTGTCTAGCGCGTCTTCGTCCTCGCCGGGCGCTGCCCAGGCTTTCCTGCGGCCTCCAGTGACCGTCCAGTCGGCCCTGCTGAGCGCGCAGTCCCTCTCTCTGACCCGGACCTCAGCCGCCATCGCCCCCATCCTCAGCGTGCCGTCAAACATCATTTCTGGACACGTTTTACCTTCAGCGACGGCGGCTGCAGTGTCCAAGTGGCCTTCACAGTGACTTCAAAAACGAAGCAAATTAAACTCTTATTTTTATACACATTATTCTGCGGGGAGCGCCAAGAGCGCAAATCGCTAAAGACGCTGGACTCTATAGCCATGTAAAGACTGTTGAAACCGCAGAATTAAGAAAAAAGGACGTATTTCCGTACAGGTAATATTTGTAAATATTTGTAAAAAAAAAAAAAAAAAAAAAAAAAAAGAAAGAAAAAGAAATACCCGTTTGATCATACATGTCTTTCCTTTTCTTCCTGTTTCAGACCTGTGATATCTGATTATTTTATATTTTCTTTTTTGTATTGGAAGCTCAACTAGGCACAGTTTTGCTTCCCTTTCCAAGACATGCACAAAAAGCTCTGAAAAGTGTGTTTATAATTTAAAAAGATGAAATATATGTAATTCTATGTAACAATATTGTGCTGTAAGATGAATTTATTTGTAAATAAATCAACGAAAAAAGTAAATCTGTTGATCTAAATTCTTAATAGATTTAATAAGAATTATATACCTGACTTTGCAGTTTTACCGATTTTAACGCCGTCAGGCAGTAACAGTGATGGAAATATAATTTTTTTTGTGGCGTAAAATCTACTTTGGTAAAGGTGTATCACTGCGCATTTAGGAACACTTTACAGTTATTTTTTTATTTAATACCAACAAAAGGGGAACATTTTTTAGTCAGTCGGGTTTTTTAGTGTATTTTATTATATTCTTTTATATTGTCATACTTTATGAAATTAAAGTACTCACACTGAAATGTAATTATAAGATCGATTATTTTATTTATATAGATCATAACAATAAAATCATGAATTTAATTTTGGGCACACCAATTTGTCTAAATTTGGAAAAGGGCTTAAAATATAAAGATGCTATTAACTGATATTTACACTTAATATTTGGTAGTAAATTTCAGAAATAAATCTCAAGATTTAGGTGAATATAATGAAAGAATGTAATAGTTTTTAGGGCATATACGTGGCTGTTTCAGAGGATAACCCTGACTGTATAGGTCACAGCTGAGACGCCTTTTTATTTACTCTTACATCATCGCTCGGGTCGTTTTACAAGATATTCTTCGGCTTGGCGAAGCCAACAGATTCGCAGTTGTGTCTGGCTAATCACTTTCAACACAAACAGCAAATGGTGAGCGTGTGTGTGTGTGTGTGTGTGTGTGTGTGTGTGTGACGCACTATATTTATCTGATCCCCATAAGAAAGAGAAAGGCGCCTCTCTCTCTGCTTCAGTTCACTCTCAGATACCAAAGAAGGTTCTAGTGGAGCCAAGGAAGCATATTATTATTATTATTATTATTATTATTATTATTATTATTATTATTATTATTATTATTATTGCGTCACGTATTTCGTAATTAGGTTAAATATCATGTCGCCTGGAGGTCAGTTTAAGGTAGTTAAACAGTTTAACAGAGACTTTTTTTTCCTTTTTTTTTTGGAGATTTCGTCTAAATATTAATTGAGAAAGAATAAAATAGCGTCAGGTTGTTTAATTAGTCCATGAATGAACAGTTGGATTTTTTTTTCCTTTTTTTGTCTCACTGTCTACTGTAGGTTAGGGCATGTCTGCCGCTGGACACGCAGCAGCAGACGCGCTCTCTCTCTCCGGTGATGCGGCAGGCCGACAGATACCTGCAGGCGGGACTGGCCACAGCCGCTAGAGGGCGCAAATAAACACTTTCTCAAGTATATTAAAAAGTAAAATAAATAAGGATTCTATCTAATAATCTAAAACTGATCAATGTTGATCTAGACGATAGATCTAGGCAAGGTTTAGTCAAAATCAATAGCGGTTCATTAAACACGAGTCTCTTCTTATATTGTGCTACGTGCATATATCAATTAAATTACAGAAACATTTCACTGACATCATTTCACCAGTAATACCTTCTATTCTACTGTGCTGCCCTTCAGCTGCACGTTTTTGTGCACAGGTGGAGCAAAGTCTGGAGTGGAGTCGGAGTTCCCACTGCAAATACCAGTGCAGCATAAGTGGCCTTGAGTTTGATAATGTGATAACGAAGTGGTTGCCAATTAAACCTTTCAAACTGGATCTGGACTGTAGATCAAATATTGTGAGAAGCTTCACAATCACTTTGCCTGTGTAAATTTAAATCACAAATAAATGTAGCTTGCAGAAAACAAAGGAGCCTATAGACAATCTCAAAGGTCTAGTAAACATAAAGATGGCCTTGAATGAATTCCAGTATGCAACACATGCATAAGCTTGGAGGCATGGAGTAATCATAATCATATGACCTCAACACAAAACAATATACAGTAATTCATAAGCTCACACATAAAGTGTATGTAATGTGATACAGTCAGGAATGCCAGTGACTTGTGAACTCGTGCATTTTCACCAAAATTCATTCTGACCACAAAATATGCTGTTCTGAAGCTTTAAAAAAAAAATCATAGGATTTGTCTACAGATCTGTGAAATGCATTCATAGAAAGACTAATTTTCAATTGTGCCCCACATTACAAAATACATTAAAGTTAAATGTTATTGACTTTGAATTCAGATAAATTCAATGCAAAACCGCAGTGACAACAGAAAGCAGCTCCCCATTGTCACCATTGTTACCTGCATCATAGGAGTAAGATTCTTTTATTTATAATTTTTTGGGGGGTTCTACTCTCTGCCACCAAACACTCCATATATGACAGACTACACTGACATTGGCCAAAAGGAATCAGGCCTCCATAATACCCAGGTCATCCTCAACCACAAGCTGTAGCCTCCTGTTGAGAGGAGATTACAGACAGTAAATGTAGCTACAGCCGTTACTGAATATTTAAAAAGGCGCAGAGATGAAGCAATAAATGAAAAAGTAAAGCTGGCATGGCCAGGCATTAATAACTAATGTGTATCAGTGAGTTATAGGCTGCTGCCATTGTAATGAAAGTGTCATTGCAAATCAGCAGTTGTCTGTACTTATTATTATTTATGCATAATTGATGCCAGAACCACAAGGAGCATGTCTCTGGCAGCAAACCCCAACATCCTGGCAACAAAGATGATGGTGTCAACAGAAGAAAAGGTCATGGAGGAGAATAAAATCCTTTAGCAGAGATTTACATTGACAAGAGCGTAAAAGGGCAAACTTGTATTGTATAACCATACGTACATCTGTATAAATGAGGTTACACAAAATATGCTGGACAACTGATGCAGCTCTTTACATGTATGTGCCTCATGCCTCATGATGAAAATGAAAACAACATTCAATCCAATGTTAAGATTACTTAATTTTAAACTATGTACAAAAGATTGGTGAGTATAAAAAAAACTGCATCACCATTGTTTTGCAGGAGGGAATTCTCAGTTCAATCAACTCTAGTCCTGACTGCAATGCATTTCACTGTTATTTTTAAATTAAAATACAATCCTTTTTCAAGAATTACATGACATTAATTTATCTAACCGATAATTTGAATTTTCCATTAAAAATCTGTTGAAATATATAAAAATGTACGTTAAGGTACCTGTACAAAATGGATTGTGTGGATTGGGGAATTCAGACAACCAACTGACCGACTAACGGGCAAGAAATAATCCCCCACTTGTTTAAAGTCAGTGTTGTGACTTTTTTATTACACATACAGCATCGTCACTTTTTATGTCAACCAACACACCATTAGTGATAATGAATTGTGTTACTTTACTTGTCACTGGAGAATTTAATAACTCTTACGATGATCAAAGTGGCTAAATTTACGATAAACAAGATCGTCTAAAGTTACAGGTTATAAAATCAAAACCGTATTGTTACAGAATAAAATACATATTTGCCAGAACCGTTATTATTAATACAATTGTATTCTGAAACAATCAAATCTGCAAATAAGCAAATAAATTCAATAATTTCCGATTTTTTTTAGGTGTCTTGGAACGCATCCTGGTTCCTTTCTCTGACGTCACGTGGCCTGTCCAATCAGGTCTCGCATCGAGATTTCGATGATGACGCAAACAGGAAATGTATGGATACTGCCAAAGTTGGAAGAGTTTTGGCTTTTATTTTTCCTCAAGATAAATTTTGCAGTAGAAATTATGCAGACCTGGAGTCTCGTATCGATTTGTGTGTTACTTGGCGTTGTTGTGAGATGGGGCGTCTCGTTAAATTCATATTCAGGTATGAAGTGTGTGTATCTGAAGATTAACATGCGGAATCCCGTTTGTTGTCCTACCGTTCGTTTCAGGGTACCCGTTTACCTTTCTCTGAAAACTATCCTGGCGGGGCTTTATTAACCTTCTCTCTCTGGATTCACATGTCGTCACCTGTTTATTTTGCGTGTGTGTGCGTGCTTCTTCACTGTCATTCATTGACGTAGCCTTACATTCAATAGACCAACAGCTGACATATCTTTCTCTAGGGGCGGGGAAGCCTCCAATGTTTGGGGACTATGAAGCCCAGAGACACTGGCAAGAAGTAACCTACAACCTCCCCGTCCATGAATGGTCAGTGTGTAGCCTCCTCTTTTTATTCACTGGAGCCAGTGAAACATATAAGGTGTATATAAGGCAGTGCACTCCAGCTTCAGGTCATCTGTCAGGTTGAGATAGTTACTTTTGTCCATTCACAGGTACTTAAACACCACTGACAATGACTTGAACTACTGGGGTCTTGACTATCCACCTCTCACTGCCTACCACAGCCTGATCTGTGCCTATGTGTAAGAGTTTACTATGCAAAAGTCATCTGTATTTGTGTAGACTAGTAGATTTTTTTTTCATATGGATGAATCTAGATAATTTCATTCTGTGCATTTTAATTTCTCATAGAGCCAAGTTCATAAACCCAGAATGGGTGGAACTTCACAAATCCAGAGGTTATGAAAGTCCGGCCCATAAGTTATTTATGAGAAGTACAGGTACGGTAAACATACATGAAAGCCGCCATGGTCTGAGTCAGTAGCATAACTATGCATTTCTTTTTTCCTAAAGTGCTGCTGGCTGATTTGCTGATCTACATTCCTGCAGTGGTTTTATACTGTTTATACTTGACTGAAGGAACAGCTAAAAAACAGGTAATAAGTTGTCCTGGTGTAAAATGAGAGTAGCAAAGATTTTCAATATTTAAAAATTTACGAGTGTCCCAACTGTGTATTTCCTTTTAATGAACAGTAGCATGGGGGAGTATCTTAAATTTTACAGTCATTTACTGAAACTGTGTCACAAGAAAATGGTCTTTGTGACCCACTGCAGCCTCAACGACACATTTTTGCAAGTAAAAGTACATTTAACATTGAAAATGACTAAGACATAACGCTAATTTTAGAAGACGTGATGTATGTACAAACAATATTGCTCCTAGAAATGTGTCACTATGAAAATTACTCAGGAACTTGTAAATGTTCTCTTCCTACAGGTGTCCATTTTGCTCTGTTTTCTTCTGTACCCTGGATTAATCCTTATTGACTATGGACATTTCCAGTATCCTTTATTCACTGGCACTTGTATTTATTGATTGCCACCAATCACAGTTCACACTGTTAGTATATTGTAAATTCACAGAACCTGCTAACACCAGTCATGGTTATGATGTTAAAGATATTTATTTGATTTTAAACTGGTTCTCATATCATCATACTGTATATGGGTTACAGTTGACCTTAACCACATCAGGTACAATGGAGTGAGCCTGGGTTTGGCCCTGTGGGCTCTTCTGGGTCTTGGCCTGGGCTGGGATGCTCTGGGCTCTGTTGCTTTTTGCCTGGCTCTGAACTACAAACAGATGGAGCTGTACCATGCTCTGCCTTTCTTTTGCTACCTACTGGGAAAATGCATTAATCTGGGCCTGCTGGGGAGAGGGTGAGTGAGCTCAGCCTGCTGGTTAGCGTTTGTGCACTTACTCGAGATGAAAGTCGAGTTTCGTTGAACTCTGACTAAAGAGTTCACCCCGACAGAAAGAGAAATGGGAGCGAGTCAAGCCTGTATGTTTTTAAAAGATCGCCACTCATGTTTCAAAAAAAGCAACCACTTGCATAGCTCATACAGAAATCAAGAGGGTTTATTTTCACGTCTGGGAGGTCGTGACTGTTGAACCGCGTTATTTGTTTTGGCTGGGCTGTTTATGTCACGCTGCATAGAAATGTCAGCTGAGTACTCAGAGCAGATATGTAATGTCAGCCTAAATGAGAGCCATGTCCCCGGGAGATCTCCAGAATGACTGAGGTAATCAGATTGGATGCTGTTACTGGTGTGTCCAGTGTCTGTTTATCTAGTAACAATGTACCAAGGGCATTTAGTAGCAAATGGAGAGCTGGATTAGAAGGGCCGGAGAGGAGATATGTCCAGATGACACTCTCGCCATGCCCAAACTCCTCAGCTATGCCGTGTGTGCAACTTAACCAGCAGCTTGGCGGATCCAGCTGACAAGATAGCCTGACCTACAGGGAAGACTTTCAGCTGATGCATGGCTTTCACTGCATTCCCATACCCAAGGGTCAAGTCCCAAAATTAGGACTTGAAGACAGTATGTACTGAGTGTCTGAGTGGTACCAGTAGGCAGGAGCAGATGTAATCTAATGCCCACATTTATCTTTCTAATAAGCACATTACAGCTTTGTTATTGATGCCTTTTTTGCACTATTCTGTGTGTTCTGTGCCCGTACGTCCTGCTCTCAGTGGTGACCCGTGCCTGTCTGTTGACCTTTTCCCTGTAGGTTTTTCTTGCTCATGAGAATCGCTTTGGCTGTGCTGGTGACTTTTGCCCTCTGCTGGCTGCCTTTCCTGCCTGACCTGGGTCAGATCATCCAGGTGGTCAGGAGGATCTTTCCCGTGGCCCGCGGTCTGTTCGAGGTACAGTAGATGCTCTGAAATGAAAACCAGCTCGACATCACAACCACATTTTATTTCAGAAAAACAACTTTGTTCTGTTTGTCACCTATAGAAAGCAACTCTCCACAATCACAAATACATCTTTATATTAAAAGAAGTGAAGGAAAATCTTAGCTGATGACAGTTCCCATTAAACTGTCTTTAGATGTGGTGCAGATGGTTATCCTCTCCTCCCAGCAATATACACAGATCTGAGTGAACTCTGTGACTCTCAGTGTAGTAAGGCGTGCACTTTTTTGGCACTGAGTATTGTCATCTATGCTTGGCCCACCACCTTGGAGCTTGGAAATGACGGGAACATTAAAGGATTAACTTTTTCTTAATCCAAATCTCTTTAAAACGTGTACATACAGTAGCTTTAGATTTATCAGTACATCTGAAGGTTTTAGTCCAAGAGATAAACTATTGAGGGTGTTGAAGGCACATGCCACCTACTTTTTCTAAGAAGCTGTAATCTTTACTTAATGGTAAGTTCTTCTCTTCTGAGAAGTCAGCTGCATTGTGATTTGGTGAACTTCATACAGAGTCTTTGTGTAACATCATGCGTCACGCTTCCTCTGGACGGGCAGGGATGTGCAGTGCTGGACTGACAACTGTTGTGTGCTCTCGTGTTCACAGAACACACACACACACGCAGTTATATTCATGAAGTCGTTCCTCTGATAAAACACAAAGGAACATGTTGATTTCACCCTTCACAGAACTGTGACGATGAGGAGCCTCAAAGACTTCAGTTGGCACCGTTGAAGGATGTCATTGGAGAAGGTCTTGTTGCAAACCCCAAGGTGGCACGGACGTGAGAAGTAATTGAAAATTCTACCAGTGGAGCAGATGGTAGCGCGCGCCGTGGCAGTATTTGTCCACTGAAATGATGCAAACATAATACACAGGGTGTGAGAGACACTATCCCCTCCTTGGCGAAAGCGTGAGAAGGCTGCCGGGGCGACTCATCCTGAAATAATTGTGAAATTGTGCATGTAAGCAGAAGCTTTGGACGAGGGGACAGGGGTGAGAAGGGGTGTTGGAAAGTGTCCTGGGGGGGGTCTTTGTGGCCTCTGAACAGGAGCAGTTGTAAGTTTACCCACTGAGCTACATTCTGCCGTCTCACATTGCTGCCTGCTCACAAAAATGGCACCAAATGCTTCTCCCTGTGAAATTCCATGCTAGCTTCTAGGTGAGAGGGCTCTCATCCTCATACCCCCCCACCCCCCACCAATTCATGTGTTGCCTTCAGGCGACATCCAGGAACATTCCCGTAGTGGTTATTTGGAGCGGAGAGAGAAGGTGCTGAGACAACACAACACTGGACGGCCCAGTGCTGCTGACGAGGCTGCCATGAAGATCCACACAGCTGTGCCGAGAGCAGCTGTAGCACAGAGACACCAGAAATGGGCGTTCTAGACCAGGCCACCCACTAGAAATCATGAAGCTGATCTAGACACCTTGTGTCTACTTGCTGGATATCAGGGAACGAGGAGGCAGCTCGGACCTCAGGGTCATCTGATACTGAGGCTCTAGCACAACTGCATAAGCACTTAAATCAAACGAACAGCACCCTCATCATCTCCTATAAAGCCCAAACACTTTTAGGTAACATATCTTCCATGTCATTCAGAAGTGTGGACGGAATGATCTTACAGGTTAATTGGAAAAACAATAGACTTTTTTTCTCTCTCAATTTTGCATTAATGCACATTGAATCTCACCATTTATGGCTGTTGTACACTGTAAAAATACTGTATTGATAAAATCAGATTACTCCGTCCCTGATTTTATTAGAGATTCAGTTTATTAAAGTCATTGTTTTTATTCTATAGTAGTAGTAGTAGTAGTAGTAGTAGTAGTGTGTTTTAAGCAGTGCTCAAGTTAAAATAAATACTGTAGTTTATTAAAAGATTTTTTAAAAATATTTATAAGATTTAACATAGATTCAATTTGCACAAAAATAAAAAAACAACAACGTTTGTACCCAAAGAGAAAATTGAAGAGTTACTGGAAATAATTTTCTGTGTAAATATATACAATATTTGTAATTCCAATCTAGAGTTATGAGTTATGTACACTGGCATCAGTGCATCTGTTGAATTTAATGTGTGCATGTGTGCAGGATAAGGTGGCTAACACATGGTGCAGCTTGAACATCCTGATAAAGATCAGATCCATTCTGTCCAGCGACTCTCAGATCTACCTCAGGTGAGCCCGCCGTCGCTCTGCGAGTTCAGGTCAAAGACTCACTAAACTGAAACAGTTTGGACTTCTAAAATTCACCATTTTGAAAACTACTTGACTTTTTTTATAATAATTGCCTGAGCAGAAATGGCACGGTGGAGGTTCTGCGCCCTCTGCTCCTGACAGAATTCCAGAAGGGGCTCAGTGAGTTATCCTCATCCAAAGTTACAGACCCTCTCCAGTCGCTGTCAGGAATATGTTGACGCACCAGTTGTGTCATGGTGGAGCCTGCTTAAATAATCTGGCTGGCTAAATTTAGGATTCTTGCATTTGGAGTGTGGATGTGTTTTTGAGCCAGACTGTTAAGTCCGAGGATCAAGTGGGACTTTTTTCACTGTCGTGTATTTCAAACAAATGAAAACCACTCTTGTCTTTTTGGCACAGGAAGTGTAGCGCTAAATGCTCTGGTGTGGGTTTACTCTGCACATAGAATGAATCAGCTGTGCAAACTGATCCGTGTCCTTCCGGACTGCAAAGCCCTGCCCTACACATAACACACACATAAAATACTCACTATTACACCGACTGATAGTTCCCTTCACTCTTACTCTCTCGGCTTCCATCCTGCTGTCTGTGACTGATGGAAATACCTCGTTGCCTTGTGTAACCTCCACTGACACATACTCACCCTCTTCCGGCTCCGTCGCCCCCAGCAGGTGACAATTGAAGGGTTAAACTGGGGCCTGCTAACCCTAACCAGGGGCCAGTATTTGAGCATTTCCCACAAAGCCAAGCTCTTAGCTTGCTTAGAAGACATGAAAAGACCAATCTTAAACTGTTTATCTTTGCTTCTTGATCCTCTCAGTGCTCATTTGTGTTGTATTTCAGCACTGCTTGCACTCTCCTGTCACTTCTGCCGTCCTCTGTCAGACTGCTGATGAAGCCCACCCTCTGGCAGTTTAAGCTAGCGTTGGTAAGTCAACTGCTTCTTGCCAGGTTGAACGTCTGTCGCTGAACTTGACTGAGTTTGCTGTATTAAACTGGAGTTTTGTTATCAGTATACCCACCAATACTTGGCCAGTAAAGCTGAATCTCTTCCTCGTTTCTTTTCTTTACATATGCAGGTTAATTCAGCGCTGGCATTTTTCCTGTTCTCCTATCAAGTCCACGAGAAGTCCATCCTCCTGTCGGCTGTGTGAGTTTTTTTATTTCTGGATGCGACATCAACGCATCGCTTTTGCATCCCAGTGACATCATCTTCTTGCTAACTGCCATCATGTGTCAGATATTATTATTATTTCCCAGAGTAAAGGCAGCACTTTCACACGAGACACGAAGGCTTTCATGTTTGCGAGATTGATAACGTTTGCTGCCTCGCACACAAAGCTCTCGAGGCCGTAGGTTGAGATTGAAGAGTGGCGTAGGTTTGACGGCAAGGGATTTAGTTCCTAGATCTGGGCTCATCTATTAATCTAGATTAGGATAGATTGTTGCTTTATTAACTATTGAGTTATATCTCGCACCTGTCCTCCCAAATCAATCAGTAATGCATGTCCAGGGATTAGGAAAGAATGGCAGGCGACAGCTCAGGGCATTGTTTGCGCAGGATCAATTATTGGGCTGTAACAGGATCGCCAAAGAGCACCGGCTGTAATTACGAGCTCTGAGAACGGTGGAAAGCGTCCCAGTCGCTCACAGTATACCGCTAGCACCAGCTAGCAGTGGCACAAGCACTGGTGTTCAGTCAGTACTGGAGCCTTGAGCGGGCCAGAGTCAGGATGGCAACTTTCTGGATGGCAACTTTCCTGACCTCCACTGCGGTTTATGATGCTTTTTACTGCTCTAAATGTGTCGGCTCTAATAGAGTAACATACGTATGCTGGGTTTAATTTCATGTGCGACAGAAAAGCACTTGACTGCCTTGTGAGACACTGTCAACAATTGATTGGTTTCGATGTCTTATCAGGTTAGTTTTGATTTAAACATATTAGTTGCCATCTGACTTCAGCCTTGCAAGGGTTTCCTTCCTTTTTGCTGTAAAATAATATTAAATGGTCTTTAGTGTGCGGTGCATTTAATAGCTGTGCATGTGCACTTTTCCAGGCCCGTCTGTCTCCTGCTAAATGACCTTCCCTTCATCACTATTTGGTTCCTGCTGGTCTCTACATTCAGGTAAGGCTGAAGATCTGAGGAGCGTTTATTTAATAAAGGCACGTCCCCGTGATGTTTCACATGATAAATTGGAAAACATCGGTCAAAAACAGGGCTTGGACACTTACAAGTGTTTACAAGTTGCATTTTAGCACAAACCTGGTGTCAATTTTAGGAAATTCACTTTACTAAATTATGTTAGTAGAAGTGCAGCTTTTTTTTCTTCTTCTGCACTACGTTTGCTACAGTTCCATAGGGGAAAAAATACATGCATTCTTCAAAAGTCTACATGTCTCTGTTGCTTTACAATATTAGCTACAGTTTATGCTTGTTAGCTTGGTTAACATGTGATTATAAGAGTATTTCCACTATTAAACAGAATTTCACTTTTGACATATGTGACGTCTCCATTGATTTGCATCATTAATGAAACTTAATGATGTATTTCTAATTATCACTAATTACAGAAGTAGCAAACACCAGAAATACTGAAAATTGGACACGGTCCATATGTCTGGGATGTTTATCAGGGCAAGTGAAGTGCCTTAACGTGCTGGCACCAAATATCCGTGGCAACAGCATTTGCCTACACGTCAGCACCAGTGATTAAATTAAGTCAAACATTTATTTTCACTGATCTCTATTAATAGGCCACAGCAAATGCGCATAAACACTGAACGGTTGTGTGATGGGGCTGAGAACCTCGAATAGAAATGGCGAGCGGTGCTGCAAGTGCTTTGCCTAACTTTCACCAGCTGTTGTTAAATTCTTCCGGCAGCACTAATTGTTGTGCGTGTGGTTTCGTCTAAGGGTATCTGGGGATTACGTGGCATAGTCTGCATGCCTGCTGTCTAAGTGTGCAGGGACAGGAGGTCATTCTGGAGCTGCTTCCCAGTACAGTGTAACTCCACATTATCTGCATCCGCTAAAAATCCTGCCATTAAAAAAAAAAAAATACAACTTTTGTTGGGATAATGGAAGCCTAACCATAGTAATTACAGGAGAGGAGAATGTAGCCAGTCTTGTTTAAGTGGACAAAGTATGTATTTCCAAATTGTTAAACACTTACTGCTGAATAGAGCTTTATCCTTGGGAGGAAAAATCAGAATGAGTGGTTTGTTGTAGGCAGAGAGGTTTTTACAAGCTGGGGTGATGTGCGATTTTATGAGTCAACTGTTGTTCTTGCCCCTTCACTAAACCGAGACAAGCCTGGTTTGAATGTCAGCACCATCTTTCCTCGGGGCTCAGGCTGCAGTCCTGCTGGATGAAAAGCTGCTCTATGTGGAGCTCATTGTTGTCCTCAGCAGATGGGATACATTATGGCTGTGTGACTTTAAAATAAGTTTTTATAGGTCATATGATGTTTAAAGTGATTACCGTAAATGTATTTATATGGGTGATTTTACATTACTGCAGATGGAAAATGTGAACTTAAGATGCATAATTGCTCCTGTTCTTGTCCTCCTATGCAGCATGGTGCCTTTGTTTCTGAAGGATGGGCTGCTGGTGCCCTACGTCGTGACCTCGCTGGCCTTCCTCTTCACCAGCATCCGTCTGCTGTCTGCACTGGGGCGCTGCTCAGAGGCGGAGCTCAGACTGGGAGCCTACCGCAAGCTGCTTTTCTGTCTCCCCAAACTGGACCTGGCCTGCATTGTCAGATGGAAGGTCAGTGTGATGTTTTATATATCTTAAGTCAAAGTCAACTTTATTTGTCAGATATGCTATACATGCCCAACAAACAGCATACATGAAATTTCAGTCCTCTCAGACCCACGGTGCAGCAAAGTAATAAATAAATAAAAACTACTATAACTAAAACTAAATAGAAAACTACCTTAAAATTACAATTAACAAAATAAACAGTGTAAACAGTCATGAGGTATATGAACAGTATAAACAGTCATTTATGGGTTATTGCAAGTCAAAGATGTTGCTGTAGGCAAAACATCGTAAACAAAGTTTATGTTAATCCTCTGTTGTCACATGCTGCGTTTCACGCTGTAGAGATCGTTATCGTTTAGCTCTTTTCATTAAAAAAATACACAAGTACAAATCAAACTGACACATTTTTAGAGTCTGTTATATATAATTGTGGCTTTGTTCTCTTGGAATTTACTGTAATACTGTCAGTCCCCCTCCTGAGTGCTAGAATGTAGCGCTGCCATGTTTGTGGGTGCAGTTCCCTACAAAGTCGTATATTTTAATATTTATGGTTACTCACCTGCTTCATAGATGGCGCCAGATCTCACACGCTGGACCTACTCTGTCTGTTCTATTGTTGACATTCTAATACTATATTGTTGTGGAGATGTGATAAAATCCAAATAATTATCTGTATTATAAAGTATTATCCTCTTAACTGCACTCTGACCAATAGGGGTCCCCAGCACTTTACCACTGTCATGCACCAATAATATATGGGCAAAGGCTGATGTTCTTTTGCTAATAACATCGCCAGCATTTCCCTTGCTGAAAAGTAAAATACGCACTGCCGTGTCTGCTCCGGTATACGGGCGGAGGATGTACAGCTGAAGAAGCAGGCTAATTTCAGGGCCCCAGGTGGCCCGTACTGCTTAAAAATGGCATTAGACCTACATTGCAACCATGGAGGAAGATATACCCAACTGTATAAATAAAGATGCTGCTGTAAGCTGTGAAAGCTGTCCAGGGATGAAAGCCTCTGCCAGCCAAGGAATTATTTATCACTTATTTAAGTTTCCACAGCATCTGAAGGGTCTGCACTGCCAGCCCCTCAGTGGCAGGGGCTCCAGTGGGGTGTCAGAGATTAGGAGGAGGTGTCTTTTAATAGTGCGCGTCATTAACACTGGTCTGCCTAGATATATTTATTTACACAAGAAGCATAAATAGCGAGCTCCCAGTGAAGGCGATCGGGTTTCATGGTTAGGTGGGGCAGAGTGTGGACGCGAGGTGTTTCCTCCAACTTACTCCCCGACTTGTCTCTGGGTCATAAAGCCCAAATAGACACGCGGATGATCTCACTCCCCCCTCCGGCTCTGTTGTTGTTGTTGAGGCCTCCGTCTAAACGAGCTGCTCTGCAGTTGCACAACTGATTTTAAAGCAGCTTTCAAATCATCAATGTAATAGAAGTCATCCAGGGATCAATATGCAGTGTGATCGGAGAGCATTTAAATCATTCTGGTCTCGAATATGGATTTCGTGGCTGCACAAAAGGCAATTTGAGCAGTGGATCTGGATTAAAGTCAGTCATTTTTGTTGATTGCCACCTTGTGGACTGTTTATTATAGAGATGGCACATGTAGAAAACCCCTCCCATGTGACAAGAATGCATGTGTAAAAGTAGCATGTATGTAACCTGAATCCGGAGTCTGCTCCACATCAGTCCATTCTGTCTTTTCCAGTTCTACATCAGCGTTTCGGTCATGGCGGGTCTGAGCATGGCGAGCGTGGCCCTGGCTCCACCAGCCAGCCTGCCCGACCTCTTTCCTGTCCTGGTGTGTGTTGCTTCGTTCCTGCACCTCGTGGGATTCTTCATATACTTTCACATTGTTCAGTTCAGCGAGCTCAGCAGAAAGAGCAACAAGAAAAACAAATGAGCAGATTTTGGCTAATTTTGTGTCAGAAAAACCACATTACACAACAGAGCGGGTCATGGAAATCCACCAAATCCATTCACTGGATGGAGATTTAGGGATACCAAGAGGTGTCACTGCTCATATTTTGGATAAAGACCGATGGTATCTATTATAAATGTAAAATAATTTTCTTAAAACAAAAGATAGTGATGGATCAAGGCTGTCCCATATGAAATTTCTGTATTTTTCAGATTTTTTTTTTTCTGCTCTCTTGGACCAATAATAGTTCACAACAGTGTGCAGATGAGGCGTTTAGCACAAGCAGAGAACACTGGTTTTAATGGTAATTGTTTAAAACACGGTGAAGATTCGACTGTGGTTCATATTTGCTGATGGTGCTTGAAATGATGCATTGATTAAAAATCCACACTTGCTGGTACTGGAAACAGTCCAACAACTTTGTAAAAATGTTTGTTACACCGTATATTTCTACAGTCGCCTTTTTGTACGAAAGTTTTGTGAAATAAATTTCTCAAGGACTTATATTTGTTCCTGCATTTTAATGATGAAACAAAGACAGTACGGGTACAGAAAGGATCTTCCACCTCGGCAGAACGAGGGTCCTGGACCAAAGATTTTAAACTAAACATGACATGAACGTCACCAGAGTAAAAGCAGAAATACCAGAGGAGGAGGTGCTTTTTTCTGTCATCATTCCTTACATGTGTTAGCAGCCCAGTGAAGGTTGTGGGTTCGTACGAGGCTGCAGTCTAGCACAGATCACCTGGGAGTGTTTCAGAGATAGGTTAAAGTCAAGAAGAGTCGTGAACCTTGGTGATCTCTGTACCAACACAGTGCCAACTTGAATGGGAAATCCCACCCCCACCCCCACCCCAAGGGGCGCCACAGTTAAGAGTTTTCCGTCCATTTGTGTGCTGGTGTCTGTGTCAGCGGAGCATCAAACCTTGGAGCGGATCCTTCCATCACCTCGTAGCAAAACATTAGTTTTGTTTATGGTAGCTGGCTTTGTCCTTCACGTGGCCTCTAAAGGTGATAAAGCGAGAGCTACACGATCTACCTTCGGCAGAAATAGGAAATGTTGCTGTGAGCACCAGCTGTTGCTCGTCGGTTGAGTCGAGCGGCGAGGCCTCAGCCTTCCCAGCCGCTGCCAAATAAAGAGACCACTGTGCTCTGTAGGAAGGCATACACCCCCCACCCTTAAAATTTACTTTTCAAAAGGTGTGAAAGTGCACAGGTGGGAAGGACCGCATACTTTTAGCTCTAAAGGGTATGAAGGTTGCCATCGGCAAGAACATTATTTGCACAGCGTTGCTTTATTGCAGTTAGTGTAGAATCAACATTTGTCAGCTGACAGGCACAAGTTCCGCCATCTCAGGCGCTTCGCCCGCACATGAATGACGGCTCCTGAGACATTCCAGCCTCCCGACTGACAGCGCCGATTCCACATTCATCTCCCACCTTATCTCTGTGGGAGCATACGCGCAGAAGGTGAAGAGCAATTCCATTTGCTGTCAACGGGCGAGGCGCCTCGGTAACAAAAACCTGGGGAACACGGGAGAGGAAAACATGATTATAACCCCGCTGCTGATATCACACGTGCACACACGCACACGCATTGTCAAGACCAAGTGTTCACAAAAAAGAAAACAGGAAGCCTGTTTTCCATAAGGCAAAGTGATCTATTAATAAACCTTTTTGTGGCATTTTCTGTCAGTACCTCAGCCAACGATGGATTTCAGAAACTCGTAGGAGCTTCCCTTCTTTACACTTCCTGAAAGCAAAGATGGAGCATTTATAGTCTGGTACACTTGTGTATTTAAAAATAGTGTTTTTTTAATCAAATGATGTTCAGGTCAAAATATACAGAATACGAATGTTGTAGAATAATTGGTGGGTGTTTCATTATTAGAGCAAGAAGCAGTCTGAAACTCCTGAGGATCACCTCCGTCCCCACAGAACTAAAAACGTTTCATAAACGATGGGAAAATGTGCCTAGTTTTAAAGAGAATATGGACGCATAAGTCACGGTGACTAACCCCATGATTAGCTCTGATCTGCCCCTGAACATACACAGATGTGTCAGCTGGTTCTGTCTGACTGCTGCAGGCAGCTTATACTGGCCTTTCTGTACGAACAGTATCATCTAGCTAGTTGTACCCCTGATAATGCACATTAATTAGCATTCTTTTTTTGATTTGCTTCCTACCTTTTAAAGAAACTTGTGGTGATATTAACTGAATCACAAACTGCTCTGCCAGCTCTGCGCGGCGCTCTGTGGATCGAAGGCCACCGGCTTCTCCTGCACTAAAACAGCCGAATATACAACTTCTCCTTTAATTGCAACCGTGCAACCATAAAACGTCAGGCTGGCATGTGGCAACCGTCCGTGAGGCCTGCTAGGATTGATGTGTCCCAGTCTGGGATCTGCCTGCACCAGCGCTCCAGCACAGTCCCAGTCCCATCACTTCTATCAAATCTTAAGGAATTTCCTTTTTAATGCAGGCCATTACTGCTGGCATACAAATCTTCCCCCGCCTACGGCCTGATCAATTTTTACACTGCTGAGCATTCCCCTTTCTCCTCATTTTGTCACCTTAAAATTCACATTGTATAGGAAATTCTTATTGGAGAAACAGCAGTTAAAATATGACACCATCCTGAGGACGCACGCCAGTCCGTGCTCGGCTGTCGCCTAAAAAGCTTTGGACAATCTCAAATTTGTATCTGTGGTAAGCAGAAGTAACTCTTTAAATGTTATTTATTTTTATGTTCCTACGAAAATATATTGTGAAGTGCAACATTGATTTGGAACATAACCGTGTCTGGAATCGGGTTGCAGGGGCTGAATTTATGAATCCTTTGCACAACTCCTCTGATTGAATTTTCCAAATCTCTCACCACACACAAATAATCAATATCCACTGCTCAGGGAAACTTGCCTCAGAATTATTAGGCCCTTCTTTTTCAATTTTGAAGTCATCAGCACATACAGATGCTGCCAGGTATTTGTAATACGGCGATTCTGCCCTCAGGATTTATGCTCACATCGGCCAGGAGCCACACCTTTAAAAGGCTTAGCTGAACTTTCTTTAGACCAGAAGGAGACGTATAGGTGCTTCTTAATTGGAGCCTCTTAAGGTGTGAAGAGGATAGGAAGTGATATTGGAGGAAGGCATAGCGGGGCTGGACAATTGGCCTTCAAGGTTTAAATGTCCTCTTGGATTTACTCTGCAGCCTTGGCAGCACGGCGATGCTGTCAGCTTTACACCCACACCAGGGGAGAGTCGGGACCGCAGCTCTGACTCCAGAGCAGCTAATGATTACAACATCTTCTGCATCATTGTGAAAAATGTGCCTGTTTGCAACAGGCACATTTGAAAACCCGAAATCAGAATATAAACAGCATTTTAAACAACAGAGAAAAGCAGCTTGAACAAGGCAAGACAGCATCTCGCACAAAATTCCTCCCTGGCAGCCAGATAATATATGAAATATTCCCTTCAAACGTGTCCTGCAGTCTAAGAGCTTAAACAAGCCAGAATCAATTCCTACCACCAAACAAACCATCTGACGTGATGAATCGACTGCATCAACATGTCCCAAAAACAAGATCGTAGGTTTGTAATTCATAAGACCAGAATAAGAGAACACCCAGCACATCCTGTACTATCCTATGCCTGCATGAAGCACTCCGGATCCAAAGACTTGCTTGTTTTTCTCAGTAGAAGGAAGAAAAAAGCCTGAGGGCAGCAGAGATTCTAAGCAAACACTTTGCGCTACATCAGAATTATGCTTCCAGATACCATCAGCATCATCTGTCTGGACTTCATGCTCTCTCAGATATAGGATTCAAGTGTTCAGCGGCTTTGAATAACTGTTTGTTTTCTTTGAAAAGTGTGTCTCAATGTACAGAGGGCCAATTGTCTTCTGCAGCTGTCTTCCATGATGCTCAGAAGTCTGTTGTTGTAAGGAGGCTTATGCAAAACTGATAGATTTCATGGATCCCCCCATGTGACGAAAATGTGACATTCCTGTGGTGCGCATCCACAATGCATCATGTACGTTCAGCTCCCTTACTGGAACGAATTAAAATCATTTCTGACAGCCTTATCTGAAAACAAGCTGGGCTCTTGATAATAGCCCCTATTAATTTCACACAAGTCACCATTGTGTGATTAGATCACAAGAATTGCTATGCTGCAGGCGCAGTGTGTACCTAAAATAATCGCATTCATTCTTCCCCCAAGAAATCTAATGACTTGTTTGTGCAACCATAACAAAATGTTTTTTCTCCAAAGGATGCTCAGCGTACGGTCACCTGGATCTCTGAAACAAGCATCCATTGATGAAGCGAATGCTAAACGGCAGAGCAGCAGATAACAACACAAAACAAACAGTGACACAGTAACGAGAGGGGATGTCCTCTGGAATCAGCAGCCTCATGACTGCGCTTGTTTTTATGCTCGCCTCCAAACCGACTAACAACTGGGACAAATGTTTTCTTACAGCCCTTTACAGATGTAAAGATAAGGTCAAAATCACAACGGTTGGAATATGCTGAAGGATGCCAGTGAAGAACCAAACACCAGGGAAAAAAAAAAGGAACATTTGCTTTATATTCTGGACAAAACTCAAGCAGATCATATATGTTTGTCACATCTATCAGCAGAAACTTTACCCCGATGGTGAGGCTTGTGGTCTTGATGGGATTCTTTCAAGGATGATTCCACTTTGGAAGCTGGAAAAATAGTTGCTCAAATTACTTCTTTCAAAGTGGTTATTTCTTTGTGGTTTTAGAGAAACAAAAAAAGGGATTTTAATGTTTTTGATCTTTGGAACTTGCAGATAAGAACTGACATGTAATGTTTTGCAACAGCATGTTATTTCTCTGCATACATACTCAGCTCCCTGTGTCTTTGAAGCTCAGTCTTCAGCTCAGCAGAGGAAGACTCAGTGAGGAAGAGTTGTTCACTGCTGCCCTCTGCTGACTAATTCAAAAACAAATTCGGGATTGTGAGAGGAATTCTGTCAGCAGCACAAGGAAAATAGTTAAAAAGATGAGAAGATCCCTCCAAATATGAATCATTTATGAATAAAAATTATTACAGCTTGAGACCAAAAGGATTATCCCATCTGACCCACAAAGAGATTATTGGGTATGTAAGAAAAACCAACCTCTCGATTATGGGACGTGAAAGAGACAGAGATATTTCTGCCTATTTTAAGAACAAAGAAAGATTCTTTCTCACCAGTATTTCCTCTAACTCTTTCCTGGCCTTGATGAATTCATCTGCCGATTGTTCCAGTTTAGATCGCAGGAAGTCCAGTCTGCTCAAGGCAAAAGAGAGTCAAAGTTTAAACGTTTAGCACTTCCGCCCTTCTGTGAAATGCCAATACATTTGGTTTAGATTGCACACAGTCGAACACACAGCTCAGCTCTGTCTGACAGAAGCAAGTGTCTCTTATAAATGTACTGTAAATCCCTTTCATGTAACATCAGGATGGCACTATAAAATTAAAAATCGAATGCTCGTCCTGACAGATGTGCCAGACTCCAAATGTCTGAACTGACTAAGGAAATGGCTCTTGTGTTAAGTGAATCTTATACAACTATTTTTAGTGCTATGTAAATCACTGATGTCTGTGTAGATTCTCAATCATCCAGGTCATGGTTATCCAAAGTAGATTTCTCTGTGTCAACTGGACTGAAAGGTTTCCTTGAGAGGGCGAAACGTTTTCAAGGAAACCTTTCAGTCCAGTTGACACAGAGAAATCTACTTTGGATATGTAAATCACTGATCATTTCTCCCTTGATGGATCTCTGTCATTCCATGTCTCCTGTCATTAAATTCTGATATGTCATAATGACCATCAGGAATATTTGGCAACTGAAATATAGCAACTCATGAAAAGATTTGTTCTGTGTAAGCCTTTATCTCACTGCTTTACGATCTTTGTTGTAACGTTTCAGCTATTATTAGAAATATGGAAATTGTGGCTGTAATCTCACTTTTCCAGCCCCGTCTGTGGGTCCTTTTCAACTGGTTTCTGGACTTTTGTCTTGCCTGTGGATTAAACACCACATCTTTATTAGTCTGGAGAACACTGACGTACTTTACATGAGACCTGAGAGGGAAGAATGACAATCCCTTAAAATAAAATTAAAACACAAAATTCACACAGAAATACCTTAGCCAAAAATGGGAAGACGGTGACACTTGTGGGAGTAATTTGTCATAGATCAGGTCTTATCTATATAGAACTGGTATCATTATTAAATTGTGAGATGTGTTTCTATGTAATACTGGCACGTCTTTTGTCACATGGCTAACCGGACTTCAACAAATATAATTACTCACAAACCTGTTTGAGAGCCTGTCCCAGCCAGGGTTGGATGCTTTTTTGCGCTTACTGGATTTTTTGAAGCTTTAGGCTATTTAGAACAGGAATCATTTTTTTAAACCGATGGGTAAAAATTTTGCAGACTACAGTGCAAAATACATGCAAAGAAGTAGAAATAAAATTAGTTCTTTACTTACCAGTTGCCCACTTCGCTTTGGAAGAGCCCCTTTCATACTTATAAAAAGTTTGGATTTTCACACTGAACCTTTAGAATTGCTCAAAGCAACGTCATGTAGGATAAAAAATACGATTTTTTTTAAAAGTAGTATTACGCCAATGTCCAAAACATAAAAAAAATTGGCGCCTTATGTACACTAAAACAGTACGTGTGAAATTGAACACGTTACATGATGTTCCGGGTGCACCATAAATACTGAAGCGAATTTCCCCGAAAATTACTCAGGATAAAAAAAAATCCCGTTCACTGTAATGCTGAATGATAAATGCGTTTTACTGCAAAAATGATATAACTTAATAATAGATAGCGCTGACAACATACGCAAAGGTTTAGCGTTTGTTTCTTCAGTGCTGATTTTTGTGTGACACCGAGGGAGCCGTTGTTTACCTAGCAACAGATTCTCTCAGCTAACGACTGACTCGCCGATGCTATTGCTTATGTAAAATTAAATACACGAAATCTTCTTCTCAGTCAGTTTTCAATACGTGGTGAGAACTAAATGTATTTGCTAGTCGTCTGGTGTCGAAGCTTAGGCTGCTAACTTCGCTAAAGCTAACTAGTTCAGTTTAACAAAATGTCTCTTCAAGAGTCAGCCCGCACTCCAGATGAAGACGAAGCCTTCTACCTACACTGTCGAGCCGCATATCTGTCTGTATTTAAATCAAGTTTGATGAATATATCTTCGAGACAACAGTTGTGTCGTGGTAAGTGTGTTGGAATACTGTAAGTAGATTGGTTGTTTTAGTTGTATAGTTAAATGCTTGTGTACAATAACAGTGCGTCTAATTGTGTATGACATCAAAACGTTTCCAATTTGATTATTGTAAATTCCAGGATTTGTCAATTAAGTGTTTTTTTTTTTTTGTTTTGTTTTGTTTTGTTTTTTTTAATTCCTATCATAAGCTCTTCAGCAAGCTGGTAGAAATCCTTCCTATGCAGCCCTCAATAAATACTGGACTCCCAAAACATCCACACTTAACTTTGATGACTTCTGTGAAATCCTCAAATGTGAAAGGAAAATGGAGGAAACTGACTTGCTGAGGGCGTTTAAAAAGATGGATGACAGTGGGGACGGCTACATCTCACACAGCGAACTGGAAAAGGCCCTGACGACTGTGAGTAGCACAAGGCACATGTGAAACCAACTGATTTGTTCACACACGCTTCTGGTTTCAGTCCTCGGTTAATTGTTTTAAAATATTCAGAGAGGCTCTAGAAACTTTACACCGTTCACAATATAATGTGAGATTTGTTGAATCTTTCAGAGAGGAGAGAAAATGACCTCTGAAGAAGTCAGTGCTATTTTCTCATTACTTGATATCAATAAGGATGGAAAACTGAACTATTCAGAAGTAAGTTTATGCTAACAAGTAAACTCGGATAAAATAATTTTGCAACAACTTTTAAACGTACATTACAAGCCTGTGATAATCATGATTTTTACATGTGATGTTAAATATAATTAATTTATTTCAAATCTTGAACAGCTAAAGTAACCTTGTCACCTCAGTAGAAACCTGTATTTACTGGCACATCGTGACCGAGGTCTCTAACCATGTGTCATCATCTTCATGCCTGTTTTCTTCCTGTTGTCAGTTCTGCAGACTGTTTGTATCCACAGTAGAGCGGTGTGAGATGGCGGCTTTGGAGAGGCTTGAAGCGAATGCAAAGCTGAAGAGACAGAACTTTGGCAGTCAATCATACAGCCCTCCGAAGAGCTGGGTCTCATCATCAGCTGCAGCAACGTCACAAACGGCAGCAGCGCTCCTTCAGTCCACTGAAACAACCCAGGAAGAGTCAGACTCAACACCCAAGAAAGGTACAGTAACGCTCATTAACAACAGAACACGACATGCGTTATGAACAGGTGTAAAACTGAACACATGTTTCTGATATTTAATGAGTTGTGTGACCACAGAAACTTTAGCATGGCTACCTGTGCAGCACGTAAGGTCAGAAGTAGCACTCAATATGTGATGCACCTTCAGTCTACTTTACACCCATACACATTATGCTTCAGCGATTAGTTTTATTTAATAACTGCATGTGTTATTGATCGATTCTTCACTCCCCATGTGACAAATCACCTCATTAGGGCAGGCAATACATCATAATAGGCACACAATTAGGGCGGTTTGTTTGGAAGGAGGAGACAGTAAAGTGTTGTGATTTGAGTAATCATTTCTGCCTTTAAAGATCGGCCAAAACTTCCTTTATGCTGACGGAACGTGGTTGCCTGACCTTTGTATATACACATAAAATGTACAAACATATTCTTATTGCTGTTTATACTTGAATGAAAAGTTCAAAATCCACATTTTGTGCATTTTTTTAGCTTCCGAATGAACAGCCAGGGACAGACCCCCAGCAGGATGATAGATGGGGTTGCTTTAAGTGGTCAGTCCATGTTCATGTTATTGATTTGGAGGATTCCACCACTTCTCACTGGGGAGATGAGGAAGGATTACACAGAAGTGGAGAGGAGGGCCCCGTCCAGCAGCACTGCAAAAACAAATGAGCTCCCACACTGTTGTCTGGATTATCACATTATTGTGCCTCTCCCACATATTGATTTAAACCAGGCTCTGGCACGACAGCGTGACACGCTCACACATGTTGAATGAGTTATTTTGGAACTTTATAAACACTTCTAATGCTCATTTGGTTGTACATTAATCAGGAGAGACGAGTATGATCTTAAAAAGTAGATTTTACTTTTTAAGGACAGTCACCAGAAGGTCTTTAGGTCAACAACTTCTTCTCATTTCTTTAGTTTAAATTTAAAATTTAATTTTTTAACTTCTGTGGCAGAGTCATTTGCATGTAAGGATGTAACTACTACTGCTTTGCATCATGATTTGTCAGGTGAATTGACATTTTCTGGTTTCAATTAGTGTTCCAGGGGGAAAAAGTTGTCTGAGCTCATGTGTTTGACACGCTGCTGTTGTGCCATTTGTGATTTAAAACACCTCCATAATTAATTAAAGCTGAGCTGGGCTGAGATCACAGTTTTTCAGAGCACAGATGCAACGTCCCTGTTTTTCGCCTGGACCTTGGAGCCGACTTGTTGAGAAGACTGATCACCGTGTCGATGATGTTGTGCACCTCATCTCTCTTTTCAAAACGTGTTTACTGTTTGTAGAAAGGTGGGCTGTGCTCCATCTGTCAGTCAGCCAGATACGCTGTCTGTTCTACCGCAGCATTATTAATGCTTGGGTTTCCTCCTAATTAATCTGTAATTGTTTTAAGTATGTAAGTTTGAATAATGTTTTCTACGGTTTGTCTCAGAAAGCAGATCTTCATCCCGTCCTTCTTCAGCTCGCAGCAGACGCTCGTCCCTCTCAAACCAAATCACGATGACAGCCGGCAAGTCCTTGAAACTACAAGAGCCCTCGGGCTTGCAGGTAATAAAAAGCCTTAACAACACTCTTGCCACCACTGGGATCTTTTCACAAAATTCAAGATTACAAAGTCATTGAAGCATAAACGTGTAAGATTAGAGGTAATTCTGAACTAAATATTAGCTTACATTTTTGTTCGTTTGTTTATCTGCTTTTTATAATGAACCTCATTTATTTATCATTCATCCAACACGTTATGGAGTATATGCCTGTTTTTTTTATATATTTTTTTGTGACCTCTGTGGTAGCGTGAGTCCCGTCTCCATGACAGCAGCCACACTGTGTGTGATGGGTGAATTTAGCACACGATAGGTGGATACACACTGGATTTTTCCGCCCTCTTTGTTTTCTACCTTTATAACTTCACCTCAGCTGGTTTGCTGCACAGCAAAGAATAAATAGATAAATAAGTAAATGTAACAGCCCGTCGTGTCCGCTCCGTGGTGAGACAGGGGAGCTGATAACCGAGCAGCAGAGGGCTTTGTGTGCGTCTGTGTACGTCTATGCCTGTGTGTGTGTGTGTGTGTGTGTGTGTGTGTGTGTGTGTGTGTGTGTTTGCAGCCCTCCACGAGACAATAACTCAGATCTGTGGCCGGAGCAGGTGACAGCATGTGTATTAGTCTGCAGGCTGACTCTTGATGGTGACATTAATTCTGAAATCTTTAAGTAGCTGACATGTGCCCGTGGCAATTTTCTTCATTTCATTTTGTCTGGACAAAGCACCAAAGTGTTATGGTTGGATCTTTTATGTCTCTCACAGCCCAGGATAAATACTTGGAGAAAATAGCTTTTCTCTGAAGGAATGACACGCTCCGTTTTTATGGTATTTTCTTTGTTAAACTTGCTGATTTATTGATCCTGTAGAAGGAAATATCATCTGTTACAGGCTGTGTTTGCTCCTTGGTGTCCCCTAATGTGTGCCCACACCAACTGTGTTCTCCTTTAATGTGTCTCCAATGAGTGGAACAAAAACTTGTTCTGATGTGCCTGTTTCAAATTATTACCTAATTTTAGTTGTGCTGCTCGAAAAAGGACCGTCAGGATTTTATAACTAGACAAAATATTAGGATTCATAAATATTGCCTTAGTAGTCTCTTGATGGTTTTGAAGGTGTGCTGCCCTGAAACTGAAATGGCTGTATTTATCAAAGTTAAATGGACTTCAATCTTTTTGATATTATGACCTGCTGGAACTAAAACCTCCAACCAAAGCGGTGTAACACTTCTGCCCCCCACTGGACGAACATGAGTATAACTTATTTCCTCTTCCTTTAAGATAAATACATGCGTTTTAATTTCAAGAAGCAAACAGAATTTTTGAAAGGGCCTAAAGATAGAAATGTGCTCTTTTCCAGGAGTGGTACAACAGTTGTGTGAGGGGCTGTTTCTTCTTGGAGACTGATGGGAGTATCGGCTCTCTGCAGTATCAGCTCCACATCCCCCAGACCACTACCGTCTACCTGACCATCCAGCCGCTCAGCCTCAGCCACAGGCCCGGTAACGGCACCTTTTAATCATTGTTGTCAAAATGAAAGATCATCTGTAACGTATCCCGTTTTTCCAGATAAACCGTCTTCATGGATGACGGTGGACACGGCTCTTTTTGTCACGTCAGCTGGTGAAGCTAAAGAGGACTCGACCTTAGTATGTTTTACTGAGTCCAGGGACAGAGAGGTATGTTTGAGAGTGTCACCCGATAGACGGGTGACGTCTATCAATTCATTTATTACCTGTTTGTTCACAGTCATGCTTAATCTGAAAGCCTGTTGAGTAACAGCTGTCAAGGTTAAGATAATGATGGTTGTATGTTTAGATTTAATAACCAATAGTGAAACACACACTCAGCTCATTCAGGTATGTAAATAAATCACTTTCAAATTACTCCTGGAATCAAAATCCTACCGGAGAAATCATGGTTGTACTCAAAGCAGATGCTAGTATGGCAACTATCGCAAGCTTATCACGTGTATATGCTGAGAAGTCAATGTGTTTAACAGACTTTTCACTGCTTGGTTCTTGCAGAAGTATGTTTGGAAAGGAGAGTTGAGTGCTGGGAGTTATTACCTGCTTCCCTTCACGAGCGGCTGCAAACTAAAGAAGAGAAATAAGAAAAATATTTCTGGTAAATCAGTACAACTTATTAACAGGACTGACACGGACGAAATCGACCTCTCTCGAGAGCTCAGGTCAGCATTGAAATATGCGCAATGTTGCCCATTTAGCCAATTACCAAAAATGTATATTAGAATGGCGTGTTGCTCATCTGGCCACAGGGAGGCGCTGTCGGACATATTTGACATTGTAGACGTTGATGGAAATGGCTTGCTCAGTTTGGAGGAGTACAACTTTTTGGAGCTGCGCACCAGTGGAGAGAAATGTGACAAGGATGCCTGGCTGGTTTGCAAAGGTCATCATTTCTCTATGGCATACACAGGATGTGTGTGTTTATGTAGATGTGTGTGGGAAAATGATAAAGAATGATCTTCAAGACATTTGTTCTGTTGTTGTTTTTGTTGGGAGGGCAGAAAACTTTGATATGAGGAAAAATCAGCTGACACGACAGGGCTTCATGGAGCTGAACCTGATGGAGGTCACAGAGAAGGAAGGAGACCCTACTGACCTGTGTATCAGCCTGGAAGCTATGGGCTACAACCGAATGCTGGAACTAATACATGTTTGTATCATCCTCTGGTCACACTTAAAAATGTTGTACATATCCTGGCTTGATTTTATTACAAGGTGACTTGTAGACTTTGAGTATCTGACTTGAACTCCTCTCGCAGGCGTGTCCATTCCAGATAGACGTCCACTGTGAAGCTGCTCAGCCAACCGTCCAGCCTGTCAGTATGACCTCAGGACCCAAGCTTTTGAATCACGCCCTCCAGAAGTCCATCACAGCCAGGGCCGGAGCCAGAGCACTGAGGGGGCAGGAAAACATCTTCATCTACACCTACCGAGGGGAACACAGGATCTCCTCACTCATAGCCAACAAGGTGGTCCGCATCGTTTTTCCTCCGTAATGCCAGTGCAGCGCGTTGCAGCAATATAAGCGGTTACACGTGGGGCTGTTGTGTGTGTGTTGCAGAGCAACCAGAGAGTGACTGTTCACGTGAACAATGAGCAGAGCAGGAACTGCTGCAGCAGCAGAGGCCTGAATGTATTTGCTGTTGAAGTGCCAGCAAGGACGAAGATGGTAAAAATGTGCTTCATAAAACACATTATGACCATGACAAATGTCCCAATTAAGGCTCTAATCTCAGTAAAACCAAATAAAACTGAGACTACGATGATGGAAACGTGTGTGTCCTGTCTCGTAGGTGTGCCAACATGTCCTACCAGTGAACGAGAGGCAGGACTGGTCTTATAACTGTGTGGAGACTCTCCTGCCCTCCGCATGAAGCTGGTCAACTGTAGGTATTGATATGGACCAGGAGAAATGGTGCCAGTCAGCTCTTACTGTCTCTGCTATGTGCTTATTCAAGCCTGGAAGGAGGACACGCAGCTCTCTCCTTGTCTGAAAGGGCTGTATTTCAGATGAGCATCATGTCAGAGATTTTCACGCATTCATGCCCCATTAATGTTTACAGATCGCGTAGCTTCCAAGTGAATCTCTTCTGACTTGAAAGTAGTCACTTGTAAAATTCACCTGCTTTAACGTTGCTTTAGGAATCATAATTTTGGCTCCTCAGTTAAAGAGTACAGTGATTCAAAAATGATTTAAAAAGAGTGATTTTCACATCGAAGCTCCTGTTTTTAATCTGTGTGTGTGCTAAAGATGAAAACTAGAACATGAGAAGTTATTTAACACTAACCTAGTCTGCCTGCTCAGTGAGAATTTAGGCTGTTGTCACTATATTGTGGCTGTCCTGGTTCTTTGTGTCCACCTGCGTGAACTCTGTCGCTCTTTACCCTCCATATTGTTGCAGAGGTTTGGGCTCGGCAGCGCAGCGCATGCCTTTGTGTTGCGCTCAGATGTAAACTTTATTTGCCCTTGGCCTTTCCAGTCGAGTACAGTCCCGACCTTCTATTTATATCTTTCGGGCCATGATTTGACCTTTGACTTTCAGTGCTGAAACAGTAGAGCCAGCTAACTAAATGCCACACGGTGTGTGTGAGTATTTAATGTCTCCAGCCTCTGCTCTTCCTCCTAAACACAGAGATTTACTGACGCTGCTCAGAGTAGTCTATCTTCATGATATCCCAAAATAAAACCGCACTCTTTCATTTTTATAAAAACAGCCCCACATTTAACATAAGGCCTACATACATGAGCACACCACGCTGCGAGGTTAGACATTAACCTGCGCTTCTTATGATAATCAAACACTGAGGCAACAGGCAAACAGCAGCCGAGCAGACGGTTTCTCAATATTGTCTCTGCTAAATCCTGGTTTATCAGAAATAAAAAGATAAATGTGCGATTCTGCAAATTTCAGTATCAAGATTAAAAGGTCAGATGAATGTTCAGCTGTGAAAAAATATAATCCAACTTCCACCAGAAAGTTTTTAGGAGAATGAACAAAAAAACATACAGATAATTCAGGAAATACCACCGAGAATAGAAATGATCTATGGTTCCAGCAGAAAAACAAGCGATGGGAGGACTGAGACCAAATGAGAGTCCAGTAAGGACCCCAATTCAATTAAACTAAAACATTACTTTATGCTTGAAATTATTCTGTCCGTTTCCTTCAATATTCATGCAAATCACTCACTGGGCTTTACCTATCACTTCTTTTTTTTAAATCTTATCAAATTTGGGCATTAAAGTCTTTAAAATGTTTGATGGTGGCAGGTTGCAGGGGTGTAATAATTCCAGCATTTTACAATATTTGCTAAAGTCAGAGGGTAAATTAGTTTGTCATGCTGAAAAGTTAACGATATAATTATTTATTTATTAACTTTAGAAACACGGTCTCTCCTTGCCCTTTAAACGGAGGGGGCGGGTGTTTAAAGGGGGAGGTGCCGGTTCGTGTCAGTGTGGATGCCCACTCTCCTCCGCCGCTGCAGTCGCGTACTCGTCGGGCCATTTTGCGGATCACACAGGTCGACTAAAGGTTCTCGGTGCGTGTCAGACATGGTGAAAATAACGACGGTCAAGACAAAGCCGTACACGGACCAGAAGCCCGGGACGAGCGGGCTGAGGAAGAGGGTGACGGTGTTCCAGCAGAACCAGCACTATGCCGAGAACTTCATTCAGAGCATTGTCTCCGTCATCGAGCCTGCCCAGCGCCAGGCTGCCTCTCTGGTGGTGGGAGGAGATGGAAGGTTTTTCATGAAAGACGCCATTCAGCTGATTGTTCAGATTGCTGCTGCCAATGGGGTCAGTATGGGCCAACTTGTGGCCCCCTTTCCGTCCCCTGGGTGTTTAACACTAGCTCGCTAGCTAAATTAGCTAAGACAACGTAAAAGCCCATAGACGTTATTAGCACTAGCTAACTGTTAGCATCACTCAAATTTAGACGGTTTCTTTACATGACAGTGTATGAACACTCTATATATAAAAATTTACCCACTAATAAATATTTGACTGTCTCATTTTAGCTACGAGCGAATTTATTTCAACAAAATTATTCAATGGTGAGATTCAGGTTTGAACGGAATGGCATTAGCGCCATCAAATGTTCTATTTTTAAAACATGGACGTTCATGTTACGATTTAACTGCTGCTTTCTTATGAAATGAAGAAATCATTTCAATGAGTTGAAAATGAGTTCAGTTTAGCCTTTAGTATATCATTGGGATTGAGCAACGGTGGCATTCCTGTCTGATAACCGTGGCTTGGAGCCTGCAAAGAAATGCCCATTTTATCCATTAATTTTGGAGAAAAAGAAACAGACGGTCGGTAGAACACGCCTGGATCTCAGCTGCCAGCCTGGCCGCAGTGATCTTTTTTTAATTGAGCAAATAAACGAGGACGCAAAACCATCACCTTTGACATTTAAACTGTATTCTGACACCGGAGAGCGCGGTTTGCTCTTACTTTGTTACTTTTACACAATCCAAACTTGCACAAGGTCTATCTGGAGGTGCAAATAGTTTTACATCATGTAGTTAGGTTGTTAAATAAAGATGTTTGGTCGGACGAGACTGGCTGGTTCTTTCCGCAAAGGAGGCGTGACGGCCGACGTGCAGCCGGTCACGTCCTGCATGTGTCCGGGGCAGAGAGCTGAGCTGCACAAAAGACCAAATAATATCGTGGTTCTGTCTTTAATGTGGATTTCATGTCATCTTCTAGATGATCTCCAGCCTAACCGGACAGGGCGTCACCCTAATGAGGTTAATGTTTATTTGTCATTTGGCTGAAGGATGACGTAACGTAGAGACCGATTCTGTGAAATAATTGCAGCAAGGTTGCAGAAGTGGTTCCTCTTCGTTGCAGCAGATGCTTGGAGCCTGGCTGGTGTCGGTGTCCTCTGCACAGCGTCACAGCTTTGCTAGAATGTTGCATAACACTGCGCAGCCAGGGCCCAGGCGCTGCTGCCCCTGACGGGGTTATAGAGCCAGATTCCCGTCTTCAAACAACCTCCTGTGATGACTGCGTCTGTCCTCGGGACCAAGTGAGGGAATGAGCCTCTGCCCTGCTGTTTCACAGAGTGTTTGTTCTCTCTTCTTTAGATCGGACACCTTGTGATCGGTCAGAACGGCATCATGTCCACCCCTGCAGTCTCCTGTGTGATCCGTAAGATAAAGGCAGTGGGCGGCATCATCCTCACAGCCAGTCACAACCCTGGAGGCCCCAACGGAGACTTTGGCATTAAGTACAACATCTCCAGCGGAGGTGAGACTCCAGAGGTGACCTCACGACATTTGTTTTTGGATGTCTTTGCACTTGCCTCTGTTCTCAGCACCTGTTTGTTTCTGGACCAGGACCTGCTCCAGAGGCCATTACCAACAAGATATTTGAGGTCAGCAAAAGCCTGCAGGACTATCACATCTGCCCAGAACTCAAAGTGGATCTGGCCAAAATTGGCAAGCAGACGTTCGAGGTGGACACTTTCAAGCCCTTCACAGGTGACACTGGATCAGTATAGTTACGCAGGTTTTACTGACTGACGCAAGCAGAAAATGGCTTTGAAACCTGCCTTTACCGTTTGATCCTCAGTGGAGATCGTGGACTCTGTGGAGGCCTACGCTGAGATGCTGAGGGGCATCTTTGACTTTGGTGCACTCAAGCAGCTTCTGTCAGGACCCAGTCACATCAACGTGCGCCTGGATGCCATGCACGGAGGTGGGAGAGTTGAGAATGTCTTTGCATTCTGATTGTCATTGTTATTTTCTGAAGTCTGTGCCTCCTTTTAGTGGTTGGTCCTTATGTCAAGAAGATAGTCTGTGAGGAACTTGGTTCTCCTGCCAACTCAGCAGTTAACTGTGTCCCCCAGGAGGACTTTGGAGGCCATCACCCCGACCCCAACCTGACCTACGCTGCTGACCTGGTCAACACCATGAAGAGTGGAGAATATGACTTTGGAGCTGCTTTTGATGGTGATGGTGTAAGTAGTCTGAGCTTGCAGAGCTATTTAGCTCCTTCGTTGGCTGTTGCAGATGTTTTTGTTTTTTTAAATGTATGGGCCTCACAAATGAACCAGGCAGCTTTTTTTTTTAATCTTTCTGACAGGCCTCATTATGTTTTATGAGTAGAAGAGGCCTGTTTAGTCTGCTCTGTCGCAGTTAGTCCGTTCGGAACAGCTTTAACTGTTTGCATCCAAACGGAATTGAATGAAACCTCCTCACAGTTTTGGTCCTGCGGTAGTTATCAAAATGATTTAACACTAGTCTGCACACACGCTTCAGGTGACTGTTTATTCATTTTGATAGATTAGGAAGAACACCTGGTTCTGAGATGTAAACTCAACCATGGACCCAATCCTGCTCATTTGATTTTTACATTCACTCTGTCTCCCCCTGATGGTACACCTTAAAACTACATGCATGGGCAAGCAGCCTAGTTTATGACCTAATCTGCATTTTGTTCTCTAATTAAATCCATTTTTGCTGTTAACTGCAGCTCAGGAACAAAATAAATAAATGCCACACATCATCTTTGTGACTGTCCACCCTTGTCTCTCTCTTCAGGACCGTAACATGGTTCTGGGCAAACACGGCTTTTTCGTGAACCCCTCAGACTCCGTGGCTGCCATCGCTGCTAATATTACCTGCATCCCATACTTCCAGAAGACTGGAGTCAAAGGACTGGCGCGCAGCATGCCTACCAGTGGCGCACTGGACAAGTTAAAAAACAAAAACAACACATCATGAATGCTAATTTCTTCTATAAATGGAAAAGGCTTCACATGTTTTTTGTCTCGTTGTGTGCTCCAGTGTGGCTAAAGCTCTAAAGATGCAGCTCTATGAGACTCCAACTGGCTGGAAATTCTTTGGGAATCTGATGGATGCTGGTAAACTCTCCCTGTGTGGAGAGGAAAGCTTTGGCACAGGTGAGGAAATGAAGTTAGTCGTGTTGCCAATACTAAAGAACAAGAGCAGTGCTAAGTTTTGTCTCTGCTTATCAAACAGGATCAGATCATATCCGGGAGAAGGATGGTTTGTGGGCGGTGCTCGCATGGTTGTCCATCTTAGCCGCCAGGAAACAGAGCGTAGAAGATATCATGAAAGACCACTGGCAGAAGTTTGGGAGGAACTTCTTCACTAGGTCAGCATTTATTATTTAAAATAATTAATTTAATTAATTGCACTTAGGCTCTAAAGAGCAGTATTTCAAGTTTTCAGGAGTTAAAATTCCTCCTATTGTCATGAGATAATGTATGTTTACATTAAAAAAAATTAATAAATAAATAAAACTGGCGCCCTCTAGTGGTACCTAAAAGCGTTGCCCAACATCTCCAGGACAATACCAGATTCTATTTTCACATTCAGGTATGATTATGAAGAGGTCGATTCAGATGCCGCCAACAAGATGATCACAGATCTGGAGACGGCCATGTTCGACCCATCCTTTGTCGGAAAGAAGTTCTCCTCTGGGGACAAGAGCTATGAGGTGGCAGTTGCTGACAACTTTGCCTACACGGACCCTGTGGATGGAAGTGTGTCCAGAAACCAGGTAAGGGAGAAAAACTTTACAAGTCAGAGGTCAAACGGGTTCTCCGAAATTCATGATGGTTTAAAGGTTTGTGCTGGATTATTCCGGTGTTGGAACTGGCTGGTGTGCAGCTGGGTGGACTGAAACGAAGGTTTTAATTGATGACATGTTTTATAAATAAAGAGTAGGAGTAACTGGCCGTCGTCATTGATTAGACTCCTGTCTTGGTTTTGTTCCATCCTGTGTTTCATTGTCACGGTTTTGTTTCTCTCTCAGGGCCTCAGGATCATCTTTTCCGATGGTTCCAGAATAATTTTCCGTCTCAGCGGCACAGGCAGCGCCGGAGCTACTATCAGGCTCTACATCGACAGCTATGAGAAGGACCCCCAGAAGATTTACCAGGACCCACAGGTCAGGACAGCAAAGACAGCCAGACAACGACGTCACCAGATAGCAAAATAAACACGAGTTCAACGAGAACTTTAGCTAGTTGTGTAAAATCACAGCGAGTGTGACTTCCACGTGCCTCCATCTCTGCAAGCAGAGCTGCAGAGGGCTTATTATGGGAGCTGATGAGAGTGTGTGTTTGGGTCTTGAATTATTGCAGCTCATCTTTTCCACGGAGCTGAAACACGTGAAGAAAAAGACTAAATAAAGACGGTTTGACTCGTGCTGACAGGGAGGTGGTGCAGAACAGCAAAGTGGGACATGACCTAACCTTCATTAGAACAGACTTATGCAGTGCTGACAGCTGATAAGCAGAAAAATATAGTTTCCCAATTGTAAGCTGACAGATAAACGGCCGGTGGGTTCATGGTTCAGGCCTTTGGCTCTTGGCTGGTTTGATTTACACTCAAAGATTTGATCTTAAGACGTTAACAGCTTTCAAATGCTGCACATTTCTGCCAAGTCTGTCTGTGTCCAGCTGACTGTTGACAAGCCGCTGTGCTCTTGAGCAAGGCTCTGCTGTCAGAAGGACCGATGTTGTTTATGTTTGTGTGGTGTGCAGGTGATGCTGGCCCCCCTGGTAGACATCGCCCTCAAGGTCTCCCAGCTCCATGAGAGAACTGGACGCACTGGCCCCACAGTGATCACATGATCCAGCTTCCACGCCGCCTTCACTCGCCCTGCAGCAGGATACCTCCACTCTGTAGGCAGGGGGTGAAGCTGCCCCTCAACGCTTTACTGGCTCCAGCTCCGGAACTGCAGGAAAAACACGATAAGAATCCACGAGGATGTCCGTCAAGAAATTCAGAGTACTAAATGTAATGTCTTCCTCTTGTCCTGAAGAGAACAGACCATAAATCAGCAGACTGGGGCAGCTCCACCCCACATCCCCCCCCCCCCCCCCGACCTGGTGCCTCTGTTCTTTCCGAACCACCAACCACAGCTGATGTTCTCGGAGCTAACTCATCCGCCAATAAATTAACTGAAGATAAACAAACTGTTTGTCCTAGTTTATTTTCTTCCATTTATTTTTTTCTATTCAACACAAAATTGAATGCTGTTGCGTATTTAGAGAAGGGCAGCGTTGTCGCCGCTTAAACACCCGAGAGGGGCTGCAGCTCCAAGACCCAGCACCAAGACTTGGAGACAGACGTTTTTTTTAATCAGTCTTTAATAATCAAATGTTTCCACTCAGTCGACTAATCTGCATGTAAACTAGGTACACTTTGGTTAATGAGTGTGAGTGGGGCGACGGCAGGTGCAGGACTGAGCACAGGGGCGGCTCTGTTGGGACGTTCACCACCAATTTCTGTCCCGCATGGCAGCCGTATTCAAGCCGACTGCACAACCCACCCTCTGTTAGCGGCGTTTAATGCTAATCCCCCACAAAAACCTGGCGAGCAGCAGAAGTCCAGTCGTTGCCGTGACAACTTTCAGGCATTTTTCTGCAGATGTTTGAAGACGTTTTTCACCTTTGCTGTTACTACAAATCCAAAAGATCAGCTGTTAACACAAGTGTTCTCTGTGTTTACGTTAAGGTTTCGGACCGAGGGCTTCCAAGGCCTGTTTGCGGCCTTCGGCTGGCCCCTGACAGCTCCCCCCTCTGCTCTCTCAGGACTCGCAAACGCACGGTGGAAACTTTATCGTGCCGCTTTGTTCCAGTGTGTTCCTCTTGTAATGGCTTACAGGCCGTATTTGGGTTGGCTGTCATTCCGCCAGGTAATCACGGTGAGGTGTAGGTGAAGCGGGCCTGGCCCGCAGCTATTACGCTTCCAGGTCTGCTGGCGTGGTGCCTTGTTTTCAGAGCTGCCTTCAGGAACAGGCAAACATGGCTGATGGACAAGGACATCCTTCTTTAAAAGTCCTGAAATAACAACAAGGTAACGTCAGTAGCCTCAACACCTTTTTTACATCCTTCATGTTTTGCTCTCTTTCGCCTTGTCGGGTCACCTGACTGCTTCACTCATTTTTTTTAACACTGAACAGATTGTTTCTGAACTTGTAAAACTCTTCTGCCTCGTTAAAATGAGATCAGTGTCTACCTCATCCGCTGGAAATGTGCAGGCTTTCTGTGTGAGGGGTTTTAGAAAATCAGCCCGAATAATTGATGTTCACAGCTGAACCGGGCCGGACCAGCGGGACACACCTAATCCTCTGATCCAGTCTCGTCCTGGATCGAATCAATGAAGAGGCTAAACACCAGGAAACACTTTTCCACGTAGACCTAAGTGTTTCTGGATGAGGATCAAACAGAAATTAGGTGATGAGGCTTCAGATTGGAGCAGAAACTCTCATTGTGTGAAGGAAAAAATAGATTCCATGCTGCAGGCAGACCAGTGTGTGTTCTATGTTCTCCTTGAGCTTGATTTAATCAAGCTATTTTGTTAAACTCCAAAACCCTCTGTTGTCTCTGAGCACATTCCAAATGTTCTGCCCTAAAAATACAAACCAAAGAAGGGAAAACGTGAAGCACAATCGGCCTCAGTTTTGTGCCATTCACAAGTTTGACTGCGAGCAATTATCCTTCTGCTGCCTCCCATGCTTGATGAGAATAACAGAATATGAAATTGGTTCAGTATCAGAACGTTTAGCGGATCTCAGGAGGGTTTCAAACGGTTTCTTTTCCTTTAACAGATCTGAGGAAGCTGGATGCTTTTGGAGGAAGTGTTGGTCATTGTCTTCAAGAAGCTCTCAAAGCTCCTGCAGCTGGGTGGCATCAGTGCACCGGGCGTGGCTGCAATGGGGGTGGCCTTCACGGTCAACCCAGTGTGTGTGGAGGTCCCAAGTCCTCCCCTCGACCTCCACACAGGATCTCCGCTAAAAAGGAGAGCAGCAACATGCAGCTGGCTTAAATTCACTTACCTGCTTAAGCAGCTAATTTGAAACGTCTGCCTGGTTTAAGGAGAGCGGCTCCGTGACATTTGCCTTCCATCACCTCGCACGTTCCTCCAAACTGTAATCAGTCGCGCCCAATTTCACCTGCTTTCACAGTCCTTTGGAGCTATTCTGTTTGAATCTGCGCGATTGTCACTGGGACACAAAAGGCCTTTTGTTGTGTCGGCTATTATGTGATGTGAATTCGTGCACGCGCTGCGCCTGCTCGCAGATCTCGCACGCTCTAGTCCGTCCTGGAGGCTCCACTTCTTCATGTACCAGCCTCCATATTTCACCGTGTATATATATATCACAAAAAACATCTGAAACGACAAACAGGTGGCCTGAAAAGAGGGTTCATTCCAAAGGAACCCAAGATCATCATTAGCAAATGAAGTGCAGTCTGCGTTTCTGTGCCAAGCTGCAGCCCTGGTTCTGATCAGAACCTTGGCAACCCTCACAACCGGCTGCTGTGTCCCCCTCAAGAATGACTCCAAATGCTTCAGCTGCAGCGTTAGCAGGGGGGCATCACAAAGACTTGCTGACACACAGCTCACAGGATCCTGGAAACAGAAGCAAGTGGCTCCATTTATGCCAGACATGGTGAGTTCTTGTCCCGCTCTGGCCCGCGGACGCAGCGCAGGCCGTCCTGTGGTCAGCAGGAAGCTCGCCAGCGCTATCTCTGATCTCTGGGGGCGACTGCAAGGGGAGAGCCAGGGAGGTTCTGAGCCGGTCAGGGGCCAAGACCTTGATCCTTTTGGCCTCTCTCAGACCTACAAGAGAAACAGGCAGCGCAGTTAAAAATGTTTTCCCTCTAAGGAGGAGTTGATGGTCCAAACTACGGCAGAACCAGAGATGTTAAATTGCTGCCATTCTTTTTCAGTGTTGCAAACTCACATGCAAACACCTCCAGAATACAAACATGAGAGGTCAGAGAGGAGGGTTTTTTCCTGCTGATGCTGTAATGTTCTGGCATTAATGGCTGCATACATCTGTCTGGTGTGAGATGCGTGTGCAGAACAGGCCTGAGCCTCCGCAGCACACGCATTCATTCCTTCCTCTTAATTATCTGTCAGTGTGATGCAGAAATTGCAACCAAATAAAGATCTTCTTTTATTTATTATAAAAAAAATGATCTCAAGACTTACAACTGCATTTGCTCATGTAATGAGCTCCATACAGATCTTTATGATTATACTTTGAAATACAAATTAATGCAGGATTTTAATAGTGACGTTAACTGAATTAATTCTTGCAATACATTTTTTTACGAGTGAATATTTGTAAAACTTCTAAAATTTTTTATCTGTAGATCATCCTAACACAAATATATATATATATTAGATGTTTTATGTAAAAAAAAACATTTAATCAAACAATAATTTGCATTTATTAACAGCTCTGAGTTTATTTGCCTAATCTGAATCTGGATCCACCGCGGCGCTCGGACGTGCATTTCCAGCGTTGGCCACTAGGTGGCAACGCGCGGCTAATCAGAGCCATGTGGCTCCTGTGGACGCATCTCATCCCAGAGAAGTTTGCAGGAGGAATTTCCTTCAGTTGGGAAGAGAGGGCGATCAGCGAGGAGAAGAGAGCTCAGAGTCAGAGACCAGAAGACTAATTCCTTCCAGATTCTCACTTACATACGTTTTTTTTTTATTATTATTTTCGTGTGTCGGTGCGCATTGATCGACGGGCGTGAAGCAAACTGCGTTTGAGAGGAACTGAACGATTATTTTGAAGCTGCTTCAAACTTCAGTTGGATGAAAAGGAGGGCGAAGGTTTTATCACTGAGCCGGAGGAATGTATCCATCTTGGGCAGCGGCGGGTCGGCGTGCGTGGAGATGTCCAGCTTGTGCGCTCTGGATCGCCCTGCTGCTCCAAAGCGTCCTGAACGTGAGCGCGTCTGGTGAGTCTCCCAACAATCTCTCACTCTCACCTTTCCCTGGGTCTCTGCTGGCTTTCAGTGCCTGTTTGGTCCTCCAGACACGCGTTAGTTCACGGCTGTAACATGTTTCAGCCTTTTTGGAGACGCTGTTCGCACTTTCGAACACTCGATTCATCCTCAAACTTCGGCGCGTTTGAAAACTCCTCTGTTTTTCCTTTTGATTGTTTCCTGCGTGTGTGTTTGGCTCATCCCAACCGTGTTTGCCACCATTCAGCCCCCCCTTCCTCATGTAAATCGGTCGTTGTTTTTGAGATTATCGTCTTTTTGTGATTCTGGGGCCTCCACACGGGGAAAGACTTGGCCGCTTTGGCAGACAATAGGGGGACTCTTAACGAGTCAGCTGGATGGCTATTGTGGCCCCAGCCACCCCCTCAATAATTTAGATCAGTTTAAAGATAAGACTAGCATAAAGTCAATTAGAAGGCAAACAGTTGTTAACAAGATTTGACTGGTTTGGTGGGATTTAGGGGGGGAAATGGGTGAAACTACGGTCCCTTGGACAGAATTAGGAAATCTATCCTATAATTATCTTAAAAAATAATAAACTGAGAGTCTGACCAGTGATCAGATCTGTGTTTAAAGGTGCACCAGTAAAACCAGTGAAAGCAGAGATGGACTGATGGCCTTACTGGAGTCTTCTAGGTTTGATTGACAGATTTTAAACTCATTATATTTGAAAGCCTGACTGATGATGATGAATGAGTGGCTCCAGGATCGTTCTGGAGCTCTGTGTGTCCCTGGGCTCTCCTGCCTCTGGCTTTCGGCGAAGGTGCCCAGCAGACAGTTTGATGGCTCCTGTTTTTTGTATTAATGATGTTGGCCTTCACTCCTCAGCGCTTCAGAGCTGGACGTCCAGCTAGCTTGTCTGTGTGAGATGTCCGTCCTCTGTGACGCTCCGGAACGCTTTGACGCTCCGGTTTAGCCGTAATCAGACGTGAAGAGGGGAGCGCTGCGCCCTGTGATCAGCGGCCGCAACCACAGCGGGGCCCAAACCCGGGGCTGCGCCCGTTTGTTTGCTGCCGTCTGGTTTACTGGTCAGTCTCCAAGTTCCCAATCACAGGTCAGAGGTCGGCTGCTCTGTTGCTGTGGTTGAGCTGCCAGCATTTCCTGGAACAGTCACAGCTTTCCCCGCGTGCATGTTTACATGGCAGTCGTGACAAACGTTAAATACTAAAGCAACAGTAAAAACTTACAGCCTGATTTATGCGCTTTCAAGGAGCCGCAGCTACTAGGACACAGCTGCTCGCAATGCGTGAAAATGGGATGCGTCGGCTCCCAGTTGCCGTGCATATGAACTCTTTTATACTTAATAAATGCCACACTTCCGTCTGCTCCGCATGAGCACCAGGCCTAAGATGTACAGACAGGAAATTGGGGGAAAAGAGGTTTGCATTTTTGTGATTCAGCAAGTACGTTAGGAGAGAGCTCTGTTCCACCGTCGACGTGTCGCTGTGGCCAGTGAGGCTTCGAGAGGACAAAAATGAGATCTCTGATGAATCCTTTCAGAGTATGCACGTCCATTCCAAATACATTTTGTTTATTATTATAGCTTCCAACACTTATTCTGGTCGTTTATCCCTGCCACAGCTCATCTGAAATTGATGTTTTATTAACCTGAATATCAGAATAGTCGCGGTTTGTTGCAGCTCTTTTCTTTCCTCACGTCTCCAGTGAAAATAACTTTCCATTTTTAGTTGGGGTATTTGTTAGCTTTGACTCTTTATTGTTTAACACGGGTCAGACATGTTGGATAGCCTTTCCCAAACCTCTCAGAATGAGTTGTTAGCATTCTGGCCCATTGCTCCTGACAGGCCTGGTGCAACTGAGTCAGGACTGCTGGCTCCCTCGCTTTGACATACTTTTTCCAGTTCCTACTTTTTATTGGTTTAAGTTCAAGGCTTTGTGGTGGCCGCTCTGCTAAGTTGACTCTGTGTTCCTGAAACAATCTGTTGCCATTTTGGAAGGGAGGAAAAAAACAGTTTGCTACCGTGCTTTTTATTTTTGGGGCATTGAGATTCTGTTGCAACAGATAGAAAAGTACCATTGAACTGCTGAATTAAATTGAATTTCTCCCCTCTGTGCATTAAAATGTGGTTGAGATCTTAAAGGTTTATTTAATTTTAGATGCATCTTTTTTTTTTAGGTGAAATCCTGCAAGGAGTTAGTTTTTGAGTTTACGCTGAGGTGGAGGTCAACTTTTACAGTTACTACTGTTGGCTACTTTTAGCTGTCACATCATATTTTAACATCAGCGCCCCCTCGTGGGCAGACGGACTTCATCCCGTTTTCAGCATAAAAGCCAATTTGCACGGCTGTTTTGCATTGTTTAAGGTACAGAAATATTCCACAATCCCTTAACGTTTGCGTCCTAATGGCTGTCATTGGATGCTCCATCTTGTGACTGGCTAAAGGCCTGGGTGCTGCTGAAGCCTGGTTCTGACTTATGGGTAAAATTATCACTCTTTAAACCATTTCATCCACATTCAGAGCAGATGTCCTAATTCCTTGTCAAAACGATGGCATGGTTGAAAATCAAATGTATGTTTAAAGTTAAGCCTTAAACTATGGGTGCGGGATCTGTTTAAAACAGACGCTGTAATTCCGTCTCCGAGCGCCTGTGTTGAGCACCAAAGTAATAATCTGTGACATGTCCATAAAAATAAATTTAGAACAATGTTTTCCGACTATATAAACTGTTTAAATGTTTCCGAATGTGGGACATTCACCTCTGAACATAAAAGGTCCTCCGCAGGGCAGCGGCTGCGTGAAATGTGTTTAGAGTTGCATTTAGCCTTTTAATAACACACGGGGAAGGCCATAAATCACGTCTCGTGGAACTGCCTGGGTGCAGATTTCAGCAGGACGCTCTGTTGACACTAATAGCACTTCGTCGCTGGAAAAGAATCCTCGGCAGGACACGACGCAGGAGCTGATCCCGCTGTCTTTGGTGCAGAGATGTCTTGCTCCATCTGCCCTCTTCCTGTTAGCCGAGCAGTCTGGAGGTGGCGAGAGAGACTTCCTCTATTTACACACACTGGGACGTGATTGTCTCCAGCGTGTTGTGAGTGCTGAGATGGTCCTGACACCATCCACCTCGGGGTATGGCACAAAGAACCAAACATTTATTAACATGCAGGCCAAGTTCAGGGTGCACAAGCTGCACTTCAGTCTGGAATCAGGCAGAAATGTGCACGGAAACTGTAATTTACTGCACTAAATGCAGCAAATTTCTACTTGCCTCTTTAACTGACCTATTCCGGATGTGGGAGAAGAAATCAAATTACTCTCCCGCCCTCTGTTCAATACTTCCTATGTTGGTGTCTTTTAGCTGCTGTCTGGAAGACAAATTATGCCTGCCGTATGAAAAATGTGCTCTGCTGTGCTTTCAACACACACCACACAATGAGCCTTTTGCTCGCGTTGTAAGCCAAGCTGTGAGCGCGAGACTGCTGATGACAAAGTGACACTTTAATGAGCCTAATGGAATAAGACACACGTAGCCCGCGTATCGCTTTCCCATTAGCAGCTGGCACGGCTCGGAGTTTGGCATGGCCCGAAAGTTCTCTGGGACCGATCTGTATTTGATAAACCTGCTGTTGTTGTTGTTCGTGTCCTCAGTGGTTTCGTTAGGAGGAGGATAACTTGTGGCTCTTAGAGCCCTGAAACGTCATATTTTAATCCTGTTTGTAGACCAGATGTGATCGCTGGGACCCATTACACATGCTAATCTACTCAGCTCGTTTCCTTTATTGGCTGAGCAGAGCTCTTCAAACCACCTTTATTTACGCAGATTATTTCTACTAATCATATTAAGGCTCCAGCTCATTAACAGGAGTGTTTGCTCTAAGCTGTGTGTGTGTGTGTGTGTGTGTGTGTGTGTGTGGGGCTCTGCCGCTCTGCTCTCTTTAGCTCCGGATGACTCAGTCGGTTTCTGCATTCTTTGAGGACAACCTCTCGTGTGATGTGTGGACGCCGAACCATTTTTCTGTTTTTGTTTACAGTCATGTGACCCCTGTGGGAACAATATTCTGTTTTCTCCGTGTCGGCCTCCATTCTGTCTTTTTGACCCTGTCGTGGTTGTTGTGTCTGCAAAACCAGAATCGTCTCACAAGTTCAAAATAATTCATTGCAAAAACCATTTGGATCAAACACAGAAATTATTGTGATGAAAAACACATTTTGGTCGGAATTCTGATATTTACACAGCAGGAAATGTCATTTCACGGGTGTTTTAGGACGTGCGCTCAGCTCTGTCTTATTGCTTCGTGACTAATATTGGTAACCATAGAAACCATAATCCTGCTATAGGCTGAAGTTGAGGTATTCTGCCTTTTCAAGATTAAATTATATAAATGTACTCTAGTCAGAGCTTGGCCCTCTACTTTGACAGTTAAATCTATTAGCTAACTATTAGCCACAATAACAATATTGTAGCTAAGCTTTCAGTGAGGGGGGTGAAAACTTGCGATATTTTATAACTGCTAATCAGTATTTCACAGTTTTATGGACTGTATATTTTAGAATGCAGTGTTGGTTAATGAGCTTTATTTAGCGTGGACTTCCATTCATGAACCTGACCTTAACATGTTTGTTTAACCAAAGGATTTTTCCACATTGTTCTCTCAGCACGGCCTCGATTAGCTATCAGCTGGTGTGTGTCCAGCCACTTCAGCCACATACAAAAGACTTGAGAGGGGCTGCCTTCAGCTGGGGGCCTCGGTCCTGTTGTTCGGGGGGGGGATCGCGAGCTTTCAGTCTGGGCTGACGAGCACTCCTGCTAATCCCGCTGACACAAGTAGCCGGCGGCCGTCCTTTATCCGGCCGGCAGAAGCCAGCTGCTGAGGCGTCCACGATGGTATTTCACCACAAAAAGCCAGCAGAAATTTGAATTAGATGGAACTTCCCTTTTTATCCTTTCTAATCCTGTGCTGACCACACTGGCCAAAGAGTCTGGAGAGGATGGGCCCAGTGGCTGCAAGCCTGGTTAGCCATGATCTGGCCCGGCTGGGCCCCGCCGGGGACTGGGCCCATCACGGTTCTGTGTGAATCCAGAAGGGCCGCCGTCTCACTGGGGTGACGTCTGGATGCTCCTCCATCATTGCACATGTGGAGCATCATGAAGGAGGGCCTCGGTGTCTCAGCGCCAGCCAGATTGATTTCCGAGACTAGTGGTGAAAAGAGAAGCAGGATGGAAAGAATCTGTCTTTTCATGCTCCCTTTCCAGATGCGGCGGCGTTTGATGTCTGCGGGCCTCTGTGGAGCATCTGCAGGAAAGGCAACGGAGGGCTTCGGAGCAGGAACGCGTCTCTTTGGTCACCAGGACTCGGTCGTTGCTCTGTAAACTTGGTTGAAATCAGTCTTGGGCCGTATTTTGAACGTAAAGCAAAGCCGAACCCGCCTCTGCTGGGGTTTCCTTTTCCGTCGGGTTGCGTTCAGAGTGCCAGCAGTCCTCCAACACCTCAGCGTTGTTCCCCCGTCTCCTCACACATCTGCGTCCGTCCTGTCCTCACCCCTGCCTTCACTCGGGCGGCATTGATTTCAGAAGCGCAGGAAATGAGGCCGCGTTGCGCCGCCGCTCGCGGCAGGAGAGGCGGGCGGAGGGGCGGGGGCCCGGGGCGAGCCGGAGGAAGACTGACTGAAAGAAACCCACGGCTATTTTTTTTAGAAGGGGATGAAAAGATTGATAGTCTGAGAATGTGAGTCAGGGCCTGGGAGATGGGCCTGGCTCGGAGAGGGGAAAACTTCGAGGGCTAAGAACAGAAAAATGTTTTCACAGAGGCTTTTGAGCGACAGCAGGCTTCAATGAACTCTCAGCAAGTTTAATCACATTTGCCCGTTTCCAAACACACCTCCGTAAACGACACACGGAGAAGACTCCGGGCCCACGGTACTTGACAACGCCTGACCTCCATCCCTCTATCAGAAGTCAATGATCTTCTCCTTAGAGGGGCCGCTATAAGAGGCTTAGGCCCGCGTGATCCCACTGCCTGTTTGCTTAACCTCTGCGTGGCTGCCTCAGCGGCGCTAAGCTTTCCCCAGAAGAGCTCATTACCGCTCAGCACTCGGGTCTGCTCGCTGTTTCACCGCCTTTCAGAGGCCAGCAGTGATACACTGCTCTGCCTTTAGATCCACAATGTTGCAGTATAACCTTATTTCACTCGTGTCATGTCAACACGGCTGTTTTCGAGATCACATCTGCAACTGCTGAGCCACGCCTGGAGGCCATGTGATTGTTCTAGCACAAGTTCTGCGCTGTCAAGTCGTGATCTTTAAATGAATCTGTCTTCAGCACTTTCCGGGTCCTTAGCCACATTTCCATGGTCCTTGAGCAGCGTATTTATTGTACTTTTCACAGCATTAACAGCAGTTTTTCCTGCTGCGTGCAGCCGTGTTTATCAAAGAAGACGCGTGGCCAATCTCTGCAGATTTACGCAAGCCGAAGGCTAATCTTGCTTTGACAGAGCCTCGGCGTGAACATTCCGGTTTATTATTCCTGACGTGCTCTGCTGAAGCGCGGCGTTGAAACGAGCCGGTGCTGAGAGCCGGCGGGATCCATTCACGTCCCGCCGATGGTTCAGACAGAAGCGGAGGCCGCCCTGAGCAGCTCCAGTTTGATCCGTCCCGTGTGCACGTGTCAGACGTGCACAATTGACTGGATTAGAGGCTAGCAGCGAGTGAAAAGCAGTCATCAGCAGATGTACAGCTGGTTGATTTTAAACTGGATTCATCTTAAACCAGCGGCCTGGGTTAACTGGACCCGTGATGAGCCTGAGAACGCCCTCTGACGCAGTAAAACCTGCCGCCCTCAGCAGTTTTCCTGCTCTGTGACGTCACCCATATTGTGATTCCGTGCTAACTGATACCTGGCTGAACATTTCCACAGCAACGCCTTAGTGAGGAGATTAAAAAATAAAAATAAAAATATCTAGCAGGGCGGACCCCGAGGCCGACCTCCTCCGAGGCAGCGTGCACTTAAACAGACTCTTCTGTGTCATAATTTTAGAATCTGGCCCCACGTCAGCCCTAAACTCCAGAGATTAAAGGAATGTTGATTATCTTGAGCACATGTGTAATTGGCACAAATAACCCGTTGCTAATGAGTACGCTGCGGGCTCGTTAAATGTGTTTAGGAAATCACACAAGCACTCGGCTGCTTGTAAATGAGTTACATCACTCAGCGGTTTACGCAAAGGGCCCTGAGAAACGTAGAGCGAGGCCACCTTCTCCCACATGGGAAGCGCTGGTTGAAAGGGGCCGGACTAGCAGCCGCTAAGTTTGGTTTCTCGGCAGGTAGCGGCCGAGGCAGATGGTGACTGGCGGCGTGCGTTAGCAAAGGTGAACGCCCCATGTCCCAGTGTTGGTGGTCCTGGAAGGCCACCAAGTTTGCCCGGCTGGCCCGTAATGTGAAAGCAATTAGCAGCCAGCGGTTTTACAGAGCCCGATATGTGTGGAATAACAAAGGGGAAAGTAGGTCAGCGCTGAGCCATAGGTGCACGGCGAGGCCGTCCCGTTGCTGCACGCCGCTGGGGGATTTGTTTGTGTGCACCCTATCGCATATTTCCTTTCTTTCTAATAGCTATTTTGGTTTCACTGTTGCCACACAACAGAAAAACACAATCATGGCAGTAAAAATGAAATGATCAAATATCAGGATGTAAACAAATGAAGGAAAATGACTTTTGGCTTCCTGATCAAGCTGGTAGTAAAATCCCTGACGTCAGCGGCTTAAACGTGGGTTTCTGCAGCGCTCTGGAGCCCCCCCTTGACGAACCTGCCCCCGGTTCCTTCATCTGACATCCATTTGAGTCAGACGGACAAACGCGCTGATAGAAATCTGCCTCCGACTTGCTGGATGAGGAGAATCACCACCACACACACGGTCAGGTCAGGTTAACTCCAGCGCCAGCGTGTTTGTTCTGTGTGTGTGTGTGTGTGTGTGTTTACAGTGTGTTGGCAAGGTGCGTGCCCTGTGTCACATCTGGCAGCCTGCGGTTTTTTCATGAACTGCTAAATGAGGGGGAACATACTGCCAGCTGCCCACGAGAAAGCTCACCTGATGAAGGGCATCGGAAAGCACTTCTCCACCAGAGGAGCGGGGGACTCGTCCTTGCCAGAGATCTGTATCCTGGACGTTAACAGATTCACTGGGCTGTTTCTGCCAGCGTTTCTAGCTCATGCAAGTGCTGTTACTGTTGCTGAACTCTGCCAACCGCGCTGATATCCAGCCACGACGTCGGATCAGAGGAGGACATCATCTGCTCTGAACAAGTCTTGGATCGTGGCTCAGAAGATTACAGTGGACCAGATCCTGGTTCCTGCAGTAGAACAGTTCCTGGTTCCTGGTTCCTGCAGTGGACCAGATCCTGGACAAGATCCTGGTTCCTGCAGTAGAACAGTTCCTGGTTCCTGCAGTGGACCAGATCCTGGTTCCTGCAGTAGAACAGTTCTTGGTTCCTGCAGTGGACCAGATCAGGGTTCCTGCAGTGGACCAGATCCTGGACCAGATCCTGGTTCCTGCAGTAGAACAGTTCCTGGTTCCTGCAGTGGACCAGATCCTGGACCAGATCCTGGCTCCTGCAGTGAAAAGGCACGTTAAGCGCCGTGTCTCTCCGCCCCCTCGTTGTCTAAACTTCCCCACGTTCTCGTCGCTCCGGCACTACCTGAGGACCACGCAAACAAGCTGCCTCTTCAGTTATATTTGTATTTTTAAGAATACCTCTGGTTAAACCACGAACTCCAGTGTAGAACTGAGTTAACAGCAATAATCGTACTAGTTATTTATTAATCCTGCAAGAGCAGCTGCAGACCAGCACAAGCCCCTCCATGGACTCAAAGACAGGACCGTCCGGAATTCTTGTTTGCAGCTTGTCCAACCCGGCAAAGTCTGCAGAATTTACCGGGTTGACACCTGAGTGGTGGCTGAGGGAAGCAGCTCGGTCTGGAGAAGACGGACAGAGGAGGGCAGCCCGGAAAAGAGCAAAGCAGGGGCGCCTATGTGCGATCATTTCTTTGTCTCTCTGGTTGCCCACGTGCACATCGTGGCCGCTGATGGGAGAGCGAGCGCCTGTGAGCCTATGGGAGGTTTCTGACGTGCTGAGCTCAGTTAATGGGATGAGGAGGACGAACGAAGGAAAGAGGGAAAGGACAAGTGCAGGGTAAGTGGAGGGACGAGGGGCAAATCTTTTATGAGGCCAGAAAAGGAGGAGGAGGCGGCGGCGGCGGAGGTGGGGGGGCGTTGACTGGTGGGACCGAGCGTCTTCTTTAACGTCAGATGAGTAACTCCTGACCCGACAGGGGCTCCAGTCGGGAGGAGTGCTGCTTTAAAAACACTCGGCTCCAATTCTGATGGGGTTCTGAAAAGTTCTGCTGGCCGTTAGATTGGATTTCTGGGCGGTGAGGCCCCGGCCGAGCTTCCGTGCCCTCCCACGTCTGTGGGAAGACTAATCCGGTGAGCGTGCAGGATTCTCCGTTCATGAGTGACGAGGGTGGGGGTGCTGGGGGTGCTGGGGGTTCTGGAGCAGAGGCCATGGCTGAAAGAGGCAGCTCAAGCAGAAAGACAGGCAGAGGGGTTAAGTGGAGGCAGGTGTTCCATGACAAACCTTACAACCCCCCCACCTCCTCCTCGACTCCAGTTCCCTCCACAAACTGGTCCACTGAGATCTCAGCCGACCGGCCCAAGAACAGACACTTGTTCCCCGCTTCCCTATTTTCTCTTACCTTCCTTTGTTTCCTGTCATCCAAGCACCTTATCCGTCTGATCTAATCTATCCGACCCAAATTGCAGCCTTCTCCTTTAATCCCAGGTTTCTTTTCACCATCTCGTCTGTGCGCTGTCCAAACTGGACCACCTGGCTCTGTGGTTTGAAATCTTATAAAACTCCCGTTGGGTGAAGCACACCGACAGCTTTCCCACCGCTCCATTCTGCTCTGGAGCGTATGTCAAATGAATGTATATTAGACTAAATATATTAGATATATTAGACGTAAAAATGCAGCCGGGAGGAGCTTAAAGTCCAGCTCAGGAGTGACGCAGGCAACAAATCAAATACTTAATGCTGAACACATGACTGCTTGAGTAAGTCATATTGTGCAGATAATCCGTTTTAGCATAATAAAACGAGCATCTTTCCCAACAGCTTCCCAAACAATGATCACCATTTTTCAGACATGCATATTATAGATTCGAGTGATTCCGACTTAATGGTTTTAATTAATCAAGAAGCGCGCTGTTTTTTTGCAATCACAAAAACAGCTAACTTTGTCAGGCTAGTTGAGGTCACTTCACAGTTGAACTTAAACTAATCAATCACTAATCAAAAGTAATAAATAATAAACTAACAAATAAAAAAACTAATAAAAAAGTCATGCTCGTGGGTTCCCCTGGTGGTCATGTCCCGTATTGCCTGTTCCAGCGATGGCTAGAATAATAGTATCAATAATAAAGTGAAAGGAAAGAGAGAGTCGGCGCTTCGGCCATGAACATCGGAGGTCTGCCTTGCATCACGTGCCTCTGTAGTGCTGGTGTTTTGATGATGCCATTAAAAAATCACCTCAGGAGACAAATGTTGATGTTGAGGAATGACTGTTCAGACAGGGGGCCTTTTTCACCTGCTGGCTTGTAAATAGTTTTCAGTTTATCTCCACGATTAAGGCGATTAATCCTCAGCACCATCCAGTCCAACAGATAGAAGAAAAGCTATTCTCCACTCTGGCTCAGTGTAAGAACCTGAAGCATATCTGTTGTCTTTGTGTCTGTGGGGACCCACACTAGCTCAGTCACACACATCCTGGCCTCCTTTTGACCCCCCCCCACCCCCCCCAACGATGACTCATGCACGATGTATTGTGCGCATGCCGACTGTGCGCACGTTTATGGAAACTGGAATGCTTGGAAGTTCTTAGGACTGACATGTGTGTCTTCTGGAACCATGTGTGTTTTAATGCTTGAAATCTGCAGGGCCGAAGCCTCACGGAGTGTGGAAGCACCCGAGAGCCACTTCAGACAGATGTTCAGCTTGAAGAAAGACATGCAGCTGTCTTTCTGGAACCATCACACACACACACACACACACACGTGTGTTACAATAGCAGTAACACGTATTTACTGGTTATCCTGCAGCAGCAGTATTGTTTCTCAACAGTTTCATTACACAGGATCTAATATTCTGGATAACTGGACTAAAGACAGGAAAAATGACCTGTACAGTAGTCTGTAAGAGTCCAAATAAAAATGTCCCAGCAGTTTCAGTGGCATGGCATGAAATTCCATAAACCCATCAAAAGAAAAACTGGAAGCGTGTAAATCTTGGACTTGGCCCAGTGGCTCTGCTCCTCGTCCAGATGTAAGTGCGTGCTGACAAACGCTTCTCGGCTCCTCGGCGGAGGCCTCCTCGCTAAACTGCAGCTCTGTGGAAAGTATTTTTTGAGCCACTCAAGAGCTGAACATAATTAGTCAAACAAGGCCACAAGAAAACGAGGCCGGTCAAAGCAAAGGCGGTTCTAATCAGAGCCCCTGAAAGCAGCTAGGTGCGTCCGTGTTCTGTCCATCTCTGGAGGTCGTGACTGCTGTGAAAATGTGGGTTTAAAGGGTGAGGATGATTCAAATCCACACACCCTGAAGTCAGACTGGGAATCGGGCACAGTCTCTCTCTTCCCGCCTCTCACACACACTCACTTGAACGGCGTCAACGTCAGCTCCAATCAGGCGGTGATAACGAGCCGCCGCGTCACGGCTAACCCGCTATCCTTAAACGGTGTGTCTGTGCGATAAAGAGTCGACCTTTATCCACTCGTTATCTCCGACAGGAAGAGCGGCACCGTGCCGGACAGCGCCCACCACGGAGGATATTTTAGGCACCTCCCCACACGCATTATGAAACGGTCACTAATTCTGTTCCTCATTCAATTCCTCATGGGAATTCCTTCAGACCAGCAACCAGTTTATTGAGGAATCTCCACTCACCTGATCAGTGCTGCTCGGATGGCCCAGAAATAAGACGTGCAGAATTCCCCGTTGGCTTAAACTCATTAGTGACTGTTTGACAGCAGCCACCAATATGTCTAATTACCGTTTCCGGCTTTAAATTAGGCTGGAAATGTGTCTGGAACGGCAGCAGCGAGGATCCTGCTAATGCATGCTTTCCGCAAAGTGGCCGGAGCAGAGCTCGATTGTTATTATTTATATTGGTTGAATGAATTTATTGCACAGAGAAGCAAGTCAGGGGTGAGATATCAGCTATCCGGTTGTGATGAAAAATGATCTGCGCAGTGTGATGGATCCAGCCTCCAGACGCTCTGAAAGAAGGCGACGTGCACGGTCAGCTGTGAGCCGTGCGTGATCCTGCATGCGAGGTGTGCATTAACAGAGTCACGGTTCACGCTCGAGCGTTTGCAGGAGCTCTCGTCGGTTAGTGCCGTGTACGTTTCTTTACGTTACATTTCACACTCGGGACAGGCTGGACCAGGAGCATATCGCACACAGAGAGGGAACCAAAGGGGGAAAGTTGTCTTCAAGAAGGAGACATGAAAATGACAGCTGAGAACACCCAAGGGTGTCAGAGGAATCGGGAGGGCAGGAGGTTATTGGGAATGCTCCGGGAATGACTCTTCTGTGACTCCAGGTATGTGAATGCGGCTGAGCCTGGGGATATCCTCTGTTTACACTCAGGCTAAGACCTGCAGATTAGCCGACCTGGTGTTCACCTGATTAAAATGACCTCCTTGTGTAAACTAAGCTGCAGGGTTGAGCAGAGCACACATACAGAGGACCTTCACACGCCTCTGAACGGGGTATGAAATGTGGTGTAATTAACACACACACACACACACACACACACACACACACACACACACACACACAGCAAAATGTTCATGTTGCAGCAAGGTCAGTTTACCGTGGAGACATTAATAATCCGTTGGTCGCAGCATTAAAAATAACTGTCTGGGGGAACTTTAGCCGGAGAAGCACATGCGTGCGTGTGTGCACGTGCTTACAGGACACATGTTGAGCACAGACAGGTATGGGAGCCACGCAGGGGAAAGGATTCAGCTCCTTCACGTCTCCGCTGCGTCCAATGTTGTCGTCCAGGCTTCAACCGTTGGCCATCATCCCCATCACCCAATAATTCAGCCTCGAAGCTTTCCATCGTGCCTCGTTGTCCATGTCCGCTCTCCCGCTTCTGTCCCACTGAGGTCACGAGGAGAGCCTGCAGACATCAGCCTCAGCTCCAATACCAGGCTGAAGGATGACAGCTCCCAGGGTTACACTCTTTAAGCGTGTGTAGAGCCTGCTCACTGGGCCTGTGATGTCTTTGAATAATAATATAACTCCTTACAAAGGCGGTGGGCTGAAAATAAAAGTCAGCAAAACTATGACTGATTACAGTAGCCTAATGGTAGAAAAGATTTCTGGGTAAAAAAAAAAAAAATTCCCTGTAGTTTGCATGTAAAAATCCAGATGCCCCCGATGAGTGTTTTCCATAGTCACAAATCTCCCTCCGACTTCCAAAGACCTTGCACATTAGCGTTTGGCTGAAGCAGCTTGGTCGTTGTGCCAGGGGTTACAAAAAAAAAAACAAAAAAAAAAGGAAAACGTTTTGCAATTAGACCTGCGGCCAAAATGAGAAAAGATCTTGATGTATGCTGCAAACGCACCACAATGAAATCTTTTATTTCACTTCCATTTCTCCTGGTGCCGGCTGGAAAGGATCGGATGCTTAAAAGCATGTTCATATTTCCTCAAAGAAACTGATTTAATTATGGCTTGTTTGGGAGGAAGGCAACTTTTGAAAAACTGAATTTGGCCAAAGTAAAATGAACCCCGCGGGGTTGGGGGGTTTCAATGTCAGTCATTCACAAACACCAAAACTGGAGTGATAGCATTAGCACATGGCTGCAACAGTATACCGGCCGTCCCCAGTGGGGCGCATCGCTGCAGAGCGCGCCCCCTTCCCTTCACGACGGTGTAGCTGTTATCGTACCCCAGTACAAAAGCTCCCAGCATGCTGAGGAGAAGTCACTCGGCATCAAAGCTAAAGCAAGGACACCCCCGAGCTCGGGTATGAATGAACAGGCCTGCCCTCAGGAGGCAACTGTTGCTTATGGACGTGTGCCCTATGGAAGTTTAGGTTTACCCGACACTCCGCCCACAGTCCAACATTTATGTGAAATACCTCTCAAGAGCACATGTGACCTTTAGGTTCTGAGTGTTGGCGATTGATTAAAAATGAAGCGGAGGCCAGTGGAGCACGTTTACGGGACGGTTCTTGGCTGGGGCGCAGGGCTCCACAGGACACTGGGAGGAGTGGGAATGCCGAGACAAAGACTACCAGTAGAGAAGGAATGCTGGTGTCCTGCTGAGCTAATCCGAGCTGCAAGAAAGGAGAAAATGTGGAAAGCGAGGGAAGGAGGGAGGAGACCGTGAGATGGCAAAGGAAGGTCTCAGGGTTTGGGCAAAAATGGAAAGTGTTCCTTGAGAAAAATCCTCTTCCCATTCAGCAGTTTCTGCCTAACCGTCACCTGCTTTCTCCCCGTGGCTCTATCGCCGCGTCTCTTTCGCTGGTGGTCCAGCTGGTCTCCGTTCACTTATGGAGGCACTGGGAGTTAATGAGACAGCTGAACTGTTTGAGATGTGAAGCTCTTTAGTCCTGAGAGGAGCGAGCGAAGCCATTTTTATTCTCAAGGGCCCTTTATATCGAAACAAACAGCCACTTCAGACTGTTTTGTTTATGACTGGGCAGCGGATTTTAGATGAGATCAGAGCCTTTCATTCAGTGGAATCAATGATTCCTCCGCAAACGTTGTTGGCTGCTTTCAACCTCAGAGGCAGGAATATTAGTCCTGACTAGAAACAGCCCTCACGCAACATATCCACCGCATGTAGCCCGTTCAGACTGTTGTTCTTGCATGCCTGCCAGTGTGGGAAAGTAGTTAAGCTTTTCGATCCGTGCACGAGAATAGACGGAACAAGTCTGGATTTGAAGCAGGTCTTCCAAACCTGTGCGTGAATACTGGCAAAGGCTGCAGCATCACATTTGAAGCCCTGCGATAAGAAGCAGGACTCTGAAGACCATGGACCTTTAAGTACCTGGACATGCTCAGGAGCTAGTCCAGGTGCTCCCCTTGTCCAGCCTAACAGTTGCAAGCAGTGGCTTTGCTGCACTCTTAACTCCATTACTTCCCAAAATGAAGGTTTCACATGTGAGGGATGGACGTGACTTCTTAGGCGTGCACAGTTTCTGCTGTTAAAGCTCAGATGGCTGCGCAGGAGAGAAAGTGTCCCGAACGCACCTTTTTTAAGAAACCCACATGAATTCTGGGCCAATTTTCAATGCTGGTTTTGTCAAAATGATCTTAATAATTGTCTCTGATGAACTGAAAGCGGCCGTTTGGTAGCGAGATCAGCTCAACGCCGCCCTTCTCTTGCCTCGCTGGCTTGAATCTGAACCATTTCCTGTCCAGCTTCCTGTCCCCGTCTTCTAGGTTCTGTCCAGGTCGCTCCAAGCTTGAAGCAATTACAAACATCTCGGCGGGGGGGGGATCGCCTCCCTGTGCCGCCGCTGCGGCTCATTTTTCACGACACCACGTCTCCTTTCAAGGGTTGACGGAGACGATTAAAGGCGACGAGCTCCATCCTGGACAGCAGTTTCTTGTCCAAAGTTAAAAAAAACCCAAAAACGTAGATTTTAGGCTAAAGGATATTGAGATGTTTTCAGTTATTTTTGGCCTTGTTGGGTCAGATGTGATTTATTACTTTGTTGTTCTGTGAAATAAAAACAGCATGAGTCTAATCTGGTAGAGACTGATTTATTTCCGCAAGCTGAGGAGTTAAAGTGAGCGCGGGCGGAGAGAAGCACGATTCATGGACCGTCGTGTGTTTGTTGTGGTGACTGGTCCTGACAGATCTCCACAGCCGATGGAAACCGTAGACAGGGTTTTTATGATGGTGCCACTTCTCACTCCTCGCGGCCCATCTCACACACAGCAGAGCGGAGCGTTTCCTCGTCTTGGCCGTCTGCTTTTCTTCCTCCGCTGCTCGGCTTGTCTTCTCTCATTTCTGCCTTTCTTACCGCCTACCGTACTCGTTTTTATTAAATTTCTCTCATTCAAATGCAGAAAGACAGATGATTTTTGAAGTGTCCTCCTTTTCTCATGCCAAGAAATTGCCTAATGTCTCACTAATGTTTTGGTATAGAGAGGAAGAAAGTAAGAACGCATTCATCTGGATTTGGAGAACGCCATCGGTGCTTGACTGGCTCATTCGTTTTCCGAGCTGCAGCTCTGCACACCAGGCCTCCACAAACCGGGTATAATGAAATGATAGATGATGGTGAAGTAAAGGGAGCTTTTGGAAAGGAAGGTGAGATTTCATCAGAGGTCATGTGACTGGTTCCCCCCACAGAGGCCATTGTTCCGACCTCTTCCCCCCAGCTAAGAGCTCCTGACGTGGACAGGACGGATCCTGGAGACAGCCTCCTGTAGAGGAGGCTGGACGAGGCTTATCAAAGGAACCTTGGTGTGCTGACAGGCTCCAAGGCCACACTCCTTGGTGCGTGCGTGCGTGAGTGCGCGTGTGTGGTGTGAAGTGATGTCAGTCTCTCTGCTGCACTTCGGTCAGTGTGAATAGAATGTTGTGGATAGATGTCATTATGGTGTGTGTGTGTGTGTGTGTGTGTGTGTGTGTGTGTGAGAGAGAGATGATGGGTCCCTGAAAAGGGTGAGGAACAGTAGGAAATGTCCGACCTGACCATTGTTTGTCTCACTGGCGGCCTGCGTGAGGCGACTCTTTGCCACATGTGCCGACATGTTTATTGTAAGATTTTACTTCCTGGTTGCAAAGAAAAGAGAACTTGTCAACATCAGTCTGAATGTGCAGAGACAGGAGTTGGCTAGAGTTTACCGAGTCTTCCTTTTTTGCGGGTCAGTGTGAAAAGCGTGGGATTGTTCCCAGCGAACGGGCGAACTGTGGTTATAAAAAGGCCTCTCACTCCTGAAAGTCCCAGAAAAACAGGAGGAAAAGCACAACTGTGTTTCCACCAATATTTGGCAGGTTAATCTAATATCAGTGCATGCTGACGTCATCAACGTCATTCAGTCATCACATTCCTTCACTCGTCAGGAATGCTACTAATTGGGGCGACCAGCCTTGAACGTCTTGGAACGTGGACGCCAGACTGCGATGGTGATTTATTATCCGACAAGCTGGAACTCCCTCTGCTTGTTTTTGAATGTCTAGAATAGCTTCCGTGCATCATTTCATTAGTCTCATTATTTGGCAAAGCTTTGGATATGTTTTTTCATTCTGAGGAGAAGTTTGTGTCTCCGTGGCGACTGTGTTGTCCTTATCATCTCATCTGCCTGCCCTCCGCCGAGTGTTCAGCAGAGCCGGGCCGGTCTTCAAAAAGCGTCCGTCTTGTGAGACTGGTTGTCCGCGGAGGCAACAGGGAATATCCCACGTCCACAAATGCCTCGTTCTCTTTTTATCTGCGCCCCTTCCACCGTCAGCACCGCTCTACCTCATCCCTCACGGCGTTCCCTTTCATGTCTTCTGTCCACTTGGAAGTCTCGCTTCACTTCTGTCCACCATTCCTTCCATTTCCTTTCATGTAAGACACATGCTCACTCACGTCTCCATCTGCCAGAAGGGAGACTCAGCGGGATGGAATTCCTTCCTCCAGCAGCTCGCTCCTATCTGGAAACTGCTCTTTCTTCTCGCTGCTGTCCCGCTCATGCTCGGCCCCGTCGATCTGACTTCAGATGCACCCGAGCTCAGCCACATTCCAGGAAGTGAACGGACTTGGTAGCAATCACATTTGTTTTTAATTACAGCCCAGCTGCGGCCTGGTAATCGATTTGGAAATAATAATAAAACAAAACCTGGACTGTGCGGCTCGTTTTAAGGTGTAATTCTGTTTTGTTTAACAGTGTATTTTGCTCATGTTCAATTTTCATGCCTCTTCCTTAACTGGCAGTTATTTCATTGCTTTGGATTGGTACACAATGGTGTTTGGAGATGTTTGGGGCCGCCTGAACCCAGCTCCAGAACCTCTAGAATTGTGTGTACTGCATAATGGCAAACACGGATTTAAGAAAAACACAAGTGTTTTTAATACAAACTGGTTTTCCTGCTCCAGATGATACAAGAGCTGGTTTACTTGGGTTATATATGATAATCTAGTGTCAAAGGCATAAATTGACACTATCTAAGCTTCAATCCAGCCAGCCTTCATGTGCTGCTCGGAGCTTCCAGCAGAGATGCTCTTCAGCGCTGAACGCTGGGGCACCTTGATGGATTCGGTATGCTATTGGGGGAGACGTGGGCTGTTACAGCCCCCCCGCCCTTCCCATCTCTCTGTGCGCACGTGAGCACCGGGGGGTCACCATTTCTTTCCCCTCTGCCATATTTCATCCTCAGTGCTGTGAAATGGAACTGCGTGGAAAGACCCAGCACCTTTAAAGAATGTTTGATGTATTTATCTGTTGATTCGGTGATTATGTGTTATTAGAATAACTTCTTTAAATCGATATATTAACATGAAACAGACTTTATAACACTGACACTGAAGATCTGCCGATGCAGTGCAACTTCTGGCATCAATTCCACTATCGTATTTTTTAGTATAAGGCTAATTTAATGTCCATTTGTGCGTTACGTGGTTAGATGGAGTGTTCTCATCCTCCAGCCTGTCTTTGAGTTGGACGGCTGATAAATCTCTTTTAAAACAGAAAGTAATCAGATAATTTTGCTCGAGGGGACACGAGGGTTGGTGAGAAGTGAAAAGGACCACCCAGAGTCCTCCGGTAAACATGCACACTCGGACGGGACCCAGCGAAGGATTTTCTCTCACGTTTGTGGCACCAAGAATACAGTCTGATAAGGATAGCGCTGGCCCACGTGCTTATTTGTTCTCAAAAAGCCACAACCTCACGTTTACAGTCCCGCGTAAATATTTGGCTTCGTGTTTGCCGATGGCCCGGGTGCTGATTCAGGGTTACGGCTGGGCTGGGGGCACACACTGTTGCAGGCTGACCCTACACGCCGAGCTCTGACATGCGGTTAGCAGTCTACGCAGGCTACAAACTGTCCCAGCATCACTGTCACAATGTCAGAAGCGAGCTGTCGTTTCAGGGTGGGCTTGATGCATCACTCCAGAAAACGTGTCTGCAGTATTTTGCTAAGCAAGTTACCGCATTTATTTTCCACCCATAAACACCAAAATAAGTCTTCTAAAAGCTAAGAGCACTGTTTTTAAACTGCTGGAACAAAGCAATCTGAGTATATTTGCCTTCGCATCCCACCGTTCCTGCTGCATTTTAGTTTATGGTGGAAGATGGGGAGCGAAGGTATTTTACTTCCACAAAAAAAAAAAAAAAATAAAAAAAATGACCTGACTTGTGAGCGAGTGTGAAGAAGCGTGCCAAGAAAAGCAAGCAGATTCCAGTGGAAGGAAAGAAAACAGCATTTAAAGTGAGGAGCAGTGAAAGACAGCGTCTGTCCATGCAGCTCTTTGCACTTCATTTGCGAGCAGAAATGGTTCCTACGCTCTTCATCTGTCATTAAAGCGGCTCTGCTCACTCCGGCTTTATAGCTCTGCTTTATTTCACAGATCCGCGTGTCTGATTGGTTGTAGCTATAGGTTAAAAGAAAAAAAAAAAAACCTTCCAGCACGTGGTCTGTCCTCCTCCTCCCTGTCCGCTTTAAAAACAGGCATTATTGACATTGAAATGATAATCAAACGCAGGCGTCTGTGGCTAGCTGCAAGCATGAAGCGAGGGATTGAAAAATGCGAGGGGCCTGGGTTCTCCTTTAAAAGGCATGAAACGAGCCAAGCGGCACAGCCGTACTCCAGATCTGTCAACCTTGTGTTGTAGCAGGAAGTTCTTCCCATCTTGGATCTTGGTTCCACGCAGAGAGAGTGCGCATTCTTCAGCGACAAATTAAAAGTCCATCGTTAGCAGATGTCAGGTCCCTAAAAACACTCGCACGTTCAGATTTGATGGAGTCAGTTCTGCGGATTTTGATTTACAGTGACGGGTCAGGTGATTAGTGAGGCCCGGGAGCCAGACGGCGTCCTCACACATGACATCGTGCAACGCTCTGAGACGCTCCCTCTTCTGCAGGTTAGGTTGAACTGGTTGATTACATCGCAGGGTCGACGGGACGCTTTTGTGAGCTCGCAAGTGCAGACTGAATCCGAGCTTGTTCTGTTTGGGTTCAAATCATCTCACAGTTTATTGACATTGCTGAAAAGGTCTGAAACACACACACACACGTACACACACTACTGTTTTTGTTGGATCGTGGAGGGTGAGACCTGTAGTGTGTCACTGCAGGGCCGAGAGAGACCAGGTGCATTGTGTCCCTGTATGTTTGTGTGTGGGAGAGAGAGAGAGAGCAAGATTGGGGCTGACCTTGTGTGTGCCTGAGTGTGTGTGATTTCTCATACTCCATGCCCTGTTGGGCTCTGAGAGCAGTCTGTAGATTCCCATGAAGACTGCTCATTATTTGGCATGTTTGCTGACACAACTATAGGCAGCAAAAAAGGCCTTCAGAGCCTAAAATCTCTCTCTCACACACACACACACGTCCTATCATACACACCCAGAGATCAATTAGAAAAATTCAACCACCGTCCAAAAAACGCGAGTGTGTGTGTGTGTGGTAGCTGCGCTGCGATCTAAATGACAGGGTGGCGGTGCGGGATGACGGCGCGCCATGTGATATATGTGACGTTAATGAGAGGAGAGCAGTACCGTTAACGTCGGCTTTGCAGATGGAGCTGAGCTGCAGCTGGAACTCCAGCCTCTGAGCTCTCTGCACGTGCACCTCCTGCTGTTTGCTGCATCTCTACAACAGGGTTTTCATGATGGGGCCAGAAGGTTATGTGCTTACATCCATTCCTGTCTGCCGGAATCCAACAGTGGGGGCTGAACAGCCCTCCTCTGTCCTCCTGAGCTCTCTTTGCATGCATAGACAGGCGATTGTAGGAAGCGTGTCTCAAACTATGGGCCACACTTGGCCACAGAACCACCTTCCCGAGGACCCCCCCCCCCCCCCCGACCCCCCCATGACATACAGAAATATTCTTTCATGGCTCTCGACTCAATGCGAGAGAGTACTAAATGTCTCCTTTAGTCTCGGTGCTGGAAAGGAAAAAGAGCAGGCGTCGCGCGAGCATCCAGACGCTGTTTTGGGAGGCTGGGAGGCTGGGAGGCTGGGAGGCTGGGAGGCTGGGAGGCTGGGAGGCTGGGAGGCTGGGAGGCTGGGAGGCTGGCCACGGGCCACGGGCCTTCCTCTCACTCACACTCGTCTATGAAGAACTCATCCATTTTCCTGAGAACTGTATGAAATAGGAAATGCTAAATCTGTCATTGGAAAGAAGTATTGCCCTGTTTTTTTTCAAGCTGGAACCTGATATTATCCTAAGCTCTCTTCAAAGTGGCGATTACGGGACTCTTTTATCATTCAGCGTGACTGTGATGTCACACCAAGCAACTGACTGAAGTCCAGAATAAGGTTTAGGCTTTCCGGAGCTTTTCAACATCCTCCGACTGTAACAACAGTCTGCTTCTTTATTTTAGCCCCTTATTCCTTATCCACTGTGTTTTGTTTTTTTTTTTTTTTTTTTTTTGCTTTTTTTAAGGACCTGAATTAACGGAAATGGGGAAAAACCCTTGGCAGACATTTTGTTCAACCTGTCTAACTTTGGTTTTAGGGAATAAATACCACATAAATGCAGAGGTAGTTCATTTTATCATTTTATCTAGGTGGAATAAAGATTTGCAAAAGTACCGAATATAAAATATCTGGAGTATTTTATGCAAATGTCTGAATAATACTGGAACTATCGCACTACTGACATGAGCTCTGCCTCAGGTGTGAATTACAGACCTTGACTAAAACATCTGTGCCCAGAAACGAGTCTCGAGTCCAATAAAATAATGTTCTTAAGCAGAGGAGACATGCTGTAATTCTGTTAAAACTGTTGGTTCAAATATTCAAGTTCTTTTCTAACAGAAAAATGTGTGAAATGATTGAATTAAATACATTTCCTCTCGATTCAGCTTAATGGAGGCATGAGAGGGAAAAAAGTCTGGAGCCAGAGTTTAAAATTCGGTGGAGTGTGCCGCGGAGAATCCAAAATAAGACTGCAGAAATGAGTTTCCTGGAAAAGGAGGCTTTATCCTGGAAAAGGCTAATGAAAATATGAGGCAGAGTGCAAGAGGTGAAAGTGAAAATAGTGATGTTGCTGTTTCAGAACGGCGAAATGGTTGTATTTAAATGTAAAGCCTTCTGATTCTGGCCATTTTCCGGGATCAGTCTGCTGCCATCTGCTGTGATGCATTCAGGGACGGGTACAAGCTTGCATTGACAGACAGCTAAAGTAGCAGCGAGGCGAACGGAGGCTATTTGTCCTCTCATTTTGCGGCCTGGCCTGCGTATTTGCACAGCATTTCTAAAGCTGCGTACGCACAAAGCGTGCATTCACGCCCGCTGTCCCTCATGCACACACCGCTGCCGTGCTTTAAAACCCTCGTTCCCAAACCACCGGCCCCAAAGGCAATGAGCTTTTTAACATATCGGCTTGTTTTTCATGGAAGTAGATCCTCTTTTTTACTGAAGTCGCTGGAGACAAGTTATCGCATTCAATTTTGGTCAATCTGGGAAGCGACGTTAAATAGGTCAAGGCCACGTGACGCTGTGACCAGGCAGGACTGATGGTTAAAACACATTCCGTCAGCAAGCGCCCTGGTTTCTTATGGCTAATGGCTTTGCCAGGCCCAGAGACAGTCAGCCCCCAAATCCCTGAAGCGTCACGTCCACTCATGCATTCTTCATGCTTTTATCAACTCTCCCTCTCTTTCCTGTCAGTAATTCATTGACTCCCCCTTTCCTTTCCAGGCTGTGACGTCTGTCCTTAATGAGCCTAAATGCGGCTCCTCCGGAGCGGCGGGCTGCAGCCGGAGCAAGGACATTTAGTCAGCTCGTCAAATCTGAAGTGCTGAAAACGGGAGGGGTTGAAAGAAAACACATGAAGCACACACGCTGCACAGAGAGGGAATGTGGTCACACGTGGGCAGGTCATGTGGTCAGGAACATAGTCGGCTCGTGTGGCTGAAAAAGTGTGCTTGTGTGTGTCCCCGTGTCTCCCAGCTTGCGTCACCGAGGAGCCACATTCCTGACGGCTTGTCTCACTCGCCCACGTCACCGTGGAGCGTGCACGCGTGACGTCAGCACCTGTAGGAGTCCAGCGGGCGGCTGAAACGTGCGTGTTGATCCACACACCAGCGGGTTCGTGTCTGAGCGTGCGAGGCGCGTGCTGCAGGCGAACCCACAGGACACCAGATAGATATTCTAAAATCCGACAGTATGATGGAGTCGGTGGGTGATTTGTTGCGTTAAGTCGTTTCTCTGAAGCAAAGAGGCGGGAGGGGAAGACTTCAGGAGCCTGATTGGCTCAGGCATCCTGGACAATCTATAACCTCGTTGGTTTGACTTTGAAGGCACATAGATCACTTTAGAATATAATTCCTGGTAGAAATCATTATTCTAATCATATAATTAGTCATATGTGTACTGGATTGTCTTCCACGTGTGTACAGAGTATTTCTACACACATTAAAGAGCCAGTTAAAATGCTTTTGTCTTTCAGCTCAGATCAGAAGGTAGATTTGATTTAGGTTTGCGCTCTCAGACGCCCAGCTGCACGCCGGAGCGTTCCCCTGACTACCAGCAGCTGTGTGTGCAGCGTTTCAGTCCAGTCCAGCTGGGAAAGGAGGAGACTCGGCGTTAATCACCCTCTCTGATCCCACTGCTAACGTGCTCGAGCCTCCGTCTGGGACACTTGCTTCCAACCCACGGTGGGAATTTTCCAGTAGCCTCAGTGTTTTTCACACAGAATCATCAACTTTCAGAAAGACTCATTTGTTCAGGAAAGGTTTCCCAGTAATTGAACATGTTTTCTGAAATGAATACCCAATTCGGTATTCTCATCCAACACCCAGCGTCAAATCACCATTCATGAACGTAAACCTGTGAACGGGACTCCACTAAACGGCTCCCGTATCATCTGGAGGGTGGACGGGATGGGATGGATTATGGGTAATCAGAGCAGGCCTCAAGAAGGAGACGGGGGGATGAGCAGGAGAGGAATGCAGGAGGCAGGTAGGAAAGGACGGGAGGGTGAAAGGGCTGTCAGGCGTAATGGAACAGCAGCATTTATCAACCTCTGGATCTCCGGGAGGGAGGAGAGGACGGAGAGATGGACTCCAAAGAGGGAGGATAGCGCAAGATGGGTGAACAAAGGTCAAGGGTCGACTGCTTTACCAACCCAGGGGGACAAACATTCCTTATATTAGTGTAAGAAAGTGGAAATTTAAAGTGCAGAGGCAAAATGGTTAAAATACATCCAAACAGTGCTAAACTCTATAAGGTACTTGACTTAATATACGTAATTACACGTCTTGACTGGGAAAAATAAGAAAAGAGCCAGAAATCATAAGCCTGTGTGACTTTGGAGGAAGCTAGTGTGGGCTTTGGCTCTGCCGAGCAACAGACGTGAGCACAAATGAGATGGAGAGATTGGCAGAAGAACAGGGTGGTGACAGTCCTGCTGGACGGAGAAGAGAGCAGCAGACGCTCTGACGAGTGAATGAGTGAGTGGAGCGGGGAGCGAGGGATGCCGAGTGTGTCACGCCGTCTTTTGCCAGCCCTCTCGGCGTCCCCTCTCTTTGACCCTGTTTTATGGCTCTTTTACAGCCCCGTGCGTACTGTAGCCCTCCAGATTCTCCTCTCCAGGGCTCTGTTTCTCTCGTCAACACCAGCTCTGATTCTTCAGGCTGGGTCAGCTGGCCTTTTGCCCCTTGTTCCCACCCCCAGATTAGAGTCCCCTCCTCATTTGCACCACAGCAAATAGAACAAATCCGTCCTTAAGTATCAGACCTGTAAATGACGAGTACCCTCTTGGGTAGTACTCACTTTTCTATAAATTCTAAGTACAAAAGTTGCATAGAATGATTTTTTTTTTTTAAGCTCTCTAAATGAAACAATTCTCTTTTCTTGCCGGAGACCAGCTGCTGCGTCCTGTACAGGATTTCCAGCAGCCTTAACTCTGCACTCGCTCACTTTACTGCAGATAATTTATGAGCTTTTTCCAAACTCCGTTACTGAGTGGACCTGGAGCTCCAACAGTTTCTGCATGAACCGCCTTTCAGTTTTCTTTTAAATACCTTAAGGTTCATATACTGATAAATATAGGTGCTCAGGCCATAATTTGACGGAGCACAGACCAGCGCACTGTGTGTGGGAGGGGGGGTGAGTGGGTCTGTGTGTGTGTGTGTGTGTGTGTGTGTGTGTGTGTGTGTGTGTGTGTGTGTGTGTGTACGCGTAAGAGAGAGAGTTGGAAAGGCCCGCTCTCGTATATATTCAAGCCATTTTTCAGACTTAACGGAGAATTCCCACCGCTCCATTCCTAACTTATGGCCTGCCTGTTTTGGCTGCTTGCAGCGGCCATGTCACCGGTGCCGGGGCAGTCTCCAGGGAGGATTACTGAAGTGCCCACAGGCGGACTGGTGTCTGAAACATTTCAGCCCACAGCCAGCTTTTGAAGGCTTGTCCAGTGAAGCAAACGTCGCACTAAAAAAGTTCCAGCAGTGCTACTTTCTGCTAGTCTGCCACACGGCTCTGTGACCTCCCCGCCGACCTTTTGTTGTACAGAAAAATCCCCAAAAAGCTGCTTCGTGCTCGGGTTTAACAAGGTGAAAAGTGGTGAGGAGGAAATGCTTTTTCCCCCCTGTAAAATTAGTCTGGAACGTAAGGAGAGCACATGTAGTAAATTATGCTAACAGGGGGAACGTCATCGTCTTATCCTGCCTTAAATCACAGCGGGCCATGTGAGCAGGCTCTCAGTTCTGCAAAGAGAACTTCACCTCTGCAAACAGACGCTCTGCGAACCAACCAACAAATAAACACAGCTCACCACACAGATAACTCGTGGCGAGCAGCTCTAGAAGCATGTTAGCTAACTTCGCTCCCTGATGGCGTGACGGTATCGGACCCATCCTGACAACGCCAGAGTCATAAAAAAAAGGATACTGGCTCTTTAGGGCGCGATGGGTGTCATTTCACCCTGGTGTAGCTGAAAGGCGGCCACGGCCGCCTCAGTCAGTCGCTGATTTAATGCACCACCCGCTAAGTGACAGACTAGCACTTCAAATGATGAACATATGTTAACCGTGTGGTAAAGTCTAAACGCTCAGGGTGGATCCTCAGTGGTGATTTACAGGTGACAGATAACCTGAGTGGTTAGAACAGGACCTGGAGCCTAAATCAGCTTTAATCAGGATTTCATAAACCGTTTTGTGTGGGCGGACTCATCAAGCCTCTCGTCTCCTAAGTTGATGTTATTTTCTGTATTTATGGCTCCCCGCTGCTTCCCTTCCACTCTTCCTTCTCCCTTATCTTGCCACTGCTTTTCTCTGCCTCGGTCTCTGGAAGCGGTGAACTGCAGCTGACCTCCGCGCTCATGTCAGTGATTGATGCGGCCCTCCTCCTCCTGTACGCCTCTTCGTTCCCATTCACAAAACGCACGGGCCTAATGGAGGCGAGGAGAGGGTCTGGAGTCGCTCCGACATCCTGCACCATCTCTGTGAGGAGGACTTCTGCGCACACGTAGCAAAGCGCTCGGGGCTTCTTTTTAAAGGCAGCCATTTTTGAAGTTTCCATCTCGGCGTTTGTTCCGAAGAAGGCCCGGTTCTGGGCTTATCTCCCTCTTTGCCAGGCGGAGGTGAAAAGAATCTGGCACCACCTGTTGGCTGATGACACACAGACAGATAAATTGTCAATAAATGGACGCGGACGCGAGTAAACACAGACGAGAAGACGAGCCGTCCCTGCTGGTGCACCGATACTGTTTAGAGAAGGATAAATGATGCCGCTTCTGTTTCCAAAGAGCACAACTCATCTGTCGGTTCTTGTCATTCCGGAAACATTGTTCGGCTTTAAGCGGGTCCTCAGAAGCGGGCTTGCCCGTGGGCCCGTCTGAGCGAACGTGGCGAGACGCCGCTGAATTGAAGCCCGTATAATGCGTGCATTCTGCGCGTGAAACACAGCTCGGACATTGTGCGGGCCGTCTCTGTGGAGCGGACGCGGCGCTGCTCTGTCAACAGCAGTGATTGCGGCGTTAAACACGGCCTTCTCAGGTTTACCGGCTGCGTGACTGCCGTTGCCTCGGCGTGTTTAACCAGATGTGTGGCTGCCCGTTTTCTCTGATTTTACACCCCGGCTCTAATCAATACAAATAACTCGCTCTGGATGATTATTTCTGATGTTTTGGCGAGCTGAGTTTACATAAACCAGACAAGCGGCGCTTCTCTGCGCGGCTGTTTCTTTTGGAGCTGCGGAGGCCTCGGGCTTCCTCCGCAAACACCGGCAGCAAGAAGTCTTTAATCATTTGTACGCGCCGACCTGCCTAACCTGCGGTGGCGGACGACTCCGAGCCTTCCCTCCAGCCATCGCTCCCATCCCCCCAGCAGCGGGAAGAAACGGAGCAACTGCAAGAGTCTGGAACTTGCTGACTCCGGCAGTCCTGAGGCCACAAGTCTGCTTCTTCTCTGGGTTCCTCACCTACGATGAGGATGAAGTAGATTAAAGCTGATGTGGAAAAACTGAGCGGGAAGAAACGGCTTTCTTTGTTAAGGATGCTAAATCTTATTATTATTACTATTATTACATTTTAGTGTGTGATAGTGGACGGACGCGAGGGCAGATCTGACAACTGACCTTTATACCGAAGCTGAGGTTCTTTAGAATAAAGCAAGAAGATAAATATGAAAAAAGACTGAAGCTATATTATTTAAATATTGACATGATCTGTGATTTATCATTCTAAATTAATTCAGATTTATTACACCCTGTATTACACACTGTTTTTATGGAGATTATTGTATTTATTTTAATCAATCCTGAAAAAAACTGGGGTCCAACATGGCGCCCTGGCGCCACTGACGGTTTACTCTCACCAAACGTGCGCATGGATTTGTGCGTATCGTCTCACCTTCATCATTTACTCCATCTTTCATTCTGTCACCACCAGAAGATTGTACAACTCGATACCTTACACCGCTCCAGCCAAAAAAAAAAAAAAAAAAAGTAGTAGCCTGGAAATGATTTGCTGTTAGTAAAAAAAAAAAAAAAAAAAAAAACCTTTTCCACCTTCTCCGCAGACCTTCTGGGGTTTTCTCCATCACCGTCCTGCAGCAGAACCTCACATTCCTTTTGTGTTCTGCTTGTTTTTAATGCGCAGGCAGTTGGTCCAGTTCAGGCTTTTAAACCGAACATCTGACAAAATAGGACTAATTTAAAAGGAAGCGTTAAAGTCTGATCCCCAGCGGGATGGGATGCCTTGCGGAGGTGTCGGGGCAGGTTATGCGGGGGTATTTTTATCTTGCAGTTAAAAGCTGAGCAGCTGTGTTTGCAAAAGTGCCTCAGATTTGTGTCGGGAGTCAGACTTGAGCGTTCTCGGTGATCCATCGTGTGACACAGACAAACGCGCTCCGCCAAAATGAGCATGTGTAACATCTAAACTCTTGGATAACTTTGGTTTCTGGCCCGGGGCGCCTGAGCAGATTCTGTCTTCCGTCGTGTCGGGTTATGAATCTCCAGATTCTGCCTCGGGGCAGATGTTTATGTGTGCTTTAGCGAGAAATCGTATCCGACCCGGAGGTGCCATCCGAGACACGGAACAGACAAGTCTCTGCGTATATCCCTCTGTGGCTTCCACGCAAACATGGAGCACCAGAAGGAGGCGGCTGTGACAGACGGACGCGGATGGAGAGCTGTAGAGTGCTCTTTGACCACCCTGCTGGGAAGAGAATTATTCACTCAGTCAACAGAACGAGGCAACGGGGACGCTCCAAACAGATCCTTTCCTCCTTCCTCACCTGCCAGTTAAACGAGTGTAAACAACAACTTGTTCTTGAAGTGCATCGGTTCTTATCCAGGTGTGTGAACCTGAGATAAATCAGAGAACCTGAAGCACCTGATTGAACAACCGGTTCTGAGCCTCCTGGTCCAGTTTCCCTCTGAAGGAACCATAATTGCTCGCTCTCTCTCTCTCTCTCTCTCTCTCTCTCTCTCTCTCTCTCTCTCTCTCTCTCTCTCTCTCTCTCTCTCTCTGTCCTTTGTTCTCTCTCGTTCCCTGTGACTTGCACACAAAAACATGCACGGGTCCCAGGAATCCCAGGCATGCTGTGTCCGTGCAGGCCAGAGACGAAGAGCTCGGCGTGTGTGTTGTGAAGAGATGAGAGATGCAGATAACAGATGAAAGCTTTGAGCCATCTTTATCTCGTCTCCTCGCTCTTATCTTTGCAGAACTTATTTTCACTTCATGTTATGAGGAATAGTCCTGAGTGATTTGGTGCCCTGTGGCAGTAAAGGAGCGACTAGGTGGAGTATTTGAACTGGAAGAAGCAGTAGCTGCCGTTGAGGCGCATGTGGCCCTCACCTAGCGCTCCGTTCAGGCCCCCCTGGGAGAGCCACACTGTTCTGGGATCTCAAACTAAAAAAATCCGCGTATGAGGCCAGCTGGGAGCCCGAATCCCTTTTTCTTTCTATCATGTCATTATTGTTTCCGCTTCTGCTTTGTCCTTTGTTTGCATCAGGGGCTTTGCCTCCACTGTCAGGGTCTGGTTTCACTTTTAAATCAGGCTAATGAACTGCACAATGGGGATTTCTAAGATCAGAGTAATTAAGCGTGACTTATTTGAAGCAGATGTGGGGACAGTGGATAGGCAGAAGGAAATGAAGGCTTTTAGTTTGATTAGCTTGTTTTACTTTTACTTTCGTAAAAGACATTTGATTGCTTCTTGGATATTTACATATATGTACATAGACTATTAAAACAATTACGGACATCTTCGGCTCTATTTAGCTCATGGTGTGTGTTGCAGTTCTTGAAAAACATTTGTATGTGTTACCAACGGTGAAATGTGATTTTCAGCGCAGTGGGATCCAGAGTGGTGCAAATTCAAACTGAGCTCAGGCGCATTTTTTCTGCACACCTTCAAAGGGAACGCTTGACCTCTGCCCTAAACCCGTGACCCAGGCTGAAGCAGGCTGACCCCAGAGGGGCTCGGCCCCTGTCGCCAGCCCCTGCTCTTATATGGGACATACTGGTGGCGGACGGAACTCCAGCCATGGTGAAGCATTAATTGATTCACTCTCTCCGCTGCGGTCAAACGCTCCGAGCGCTTGTTTTCCGCCTGCCAAATGTCTTTGCAGCGAGCCCTTCCACATGAGGAAATGCTCCGATGTGACTCGTCGAGAGCGCACGGTCACAGGCGATCTACAGCAGAGGATAAAGAGAGGTGTGTTTTCGATTATTGGCGTGTGGCGGTAATCGCAGCTGGGACGAATTTTCATCAAGAGGAGGCCACGTGAGCGTCGACGGAGCCAGGAGAGCTGAGCAAACATAGTTTTGTGTGTCCAGTGGATGAGACTAAAGGGCAAAGGTCACACATCAGTCATAGTTGGGATGGGTAACTCGGCTCTCCTCTGAGGGCTAGAGTACATCAGTCTGTTTCCACTAATGTCTTCAGATGCAGGATTTTATCACGCGCTTTTTTCACACAAAGTCTCTCCTGCAGCAAAACGGTCGTAATACCTGCTCCTCGCTGCACGCACGACTGGATTTAGAGGATTACACACTCCAAATCTGATACCGGATGGGTGAATGTTGCATCTGGTTATTGGCTTTAAATCCTGCTTTTATTTGAACTTATGTAAAAGAACCATATTTTATTCATATTCAGATTACAGATGGTGCTAAAAAAGAAAAAGTGTATGGCTAACATGCACAGACACAGAAAAGACGTCCCCAGGCTAAGGAATATACGGCTCCCAGGAAGGCAGAGGAGGGACGTGCATAGGCGAAGGTTTAAACGGCTTATGTGCAAATGCAGCTTTGCGCAGACTCACCAAGGTCCGACTTCCTGTCTCCATCTGCAGTAAGTCTCTATCTGCACCTCCACCCCCCAACATCTGCCCTCCCCACCCCCCTGAGAGCATCATTCATTCATGCTCCACTAACATGAAGAGCAGGACGGGGAGGCGCTGATGAAATGGAGGGCACCCTGGTGTGGCGAGCCAAAGCAAATAGCATGTATCATGTGGTTGGATTTGACCTTTGACCTGTGTAGTATGGTGACCCCTGCCTCCCACCTGTTCGGTTTTTCTCCGCTCCCTCCTGGTGACCAGAACTCCGGCGTCGGGAGGGTTACTCTTTTTGAAAAACAAAGTGCTTTTAAGGGCATCAGGTTCTGGACGGTGTTTTTCTGAAACAAAGTCAAATGTTTTCCTTTTAGTCGCACGGGGACAAGTATTGTGTGGAAGCTTCCTGTCTCATTTGACTTCTTATATTTGCTTGTTGGATAGCTGAGAACAAACTCTGGCCTTGCCCATCTGTCTGGGGTCGACCTATTAGGAGTGACCTTTTCCAGTGAATGGACGCACGGATGCAGCCGGCTGTTTTATTAAGGTATCGGTGTCGCCGTCTCATGTGAACATCCCAGCGAGCTGCTATCAGATGTCCACTTTGGTGAAGCCTTTGGACCAGGACGAGTGCTCTCTGAGTCGAGTCGGCCTTTATGATGAAGAACGGCGACCCTCGGCTTCAATGGGCCCTTTGTGGCAAACTCTTGTATTTGTGTCATCAAACTTTGTTAGCTTCAGCTGCTACATGCTTGCTTTCCAGGGGACAATTAGAGCGGAAGCTAGAATATGTTCTGTTTCTGGTTCACACACAAATAACTTCTTTTTCAACAAGTAGAAAAGAGAATATCTAATAAAATACATTTTATGCTCAGTGTTCCCTCATTGCAAGTGACGTTGCAGCTAAAACAGCAACTATGTCAGGAACATTTGTGCCTTCTAGGAGCCCCAGTGGTATTTGCAGCAGACACATCCATAATGGACAACGCCACACTGACTACAGAGCTGATTGTGTGCAGACGCCGAGTGCATGTTCCATTTTGCTTGGAATCCAGTGGTTCATTAGCTGGACATAAGCCTAACTTAATTATGTGGGACTTGACGTCACAGTGGTATTCTTTGGTCTCCGACCCTGCTGTCACCAGTCTGCGTGCAGCCTGTTTTCCTCCTTCATAGCTCCCCATTTCACTTTGTCGTCTCTTTCGTAAGTACGTCTGTGCAGCGGAAGGCAGGGTGGAAATGCTGGAGTCTGTCTTTAAAGGCAGCTGGATGGCGAGTTATTAGCCTGGTGAAGGTCGTAAAACGAGCAGGAATGTTGCTGCTGGGTTTGTCCTGCGAGGGTTTCATCAGGGCGGGAGGTGAAATGACAGCAGCGAGACTTCCCCCGAAGGAACGCACCGAGATATGAGCACAAGTGGAGAGAACAACAACGGCTCGGAGGCAGAACCTGAAGCATAGACGAGGAGCTAACGGCTACATTCCGTATTCAAACAGGAGCCACCTCTGACCTTCACTCTGTCATTCCAGATAAGTGACAGTGGCAGAGCGAGCGGAGAATAAACAGCTGCTCTGAGAGACGCAGCTCGCCCTCTAGTTTGTAAAGAGATGAACAGAGATGGTGAAGGTTCAGGAGTGATTCCTTCACTTATCCCCAGTAGCAGCAGGGAGGAGTCCCAAGAAATAACTTCATGTCTAATTGTTGGGTTTTTTTATTTATTTTTTTGGCTGTCCATCTTTTTGGCCGCATCTGGATTTGGATGCGAGAGGATGTGTGTTTTGTGATTATTTTGGGAACATTAATGAGATTTTATCATGCGGGAAGCACTGTGCTGTTTTATGGCAGGACATTTTTGGGGTATTGTGTCATTCTCTGTGTGCTCGAAGTGGGTTCAGAATACAAACAAAACACTGAGGTAATGGAGATGTCTAAAGTCTGGCCGGCTCTAAAAACACACCAAGGGAAAGAAAAAGCAGTTTTGGATGAAATCCTCCTGACGTCCGAGAGTTGGCAACCCCGCCAACCTCCTCAGATCCCGCTTTAATTCCAAATGTGAAGGTGAAACTGACCCAGCCCAAAAGGTAATTAGCACAAAGGTTAATAAAAGTAAACGACACAAGTCGAAACCTGCGCAGATGGCGGCACGCCGGCAAATTCACCGCGTGCCAACGTGAGCAACTCGCCCTGAGGGGAGAGCGAGCGAGTGTGGAGAGGGCGGAGCCAAGGCCAGCTTCCAGCTGCTGCCGTATCATGTTTGACATCAGCGTCTCGTCCTGCACCCACCCAAAAGGCCACAGATTCACACCCACACACACACACACACACACACACACACACACACACACGACATTCTGGTCATTCTATAACACTGATTCCACCTCTTGGTTCACCTGAATACGTAACAGCGGTCAAACATTCAGACTTTGCGAGCCAGCCTGCCCCACCCGCCAGGAGCCGATGTGGGCGCCTGGGGTCTCGCTCCTCATGCCCGCGTTTATTCACGCGCTCCCCGGTCTGCTGCAGCAGCTTGTAAATGTCATCGTGAGTGTGAAATGAAGCGATGCGTGCTACGTTTATGGGCTTCTCTTTGGACTTGGTCCTCTCTCTTGGATCTCGGCCCCTCCTGCCTTCTCATCCTGTCGTCCCTCCGCGATGGTGAAAGGTTTTTTTGTTTTTTGTAGGACAGTTTGGTTTCATTACTCATTCCTTTTCCTTCTGCGCTCTGTACCTTCCTCTTTAGAGTCTTTTTTTTCTTCCCTCTGGTCTTTCCAGCCCTTCCTTTTCCTGTCTCGATATGGTTTACAGTCCCGAGACGTCAGCTCAGCCCCGACCTGGTTTTCAGCGGGCCGTTAAAGCGGCGCAGAACCTGGGGTAGGCCGACCTTTTGGCAGGCTGCTCTGAGCGGCGTGCAAAGCTCTCATAGGAGAACTACAAAAGCTCGATTTTACCCCAGAGATTAAGGAAAGCATCGACAGACGACGTGTTGATCGGCCAGGAAAATCTAGACGTAAATGTGGACATGCAATCGCCCTCAGATGGCGTCTGCTGTCAGCCACCATTCATAAATCAGCGCAGGATTGACCAGCCCTTCTCAGTTATTCCTGCTTATTATTCGGTCCGAGGCACGGCATCCACGGAGGCCGCTGGGGATAATGACAACGTTAGTAACACGCATAAACCCCGCAATCAGATCTGGCTCCACGCTGCCCGCCGCTGCCAGGCTGGATGTCTGATGAGAGCGATGCCAAGTCTGTCAGACTGCAGCCTGAACGACGGCCCGAGGATTCCCAATGCTGAGTCCTCGCCTGCTTTTAATAGCTGCTCAAACATGGTTTTCATCGCCACGGCGCTCCAGTGTGAAGTTATTCTTCATGATCTGAGCTAATATGCAGATTAGAACAGCAGCCTTTTGTCAAATATTGCAACGGAATGCTGTTAGTAGTGGTTAAATCAGCAATAACCTCAGTGTAAATGGCTGCAAATGCCTGAATGTGGTGGGAGACAGATTGGAGAACTGCTCCTCTGAAGACATCCCGTCCTCCACCAACAAAAATCCAACTGCAAAGCAAACACGAGTTAAGTGCACGCACTTAACATTTCCTCCCGTCTGGGCTCCAGTCAGATCCCTTTCTGGCTGGAGCTGCCTTTTAACTTGACTTTTTGGAGAGTCTAGAAGAATAAAAGAGTAAAGCTCACCCAGAGAGCCTCTGAAACACGAAGACGGGAGCCCAGACGGATCACCGTGACAGAAGCCGCTCTGTCGGGAAATCCTGGACGCCTCGCAAACTAGCCGCCAGACTTGCAGCAGAAAACTGAGGTAGACAAGATAGAAGCCCGACTGTAATCTGCGCGAGGAAAGCCAGGTTGTTGTCAGCCTGTAAAAGTTTAGGAGGCCTCGGGGACTCTGCCGAGAACTTGGAGTCTTTGTTGGACGCGGCGGCCGGAGCTTGTAGCTGTCACACCTCTCCACATGAGGTAAAATAGCACACGAGTAGCTTCTAACGTTACTAAAGTGGAAAGAACTTTATGATTTCTGTACTCCCACACAGTAACGGTTAACCTACAGTGTGTCAGATTAAAAACCACACACATGCACGCACACACACACATCCAGGCAAATGTGGATAATATACAGCATGTCTGCCAGCACCACCAGAAAATATCCAGGGCACCATCAGGGGAGTGAAAGGGTAGAAAGGCCCATTGAGAGCCAGCAGGTCCAGACTCTGGGTTTCTGGACTATTTTTACAGTCTAACTGTGTTTTCCTGCCACAAATCCATGTTGGCCAACATTATATAAAAAGGTGAAGCCATTTTTAAGACCTCTGTACCATCTGGTGGTGACAAAGACACATAAATAGTGAGATCAGGTCCTCTGACGTTGCTGGATGAAGAGTTATGAGCAGGCGAGTGATTTGTTGGAGATTGAAACAGCGGCCTCATTATGTTCCGGCTCAGGAGGCAGCCGTCTGGTTCTCCTCATCGTCCCGTCACCGATAGACATTCGTTTTTGTATCCACCCGGCCCAACAGCACAATCAAAACGTGCAGCCTGGACAGAGAGGTGACGTCTGTGTACTTTTCGCCGTAGTGAGACGGGACTTTTCTGGTTTCAGCGCTGTGACCTTCCCGTCACCTACGCGTGGAGATGTCACACTGGGACAGACGAGGGTGACGGTGCACATTAACGTGGAATAGTTGAGCTCTCAAAAGTCAGATTTTTCTGTTTGGGTCAGCAAAGATCAGCATTTGGGTTTGGCTGCCTCGCATTTTTAATAGAAGGAAAAGTTTCTAAGGAGCAGAAGAGTCATTCTGAACTCTCAGAAAGGCCCCGCTGCGGTCGCATGATGTCGTCATACTTAATCCTCCTGTTTGCTCATAAACTGCAGTTTGTTATCGACGGTTCGGCGTGGAGGCAGTAACCGTATCGGGCTAATAAAAAAGTGCAGCTCTATTTTAAGCATCACTTTTTTGAATATACGCTTCTGCATAAATATTTAGCCTACGCTGAAATAAAAACCGAAGCGTAACCTGAAGGCTTCTCTTCCGAGACTGTGGATTAGCTGTGCGCCGCACAGCCAGAAAAACAACACGGAGCCGGATCCGGCGGCGTAGATCATCACCGCAGATAATGAAAAGTAATAAAGAGAGAGCGACGGAGAGCTCGGCACGAGTGTTTGAGATGCGGGGAAGATGAAGCTCAGCTCTGTTTTCTCAAGCTACTCTCCACCTTCTTGTCGGACTTGTGTTGTCTCTTCACACACGGGTGTTAAATGCTGCGAAGGGAATTCTAATAATAACGGGTTTTTCCAGGGAATCAGCGGTCTGATGTGAGGGGCATGCCCGTGCTCCTTACGGTTGCCCTAGAGTGCAGAAATCTCCAGGCTGCATCCCTGCAGCTCAGTGTGGTGGGATTTGGAAACCCTGCTTTCCAAACTGAAGCCAATCTCTGACAAAGGAGGTAAAGCTACAGCTATAGCAAGGGGCCAGTTCAGCCTATGGGAGAGCATGTTCCTAATTAAAGGCTACAGCCGGAGTTAAAGTGTATCTGCACAGTCTCCACGTCTGTTATCTTTCTGAGCATCTCGCTGTGGTCATCGAGACTCTGGTCTTCTGCTTCGTTCCTCAACTGTTGCACGTTGTCCTCACCCATGTGCATGTGGATAAATGACAGGAAAGGGAGGGAAAGGCTTTGTTCTGGAGACACAGAGCACACGTGGATTGCAGCCTCTCTACTGCGCTGAGGATCCATCAGATCCTAACGGGTAAATAGGACTCTGGAGAACATTCTGGCTACCCTCTAAGTCACTCCTCTGCTCCGGCCTGCTTCCTCAGCCTTTTCTTCTTCTCTTGATTTATCTACTCATCTTCCCCAACAGAGATAATACAAAGGTCTATTCAGCGGGGGAGTGACTGCTCATTTTCTACCCCCTGTCCAGCCGTCTCGCCTCACTGTCACTCAGTTCTAATGAAAGATCAGTTAATCATGCGTGATACAATCGGCGCTATTGTCCGTTTATATATTACGTGACTCTGAAATAGAGCAATGAGCAACGCTGACACAGAAGAGGTTCAGAAATGAACCATGCAAAGCTGCAAGACGTGCTGCTGCTCTCAGACCCCCCCTTCATCATCGAAAAGGTTTGACGTGAACCAGTTTGGGGTTTGTTTATGTTTTTGTTTGTTTTTCTTTCAACGTGCTAGCATTTGATAGCTTAGCATAAGCACAGTTTGACTGAGGTTAACCAGAGTTGCGAGAAATCACCCTGTGGAATCCGTTGTGTATGCTAAACGGTCATCCATCCAACGAGTACTGAAGGATTCCACAGAAGAAAAACCTCAGAAAAGAAGCTCGTAGCGGTGCAGGAGGAAAAACAAGGCGGGCAACAAATACGTACACTTGGCTGTCTGTGCAACATGAGGTGTCCATTTATCCAGCGTGCTTTTTAACAGGATTAGCGACACTGAGCTGCTAAAGTCACAACTGTTGGTGAATCTGTGTGAAGCGCTCGGTGCCATCTGACCAATAAGTGACGGAATATTTCTGTGGCGTGTCTGAACAGCCTCATCCAGACATCTGTGAGTTCAGAGAGGCTTGAAACCCCTCAATTTACCCCTATATACAAACTTCAGAAAATTCACAGGAGGTTTTCACTTGGCACCAGTGAAGCTGGTGGACCACCTCTTGAACACACACACACACACACACACACACACAAACAGACCCAAACCAGACGGTGTGTTATACACTGACGGGGGCAGTGCCAGCACCAATTACAATTTTCCTCGTAAACAATCAGCAGAGTGCAGCAGGGATGATGGCGTCGCTCCAGCACGTCTGTGTGTGGAGATGATGGTAATGAAAGAACGTTGAGAAGAAAAAAAGAAAGAGCCCGCTCTACGCTCAAACAAAGGAGGAGTAACAAACAAAGGAGGAGTAACATGGCATTCTGAGAGCAGGAAGACTCGGAGTCTGCAAGTAATTTAAGCTGGGGGTGGGGAGGATTGTTGTGGGTGCGTTTGTGTCTCTTTGCATGTGTTTGCGCTGGTGAGCATGTGGCTCCGTGCGGCGTGAGTAAGCGCACGGAGGCTCCGTTATCTGATGAAACGTGGCCCAATCTGTGTGAGTTTGCACATTTCTTCAAACCGCTGATGTGAGTTCTCTGGAAGCCTGTCGTGTGTGTGTGTGTGTGTGTGTGTGCGCACACCATCTGACTCACCTGAAGGCAGAGCTGTGAGTGGCGGGAAAGCAGCTGAAAGGCTCACGTCAGCGTTTAGCCTGACTTTGATCCAGGTTCAGCAGCGACGCGCCGAAGAGCCCCAGAGCTAAACCGGCTGCTTTGATTCCAACACGGCCTCTGTAAACATCAGATTTTGTAACATTTGTTCTCGAAACTCATCAAATTAGGTTAAAGAAAGCCCGGTTTGACTTGGCACCGGGAAGTGGGGTTCTTGTGGAACCTGGCTGGGTCGTTGCCAATGTAAAGTCAATGAAGGCTGGCTCCAGATGAAGCTTTCCGTCCTCTCGTTACTCTTAAATTCAATAGGTGTTGGATATCAGCAAAGTCTTACATGGTTTTCAGTGTGTGTAGGTTCCCCCAAACATAAAAATCCATCTGAATCAACATCTTTATAGCCTCCACTGCTGAATCCCTGTCTGCAGGAGCCCTGAGAATCACAGCCATTCTGATGCAACGTTGGCTTTTTTAGTGTTTGCTTCAAGCGCCGTTCAGCGGCCCTTAAGTCTCCTTGTTAGGGTTCATTATGGGAAAGATGTAGGTCTTAAAATAGAGAGATCGGTGGGGTCAAAGGTCAGTGTGCAGCTATGACGCCAGTCAAAGAACAATTTTGACAATCTGATAAGAAAAAAAATGATTGTAACAAGTGAATTATATGCTTTTGGCCAAACATTTCTTAGCATCATTAATCCAAAAGCTATAAACACACACACGCACACGCACATCCAAGAGTTTTGTTCACTAGCTACAAGTGAGCCGCAGAACATTTAAAATTGTAATTTTTGATGGATCTCCGAGCGGTTTGGAGTGACACGTCTTAAACGTAACCCTTGGCCTCTTTTTCAGAGCCAGAAACACATATTTGAAACGTTACGAAGGTCTCTCATTCGCGGTGGGTCTGATGGCTCAAAAAAACAAAATAAAAGACCAAACAGACTTTGCAATAAAAACAGCAGGAGGGCTTAAAAGTCTGTATTTTTCATCATACCGGCGGCAAAGAAACCGCCCAGAAATAGCAGTTCACACAGTGCGAGGCTAGTGGAGGCTGCTCCGGTGTCTATGGTGTAGTTTCTGGTCGTGCTTTGCCGCCATCTTCATCCTGCTGACGTCTCTCAGTGGCTTCACTCAAGCAGGAACTTTGTGGTATCAAAATGGCGAGGCGTCCCCGGCACGGTTGTGTCTGGCCACTGTCAGCGGTGGCGGCCCGGCTCAAAGGACGGGTCCCAGCAGAGAGAGAGGAGCAGAGCTCGTTCCAGAGGAGCGGCGTCTGACACGCGCCACACCCACGCCCCGCGATCAGCAGGCTCCGGCAGACGCCGAGAATTAATCATAAATCTCTTCATCAAAAAGAGCTTACTGCCCGGTTTCCTCCTTCCCTTTTAAACCTTTCATAAAACCGCTAACAGAACCTGTAGAACCTTCCTAACATGAGTCACCAGATTCCGACTGTGTCATCAGACTTGGACGGGAATGGAAAAATCCGACATGATAAACGATTTTGCTGCTTTGATGCGGCGCCGCTTAGTCGTTCCAGGAGCCTAGCTGTCCGTTTTCACGTCTTTCTCTTTTGAGACGGGGGGATGAGGTTGGTTTTACGTTAGCCTGAACCGGACCTGAGCCCCTGGTGTCTTTACAGCTTCGGGAAGCCGAACAGCGCACGCTTTTACGGAACGTCTTAGTTTGGCAATAAAGTCAAACGGGCTCCCAGCAGTCCGGCAAACGTAGCGCTCTGATATGATCAGGGCCCGGCAGGATTAATGTAAACACGTTCCACATGCTCGTCTTCGTTTGCTCTTTTCTCTCTGTCTCCATCTTGGTCCTGTTTTTTTTTTTAGAGCTCATTGTCTCCCCGCTCTCCTGCTGGAGAGCGTTTTATTGAGGAATGCTCCGCTCAGGACAACATCTGATTTTAGTGCTGTTTTAACCTATATGTGGAGGGAGGTGGGGGCGGAGGCCGCATGTGTCCCCAATTACAGCGCTGTGACGGCGGCTTCACTCGCTGCCTCGCTGGCTGAAGGTGGACTAACGAAGGCCAGAGGAACGCGGCCCTGCTGCCAGTTCTAACACCCTAACCCCGCACACGCGCGACTGTGTGGGCAACGGTAGTTGGGATTTACCTGCGTTCTCTGGTCATGTGAAGGGAAAAATCTGGCCCCCACCTCCAAAAAAAAAGTTCAAAGATCCTTGCTGCTGCTGACAGGTGAAGAGCGGAGATCTCTTGTGAAGGCCCCCAGCAGGCTGCGGGTTCCTGCGCCTGGGACGCATTTAGGAAAGGGAGGAAAGCAGCGGAGATCCTTGTGCCTCCTCCCACGCCTCTGTCTTCTGCCACCTGCCTTTTCTCATTTCCACCGTCTGGCGCGGGGACGTAGGGGCCGTGGCGTTTGTGCGCTGGGTTTGAGGCGAGACTGTGTTCAGAGAAGCGGGCAGCGATGCTTCCCAAAGCGAGCTCAGTCGGCTCCCACATCCGTCCGAATGAGATGGAGATGACAGCAGAGCCTGGATATGAGATCTCCAGTCGTCTTCTGTTGTTTTGGCATCTTAAGTCTCACTTTCCTTTGAAATGTTTCACCACTAAATAAAAGCCAGGCACCCTAAATCCTCTACTGGATCCCCACACCCTTGGTCCACATGAATTTGGGTGGAAATGTTTTTTAAACTCGTCACACATTTGCAGCCAGTGGAAACCGGTTGAATAAAGTGAGGTCACGCTTCATAAATTAAGACAAGTTTTCCCCGTCACTAATGAAAGAGACGGGCTGTAACTTTGCCTCTCGCAGATGCTCATATGTTAAGATTCATTTTGTTTTCCCCTTCCCACGTGAAGCGATTTAAAGTTGCCTTTTATTTGCGAGCTGAGGCAGCTCCTGCTCACCTTCGATCCGGGGCCCCTCTCAGAGTTGGCTCTCAGTTAAACTGGAGAGAGTGCCGCCTGTCCCTTCACACACACTCTCGGTCCATCTGGTTTTCTGTTTGTTTGAGCAGAAAGTGAATTTCCTCCTCACCGGAGGAAGACGTGTCCCTGATACGCAAACGTCACCAGGGTTTTTCACCAAACCCGAGTCAGTATTATGATTCTTATTTTTGCTCATGGAGGGACTGTCTTCACGTCTGATGCTGAAGGGTTCAGCAGACTCCTTTTCTCTCTCTCTCTCTCTCTCTCTCTCTCTTCACACACGCTGATAGGTAATCTGAAAATCTGTTTTTTTGTGGTACGGTCCGTGGAGGCGCTCCAGCCGTATCCCCAGGTTTGAAATAAGCTTCTCCGCAGTAGCGGAAAACCTTTTGGACGTTAACTTTGTGGGTTTTAACTCTGGCTTGTTTTCATCTCTCTCTCTCTCTCTCTGAGGAGACACAAACCCAAACCACTCAGTTCTTCCTCCGCCTCATCCTTTCTTTCCCCCCCATCCCTCCTACTGTCCTCCCCATTAACTGTACTACCTTCACCTCTGAACAAGCAGAGGAATGTGCGTGCTTATTTTCCTAACTCGGAACGGGGAGAGGCTCTCGCCCAGCGGTGGCCTGATTGACAGGGAAGCGTGCTGGAATGGCCCAGAGCTGCTCTGCTGGCAGCCCAGTCATGGAGTCCAGTTTAGCCCAGGAAAGTGGAGGAATAAGAATAACACAGGACGCTTTCCCAGGAACTACTCATTCGTTTTTTTCCTCCCTTTCCTTTTTGTCCATCTGCCCGTCTCCTCCTCCTCCTCCTCCTCCTCCTCCTCTGCTCGCCTCTGTCTCGGCGTCTTCCTTTTCGCCAGTGTGACTTGGCCATACCCGGCGTCGGATTTCTGGCAGCTTAGCGCGTCGTGCCACAGCCTCAGTCACGGAGAGCGAGGCGTTCACGCCCAGTTTCCCAGAAGCGTTTTGAAGTTACTCAGCGTGGTTTATCGCTGGAGTCAGACAGCCCAAAACATCAGACGGCTCAGCGAGCGCCGTGTCAGCCAAGGAATCGTGTCAAACGCTTCGCCGTGGAAAATGTGCACAAGGCTTTGAAAAAGTGCCACAAAATCACTTTTATTTACGTAATTGATTCTTCACTTATCTTAATTGGCGTTGGAAAAAAACAAAGGAATACGCAGGACCGTGCCAAACGGTAAGCAGCCGTGACCGCCTGATGGAAGGCAGACCGGCAGCCTTTAGCTAATAACGCTAATACTTTCCAAATGACACTCTTGCGCTGTTAGACGTGTCATTTAAGTACAGCATGCACATAAAGTTCAGCCGAATAGTAAATCAGGTTAATAGTCTCTGGTCTCCAAACTCTCGCTGATTGAACCTGCCCCCCCACCCCCCACCCCCCCAGCACTTTTCATTCATTATATACATCCTGCAGATGAGACCCGAGTCAGCCGGGCCAGGCAGGAAATACCACCAGATGTAACCGAGGTATGGTTTTGGAATGGGGCCCGGCTCAACTGCGGTCACATGATGTCTAAATCCGATTTGGGTCCCAAATCCCGCAGCATTCTCCCGCCGTTCCCAGATTCCATCTCTTCCAACTAATGAATTTGTCATCCGCGAGGAATCCGGAGATGTCAGCAGTGGACTTCTGGAGCGCCTGAGCGTGCACCTGAGCGCCGACACACAAGCGCAGGCAGGCACGCAACATGGCATGCGGCTTATTCATAACACTGGCAGGCACACATGACGCAGTGTGTGCGAGGAAGGCACGCACAGATGCCAACCTGGATGACTGTGTTCGTGTCTGGAACACAGACAGTCGGAGCAGCTTTCACTCCTAAATCACGACCTCGGCTCAGGAAAAAATGTTCTGAATGTCGGCATGTTTTCTTTCCGTTAAATGTTTCACGCTTATCTAAGGCTCCAGTAAAGCAAGTCTGTATGTGGCACAATCGTATTGAAATTTGCTTCATGTTTCTTCACCTTTACCCAGAGATGGTGCGTATCAGCGACACCTGTCCTTGTCCAGGCGGTGTCCTTGTCCAGGCGGGGTCCGTGCTGGCGTAGGGGTGAATTAGCACACAGGGCTAGCAGAAGAGAGCGTTAGCCACCTCACACCCTGCTAGCCACCTTTTCCGCTGCTAGCAGCTCCGGTTAAATCCGCGACTGTATGTTTTCCCCGCTTGTCTGTTTCATATTTAAATTTGGTCTGGGGGGGCGGGGGGGGTCTCAGTTCTTTTATAGCCAATTTATCCGCATTATTTCTACGACTGAATGGTAATTCTTTGAGAGAAACGATGGAGTTGCTTGAGTTGGCAGCTGATGACGTCGCAGTCTCTTGGCGCGAGCGTCACACACCCGTACATATGATGTAATCGCGTTGGGGCAAGCCCTCCCGGAAGCCATAGAAATTAATCCTAGGGTTGAAATTTAAACAAAAAAAAGACTCTCATCTTGTAAGTCTGTGAGAGCGCCTGGGGCGATTTTGAATCAGACTGAAATCGCCCCAAGGGGGCGGGGCTTCTGGTCTGAAAGTGACATTCAGGCTACCGAATCGGCATCGGATATTCAGGCTGCTGATGGGACAATAATATTAAGACTAGGAACAGCAAAATAAACTCCTTTTCTCTCTCTTTTTGCCGTGTGGCTTAGAGAGGGCGGTGCACTATCGCCCACTATGGGCCAGCCGCCCCTGGAGTGTCCCCTCTGAAAGTCTGTAATTGAGAGGTCAGGGCGTTGTGCACATTCCACCCACAGATGGACGGGCTAATATCCTCGTTTATCTGTTGATCAGCTATTCCAGCAGACCCCTTCACACGCGTCAGGTGGAAAATAGACCAGCCTCTCGGTAGGTGGTAGCATTGCTGGTGCACATTCCTCGCTAGTCTCCTTACACCTCTGGTAACAGGAGCCGAGTGGAGCCTCACCCAAAATGGGCTCAGCAGGCCCCCATGCATCAGCATGGTTCCCAGTGCGGAGCCCGCCAGGGACAGCAGGGGCCGGCGCATCAGGCCACTTTTACCGTTTGAAGCCAAATGCAGCCCTGAGGACGGGGTATCTGAGCCGCCGGCCCAGCGTGAAGCCCAGCGTGAAGCCCCCACAAGAGGGACGCTTCTGTCATGATGAAGCGGCCAAATGCGTGGTCCCGGCACCAGCACGCTAATCCCCAGTCTCCAGCCCCGTTTGGCAAATCCAGTGTGCGTTTTCCCTTGGCGCGCCTGTCCTCCCAACTTGGAAGTCTTCTGGTGGTCTGGAAACATCTAAATGATCGCCGCAGAATCAGTGAGAAGGTCCAGAACACTGTTTTTCCCCCAGGGTACATTATCCACACAGCAAACAGCAAACAAACTGCTCAGAAGAACTAAGAGGAGCGCTGGCGCTGCTGGTGACCACCATCGACTTCACCCTCAGCCACTGCTGCCACGCTGCTTCTACCTTCGCCACCGATCCAGTTAGCAAACGCTGACGTTCCATGGCTTTTTGGAAGCAGTAACGCTCTTTTCATGCCACTTTCCGCCCTGGTGTCACCCTGCGACCCCACCCCTCGGTGCTGTGTGGAATGCTGGGTCCTGACAGCTGACGGTGGGAGCCTGACACCAGGAGAAGATGCCCGCTATGGCGACAAGCTGCTGTTTAAAGCACTCTCCGCTCTGCGTCAGCTTTTTCCTGATTTCATGTCGTTCTCACGTTTCTCCTCTCTGAGGTGTGTGTGTGTGTGTGTGAGTGTGTGTGTGTCTTTTAAAATAATCAGGCCTGCGGTTTACCTGCTGCTGCACGTTCTACCTGCAAAAGAAAGAAAACCACATTATTGAGAAATTGTGGTCCCGTTTTAAATCGTTTCCGGTTGGACCTGCTGTCACGCTGCAGAGCTCCTGTCATCTGTGGACCTCAGAGGTCTTTGAAGTCGACTGTTATCAGAACATCTCAGAACACATGACCTCCCGTCACCTCTGCTGCTCTGAGAAACCTCTCCCTCCACCCACCTCCTCTCTCTCCGCCCACCTCCTCTCCCTCCTCTCCCTCCACTGACCTCCTCTCCCTCCACCCACCTCCTCTCTCTCCGCTCACCTCCTCTCCCTCCACTCACCCTCTCTCCCTCCTCTCCCTCCGCCCACCCCCTCTCCCTCCGCTCACCTCCTCTCCCTCCACTCACCCTCTCTCCCTCCACTCACCCTCTCTCCCTCCTCTCCCTCCGCCCACCTCCTCTCCCTCCGCCCACTCCCTCTCCCTCCGCTCTCCCTCCTCTCCCTCCTCTCCCTCCGCTCACCTCCTCTCCCTCCTCTCCCTCCGCTCACCCCCTCTCCCTCCGCTCACCTCCTCTCCCTCCTCTCCCTCCGCCCACCCCCTCTCCCTCCGCTCCGGTCTTATAAGGTCACAGAGCAGAACTCGGGGAATCTCCGTGCTGCCTTCAGGTGCACCGGACCTGCGTTTATTCCTCCGTATGGGAAGGGACCCCTACACGCATGGGAAAGTTGGGACGTTTTGTGCTTCCTGCTGTCAGCTTGTCCTGTGTCTCCGGGATTATACGGAAACTTTCCCCAGCAGATGTGTAGCTTTTTGGCACAGCGGGGCTACTTAGTCTTGTAATTGTATCATAAATTGGATGTGCTGACAGTGTTGTAACTACTACCTGTAGGCATTCTGCTGCGTTGCTGCAGTCTGTTATTATTGGCTGCAAGTTGCTTAAAAGGCTTTCAGCGACTTCAGCTCCGCAGGAGCAAAGGATGGGTGTCAGAAACACCTCCAACTTTGTACAGAAATGTCCAAACACACACAGATGTGTTGAGAGGTGTGGAGATGCGTTGATGCAGGTGTGGGACCGGTTTAATTGTTTTCATCAGACATAATGATGGTGAATAAACTCCGCCTGAAACATCTATGCACAATTGGCCATCTCGACCTACAGCCTACTTCATACAGATGACCTTTGTGCAACTCTGGAGGCAAATATAATAAAGCTTTACTGTAAAAATGTTGGTTTTGCTCTCCGTCCAGATAACCCCACACTTGGGTCCATTTTCCAGTTAATAAGGAAGGAAGAAGCGCTCGGGAGAGGCCTAATAACAGTGCGGGAGAGCACGAACATCAGTCTCACTCACCACACCGACCAGTCTGGCTCCAAGCACAGCTGCCCAGACCATAGAAGAGCACGTTCGATGCGATGCAGAACCTTCCCAAACTGAGCATTTTTGATTCAGGCTTGTTTTCTAAGGCCGTGTCTGTCTCTGCCGTCTTCCTTCTCTCTTTGTTTACAATATTTTCTTTCTCTAAGCACAAGTTCCCATGCTTTAGGTACCAAACCACAGCAGATCTAAAGGCTTTCCAGATGTTAAGCTTCCATTCTGACATGATTCCTCATCAGATGATTAACACGGTTGACCTTTTAAATACGTTGTTCCCTAATCATTATTCTGCTGTGCGATAAAACGGCAGTGCTGCTCACCAAAACATGACTGTTGGCGGATATCTTTGTGCACAATCTCTGTTTGACTTCAAGTTAAGACAAGTGACTGAGGGAAGAATGTTGACCTGATTAGTAGATAAATAATCACCAGCCTAAAGCTGGAGATGAGTGTGTGCCATCATCATGGGGGCGTGCTGCAGCGGTGTTTTCTGACATTAGCATTAGCAAGCTAATCTAAAAAGGACTGACTCACCATGTTCCAGATGATTATTCCCCTGAAAGGGGACCAGCAGATGTGACCTTATCGGGTCCTCCAGTGCCCTCAGTAGTGATGTGTTGGGAATATTCTACAACTGTGGCTCCTCCATGTCTGTTTTTTAATCAACCTCAGTGCAGGAGAGCCCACCCCCCCGGCGTCCGCCCCCTCTGTTGACCTCTCACCCGGCCGCCTCTGCTGTTAGTGAAGGCAGTGAGCTGCAACATCCCCGCTCCCCTGTCCTCCTCTGTGCTCCTTTAGGCCCGTCTGCTGAGAACTCAGACTCACCTTGAGGCTACGAGGAGCCTCACAGGCTCAGAACGTCCTTCGCTTTGCTCTCAGAATCACAAAACCAAGGACAAAGCCGGCAAAACCAAGAGCACGAATGGGCTTTTCCTCGTGCCCGTGTGGCTGCACATCTCCGGCATTCTTGAGCGGAACTCGTGAAGCGTCCTGGCAGTTGTTGCGAGCTCCTCTAACAGGTGCAGAGGCCCAAAGCCCTGCTCATTAACACAGCTCATTTCACAGGCACCAGCACACGGCCGCTACCATCCTCGCACAGCATGCATGAAACAACACATTATCACCCAATTAGCGTGACCCCGTGTCAGCCGCCTGGTCCTGTTTGACTGCAAACTTTCTCTCCCCTCGCGCTTCGACTCCAACTCTTTCATGTTGCAGATTAAAGAAAAGGAATGAGCGGTGTTTGCTGGGAGGTGTTTTTGTACACTGTCCAGATTAGGTTTGCTGTGATTATACGATCTGACCTATCCGCCGTGCCCTCGTCGTCACCAGAGCGTCTTTCATTCCAGCGCTGGCATTTTAACTAGTCCGGAGTCACCTCGTGACCCGCGGCTGTGTGCGCCGACTGAAGACCATTTTCTGGCTCCTTTCTCCTGTAATGAAAAGCAGAGGGCCGCTCTGTCGTCAGCTGCTAATAAAGCAGCATTAGCTACGCGGGACTCGGCCAAGGCGTCCACATTTAAACCTTTGATCGAAACTACAGCAACGCTATCATCGGTGGCGTGTTTCAGATGGAAAACGCGTAATTTTGGTGACATTGGATTGTTTAATGAAAGCGACAGAGGCCACCGCACGGATATTTACCTCCTTCTTTAAGTTGAATAAGACGGGATCGGCTTTCCAAGTGCTGGGAGGGAAGGTTCAGGTGTGCGTTCACACATACACACTCACACACACACACACGCACACACACACACTCAAAGGGAGGCTTGTGTAGCGCCGAGCTGCTCATTTCCATAACTCTGCTCAACTTTCCTGCTTTAGCTCCAGCCTGGCGCGTGGCCAGCCGCTTCCCCAGTCTGGGGCTCTTTTTTCAGTCACGTCCCCCAGAATTGAAGTTTTTCACAGATGAGAAGGATCTCCGGCGACTTAATCAGCTGTTTGCAGGATGTTGTCGTGCGCAGATGCAACCACAGCGGGCTGCAGTCCTGCATGCATTCGGTTGTTTATTGATCTCGGTGTTCACGCTGCGGGACGCTGAATGAAATCAAACATGCTAAAACGAACCAAAAGTGTTCAAACGAAAGACTTGAGTTGTCATTACTGATACACACAAGTGTGGTGTTCATCGTTTAAAAAAAGAAATGCTGTGTCCAGATTAGTTTTGTTTTAGCAACTTGGAAAAAAAACATTTTTCAATCTTAGAAAAATTGAGTAATTCAGATTAATAAACACTGGAGACAATCAAAGGCTATTAAACTTCAGAAATATGCTAATAGCCTTTTTTTTCTGTTTCCAGAGTCCGACTTTCCACAAGACCCAAGCGTGCTAGCTCCCAGTTCATGGAACACTTCTGGTAATGGTAAATATGCACACATATAAGGGCACGCACGCACACACACACACACACACACACACACACACACACACACACACACACGAAGCATCACTTTCTTTCAACACAAGCTGTTAACACATCTGCTACAAGAAATAAACAATGACATGCTCGCGGCGCCTTTAACAGATGGCAGCTTTAGCTTTAATTCAACACGTGTTGTGTAAAATGGCACCGAGTGGCGTGCTGACGATTACACATCATCGGTGAAACATTTGATTTGGCTCTGCAGAAGCTCCGTCCCTGCGTGGAGGATAATCACCGAAAACATCTTGTGAGAAAACACCCGCAGGTGTGCTTATCTTCTGTAATTTCTACTGACCTACTTCTTCTTTTTTTTTGAAGCAGAAACTCCACCAGAGCTTTAAAATGCTGTTTCTGCGTCATGGTAACCGCACCAACAGTATATTCTTATCATTCAGCCTGACCTCTGTGGCGATGGCATCTGTGCGTCGTTGCCCGTGATGCGTTCAGGCGTCCGCGGTGTGTTCAGGCATCTGAGGTGCGTTCAGACAAACTTTGTCAGTGATTCCAAAGAAAAAATGAGCACTCCCGTAGTAAATAAGCTGAATAAAGAGCCTGACCCTTTGACTTAGTGGTGAGCCTTTGTCTCTATTTTGCTATATCATCGATTTTCTTGAATTTATTTTTTTATCGTTTTATTGTTCATTTTGCAGTTCAAATGAGTTTTGATGGCTTAATTATGACCACACCTGCTGGTAATCTGTACCTGTGTTTGTGACTCTTTACCCTACGGACTTGTTTACACACACTGAGGAAGACGTTAGTCGAAATGCGTTTGTGGTTTTTTATGAAAGTGATAATTTATAACAAAACATTTGAGTTTTGCTGGCCAATTTCTATTTTTTCCTTTGTTAATGAAACTGCAACTGGTGTTCATGTCGTGTAGAAGTGTTCTGCTAACAACGTGCAGTTTTTAGCTTTTTATTGGTGCTTTACAAATTCCACCAAGTTATTCACCAAAGTTTTATTTCATTAGTAAGTTTGCTTCTTTAGAGTCTACCTAATACAGCAGAGAATTAGTTGCAGTTTGAGAATTTCCATCTTTTCGGGAACTTTTTGTTTTTTAGCTTTGATTCTAGATTCTGCTGTGCTTTTGCTCTTTACTGCTTCTCTTTTTAAACCACAGATATTATCTCTTCCTGCTGATGTAAGATGGATTTTTTTCCCCGGCTGCTGCTAACAGTAATTCCTTTGTTGACCACATGTGAAACGGTCTGTAAAAGGAGACAATCAAAGAAAGAATGTGAATGCATCAACCGCCGGTTTGCCGTCTCTTGTGCGTTCCGCTGAGAAGCGCCTGTTGCGGCAGCGTTTACAGCCCAGCAACGGCTTCTCCATTTAACATCCCTGTCATCAAGTCAGATATGGAATACCGTCCACCTGGTCCAAAACCACAAGAAAATTAACTGTGGGATGCAGAACGGAGATGAAAATGGCGGAAAGCCTCTTTGGTTGGATTTGGGGAGCTTATTTCTTCCCTTTCTCAAGCGGGTTTTGTGCCAGTTCAGTGAGGAGGCTAGCTCAGCGTCCTGCTGGAGGAAGCATGACCAGCCACTTTTCTGTGTCACATCCATGACAGCTCTGGATATTTTCCACAGAATCCGAGTTTCTGCTGAACACTTATTTTTGTGCTCTCTCTCCTTTTTTTGTTTGTTTGTTTGTTTTGTTTGCTCCGCCGCCGCATCCGTCCCAAAGCAGACGGTGTTAAGCCCAGAGCATGTTTAAAAAGCTCGTCCCAGCCTGGCCTCTGTGGGGTATCTGCCTGTTATCTGATGGATGGATGGATGGATGGATGATTGCGCCTCTTGTTTTGTCTGCGGCCGGGGACGCTTGTGATGGCTCAGCAGACAGCTTTCAGGTTGCACGGCTCTATCTGAGCATCAGTTGCAGCAGGTTTAGGTTATCGCGCTTGAAACGAGCGTTTAGTGAACTCAGTCCTCCGTTCCTCTTAGTCTCTTCTTCCTTCCTAAATGAAATGACCCTTGAGCGTTAGCTAGCGATGCTACGGCTGCTGCTGTCCCTGGAGTCACTCTTATTGATTCTGCTCGCATCTTCACGCTCCCCCTGGAACTCTAGGTGGAAACACGCAGAATTTTGATTGTTTGATTGGTCAACCGATGACCGGGGAGCGGTTAGCGAGGGGCCACAGCGCCGGGACGGCCCACAGGCATGGTTTGACTCAGCGCTCGGCGGGAGAGACGGTCACAGTCGGGCTGCTTTGTTCCTCGGAGACTGACGTCCGCTTGTTTTCCTTTATCTTTCTTCTCTTTTCATTAACGGATTCGTTCTTTCAGGCCTTGAGGCATTAAGTGATTTTCAGTTATCTAAACTGTGTGAAAGGCATTTTACATTTTTTTACCAAGCAACTGTGTGAATTTGAGGCTGATCTCATGAATAAATCGCCGATAGGACGATGTGATATATTAAATACATGTTTGTTTATTTGCCTTCTATAATCTAAGAATGGAGCAGGACTCATCAAATGACTTTTGAATGGCGTTTTTTTTTTATTTTTTTAGGATCTTAGCACCTCTCTGCCAACCACATAATGCATATTCAGTCTGCTTTGATTATTTAATGTCTGTAACTTTGAATACGTGCGTTAAGGCCCTTTAGCAGCTCTTGTGTAACTTGTCTGAAACTTGTCTGAGATGTGGATGTTTTTGACTGTCGAGAGTCAGAGAGGCCCTCAAACCTGCAGTCATTCGGAGGAGGGTCGTCTTTTATCAATGTGGTGATAACTCATTACAACTCTGCTCTTAGACCTCATGAATCCCTCCGTAGAAACATTATAATTCTTAAAACATAACGAGCAGTCATGACTTCCAGCTCGGCCCCTTGAGTCTCATGCCTCATGACACTTAAATTGATTACAAATGGTAATGTAATCATAGTCGGCCGATTAAACACAGCAGCGAAGGGCTGAGTGCAGAAGGCTGGAAAACCAAACCTTTTATATAACTACGCAACCTCTCTCGCACTCTTCTTCATGTCCCAGAGCGTGATCGGGCCGCTGCTAATGCCCCCAATCACGTCTTCTTTCCAGGTACCTTCGCAATAATCAGCTTTTCAGGCTAATCAAGTTTTGCTTAAATTCTTTGTGTTCTGCAACAGAGCGATAGAGGTGCGGAATTGAACGTTGTTTTTGGATGATGTCATGGAAGAACACCCACAGACGTTATTTCTGTGTGTGTGTGTGCGTGTGGTTAGAACGGGGAGGAGTGGTGAGAAGGGAGTGACAGGAAGAGGAGCAGATGAGGGTGTTGGAGATGGGATCTTTGAAGCAGTAAAGTGTGTGATTATTAGTCCTGCTTCAGTGTTTTTAATAATTCATCCTGCTGGGTTTTAACCTGACTCCTGCGCCGGGAGACGAGTGGACCGTAAAACAGGAAACTTGTGTTTAATTGGAAGGAGGAGAGATAATAAGCGGAGCACTGGATGATGGGAGTTTCCCGCGTTACCGGCTCTAACGTGACTGAAAATAGCCGAATCTGGGGAGGAAAGTTCTGTTAAATGTACGAAAAACAAAGACGTTGCGGTTCGACACACTGAGCAAATCTGTAGATCAACAGATTCCTCAAAACTGACATCTGCTCCACAGTCTCGTCTTATGAAATATGGCTGTTATTAACGGCCGCTTAAAACGAAATAGGCAGATTAATACTGTATATTGAGGCATGAGCAGTCTCGTGGACGCTGGCCTGTAATTTGGAGGGAATCAGCTGTGGCGCTGACAAAGAGGCGTTTGTTGGGCCTGGAGCGGAGCGCATGGCAGCAACAAAGCTCAGCATTCTAAACGGGACGAAGGTTAATTAAATACGGCTTAACTCATAATATTCATATTTATCCAGATACGGGCTAAAATTGTAAACCGAAAAAGGCAGTTTCAGGCCTACGACGCCGTGGTTGCAGTACACGGGCAGACAAAGAGTCATGGAAGAAGGGAATGACCTGAGGAAAGAGAAGCTCCTCCTAATCACTGTGTGCTGTAGCAAACATGCTGAAATATTTCCAAGGCTAACATATTCAGCATGAACGTGTGCGCTGGAAAACCCCGGCGTTTGTGGACGTGCACAGATTTCACGCTGCGGTGAGAGTGGAACGTGTGGCGATCCAGAAGCATGTGCTGGTGTTTGTACTCTCTTCGGACAAAATGAACCTTGTCTAACTAGTATTTGTAATGCCCCTATATACTGTATGTTTTCCCCGCGTTGTTTGTTTTGGCTGGTTTGTGCAGCCCAGAGCCTTTCTGCATGCCTGGCCTGGCTTTTGGGGTTGAGGGAAAACTTTCCAGAGGTTTTTCTTGACATTAACGCCGATGTTTTCCCAGCGCATTAAGCTCTTCGGTGGCCCTTTTTCCTGACCACCTTGAGGAAAAATGTAATCCTGGAGATAATCACGCGTGACTGTTTGGGTTTGTTTTTGTGCGAATCCTCCTGGATTTATGGGGACGATGGCGGGGTATTAAAATGTACGAGATGAAGCCGCTACAGCCTTTTTTCTCCTGTCTGCTTGACCCAGAAGACGGGCGATGTTGCATCAAAAGTTCCTGCTTTTACTGTGGAAATCCTTCTGAAACTGTATAGTCATGATGAAAAATGAAATGAGGTGTCAGTCGCCGCAGTAGCAACCACAAAACAAGTTGCCAAACCAGACTTTGAATGTGTGTCTGAAAACACCGAGCTGCTTTAGCGCCATTTTTAAAGTCCTGGAGTTCCTCCTCTGAGTGTCGGGTGATGCAATAAAGTTTCTATCCTCCTCCAATCCCTTCTTTTGGCTCAACCTCCTTCCGTTTTTGACACCTCATACCTCACTTTTGTCTTTTCCTCCCTCCTCTGCTGCCTTCTCTCGCTCAGTTCTTCCTGTTTGTGTCTTCCAGGACCTTTCTTCATCCGCCTGGAAGCTCCCATGAACAACATCACCACCTCTCTGGGCCACACGGCCGAGCTTTTCTGCCGCGTGTCCGGCAACCCGCCGCCCATCGTGCGTTGGTTGAAGAACGACGCGCCGGTGGAGCAGGAGCCGCGGCGGGTCTCGTACCGATCCACGCTTTACGGGTCGCGCCTCCGTATCCGAAACTTGGACACTACGGACACGGGCTATTTCCAGTGTGTGGCTACCAACAGCCAGGGAACGGTTTCCACGACAGGCGTGCTGTTTGTCAAATTCGGTAAGAGTCTGTGTTTTACCAGGGGGGTTGGTGTTCCTCTTTATCTCTTCCCTCAACTCTCGTTAACAACTTGTATAAGCCTTGTCTGTAGTTGGCAGCCTGTGCTCCAAAAATCTGGGATTAATATTGGATCCTATCGTTGAAAACATGTCCTCTTTTCCAGATCCGCTCCCGACTCCTCTGCCAGGACGACCAACGTAAGTGTGATTTCCTCTCTGACCGCCTGCTGTACTTAGCAAAGCCAGCAACCTTTTAATGGCTTTTCACATTTTTGTAAAAGTGTGAGTGTCAGATTTGTCGAGGAGTTCCTGGATCATAATGGAGAGAAGAAGATAAACTCCCCGCTGTGTTTAGAACATTCCCACTCTGTTGGTACATCATCTGAGCGGCAGCTTTATTCATTCATGTCCTTTGAGATTTCCATCATTTTCTGCAAGCATGCAGCCTTCCAGCTGAGGGCACACATCCGGGTGGAATCTGTCTGAGTGACCCGTTGCTCGGTTACACAGCTGTCAACCAATCACAGCGCAGAACACGTTGACTTCTTTAATATCATTATATGCTGTCTAAATGTGAAACCGGTTCTGTTGGTTTAGTTTATGGCCCATAATGTGTCTTTGATGTGATTTCATGCCTCTAATGACGTTATTACAAGTGCATGTTTCCTTTTGTGGATTGAAGCAGGGTAATGGAAGACTGAGAAGAGCACAAACTCTCTCTCTCGCCTCACGTTACCGTCGGCTGTCTCGCTCACCCACTTTTCTGAGAGCTGCTTTGTTGTGTTTAGCCAAACACCTGTTCGGGTTGCGCGTCTCCCCGCTTTACGTGATAAAACTGTCTCGGTTTATTTTGCAGGTGCGGGATCAAAAGAGTGGCGCCGAGTGTTTTTCTGCAGGGCTCTCGGCCACCTTCCACATTGTTTTCTATCACACACTTGGCAAATCCATTCGCACTTTCACGCTCGCACACTTGTGTAAATTTGCGCGGGATAACTCCTCTGCAGACAGCTGGTTTCTCCCCTTGTTATCCCCTTATACTCTCAAAGAGAGACCGTGGATGGCGGCCATATTTCTGCAACTCTGGAACTGCGTTTGGAATTTCTCATGTTCGAGGATTCACTGAAAACGCCGCGGAGGACGAAGGGTTAACAGGAGCGCCCAGAAAGGAGGACTCTGTCTGCTTATCTTCACGTCAGACTAGAAAAGATTCCCCCCGCTGAGAAATAAAGATGTTATCGTTGCGAAGACGAGGACGGTGCCGGTGGGGTGTGGGTGATCTGCTGCGGCACATGCGGCCAGAATAAGCAGTCTGCAGCAAGGCTGCGGATCTGCGGCATTCCCTGAGAGGTGACGTCCAACAGGCGGGACAGTGGCGTGCGCTGGAACGTGTCCTGCCAACGAATGGACGGGTGAAGAGGACTCATCGTTCAGCCGCTCTGAATGTGCGGTGCCAACCAGCACATTCCGACGGACGCGGCGGCCTCGGACCGAACGGACGTGGGCTGCTTCTGAAGGGGGCGGAGCCGCGGCGGCGTACCTGCTCATCATCATTACTGCCAGCTTAACGGCTGTAAAGAAGCGTGACAGGCCGTCAGCGAGACGGGGTCAACTAATGATGACACGTGATGACCTGCAGCTGCTTACCTCATGCTGCAGCCGCTCAGACGTCGGGACTCTCTGGAAAGACATCTGGTCCCCGAGACATTTATGTGCACGTTCCGCTACTTTTGTGTTTTTCTTCTTGTACCTCCCGTCATCTCTGTATTCAAAGGAGCGATTTTTGTTTTTCTTACCCGCAAATATTACCCACAATTTCAGGGGGAAAGGTTTCCGCCACCCACCTCGTTGAACCCGAAGCCACCACGAGCTGCGCGTCCTCTGTGTTGTCTTTACTGCAGCCTGCGCCTCCATTTCCAGGCCCTCCGCGCTGGCCTTGTGTACACAGGCTGTGGTGTGCGGGAAATTACAGTTTGTGTGCGTGCATCCGCAGGGTTGGGTTTTCAGGAGCCGCCACAGGCAAACTGAAAGCTGACGGCCTGGAGGATCCGGCTGCCGTTCAGCCCGTTTGTGTTGACGTTTGTGTGCAGACCAGCAGGTTGCTGATAGGGACCGGCGGAGACGACGGGACGTATAATCATCCCCGCTCCCTAAGTATTTAAGTGCATGTTCATTTGAGGTAATTAAAAACAAGTTTATGGGTCCGAGCTCTGGCCCATCATAGCAGGTTTAGCGTCCATGACGGCAAGTCTCAAATCAGGAAGAGTACAAGAATATTCCATGTTCAGATTAAAGGCCTCCAGGTCTGTGGATGCTGGGACTGAGAGTCCCTTCCAGAGTACACAGGAATGGTGTTTTTCCTTGCCTGTGTCTTTATTTAAATACTTAAATTGCGCCATCACACCCTCAACCCCCAGTGGACGTGATTACTTGTTCCCCACCACCTTATCTTTGATTCTTTGATCTTTGATCCTTCCTTCCTCTGTGTTCAGTCATTTGCTTCCAGGTGAATCCGTGTTTGTTCCGCTGTTAGTTGGGGACTGAATTAAAGCAATGGAGAAAAGAGAGACGCACCTTTCTTAGGAGCAGGAGAAAAGAGAGAGAGCTCCGTGACGTTGTGGAGGAACACTTGGTGTGTCTCAGGGCTGATCTGGCCAAAGCTGGAATCCTCATCTGCAACTATGACTCACTTTCTTTTCCAGTCACTTCATCGGTTTGCTGCCGTTATCAGAGTGCATCTCCTCCGCACCAAGTGGGCGCTCCTCCCTCCATATCGCCCCCTTCCTTCCTCCCCTTGGCTGCGTTGAGATGTTTTAATAGGGCCAGAATAAACAAGGGGTGGGGTGTGTGTCTGTCTGTGTGTGTGTGTGTGGGGGGTGGGGGGTGGGGGGGGGTTCCTGCCTGCCTGCCTGCCTGCCTGCCAAATTTGGACCCCCGGCCTTTTCTCCATCTGTGTGTCTGAGAGCTGCTGCACTCTCCTTCACTTGAAAGAAGGAGAAAGATGAAAACAGCATGGGTGGGGGTGGGGGTGGGGTGGGGGGGGGCGTCTGAGGATGGTACCGTTAACACCATGTTGGTTTTTGATTTCAAGGGTCAGAGTTGTTCAGGTGTGATTAGCTGCGTGGAGACAGCAGGAGCTCTGACTGTAATCTGCAGACCAGAGGCAGATTAATAACCCCTAATAACCCCTAATAACCCCCATGTTAGCGGCCATCACTCTTGACTGCAGTTAGACGCACACTTGTTCATTTTTTTTTTACCTCGTTCTGCATTTTCTACTTTAGCGTTATAGATGAGGCAGGTAATGATCATTAGAGGCATTTCTTGAAATTCCAGATGAATGTTTAATCTAAAGCCACTTTAATCTGCGCAGGATCGTACTTTTGGTGCGAGTGTTCAGTTTTAGCTTTCTAGTTACCAAGTGTTGCTTTGATCTCTTGTGCGGAGTCTCGTTGCCGCGGAGCCATTGGGATGGCTGTTTCTGCTTTGGTCTCGCCAGCCCTCTGTCTCCTGATGGCTGCCCACGCTGCCAGGGTTAGGGTTAGGGTTAGGGTTAGGGTTAGCCAGCCTACAGAGGACAAGCAGAGGCTGCACAACTGAAAGCAATGATCTGGGTTTCTTCCTCACATCTAAAACGTTCATTCATGCGCATCCAGATGGGAACCAGGCTGGTGCTGGTTCTGCTGCTGAAGCCTCAAGGACCCCCCAAACTTTAAAAATATTTTAACAACTAAATATGTTGCGTTTGAGAGCTGTTCTATCCAGACTAATCACAGTCTCTCTGTCTGTGTTTATAATATTGGGGTTTTCTGCCTGTATAGAAAGATTAATGCCACTACCCCCCCGCTGTCAGGACTGTTTAAATTTCCCAAAACATTCCACACCACTTTTCTCTCAGTACTGGCAAAAGAAGCAATTACAAAAATAACTGCTGTTTTCTTTTTTTTTTGTTTTTTTTCCCCCTAAAACCGTGACGCTCTGCTCTCTTTTCTGTCTGGAGCAGAGAAGCGTTTTGGCTCCTCTGTGGCTTCTTCGTGCTCTCAGGGCTCCACCGTCCCCTTGCAAGCTCCACCTTTTTTAAGGATATGATTATGATTAACTGGCTGTTACTTTCTGCAGATTAGCAACGAATTTGTCAGGTGACACTTTGTTTGGGTCTAAGTTAATGGACGTTAACGTTGGTATAAAAACAGCCCTTTTTGCATGTTAATGTGCAAACACACTGCGTATATCCTGTGTGGTGGCAGGAAAGCAGGCGTACAATGCTTAGCACCGTAATTAGCCAGCTGTCAGCACGCAGGATTAAATTGATTTCCAGCGCTGACGTGACCACAGCCGTGAGGCTGGCGCTGGCGTCAGCAGCAGAGCTGAATTACAAACAACAGAGCGACGCTGATTGACAAATGCTGCTGAGGAAGTCCTTCCCCCAGTGTGTAACGCGTGAAGATATCGCTAACGGATCAAGCTCAGACTTGCTCGGAGTCTTCAGAACAGATGCTCCTGGGTGCTCCTCAGACGTGGTCGTCCGCCTGCCCAGCCTCATTGTTTCTGATTGTTACTGGCACCTTTTCTCCGGACGGCGGTCCGACTTCTCCTCGTCTCAGGGCCAGTGTCAACACTCCTGCGGTTCTCCTGTTGGGCCAGGGTTGAAGATGATTCCTCACCACCACCAACGCTGCCACCACAGGCTCCGCACCCGTTCAGGCTCCAGGAACTGACAGGTCCACTTGGGTTTTGGATGCGCGGCCCGGTACCACTTTAGCGCCGCACATCACGCTAACATCAGGGGTTCTGCTCGCATTAATAAAATTTGGGATCAGGTTGAAAAGTAAATATTGAACTTTGGAGTAGATGGGATTTGAACCTCCCAGCAGCAGGCTGTGGACCACTGAGTTTCCTTAACCCACAGTTGGAGCTAATGGGCCTCCAGCAAAAAAAAAAAGAAAAAAAAAGAAATCTTCTAAACTATCTTGACAAAAAGGGCTTTTTCATCAGTGATGTTTTTGTATGCAGCCAAACTGAAAAATGAGAAAACGAAGAACACCTCAGATTTTCCCCACCTTTGCCCTCGGCGCGTCTGGAGGCGGCTGTGCCCCTCCCCCGCCCCTCTCTGAAGGCTTTCACACACACGTCCTCACACAGAGTTCTGGTGCGGCTCAGCGTGGAACAGTTAAAGGGCTGCGGACGCGGGCGCGTTCGCGGACGCGGCCTCTTGCACGTGTTTGGTTAAGTCCTCGGCGGGTCTTAATTGCCGTCATGTTGTGGATTCTTTTTAGCATAGCGTTGATTGATTGGGCATCGGGGCCTTAATATGGCTCACTGGGGACCGGCCCTTTGACATGGTCTGGTCCCAGGGCAACGGCGCTGTTTGAAACCAGAGACCCAATCATTGCCCCCTTCTACCGGCGTAGATGGTTCACTGCTAAATATTGCCCAGATCAAGGACCCCCCCGCCCCACACACACACACACACACACACACACACACACGAGAACAGTGTTATTTGTACACACACACAGGGTGACTTTTGTGATGCACAACAGGCTATAACCATCACAGTTATGTCCATTATTAAAGGGAGAGTCTATCTTTACGGACTTTACCACACACACACACACACACACACACACACTCTTCATACACGGCTCATTGTGAACACAGCGTCCATACTCAGCTGGGACACAGTCCACTTCCTGTTTCCCCCAGAATCCCCCTGTGTTGATGATCCTGTTGGCAGGTCTGGTCAAGGTCAGACCTGCTGTGTGTGTGTGTGTGTGTGTGTGTGTGTGTGTGTGTGTGTGGGAATCACAGTTTCTCCCTGAGGGTTAGGAGGTATAGACGGGGTATGCGGGCTTTCCCTGAACTTTGCCCCACAGCACCCATGAAGGCGTACATGCACATGTGCACAGAAAGTGCTCTTTCTTCTCCCTCCGCGGCAGCGTTGGAGTTTGTTAGAGAAACAGAGTCGGGCTCAGTCTTACCTCCAGCATTTCTAGGTATAAATAGAGGCTTTTGTTTGCAGCCGGGTCTTCAAACCGGCGAGCCTGAGCTGGGGGGGATCTTTAGTCATTTGTAGGGCTTAACAGGATCAGAGAAGTTTGGTGGAAGCTTTTTAAAAGCTAAGTCCTCTCTGTTGAGGTTAGCTCGGTGATCACTGCTGTGTTTACTGGTGCTGGTGCGTCCCAGACCTCGGCTGGCAGTGAATCGTGAAGCGGCTGGAGCGGTTAGCGTGCAGGCTGAGCAGCAGCGCCACCACAGGACGGATGGAATGGAGGGAGGTTGAGGCGGAAGAACACGTATGACATAAATATGTTCGCACAGACCGAGCTGTAAATACGGCTGACAGCTCTGAGTGTGCACGCCTGGCTCCTAAATAACACGCTGCTTGTAAATTAAGCTCTAATGGAAGCTGAGGCGGCGCGCAGCCAGAAAAAAAAGAGGCTGTTTGTTTTCTCTGTTTGCTTCCTACGAAACGCAGCGACCTCAGACAAACACGCTGGAACTGTCGGATGTGGCTCGTATGTGAAGGCGCTGAAAGACGAGCGAAGGAGGGTGTTTTCCACTCCAGGAACGAGGAGTCTGTCAGTCTTAATCGTCATCAGCAGGTCACCAGACCAGCATTCTGCTGTCTGAGGCTTCCGTCGTTGATCAGGTCAGGTTGTTGGGCTACAAAGCATTCCGTAGTATCTGCTGTTTGACGCCTCTCTTTGAAGGTGCGACTCTGTTAGAGGTGAAGTCATGACTTTGTTGGCAGAGTAGGGATTTTTTTTTTTTTATGGGCTCCTTGGTGTTAGTGTTGCACCTCCTAATCACACTCATCGGGGATCATTTCTCCTCCAAAGGCTGCACTGAGCTTCAGACGTGTGTCGTCTTGCTCCTTCATCACCATCAGTAACCAGACAACCAAAACATGTGTTCTCCTGTCTTCTCAAGTGTTTGCTTTTGTGTGCTAAGATAAGAATCTGTGATGCAGCTAATAAATCTTGTGGGTGCGACACCTTTTTTTTTTTTTTTTATATATCTAAAACAATCAGAATACACACTCCACTATTTCATCTTTCTGTCTTATTTGTTTTCATGAGCCTGCACAACCACTGCCCGAACGATTAGTCAAACAAATCTGTCGGGTTTCTTCCTATGCCCCCGTCTCTCCTAATAAACCTTCTGGGGTCTTAAATGGACTCCCTGGCCCCCCCACCAGCTCTCTGTTTGTGTGTGAACGTGTCTGTCTAAACACCGCATGGTTTGCGTTGGATTTTAGTAGACGTCCTATGTAACCTCCGCTCCTGCGCCCCTGCTAATTGACGGGCTGTTCTTCACTCTCACTGCCTAAATCGCCCCCCCGCCCCCTTCCCCCGAGAGGAAGTGATGTCACTCGAACGGGGGGGGGCGGTGTCGAGCTGGATGCGAGCTGCTCTGCTGCGTGTCGCGTCAGTGTGCATGTGTTAACCCTGTTATTAAACCGCTCTGTCCTTCCTCCTCACCCACAGCTGAAACTTTTAGCCTGCGGCTAAATCCTGAGCCTTACAACAGCAGCAGCAGCAGCAACATCTGTAATTGAGATTCTTCCTGCAGACTCCTTTAGATAAAGTCAACAGCTCCTCAAATACAAATAAATGCACGCTGGTTCTTAAATGAAAAGTTCTGAAACTTTAGCTGGTTCCTGCTTTTCCTGGAACTTGTGTCCTAGCACACTGAAAACGAGACAATCGCTTGTTTGAAATAAATTCGGTAAGCTTATATTTAGCATCAGCAGAGTCGGGGTGTGTGTGTCTTTGTGTGTGTATGCGTGTGAGTTTGCTGTATGCTGCATTAGCCAGTCAAGTACACACCTTTATTGCCCGACAGCTTCGCTCTTCTAATATCTGGCGCTTTTATCTGCCTGCGCTGTGATTTGGATTGTGTTGAAAACACTTCCTGTCATCTTTTCATCAGACCTGAGGCTAATACATCAGTGTAGCATTTCTTTTCCAACCTGAACGAATAGGCAGAAATGTGGTTACAAAGTGTAACCGAAACTCACCGTAAGACACATCGGGGTTAAAAGGTATTATCGTTTATTGAGTATTTCCCAACAACAAATTTTAAGCATTAAAAGTGCTGAAAAATTGAAGAAAAGTTGATCCACTCAACGTATTAATATCACATCCATCCACAAGGGGCGCTACTACAGTATAAAATGTCACACCTAAATGAAGTTCTCCATTATCCACCACACCAAAAGGCTCCTGCATGTCTTCTCCTCCTCGCCATCCCTTTGGTTTCGCTCTGGGCCTCGTCCTCTTTTCCAACAGTCGTCTCTTTTGTTGCGAGGGCTAAGTAACACGAGGACTCGGGAGGCTTCATTCCTTCTCTTTTGTGTCCTGACGCAGCCTCCAGTTGCCCTTCGCTCGCTGCTCTTTCCCAGCTCCGACACGGGCCACCGGCGGCCGCAGGCCCTCGTAAACCTCCGCCCTGGTGCTTGTCGGGGCTCTTATCAGAGCAGCTCTGCGTCAGGGCTGAAGCCCGCGGAAGCATCCAGACACGTGAATCACCTCATGCTGGACGTTGCGAAACAGCGTGGATTCCACAGACTTCCACAGGCAAAAAAAAACAATAAAAGGGGCTTTGCCAACATCCTGTATTTTGCTCTTCCGAGCACTAATGCTGCAGCATCGTTCTTAATTACAAGCAGGTTGAATTAATGCTTCGCAGATTTGGTTTTAATCTTAAATCCAGGACTGAAATGAGGACAGCCTCCACATGAGTCTGTTGTTTTCTCCCTCTCATCCTCTGCCCGTCCATTCTTTCCCATTCCGACATGTGGTCCTCATTTGGTTTTGGACACACATCACCGGAGTCTGTGAAAAGCTGCTTAACATATTTATTGATTTAGCATATTCGACTCCAGCTATGACCAGCGTGAGACAGCGTTTCCTCAGCGCGTCGCCTTATCTCGCAGCAAATTGATTTCCAACCCATCAAATTTCCATCGAGTTGCACGCAGGTTGAAAGCTGTCGGGCGCCGCCGTGCACTTGTCCGAAACTGATGCAGGTGAACTGATCTAAAGATGCTGCTGGTCTGAATGTTAGCGTAATGAATTAAGTGAGTCTGTGACGGTTTGATAATAATTGTAAAAAAGGACTGTCAAGGTGGACGACTGATGGGTCCGTGGGTCCCAAAGTCCCCCAAACTCTCAGTGCCTGCTGGGACGGACTCCAGTGCCGCCACCTGTTGGCATTTGTCTCCGTCTCTCTGTGTACTTCTGGAGTTCCAAAAAAGCCTTTTGCGGACTCAGAAACGTCTCCCTCACGGGCGTCAAGGTGGTGCTGATAGGATAACGAGTGACTTTTGGCTCCCGCGGAGGCGCTAGCACGATTTCAGCTGTGAGCTCACCCTGGGCAGCTCATCTCCTCTTCACTCGGCAGCTCCTGGAAATCAAACCCTGAAATCCAGAATGTCATCGGGATCCGCCCCTCGTCTCCTCCTCAGCCTCAAATCCCGTCCTTTGTCGAGCCTTTTCAGCCGACAGCTTTGGGTTTCTCGTCCTTTCGCGCTGAAAACTCAACACAAACCCATCATCCGAGAGCGCGGCCTGTCCGTGAGAAATGCCCAAGTTTACGCTGCGAAAAAGCGAATGTTTGTTCCACAATCAAAACATTTCCCACCAGCGACGGCGCCTCCAAGCAGGACAAAAGTGTTTGTCCTTGAATAAACAACAGAATTGTCTGTCACTCTAGTATTGCTCACAACGGAGAATAAAATAGAACTAAGAAGTAAGCGTACTGTAAAGCGCCGTATGTCCACATCTGTTGATGGAGCTTCAGTGAGCTATTAAATCTTACAGTTCCCTTCATTTGTTGTTTGGCAGCTTTACTGCGGTACAAACCAGTCAGTCACCTTATTTTCTTTAGCCAACGCTCACGTTTTTGTGCCATTTTGGAAAAAAACAATAAAAATAAAAGCCTGAAATGGTAAAACTGTCTCCTTAACTTTGACTCACCTGCCGGGTTTGAATATAAACAGCAATATAAATGAGGGAACAAAATCCTGAGGATATAAAAACTGAACATCCTCATTAGTTTATTTGAGCTCTGTGGTCAAACCGGATTTACTGGTCGGCTCTGGAGCCAGGATTCAGTCTTAAATATCATAAACCATTACACAGAGGAGCCGTGTCGTTGGTGTGTGAAACGCCTGGACGTCCATCCAGGATTTACACAAATAGTTAGCATTTTTATAGCGCCCTTCCTGGAAGGGCGCGCTCACAAACACTGGCACTTTCAGCAAGAGGGACCTTTCCCGGCGTCTGCCGTGTTAAAGCTCGTTTCTGCTGCAACCGGCGGGACGGCTGAGACGCTGTTACTCAACTTATGGAAGAACGAAATGAATGAAAGTTTGGAGGAAGGCGAGCGGCCGTTCGTGACTGGGGCCCAGCCTGCTGGGGTGAGGCCCTTTGGGCTGACCACAGTTGTAATTTACCTCCGGGGATCTGGCTGGATTGCGGTGGATCGTCTGTACTTCCTTGTCATTTACTTGTCGGTGTGTGGCTTCACGGCAGCGCGTGCATGTGTGCTCGCCAGCGCGCCTGTCCCTGTTAGGCTTCATTCTAGCCAGAGAATTTGAAGCCCTATCGTGCAGCTGCCCCTCAAAGCGTTCTTGCGCCCTTTTCATGCGTCAGACCTGATCTTCGCTGAAGAGGTGAAGAATATTTGAAGATGTGGCCGTTTGTGGGCAGACGAAGGTCTCCCCGCAGCATGAACTCATTAACAGCCACATTTAAGCAGGAAATGATTCTTTTAATGGAGAAAATCTGCTCGAACCGGCAGCAGACTGTAAAATGAATCCTAGCGCATCTCCGCGCAGCAGCCTGTCTCACGTGTACTGAAAGGTGCACGTGCGTGTGTCTGGAAAAGCCATTTAGACCTGCAGGGAGAGTTGACCCCTTGACCCCTCAGTCACTTTGAACTCCTCAGAGTCACAGCTTAATGACCCCACTCTCACACCACCAAGCACACTCGGCCAAATCAAGAGGAAGGCCTTGTTTGTTTGTGTTTTCTGACATTAGTCTTGCGTGCACGTGCACCATTGCTGACGCTCCTGCGGTGATCTGCTCAATCCCGCAGTTTGATGGTGATGAATCGTTACACCTCCCCCGCCTTCCTTTCACCGTCGCTCCTAATGTGAAGTGAAGCGGCGTCTTTTAGTTAAACAGCTTTGCGTTTATGTTGTCTTTAGTGCATTAGTCACAGCTGACGGCGGCGTTTGTGCGCTCGCTGTTCCAGGATCAGTTCAAAGGCAGCTCCCCGCTCCGCCATTACTCTATCAGCCCTGTCTGAAGCACCAAGATGTTCTTTCAATCAGCCTATAGCTACAGCATGGTTCTGGTTTTTCGTGCGTGTGAGTGTGCGCGTTTGCGCTCATGCGTGCGCCGTGGCATCATGCACGCCACTATGTTGTGGTTACGCCTGGTCTTAAAGTCTCCATATGGCAAGACTTAAAGCACATGACACGGCAATGATCTCACAAGACAGCCGACAGCCAGCTCGTCAGCGCATGTGTGTGCGTGCACATGTGAGTGAACACAGGAGGAGATGGCTAAATTTATATAAACCAGCAAACCGACAATGGAGTAAACTATGGGCCCGGACCAAAAATGATGCTGCTATCTTAATGTTTTAGATTATGTTGCTCCTCAGGGATACTGTCAGATAACAAAACAAGAATCTTCATCTTATTTTTGTGTCTGTGCTGTGAGGTTTGTTTCTTTTGTCTTTTTTTTTTTTTTTTTTTTTTTTAAACCAAACAACAGGACACGTCTTGGTTTAACCCCAGAAACATGAAACGAACCCCGACCCCACACTGCCCTCTAGTGGAATCTGCGTATATCGCTCATCGGTAAATACCCGTTGGCCTTCTGCGGAAATATCTTTAAATCTCTCTGTACTCTCTGTGGTTTCAGTGACGATTTTGATGAAGAGGGCTTCTGCCAGCCGTACAGAGGAATAGCCTGCGCGCGCTTCATCGGCAACCGCAGCATCTTTGTCGACTCGTTGCAGATGCAGGGCGAGATCGAAACCCAGATCACAGGTGAGACTCAGGTGGCCCAGGGACCGAAAAATTCACACATAACGACAAACAGCGCTGTCTTTATGGACCGTATGAAATGCCGTCTTTTCTTTTTTTTTAAAGAGGAAGATGATATTCGGTGACAGAAGAGCTAACCACCTGCTGTCAGCTGTCGTTAGCAGCTCTGTGCAGAGCAGCCAAACGCCGTCTGCACAGAGCTGGGCTGATGGAGGACTTTTGTAATCCTGCCTTTTCCGCGTACAGCGAATTAATGAAAACCATCTGCGCGAAAGGGCCGGCCCAGAAGACATATCCTTAACAAACGGCGCACAAAAACAGGACTTATCAGGTTCAAAGGAAGTTCAGCGGGCCCGGCTGCTGTTTTGTGCTGGTGCACGTGTTTGTGTCTCTGCTGGTCGCTCGCATATTTCCTCAGAGGTCATTTTAATGTCTATGAATCCTTCCAGCAACGAGCTCAAGCCACAAGTCTTATCTGAAAAATGAAAGAAATGGTGCCACGGGGGTCCCGTGCACCTCTACCAGGCCCATTGCTGCCGGGATTCCTGGCCAGAGCGTCCACGTTTGGGAGTTTTCCCAAACGGTTTCGCTGAAGTGCGACTTTATTCAGACAACATGTGCCGTGCGCTCCGAACGTCACTTGTTCTTTCTTGAGGAAAGCACGTGTTTGGAATAAATGTGCTCTGGCTGTGAATCATTCATTTCCAGCTGCAGCCTTCCAGCGTCTCGTCCTTTGATCCGTCGTGTGTTCAGACACTTAAAGGTCGCTGTCGTAAAGCCTTCCAAAGCTCCCACGTGCTCCCGTGCAAGCCTCTACTTCTGCTAATGTATGCGTGTAGTCACGGTGTCGTTTTCCACCTCCGCCGGCGGCCCGTGTTTCCAGCTCCGGGTGATTAACGAGCCTCTCCTTTGATTGGCTGCTCTTGTGAACCTGTCCAATCACAGACAAAAACCTCTTCTCTCTGGCTTCCTCTCCTCCCAGCTGCCTTCACCATGATTGGGACGTCCAACCACCTTTCCGACCGCTGCTCCCAGTTCGCCATCCCATCGCTCTGCCACTTTGCCTTCCCCACGTGCGACCGCAGCTCGGGGGCGGACAAACCCCGGGACCTGTGCAAGGACGAGTGCGAGATCCTGGAGAACGACCTGTGCAAGACGGAGTACATCATCGCCCGCTCCAACCCCATCATCCTGAAGAGGCTGAAGCTTCCAAACTGCGAGGACCTGGCGGCGTCCGACAGCCCCGAAGCTGCCAACTGTCTGAGGATCGGCATTCCCATGGCTGATCCGATCAACAAGAGTAAGGCTCCCTGACTTGCAGCTGTCAGCGCAGCTTGTTCTCATCAAGGGAAACTTCCCTCTGGCTCAGCAGAGCCGGATCTTCTGTGTATCAAAGCCGTTTTGGCTCTCCTCTTCCGTCAGATCACAAGTGTTACAACAGCAGCGGCGCCGACTACAGGGGGACGGTCAGCGTGACCAGGTCGGGCCGCCAGTGTCAGCCGTGGAACTCGCAGTACCCTCACAGCCACAGCTACCTGGCTGTCCGCTACCCGGAGCTGAACGGAGGCCACTCTTACTGCCGTAACCCCGGCAACAAGCACGAGGCGCCCTGGTGCTTCACCCTGGACGAGGGGGTCCGCATGGAGCTGTGCGACATCCCCATCTGTGGTACGTTTGAGTCATTTATTCCTGTCATTACAGTGTTATTACAGTGTTATTACACTGTTCTAACCGCACCTGTGTTGCTGAACCCTCCCAGACCATAAAGACAAGTCTGGCGGCAGCAACATGGAGATCCTCTACATCCTGATTCCCAGCGTGGCGATCCCTCTGGCCATCGCCCTGCTTTTCTTCTTCATTTGTGTGTGCCGCAACAACCAGAAGTCCTCCAGGCCCCCGGCCCCTCGCCAGCCCAAACCGGTCCGCGGACAGAACGTGGAGATGTCCATGCTCGCCACCGCCTACAAGCCAAAGGTAGAACGACGCACACCACCTTCTCTCCGGCGGGCTCAGGAATGGGCCGCTCTTTTCATCCATCTGTCTTTTTGTCATCGTGTCTCACCCGCCGTTCCTCCACCTCTGGACCCCTTTCTCGTCCTTCGTCCCTTCCTGCCTCTCCTCCCTTTCTTTCTGTAACGTCAACCATCGAACCCACCAACGCAGAACTTGCGTTCAGCTCTGTCTCCATCTCGTCCAGGATTCTTTCAGCTCTATCATTTGTGTATTTTATCCTGATAATCCCGGTGCTGCTCGTGTGTGTGGAGACGTGTGTGGAGACGTGTGTGGAGACGTGTGTGTAGCGTTGCAGCTTACAGAGAAGACGTTCAGTGTTTATAACAGACCTTCAAAGTGGGACTAATTCATCAGACGGAGCTACTCTGATATCTCTTATTCACCTGTTTTCTTGACCTAAAAGAGGTGGACGGGACTACTTTTCCTCTGAGCAGCGAGGGAGCGTGACCTGAAATGATGCGCGTGCACGTCTGGAAGCAAACAAAGAATGTTAAATGGTTTTAAACTCTGTTATCAGTGTTTAAGTCTCCAATGATACAGTAGATTATCTGAAATTCATCCCAAACTGAGTTCTTAGCCAGCAGGCTTTGCTCTCAGAGCACTGAGAGGCCATTGCCTGTGACAGTCAGCGCACACACACACACACGCGCGCGCACGCACGCACACGCTGACCTGCTGTGTGTGTAAGGAGGATCTGATGGTTTGGGTGTGGGAAAAAAAATGAAGCGGTGAAACAAGCTTAAACGAAAAACATCTGTGGCTTTTCTAACTCCAGAACTCCTATCAACATGCACACACACAAGCACACACACGTGCACGCGCCACCCCCCTCAGAGATCATACTTGCCTGTCTCTTCTGCTCACTGAGGAATTTCATTATTCATCTCCACCAAGTTCCTGGAATTTGAAAATCTCTGCCAGCTTCTCCTCACCTTTTATCTTCTAGTGCATCTAGCCACACACACACACACACACACACACACACACACACACACACACTGCTGCTAACCACATGCTACTTTTGTGCCGGTGATGCAAAACACCGGCACAAAAGTTTCTCATTAGGTTGTTCAGTGTTTAAGTTCAGTTTAATCACCATCAAACTATTTAAGGTTTGCTGTTTTTGTTGCTTAGAAACAAAAACTTCCTTACTGAATCATGATTTGAAGACTTCTTTGGCGTCTTCGATGATCTAAAATGACTTAGATGAGTTTTTCCTTTTCCTAAACTCCTTCTGCTGCCGGGCCAGTTCGATTTTAAATCTGTGAGAGGTTTCTTAATCGTTCCACACCACCTCCCAAGACGGAGTCTTTCCACAGCCTTCCACAAATAAACATCACGTCGGCGTTCCTGCACTGACTTCACGCAGCGTAATCATCGGTTTCCTCATTTCCTGGCTGCAGGGCAAAGCCAAAGAGCTCCCCCTGTCAGCCGTGCGCTTCATGGAGGAGCTCGGGGATTGTCCTCTGGGAAAGATCTACAAAGGTCACCTGTATCTGCCAGGCATGGACCAGGCTCAGCTGGTGGCCATAAAAACCCTGAAGGACGTCTCCAGCACCCAGCAGTGGAACGAGTTCCAGAAGGTGAGCGGTGGGTCTGCTCCAGAGCTCCAAAAATCTTCTCAGCTCCTGAAAACGTGTTCTACTAGAGGTGCTTCTTGTGCCCCCCCCCCCCACCACCAGGAAGCTGCAGTGCTGACGGAGCTCCAGCACCCTAACGTGGTGTGCCTCCTGGGTGTGGTGACCCAGGAGCAGCCCGTCTGCATGCTGTTTGACTTCCTGCCCCAGGGAGACCTCCACGAGTTCCTCATCATGCGTTCCCCCCACTCGGACGTCGGCTGCAGCAGTGACGAGGACGGCACCGTGAAGTCCACCTTGGACCACGGCGACTTCCTGCATATGGCCATACAGGTGGGCGGAGAGCGCAGTTTCCACAGCATCCATGTTCTTCACAGTCAGATTGCTCACAAAGAACGGAGGTGTAACCCTAAACTCAATGTTCTGGCTTCAGTTTGAGGCCTTTTGTTCTTTTTTCCTCAAGTTTCGTGTCAGAAAGTGTCAGTTTCAACGTTGAAATTCTAATTTGAGTGCCAAAATCAAGAATTTTGTTCTACCACAGTTGCATTGGAAGACGGTGTTTTTATTTTTCCGTGTCCAGGTGACGGCTGGGATGGAGTACTTGGCCAGCCACAGCTACGTCCACAAAGACCTCGCAGCTCGGAACGTTCTGGTGGGCGAACAGCTCCACGTCAAGATCTCCGACCTGGGTCTCTCCAGAGAGATCTACTCCTCAGATTACTACTGCCTTCAGCCCAAAACGTTGCTGCCCATCCGCTGGATGCCCCCGGAGGCCATCACTTACGGCAAGTTCACCTCCGACTCGGACATCTGGTCTTTCGGGGTCGTGCTGTGGGAGATGTTCAGCTACGGCCTGCAGCCCTACTACGGATTCTCCAACCAGGAAGTGATGGAGATGGTGAGGAAGCGGCAGCTGCTTCCCTGTCCAGAGGACTGCCCCCCCAGGTAGGTTCCTTTCTGACCCAGTGCGCGTGCATCAGTATGGGACCGGTATCAGAGATGGCGCCCGTTTCTGCCCTCACAGGTTTTATGGCTTGATGACTGAATGCTGGCAGGAGGGACCGGCGCGGCGTCCACGTTTCAAGGACATTCACACCCGCCTGCGGGCCTGGGAAGGCTCCTCCCACGCCAGCTCCAGCACGCCCTCTGGTGGTGGAGGTAATGCGACCACCCAGACCACCTCCCTGAGCGCCAGCCCCGTCAGCAACCTCAGCAACCCGCGCTTCGCCGCAGCACCGGCAGGGTATCTCTACCCAGCCCAGGCTATGGCCTCGCCGGGCCAGATGGCCCAGATCACAGCCTGGACGCCCGTGGCCGTGCCTCAGACCCACCAGCGCTTCATCCCGGTCAACGGATACCCCATACCCACAGGATATGCAGCTTTTCCCGCTCACTTCGCTCCCCCTGTTGCGCCGACTAAGGTCATCCAGCATCACCTGCCGCCTCCCAAAAGCCGCTCCCCCAGCAGCGCCAGCGGCTCCACCAGCACGGGTCACGTCAGCGGAGTGCCCTCCACCACGGGCTCCAACCACGACGCCAACACGCCGCTGCTCTCCCACTGCATCATGCAGGGCAGCGGCGGCGGGCAGGGGTACGGACAGAAGGGGGTGGGGCAGCTGGACCACTCGCAAACATCAGCGCTGCTCGCTCCAGATTCTGATGTACTGATGTATAACGACACAATCATCGCCGCGGACCTGTAGAGGGACGGGTGGAGCGTCACGGGGTCGGGCAGACGGCCACGGGGACCCTTTCTTCTTCTTCTTCTTCTCTGGTGACGTGGTGCCAGAAACCAGCCTGTACGCACGGATCTGTGGGCAACAAAAACCCTCCTGCAGCTACACAAGTATATCCACAAGTGTCTGACCTTTTTCACGCCATATTGTTTAAAGCGTACTTAATACCGTGAGTTTGAAATGATTTTATTTTAACCTGTAAATAAGGTACATGAGTCCTGAGTCAGTTATGGACGTGCAGAGATAATTATTCAGAAAACAGTCCTGAAGAAAGCCTCGGTTTGAGTGTGGAAAAAAAAACACTAAATGAACTTTTAATTCAGGGCTTAAAGGAAATGACCTTTTCAAGAGTCCGAGGACAAATTAAGTAGATAAAAACAGTGTTGCATCATAAACGAGACAAGTTCTAAAATGATGAGAATGGGATTTGGGGCAGAAAGCCACCAGCTCCTCGCTGGTTTCTATAGCTTCACTGGGATGCATCATTTTCACCCAGAAGCCCTTCCTGGAGGTGACCGCTGGATGCTTGAGGTCTCAGGCCAGCACACACTCCATCACTGATGAGAGTCCAATCTGACCCTCCGACACATTTTTGCTGTAAACAGCCAGGCTCAGAAGGCCTTCACTCCTTTACTTTTTCTGTTTTTATTTTTAAAAGTCTGCGTTTGGGTCCAGTTTGAGCAGATTGGTGTTTGCAGCCGCTTTGCTGCATGTGTGTTTTGTGTATCTCAGCGTATCCAGTTGAAATGAACCACATGTGATCAAAGGTACGTTGGTCAGCTGATGTTTGTGAGTCCTGCAATCACACAGAAACTCCAGTCATGAAGAAGAACGTGTCTTTGGGAAACGTCCTACAATCAGCTACAGATGGTTTAGTCGTACCTGTGTAGCAGACAATCACCGTCCATATGTGTTGCACTCTGCTATTATGGGCTGTATTTCTGCTAATGAGCTGTATTGTTCGATCCAGCGTGACCCAAAGGTACGCTGAGAACACTTCACTGTGGATGTGCGCAGCAGAAAGCACAGTTAGGACGGCTTGTTTATCGTGTATTTTTATCTTAACTTTGACATTTGAGGAATGTAGATGGATAAAACTTCAGTATTTAGTTCACTGCTTCTTTAAGCCCCTCAGATCAGATTTTAATTAGACTAAGGCCCCACTATAATTTATTTAATCAAAACACGCCAGGCAGGTTGTCCATTATTAGAAAAATGAAGGGAAATTATTGCTCCGTTGATTATTTTAATTAATCATTTTCCCCATGAGTCTTTGATGTTATTGTTATTATTAGCTGACTTTTTTCTCTGTTCTGAGTGGATCAAGCTACCTTTTTGTCTGGTTTTGTGCACGTGACCTTCAGCATGTAAAAGATTTCTGTATGCAAATATAGCAGTGCAAAAACCACTTGTACACAAGACTGTGAACTTTATTCAGTTTTAGGTATTTTTGTATTTGGCAAATAATAATAATAATGATTATAATCATTTGTGCCTTTTTTTCCAACTGAAGACAGGTAAAATGTTGCAGTGTGCCCATCACAGGTTTATTGTTTTGACCAATAGAGGCCTTGTCTTTGGATTTTGTCTGACTATTTTTTGCACAGATGTTTTGTATTGCAAAAATCATTTATTAAATGGTGTTGTTTGTTTAACCATTGAACTAGTTTAATTATCGGCTGCTCGTTTCCGTCATCAGGAAAAACAAACTTTTTCACTGAGAATAAATATTTTGTAGTTTCAGCTTGGATCCACTAGGTGCCAGTAAAACAACCTCTGTGGACATGTATTTCCTTGCTCAGAAAAACAAAACTATCATCATTGGCCAGTAGGTGGAGCCATTTACCTATTACATCCAGGATCTGGCGAAACTGTCACGAACTGGTTCCCATTGCGTAAGTATGTGCTTGTTTATGTTTTATGTTTGACTTAGTATAAGCCTAATTTAATCACTGAAGTTCAGTTATTCAATTATTACTGATTCTGTTATACAGGCTTACCAATAACTATGTGAAGAAGAGTGTTTTCCTGTATTCTCTTAAATTCATTCAACAGTCAGAAAATAAATGTTAAATTTATTAACAGAAATACAACATATTCCAACAGATTTAGAACAGTAGATGCTTACCAATGAGGCACTAGCACCTCACACATTGTTTGAAAGCTGAAAAAAGTGGGATTTTTAACACTTGAACACTCGTCCTTCATCCTTTTTAAATCCTTCTCTAACTCATGTCGTCTCAGGCCTGAGAGGATTTACTTGTGTGTGTTATAGGCCAGTTCTGGTTCTGACAACTGGATTCTTGCCTTTTGAAGGCTTTGATGGAGAGATACACATCATGGAGGGAGAAAGGGAGAGGGATACAGTTTGCCCCTGCACTCGCTGTGCGTTGTGAAACTCCAACAAGCCCCCAATTGTTGGGGAACATGAGATGTTTTTGTTGAGAGGCTGACAGACGCTTGACCTCTGTGTCCATGCTGCCACTTGCTGACCTTGGAGACAGGAAGTGAAGCAGAGTCCTTTGAACACCATCAAGTGAGCCATCACTGCTTTATTTAAGTTGCCCGGCGGAGCAGATATAGGTCACGTGGGAGTATTTACTCATCTGCACTGTTCATTGTTTCCTCGACCGAAGGCCGGATAGAAATTTTACATAGAGAAATAACGGTTATGAAAAACTTAATTTGCAAATTTCTCTAAAACCTTATAAAATCAACATTTATTTTATTCTGTTATTTCTCGTTTGAGGGCAAATATTTTATTTGCTAATGGATACTTTGCTGTGTTTATTTGCAAAACCCTGTAAGTAGTTAAATGGAGGATGTAAAGCAAAATATTTTTAACTTTAAATGTTAAAAATGATTTCATACTTACTATAACAAGATAAATACACCTGTAATATTTAAGCACCTAATGATTAGCAGTTAGCATGCTAATGATTGCTATTGAATGCAAAACACAAAAGAGGCCAACAGCTGAAGCTGATGCTCCTCATTTGCATGATTTCGGTCGTGATCTGAAGCCAAATTTCCACTGAGTAAAATTTCGAGTTTGCCATGACTTCAGGGGTGACTACCGTTCATGCTGGTTACCTGAATCTGCAGCTAAGACACCTGTGAGTCAGTCAGAACTCTGTCAGTCTGTTCCCAAATATGGTAAAGAGGCATGTTTGCTTGCTTATTTTCTTTGCAGCTGAAACTCAAAATTTCAGCTGAAGGATGGCGGTACATTCCTTCTCTCTATTCATGCCACGCAGATCTGAGCTCACATGACCTCCCAAAACCTGAAGCAAAATTCACCATCACACTCAGATCTCACCTGTACTCCACCGTGAAATCTTTTTTTTATTTAAATTATGACTAGAGAAGCTCATTAGATAAAACGACACAAGAAACTACAGAACTATTGAGACTGGGACTGTTTAACTGGGACTGCACCATTCAAATGGGGGATGGGGGTGTTCTGTACATCAGCCTGCTGTTTGTGTTGAGAGTTACAAGGACGTTACCTCGAAACGGAAGACATGTCTGGTGCTCCAGGGTGAGATGTTCCAGCTGAGCAGATATGACGTGTGTTACAGCCCATGCTAACTCTCCTGTCATCCACTTCCTTCTCCTCCTCTCCTCCCACTCCGCCCTGACTATCTAATGGTCCGCCCGCCGTTGTGCAGGAATGGGCGTCTAATTCTTTCCATCTGTGTGCATCAGTAATGGGGCTCTCAGGGCGAGGCCTGCTGCTTTTTATCCACCCCCCCGCCCCCCCGCCCTCCTCTCCACTTCAACTCAAAAAGTTTGAGAGTCTGGTTCCACTCAGATCCCTCTCTTTCCAGGCCGGAGCCCCTCCTGGCCCCAGGCAGCAGGGGGAGTTCCAGCAGCCCCCTAGATTTGTGGGATCCTGGAGGTTCTAGCTCGCCCTGAAATGGGCGATGAATCACGAGGCCTCCACATCTGCACGCACAGCGGGGTTAAGTTCAGAGTCTCTGCGTTTCCATTTCTGTTCCCCGGCTTTTCAGAGTACAAAAACTGGAATTGTGTGAAAAAGGATGGCCTGAAGTGCCCCAACACAAGATCCGAAACCCTTAAGAATCACTGGAGCCAATCTAATAAACGCATTAGTTCAGCTCATCTGGCTCTTCTACACACAGATGACAACCACAGAAAGCTTCCGTACATTTTAAAGCAATTATATCCGGCTGAGTTTGATGAGGACCACACAAGGGACGAGGCCAGAGACGGCGATATTTAAGGACAGACTAATTATAGAGAGGGCCGCTCAGACACTGGAGCAGATTACAAGATCTGACGAAAACACAGTGTTGTTTCGGAGGAATGCATTCACGCCATCAAAAGGGAAAATCCGGCCTTTAACCGAGCGCAGTCACATGGTTTTCGTTGCGCGTGAGTGAGCCGTCTGCGGAGCAGGATAAACAATAGACTGCGATGATAAAAGCAGCTGCAGATTTAACCTTTACTGCGGTTTTAAGGGAAATCTTTACATGAATTCATGTCAGAAAGTGCAGCGAGGGAGCCAGAGTGCAGTCCTCGTGACTGGAATGGAAAAATACTGCCACGAATTTGGAGAATTTCTCCTTTTATCTGCCTTTCTTAGACCAAAGCTGCTGCAACAAAACTGCCTTTGTGAAAAAGTCCTGATAAAAGGCAGCAAGAGTTGTGTGGATAGACTCAAGGTCTCCTTCAAGCCCCCAGCGCAGAAATGCTGTGGAGATCACATGCGTGATTACGATCACTCCCCCATTTCCTGGTGATGAAGGTGTGAATGGATGTCTTTTATGTGAAGAGAGTGCAGCAGCGCCATTATGCTAAGCGAAATGTCAACATTATGCCAAACAGGCTCGTTGCAGACAGTCAGATTAAAACACATTTCAGTAACATGCTGTAAATGCTAAAAGCTGCAGTCAGCATCTGCTGTTAGCGTTGCCCTGCACAAATATCTGCTCCTGCTATCAGCACCTCCACAGCTAATAAATAATCATCATGACATTATTCAACACTTTTGCTCTGTGGGGATTAATGTGCTGACATTTTTACAAGCAATTTAGCTGCATCACCTGCTTCAGTTGTTGTGTTGAGCTAAGCTACGTGACTATTGATGACATGTGGCTTTTATTCAGTATACGGAAAACAGGCTAAAATATGAAGTTTGTAGCAGCAATGATAAATTACTGAAATATATTTGAGAAATATGCTTAGATTTCTAAAAAGTGAAGCAAACTTGCTGCAGTTCAAGGCTAAGCTATCATGGCTAACTCATAGAACCTTGAAAATGTAAACATGTAATGTATCTAATTAGAGTATTTCTATATGCTTGGTCATGGTTTGCTCATCTTGTGTAGATTTTTTTGTAGGCTCGCAGTTAGCGTAAGCTCAGCTTGCTAAGAGTTAGCTGTGTTTTTTTTTTTTTTTTTTAATTAAGCTGCTTAATTCTTCATTATTGAAGTATATACTGACCCCAAAGCAACTTAGTCTGATATTATAAATACTGTAATTATAAATTCCATCTTTTAATAATGAAAAGTCTCCGTGTGCCGCAAAAACATGGATTTGTGGGTGGAGAATTTGGTCTGAGCTGTGGATGCTTTAATTAGTATTTCCTCTTTATCTGTGTGTGACAGAGCTGGCATGTTCCAAACTACTTCACCTCCTCATCTTCCTCCCTGTGCCTGCCTCCTCTTCCTTCCCTCCACCCTGTGCTCCTTTTTATCTCCCCTCCCCTCCGCTTCCCCTCTCTCTTTTTTTTCTTTTGATAAATCTTTTTTCAAGGTCTGTGTCTGTACTTGCAACTATCACACACACACACACACACACACACACACACACACACACGCTTCTCATTATCGGTCCTGGCCAGCAGGCAGCTTTGTAATCAGACTGTTTAGGTTTGTTGTGATGCAAACACACACAGACGCGCACACACACACACACACACACACGGGTCTGCAGGTTTTCCACTCGTTTTCCATCATATTTCTTGTGTCTCAGGCACAGATGTGGAACACAGCGCTACACAGAGCCGTGGCCCCGGCGTAGAACAGGGCCAGAAATAGCGCTGGGTTTGACTTGGATTCGGCTTAAGGCTTCAAAGAGAACATTTCGATGCTGCAGAGGCGGTGAAGGAGTGAGAAAGAGAGGGGGCTGAGAGAGAGTGGGGGTGGGGGTGGGGGTGGAACTGACTGGAGAACCGAGCAGATCTGCTTGTTGTATCCAGCTGTAAAAAAAAAAAAAAAGAGGGGGGGGGGGCAAAAACTTCAAAGAGTTGAGTTGCCATGGTAACAGCATGCTGATTTAAAGCCCCAAACGCAAGATCACCAGCGACACTCGGGTGCATGGTGCAGATGTGTTCATTAACAGAGCAATTGGAGCGGAGGAGAGCCTGTGCTGGCTGCTGACCTGTCACCAGGCAGGAGACCTCAGGAGATCTCAGGAGACCTCAGGAGATCTCAGGAGACCTCAGGAGACCTCAGGATACCTCAGGAGATCCCAGGAGATCCCAGGAGATCTCAGGAGATCCCAGGAGAGCTCCGTGATGGGAGCGGCTTGGGCTAAATAAACCCCAACAGGGTGAGCAGCAGAGTTCTGTCTGGCAGAATGTTTCTGTTTTATGTGCCTCTGAGCTGCTGCTCTGCTGGTTCCTGTCACTGAGCTCCAGCCAGCATCAGATCCACCAGATCCAGATCAGATCCACTGGATCAATCATCAATCATCTCTTCTTTCCTCCCACGATGCCATGTAGCTCAGATTCGTGGTGAGAACAGGGGAACCAGGGCCAAGAAGAAGTCAGTGTTTGTGAATTGGAGCAAACTGATTTCCTGCCTACAGGAAGTTGCTCTGAAAGTCAATAAAATGTTGTTTTCGCTGTTTAATGTGTTTTTTTAAACATTTCCTGGTGTCTGTCACATACGAGATTCCGACATCACCCTAACAGCACTTTGTGATTCGATGCTGAGCAGAACCTGTTGCCATGAAACTGCTGCTGCAGAGCCAGACTCTCCTTTAGGAGATCTGGTCCTGGAACGGTCTCACGTCCTGAATCACGCAGGAATCACCCTGTTTGTCTCATATTATTAGCAAACACATTGTTTACCATCGTGATCGTGCGTGCGTGCATGTGGAAGTTCAAACGTGTGACAGGTAAACATGAAATGTTTGGAGATTAGCCCAGAGACGGCGGAAGACCTGTGAAGCAACCTTAGGCGATGGTGGTTAACCACAAGATTTCCAAAACTAGCTGCAATAACCACGTGATGGCAGGAGTGTGTGTGTGTGTGTGTGTGTGTGAGAGAGAGAGAGAGAGAGAGAGAGAGAAACGGAAAACAGCTCGTTTACAAATCAAATCGTAAGTTGACTTCTTTTCTTGACAAAAAGACAAAAAGAAAACGAAGCTACAACCAAAAAAAGAAATGGATTATTGTCGGAGCGGATTGTTTGTTAAAGTGGGTGCCGTGTGACGCACGTTTACAACCGATTTCTGCCCTATTTTCTGCCTTTAAACCGACTTACAACTTTTACTTTGTTTAAAGAAATCCACAAATCCACACAAAGATGGAGTCATTCTTTATCCACATTACAAAAAATAAATAATACAAATTCTGCGCTTCAGTAGAAAAGAAACACTTGATTATTGGCTGACTTATTATTTACAGGAGTAAAATTAATTTTCGCTGTATTTTTCAAATGTATATTTAACTTTTCTAACAGAAAGTGAACCACAAATAATCTTAACCAGCGTTCCCTTCAATGGTGCGTTCAAATACGCTGTACGTTTGGCTTTTGTAATTAAGTCTGCTCGTTACATTAACATGCTTTGGCCTATCCGTTTAACGCAAGTCCTCATTTTTCCAGCCGGCCGTGAAGGCCTCGTGGAAGCCCGATCCATTGATCTGGAGATCCAGGCGCCGGTGGGACTCTGGGCTTTCCACTCCACGCCTCCCATTTTCACCCCCATTGTGGCGACTCTCCGGCTCACACACACGCCAGACTTGTAGGAGTTGGAACGCCTGACCAAAGACGGAACGCGGCTGAGTTTTAAGGCAGAAAACGCTCGTTGGTGCATGGATCTATTTTCTCTTCTGGTCGGGATTCAGGAAGTTGCGATGATTTTCGCTGCGCGGAATGTTGGAGAGTTGTTCCGCGGGGAAACAGCTCACGTCATTTACGCAGCAAAGTTGTAAAAGTAGTTTGCCTTGAAGTTTTTTCTCTCCGCCTCCGATTTCAGACTCGGTCTGCAGAGCCATCATGGCGAGGCGGACAGGGGGGCGAGCTGTGCCTCTGACGGCGGAAAGGCGCGCTGCTTACCGGGAGAAAGACGCGCGTTCTCACGGCGGCTCGTCGGCTTTTTCCTGGAGCGTCGTCTTAATTCTCTCGGCTCTGTGTTGTGGATACTGCGGAGCGGATACAGACTTTTCCATCCTGGAGGAAGCGCAGGTTCTGGCCGATCAGATGAAGAAGCTGTCCTCTCAGGAACTCGGGGTTTTCACCATGCAGGTAAGCAAACCTTTTCTAAACGCGCCAAACGTGGAATTGTAGCCAAACTTGCGCATATATGATCGGTGAAAGGCACCAAAGCTGCCGTGATGGTGGCTGGAATCACCACAGTGGGAAACTTTGCTGATGTTTCTTCAACAATCAGCCCGGTGCTCGCCAGGGTTGTCTGCGTCTTTGAAGTTAGGACGCGTTAATGTGGGACAGCCGAGGTTTGCTGCTCCGGACGGCGTCTTTTCCACCTCTTTACCTGTCATTCCAACATGTGTACTAATGCAAAACCAATTCCTCTTACAGTTAAATGAATGAAATATTCACAAACTAACCCAAATCGTTCACGAGGCTCCAAGCTGAAGGTGAAGCTATTCATCCTTATAAACGGGATAAAACGCGCAGAGGTCAAAAGTGTGTGGTTAATAAACAGGGCCCAGATTTAAATTGGATCCCGGTAAATGCAGCTGCCTCCATGTGAGCATCAGTGTCGCGAACAGAGACCGTGGCCGGGGCTGAATCAGTGGAAGCATCGGGGATGCAGCTCCTGCAGGCTCCGTCTGGAAATGAGGACTTTCACACCACAGCTGATAGATCCCACGATGAAATGATGCAGCTATAAATCAAATGTGTTGCCCAACATCCGGCGGGGTAATACCATCGTGACCGTGGGCAGCAGCAGCAGATGGAATCAGCTTTTTGCCCTAAATTCAGGCGGTGGTAAACAGCTTCCCCTCAGCAACTTGAGGTAAAATATTTTCTTTTGCAACCAACACCAGAAAGATTTAATTAGAGGTCAAATAGAATATGTTGATGCCCCTTTTCCCCACCTGAAAGAAAGAAAAGATTTCAGTTTTTAATGCCTTAAAAAATACTGAACACTGATTCAGAATGAAATGGTCAGACTGGCTAAATTTGACGTTTAAGTCGATTTTTCAGTCAAACCCGATCTGCGTATTTGTGGGTTTAATTTTAGCAGGATAATTGCATCTGGACACACGCCGTGCCTTTGCTGTGGTGGTGCGGGCCTGTGTGGAGGCACCAAATGGCAGCAGGTTGTGGGTGCGGCGCTGCAGGGTGCAAAGGGGGGTGTTGTGGACTTCAGAGGCAGAGTCACTTACAGAGTCTGAACACAGCCGGGGGAGGCGGCGGGGTGCCCTGCCCCCAAATGGCGTTTTCATCTTCTGTGCCTCCACACTGAGTTGCCTTCATCTCAGCTCTGGGAGTTGGCTTTTAGGACTTCCTCTGATCCCGCTGGATGCGCCTTTGTCACCGCCGGGCTCCAGATTGTGCACGCTCTCTGGCTCATTCCTGCATTTTCCTTCCATCCCTCTGCTGTTTTTTTTTTTTTTAACTGGGAATTTAGAATCATGATTGATTGTTGCAAATTATTAGTTTTCTACTATTCATTTAGGAAAAAAAAGCTTTAGCAGTTTCAGGTTGTTTAGTGATAAAGGCAGGCTGAACGTATTCAGTAAAAATAGCCAGAATAAAAAAAAAAAGGTTTGACTTTATCATATTTTCCTTCCCTGAAGCTAGTTTTTACTCAAACAACATTCATCAGCCTCAACCCGACTCGGTCTGGAGCCTGATTCTACTGTTCGCTACACAGACGTGTAGAATCCGACATCCCGGAATTTCTTTTGGATCTGTAATTTTACTCCGTGTCACTCCACCCGTCATGTGTAATTACCCGTCGGTGTAATTTCAGGCCCTTATTGGTGCTGCTGAGTCAGTGGGTCAACTTTGCTCCATCTGTCATTGAGTTATTCAGTTATAGGGGCTATAATGAGGGCGTCCACCCCACGCTTTGTTCAGGTTGTGAGGTCAGATTTCTGTTGTAAAAGCGCTGTTCTGGGAAGTGTGATAATAGTTTTTATTGGATTGTTCTACTGTAATCTGCTCCACCTGTAAGTTAACTAGCTTTATTTCAGTGTGATTGTTGTAGTTCTAAGCCTGAGCGCAACATTAAGGTGACCACTAGAGGCGCTGTAGAGTGCAAAATCTGGACACTTTACATGAGTTGCTTGTTTTGGATTGTTTTAGATTTATGTGCTTATAGGCACAAAAAGGGAAATATCACAGTGACTAACCCAAGTCACAAGGATTGTTGAGGGAATACACATTTTTAGCGATACACACTCGAGCACCTGACCCACTTAGACTGATTTGGAGTCGGCCTGATGATGTCGTTTCCAGCTCTAAACATCTTCTTCCTTCCCCTTTTAAAATTATATTCCTAAAAACTCTCTGTTGCTGTTTTTTGCCAGCCTCCCGGTTGCCGAGGTTTCATTCTCGTCTCCTCACCTCTGAATCCCTCACGGACGAGGAGGGTTGTCAGGGACACCAGAGTTCCTGCAGGGTTGTCTGCGGCGCAGCTTCAAAGTCCTGTTGCATGGCGCCACATTCCCTGCACATCAGCCGGCGTTACAGGCACCGAAGCGCCCCGTGACATTTAGGATTATTACCGTCACTCCATGGTTCCCTCTTTTGCGTCACGACTTGCGTATGTTGTGGGCCGGCTGTCAAATCAAGCACATTTTGAGTCATTTCAGTGGCCGCACGTCAGCCTGCTGCCACCTCCGTGCCGCTCTGCGGACAGCTAACACGTGCGTTCTCCATATTTTCGACCTCCTTTCTCTTGTACTGGATGTTTAGGTTGTCTAAGCAACAGGTGCTTTCTGTTAGCCACACTTTCCCTGTAACGCCGCCGCCGCAGCACTCTTCCTGGTTTTCAGCCCAACTATAAATCCTCAGCGATTTACGAGGCGTCTCTGGCTCTGCTGAACCTGTTCTCCTTCCATTGCAACTGTCACTTTTATGTGCATGGTTCTCGCTTCTTTTCGGGGAGGATTTTGGAGGTACCCGCTCTCACTCTACCTCTCTTCCTGGGCCATACATGTCTTTAATTGTGTCAAAGTTTAATTGTATGCTTGAAAAAGAGTCTGTGTTTCTTTAAAAAAAATGGCTGCCTGTTGTAGTGCTGCGACATCTGCAGCGTTTTAAGATTCCTGGCATGGCCACAGCCTGGAGAAATAACCTGCTTTTGTCATCGTCTACCTTTGTCTACCTGTTACAGTGCAGTCGACAACAAAAGACGCGTTTTCCTTGAATGTGGAGCTGCTCGTGTGTTTTGGCCTGAATCCCAGCACTGAGAGGCTCGGGCACTTTTGTGTTGGGCTGCCTCAAGCGTCTCAAACCTCCGGCTCCGGAGCTGCAACTATTTTTTACTTTGCTGGGGTAATTTGATTGCGTTTATTTTGCTTTCTGCGGTATCTCAGCCAGGACGGTGACATGAGTGGCTCTGAATCATCACACAAACATCAAGCTTGAAGCTTGAATTGACTCTGAGAATTTGTGCAGAAATGTTTACTTTCCAGATGAGAATGTTGCTAATTTTGCAGCATTTCAACAGAAATGGTTCACACAGTCAGAGTAAGCAGCAGCTCTTCATTATGGGGCTTCATCTGCAGCAAACACCACCACTCTCTTGCTCTGTTTCTGCTGTGTGTTGCCTTTGTTGCAGGACTGTAATGTGCAAAAAAGAAAATGCACAGTAAATAAACGGCAGACTATTTGAATTTAAAGCTTCATCGAGCCTAAAAAGCATTTATTTCACCTTGAAAGGCTCAAATGAGCTCCCTGCTGGACAGACCAGAGCTGATTGGACCTGAGAGCTTTTGACCTGGCTGTGTTCATCTTCACATGTGTCCTGGTTCCCCCCACGGAGACCTGAGCAGATGTCCTGCACCTTTTTGGAGTCGTGTCTCCGTCTTGATTTGGATCTACCTGCATGATATTTACTTTGAGCTTGAATCCTGCTGGAAGAGAAGATGTGAGGGAAAACATTTAATGGATGTGTGGCTTTTTTCCTTCTTCCCCTCAGGGGCTTTTTGACAGCATGTCTCCCCTTCAGTCCTTTCATTCCATTTACTTTTTTTCCGTGTAAATAGAGTTTCCTGCTCTGTCTCTTGGCTCTCGGTGTGCCGTGGCGAGGATGGAGCTTAAAACTGATATTCTTCCTCTTTTCCACCAGCTGATGTGGTTTAAATCTGTCTGTGCAGCAGTGGCCAGATCATTTATCTGACCGCTTTTTGATGTATTTCCAACATCCCCCGGTTAAAGAGGCCCCTCTGCCTGGACTGAAATGGGTTTCGCAGTGATTTGCAGCCTCCTCGGCTTTCCCCTCTTTATTTTACTTTGCGTCCCGCTTCAGGCTGCCCAATTACCCTGCAGCTTCGGTTAGAAATCAACACTGAAGCTTTCTGCTGTTTCTGTCTACCGTGGCTGTTTTATACAGCTGTTAAACACTGTCACATAGGGAACAATACATTTTTTCTTGTGGATGATTCCAGGTAATTGTCAGTTTTACTCTGGGGACAAACATCAGGATACAGGCAGGCGCACATGCATCCGTGTTTTATGGTCTAATTAAACTATCTACTGTTTTTTACGGCGACACTCATGTCACAAACGGCTTTTTGTTTTCCTGGATAAAAAACCACCTACGGCTGCTTGAACACGTGTTCCTGAGCTTTCCGCCTGTCCCCTGCAGCCCACACGGTTGCAGTCAGGTGCTGGATGGAGCAGTTATTTAAATCAGTTATTTAACTTTAAATTCGGGGTTGTTTGTCGTCATTTTACCAGCTTATTCCTGAGTTTTACGTTATTGTCTTTTTATTTGCAATCACATCTTTTCTTTAGAGAAACTCCCACCTCTCTCACACACTCCGAGCGATTACTAATGCACTCAACGGGAGGGAAAGGGATCTTTATTGGTGATCCAGGCTTTGAGTTTTTTTCTTCAGATTCCTGCCGGTGTTACGTTAGCTTGAGTAGCGCTGACCAGCGTGAGCCAACAGGCCCCAGGCCGCCCCTCAGCAAGTCAGCCCCTTCAGCCGCCACAATGGGCCCGACTCGAAATGAACTCTCCCCAAAAGAAAGGAAGAAAGGGCGGGGGGCTGGCAGTGGGTGCAAAGGGGCAGTGAACAAAATAGCCATTTGGGAAGCCAGGCCGAGTAGAGGGAGCGGTTCCCTCCCATCAAGCATTTGTGAGGTCCCCATCCCCCTCTCGGTGCTCACACACTCGTGCAGGAGAGGCTTTGCATTCTGCATGAGGAGAGTTGGATCTCAACCCACCCGATTGTTTTAATGCCTCTTTTCACTTTCTCATTGGGGATAAGTGCTGTTGCATGTTTGGGAGTAATGAAAGGGGAAGGCGTGCCCCGCCGGCAAGAAATGGTAGAATGTGTGCAAAAGGTGCTCCTGTTGCAGCCGCGTGCATTCTTACCACTGCAGAGCTGTAGGAGGCCTCCCAGACTCTGGGGTCCCAGGGTCAAAGGTCAGCTGAGATAGTAGATCCATTCAGAAGCTTGTTAGTTGTTGTTGCTTTTTTTTTTTTAATAATTATTTAAAAATCAATAATTATACAAAAGGTCTCATCTTGTGATGGAGCCAATTAGAGCTTTGATGATGAGAAAAAGTGTTTTCTTCATTCCAAACACATTAAGTCACCTGAAAGAACGTTCATGGAATATCTGTATCTCAACACACCACACAGAGCTCACGTAAACATGCAATGCTTGCACAGCGTGGAGACACTGCAGCTGTTTAGCTTTCAGTGTGTCTACGGTGAGTAGGCGCTTGTTCAAAGTGATCTAAAGGGATCTGGCTCGACTCATCGGGACAGTCGTCCTGTGTGTGTGTGTGTGTGTGTGTGTGTGTGTGTCTGTCCAAAAAAAGTTCGGCTTCACGTTGATCTTAAATCTGCAGCCTCGGTCTCCTACAAGCACGCAGACGTTTTTGAAAACGTTATAGTTAAAAAGCGGTGAGGGCAAATCCTAGCAGCAGGCTGTGACCCTGACCCACCAGATCCTCCTGTTTTATGTTTTATTGCTGCAGTGGTGATTTTACTCTTGTGTGTGTGTGTGTGTGTGTGTACAGCTTCTCTGTGTGGATCTGCTGGATTGACCTCACGGCGACAGTTAAACTAAACTCTGCTTCATTTGGTTAAATGGGCAGATAGGATCGTCTGCTGTCTGTGTTGCTCTACACACACTGCACTCTTTGTGTACACTAACAATGAATCCCCAGTCCCCCCCCCCTCCCACACACACACACACGTGTTGGATAGCGATGCCGAAAAGATGCTACAGCTTAATTTCCCTGGATTTTTGATATGTTTGTATATCCATCCAGGCCCCGGGTCTGAGAGCGCTAATGTCGGGCCTGTCGTGTAGCAATCTACTCTGTCTCACATCAGGAAGATCCATTCTGTGTGTGTGTGTGTGTGTGTGTGTGTGTGTGTGTGTCTGGCAGAAGCTCTGCTAAGATTTTCTGCAGCAAACCTAAATGCACGTTTCGTCTCCCTTGGGTCCTCGGCTTCCAGACTTTGATGCATCAGTGTTTCAGTGCTCTTTGCCAGGTCTGGATGGCTGGTTCACCGCCAGCTTCTCGGCTGTCTCGCCATGGTTTGGGCACCGTCGGCCAGCTGGGGTTTGTGCTGGTGTCTCTTGGCAGATGCACTGCAGAGATATTGCGATGTTATTCCTGATTAGCTCCGATTATCATTCTGCAGCCCAGTTTTCATGCCGAATTCTTGTGCTCTTCCTGTTTTTCTTGCTTCCAGATCTAGATGATTTGGATGTTGGGTGTAAATCTGTAAAATCTGGCATTTCAATAGCTAATCTGGACCGGCCGTTACAGCGGGATTTGTAAGCGTCGTCACAACTGTTCTCCCTCTCCTCGTGCTCAGTCGTCATTTACATACCACAAACTTGCAAAGGTCCTTGGGGACCCCCACCCCAACCCCACCTTTATTTTGAAAGCTCTCTCACTTGAGCTTTTGCATACGGCAATGATCGACTCATGAATCTGAATAGGAGCGGTTCCAGTGTTTAGACAGCATAGGGAAGAAGGAACCTGATGCATATTCAGTTGACAGCCCCCCCCACCCACCCACCTCCACCCCCCACAGGCCTTCCTGCTCTCTTAAGGATTCGGCTTGACACGTTTGAGATACACAGACTTGAGTGTGCGCATGCACGTGTGTGCGGTGTGCACGAGGATGAACGATTCATGAACTGCATCTCATTAAAATAAATGTTGCTTCTGAACTTCCTGCCTGGGATTTGGGTCCTGCTACAAAACATCAATTAACTGTAATTAATCGTATGTTTAGGCTTCAGTATTCTGTTGAGGACGGTTGAAGATGCTGGTTTTTGTCATTTTTGGGAGAGTGTGAGATGTGCTCATGTTGAAGAGCTACTCTGTGCCACAGTCCCATAATAGTCTCATACTGCTGCACCATTAGATGATTTAGATGATCTCAGCTGGCCTCCATAGTTGTGTTTTTTACCTGTATTTGGGCACTAGAGTCCACTTGTGCTCTTGACAATGGAAACCAAAAGTGGCCTGTTTTTGCCCTGCAGTTTAGGTTTCGCTGTTTTTCTTCTAACAGTAGTTACCTTTATCCCCACGCTGCTGTGTGTGTGTGTGTGTGTGTGTGTGTTGTAAACTGGACTGCAGACCTGGCAAAGCACTGTGGCAACCCACAAAAATACAAGCAGTGGATTCCCCCGACCAGATGATTGGCCGTAAAGTAAACCATAATCACGGGTCATTCTGACTCCATGGCAACCACCGTGAGAAGATTTCTCTTCTCTGTAGATTATTAAAAGTATCATGTGATTTTGAGTCTTAACGGACCTTTCATTGTTTACGTCCTTGCCCAGGCTGCTCCTGCGTAGGTGGGCTATTCAGTGCACGTGAATAATTGCAGCTAAGTGTTGCCCATTGAAGGACGTTGTAGCATATTTAGGGTGCTTTTGGAGCTTCTGTACTCGATTACAATTAATAAAAAAAAAAAAAAAGGAGATTATTTGTGTGTGTGTGAGCACATCTATCATTTCTGAGTTTTTGACTAAATGCAGAACTTTTCTGCCAGTTTATGGCCGTGCGCAACATTTCAAAGGTAGTGGGGCACGGAGCGATGTTTTCCTTCCCTCCTCCTGGCTGGCTGAGCGGCCAACGCAAATTCTGCATCCAGGTAATCGCCTGCTGTCAGAGCGATGGACGCTAGGCTGCACGTACCGTGCACAAGTCCGACATTAATAGCTTCTGTCTGTGGCAGACTTGATGGGGAATGTGTCTCTTTTACTCTCATTCAGGCGTCCGTCAGAGGCAGTGTCAGGCCACAGCACCAGATAATGGATAATATTACCACAACTATCTCAGCTTTTTGTTGTCTAGGCGTTTCAAAAGACTTTAATGACATAAAATTCAGCGTAGCCACATATTTACAGAAGCTACCTAAGACGATGAAATGCAGCATTAAATATTTGTCTGAACTTCCCAGCATCTTTGGAAGGGGGTTGTGGATTCTTGTTGGCTGTGAGGAAAAGCCCACGGTCCAGTCCTCAGCCCAGGAACGTGAGGGTGATCCGGTCTGTGGAGCCGGTGCAGGTGTCCTGTTGGAAGATCCGTCCACACGGCTCAGTGGGGACCTCCTGGCGGGGTCACCAGTTCACTTCTCTTTTCTCAGTTTGTACATCCCTGGGTTGTTTGGACTGAAGTCTCCGGACTCTCGCACCCCCTCTCTGGTGTTTTCCACATCCTAAAGGGGGCCGGTTTGAAGTTTGACTGTAACAGGAAGTACCACGATGGTGCGACTGGGACATGTGGTGGCACGGGCTGTTGGCAGACTGGCACTGAGCCCTGAGGAGACTGAAGCCCAGGCAGGAGCTCGTGTGTTTGGAGACGCTGGCTATTTGCAGGAGTCTTGTCATGAGTCACCTGAATTCAGCGGCGTCGATGCTCGCGTCCGTAATCCTTTGATTCGCAGTCGAGTTCTGGCAACCGAGCTGTAACAGTCATTTATTTGCTCAACGTGTCCTCCAAAAAGTGGGTTCATTTCTGAAAAATGTATCATTCTGTTCGAAGGTCCTGCTAACAAAAGCAGGAGTGCCACCACAAGTAGACCCAGTACTTTGTTTTAAGGTTGCTAATTAGCGCAGGATCGTTAGCGCGGTAACTGTGGCCTGTGGCGACGTTTTAAAGACTCCGCCGCTGTAACATCAAAGAAGAGTGCACCCTCCACCCTTTTAGCTCCTGCACCCTCCACCCTTTTAGCTCCTGAGACTCCGCTGCCTTGGAGACATAAACACACACAGCACGTGCACAGTAGCACATACACACCACTGCCCTATCCACGCCGCTACTGCTTAGCTTTGCTTTCTCTCCTTTCCTGCTTTTAGTTGAGTTTGATGAGGAAAACCTGAAACTTCATTGCTTCCTACCGTTTCCCAGTTGGGAGCTGGGTGTGGCCTCGATATGCACTGGTCCCATTAGATGCCAGGTTGAGGCTTTACATATATCTAAAAAAAAAAAAGAAAAAAACAAAGATTAAAAATATTTAATCTTTGATTAAAACGCATCCCTGTGTAGAAGAGTTATATTAAGTACCCTTCCTGACTCGTCATTGGTCATGCAGCTAAATTCACAGCCCTGTAACCTGAACGCTGATTTTATTTTATTACTGTCAAATGAGGGCTAAAACAACACTGCGTTTCCCATCAATACAGCTTTTAACCCAATTTCCACTGATCCCCCCCCCCGTTCCTGCTGTTCTGTTCCTCTGTTCCACCCTCCATCCCCTCTTTCTGTTCTTTCACATGTGGAAAGCATTATATCCCGTCTGCAGAGAGGGAGAACAAACATCTCAGGCAAGCGATGAGTTCTGGGGGGGGTCGTTAAAAATGACGCCGGCGTCAGGGTGATCCGATTGTCCTTTTTTTTTGCGCACAAATAAGGAATCAGAATATTTTACAGGTAGACAGTCACACAGCCTGCACAACTCCGTCCACATTTGACTTTATGTCTACAAGGCTTTAGCTCTTGAACGCCTCACGCCTGCTTTATGTGTTATAGCTGAATCCTTGGCAACGGCATGAGTCCACGCCTTCTTCTGCATCTTGAACCCATTTTTAAATAATGCATGTGGGGCCGTATGGTCTTGCTGACATATGTTGTAAGTTTAAACACGTATACTGACTGATCGTATTTGCGGCCGTGCTTCAGGTTGCTGTGGAGACGACCTCTTCTCTTCAAAGATGAACCGTGTTGAGCACGAGCTGTGCCGGTCCAGTGTTTTGAACATGTTGTTTCTGTTGTTGGGCCACTCTGCCATATCTCCCATGTTGCGCATGTGAAAACTGTTGGTGGTAAATGTTGAAGCTGTAGTCCAGCCCCAGGCTCTGCTTTTAAACGCTAACTTGTCAATCATCTCTGTTTCCGTCCTTGAAGAGTCTTAAGTGCAATTATTCCTGTACTAGCGGCTCTCCACTTGTGACAGGATTACCTAGATTCCCTGAGGCTCAGCGCTACGAGCGGGGCCCCCCTCTCGGCCCTGGACTCCTTTGGATAGACGGGGGTCGTGGGATTTCAGCACTACAGCAAGCGTCTGGTTGCCTTTGTGAGCAGAGAAACTCTGGAGTTTTGTGGAATGTTGGACAATTGACTTAGAGCCTCTGCTGAGAACATGCAACATCCGTGATGTTTAATAGTAAACCGCCGCTTTTGATGGTTAGAGCTGATCCAGCTGGAGCTGAAGCGGCACAATGGATTCCAGTTTTCAGAACACTGGGCTGTTTATCCAGTAGAGTTTAATGTCACGTTACTATAACAACCCTGTGGGGTTTTTTTTTTTTTTTTTTGGTTTTGTTTTTTTATGATAATGTAGTAAAATGTTTTGGAACCCTTCTTTTTTCCAGTCTTCATGCGTAGTTTGGCACGCAAATTGCGAAATTTAATTAGTAAATCACAACTAAGCTAAAGTCTAACTCACCAGCTCAGGTTGTCCATTAGTCTGGTTCAAATAAATTGATTTGACCCTCCGTATTCATCCTAATCCAGCAAATAGCTGTTTCCAGATGGTCTGTGATTTGATTAGCAGACCTGCACCACCGGACTGGAAAAGAACCACAGTTAGCAGGTTTTTTGTTCCTCTGTGGCCGTTTTAGTAATAATATAACCCTGTTTCACATCTGCCTTCTTAATTTGGCTCCATGCACTGTTATAATGTGGGAATGTAACAGGATTTGAACGGTCCCTTTAATTGTTCGCTGCTTAGAATAAATCTAGTAAAAGTGTGTTTCTGCTGTATGATAAGTGCATAAGTCTGCTGCACATGTTTATATATTTTTACTGCACGTGTTGAAAAAAATCAGTGCAAAGCCGATTTGCAGCCGTCGTTCCAACATCAGTGTTTTCAGCCTCTTTCTTTGTTCCCACATGGCTGTTCTTTGATTGTCCTTTGTAGTTTTTTGGGAAGAGAATCGACACAGAGGAGCAAGGTTGGGAACGGAGACATGGCAGTGAATCGTGGAAAAAAAAAGGAAATTATATAGCTCAGATTCCACATCCCTGCCTGGAGCTCTTTGTAGTGCAGTGAGTGTGGAGTTGGCTCGGAGCAGGCTGGGATGGAGGGTGGGATGAAGGGAATAGAGGACTGGAGGGAGGCTGGTGGCTGGGCTGTGTACCGTCGGCGTGGAGGAAGCAGCGGCTGCTCTCCCCTGGGCTTCGGCCTTTCATCTGGCGGTTGTCTTCAGACCGATCTCTCGGGCTCAGCAGCTCCGAATCATCTGCGCTGCAGCACGCTGTGTGTTTCTCTGAAACATTTGCAGAAATTTCCTCGGACGCGAAGCCCGTCCTGTGTCTGAAGTGCGCCCCACCCAGAGGCTGCTGTTATTTACCCCGCGGTGTGCCCACGGTCAAAACCTGGGACCGACCAATGGGCGATCTCTAAAGCTGGGATTAAAAGGCTCCCTTCTGCGTCTGCGCATGTGCGTGTTCACCGCTCCGCTCTAAATGAGCCTGGCTTCCAGCTCCACTCCAGCCTTTGAAGATGTTGGAATTGCTAATAGGTGTATTCCCCACTCAGCTGTCGTCTTTTTTCTCCTCTTCTTCACTCTTCTTTACCCCTTCATCGTGTGCTGCCCTGTTTTCCTGCTGCTGTGTCAGAGGGCCGGGGATCTGGATCACCCGACTGCATTTGTTTTCTTTCTAGCAGCCCTTCTGAAGACAATAGCATCTCTTTAAGGCCAAAGAGGCTCTTGGGGTAGCTCAGGGCACCCCAAGGAGAGGCTGACGGAGGAGCAGAAGAGGCGCCTCCGATGAAATGGATGCGATATAGTACACAAAAAGAGTTCCCACAGTTTAACCATTAGCAGCTATTGTGGGGTGCAAACAGTGGGGAGGGCAGAGTGACGAATGGGTGAACATTGGGGGACTCGGAGCATCTTCAGGCTGTGATTTAGTGTGGATTGTAAAATCCAGTGTGGTAAATAACAGGTGTGATGATCGATGTCCCCATAACTGGCGTTAGAACAGTTCCTGCCCAGCTCCAGTCATTCATGGGGAGCAGGACGGACTCTCTGGATGAACCTAATCTGACGGGACAAAGGTCTCTGTGATCAGTGGACGGGAGGTTCTTTGCAGCTTTGTGTTGAAAAATCGGCTTGTATCTTCACACTCACCACAGCTGAGGCTCTAAATTCCCCAAACTTCCTTGTTTTTGGAAATTTAAACCGGCAGGAACGTTAGAGTTAGAAGTCAGTGATAATTTAGAAGACTAACTTAACAGTTGAGTCCATTTAGTCAAGGTTCTGTCTCCTTGAGGCTGAAAAACCTTAAAAATAGCCCCAAAAAGGCTCGCTGCCAGTGCTCAGGCTGCTTCAGTTCAATTTCTGTGTGTAAACACCATCAGCCTCGGCAGTTTAGCCATTTTAGTGCTACTTGCTTACTCATTTTAAACTTCCCAGCCCTGGCCGGTAAAGAAGTGTGAGTAGACCATCGCTGTAGTTGTGTGTGTGGCGTGTGTGTCTCTGTTTGATTATGGGTCAGGGGAGACCGGGGGCCCGCAGTGGCCCAGGCAGCTTCAGGCCTCTCAGGTTTCAGAGCTGAGCATTCCTCGCTGGTCGCTACATAGCTGTGAAAACCGCAAAGCAGCTCCATCAACAAACACTGGAGGCGCTGGGGGAGAGATGGGGAACCTGTGGCTGATCAACAACAAGATCTCTCTCTCTCTTCTCTCTTTCTTTTCTCTCTTTCAGGGTTCAGGAGGACTGCAGCTTTGTTTCTGTGCGTTTGTCTGCCTTTATTTTCCAGTTCTGGGTCTCAGATTCCTGCGGGTGCGGAACACGAGACGCACTGGACTCGCTTTTGTGTTTAACTGCTGACTATTGTTAATTATGCGGTTGTGTTAGCGTGTGTGCATTATGTGACTTTACAGCTTTAGTTTGACTTTAATGATCATCAATAGTCGTTATCCATCATTAAAAGTCATTTTAGGTGTAATCCCATATTTAAAAATAATCAGACTGACGACATTAAATCCAATAGTGTTGTTGGGTGCTGTGATTAGGGCATAATTTAACGTATGGGAATTCCTAATTAAGGATAATAAAGTCGTTACAGGTAGAAATGGAATGTTGTAGTCCTGCATTGTACTTATAGTGTTACTACTTATCTATGTAACCTCGAGGAGTTAATTGTTTTTTTAATGTGCTATTATTATTATTATTATTACTGCTTGTAAAGCATAAAGTAGACAACAGATTATTAGCCCAGATGTTGGGATCAGAGCTGCCATGTGGTGGTAATAACAACTGTTATAAACAGGAAATATTCGACTGCAACAGTTTGAGATACATTTATTATTAATTAGTTATGAATTCCTGAATTATGGTTCTGAGCTAAAAAGATGCACTTGGATTAAATTGGCCAGATTAGGCCTTTCTGTATTTTTGAGCCATCATATTTGATTTTATGCTTAAATTAAAAGAATACATAATGAGATTTTAGTGTATAACACATGAATAATTTGCACCTGAGCGTATCTGACTGATTAAATACATTTGCTTTTCTGGACGAGAGCTTTTGATTTGGAGCACCGAGCTTGACGGCGTAATTAATTATTTGTTTGTAAAATCCGGTTTAGAAATCATGTTGCTTTTTCTACGTTTGGCCTTTAGGATTGATGGACTCGGGCTTTATTTTAGAAAACAAACGCGCAACCTTGAAACAACAGCCGGGGGAGCGATAAGCTGCGTGTGATGTGGTGCATTCAGGGTAACTGCAGGTGGAATGTGTGAAAAGGACAAAAGGTGTGTACGGATAATGGAAGCAAGTAATTTAAGGCTTTGTGTGTAGCCAGACTCCTCTTTAGCCGCGTTAACACAAACAGCAGTTTTACCCTGTGGCATCAGTAATCTGTTCAAATTGAGATATAAATCCAATAAAAGCTGACTGCAGTCTAAACTGATGCAGTTCTCACTGCTGCTGTGTGTGTCTGACATCTTGTGTTTCTGCGTTTGGTTGGTTTGAGGTAACTTTAATTCAGCTGCAAATATCTGCCACACGACCAGCAAATCCAGAGTTTTATTTAGTTCTAATCTTCCTCCTGAACCCAAACCAAATATTTTGGTCCTGTTATGGTTTTCAGGGTATTTTCTTATGTCTGCCTTCTTTTCTGTCTCCCCGCAGAGGATTTTTAACTCGTTTGTGTACACGGAGAAGACGTCAAATGGAGAGACAGAAGTGCAGCAGGTGAGTAATAATTGTGTGTGTGTGTGTGTGTGTGTGTGTGTGTGTGTGTGTGTGTGTGTGTGTGAGTTTCTCCACAAACAGCTAAATCGAACACTCACCATCAGAGGAAAAGTGGGATTTATTAAAATTCAGTTGCTGCCGTCTCGCTGGCCTTGAAATTCCCCATCTGTTTTTCTTCTTGTTGGTGCACTCACACACTCTCTGACTCACACACACTCTCTCTGCCACTCTCACACTCTCTTCCCTTCTGCTCTGGAGAAGTGTGTATGGCTGCAGGCTGGAAGGAGAGGGTGCCATTCGAGATCCAAAGATTAAGTCCACGTGACCAAAAAGCACAAATCAGAACTTGCCTTTGTCATTTTAAAATAAACTTTCCTCCGTGTGTGTGTGTGTGTGTGTGTGTGTGCATGCTAAAATGAAAAGGGTCTTGGAAGAGTGACGGTAAACACCAGCGTGGTAAACAGCCACCAGCAAGAACAAACAGGCTGATGTTTGCACATCTCCTGTGATTATGTTTTGCATGTGTGTGCACGTGCGTGTGCACTGATGTGTGTCACTGCGTACTGTGTGAAGGATAGCCATTCTCGCCCTGCAGGTGTTTGCTGTTGGTGACTCACATCCTTCATCTCAGTGGAAATGAAGTGTTTTCCTCACTAACTGACACAGAAAGCGCCGTGCACGTGCCTCCCAGCGCTAACCGGTTATGAAATGTCGAGATAATCCCGACCTGTTGTGCAGGTCTCACTACATTAAACATGCTTTGTCTGGAAGCATTTGCTTTCAGTGCCCATTCGGAGGGGACTATTCGGTTTTAAAAGCGGTCCCTGCGTGTGTTCGTAAACACGAAAGAGCCGGCCTTCACGTCCCGGGTGGGTTCCTGCAGCCTTTGGATGTTCTCCTTGCAGCCTGAATCGGTGTTTTACAGCAATGACACACTCCAACGGCATGAGGCCGATCACCGTCCTGCACCAGAAGCCACCCAGGGGCCCAGTAGGTCATATGATCTCACCCTGGTGTCTAACAGTGGTTAGCATAACGCTGGCTAGCATGAGGAGATCAGCGAAGCTCTTCGAGGAGATGCCTCCCCAGACCATCAAGAACCACCCACCAAAGAGGACTCATTTTCCCAGTGGGGAACCAGTTCTGGGCTGCAGGGCTCTGGGCGGGGAGCAGAGGCTCCTCAGGATGTTCTGTAGGGCCCAGCCAATGGTCCCGGCAGAGTAATAAAGTCTCTGCGATGATGGTTCGTCGTCTTCATTATTTCCATTTCCGTCCAGGATCCATTCAGAGTGGCTTGGCAGAGAGAGGAGGAAGAGGAGGGAGAGATGACAGGAGGCATGCAGAGGAGAGACAAGTTTCTGTCTTAGAAATCAATTATTCAGAGACCCGCAGACAGCCGTCACGTCTCTGCTGCTGGATCTGCTGCTGACTTTATCGTCCATTTATTCTCCTTGTTTTTCTTGGATGTGTGGCGTTCGTGGAGCTGCTGGCTGCTGTTTTTCAGGCTCTTCTCGGTCTTTGTTTAAATGACATTTTTGCCCTCACTGACCTGCTGCCGACGCGCTTCGCTCGGTCATACAGTATGTGGCCACAGAAATAAACAGTCGTGGTTGAGGAATCCAGTAACCACGCAGAGACGCCAAAAATCAAGCCGCGATTCTGAGCCGTCAGCGGCCAGGCGACCTCGTGTCGTTTGCGTTTCCTCGTGTTTCTGTGACTCCTCGCCTGGTTCAAACGCGCCCGGCTGAATGACATCAGCGGCACAAGCTAGAGTTGTCTTGGTTAAAGCCGGAGCTAAGCTAAGCAAGAGGCGAAGGACATGGGAGGTTTAGGAGATCTGCTTTAGCCACGGAAGCAGTCCTGGCACAAACCAGGAAGCGGTTTCGGTGAGGTCTGCTGGTTTGGCTGGAGCTATGATCATTGTGTAAATCACGTGGGAATTTGCAGTAGCGCTGACTGGATTGCGAGTTTCCTAATTGTTCAAACCTCAGCCAGTGCCGCCCCCCCCCTTACCCCATCTGGTATTTTAAAGCATCGTCGTGGTTTTGCCCTAATCACTTCTGGCAGAGGCTGCGGTTGAAGGCTGACTAGTGAACCTCAAAACTCCGCAGCGCGAGGTGTCGGAGCGCGCCGGCTCCAGTTGTGCAGGCTGAACCGCCTCCCACCGGGAGCTGCAGACCCAGGAGCAGTTCGGAGGGTTCAGAGAGTGGCGAGGAGCCCCGTGGTTAAACTGCAGAGGACGGCTTGGCTCTTCAGCGCTACCACCGAAGCTTGTACTCGCACGGCTCAGCTTCTGGTTTGGAATGGAACTTCCCTCCTTCTGTTTCTCTGCCCATCTCCAGGCCGTGTGTGTCGCGTGTTGGAGCTTCCTGGTCGGAGCTCAGTGCTAATGCTGCTCCTCTGGGTGGTGTTTTGGATGTGGTGCACGACGGGTAGGCGGGACCCTGCTGCTGACTTCAGCGGCCATTTTTTCCCTTTTATCCACCATTTATTGGCCCTGAACAAAGCCCGTGTTGTAAATTCCAGTTTGCACTCTGCCAGGTCACAAGGATGGCAATTTTCTCCAACTCATTAGTCATCTGTCAGATCATGTGACGGCTTCCGAGTTAAGAAGATGATCTGTTAGAGATTAAATCCATGTGATGTTTCAGATTAAGTGGATTGAGGTTGCTAACAGATCCACGCCAACCTCCTTTAAGGTGAAAGAAATAGCGGGAACCTGAGAGCCGAGTGTGCACTGCTTATTAATGCCCCCCAGGACGCTGCTGCAGAGCCGCCTGTGTGCTCACCCAGAACACGGACTTTCAGACAAAAGCAGAACTCCAGCTTCCAATGAAGGTCTCAGCTGTGGAATGAGCTGGCTGCCTTGCTTTTGTCCAAAAACGCTTCATTTATTCTTCCTCACGGCTTAAATACGGTTAAAATCGCACTGACCTGTTGCTGAGCTAATGCTAATTCTAATTAGCATTGCATTTGATGGTGCTGCTATAAATTATTCAATAAGCTGAAAATTGCTTTAGAGAATTAACAGTTGAATATGAATTTTCAGGAAGGATGTGTACACTCTGTTGGTAGCTACAGACGGAGCTGTCAAGACATTGCAGAAGTTCTCAAATTAGCTGCAAAGATTCCTTTAGCATTAGCGCTGCATCCAACCTGAGAAATAGGAAAGTTCTTTTTGGGTATTCTTACACCAAATTACTCATCTCTGCTTTTGTGTTTACGCAGCTGGCCAAGAAAATTCGGGAAAAGTTCAACCGTTACCTGGATGTGGTGAACCGGAACAAACAGGTGGTGGAGGCCTCGTACACGGCTCACCTGACCTCTCCGCTCACCGCCATCCAGGACTGCTGCTTCATCCCTGCGTCCATGATGGAGTGAGTGTTCTTTCTGCTTTCACCCTGTAATACCGTCAATGCTGGAGTGTTAATATTGATTTAAGGGTCAAAATCATGATTTATCAAACATTCTTGCTTCTTTCTTCCCACTGATGTTAAGCTCTTGACTATTCAGGACATGTTTAGATGAACATTGTATTGCTAGGTAACTAGTTTATTGATCAAAATTTAAGAATAATTTGCAAACATAGAGAACAATGATGTCATTGATTAATGGGTTAATCAAGAAAATGACGATATCACCATTTAATGATTGCTGGTGCGATGCTAACGGTTAGCGTTGAAGCTGGTGAATGTATCGCTACAACTCAGTGACTCGTGAATATTGTGATATTTAGAAATCATCACATAGATGTGATTTTTCAGCCAGTCATCGTGTCCAGTGGGCTTTGAAGCGGAACTCGGGGAAAGAAGAAAGCGGCTTTCAGTTCTAATCTACCGTGCAGCAGCTGTCTGTATTCGTCCTCCCCTTCTCTCCATTTCTGCCTCCCTTCTCTTTATCAGCCCTCGTAAGCGGTCGATGTCCTCTGAAGCCTTTCTCGCCGCGGACTTCACAGGATGCGAGGGCTGTGTCAAGGTCACCTGACCAGAAATGTGCACGGGACATAGTTTACATACGAGCCGTTCAGCAGTTGTTTATGTTCACGTTCACCCAGTCACGGCTTCGATCTCCAGCAGAGGGAGCATTTCATGCAGACGTTGCTCACGGGTTAAAACAGATGACGCGAGAGGAAAAGCGTGGATGATTCAGAGCGATTGGAACGTGTGGGTGTTGGGGGAGGACATACCAAGCTGAAGATGGCTCTGACAGATCTCTGAACTTCAAAGACTCATCCTCAGGGGACGGAAGCTGCACGGCGCTTTAGCGTTTTTTTATATTTTTTTTTCCTTATTCAGTGTTTCATGCAGGATCGTGACATCAGCAGCGCCGAGCAGAATAATTTGAGCTGTTTTTCTAAGAACTGTTCATCAGAGAAGATAATGAGACGTCACTGTGTGTCAGCGGGGGTGGAGAGATAAAATAAAAATCTAAAGTCAAGGAAGTCTGTAGCGTCTGACTGCTCAGAAATGATGATTGTTCTTATTGTAATTAGTCAATCTAGAGTTCCTCATTATAGACTGCATCATTTGGCAAATAGTGTCCTATTGTGCAACTTTTAGCATTTATGAGTATGGAGAACAGTTCAGACATGATGTTTAGAAATGCTGGGGCTAGGGTTAGTATTTAGCGGAATCAGAATTTGGGCTGCCTGGAGGCCACTTCCGAGCGTCCTTTATTTGTCTCGGGCATCAGCTGCTCGCCGGGGTTTCGGTCAGGTCAGCCGGTTTAAAGGGGGATCGGGTGGTTCACACGGTGTCCATGTCTGCTAGGTGTCAGGCTAACAGGCTATCATTCCCTCGGAGGCCACCGGGGGCAGCGCTTAGTGCCCACTGGTATGCTTTAATCACCAGGCTGTCTCGGTGGCAGCCTGCGCTCAAAAATAGCCAATAAATGTGAGCCGGAGCACGAAAGCGTGCGTGTGTGTGAGAGTGTCATAATATTTTTACCATGTGCTCTCCAGGTGCTCGTTTTAACAGTTCCACTGCCACGGAGTTGAAAAAGTGTGAAGTGTGCTTTGGAGCAACACAGATGGCATTTAACGGCGTCATAGTTCACGAAGAGACAACCTGCAAACGGAGCACGCTAGCAAAATGTTGTTCTTGTGATCCAGAGGAGTAAAAACACCCGTCTGACCAGAGGTGGAGGTCTGACGGGTGGAGGGATATTGTGTTTGTAAGCAGGGGTTTTAATTCTTTGACTTGGTAAAACGAGCCTTTCCCTGCTCCAGCGCTGCTCCACAGTCTGCAGTGATATCACACCAGGGCCGATATTTCAGCATTCCGAGCAGCGTCGCTCATAAATTAAAGCTGAAGATCAGAGACGCTGTGGGGCTAATACGCTGTCCCCTGAGCCGCTGGCAGAGGGCCCGTCCAGAGTGCGAGTGCATGTGTGAATGCAGCAGAGCCAGGAGCTCCACATTAATATGACGTTGTGGTTGGTGACCTCTGTGGATACAAGATAGGAGACCTCAACAGGCTTAAATCTGGTTTCCCTCCGTTAGCTCTCTTTAACTCCATCCTCCTCCCTATTCCTTCTTTTTTATTGCTCTTTCCTTCTCCTTTTGCCTTGATGTGCTTTGTTGTTCTTCCCATCCTGTCAGTGTTTCCTCTTTCCTCCAGCTCTTTGATTAAGCACCCGGAAGGTTGACCTTCACCGTCAGCGCTCTTACCGGCACTTCAGGGACCCTCGGCTCATAGATGTGGACACAAAGTTCACAGTTGAGAGCATATTAAGCGGTGCCACTTCAGTCCGTGTTTTATTAATTTGCCTCGTTCTCGTGCACGGCTGCTCTACCATTATCATACAACGGCGCTCCGGTTAGCTAGCAGTTAGCTCATCGGCTGGTGTGGTGAACGGGCTCACTGGGACAGGTCACCAGGACTCCTGGAGAGTCTCTGTGCATGGTGATAAATTCCGAGTTGTCTTTAAGCTCCTCATTTTCCACGAGCATGTTTCCTGCTGTAGCTGCTGCTCTTCTCTGGGGGGCTGCAGGCACATAGAACAAGAGGTTTTTGTCCTCCCGTCGAAAAGCTGCACGGCAGCAAGCCTCTTCAGAGTAATTGTACTCGCTGGGCTTCTTCAGAGATGCACGATAGTCTGCTCCGCAGCAACGCTTTTGGCTTTTCTCGCCAGCGCGCGCTAGCAGGAGCCGCTTTCTTTCCTCTCTGTCTTTTCATTAGTGCAACAGCTCAGTTACAAAACTGTGAAAATCTGTTGTCTGTTTGATTCTGGTCAAACTAAGTCACAATGCTAATGATAGCGCTGCTGTGTAGTTTTCAGTGTTTTAATCACTGCAGAGACAAAGATCCCATCTGGCAGTTATGGTAATCAAACAATGCATTATTAATAATGAGCATATTCAGAAGAGGAATTGTTTAAATGCGTTCATTTTTGAGTATTTAGGACTTTTCCTTATGTCTGTAAATGGAGCTGGTGGCTTTTTTGGTGGTTTTTTTTTTTTTGGTGCGTCTGCCTGCTGACGCCCACTAAGATGTCCGATCAGCCTCCGCTCCCCCCTCCCCTTCCTCATGTGCTGCTACGGTTTTTGATGTGGAACTCAAAGCGGCTGCAGATGTATTTTTTATCGGGCACTCATTGTGCCAAGCGTCCTGCCCAGCGCTTGTATGCAGAGCGCGTTGGAGGAGAATGGTAATGACTTTGGCCCTACGGGACCGTGAGTGAACGGAGTTCAAACGCAGCCTGTACATCAGAGCACCTGTCAATCACAGCCGGCCCAGCGCCAGATCCACGAGCCGGGAGAGAGAGCGCCTGTGTGTGTGTGTGTGTTTATGCCGGTCCATTTGTCAGGAGGGAGTGTGTGCGAAGGGGCGGGGCCAGTCAGAGGAATGGAAGGATCAAAAGCACCCAGGTTTGGATCAGCGCAGATCCTTCTCCTCCGCCTTAGTTTTAAATGTTTTAAATAAAAGTGTGTTTAAGATGATGTGATTGTTCTGTTCGACATATGTAACATTTGCTAACGATCAGGAAATTAGACCAGTGTGTCATGACCTTCCTGTATTTAGCTTTAATGCAGATCAAATTTAGATTTCTCTGCACATTTTACGATGCTGTTGAGCTGTTTGAGGCTGACTCAAAAAGACTGTAAGGTGGATTAATCAGCCTGGCTGATGGTATTCAGCTCATCAATGTTGTCTGTCTGTCTGTATTTAGGTTTGATGGCAACTTCAACACCAACGTCTCCAAGACCATCTGCTGCGACAGACTCTCCCCCACCGTCAGCAGCCGAGCTTTCAACCCCGGACGGGATCTCAACTCGGGTTTGTGACACACCTGTGCTCAGAACTGCTCAAGTTGCTTTTGCTTTCTTTTTTCTTTGCAGACCTCAGATCAGGCTCTCCAACTGAACCGTGTTTGTGTTCAGTGTGTTTTATTCTCCGCTTCTTAAATGTCTGCCTTCAACGTTGTACATTCATGGAGCTTCGGTACAGCGAGCGAGCAGTGGCGGCCCTTTAATGCTCCCAGCGCTCCCATCATGCATTTCTCAAGCACGTTCTCCATTAGTACCACCTCACTATCACGTGTTCCTCTGCCCCAGAAATCTGCCTGTGTTTGATTGGAGCGAAAACGGGCTTATCTGGTATAAAGTCCAACTTTGTCCTGCTGTGATTTCCTATTCTGCTGCCATGGCTGGCCTCATGGCGCGTTTCTCCAGCCTTTGTTCCTCTCACAGGCTGTATTTCCCAGAATAATGCACCACTTTCAGTGAATTTCCCACAGAAACTCTCCCGTTTCAGTCACACGCTGTAAAATCTGTAATTCCCTTTAGGAATTTGTGCTTGGAAGAAAGAAATGAATGATTTCTGTGAGCTTTACGAGCCATATGAACCCTCGTACCTCAGTATTTGCTGTGGAAACCACGTATGAATATATAACGATTGTATTTCTCGACCATGTTGTGCGGGCAGAGATTGTTGATCGGATGAAAGTATAAATTATAGAAACCGTGTACTCCTTCCTCAACGTATAATAAAAAAAGAATAAGGTTAGGCTGTAAAGAATGATTGCAGGCAAAGTTATTATTGGATGTTCTAATCCCAGAAGAATGTCCTGCTCTGAGATGTGCACAAGCCTCCAGTAAAACACATCATTGAGGAGCGCCCGAGTTATTGCTCTTTTTACAATTTTTTTTTTGTCTTTTGGCTTAGACACTCGTCTACATTATCATATTATATTAGTTGGCCTGTACTCTTCATTGACAGTGAAGTTCCTCTTAAATTGTCTTCTCCGTTACAAAGGCAACTTGCTCTCCTCTCTTGAAGTCTTTCAACAACACTTCCATTCATAAAACACGGTATTGAGTTTTATTTCACTCACAAACCTGGCACGGGCAGTTGGAGTCCCGTCTCCGCCCCCGCCCCCGCTCCCATCTCCCCGTCCCGCACACTCGTCCCTCCTTGACCTGCAATTACCCAGCGAATTCATTCTCTCCCGTTCGTCTCGGGCCAGTCTAAACAAGCTGTTTCGGAGGAGGCGAGAGCGTGATGGATGATGGAGAGAGAGAGAATCATGAATGAAGGTTTAGAGAAGACAGGCGAGAGCTGGCTGGGATGGAGGCGTTGAGGTGAGGCGACTGCTGCGGGCCTTCCATGGCCTCTCCTCATCTGGAGACGCACTTCCTGTATGTTTATGTAAAGTTGTTCAAGTGCTGAAGAAATTAGCGGTCATGGTGTAGTTGGAGGAAAGCGGATTCTTTCTGGTGCCCTTCTGTGAGGCGTCCATTTGTTTCAGGGGGAATGTAAACATGTGTGGCGGAGGGGAGTATTGTAGTTTGACGTGTGAGCAAAGCCCTTCTTCTCTCTCTCAAGTCGCCTGAGTGTTTCCTGTTTACATGATCCTCACAGATAGATGGAGGCTGATGGCAGGAGAAGAGGATGTTGTTTACTCTCCTGCGGCCACAGCTCCCGACTGCTTTCTGCCTGCTGGAAGTGAAATGAGATGGTTTCTGTGCCCCGTTAATGCAGCCTGAGCGAACTGCTTATTTTCATAAAACCTACAATGAGGGACACTTCTTCTCTGTTTCTGGTGCTAAGTTCGTAGTTCCTGTTTGTTCCCTCGCTGTGTCTACCCGCCATTCCCCACCCGCTCCGCCTCCCTTCCGTCTTTGTGAAAAGGGAAGTCTTTGGCTTTGTGATGGATCTCCGTGAAGACACTGTTGACTCAACGACCCGGCAAAAGAAGACTGTGAGCAAATAGTCCTACTTGGGTTTGTTGTTCCTGCAGCGCTTGAGTTGCCAGCTGTTGTTTCAGCCTGCCCTGCAGACCCTGGAGAGCCCAGAGACCCTGCAGACCCTGCAGACCCTGCAGAGCCCGGAGACCATGCAGACCCTGCAGAGCCCGGAGACCATGCGGACCCTGGAGACCATGCGGACCCTGCAGACCCTGGAGAGCCCAGAGACCCTGCAGACCCTGCAGACCCTGCAGAGCCCGGAGACCATGCGGACCCTGGAGACCATGCGGACCCTGGAGACCATGCGGACCCTGGAGACCATGCAGACCTCGTAGAGCCCGGAGACCATGCGGACCCTGGAGACCATGCGGACCCTGGAGAGCCTGGAGACCCTGGAGACCATGCGGACCCTGGAGACCATGCAGACCCCGGAGAGCCCGGAGACCATGCGGACCCTGGAGACCATGCAGACCCCGGAGAGCCCGGAGACCATGCGGACCCTGGAGACCCCGCAGACCCTGGAGACCATGCGGACCCTGGAGACCCCGCAGACCCTGGAGACCTTGCAGACTCCGCAGACCCCGGAAACCATGCAGACCTTGCAGACCCCGCAGAGCCTGCTCTGGTCTGACGTGGGTGCATGCGAAAAAGCAGCAGAATCCCTGAATGTCTGTGACGGTAACTTCCCTCTTTGGCCCGAGGCCTACCTCATCAGGTTGTGGGTGTGAGTCCTGGATTACTTCCCAGTTCTTGCTGGAATCATTCCAGTCGGCCACGATGACGAATGTTCCAGAGCTCTTAGTTTTGGGTTCTTTAAGGTTCTGTTTTCACTTGCGGCAGCACCCAGCTGGACATGTGTCAAAGGTCCTGCTGGAAATACCCGTTTCAGTTTCAACAAGTGCTGTGTGCCTGGATGGATGTGGCAGCAAAGACTGGTCATGGAAAACCGCTCAGCTGACATCTGCCTTCAAACATGGATGTCTATAGAATACATATGAAGGATCTCCACCTTTGTTCCTTCCTCCCTTTCTCTGGTTTTCCCCCTCATTTGTCTTTGTTCGGTTGACTCCACTTTCCACAGTTACTCTTCCCGGATTTTGAACACCTTTCCATCTGTTCTCCGCAGTGCTGGCAGATAATCTGAAGTCCAACCCAGGGATAAAGTGGCAGTACTTCAGTTCTGAAGAAGGCATCTTTACCGTCTTCCCGGCCCACAAGTTCCAGTGTAAGGGAACGTACGAGCACCGCAGCAGGTAACCGCACCTTCTCTGCTCACATCAGGACGAGGAGTCCAGATTGTAGCTGCGTTTTAATGCACGATAAAGACCGAGATTAATACAACCCACAAGCTGGTTATTATGAAGGCTCCTCTTCCTCCCCCACTCCTCTCCTTCATCCCTGCTGCCCTCACACACCCCGAGCACACGTGCCCTTGGCAGGAATGTGGCTGCACACGCACGTGGCCAGTTGGAATTTTACACCTCCGGTGTTGTCGGCTTTGTTTATTTTCTTTTCGTGACCGCGGCTAAAAGGCCTCGCAGTCTCTGGAGTCTATTCACAGTCTTTTCTAGCTTCTACAGTTTGTCGCCTCTTTCTCCTTTATGCTCACGTCGGCATGTAGCCACTGCAAAAAATTCCTTCCTTTCCTCCTTTGTCCCCGGGTTGCTCTCAGCAGACCACACACAGACCCCGACCCCCAACAAAAAGATGATCACACCTTCATCTGCATGAAGACGTCAGCACCAGGCCGAGACTGAGCTCATTCACTGGAGTTAGGAATCTGGGAAGTAAAAATGACACTCTTTTATGCCCTGACTGACAGTAAAAGGCACTAAAAGCTGTTCTAAAAGAGAGAAGGTCTTTTGCAGCTTTCCTATAGCGGGACTTCTGTACACAGCTTTAGCTGGATAACAGCAATGACAGCGTGATGTGAAGAAAATGTTGAGCAACTGCCAAAAATAACAGTAAAGCGGGAAAGTGGGCGGGGGGGGGTAGCGTCTCTGAGGAAAAGTGGAGCTGAGTGAAGAGAAAAGCCAGAAGAAAGGTTAGAATAGGACCCAAAAGCTACGTAAGATGGCCGAGCAGATCTGCACGCCTTTGTGAATGTTTAAACGCACATTGAGTCACGTGTTTTTACTGCTGGTGGAAACGCTGTAAGAATGTGTTTACGGTGTTTGTTTTTTTTTTTTTTAAATCCTGGCCCGGGTGGGTTTTCGCCCACAGGCCCGTGTACGTGTCGGCGGTGCGTCCCCAGTCCAAACACATCGTGGTGATGGTGGATCACGGAGCGTCTGTGAGCGACACCCAGCTTCAGATCGCCCGAGACTCGGCTCTGATCATCCTTAACGCCATAGACGAGCACGACAAGGTTTGCCAGGGGGGCGGGCCTCTTCTGCCTTACACCGGTGCGGTTGTTACTCCACCTTCATCATGCTGAATGTAACGCCATTCCTCCTCCTCCTCCTGCAGATCTCCGTTCTGTCCGTGGCAGACGCGGTCCGCTCCTGCTCTCTGGACCAGTGCTACAAGAGCCTGCTCTCCCCAGCCACCAGCGAGACCAAGAGGAAGATGAGCACCTTCATCTCCAACATCAAGGCCTCTGATGGAGCCACGCAGCACGCCGCGGGTTTCCAGAAGGCCTTCCAGCTGCTCCGGAACACCAGCAGCCTCTCCAAACAGAGCGCCAGTAAGGCCGTCCCGAAGGCAGGGCGCCTCTTTCCCTGTTGTCGTCCTGATGAGCGGTGAACAGGAGTGTTGTGTCTTTCAGCCACAGACGTGGTGATCATCTACCTGTCGTCGGGCGTCACCTCCAGAGAGTCGTCAGAGCAGGAGAAGAGAGCGACGCTCAGCGTGGTCAGAGAGGAGAACCGACACCTCAACAATTCAGTCATGATCCTCACCTATGCTCTCATGAATGGTTCGTCCCCCCGCGTTTGCACTTCCCCTGTCTGCCGCACACTTTAGGAGCATTTAATGAGCGGTTGAATATCAAAATCCCAATGGTCCATGACGTTGGACCAGTTTTGGTCCAGTTCTTCCCTCGTTTGCTCACAAAGCTTATTTCCATCGCGGCTTTGGGTCAGAGAGGTGCTCAGAAACCTCAAAGGTTTTTTTATTGTCCTTGTCCATATATCTGCATCTTTAACCTCCTACACACACGCACACACTCACTCACTCACTCTGCGTTAGCCCACCATTAATACAAATTATTTTTTTGTGTCTGAAAATGGAAATGAGGTACATCTAAAAGCCGAGAAAGCGCGACTTCAAAGGCTGCTTTTGCGCGCGCGCGTGTGTGTGTGTGTGTGTGTGTGTGTGTGTGTGTGTGTGTGTGTGTGAGACTGACAGAGGACCATGGCTGTTTAAAAGAGCTTCATGATGAAAAGGATGCAGAAATCTATCACCCTTTGAGGTTATTTGCATGAGATATCCATAAAAACAGTTGTTTTGTTTGGTGAAGCTGTTACATACAGCTGAGAGAGTGTGTGTGTGTGTGTGTGTGTGTGTGTATATAAATTGGCGTATAGACATATGTCCTATTCCACTTGGCTTTCCATCAGTCATCGCGCTCCTTTCAGGATATTTGCTCCTGGGGTTAATAAGACAGGAAGCTGTGCTGTCAGCAGAATTTGCCCTTTCTCAGCGTTTGACTTTGCCATGACGACGTGTCCGGCCGCACAGCGAGATGACGAGCCGAGCAGAGCTGTGGCTTTAAAACGGGGATTGAGCTGTAATCCAGGCAGTTACTGTATGCTGGCAGACATGCTCCGCTTCCATCCTCTCCTAAAGACCGCGAGATGCCAAATGCTCCAGGTGACAGCTGCGAGAGCCGCAGTCATCCCCTCTCCTCAGGGTGACCTTATCTGGCGTGCCAGTGCGCATTAACCTCTCAGCTGCATAATTTCTTTGATGCGACGAAGGATTTCTTTGTTTTGACCCCCTAACCTTTCCCAGATGAAGCCTGTCTTTGGCAGATCAGTGGGATTGTGCTCAGAAAAGTTATAATGACTCGGGATTATGAGTCACGACCTGGGATTAGGAAAAACCCGCTGCTGATGCCAGAAGTCCGTGATGTGTTGTAGAGCCTGATCTCTGATTCGTGATTGATAAATTCAGCTCTAGGTAGAAAAAAAACATCTAAAAGTTGGAGGCAAAAAAGAGGTCATCTTTTTGTGTTCTTTCCACTACTTCTGCCTCTATTCTCCTGTTCAACAGGCCTTTCGCCAAAGCAGATTAATAAAACCAACAATTGTCCTCATTAAAGATCTTGATTTTCATCTGTCTCCATCCTCCTCCTCCAGAGGGGGCCACCGGCCTGAAGGAGCTGGCCTTCCTGAGGGACCTGGCGGAGCAGAATTCGCTGAAATACGGCGTGGACCGCTCGTCTGACAGAGACTGCTCGTCGGGTTCGGTGGGGGCTTCCATGATGCCTGTGGTGAAGGGAGGCATGATGGTGCTAAACCAGCTCAGCAACCTGGAGACGACGGTGGGACGCTTTTACATCAACCTGCCCAACCGTATGATCGATCTGGTCCGCTTCAGCCTGCCGTACACCGACCCCATGGGTGACGGTGAGCGCTGCGTCATGCTAATATTAGCTGAATCTCTGATTTTCCCAGTTTAGTGAATTCAAGTGAAATCAAAACGATCCGTGCTGGCTCTGATTCCAGGCTTCATCATGACCGTAAGCCGGCCGTGTTACTTTGGTAACCTGCTGCTGGGCGTGGTCGGCGTGGACGTCAACCTGGCGTACATTTTGGAGGATGTCACGTATTATCAGGACTCGCTGGCTTCATACACGTTCCTCATCGACAACAAAGGTCAGTCACGTCGAGAGAGCAACCCTGAGTGGGAACTTCTACAATCGTGCATTCCTGGCTGCAAAAAGGGTGTGAATTCCTGCAGGGACTGGATATCACAGTGCAGGAAAGCGCAAAGTCTTTTACAACTTGCGGTTGGCTCCAATTACAGTTGTTACAGCTGCACAACTAAATATGGAACCACGAGCAGCTTTTTTTCTGAAGACATCTGCAGTAGAAGCTAAAGAGAACAAACCAGGGTCCGAAGAATGCGCTGAGCAGCAGGTTCTGGCATTAATGGAGAGATTTGGAGACCAGTCAACATGAATCTGATCTGACTTCCCCCAAAGGGGGTTTGTAGCTAAGAATAGCAGACAAACAAACGAAGAGAAAACATCATCTAAGAGTCAGCAAACACCACAGCAACCAGACGGGGCTTTTGCATCTGCTGTGCGTCGTCTCGGTGCCCGGGAGGCAGCAGCGTTTCAGTGAGCAACATAAAACCAAATCTGCCTCAGACAAGCTGGAACAGGACTTTCAAAAGTTTGCAGGATGGTTGGAGGAAAGGAAGCAGAGGTGAACGAGTGGAGCAGAGCGGCCGCGGACAGACTCCGCTACTCTGCTGCTTTTGGCTGGATTTACATATGAATGGTGCATGTGCTCCCTTGCCACCAGTTTCAATGAGTTTCTTTCTTTCTTTCTTTTTTTTTTTTTTGCTCATAAAATGTTTGTTTTGCAGTAAAAGGCCACCAAATTAAAAGTTATGGCTACCCCAGGGTCATGAGCTCTGCCTCCTGGTAAAGATTGACATTGAAGGAGTCTAATTACCGTTATTAGCTGGAATTTGAATTGTCTGCTGCCAGGCAGCGTGCAGATAAATATCGTGATGTAAATATCCCAGCAACAAGCGCCTTTCAGACCCTGGAACTAAGATGTGTACACCGGAGGCGCGTTTGCACGTTGGTCAGTTGGCAGGTTTAGTTTCTCCGTTGAGCCTTTAAAAGCTTTTATGTGTTTAACTGAACTTATTAGGCAGGTTCTGCGCGTGGACAGAGTTGCCTTGTCTGATTCATCATTGCGATAGTGAGACGGGCAAAGAACACTGACTTTACTCAGACTGGTAAGAAACATCTGATGTCTTTAGTTTAGCTTCTTTCAGAACAGATTACAGCTGAATTCTGTGCCAAGAGGGTATTTTTATTCCTCCGTAAATGAATATGCTTCTGTTAGAACTGTGTTTATGACTGCACAGCACTCCAGAACCCCCAAACACCCCTTTAAAGCAGACTTTCAGAGGCGTTCGGATTTCTCAGCGTGGAACCTCAGGTGTTTCGTAACGAGCAGCATCAAACGCGTGATCCACCTACGCTTTAGCTTGGTTTTCTGACCGCACACAGAAATCCATTGGGTTGCGCTTCCAGTCAGGATTTTTAAGGCCTTTTCAGGCGCTGCGTTCAAAGGCTGTGGGACGTTTTACAAGTCATATAACAACTTCATCTTCTGTCTGCATGAAAATAATGAGTAAACTAAGTTAAAGGTCTCCTGCTGTTGACGTATATGCTTTTGACTGACTGATTTTCTTTCCCAGGTTACACCTTGATGCACCCATCGCTGACCCGGCCGTACCTGATGACGGAGCCCCCCCTGCACACCGACATCATCCACTACGAGAACATCCCAGGATTCCCTGCTGTCAGGCAGAACATCCTCAGGTAAGAACCAGTCAGGACCTCTGGCATAACCCAAACAGACCTGCTAGTCTGGTTCTAATGTGGATTCTATCGCCGGCATTCTTCCAGCCTTCCTCTGGGAAGTCAAATCATCAGCGTACCAGTCAACTCTTCCCTGTCCTGGCACATGAACAGACTTAGAGCTGTGGGGAAAGACGCCTACAACGTCAGCTATGCCTGGAAGCTGGTGAGTGTTATTCTGGGTTTGCATCCACTTCTCCTCCCTCCCGTGAATCTGGGACAGGTGACATCAGCTTAGCCTGCAGCTAGTTAGCTGACTGCGGCGCACCTGTAGAAGACGGCCGGGGGCGCTTCCGCGTCGCCGATTAGAAATGGCTGCAGATATTTATATTTCTCTCCCCACATTCCCGCATCGGTTCTGTCTCTCGGGCAGAGACGTTTCCTGTTTGTGAGGGAAAACATGGCAGCAGGATCACCAGAGCAGACCTTTGTTTGCCTGCTGACATTTAGACATTTGGCAGGAGGGAAAATATCACACTTAATTCAGGCAGCTTGTGTCTCCTTCAAAAGATTCTGGCATTTCGTCTTTGTCTTCAGTGTGGGCGCGAGGTCATGCGCGTCGCGTCTGACACATGTGGAGCTGCTGAACGCTCCAGAGCCAGAACCAGGAAATGTAAACAGTAAAGAGGAATAATTCCCAGGCCAGACTTTTGATGGGGCCAAAGGAAACCCAAACCACTCTGCAGGACTGGAGTGTAGAAATGAGGCTCTTTCGTGTCCTAATCTATCTTCCCGCTGCTGCAACCTTGATGTGGCAGGATTGGTTTGTCCTAGTCTGAGGAACGTTTCGACTCAGCCGCGTTTCTGTCCGCGCAGGTTCAGGACACGTCGTTCATCCTGTGCATCGTGTACGTGCAGCCGGAGGTCCCGGTGAAGCAGCTGAAGAACCTGAACACGGCTCCCAGCTCCAAGCTGCTGTACCACCGCTTAGACCTGCTGGGCCAGCCCAGCTCCTGCCTGCACTTTAAACAGCTCGCCACCGTCGGTAAGGCGGCGGCTAGCCTCACCGGGCTCACCCCGCAGGCCTGAACTGGTGTGTTTGACCCTCCCCGCTGCCCATTTTCCTCCCAGAATCCCCCACGGTGATGCTGGCGGCCGGCAGTTTCTCCTCCCCTTACGAGCACCTCAGCCAGCCAGAGACGAAGCGGATGGTGGAGCACTACACCGCCTACCTGAGCGACAACACCCGGCTCATCGCCAACCCAGGACTCAAGGTACCAGCGCGGAGAAAGACGCGGTGACGTTAATGTCCACGCGGGTTAAAATGGTCAAAGGGAACGAAGAAAGATCGTTTCCAATCCAGCTCGAACATTTGAAAGAAATGAAAAATGGGTTTTCAGCTGAAACTCTCGACTGCATCTTTAGGACGAGGACCAGCCTTGTTGTGTTTTTGGCAGTCTGTGTACATTCCTCTCCCTGGGGGGTGTAGAGCTTAATTCCCAGGCTACACTAAAAGACCCCGTCCATGACCTCCTCGCTGGCTTGGGGCTGACGGATGGGATATTTGTGCTCCTCTTTCCCTCAGTGGCTCACTTTTTTTCATGAGTACTTGATTAATGAGCTTAACTATCATCAAACGCATCTGTCCGTCCTGACTTTAAGTTGTGGTTTTCCTGGAAAGGCTGTTTTTTGTTTTTTTTTTATTGGGGATTGCATTCTTCATCTTCACCTTCCTCTTCTCTCCCTCTTCCTCCTCGGCCCTCTGCAGTCTTCTGTCAGGAACGAGGTTATGGCGACCAGTCATGTCACGGATGAGTGGATGACACTAATGGAAATGAGTAGCCTCAACTGCTACATTGTGCGCCGTTACATAGCAACGCCCAGTGGGGTGCTGCGCATTTACCCAGGATCGCTGATGGACAAAGCCTTCGACCCCACCCGGAGACAATGGTGAGGCTGGTGAGGGGCGGGAGGCGAGGAGCCGCCAGGGTGTGTGAGCGTGTGTGTGTGGGGTGGCATGAAAAGATTTTGGGCGGGTCAGCGTGAAAGGTCGCCTTCAGATGTTGGCCCGATTCATTTGCGTCCCTCTCGTAGGTACCAGCATGCCGTGGCGAACCCCGGCCTCATCACCTTCACGGGGCCGTACCTGGATGTGGGCGGGGCAGGTTATGTCGTCACCATCAGTCACACCATCCACGCCTCCAGGTGAGGGCTCAGTTCAGCGCACGCAGGATTACATTACAGCTTATAGCGGCTAAGCTAGCAAAGATCATACAGGTGCATTTAGGTTCTACGTTTGGCCGTTTTTCTCAGCTAAATCAGGTGCATATTTTGTTACACATCATCACATGGCTGGTTGATCAAACACGAAGGACAAACTGGGAAGTAAACCTAAAGCTGCAGTCCCTCTGGCCTCGCATCTGAGGTGGTTTTGTTTGTGGCTACGGTTGGAAACTCTCTTCAGCTCCAGTCGGATCAAACAGTCGGAGGCTCGACGTCAAAGCCTGCATGTCTAATTCCTGTGGGAAGAAAAAAGTATAGATTTAATTTATGTGGCTCCAGAGTTCAGACTAGATGTTGCTCAGCCTCAGTTTTATCGATGAGGCTTTATCGAATAGTGTTTCACATTAGAGTATTTTTCTATGTATTTGTACCAGCCTGGAGGTCATGTTGGCAGAACATGTGATCTCTTAAGATGTGAGATAATTAGAAGTAAGATGAAGTAGCAGGGTGACCTTTTTTTGGCTTCAGGATTGAGTCAGAAGAGCTGGGTGTCCCTGAGTCTAATCTGGCTTCGGTTTATCTCAAAGTGTTCCAAAGCAGCCCCGGGCGAGCCACTCCAGCTACTTCCTTCTACTCTTGGCTTGGCTGTTGCACCGTTGTGTTTTGGCTGGAATGTTTGATTCGGAGGCTTTCAGAAGTGCGTAACGCCAGCTCTGACGAGGCTGTTGACGCTTCTGTGAGATTAAAACGCAGATTATTGCTAGAACACTGCAGGAAAGGATTCAGCGCGCCTGTTGGCTGTACATAAACATGGTGTGTGATAGAAAGATTCGTGTTGTGCGTGATAGTTCAGTCATGTTTCTGCGTTGACTGACTGTCGTAGCGGAATGCTAATGCTAGCTCGGCATAGAGCAGAACAGTTGGAAGCAAATGATCAGGAAAGTTCAGCTTGTCCCTCTAACAGGTGATATTTCTCTCCCTGTCTGCAGCTCCCAGATGGCTCCTGGTTATGCTGTGGCAGTGATGGGTATCGACTTCACTCTGCGCTACTTTTACAAGGTTCTGCTGGATCTGCTGCCTATCTGCAACCAGGACAAGGGCAACAAGATCAGGTATGAACGGCGAGGATCTTTGTCTCTTCTGTGGATCATGCCATCTCCCTGTTATCAGTTTCTGTTTTTTGATTCTTTTGGCTTAAAAAAAAAGGTTTTGCTGAAGAGGAACTAAACTTGCAGAGTGAAGAAAAGAGGGAAGAAGAGATAAGCTGATTATCACAGCATTCCAGCTGGGGATGTGGCGCTGTTGTTGTCTCAGTCCACATACCTTCCCCAGCTTTATGCCCCCCTCCATCTTTTGTCCTCCCACTTCTCTCATAGTTCCAAATTCTCCCCCTCTTTCTCTCCTCCTGCTCTCTGTTGGCGTTCAGCAGCCATATAAATCAGGATTAGCCCCATAAAAGGAGCTCTGTTTGACAATATGGTTTTAAATTTTGATTGAAAAAAGGAGAAGGGTGCAAACTTCAGCTGGCTAAAGTTTGATAAAACTATATTATATAATTATAAATATATAACTGCAGAAACAAAAGACTGAAATTTATAGATAAATAAGACCCCAAATGGTGTAAATCAGCTCAAATCCTTTATCAAACGAGAAGAAAAAAAAAAAAACCTTTAAAAAACCTTTTAAAGGTGGTATCAGTTTCAACAGTTCATGTCACAGCTTTGCAATCTTGATTTTAATTTCAATTAATGAATGCGTCTTCCAGATGCTTCATAATGGAGGACAGAGGGTACCTGGTGGCTCACCCCACTCTCATTGACCCCAAAGGTCACGCCCCTGCAGAGCAACAGCACATCACACACAAGGTAAATGATTGAATGCTACTATCTCACCTAAATACTTACATGTTACTAATTCTTTTTAATGCTCATATTTTTCTGTTTTTCCTTTATCTTAAATGTGCTCTCTTGTATTTTGTTGACAGGAGCCGCTGGTGGCCAATGACATCCTGAACCATCCCAACTTTGTAAAGAAAAACCTGTGCAACAGCTTCAGCGATCGCACCGTGCAGCGTTTCTACAAGTTTAACACCAGCATAATGGTGAGAGTTAAACAAATTTCTGTCCACTTGCAGACACTTTTCAGTGACTCGTGTCAAAGAAAATATGACTCTTTGATGGCGCCACGCTGCCATCTTGTGGACGTTGTAGGTGTTGCAACGTTACATTACAAAAGGCTCATTCTAGATTTTGCTGTTTGAATAAATAAGTAGTAAAATCCAAACGTAACATATTTTTGTCTACATCATTCCTTAAATAAAAAGAAAAGTGTATATAAAAGGCATATATTATTATCTTAAAGTCACATGTCTTGTTCCATAGTTGTCAAGGTGTTCATCTAATTTCTTTTAAACATCCAAATGTTTAGCTGAGACCGTATGTTTCTGTCTTAGGGGGACCTAACCAACCTGGTTCATGGGAGCCATTGTTCTAAATATCGACTGACCCGTATTCCCGGCACAAACGCCTTTGCCGGCATCGTCAACGAGACGTGCGACTCTCTGGCGTTCTGCGCCTGCAGCACTGTGGACCGGCTGTGTCTCAACTGTCACAGGTTTTTCTTTCGGCCTCACAGTGGCGTCTCTGTTTGTGTGTATCCGATACTTAAGCCAGATGTCATAGCATAATTACTGTTATAGATAATTTCATAAGTAGCAGAAGCTTTACTAATCAAACGTTGCTTGTGTAAAATCAGAATTTCTAACATTTTTTGCACATTTTTTTTAAAAATTCTCTGCAGTTTTTTTTTTTTTCAGAAATATTTCTTTTAGGATGAGCTGTTCTGTTTTTTTCTTCCTCAGAATGGAGCAGAATGAGTGCGAATGCCCGTGTGAGTGCCCCCTGGAGGTCAATGAGTGTACCGGCAACCTGACCAACGCTGAGAACAGGTCGGTGCAGGTCCACACCACGTGTGTATTCACTGCTTAACGGCATGAATAAACTTTAAATAAAGGGATTTTATGCTTTCGGCTCATACACATTTATTTGGTTGGCTCCAGTCATCACTGAGCAACAGCCTGCATCAGCTGTCTGCCTGTCAGACCTCTAGCAGAGCGCCAGTCTTTGCATTTGAGATGATCGTTTCTGCTTCCGTGTTGTGTTTGCTGCAGAAATCCGAGCTGTGAAGTTCACCAGGAGCCCATCAGTCTAAATGTGATCGATCCCACTCTGCAGGACACACTGCCCCAGTGTATCAATACTCGCTGCAGCCAGAGATTCACCAGCAGGTAGTGACTTAAATAATAGCTGTTTAAGTATATGTGCATTAGTGAAAGTTTCATCTGTAATTGATTCATCTATAGCAGCTTTCAGCATGTTTCAGGTCAAATAGTCGGAGGAATAATTACAGTTAAAGTAGCAGACAGAAAATTGGCATCGTCAAATACTGTAATAACAAGTTCCTTTAAACTGTACTTAATTCATACATATTCTTGTCCACAATAATGTAGTTTTATCATGAATTTGAATAAGCATGATGAACACACGCGTGAAACAGCGCCGCCCAGTGGTAGCAACACGTGACTGTCAGTAGTGCGCTGAAATGTGTGCCGGGATTACATAAAAGTAGACTAAATTGTTTACTTACACCTTTGAAGCAATGAAATACATTTCAGTTTTGTTTTATTTATTTAATACAAATCTTTTAAATGTATTCTCTTCAGTAATCTCCTACTCATTTGTTCCAGTGACTGTTTTGGCGTGTTGGACTGCGAGTGGTGCACAGTTGACAGTGATGGCAAGACTCATCTGGACAAGCCATATTGTGCCCTGCAGAAAGAGTGTTTCGGGGGCATCGTTGGTGCAAAGAGTCCCTATGCAGACGGCCTTGGACTCATGGGTGAGTGAGCTCCATCCCAAGAGAAGGAAGTCATTCAGGATCAGGAGGAGCGGAGCTTCATCGCTTGGATATTGTCCTTTAAATGACTCTTGTCCTCCTCTCCACTCTCTGTCTGCTTTCCAGATGAGGAGGTAGCATCTTTAAACATGATCAAAAGCGCCCCTGTGGGTCCAGTGGCAGGAGGCATCATGGGATGCATCATGGTGTTGGTGCTGGCTGTTTACGCGTACAGACACCAGATTCACAGAAGATCCCACCAGCACATGTCGCCGCTGGCAGCACAGGGTGGGTCTGCCCGTGACCATGGTTGTGACATCATAAATGCAGAAGAACATGCCCGAGTCTTTGCTTTTGAACATAAAGGTGATGTTTTTAGCCAGAAGTGCCCAATAAAACAAGACTCAGATCCATCAAGATGTGCGTAAAAATGTTCCCTTTATCTTGATATTCACCCTCTAAAAGGAAAAGAAAGCTGCTGGTGTTAAAGTTCACATTTTCATTAGCAGTCGCTCTCTCCAAATGTCAGACAGCTCTGAAGTAGAACAATTAGCCAAACGTGAACGTCTACCTGACACACACTGATTAAAGGCTGGAGACATTTTCATTTAACAATTTGGGACAATTTAGAAGAGATGATGGAGGATAAGCGACTGAAAACATGACGCACGTGTGCGAGTGTGAAAAGCTGTTTTTGTAGCCTTCGTAGCTTCCACGTTTCTAATCTTGGCGGTTTTTTTTTTTGTTCCCATTAACGCCGCGCTGCTGCAGAAATGTCAGTGCGAATGTCAAACCTGGATAACGAGAGAGACGACAGGGACGAGGACAGTCACGAGGACCGAGGAATCAGTGAGTACGCCTTCCATCAAACAGCCCCCTGTCAGGTGATCGGCCCTCAACGCCACCTTTTCTGCCCGCTTCCAGTCAGCAACACTCGCTTCATCGCCGCGGTGATTGAGCGGCACACCCACACGCCTGAGCGGAGGCGGCGGTACTGGGGACGGTCCGGGACAGAGAGCGACCACGGTAGGAACATGAACACGAGGAGGATTTGGTCAAATAAACCATCGTCACCGCTGACTCACAGACGGACTCTTGTGTGTGTTGTTTGCTGTTTTTCCACTTCCTGTGTCGCTCGATGGCGTCTCAGGCTCGTTTGGCCCGCCTGTAGCGCTCGCTCCTGTTTGTGGAGCTTAAAGTCTGAAGCGCGGCGAGCGTGGACGGACGCTTTCATCCACGCAGGCTTTTACCGCCTACATACCGCATCACCCCACTTCCTGGCAACGAGTGTTTCCAGTGAGTGTTGCGTAACGGGTGAGCGTGCAGCGTGGAGAGTGGGCCGAGGCTGGATGGAGAGCGCGACAGCTGCACGTTATGCAGAGGAGAAAGACGTGTGACTGAGCTGTTGGATGCAGTCGTGACGAAAAAAAACAAAACCAAACCCAACCAACTTTTGTTCTCCAGCAGCCTCCATCGCTTCTCCGACAGGCTTTTAAAAGGCGTAGCACTAGATGCTGTCACACCAAACACACCGAAGCGTGAACGGCCCGTGTTTGCACGAGCGTTGGTGAACGTGGGGACTCTCAGCGGATCAAATACCTGTTGTGGATGGATGAAACGTTAGCTGGTTTGCTTCGCCGGCGTTAATGAGATGATTTGCTGGTTGTTTTAGAGTCTGTAGATGATGGCAACAAAGAAAACAAGCTTTTCCTCCGACATTCTCTGGCTGTCAGATCATTTTTTATGGACTCTGTCGCAGCCACTCAGCAATCAAAGCCTCTCCAGGAAAGTCGGGAGGTAAATTAGTCCTGCAGCATAAATGTGAGACTTCCTGTCATCAGCAGAGTACAGAGACATTAAATATGGATCTGTGGAATCTGTTGCTTCCCTCCGACCCAGTAATCCCATGTATCCGGGCCGCCAAGTTGGCTCCTGTTTCCATCTCCTCCGGCTAAATGTATGTTCAAGCTGTTCAGGAAGATGGTGGTAAATATTCCCACCTAATGACAGCAGAACAGGCTTTCATAAACATGGTGAATGTGTCTCCACACTGACAGGAATGACTCTGCATCGCTGACTTCCTCTTCTCGTTCAGTGCTCTGCAGCTAAGCTGATCTTGCTTTTTTTGACCAATTTACACTGGATTTAGAAAGAAACGTGTCGCCCCCTTCAGCACCTCCAATCTGCCATAAATTCGCTAAGCAGAGCCGTCATCTGGCTACAAATGATATATTTAAGTAGCTTACACTCACACACACACACACACACACACACACACAGACATTGTGAGGGTATTTATCTGTGTTTGACCTTTTCATTAACCTCTTCTCTCAATTTCACAGAGGTGGATAATTTTGTTGGAACAAGAACCGAAGTCCGTTAACCGCGTCCGTGCTGTGTGTTCTGTGTCCAGGTTACAGCACCATGAGCCCGCAGGAGGACAGCGAGAATCCGCCCGGAAACAACGACCCGCTCTCGGCCGGGGTGGACGTGGGAAACCACGACGACGACCTGGACCTGGACACGCCCCCTCAGACGGCAGCCTTGCTCAGCCACAAGTTTCACCCCTACAGACACACGCACACACACCACCACCCCCTGCACACACACCACCTGCAGGCCGCCGTCACCGTCCACAGCGTGGACGCCGAGTGCTGATGCTCCGGTCAGAGGAGCAGCTCTTTGAGTTCACGACTATTTTAACAGACGAGTGCTTGATTAAACGGCACTGATGTGAGGATGGAGGGATGAGTGGAGGGAGGGAGACGCTCCTGGACTCCTGGATTTTAGCGGGCTGGTCTATTTTATGGGAATTGTTTGGCATCTGGAACTCTCCGCGTGCACGCAGCCAACCAGGGAGTCCAGGAAAACACTTTCAGAGCACATAAACGTTAGCTGGAATCCCCGAAGGAGGAGAAACCATCACAAGGTCTGGATTCTGAGTCCACCCAGGTGGAACGTCTTCTGGATCTCATCACGGATTCTTCTTCCGGTGGTCCAGATCGGTGGTCCATAGTTGGGTTCCTCCAGGTTCGCCCGGAGTCCTTTGGGAGGATATTTGGATGTTTTTTACCAATGTTTGGAACTTTAAAGTAGAAGAAAATCTAAAACAATCCACAAAATTAGGGGAGGGACAGATTATATTTCTACTATTTATTTCAGATTTTTCTCAGCCGCTGACATGAACAGGAAGTAGTCGGGCGGACGGTCGCTGATCGGACTCGTTATCTTCAGGTTGGAGGTCTGAAACCAACACCGAGGCTCATTTACTGCAGATTTTCTTTACCAGGAGCCTTTCATGACCTTTGGTCATTTCTCCATCAAGAGCGAATCAGCGATGTAGAAGAATAAAGCCCTAAATCAGATGATCTGCTGGGCGAGACTTCCTGTCCGAGCTGGGTCGGAGCAAAGAAGCGGCTCAGCTCAACCTTTACTGTACCGAATCACTGAGGCCGCCTCTGCAGAACACGCAGGAGGGGACTCGCTCAGCTGTAGATGCTAAAGACGACCGCAGGCTGCGCGTTTTCCCTCGGACCGTGCACACGGCTCCACCTAAAAACGATGCGTTCGAGGTGGAGCCGTACACGTGGTGCGGAATGTACGCGTGTTGGATGTGCTGCGGGAGCTTGCTGATGGTGGGCACCCACCATGGCGGAGTGGGCCTGCTGCTGCTCTTTCACACCCGTCTGTCACTCCTCTGTGGTTAACCACTAGAACTGTCTTTTATATGAAACGCCTCTCCTTTTAGTGTGTGTGTGTGTGCGTGTGTGTGTGTGCGTGCGTGCGAGCGAGCGAGAGAGAGGATGTGAAGAAAGTGGGTGGCCACCTGAACATTAAAATTGAATGCATTATTGTATTTTTTTCCTCAATAGCTTTAGAGAATTATAGGTGAGATAATAATTACTAAGAAATCCACTTATTTTTATTCTGATCAAGAGACGCTCGGCCCGTCCGCCCTGCAGGTTAGCATAGCTGGCGGGCTAATTCAAGTGTGGATATAAGATCTACACGTATAGCTACTATTGTTCTGAACACTCCATATTTTTAATGTCAGTAAGAAAGGATGTGTTCTTCAAATGATGCTTGTGCGTTTTTCTGTTGTTTTTTTTTTAACCATTCGTGGTGTCTCACTATAAATATCAGACACCTTGGATGTTTATTGTTGTATTTCTTATGTTATTTTCCTTTAGGTCCATATTGGATGGAATTCAGTACTTAGTAAAGTGTTTGGTTTTTTTTTTATTAAGTTTCAGAATTTTCTGGGGTTTTTTTTTTTGTGAACAAACTTTTATTTTTAAAATTAGACAGTGGGACCTCTTCTCACCAGCCAGCAGGACACCCTGCTTCATGGACTTGGGATCTACCAGGCTGGTTGAGAGGACATTTCCTTTTTTTTTTTTTTTTTTTTTAATTTACCACTACACATCAAAGCAGTCTTGTAGCGTTGAAATGCATCACGGGGCGCCTGTTTCTTTCCTCCACAAATTTGCTCTTACAAGCATTTCTCTCTTTGAACAGCGTTTACTGTTGTGTAAATGTGTGCACGCGTGTGTGTGTGTGTGTGTGTGTACAGAGCAGCGAGTCACAATGTACTGAAGGAACGTGTACCCCCTCATGTATCATATAAAGTTATAAAACTGAGATTTATTGCAAAGTGAACGTGATAAACTCCATTTTACACTTAAATGCCGTGTGGTTGTTTTATTAATGACCTTTTCATAAACTAACGCAGAGGCCAGAGTGAACAAAAACCTGTTGCTCTAATTAAAATGTGATTTTTCTTTCTTTTTTTTTTTTTTTTTTAATGGCTGCTGTGTGTCACCTGTGTTGTGTAGCTTCAGCGGTCTGAACCTCCATCCAGGACGCTTCCTCCTGCCCTCCTCTTACTAGCTGCTGTCCTCGTTGTGGGACCTTACAGAAGGTCAGTGTCTTCCTGGAACGGCCGTCTGGTCATTCACGTCCTCTCTGGTTCACACAGGTACTTTTAAGAGGCCAAAAAAAGCTGCTCTTCAGGGGCCTTTTGGCCTTGTTTGGTATTTAAGTGACTTCAAAACTGTGTGTCGTTGTTTGGCCGCCCTAATATTTGGAGACAAAATAGGACAGTGTGTGTTTTGTAGGTGCGGACGTCCGTTGATCACGAGTTGGACCCTGCGCTAGTCCTAGGAGGCCTTAGAGAGTGAGATGGAGAATCAGGCTGATGGCTGCAGGCCGTGAGGAGGAGCAGAAGTGTTGCTGGGGCAGATCTGAGTTAGTCACGACACCGTTCTGGTGGGTTCACCAAACCTTTGCGCGTGGACGCCGTCGAGCCTCTAACCTGTACCGGTCACACTGCAGATTAGCTGAAGTAACCATGAAGCATCACGGTCGTCAGCTTGAAGCCGTTTAGTGTGTGATTTTGTACTTTTTTGATTTATACATCAACTACTTCATCTAGATAAGTCGCTAAAACACACTTTGAAAGTGCCTTTTGCTGTCTTCATAACATATCTGATCCAGCAACCATCTGTTCCCACATTAATGTACGTTAAACACCTGGAATCTTTGAAGATGCAAGTAGAACATCAATGGAAGCGCTTTCACTTACTTTCCTGCCTTCATTTGATCTCTGATTTGCAATACATCGTATTCAGTGTGAAAATACTGATAAGGCAGGTGGTTTCAGAGCAGGAGGTCCGTCCTCTCGCCTATTCAAAGAGCTCATCGAAGCGGCCGACCTCGGCTCTCGTAAAACGAGCTGTCTTTGTCCTCGTTTCAGGTGCGTCTGTCTGAAGCTCTGAGTGATCTTCGCTGCATGGTTGAACCCCGAGAAAGGAGGTAAAGCTTCAGCTACAGGTGAGGGACAGAGCTGAATAAAACCTCACATGACACAAAGCTGCTTAATTATGCTAGAGCTACTTTAATCCCATCTGGCTTGGAAAAGCTGTAAAATCGGCACAAGTGAGGTTATTAATGTAATAGGAAATTGGTTTTAAACCTTTAATCACTGCTTGGTTCTCCAGATAAGCGGTTCAAAAACGGGCTCGTGAAACAGATGCAACTTTCTCATCACATATTCATTTGCTGACCACCGCTCTGGTGCATCGGTGAGGACCTTCGCTTATGGCCACAGTAATTAGGGCATGAATTGGGCAGAGAACTCTTGTAGAAAGCATCCCGATGGGTTGCGATCAGCTGTTTTTACTGGGTCACTCTCCTCCTGGTCTCCTCTCTCCTCCTGGTCTCCTCTCTCCTCCTGGTCTCCTCTCTCCTCCTGGTCTCCTCTCTCCTCCGAGTGAAAGGAAGCCACATCTGATCATCATGTGATCTTTCCCAGTCCATGTTGTGCTGCACACACACGGGAACGCTTCGCAGCAGAGCCGCTTTGCCCGCAGGATCTCGCCCCCCTCGTCTCCCCCCGCCCTCACCTCCCTGTTTTCCCGCCTACCGAGCTCATCCCAGGTGCCCGCCATGCCCGTTCAGACGCTCTGCCCACCCACGCCTGCGCGCTCTCCATCCTTTCCCTGCTTTCTTCTCCTCTCTACTCCCACCTCCTCCACGGGGCTGTGAATCACGCTGTTTTAGCTGGAGAGGGACGAGCATCTCTCTTTGCTCTGCTGTGTCGGCCCTCGCTGCATCTGATGGGCTCTGACTTGAATATGCACCTTGGAAACGCTGTTAGCTGTGTGCTGGTGACATGAGCTTGAGCTAATGAGTTCATGTGTGAACTGTCCTCTCTTGGAAACATTGTTCAGCACCCAGTGGGCTGATTCCCGCATCCATACAGAATCCGCCCGTGCATGTGACAGGCCGGTTGTGGCCGTCCTTTCAGAACGCTGCTGCTCAGTGATTCACGTCCCCCAGGCTGCCCCCAGACGCTTCAGCTCAAAGCCTGACTTCTGTTTCCCCTGCTGCCTTGTCTTTAAATCCGGTTGTGTTTTCGACTTTTTTTTTGACACAAAGTGTTTTAAACTCTGCACAACCAAGCCCGACCTCCTGCAGCAGCCTCCTGCAGCCTCCTGCAGCATTCTACCTCCTGCAGCAGCCTCCTGCAGCATTCTACCTCCTGCAGCAGCCGCGTCGGCTGTGTTGCTGCTGGAGGTCGAATGGGAAATGAAAGTGACCTTGGACGGCTCGGCTCCCACCTCATCTTCCCAGAAAAGTGATCCAAACGTGTTGGAGCTGAATTACTTCCTGTTGGAATCTGCTGCTGACCGGGGACGGATGGGGCGAGGATCCCAGCATGTGACTGTAAACTGCTCTAATTAGGCCTCCGAGCAGTTTAGACGCATCTGGGGGTGTTTATTTGCAAATGTAACGTGTTAGCAAAAAGGATTCGTTTTTTTTTTTTTTTTCCACTGCTGTTTTTATTATTCTTAGCTGGTGATTTCTTTTCCAGTCTTGTGTTCTTTGCTCTTTATCTGTTCTATTTAACTCTTAAACTAAAATAAACGACTTAAATGTTGTTCAGTGTAAAAGGCTTGAAGACATTTAAATGCAAAGTTAAAAAACAAAGGGCATCTTTCTGTGAAAATCCTTCCCGGTTGTTAGCTCCCCTGAACCGCTTCTCCGCAGGTTCTCTTCCTCCCTCCTCTCTGTCTTTGTCTCTGCTGTCCAGCAGGCGCCTGGTGAAGCATGCAGATGGTGACACTTCTGCTGCCTCTGCTCTCGGGTGTCGCGGCACCGCTCGTCTCTTCTGTGGGACTTCGTGACACTTCCTGCCTGTAGCGGGACGTCAGCGAGCTCCTGGCGACGGGGTTTCATCTGCCCTTCTCTGGACTTCTTCCCCCAGCCCTCCCCAGCTGGCAGGTGCCCCGGTTACTGACACTAACTGGTAATTTAAGCTCCAGTAAAGCAGTTCTGGCTGCCTCCAGCTCTCAAAGCTTTTCTGATGACATCAGCTCACTCTTTTTTTCTTTTCTTGGTATCCAGCAGAGTAGATGAACAGTTCTTTTGAGCTGTTGTGGTTTCCAAATAATAATACATCATTCAACATGAATTATTCATCATATTGTACTAATGTTTCTGTTTAAAATTCCATAATGCGACTAACTAAAATTAATTTATCAGGAGCTTTTGGGGTAAAATCTGTCCAGTTTTCTTTGCTTCAGCTGCACATACGGCTGATCTTTAGCCTCTAACATGAAATAACAAGAAGAATCAAAATGATGCTTGAGGATATTTCATTACGCAAAATACCATTTTGTGCTCTTTCCCGCTTAAATGAATCGTAATAAATGATCATAAAATTAAAGAAAAAGAAAAACCACCGACGTGGTTTTTCGCATCCTGTCCCTGCTGGCGAGGAGCGGCCATGCTCATTCAAGTGGCCCATATACGCTCCTCAGGGATGGCTCAGCCACTTGGCAAGTTGAGATCATTTTCACCCACTGACAACTGTGATTGTCTGGACTCCAACCTGCCAAGAAATGCTTCACACAGATGGCGGGAGAGAGACAAAGAAACCGAGAGAGAGAGAGAGAGAGGAGGTTGGATTAGATGGAATGATTTCTCTTCCAGGCCTTTCCAAACTGGGCAGATGTGTTCCTCCTAACATGCTCGTGGCCCCACGAGGGTGTAAACACACCTCATGAGTGCGCGCGTGTGTGTGTGTGTGTGTGTGTGTGTGTGTGTGTGTGTGTCTGTCAGAAGCTCAGACAGCCTGAGGAAGCTACCGAGGCATTGTGGGGACTCGGCAGGGAGCTCTGTTCCCTTCGTGTTTGCCAGGAGCAGATTTCCACCCACGGTGGGCAGGCGGGCGGCTCGGTTCGCTCCTAGTTTGGCATTCGCTGGATGACTTGAGTGGAGGGGATGGAAGGCACACAGCCATTCATGGTCACATTACAGGGAACAGCAAAGCTGTGCTGCTTCACAGATATTTTCCAGTGAACTCTCTCGCTCCCTCTCTCTCCTTGACAAAAAGAATACATTTGATAATTCAGGCGACAGCAAGGAAGTAAAGCAGGAATGCTTGTCGTTCCCATGTGCTCAAGGCTGTACGTGTATATTTAACACTTGTGTTGAGTCTGTTATTCACTGTAAATCATGTACTGAGCACTTGCCAGGCCCGAGGTGTCGCTGATCCCTTACGATCCCCCGCAATCTGGAGATTACATAGAACCTGGATTTCTCAGCGTGAAAAGACCAAAAATAGACAGGCCAAGGTTGAGGAGCCCCTAGTCTGTTCCTGTCTAAGAGAACAGCTTCTTCTCGCTCCAGAATGTCTGGAGACTTTACTTATTTCGGATCAATTTAAAGAATTTGTCTCTAACGATCCAATATTGGGGCCAACTGGAGGCGAGTTTCCTTCAAGCTCGGTCTGACCTCGGCTGCTGGGGTGGCTCCTTAATGCCCCCACCCGACAGTTGGGGTCGCCAGGGGCCGGTGGAGCCATTACCTGGCAATTTGCACAGCTGGTCTAAGCAGAGAATTTAAGGAAATAATATGCGATGTTTGCGACTTCAAACTAAAAATCTTCCAATTAAGAAAACCAAATTAAAACGTTGCGCACATTAATAAGAGGTTACTCTATCACACCGGAAAGGAAGCAGGTAAAATATATTCGATTTAATAAACAATGCATATATTTAAAACAAGAATCTTGGATGGTGTCTAAACCATTGATTTAAAATGCTGTTGTTTTTTCTCACTTTTATACCTCCCACCCCTCTCTCTCTCTCTCTCTCTCTCTCTCCCTCTCTCTCTCTCTCACTCACTTTTCGCGCATCTACCCAAGATGGCGGCAGCCTCCTCCATCCAGCCGCCGAGCGTTCACTCTTCTCTGGCCGGGGAGAGCGCACTTTCCCCGCAGATGGACAGTCCCGAGAGTCGACAGCCGGAGGATGAGGAGGCGGCCGCAGCGCAGCCCTCCGACTCGGGGATAAGCCTCCGCGACCTGCCGGACCTGGAGCCGGAGGAGATCGAGCGGAGGTTGGCCAAAACTCGGCAGGAGCTGAGCAACAGGAGGAAGATCCTCATCAAGAACCTGCCGGCCGACACCACCAACCAGGTAGTTTGCGCTGGGGAAAACTGGAGGAAAAGTAAGGGTGCGCTCTGGCTGCGCGTTTTCAGGCTGCTGGACAGTTTTCGTTTTTAGTTTGCGCGCATCTGATCACTTGACTGAAACTGGCAGATGTAAGAAAATGATGCTGGGTATTATTTGTTAAACCCAAATGTAAAATGATCAACAAACTTTTAAATGGGAATTTGGCCCACGACCCCACTCGCGTCATCATTTAAAGGCTGTGTTAGTTTTAATGTCCACGCTGTTTACAAACCTGACGTCATACATGTCCTGAAACCAGGCTTCAGGTTCATGTTTACAGGTAATTAAAAGTCACCTAATTTCTTGAAAACGTCTTGCTAAATCTAATGTGATGAGCAGACTGACTCTTCAGAACACTGCTCCTACTTTTACTTGTTAATGCTTTAATACTCTGTCAGGCTTTTCTTTTTTTTTTTTTCTTTCTGCCGTTCCAAACATCTTAAGACTTTTCAATTATTCACATATTTATTTACATCACAGACATCAAACAAGTCAGACTGATCTTAATTTTATTTTTTTAATCCGGATTATTTTCATGTAAATACATCTTTTTCAGCATCGTGGATCAAACTCAATTTGAAAGGACGCCATTTGCATTTTTCAGTATACTCTGTGTAAATGATGCACTATTCAAAGCGCCCGTGATCATCGCAGTTGATACCAGTAGCAGGAAAATCCACATGTTGGCAGCAGCATCTTCCCTGGAACCAGAGGGCACGATGAAGGGAAGTGCTCGTCATGTGTCGGATGCACTCAGCGGTGCTCAGCTGACTCCATCTTCCATTACCCTCATACACCATTAGCGAAAACTGGATTACACTCTGGATATGTGTGAGTGCATGGAGCCGATGGTGCTGTGTCAGATATATGGCCCTGCTGACATCCCAGAGAGGAGCCGGGGGGGAAGGGAGGATGACGGCAAAGGAAAGGAAGCAGGAATTATGGAAGAATATGGTTAAACGGAAGAGAAGACAGTGTGGAAGCTGGTGGAAACTTCTGCGTTCCCTCACAGACAGGACACTTCTTGACTTTTAAATATGACTAATATTTCATTGAATTAATTTGAGTTCTGATAATAGAAGATTTAAAAATTGCGCACACTATATAAAAAGATATAGGAATGTTGTGTATGTGTGTGTATGTTTGTTTTTCACTACTGGAAGAATATATGTGTGTGTGCGCACGCGCGTGCATATAGACACATAAACACACATCTATGTAAATGTGTGCTCAAGCTGTTTCCTTTCCACCCACTTCCTCCTCCTGCTTTGCATGCTGTGTGTGTGCATGTGTGTGTGTGTGTGCGTGTGTGTGTGCGTGCGTACCCGCCCGCCCCTGCAGACTGGGCAGCCTAGCTCACCTCACTTACTGTTCTCAGTTTTAGTTTATTGAAATCTGATCAAAGAGGATGCGAGGATCCGGATCTTACAAACCGTTTTGTGCTTTTGTAAACAGTTTAAGACACTGATCATAAGAATGAGTGATGATGATGCAGATCATTCGTTTTTGGGGAAAAAAAGATTAATTTTAATGTTTGACTTAGCCAATTTCATGCAAAAAGTCTGCCGAGCTGGTTTAAAAGCACACCTGAGCATTCGTCATGACTTAGCAGTGACACGTTGTCATGCTGGACTGAGGATAGTTTTAGGCGAGTAATGGTGGACGCTGTCCTGCCCGTGTGTTAATCCACGTGAGCTGACCCCGCAGTGCTCTGATAACTGGGGAGGGCTGAGTGTCGAACCCTCCAGTTAGTGAATCTGAATCATGCAACAGGCGCACAGCAGATGAGCTGATCCGGCTGTGATCTTCGGTAACGGGCGTCGCCTCAGGTGCTGCTTCAGAGGAAATGAATAATGATTTCCTGTTCTTCCTCCCTCTCCTCCTCTGACTTCAGTACACATGCCGTAAATGTTCAGCCATCTTTGTTACGTCGCGTTAGATGCAGAGAAACATCCGCTTTTTTGGCGCATCCCAAAACAAGTGAAGATGAAGCTGATGATGATGAATCAGTGATGATGAACAGTGGAAACTGTCATTCTGTCAGCGTGTAAAATACAAAAAGCGGCAGCATAAAAAGTCACTTCTCTCAGCCTTTATGGGGAAAACAAAAGACTTTCCGCCTTTTCAAGCCTTCCTGTCAAACGGCTCCTGACAGTAATTCTTTTCAGCGTTCAGTCATCGTTCGTTTGTCTTCTGTCTTCCGACAGAAGGTTGGGGGCCTTTCTGGAGGCTGTCCTCATCGGGCCGGTCCACCTCAGCATTCCGCTGCTTTCTGTTTTGGGTATCTGAATGTTGGCTTCACTTTCCCTCACGCCTTTTGCACTTTTAAAACAGAATGTGAATTATAACCAATAGAGCCCAAGGTAGTAAAAACTGAGGTCAGATAGTTTAAACCACATTAAAAAGCTAATCTCTTCAAAGTAGAGCTGTTAAAGCGATCCTCACTTAACTGTTGTTGTCTTAGTATGGAACATTGAATGAAAGAAAGGGAATAAAAGGCCATATACCATAAAAATATTAGAAAGAAGAAGTTCTGAAACCTACAGACTAAAGCCCAGTTTGAACAAGGGTCCTCTGAGTAAGATGTGATTTGAATAATCAAATAGCGTTGGATTGTCGTGTGTGAAGGCTCTTCGGAATTCTCGGAGCGGTGCTGCCGAATAGTAACAAGGCGTGAAGTGGGAATGATGAGAAGTGGAAGGACAAGATGTGGTGTGAGGGCAGTGCCATCAGTGAAACTGAAAAAGCTCACCATGGAAACAAAGAATTAGACTGGAGGGTTTTAGGTAGATATTAAAGAGAAGTGGAGCCAGGACTGATCCCTGGGGGACACCAGGAAGAACCAGTAAAGACCCCTGTTCTTGACCTTGTCTGGGTCAAGTATTGTAGTAGGTGAGTGTTAATTAGCAGTCGTTGTGACTGAATGTGTGAGCAGTTTACACACCTGTGCGTGTTGCATTTCCATTTGAATTGAGCTGTCAGCAGTACATCTAAGCAGACTTACAGCTGTGGGTTTATACTACTTGCGTTTGGTTTAACTCATCACACTCCTGCAAAGCCCCGCGGCTGCTCGGAAACACTTTTTAGCTATTAGCGCTCTTAATTAGAAAGCTGCTGAAAGAGTGTAGTGGGATTTAGTGAGGAGATGTTGTGCAAGTAAAACATCATTAAAACCTGGTTTAAACCTGGTCCATCTTTGCTGAAATGAGGGAATCAACCTGAGACATATTCATTTTCTTTCAAGGTGTTGGTGTGCTCAGCTGGTAAATTGTTTTGCTGTCAGAAAGTGTTTGAGATGCTGCAAACGTGTCTAAAGGTCCTTCAGAAAGAGAGACAGGGCAGCTTGATTCAGCTCTTCAATCACCCGCAGTGTCCAACAACTTTCTACCAAGAAGAGCTGGTGAAATGAAGGCTATTTGTAAAACTATTGCTTTTTTAAAAAGAAATATGTATTTGTTTCTTGTCTTTTGAGAATAAAGCAATATTTTTCTTGCCTTTCATGCGAGAGCTCGGCTTTAAATGTCACAAATCTGCTGAGCAATAATGAAAAAGAACACATAACCAAAAATGACAAGAGCAGAAAAAAAGGCACGGCTCAAGTCGGCGGTGAATCCCCACACTTCCAAACAGGCTTATGTACTTTGTCCAAACCTTTAACTCCTGTTTTATTGTCTTGTTGCATTTAAATTGCTAAATTCCCTTCAGCCTCTTATTTTAATCACATACATTTTTTGGATTAATTTGACTGTCTGTAGGAAACCACGTTACGGATCTTATAAATAAATATTATGTTATTTCCACACTTAGTAAATGCCACATAAGAATATCAGTTAACCAGTGTACTAGTTTATAAAATCCTCCTCCTGAGATAAACAAATACACATACTGTATAATATAATCTGACAGTCATACACAGCTCGCACCTTTTAGGCCCTGATGAAGGATTTTTTATTTTTTGTGCAAAGTGGCCCCTCCTTGCCCGCCTGTAGGATGAGCACACACACACACACACACACACACACACACACACACACGGGCTGAAAGGCCTTAAGAGTTCCAAACAAAAGCACTCTCTACTGTCCATCCCTCCGCGATCACAGCTCCCCCTGCTCTCAGTTTTAGGGCTGAGTGAGCCGACCCTGTGTGGGCGGCTCAGCGGGCCCACGCGCAGATGAAACGCGTTCTCGTGACATGTTGAGTGGGCTGAGCGGCGGACAGAGAGAAGGAAAAAGGGATGAAGGTGCATATTGAAACACCTGACGCGTTAGACTTTAGAGAAATGAAATGGGAACAAAACTAAAAGGTGCTTAGTGTACCTGCACCAGGTGTTGCTTCCTGTCAAAGTGCAGTTCTTTACTTTGCTCATCAATAAAGATGAAACAACAATGGATAATATTGCAAGAAATGTCATGGGGGTGCGTCAAACAAGCGCAGGTGGCTCTCTGTTTCATGTAGACTAAAATGAATGCATCTGAGGATGGAAGAGTTTGAAGCTCCTGTCTGACGTGCACCGTTCCGTAGACTTCCTGTTTCACCCTGTTGCACTTGACAGTAATTGCTTTACACTGGTGATCTTCTCACTGCCGTAAACTTCAGAGACTGGGGCTCTCAGGGTGTTTTAGCGCTGTGTATGTATACGTTCAGGAAGCGTAGCCTGCAGGATCACCAGGTCAGCGAACGGAGAACGATTGCTGTGCTGCTGCTTAAAAGCCTTTATTTCCTGGCTAAACCAGCATCAGTCCGGGGAGAACTGGCCCTAGCAATAGCCTTGAGTCCGGTCCCTCACGTCTCCTAGCAGCGGGCCGGTTTACAGTGTCAACATTAGTCTTCAGGTCAAGATCACTTCATCGCTCATTAATCCAGGCTTGTAACTAAACCTTGATTGAGGGCTCTGGCCTCCGTCCCGCCCACATCGCCTTGATCTTCTCCATCGAGTCTTGGGTTTCAAGCTGTTTCAGTGTGTGCACTTGATGTTTAACAAAGTGCTAATGATCCGCTTTTATTTAAATGTCGGTAATACGTGGAAGTTTGATTTTTAACCAACTTTGACTATGTTTTGTGCTTGTCTCTTTTACAGGAAGTCCATGAAATCCTGAAAGAATATGAGCTGAAATACTGTTTTGTGGACCGCAACAAAGGCACAGGTAAAACACTCTGACACACACACACACACACACACACACACCCCACTGTGACTTTTATAGGTTAGAACCTCACTAGTGGCCTTCTCTTCCACAAGGTCTGGAGACCATTACCATGGTAACTAACTGTAACACCTGTTCCAGAGGAGCTCATGTGCGAGATGAGATAGAAATGTGCAGAAAAGTTGTGTCAAATGTCATGAAAATGACAAAAAAAGACACTTAATTTACTCCTTACCTTAATTATTATTAATGATGAAATTCCTGGTAAAAGTGGGCAACTGTGCTTTCATACGCTATAGCCTCTTTTCCAGGTTTGATTCCGTGTTTGCCACTGGTCAGTCTGCATGTTCGGCCCCAGTCTCGGGCTTCTCTCCTGGGTTCCTCCTGCAGTCTAAAGGAGTTTGGCTGATTAGAGACTCTCATTTCCCCCTGGATGTGAGTGAGCTGTTGGTGTGTGTATCTTTTAGTCAAACAGAACAAGTTTAATTAAATGAGAAGAATTGAGGACTAATATATTTTCGGCTGGGCTTCACACATGGTTGCAGCTCGTTCTTTTGGTCTGGTTTGTGTTAATAAGCGTCTGCGGTGTCTGAGATTAACACGTTCTGCTCCGTCACCTGATGACGCTGATAACGTTTTAGAATCAAATCAAAGATGCTCCCTTGTTTTGAGTTCTCCTGATTCACTACATCAACAAATATGTGATTTTAAACATGCAGCTTGCATTTTCATTGGGTTTTACACTCTTTTGGCTTCTCCAGTGCCCCCCCCGCCCCCGGAGAGAGCGTCCCTTTCCAGGGAGATCTTATAATGTGCCTATATTTAGTCTGAACAGACAGTTAAGGAGTTGAAACTTAACGCTTCAAGACAGCAGAGGGAAGTGTAAACAGCTGAGATATCACAGCACCAGCTGAAACAAAAGGTTAATGGGCTTTTAAAGTCGGATAAAACACAGTCCTGCGGTCCTGAGGCCTGGCGTCGGCCTTCGGGTTCTGTTGCTGGCTGAAAATCTGTCTGAGGGTTTTTCTAGTGGCAGCGGTCAGAGCGCGGTCTTCTTTGTTTACTTGATGTTTGCTTCTCTTCTCCAAAGCTGTCGGGCACCCGTGTCCATGTCTGCCGATCGCCCTGCGCGCACGCTCCCCACCTTCTATTAACGTCTCTGGTTCCTCAGCCAATCACAGCATTTTCTCTTCAAGGACTCAGGAATTCGAAGCTACGCGTCTGTTTCTGTCAGTAGCCACCAAGGTCGACGATGCCCGTAGGCGAATTTACATACATCCTGAAGGAGTCGGGTCGAGGCGAAAGAGAGAAGGAAGGAAGGCTTTTAATTCTGCTTAGCTCAACAGAGCTTTTTTTCTTCCTTTCAATTTAGCATTTGAATGACTTTTAAACTGACTAGTGGTTAAAAGTCACAATTATTAATAGTAATAAGTATAAGTCAATTGTTTCTAGTGAAAGTGTGTGTGTGTCTGTCCTTCATCTAACCCTTCTCTACTGACACACATGAACTTCATGTTTGTTGTCATAAATGTCAGCTGGTTTACTCTCATCGCTCACGTGTTTGGAAAACAAATCATCCACACTTTGAGTGTGCAGACTGCCTCCTGCCGGTTCACAGATGTTCATGTGTGTGTTTTGGGGGTAAATGCTGCCCATTTCCTTAACCTGCTGAGGTTAGCTTCTGTTGGTGCAGCTTTGCTGTTTATCCTGTGTGGCGCGAGGCGTGACCGCGGGTCGGAGTTTTGGGGACAAAAATGCTGTGCTAATTGAAACTTTTAGGACATCTGCATCGTCTTCACCCCTTCAGATACGGAAGCCAATCTGAATTCTTGCACAGAAAGCTGCTGTGACGAGGCAGCAGTGTTGCCATGGTGACCATAGTCTAGAGCAAGAAGGTTCTTGGTTCAGTTCCTGGCTTAGAGCGTACGTTCTGTGTTCCTGTTTCCTCCGAGAGTCTCTAAACTGTCCCTTTGTGTGAGTGGGTGTGTGTGAGAGACAGAAAGTTGCTGGTTACGCCTGGTGAGCATGGCTGGTTACTTGTCCTGTTTTGTAGAAATGTTCGTAAATTAAACTGTCAATCTGAGCGAGCTGGCTTTAGAGGAAAAGACACTTTTTTTCTTCATCACGCAGAACTTCCAGAACACTGTCGTGAAAATGGACAGAGTGATTTTATCATCTTTTCTGCTGGTATTATCATCAACACGATAAATATGATAAATCTGCATTGTTCTTTTCAAATCACTGCGGGTTACAAACGGAAGCTAACTTAGGTTTGATCAGGTTTGTTGAAATAAACAACAAAAATAACCAACATTTGCGTGTCGCTCCGGTAACGGTCAGATGGCTGCCAGGAAGCTCCCCTGAGGAGGCTTACTCGCTATTGTTGTGATTTTTATAATTAGTGTGAAATGCACAAATATTCCCAGAGCTGACTTTGTCGCGCGCGCACACACACACACGCACGCACGTACGTATTTGCTGTACATTGACTCTTTTCTAGGGTCTCTGTCATCGCTACAATGACTAATTTCTAAACACAACAAAGTATACAGACTTTTCAAGCTTGAATTAGTATCAGAATTATTATTTTTATATTATTATTATAATATAATTATATATTATAATATAATATATTATTATTTTTTTTTTATAATAATTATTACAGTACAAAACCGGTGACCACACCCATGTTTTTTTTTTCCTCGTCTAAATGATCTCATCACTGTTTTAGGAAGAATATCAGGACCTGGAATTCTCTTGACTCTGATCTCATTTTCTGTGATGAACTCGTGACCTTTGCCCTCCAGGCTGTTACAGCAGCCGTAGTTGCTGCTCTTCGGTCTCGGGTCTAATTGAAATGTCCCGGCTGGAAGAGCTTTGGTGCAGCAGCACCTCAGGACCGTATCGGCTCAGTGCACCAGGCGCCGATGGGCTTATTAGGTCACGAAGATGCGAGTGTTTATGTGTCTGTCCTGCGCTGCTTATGTCTGTGTTGGTGTGTGTTTAACCTTGTCCTACTGTGTGTGTGTGCGCGTGTGTCTAAGGGAGAGAGACAGAGAATGTTCTTTGTCAACATTTGCACCTTGCCTTCATGTATTTCTCTTACTAGCCCCACATACAGAGAGCTTTTTAAATCAAAATATCCCCTCAAACGCCTCTCTTTCTCTCTCTCTTTCTCTCTCTACTGTGAATCTTCTCATTGCTCTCCCAGTGCCTCCATCCCATGCACCTTTGCTCACCATTACCATTCTCTGATCTTGATCAGCTAATAACTGTTTATGTCGCAGCTCATCTCAGGCAGCTTCAGATCAATTTGTCTCACAAAAGAAGGAAAAAGGCCTTTTCGATGTCCAACAACTGGACTGATGACCTATTCAGTGGCTCGGCTCTCCGCTGGAAGCTCATCCAGAGAGGCAGACAGTGGAGACATTTACATATGAAGCCACAGACGGGCAGATGAAGCTGTCTGCCAGCCGGTCAGGAATCTGCCAGCATCAGTGCGTCCAACCAAACATCCAGTCAGCCAAACAGGCGTCCACTGTGAGCCAGCCGCTTCCAGTCCCGAGTCCACCACAGCTCCAGAGTTATGTGGACTGAAAGGACAGAGCTGCGGAACCAGGGCTCTGGGAGCACAATGGGGAGGTTATCCAGGGATTCAGCCTTTCACTGGAGGCCTTTGTGCTCACCGTTGAACTGTCCAGTAGAAAAACATGCTGCCAAACCAGCCGGCGGCCTTTTGCTTTGTGTGACAGCGACAGTGATGTTTATAAAGCAAAACAGAGACCAAATGTTACCTGTGAACTCATCAGAAGGACTTTTATTCTGAAAGGGAAGCATAGTTTATATAGTTTTTTTGTGCTCACACTTCGTGTGTTGCCAGGCATCAGGGTGATGAATGTCCACCACAAGAACCTTTGCCAAGAACCAGAAAGTATTTGGGTGCTTTCTCACCAATGTGCTCCAAATGTAGTTATTTAGTTAAGTAAATTTAGTTATTGGAATGCTTTTATTTTTGTCTCTCTGTTCAGGTGACAGTGCACCCATTTTACAGCTGTGGGCTTTACTGATTCTACTTGTGGTCAGGATGGACAGCTGAAGACAGCTGGACGAGGACACACGAACGAACGAGGCTGTAGAAGCTCGTTGTTGTGTGTTAGATCTTTGACTCTGGCAGCAGACAGAATCCAGCTGAACAAAGAAAAACGCCTCCTAAAGTTCATGTTTTCCTCTAGTAGCGATTTAAGGCTTTCTCCAAATGTCCGACCGCGTCCTCAGTAATTTATATTTGTCATTACAGACTAGTTTCAGTGCTTTAACAGCAGCAACATTTAGTGTGTGTGTGTGTGTGTGTGTGTGTGTGTGTGTGTGTGTGTGTGTACATATTTTGTTATATATGTTTACTCACATTCTGTCTTAAGTGATAGCAGCAGAATCAGTTTAACCCATGACCACAGTATTGGTGCTGTACCTCTCTCCCTCCTCTCTCCCTCCTCTCTCTCAGTCCTCTCCTCTGCGCCATCGTTCCCTGCCTGTAATCATCTGTCCATCTGTCTCTTGTGAATCACTAAATGCAAATCAGTAGTGAATATGAAAAGGTGTTGCAGCTGTTTTCTTACATAAGACACAACACACACCTCTTTCTCTCTCTCTCTCACACACACACACACACACACACACACACACAGTCACTCACACACACACAGCTACTAAAGTCTGAAACATCTGTTGGTCTCAGAGGATGGACCGCTCAACTCCGTGCCGAAGTCTTTTAATAATATTTACTCGGCCCGTCTTTGAGGGAGCTTAATGTTCATTTACAGAATAAATTATACACATTTTAGTGACACGAAGACTTTATCTTCCAGTGACTCGAAGACTTTACCTCCCAGTGACATGAAGGTTTATGGTGCCTCTGAGAGGAGAGTATGATGTGTTGCTCAGGTCTGTGGATTCTGGACTGGTTTGTGAAACTGGGCTGGCTGCTTTCGCTGCTCCTCTTTCCTGACATCGCTGGTAGAAACCTCGTCTTTCACCAGCGCCTCCTACCAACTTCTTTCTGTGAATACTTCCACACTCAGGTCTCCTCTTTATTATTTTATATTCATAAGAGATTCATTAAGGCAATGAGGGCATCTGATGAAGCAGCAAGAAACCTCTTTGTTAACCAACAAAAGCACGAGGAAGATGAGACCTGAGGATGGCGGGAGGAAGAGGAGGGTGGCGGTGCCTCTCGTCTCCCCTCAGTAACGCTGATATTCTTCATTTGCTAACTGCGCCGTGACTCTGGACGGCTGAGCAGGAACAATAAGCCCCAGTAAGGATAAGAATAGTTTTAGGTGCTTTTCAGAGCACACAAGGACATCTGGAAAGGCTCACTTCAAACCAGAGATTCCAGCACACACACACACACACACACACACACACACACACACACACACACACAGTGGATGCTTGATTCTTCTGCAGGTTCAGGCTGTTTGATTCCGTAATACAAAGACGGTCAGCGAGTCACGCTAGCTCAACAGAAGAGACTGATGATATCCATCCATCCATCCATCTTCCTACTGCTGTTCCCTTGCAGGGTCGCCGGGGGAGATCGAACCTAAAAATATAAGAAAACACCCAAATATGCAGTTTGACTGAATTAATGGAATGATGAGTATTAATGTATGGGGGCTTTGTTCTTTTGATATTTTCTCATAAACCAAAGAATCCTCTGGTGTGAGACCTTACGCACCCACGCATAAATGAACACACACTGCTGGAAGGCTTCTGTGGAAATCGTGTGTGTGTGCATGTAGGAGCGGTAGGTGATGGGAAGAATGAGGAAGATGAGAAGGAAGGTGGGGCAGGAAGAGAGGAAGCTGTAGGAAAAGCCAATTAAAGCCATTTCGTAGTGAAATGTTTCATGGAGGGACGGAGCATCTGTGGGAATGGTGCAGCTGTGGGCGGGCGAGTGGGCGGCTGCTGGACGGGCTGCCGAGGCGGCTCTGCCTGCTATTATCTCCATCCTTTCATTTCTCCATCCACAAAACTCGACCATCTCACATTCAAGTATGACTACTGACAGCAACAGGAAATGGTGAGGGATGGTGTCAGATCCAGGGTTTTAACCTTGCTGTACTACTTCTATCTTTCATGTGTCAGTATTTGATGCGTCAGTAATTGAATAAACTCCATCTAAAGAAGCGAAGCTGGGAAAAGCTGCACAAATTCCACCTTTTGATGCTCTCGCTGGCAGATTGAGAGTCTGAGGAAAGAAAAGAAAGTGTGATGTGATACAGTATAAAGACCTCTGAGGATGAGAGAGAGAGAGAGCGAGCTCATCTTTCCCGTCACAAGTAACTGTGTTGGGGCTGAAATTGCAATAATGATGTAATTCCTCAAAACTGTCCTCTGTCCGCTCTGGTTCAAATGTAGCCAAAACCCTCAGACATCAGAACTCAAGCAGCTTCTCCCTCGTATCGTACGATGATCTTTGCAGGCAGACCGATGATTGTTAGGTTTGTTTATACGTTTAAGGTCACGTGTCCAGGTTCAGGTTGGGACTGGCACTGCAGGAGGTGCAGTTAAAGAGACTCGAACAGTCTGGACTGCTGGGGTGTGGGTTCTATGTGGTGATTATTGTCGATTCTTTTCCATAAGTGCGCTCAAATGTTTGTCCGGCGGCCCCCTCCTCACTCTGTGCCTTTTGTAGGCCTGGAGGCTGAGAGGAAACAACAGGACCACGTTCCACCCAGCAGGAGGACCAACCCCGCGAGTTTCAGGGGTCCTCGGTGCTGTTTTCATCTCCCCTGATTTTAATTAGCTCCTTCCACACGGAACATGGCAGCAGAATTGCAGCCTTCAAAGCGATTTCAACAGCACATTTCTTTTCTTTGCCTGCACCCCTGCATACTCATCACAGGAACGCTGGGAATAATCGGGATGTTGAGAGACCTATAATTACAACTTTGGCACTATGTGTTCTTTTTTTTGTTTTCACTTTTCCTTTTTTTGACAGCGATCAGTTGATAGCCACTGAATTCTAAAGTTAATTTGTGAACTAATCGAGTTCTCCTGTTCGGTTATGAAAAAAAAAAAGTTTCGAGGGGGTTGAACTCTGCCCCTGCATTTCAACTCCTCATAGAGATGGGAGGGAGAGAGAGAGAGGGGAGCTTCTGGAAAAAGATGAAATGATATTCCCTCCATCTCCTTGTAATGCCTGTTTCAGGCAGCGTTCCTAACAGGTTCAAACCAGATTAGGCCCTCAGCTTAGCGTAAGAGAGCCATTACTGGACGGGTGTGAGTGTGTGTGCGAGTATTAGATTTGGGTGGAGGAGTCATCAGACGACAGCCTGAGGAGCCTGAGAGTGGAAGAAGAGGACAGACGGGCACAGATGTGGAGTGATGCTGCGGATAGACCCAGTAAGGAGGCAGCGCCACACGGTGGGAAGGATTTCCTGCCTGAGCCAGACATTAGTGCTTGATTAGCTCTTCTCCTTTTGTTTTATCATTGAAGGTGCTGAATTAAAACATTTCTGTCACGTTTACACGTTTTCTCAACTGTTATCAGCTGTGACATGAAATTAATCAGGATGCAGATCTCAGATGGAGTCTCAGACTGGTGTGACTGGTCTCCACGTGGCGGTCGTCTGCTGGGCTGTCATATGAGCCGTCGTGTGTTGTGATTTGTGGTGAGGCTGTAAAGATTTTTGTGTTTTACGCCTGTACCCTGTGGAGGTGTTGAACTGGTTCTCCTGACCTGCCACCTACAGAGAGCGTAATCAGCCCGGGCTCGGGAATCGCTGATTGTGATTCAAATCTGCCATCACGCTGCCGCCATTTGGTTGTGTTTTTCTTTCTGTCGAGTGGCAGAGACACCAGCTGTCGATGTTTTTTTAATATATATTTGAGTAATTCAAACAGAGAAATCTGGCGTTTGGTGTTATGTCATCTAACAGCCATCCATCCATCCATCCTTCCATCGATTTTTTTCCGCTTTTCCGGGGTCGGGCCGCGGGGCAGCAGCCTAAGCAGGGAAGCCCAGACTTCCCTCTCCCCAGCTACTTCATCCAGCTCCTTCGGGGGGATCCCGAGGTGTTCCCAGGCCAACCGAGAGACATAGTCTGTCCAGCGTGTCCTGGGTCTTCCCGGGGGCCTCCTACCGGAGAGACGTGCCCTGAACACCTCACCAGGGAGGCGTCCGGGAGGCATCCTGACTAGATGCCCGAGCCACCTCATCTGGCTCTTCTCAATGTGGAGGAGCAGCGGCTCTACTCCGAGCTGCTCCCGGATGGCAGAGCTCCTCACCCTGTCTCTAAGGGAGAGCCCAGCCACCCTGTGGAGGAGGCTCATTTCATCCGCTTGTACCCGCGATCTTGTTCTTTCTGTCACTACCCAAAGCTTCACCACAACAGATCGGTGTTGGTCCTCATTACTGCAGACGCCGCACCGATCCGCCTGTCGACCTCCCGCTCCATTCTTCCCCCACTCGTGAACAAGACCCCGAGGTACTTGAACTCCTCCACTTGGGGCAGGATCTCCTCCCCGACCCGGAGAAGGCACTCCACCTTTTTCCGGCTGAGAACCATGGCCTCAGATTTGGAGGTGCTGTTTCCGCTTCACACTCGGCTGCGATCCGATCCAGTGAGAGTTGGAGGTCGCGGACTGATGAAGCCAACAGGGCCACATCATCTGCAAAGAGCAGAGACCCAGTACAGAATGTTAAATGATTCTGTCCATTAAAGTTCTGAACCGACTCATTTAACATGCCTTGCTTAATTCTGCAGATTTCTGAGGATTGCAGATCAGCAACAGCAACCATGAGTTTGTATTTAAATCCTTAGATTCTGCTGGTCGACTGTATTCAGACTGCGAAGAATACGGCAGCATCAGCATCACAGTGGGGGCGAAATGATTTGAAAAGGACGTCACTGGAATCAAACCGGCAACCTTTGCCTGTGCCTGAAAACTCAGAACTGGCGGCTGCGGCTGCGTTCGACAAAGGAGATTTTCAGCGGCGTCGCTGTAAGGATGACTCAGATGAACGATCCTGTCAAACAGTACTGGAAGGACAGCGCTTCCTCTGACTAACGCTAGCCTTTCTGGGCTGTTCTTTGTGGCTGCGCCCACGTTGCTGTGGAGATCAGCCGGGGTCCCTCACATTTGCTGATAAATAAACTTTCTGACGTGTTATTTGAATCGTTTTTTAGTGTTGAGACTGAACTCGAGTACGTGAATTTTACTTTAGCGTGCATCTGCCCTTGTCTTCTTTTTTTTAAGCTGAAAACCTTTTTATCCTTTTAGGTTTTTGTGTGTTTTATGTGCTTTTGAGTTTGATGTCATTGAAATGTTGCGTCCTTGTTGCGTCAAAAATCTTTCCAACAGCCCATCGTCGCAAGCGTGAAGAAAAGGTTTGACGGTTATAATGAATTTAGGTTATAATGAATTTAGGAGTGCAAGTGCTCTCTTCAGCACTCATATTGTGATTTTAAAATGAAGTGTGTATATGTGTGTCACAGTGGATCCCCCTACATAGTGGCTCCCTGTTGGCTTTCTAGCTAATGTGTTGTCTTTCTCTCTGTGTGTGTCTGTGTGTCTTTATGACTGGCTCTAAATGTGCCTGTTTCCCCCCAACTTTCATTTCTTATTATTCTCATGATCTTTTTTTTATTTATTTTGTTGCTTTTCATGTAACTTCTTTTTGTTTCTGCCTGTTTATTTCCATTTTGCACAAGTTCCTTCCCGCCTGTTTTGAATGTCTTTGCTTTTAATGTATGTTTGTGTGTGTCTGTCACACGTGTGTGTGCGTCTGGTCCTCGCCCGTCCTGGTCTGTCGCCGTCTCCATAATGTCCCCTCCTCCAGCCTTTGTGACTTTGCTGAACGGGGACCAGGCTCAGGATGCCATCCGCTCCCTCCATCACAGCACTGTCCGGGGACGCCTGATCAATGTCGCCCTGCAGCCCACCGACTCGCTGCTCTGCCTCACCAACCTGCCGCACACTTTCACCGCCCAGGAGTTGGAGGAGCTGGTGCGCACCTACGGGAACATCGAGCGCTCCTTCCTGGTGTTCAGCGAGCTGACCGGCCACTCCAAAGGTTATGGGTTCGTGGAATACATGAAGAAGGACTCGGCTTCACGGGCCCGTTCTGAGCTGCTGGGCCGTCCACTGGTACGTTCCAAGTGCACCCCGTTGTGGTTTTTTCCCCCCTCTTTTAACATGCAGTGGTTCACTTTGTGCAGGGTGATCGCTCGTTGATGGTGCAGTGGATGGATGTTAACCAGCTGAGCCAGGAGGAGAACCTGCACTCCAGGTGTCTGTGCATCAGCCAGCTGCCTCTGGACCTCTGTGACTCTGAGGAACTGACCCAGCTCTTCAGTGAAACCTACAAACCCGTCTTCTGCCAGGTGGGTGCGCTGGAAACTGATTCTCAGTCCATGTTTGCGGACAGGAAGTTCGATGACTGAAGCTTGGCAGGAGCCTTTTAGCTCACACGCCTCATAATTCACAAAAAGTGGGTGCACATAAACGTGGATGCCAGTTAAATCTCTTCCAGGAGATTACCAGCAGGTGAGAAGTGATGATGTATTATTCAGGGCTGTGCATGCTGATTGGTTGCTATGGTGAAAGATAGCCGCTGTGATATCAGCCCCACCCTGCTCACACTGCTCCGCTGCTTGTTTTGTGTGTGTGAGTGTAGTTTTCTTCACTTGTTACACACCAGCCTGCGCCACGTCCACTCCACCCCCACAGGCCCATTTACACTCTCTCATCTGGTGCTTTTCCAGTTTTAGCTCCACCCCTCAGCCCCGCGCCCACTTAAAAATCAATACACCCACATCCTCCCGGTCCCCTGATGCTTTGTGGGTGTTTCGCTCACGTTGCTTCACTGTTGCAGAGCTAGCGGACATTGACATGTGGTTCAGTGTGCTATAAAGCGCCCTACAGTAGGTTCTGTTACTTTACTGTGGAAAAAGGTGTACTATATACAGCCAAGTACATCAATATTTACTTGCAGGTATTTTGAGTTTGTTCTGTTTAAAAAACAGGCCAGGTGGGACCTATTTGTGTATTTGCTCCACGAAGAAGAAGCACATTTCTCTGTAGTTTCATCAGTTAGGACTCATTCCTTTTTTTCCTTTCCTTTCCCATAATTTTGATAATTATGCTGTTCTAGCTTATGAAAAGTCCTGAAACGCATAAAACAACCTGACATGTAATATAGTCCTGATTTTTTGGAATGATCTGTTTATTTCAAAGGCAGAAGATACAGCTATTGAGCAACCATGAAAGAGAGAAGCAGGAAGAAGTATTTCTTACATAAATCCTCCCTCCTTTGGGCACGGGGCACAATGTCGCCACTTCTCCTCTGATCAGAGTGCACTTACCTTGTGGCCTTGGCCCTCAGTGATGTTATTTTTCTACTAAAGGGCCCTCAAGGCAGTACTTTATCTTGAGGCAGCCAGGAGAGGAGGAGGAGGGTGGGAGGAGACGAGAAGAAACGTCGACCGCATTAGATGGAAAGACAGCAGGAAAGAGACAGGAAGGAGGGTTGGACGCCAGTGCTGAGAATGCCAGACCTATTAGAGGAGGGATGGAGTGAGGGAGGAGGGCACCGTCGCTGTCAGGCTTTAAAAAATCAAAGAGGGAGGGAGGGAGAGATGTCGGGCTGAAGTCAGCTGGTAACGAGAGGCAGACTGTCAGCAAGCTTCCTGGTCATTTGCATCTCTAAATGTCGTAACATTGCCCGAGAGTCAAAGTAATACAGTAATAATTACCACGGAGGGGCGCAGGAGGTCGGCACTTTAACGGTGACAGTCGGGAGTAATGGCCGAGGGTGCAGGAGTCGACTGGGAGATGGTGTCTGCCTCAACTGGGCTGCACTACAGGGACCTACGGCACGTCCAGGGTACGGTTCCTGCCCCCGGGGCGTTTATGGCCGGTTGCTTAAGTGGAACCTGTCACCAGCCTGAGTGCGCAGCACGGCCGAGTCAAATATTACAAACTCGAGGGCGTTGAACACCCACCAGCCGTTAAAACCACTGGACCACATCTCTACGTTACACCAGCGTACACGCGGCTGCAGAGTCAGCTGGGAAAATGTAGCTTTGTAAGGATTTCTGATCATTTTCATTGTTCTTAATATTCTTTTCTGGTTCGAAAATAAAGATTAAAGTTGTTTTTCAAGCTTCGGTGACGTGACTCATCACGTATCCTCATCACAGACAGCTGTGACGGGCCTGTCGTGACCTCATCACACTTTTCAGACAGCTGATGTGGCCACACACACACACACACACACACACACGCACGTGCACACACTGACAGTCTAACGGCGGCTGGAGACCCTGACTCAAGGGTCAGGGGCTGTCAGACACGCTGAGCTAGCCTAGCATCTTTGTCTTTATGCACACACTTGTGCTTGGACTTGTGTATCATGATGGACAAAATAATTGCAGTAAATTACACCTTCATTTCCCAAAAATGACCTTTGATTTAAGCTTTGTCAGGGGCGCTGTGATACAGACTTTATGCCTTCTGTGTCATTAGCCTTTTGCAGCTGCTGTATTTTTACACCGCTTCTGTTTACGTTTAAGATTCAAGATTACTTTATTGATCCCCGCAGGGAAATTATCTGCTGGATTAGAGAGGAAAATTGCATCTGTTCCATTGTTTTTGCCGGATGAGTCCTCTGTCCTCCGGAGGGAACTGGGCAGCAGCTGTTATTTACAAAACTCACATTTGTACTTTGTTTTTACCTGACTGAACAGCCAGAGCTGGACATAGGCATATGAGCACACACACACACACACACACACACACAGTTATTCTGCGTTTCCCCCAAACTCTGGGCCGGGATTAGGATTGGGTGTGGTGGACCCATTGACTGGAGCCGAGCTGTAAGCGGAAGGACCAGCACTTTTGGTTTTTGGTCGTTAGCTGAAATCGAATGGAGGGCCTTGATTGGTCGTCCCTCATTACAGGTGCGTTGTCATCGATACGCCGCCTGTTAGGATTAAACCATTACCGATAAGTGACAGTGGAGGCTTTGCCGGGTGCAGCACATCGGGTTTTTTTCTCCATCCCTTTATTCTCTCTCTTTTGCGCTCCATCAAAGCCTCTCTTTTCTCTGAGGTAGAGCGGTTCAGGTCGTTTCCATACGGCTTTTTTTAATGTATGCAGATGATAATAGCCTTTCGACCAACTCCCCCACACATACATTTCCCTTTCATCGTTTCCTCTGTCTTTCCATTCTCCCTCTCTTCCAACCGGAGGGAGCAGTAAACAAATGAGTGGAGAGGTGGATGGATGGATGTATTATAGAAATGAAATCAGAATAATTTTGCTACTCTGGAGAAAAATCGCTTCTGTTCAGGTCTAAAGGAAGACAGCAGAGTTTTGATATTGGATCATTAACTGTACCTGCTTTATCCACACATGGGTCACAGGGGTCCTCTGGAGCCTGTCCCAGCTGTCAAGGGCCGAGAGGCAGAATACACCCTGGCTAACAGACACAGACATTCACACTCACACTCGCACCTACGGCCAAGTTAGACTGATCAATTCACCCGACAGACATGTCTTTGGACTGTGGGAGGAACCCGGAGTGGCCTGAGAAAACCCACGCATGACCATAATGTTGCCCTTTTAAAACACGGCATATATATTTGCAGTCTCTTTATGCATCTTCCACTCATGGCTCACTTTGCTGCTCATGCAGATGAGGAGAAAACCACGATTGAAAAGTAACATGAATCAACCGGTCTGTAACTGACTTCAGCTCAGAGTGCATGATAATAGTTTACGTGGTGTCTTTTTAACCATGAACCATTAGCTTTTAGCCGCTGTCATCATCCAAAGTCATCCATTAGCTTTAAGCTATTAGCCTGCCTGCATTATTCAGCTGTTTGACACATGAATGACTGAACTTTCTCCACACAACATTGATTTTCTTTAAAATGATCAGTTCCTGTAGTTTTCAGCTAGATTCAGTCTTTTTTTTTTTGGTGGTGGGGTTGCTGTCTTGTCTTCTAATACTTCACTGTAACACCTTCTTGACCTGAGCATGTTCGGGCTGGAGGTGTCGCGAGAACAGTCGGCGCGTGAGAAGAAACCAATTACTACCCCCGATGCTCTTCAAGTACATACAGATGTAAAAACCATTTTATCTTCCCTTCTTCCAGCTCGCTCAGGATGAAGGCAGTCCGGTCCGCGGCTTCGGCGTGGTGGAGTATGAGAGCGCGGAGCAGGCGGAGGCCGTGTTAATAGAGATGGACCGGACGCTGGTGGGCGGCCAGGAGGTCCGTCTGTCACTCTGCACCCCCGGCACCTCAGGGAGAAGCACCCTGGCCGCGCTCATCGCCGCCCAGGGTATGGTGAGTACGATGCTGTGGTCACATGACACGCAAGCGCCGACACGCACGCAGTCCAGCCGTAAATGTGAGAGAGCGACAGTGAATTTGCAGGAGCGCTGCAGCCGCGGCTGGAGAGCCTCCGAGAGCATCGTTACTGCAGCCGCGGTGGCTCCTGCATGTTCCTCATGTTCCTCATGTTCCTCATGTTCTGCCGGGTCTGTATTTGTGTGTATTTTCATACCCTCCACACGCTCTGCTGGGTTATTGTTATGTTGGCTCAGCTGTTTCAAGTCCCCCAGCACAGCTTACTGGTGCTGCTGGTTTGGAACTCCTTACTCTTACTCTTTTCTTCTTGGTTTCTTTCTTTCCTCCTGTCACAAGCTCTCGGTGGAGGATTGAACCTCAGTCTGGACCTGGAGTCTGTGGCTTCCTCTCTTTGATGCACTCCTCCTCCTCCTCCTCCTCCTCTCTGCAGTTCTTTTCTCCAGCTCATGAATCTGAACGTGAACACAGAGGACCAGATGGCTCCCCCCTCCCTTTTTCCTCACTCTCTGTCCCTCTTCCTTGCGCCATACTTCGCGCCCTCCCTCTTTCACAGCTTCCACGCCGCCCCGTGTGGGCGTGTGTCTGGATTCTGTGCCAGTAGCCAAACGGAGTGATGCGCGTTGACATCCAGAAAGAAAAGAAAATAGCAGATTTGTTCCCTTTTCTCACACACTATTTGCATTTATGCAGCTTCCTCTCCTCCCCTCCCCTCTTCTCTCCTCTCCTCTCCCCTCTTCTCTCCTCCTCTCCTCTCTCCTCTTCTCTCCTCCTCTCCTTTCCTCTTTCCCTCCCTCGCTGACAGCCTGCTGTCAATCACTGGCTCGCTGTCACAGACGCTCTCTCTCTTCAGGTTGTGACGGGGAGGAAACAAGCTTGAGGTGAGAGGCAGCTCAGGGCCAGAGGAGGAGGAGCTGTCACCGTTCGGTTATTTTAATGAGACGCGTCTGTGGGACCCGGTCAGAACCGAGGAGGAACCTCAAAAGGAACCCTAACCACTGTCTAACTCAATCCGATGATATTTTATTCAGTTGAAATGAGTTTCAGAGCTTGATGGCTGATTGAATTCTAATTTGGGAAGCAGCCTTGCAGGGAGTCGTCTGGTTAAAGGCGCAGGCTTATTTAGTTTCTGGAAATCCCGCTCAGGCCAAATAAGATCCAAACTTTGCTCAGAAGCAAATAAAAGACTCCAAACGAGTAGTTTGACATAAATGTGATTGGAAAAGACGGGATGTTTGGATGCCTGGCCAAGAATCAGTCTGCAGATTTAAGTCAGCTGGTTTTCATTTGTATTTGCGTTGATGGAATTTGCTTCACTTTTGAACGGAAATTTATGAATTAAATGTGTTGCAATTGGATTTTTAAGGTTATTCCTGAAAATTCTCCGTAGGTTGATTAAAGTAATCAGAAGGTGCAGTCGAATCTGCAAATGCCAGCCTGTAAATTGGCACCTGGCTGTGCTGGTGTGTGTGGTCACACATCCAGCTGCATCTCTGGCAAGAACATAAATGAAAACATTTTAAAGTAAATCTAGAGCTCTGCAACTTGATCTCTCCCCCCCCACAGCTTCGTTGGCAGCACTGGCAAACCCTGATGATGTAAACGGGTGTAATAATTCCTGTCAGCATCAGGGGCTCCTGGTGGCCAGATCAGGACGGGCGGCCTTTTCCCCTCTGACTGGTGTGTTTGTGATCCTCCAGATTCTGAGTAACAGGAAAGGTCTGCTACCTGAACCCAACCTCGCCCAGCTGCTGACCAGTATGACCAACCCTGCAGCCCTGCACATCCTCAGCAGACCGTACCACGCAGGCAAAAGAGGAGGTTTGCAAAAGCTGCTTTTGTCTTTTTAAGGCGATTCCTGTTTGAATGTGGTGAAGAGTAAACGCTCGAAGCGGTTTGCTGCAACAATTAAACTCTATTGTTATAGCGAGTTTTTGCAAATCCTGTCACGTTGATTGCAGCTGGTTCCGCCCACACACACACACACACACACACACAGATTTAAGAATCATTTTGAAGTGATTCAGCACTGGGACACATTTCCCTCCTTCTCGTTGGGCTTGAAGGATAATCCGAGTTCCAGCGTGCCGAGCCCGTCCCTGATTTGGGCTCTGTGGCGCGCTCATTTCATCACATCACTCCGTGGGCAGACGTGATGTGATGAGTAGCTAATCAGTTATTAAAATGAAACCATGTGACATTAGCAGAATAAATGAGAATAAGAGAGGTGGAAGAGCCAACATGTATGGTGAAAGTCCAAAATTAGCACCTTGATTAATGTTAAAGTTTCTACCTATTCTGGTAGCTACCATTAGCATTGACGTTTACATTTATAATATCAGCTCGTACTCACGTTATATATATATATATATATATATATATATATATATATATATATATATATATATATATATATATATATATATATTGTGAGGGATATGCATATATTTGAGCAGTATTTGTTCGAATTTCCTGCATCAACATGAGGCTGTGTGCCGAAACTGTCATGAGAGAATCTTTGCTCTGAGTTGGAGGGATATTCCTGCGTTTGTGTTTCACGTGTGTGTGTGTGTGTGTGTGTGTGTTGGCTCGCCTGCCTGATATAACGTGAGATAAATGCGCAGAGAGGAGCGCCGATCCACGCTTGTGTTGTTTGTTGGTGTTGCAGGGAAGTACGGGCGTCACAGCAGCCTGCCGTTCCTCAGACCTCCTCTCACCACAGCTCTCCTCACTCTGGGAAAAGCACAACAGGTCGGCTTGCCATCCGCATGCACGTGCGCCTTCATTAGCGCCATTTGAGGTGTTTTTTTTTTTCAGTATTATCCGTTTGCCTTGCAGAGTGCCATGCTCGGGAACGGGCTGGTGCTCCAGAACCTCCTGCACATGCAGCTGGCGCAACAGCAGCTCCTGCATATCAAAGACAAACGCCTCAGCAGCGTAAGAAATATCTGCAGTATGACCCTCAGATCCTGCCCGTGCTGCAGGCAGAGCTTCTCTTTTCTGATTCCTACCCGAGAATGAAAACATTCTCCTTAAATAACTTTTCCCTTTTGGCTTCACGCGACCCTCCTCCTCCTCCTCCTCCTCCTCTTCCTCTTCCTTCCTCCCTGCAGGTCTCCAGCCTGCTCGGGGACCCGTCCAGGCTGCTGGTGCAGAAAGCGTTGTCTCTGCGGCCTCCCGCCCTGCTGCAGCTGGGGAAGGGCCTCCTTGGAGACTCCCCGTCAGGTGAGCACAGCCATGAGCGTCAGCACCGCTGACGAGCGAAGACTAACGAGACCTGCGGAGTTTGCCACAGCCGTGTTAAAATACGCTGAAGGAAAAGTGGAATATTACCCGCTGCGTTCTGGGCTGTGGCAGGTTCTCATTAAACTTCTTATTGATTTTGGGTTTGATTTATAACCTCTGACATGATTTATGCCAAACTCAAATGTTAAAAGCTCATTATTTATCAAAAAATAAATGTTATATTTGTATGTGTTGCAACCATTATTTAAAGCCGAGGCTGCTGTCAGTTGAATGAAAAAAGGCAGTAAATATTTCATCTCCTGCAGATGACGTGACATTGGATGGCAGAAAAGGTTGTTTACTTTTGGTCTCTATAGCAACAGCACTGTAAATTCAATTCAACACAGGTAACATCTTCCTACTTATGTTTACAAGTTACTTCAATTTTTAAATTAAATTAGTTAAATCTTAGAAATGTAAAGTTACTGAAGGATTTTTTGTGTTTACGGCCTGTCGTAAATGGTAAAAGATTGTGTTCAAACACACAATTTAAAGGCCAACTGAGATTTATACATAAAAAAGGGTATAATAATATAATTGTGTCATCTTCCTGAAGACCTCTCAGCTGTAAGTTACTGTAAAACAAACAAAGAAGCCTTTTAGAATCACATTTCCAGATGAGAAAGCGGCTGCTCTTTTAAGTGGAAACAATAATTCACTAAAGGTTTGAACACTGTACAGTAAGTGTGTGTGTGTGTGTGTGTTTCAGTAATGCAAGGCTATTCTTGGTGAGCGTGTGTGTGTATTTTTAATAAACTCTGGGTGAGCCAGGCTCTACGTAAACATGATAAGTGATGATGCATGAGGCTGTTTTGAATATTGCAGCCGGCTCTGCAGAGTCAGTCGCTCTGAGCTCTCAGGGTTACAGCCTCAGTAATTAAAAAAAAAAAAAGGCCATTTCATGTTTTTCTGTGTCTCCTCTGCTCTCCTCCATTTCCCTTTCATTTCTTGCATCTTGTCTTTGTCATCTTCTGTAGACTTTCCCATTTTCTCTGACTTTAATTAGATTTTCTTTCCTTTTCTTTTGCTTTATTAAACAAGGCCTTCAAGGTACAAAGAATGTAAATAACACACAAAAAATGAATCATATTAAATGGAGAAAACAATGAAAAATAAAACTGATACGTTTAAAAGAGAAAAACAACCTCAGTATTTCTTGACTTTCTTAACTTGAATCCAGGATCTGGAGTGACTGTAGAAGAAGAATGTGTAAATTAAATGAAATCCCCTCTTGTTTTGTGGTTTTCCTCTCCTCGTTCAGAGCTGGGCTCAGAGTCGGCGCCGGCCTCTACCCACAATTCCTCAGTGGTGGTGTCCACAGCAGGCGTGCCGTACCTGCAGGCCTGCGCAGGAGCTGGAGCTGGAGAGCAGACCGCTGCCTCCGCGTCGGCTCCCTCCACCTCTTCCTCTTCTTCCTCCACCACCAGCTGTGACAGGCAGCCGGCTCCTCCCGGCACCATGGCGAGCTCTCACCCGCAGGGGCAGGCTTATCCCCTGGGCACGAGTCACTCCGGCCTGGGGCCGCCTCCCCCCAGCCCCGCAGGAGCGGTTTATCTGGCAGCAGCAGGGCAGCACAGCACCTCCGAGAGCAGCAGCCTGGCTAACATGGTGATCTACACACACACACACATACACACACACACAGAGCCTCTTAGCCCTCGTCCTCTGTGTCATTATCTTGGTGCATGACAGCGACTGCGCCCAAAGTAGTCGGGTGGAATTAAAAGCAGCTCCTGGGACGTGTTCTTCGGTACCTTCACAGAACCGTCGTTTATTCAGCTCTAGACATTTCCTGTTCCAGCTCTCACCGTCCTCGTGCTCATCACACACGGGCACAGAAACACCTGACAACAAGAAACTGGCCACATCCCTGTGTGAAACTCCCGTCGTTCCCTCTGGCGCCACCCATCGACCTGGCCATGGAGCGCAGAGGTTATCGCAGCGCTGCAGAGCTGAGGGGAGCACGTTCCAGTCTGAAGGCTCTTTAATGGGGGGGGGTGTAATTAACAGACTAAACTAAAAACAGTTTAGCCCGTCAGTCTCAGACAGAAGGCATTTGCAGGTTAGCCAACAGCCAGGAAGGTGGAGGGAGTTTACCCTGAAATCCAAACCCCACTTCCGGTAGCCGTTCACGTGCACAGGCTCCATCTCCCTGTTTTCTGCAGCAGTTTGTGCACGTGAGCGATGACTGATCTCTGGTGCTCTTTGTCTGTTTGTCACCCCCACCCGTAGGGAGGCAGTGGTCAGACCTCCCTGCTGGGTGATCCACCTAAAGAGGTCAGACTTCCCTCTAACCCGTACCTGAACCTGGCCAGCGTGATGCCTGGAGTGGTTCTTCAAGGTATCTGCTCTGACGTCCTCTGCAGAACGATTTCAAACTGTCTGATGAAGCAGTCGTGCAGCTCTTCGTCTTTTTTTTTTTTTTTATTTAATGAAATCTTGCTTCCTAGGATCGTTGGGGAATAAAGCCCAGGTGGGCCAGCCCGGCTCAGGGGTCTACGGCGCTTCAGCTGCTCCCGTCGCCTCCCAGAGCTCCGGCTCCTTCGCTCACAGTGCAGCAGCAACGAGCACAGCTCCGTACAGCGCCGATACCGCCGCCGATTACAGCCAGTACAGCCAGGCGTACACACAGGTACTGCACACACCCACGCAGAAACCGGTACCTCAACCCTCCACCCTGAACAAGTCATAAAAAACCTCCCTGGTGGGTGTTTGTCTGCACCGCTTCTTCGTTTTCCTCCTCCGTCACGTTGTTTCTCGGCCTGCAGCCTCGCCTCCCCGACAGCCGCTGACAGATCCCATATTTGCAGACGGATACAAACCCAATTTCAAATGATAATCACCATCCACTTTTCCAAACAAACAGATCTTGATTAGATAACGGATAAAACGGTCGCCTCCATTTGTCTGAGCCCGGGCGGGGGAAAACAGGATCGCAGGGAAGAATAGTTAATGAAAGACAAAGGAGGGAAATGATGAGGATTGATGTGGATTCCCTGGACTCTCCCTCCTGATGTCTGCTTGTGTTTATGTGCTGCAGGAGGCCATGCAGCAGTGGTACCACCATTACCAGGCAGCACAAGCTCACACCTACGGCGCTGCTGCTCCACAGGACGGCACGGCCACCGACTACAGCAAGGAGCACGCCCAGGTACAAGCTAGCTGCTCACTTCACTTACCTTCAATGTCAGTCTTGAAATCCTCCAAGGCGCTCGGCACCGTACTGTCACAGAGATGTGGTGATTTCTGCATTCTGCTGCATTCAGCCTGATCTCAGGTGTGTGTGAGGTCAAACTTTGTGGTTATTAAACCTTTACATTTGTTTCTAAGGTACATCTAGTTCGGAAAAAAAGCTTCCAAATCATAACCAAGTGCAGCCTGTTATATTATTAACACATATGATAAAATATAGCCAACAATCTAATGTTTACATGGCTCACTGTTATCTTGTGTTTCAGGCGCCACCTGTGTCGACATATGGGGATTACAGCTCCTACATGCAGGCGGTTACCCAGTATTACTCCCAGCCTGCAACAGCCAGCCAGGCCTATGCCAGCAAGGTACCCCCCCCCCCCCCACACACACACACACACACACACACACACACACACACACACATGCACAGAGAGGTCTAAAATCAAAGCTGTTCCTGCTGTCTCATCTTGTCCTTCAGTCCAGATTAAAGAGCGTCTGCCAGTGTTTTTATTTTTTATTTTTTTATTCACATTCTCATCTTTTAAAGGGACAGGATTGAGACTATTGATCACTGGCTCAGGTTCTGGCAGGAACAGGGCAACTGTCCTGAGATCAGCCTCCATACTGCCTGCTAATAATAATAATCCTGCACAAACACGGGCTTTTCCAGATTTGTCAGACACTTGTCTGTGATTCCTGCTTCATGCTGGTATTTAGAAGCATGTTTGCCTCTGTTTATTTGGACTGAGTAACCTGTCTGTGAGACACCGATACCCCTGTTAGTAGCTACGCATCATTCGCCTCCTGGCAGCTGATAGCATACATGTCAACACGCCGCGGGCCATCGATCTCGCTGTGACAGAGTTATGTTCTGCTCTGCTGAGCTTGCTCCTGGTGGAGTAACCGATATCTTGGAGAAAATGATAGGACGTGGTTTATTTTGGGCTTGAATTTGTCCTGAAAATACCTTCAACATGACAGTGCAGCATTTAGTTTTGGCTGATTGTCCCCAGTTGAGGCTGGTGGCGAAGGAACGATCCCTTGCAGCTCACGGTGGCCACTAGGGGGCAGCGTGCACAACAATGACGATATTAATTCCACCTAAACTCAGCTAGATTTCCCACTTGAAGCTTGTCAAAGTTGATCTCTGAAAAAACCCTTTACTGTCACTATATTATGATCAGGATCCTTGATGTGTAATGTAGTTAGAATTCATTTCTTTGGCCCAGATACAGCAAACTGACTGAAGTGTGTGTTGTTTCCAGGACGCAGACGTGTGTAAGCCTCTCGGCGTCTCCCTGCACACAGTCAGTAACGGCGCTGCGCCTCCGCCGGCCGTCCTCCCGGCTGCCGCCGTGCTCCCGGCCTACAGCACCCTGCCTTTAATGCCCGGCTTCCTCGGGGCGCCGCACCCAGCTGCTGTCACGCCAAGCCCGGTCACGCACACACACGCGGCCACGCCTGACTGGAACACCTACTACTACGTGAGCAGGACGTTTTTCCTCCTACAAAAAGCTTTTGTGTTGTTTTTATTTTTGGACGTTTGTCTCCAGTGAATGCACACAGAAATCCAAACATTTCATTTTATGGCTCATTTATTACCTCTGATATTGTGGGAGAGTCAGCTGTTGACTCTGTAGACCTGCAGAGAATTCATGTATTTGAAATTAAACCTGAAAACGGATTATCTGTTACTGGCTGGAGTCAGCCACCATTCACCCCAAAACAACATCAATATTAGTAGAAACTCTCATCTTTATCTCTAGTGTTTAGGGAAAACTAGGTCCTAGCCACTGGCTTGTTTTGTTCTCACCGCTTCTCAGTAAAACCCCCCAACAAAGGAAGTCTTGTCAGTAAAGTGATGTTTAATATTTCTGCTTTTGTGTCTAGTACCAGCAGTAACGTTCAATAAGTCATTTTTTTCCAGTGTTAAAACTTAAAACCTTGATGTTCTTCAGTGCCTGAAGCTTTTCCTGTAGTGTCAGATGCTGAAGGGGATTAACGTCTTCTCACCCGTCTCATCAGAACCAAACTCGGGGCCATAAGAGGGAGTACCCGCAGCTGGCGGTGCAGGAGGTGACTCCATCAGATGGCGCCTACATCGGGCAGCATTCCCAGGGTCTGGGAGGGCAGTACGCCGACTACTTCAAAAGGAAGAGGCTCTAGTATGAACCAAAACCCCCGAAAGCATAAAGTTTATGGAAGAAGGCAGCCCCCACCCCCACTCCCTCACAGCTCCCTCTAGTGGCCTTTCTGTGGAAGCCATCTTGCATCCTTATTGAATGTAGGGCTGCAAATGGCTCAGGTGAAAGTAAGCCATAGCGCTCTTCGATTTCATCACTTAACACACCCACACCCATACACACACACATGTTGTTGCTTTTGTCCTGTTTAAGCCTTAACTCTTTAACCTGTCTTTGTTCTGAGTGTCTTTAAAGAATATTATCTTGTACATTTTCTGATATAATGATATAATGTCAAACGTATGTAAAAGCTGCTTTTGTAAGTGCAGCGAGGTGAGCTACAGTACCTGCCCAGTGTCACAACAAAGTATATCTGCTGTCACACACTCAGATCTTTGATTAGCCAGACTGATGTGCGTTTGTTCTCTCCTGGGTCCTTTTTCCTTTTATTTCTTTTGTATCTCGCTGGGCAAAATTAGAGAGAGAGAGAGAGAGTGTGTGTGTGTGTGTGTGTGTGTGTGTGTGTGTGTGTGTGTGTGTTTATGGGTGCTGATAATGCTGTTTCTGTAGGAAGTGTCAGCCATTTCGATCCCAACCTTTGGGAATACATCAGGAAAACAAAAGAAAGCATCAAAGGGCCTGAGCCGATCACGGCCGTGATTGTGATGACATACAAAAGCTTCCCTTTGTTAACGGACCTTTCATCCTAATAACAGGCAGAAAATAATAAGCTGGTGTAAATACAGTGTGATACATGCTATATAAAGCCATGTGTAACAGACAGTAACATATTTAATGGACATTTTCTGGCTCATTTATGAGCAAATTGTGTGATGTGAATTAAAGAAAAGGGTTCTTTTTTTCAACATATATTAGTGTCTCTGTATAATAATATTCTTTGGCAATTTGGATCATTTATTATCACTGAATCTGCTTTTTTCCATTTAAACCAAATAATAGTACAGTCTCTTCACCGTGATGTATATTCTTTATTTATTTTTTTTGATGAAGAGCTGATGGGACTGTCACAGGCTTTACTTTCATTTCCAGTTACCATGACAACATAAATGTTTTATGCTGGATCCTATCACTGCATACTTAGCTTGCATACAAAGCACAGCATGCTGTTTTTGTGCGTCAGACTCCGATTACTTTTGTTAATGCGTCAGTTCAGACCTTTGGCCCATGTATCAGGCCTATGTGCGCTCTGTCGTCGAAGCTGGTAGAATTTCTGCACTTTAATATTTTTAGGTGATATTAACATTTATATTTGCAGAGCTAGTTCCTTTCGGCTGTTATCACCACGGAACTGCCAAAATTTTCTTTATTCCATGTGGGGAAAACGGGCTTTCAATTGGTTTTTTAAATGATTCAGTCATTTTTTTATTGTTATTTCTATCCTAACATTATATTATTCATATCAAGAGGGTTTGTTATGTGTGTTAAATAAACTGGCAATAACTACTACAGGTGTTTGACTTCTTTAGGAAGGATGAAGATCACAAAGTAATATTTTCTTGCGTAAATGCCACAAGAACTGTAGTAACACACAGGTCACACACTGTGAAACATCAGGGGAGATCAGATCAAGGGGTCAGTTTTGATGTTTACAGGCAGCGGTGTGTTCTCATGTATAAATGTATGTATAAATCTATAGTTAAGTCATCACGGGAACCCTGGCTTTCATAGCTGTGTTGCCTTATCGCTCCATCTGAACTTTGTATGCTGTCTGAGTTTTGAATTTTGAATTAGCAGATTAAACATCTGAGGAAAAAACAGGACATCCAGTTCAACAGCCTGCCACTCCTATTACACATGAGCGTTCCAGAGTCAGCGATTACCATCGATTTTCTCTTTTTTGGTGACATATCTCAGACTCTTTGACACGTGACATTTTCAGAGGCCAGTTTAAATGTCAGAATTTGTTCTTTTTTGTTACTAAATTGCATTTGAAGCAAAAAAACATAATGTACTAAGTGGTTGCAGGCAAGGACACGCATGAGAAATGACAGTGTCTTTGTGTGTGTGTGTTATAAGCTGAGGTAGTGAGCTGCTCATCTTTTTTGTTCTCCAGTCTGCCATGTTGCATTCAGGTGCTTCAGTGAATGTGGGTTTTGTGGTGTTAAGCCAGTGTTAACCTGTGTGTTGCCTCAAAACAATTTAAAGTTCATTTGTCTGTGTCACATTCAAACAGAAGACATGGGGAATTGATTTACTATTGATTTTGCTTCGGGTACATTTTTTTCTCCCAAAAGATTTCTTTAAAGATTAAGATTTTACATTTCGCTATACAGTATGTTTGGTAATTTGTGTCATAACTTTGTTTATTAGTTGATTTTTACTGGAAAATGAGAGAGGAAACACAGAGAAGATGCCAGTGTAATTCCAGGTACCTGCTCCTGTTTTATCCCACAGTAAAGAAAACAAAAGCACACCGGGTTTACTAGAGTTAGAGAATTTGCATTATTCATTTATCTAGTTACAGATATTTGTGGTTGAGATTAAAACTTGCACCTTTTGTTTTATGTTGTTTGTCATCAGGCTGCAACGCAAGTGTTTTGCAGGTTATGAAAGCAAATTTAAAAAAAAAAACCTATATTAAACCAGCTGTCTATCAGCGCTTCAGTACCGCTGTACCAGAACAAAACACCCACCGGAACTAATAATTGCCGATCCTATCCTGACCGGAAGGATTATGGAGTGACGCAGATTAATTGGACTAATGGAAATTTTTGTTCCTGACTTTTGTAAACGCCAATTTACGTAGAAGATAAGACTTGCAGTCTTTTGATAAGCACTTCTGTTGTTAGATTTTTGTTCACAGTATCAATGGTGAAGTTGATGATTCGTTTTTACTCTGTCGAATGCCTGAAAAATGTCCATTGTTGCTTGGATGTTACTCAAAACTTCAGCCGTTTGGTGGTTGTATTGTGTTTTGCATATAAGCTGCTCAGTAGTGTTTGTGAGGTGTGATTTTGTGTGTACTGTAACGATAACCGTGACCATAAGTCATTATCGAGGAACCATTTAAGGTTTTTTTGATCTCAGGTCTCTCTTGCGACGTGATGACGCTCATAACTATGAGCTTTGTGTTGGCGCCATCTGCTGTTCGTTCAGCGATATTACAGCATATCAAGCAGCCATGAATATCGAGTCAAAATCAATATTTCTTTAGGAATTAATCGATCAACAAATGTATATTATTCCAAGGGTCTTATTAATTGACAAATTGAATTGTAAAGACCTCTCTGGTAGGCAGGATTACTGCAACAGCGAGTGAATTTGTGAGAGTTTAATCCGTCATCGCGCAGTCGGCTTTAAAACGGCCGCATGTAGTTTGATTTTTTCATCATTTGTTTTTTTAGAATGATCATCCATTTCCAGGCTCAAAATCGCCCAGTAAATTTAAAGGTGCTTTTAAGTTGTTTTGTCGAGATTTACTAATCTCAGAGTTCAGTAAATTGTCCCCTGACTTCTGGAAACATTTCCCCCTTAAATTAACTCACTTTGTGGAACAAACAAATTTCCTTTTTTATTTAAGGTGAGTGATGTTTGGGTAAATTGATATACACTAACTAGGTAAATAAGTTGTTTTCTGTGTATGAAAAATACTTCGTAATTGTGTTTTGGATCTGGAGAAACTGGAGCCAGTCCCACTGGTTTCAGACTGTGGTGATACAAGGAGACACTTTTTGCCACATCTGTCAGATTTTTTTTTTTTTTTAACTTCCTCACATCTAACTTTTTGTGCATTTACTAAATAATTACCATTTTTTTAATACTGAAAATAGATTTCTAGGCCTTGGCTTACATTTACTTCTATGTACATAAAATAGACTTAAACTGCCTTCTAATTAGAACAATAGTAGTTGTGTGTTAGCGTTTATGTGTGTTGGGGATTGTTGTGAGGTCGTGTTGGTGGAGAAAATGTCAGCTCATGTTTTTATGAATTTTTTCTGTGCCTCTGTGGTGTTCTGTGATGATTGTACACGAAGGGGTCTGCTTCTCTGACCTTCAAGCACAAAGACTCAGATACACACACACACGCTGTGAATGCTCCTGGTGAGCCAGCTGCAGTTTGCATCTTCATGACTGTTGCAGTTTCGGTGTGAAAGCAGCTTCGTGTTGGTCCGTCTGTCTGATGTTGCTGCCACTGAAGTTCTTCTATTTGCTTTGCAACAGGATCCGAAGGCTCGTCTGTGGTGGTTGTGTGTGGTGACATTGCCAACAGACCTCTGGATCTGTCTCTCCACATCCATCACAACACACGTGTGTGTAGCTGTTTTACAGTGTTCAGGCTGGATTTGCTGTCGTGACTGAGTGTGCGTGTTGATTCCAGAGCTTTTCCGTAGATAGAGATCTGCTGTGATTTCGGCTTCCCAGGTATTTTTTTTCTTTGAAATATAATGTAGATTTTGCAGAAATTTTATATCACACTGCTGTGATTTTACTGTGAATAAGGTATTTCTAGAACAGTTTACGCATGCCCACTTACAAATGTAAGAAAACATTTGGACTGACACAAACATTAAACGATTACTTTATTATTTAAAATTGGTATTTATGGTTTTCCTTTCCAGGTTATAATTTCTCTATTGTTGAAAAATATTTTTTTTTTGGTCTGATTTTGAGCAGAAGGAATTTTAATTTTAAATTTCTAAATGAAAATTGACGAGACCAAACTTCATTTTTTTCTGACTTTTTTGACGATTAAAGCAGCAGCTGAATTAAACAGATTTGACTTGATCTGATCTCAGAACAGCTGAGAAACAAGCAAAATCCCTCTGCTCAAACTCTTGCGTGTACAGATTAAATACAGATAACTGTGGCATAATGTATCATTTAAAAGGCGAGCAAACAGGTACAGTAAAAACAAAATACACGTCATTGTGAAAGTTTCATGTCCATAAAATAAACATATCTAGCATACCATGTGAGTAATCCACCGGTTCCTCAAAACCATCATCCAACAATAAACCGTCTTTTTTCCATTATGTGGGACAGTGAGTATAGAAAGATACATACTGATGCTGCTTTATGTCTCTGAGGTCTTAACTCATTTTAACCATATTTGGTGCAACTAGTCGGGCCCTATTTTTAAGTGACTGCGTTATTAATGGGAAATCTACATACTTAGACAATTTATCCTCAGAGAAAACGCCCGTTAAAAAGCCTTCGGTGTCTGTGATAATGCCCATGTTGAATTCATCCACTCTGGGTGTGAAAACACTGTTCTTTTACTTTTATGCTTTCCAACTTTTCCAACTTCCTAAAGCCTCTGAATAAGCCCAACTGCCTTAGTGATTTTTCAGAATGCAGACAGCTAAATATGTAAGTCAGAGTAAATACAGACAGCCTAGAAGATTCAACACCACTGATTTGTTCATCCTCAAATTTGACTGTTGGACTAAAGTCTTCGTGTCAGAGTCAGGGTGTGGTGGAGCACGAGTGTGTGAAGCTGCAGGACAATCTCTCACTGCTGCTGAGCATTCCCCAAGTACGACTTTAATTCCCAGGCCTTTAAAGTTCGTGTGGTTGTGGCTGGAACTGTTGCTGCATGGTGCTCAGCTCCTTGATCAGGGCTGTGAAGGTGATTCTCCTCTCGGGCTTTTGGTCCCAGCACCTGCGCATCAGCTCATAAACCTACCAAGGAGGAAACGTGGAATGACTGTTCAAATCAGGAGATTTTGTTTGTCTTATGCTAAATCCCCAGAAAGCTATTAAATGTGATGTGTTTGTATTATATAAGAAGGAGCTTCTTACAGGCTCAGGACAGCTGTCAGGACGGGGCAGCCTCCTCCCTTCATTCAACATCTTCACCAGACGCATGACCGTCATCTGACCCTGAGTCCTGCCGATCATGTCCAGGAAACACTGCACGGGCAGAACCAACCTGACTCATTAGCACGCACCAAGGTACAGCACACGTGAAGATAATTCACTCTCGTCAGCTTCTGTCGCATCAGTTTAGCTGCAGCTGAGGATCTTGATTATAAACGTTATTCTCATAAAAGAACGTAACTTTTTTCTTCTCAGATGTGTAGCATTTGCCTTATTGTGCATTATTGTTACAATGTTTCCTAATACAGGGTGAGAGCGTGACCCAGCCCCACTGACCGTCATGGGACTCTTGGAGGAGTCACAGTAGGTGATGAGTTCATACAGCGTCACTCCAAAAGACCAAACATCTGAAGCCAGATAGAACTTGCACTGAGTCAGACACTCCGGTGCGTACCTGGAACACAGAGACATTTTCACTCTGAAACCAGCACCAACAGTAAAGGAACGGCGTTGAAACAAATCCTGCGTTTCACAGTTGCATCCGAGGAAATGTTATCCGAACTCCAGCTCCTTCCTGTCTCCCGACCTACCAGAAAACAGGGCTGTCGTTCTCATCTTTGACGGTGTAATATCCCTCGTTGTCTTTGATGCTCTTGGTGAGGCCAAAATCTCCGATCTTTACCGTTCTCTCATTTTCTACCAGCACGTTGCGGGCGGCCAGGTCCCGGTGGATGTAGTTCTTAGAGCCCAGATATTCCATTCCCTAAACAACAATAGTAATAAAAAGGATTAAACATTTCCCACCAACACCAATAAAATCTCTTATAAAACAAAAATATCCCAGTATCTGGAGCTTCATATGGTCACATATATTCAAGTTTTATCCGTCAATATTTACCAAACCCAGATGAAACCGTGTGAACTGGTCTGACACAGCAACAAAACAGGAGGAATGAGGAACAGTCAGCTGTTGACTACCGATTTTCCTATGAGCTTTTATGTGCCAACTGTTCCTGATTCCACGAACATCAAGCACTCAAGGGCTTGTAGATTTAGTGTTTTTTATGGCTTGTAAACGCTTGATGGCTGATCCTGTGAGAGTTTGAGGCGTCTAAGAGTAAGAGCTGTTTAATGAATCAGCACCATATTGTCATCCGCCATGAGGAAAAGACGAACCTTACCTTGCATATCTGAACAGAGTAGCTGAGCAGAGTGGCCAGGCTGGTGTCTTTCTTATGTCTGGGCAGATAGTCCTTCAAACTGCCCAGTGGAACATACTCCATGATCAGCTTGAAAGCCTGACCGCCTGCTTAGACGGATGTAGATGTAAAACACAGTCAGAATGACAGATTCATCAACAGACACTGTGCTTCCATACACACGAAGCTTACCTTCTTCTTGGCAGATGCCCTTGTATTTGACGATGTTTTCGTGGAAGAGCGCCTTCAGGATGTCTATCTCACGTGAGAGGTTGGTGCTCTGCTCCTCCTGGTTCTCGGGCTTTAGGGACTTCACTGCCACCAGCTCACCCGTCTTATCTCCTCGAGGGTCGTAACGGCACAACTCCACCTTTCCAAAGTGTCCCTGCGTAAGAACAGTATCGTTTAAACAATGATTTGTTCTACTTTTCATGCTTCAGGTACTTTCCATACAGATTCACAAAAACTAATTTACCATAATAGATGGAAATACATATTTTATTCTTATTATCTGCAAGGACTGATGTGCAGAGAAAGAGGTAAAAAGCATGAGTAGTAGAAGGCCGCACCTCTCCTAGATCTCGAACCTTCTTGAGGAATCTCTTTTCAAACACAGTTGGGTCCACCTCTGCAGTAGGTTTGGGTTTGATGGATGGATCTGAGGAATGCAAACATGTTGGGATACACACATCTTTTCTACAACCACATGAATCTGTTACAGGAAGACTTGTGGTTTAAGAAAAAAAAATTTCTTACAGTTTAGTTTAAAAACAATTTACGGTTATTGCTCAATATTAATTTTAAATGAATTATAGTGTGTCTGTGGACTTTGTTACTGCAGTAACGTATTATGGCCAGCAGGTGGAAGAGTCCAGCAGATGGGCCACATCTGTACAAGGCTGTGTTGTGAGAGAGAAACATGCTAAATATTATGATAATATTTGTTAACAGCCCTCCCATGTTGTTTATTCTGTGGCAAAAACACACAAGTGCAGTAACTCCTTAGATACACATACAAAATAGTTGCCATGGCTGCAGTGTCCCAGACCTTAAGCAAAAAAAAAAAAAAATCCAAGTTACTCTTTTCTCCAAGCATGTCTATGTCGCGGACGATAGCCCTGAAGAAGGGTCTCTTCTTGGGGTCATAGTTCATGCAGTGGGTCATCAGTTCGGCCAGTTCTTTGCAGTCTGGCGTGGCAAGTTGGCACTCAGTTTCATAAAACCTCTCCTTCTGCTCAAAATAAAGATATGCAATTACCAACGTGTGCAGCAGGAAATTAATTAGGAAAAAGATATCAAAACTTCAGTGATCGATTATATTTGCGCCCCAAACCTCTGTAAGTTTCTTCTCTTTGAGTGGGACCTCGCCATCGTAGCAGATCTCCCACAGGGTGGTACCAAAGCCCCACTTGTCAGCTGCAACGCTCAGGGCCGACATATTCTTCACACACTCTGGAGCGATCCATGGGATACGATGCACACACTCTGCATAAGCAAAAAAAAAAAAAAAAAGGAAGGTGACGAAAAGCAAAATGCAGTGGTTACTGCTGGGAAGAGGGAAACGCCCAGTTTTTTTTGACAGCTTTATCCCCTCTACATTCAATCACTGCTATAGAGAAATATATCAGTGTGTAAACTATGGGGACAGAGAAAATATTAAGAGTTCTGGGAACAGAAGCGAGGGACATCCCCAAGAGATGTGACGACGGACATTTCAGCCTCTGGTTTGCTGATCCATATGTGCATCAACGCTGTTCTGTCACACTCCTTTTAGCTGTTACAGACAAACAGAAATATGAGGCCATCATTTGAGGGGAATTGTGCAATACGAGAAAGAGGCTGGTTGTGCCATTTCAATTCCCTGAAGTCAGATTTGATTTTTAAATAATCTCTCAGAGAGGAAGAAAGCCGAATATGTAGAGGTTGTCTGATAAACTATCCTCTTGACTGCTATGTGATCAGAAACACCTAATTTCTAATATTCTAATTTGATAAAATGGGATTGCACAGAAGACTAGACAGAGGACAAAACAGAAATATGACCCAGACACTTGACTGGAGTTGGGGAGGGTAAATGAAAGTAGAAGTAACAAAAAATTTCCAAGGAACTACTTGGTGATCATTTAGGTTTCATTTTTACTCCCTCACCATGTGACAGGAGTTTTTACCCACCCTCCCTTGTGAGGACTGTAATAGGAATTCCTGGGTCGCTGAGCTTGATGAAAGGCCCTCCTTCATCGATACCCATCCCATCTCTGGCCAACAGAATGTTCTTGGCACAAACAAAGCCATGGACCAGCTTTTTGTCCTCCTAAAACATCCATGCATGGGACAACAATGTTAATAAATGATGTTAATAGAACTGAGCTATTATGGTGAATATTTGAATCTGCTTTCATTTGTATAGATTGCGTCTGTGTGGTTTACCAACTCACCAAATAGCTGAGAGCTGAAGCCAGCTGTTTGGCCACCTGGAACTTCCAGGGGATGCTTAAAGGGTTCTGTTGTCTCCTCATAAATACATCAAGTGGTCCTAGTTGGACAAACTCCTCAACCATGATATCTGTTCCACACAGAGCACAAGATTTTGTCAAACACGTTCCACACTGTCCGTCACACCAGACGGATGCCAAGTCCTCCACATCTACTTACTCTCCTGATGGTGGACACAAACTCCGTACAACAGCACTATGTGTTTGTGGGACACCTGTCGCATCATACTGGCCGTTTCAAAGAAAGCCTGCCGACAATAAAAAGAGCCGTGAAACATGATGCTGGTCTAGTGCTCAAATTAGAAGCTGTGTTATTAATGTTGATTAAAAAACAAAAAAAAAAAAAAAAAGTATAAAAATAACGTATAAAACGTATAAAAATAAGACGGAGCTGAGTGTTCCTCTCACCAAAGAGATGTCCCTGTGTCCATAACTCAGCAACTTCAGGACCACTTTGACTTCCTGGAAGGAGGAGTAGCCTGCATCTTCATCCTCTTCACTTTTAACCCTCAGCGTCCCAGAGTAAATATTGGTTCTTGTCCCTCGACCAAGGTGCTCCTCCTGGAAACAGCAGAGTGTTAAATAGAAGATCGTCCCAATAAATATGTCCCTGAAGCAAAATAAAATTAATTATAATTACAACTCAGAAATCAGTTTTAATTCCACCGTTATGTGTAAAATGTTTCTGTTCTGTTATAACCACTATAATCTAATAATCCAAGCAAACATACTCGCTCAGCAAATAAACATTAGTCATGATGATCAAGCATTAATATGTGTGCATCTGTATGTTCAGAATTTACAATGGCTTCTAAACGCAGTGCTCAGGACAACATAATGACACCAGGATAGTGTTACATCTACAGTGGCTGCATATCCCAGATATTCTAAGCTTGCATGAGAAACGGTACAAGTGGGAGATAGAACTGGAGACAGAGATAGAACTGGGAGGTTGTACCTGCTCAATATCCTCCTTGAGGATGCGATGGAAGCTGAGCTGACTATCTGGCATCGGCGATGGATGAGTGAGCACTCTGTCTTTAGTGACCACCAGCAGGTTAGAGATCTCTACAAGACAACAGGGCCATACTGGAGTTTTATATGAAGTTGGACACATACGGACACAATGACTTTAACAACAGTCAAAAAAAAGTTGTGCTCAATTTCAGCTCCTAGGAATGTCATGAATGTAATCTCGAGCATTCAGTGTGAAGGCAAAACTTTGCTTGCGAGTTGCGCCTGATAAAAACTCACTCAAACTCATTAAAGACACCAATGTGACATTGACGTAAATATGATGGGTGGGGTGAGATATTGATCTTGCAATATTAAAACTCCATGACATGTCTATTCGAGGGTCAGAGACGTATCATATGAAAAAAAAAAATCCAGTAGACTGTGTATGGTCCATGCACACCACCTCTGCTGACCTGTGGGGGCAGCAAAACGCAATTGCTGTATCTAGTCTACTGGACAAAGAAACACAACAACATGGGGGATGTGAGAGTCCTACTCGGTCTTACGTAATTTATTGTTTATTTTATTTTTTATATTGAGTTTGAAACTTGAGAAAGCTTATAAGATTAAAATATTTACAGTTTATTTGAAATGTAAAAACAAAACATTCAAAATGCGTAGGCATTGTTGACCAAGTCAAATAAAAGCATGGCTATTTTTCCAGTTATAATTTTTTGTCAGTGTTTTTCAAAATTCCATTCTTGCTAACCAAGTGTGGGAGAATAATGTCAAAATGTGTCTTTGAGATTAGGTTATGCATGTGTCGAAAGCAGTTACAAAAGCAGCAGGTTGTGGTTTAAGTGGGGACATGATATCTGCACTCCATCAGCATCACTCAAACATGTCCCAAGCAGTTTTTGGTTTAATGCTCGCTGTGTTTTCACTCTAATCCTACATATTACTTTGACAGTTGAGGATCTTTAATATGGGCACATTAGGTAACAGCAACCTCAGCCATATTCTGCATGACGTGGACACATCAGTGGATTAATGTTACTGATCTAATTACAGCGCTACAATATTTAAGGTTCCTCTTATGAACACAAAACTAGGGTGAAATATTTGCATATCATTATATCAACTGCAATATAGTGTCACCCTAAACAAACACAAACATAACACATCCATGCACATATGCATACACAGCTTCACTGTTCAGTCACTGAAGTAAACACAAGAGCTACTTTGACTCCGGAAACCCACATTTACAACTATTTTCCTTCCTGACACCATTGCACACCCAAACAGGCAAATTGCGTGCTTGCTTCCCTTACCCTCCGAGTCAGTCACAAACAGACTGTTTCTTTCAGCACTGTCAGTGCAATTAAAGCCCCATCCACCACAGAATCCATGTCTTCATTGATTTTGTGCTACAGCCAGACGCAATGTCATTTCTGTCTGCCAGTAAACAACAGTGCCGTGTACTAGGAACCTTAAAGGCATCAAAAAAGATCAGTAGAGGCTTCACATGAGACCATGTGTTATATATTATAGGTGATTAGATGATATATTTAAATAATGTTAAGATAATATCTTTAGGTGTCCTAGAAATATTTGATTAACAGCATATTTTATGTGCCAAATGAAAAAGGTGTAAGGTCATAAAAGTACATGTGTACATAGAAATATGTCAAATAATATTCTGCATTACTATGAAATGAAAAGAGATTATAGAAAAGACATAATCTGAAGGTACAATTAATTATCTGATCAATACATAATTATGATACAATATGTTTTTGGCCAACATCACCAAACATCAGCACTGACAGATGTTAAAGAGATTAAGAAACTTCTAAATAGTAAAAATACTGTAGATAAAACTCTAAATCTGTCATTGTGTGATCTCACTTTTCTAACTAGTTTTCAAAACCCAAACAGCATGATGAGGTCATTCCAAATGTAGCTTTTATCATATCTATCAAACTTTCTGTGACACTTTGCACGACAACAAGTTTAAATAGCTTCACTTCACAGTTTTTGCTTGTTATTTTCTGCTTGTGAGAGAAATTAGCTCACCTCTCGGCTGTGGAGGGCAGCAGCGGAGCAACTGGAAGTGGAGGTTATCGGTGCGAAGGCTTTGGCTCTCCAGGTGTTCGAGTAGCTCCGCTAAAGTGGGCCGAAATGTGTCCGTGCCATACAGGCGGAAGCCATCAGAGGACTCTTCGATTTGGAAGTTCTTGTACTGACGAACAGGCCGAGATTCCCTCAAGTCAATCTGAACAGAGAAAGAGGCGGTCTTAAATCCACACGGAAACAAAATAGCAAGCACGGACCAATCTAAGACTCAAAACCAAGAAGAAATGAATTAGCTTGGCTGATTTATCAGAATAAACCGCAAGTCTACCTCTGTGCAGACCACTGTAATGACGATGTACTGGAAGTCAGTGCAGCTCCAGCGCAAGATGTAGGTACCCTCTTCATTGCCCTCCTGGCGGAGCTTGTGGACAGCATAATCAGTGCTGAAAAACAATAAAAACAATAAATCAGTGCTGAAAAACAATAAATCAGCATTAAACAGCACAGAAAAATACCGAACTTCTCCTAAAGGCATGAAGGCATTTCTTTTGCTTCTCCTTATTTACCTGCTTCCCAAATATGTCGACAAGACGATTTTTCAAATGTCATTTAACATTATTATTTTATTAGCAATCACACACGCACACACACTTGCCAGTACAGACCTGATGGGCCCATGGCAGCTGTTACTGATGTTGCGCACCACTGAAGCAGGGGCCACGTCTTTGCACAGGTAATGATGGGCGTCCACTGTCAGCCGGAAATACCCATCAACAAGAGCTACAAAGGACAGAGACTCAGCCCTCGAAGCCATTTGCAATTCCTGATAAGAAAAAGGTACAAGAGAGAAAAAGTCATACTAATAGTAGAACACTCATACGGCTGTACAAATAAACGTGAGTTTACAGCTGGTAAAACACGTTTTTGAGAACGAAATCAGTTTTATTGATAAGCCCACCATCCCCATGTTGTCCTGTCTGTAGATGGTGACTGTTGTCTTGTCCTTGATAACAGCATGGGTGATCTCATGGAAGTCGCAGAACACCGCCCAGCCTTCAGTCTCCTCTTTCTTTCTGTCACTTTGCTGCTTCCCATCAACCTTGCTCTTCTTTGACTTGCTCTTGTCCTTAGAGACTATCAATGTCTGAAAGATATACAAGAAGAGCACTTATGAATTATCTGGAAAAATATTACATCAGCTGTTAATTATAAGGTTTTTTTGTTAAAAAAAAAAATAAACAAAGAATAAATGGACTAATTGTTTCTACTGAACTTCTTGCTCACGCACAGTTTCACTCACCATATCAGGTTTTTTCCTCCAAGAAATTCCAGTGGTGCCAGTCACCAGGACCTGCATGTCACGGCTTGTCTGTGTGCTCTGAGCCTGGCCCGTGTTTTGGCTGAAATACCCTAAAATCAAAATACACGTGTTAAACCACAATAATAATATGTGGGAGTGAAAAATGTTAAACGTTTGATTTGTCTGTTGTTCACTGGATTTATATTAACACACTGATTTAAAAGCAATTTATCCCTATAAACACTTGCTACTAAAATTTCAATAAAACCACAACTTTCCGTGAATCTTTTGCAGATGAACAGAAATCAGTTGAACAGAAATCTTACTATAGTATCCTCCATTGCAGAGCTCTCCCTCCTGTGCTACAATGAGCGAGATGGGCTCAAACACCTCACTGCCCAAACCGCTGGTCAGCCCCTCCAGCGTGGCCAGATACTTGATCTTCAGGTCATATGGTGTGATGTTGCTGTCTTTCACTGTGCGCTGATGGAATTCACTGAGGAACTTTTTGAAGACGTTGTTGATGCGGATGCGCGTCAGAAAACTGCGCTGTTTAATGCTGCGGTTCAGTGTCTCAGGGATGAAACGTTTGTAACTGGAAGGGGAAGGAAGGAGAGCAAATGAATTCTGAACTGCATATACTTTACACAAATAGGTGAAGATATAATCTAATAGTCCATGTTTCAGTCTGATTTTACCTGATATCATGTGAGCCTGGTACACCCATGTTTGTGGTATGAGTGATGGCAAGCACAGCCATCCCCAAACACTCGTTTTCTATTTCATGTTGCTCTGCATCTGAATAAGACTTCCTCACTGGAACCAAACCTTTATGAAAGCTGTGCTGGCCCTGTGCAACAAACAGAGGATGTGACAATATAAAATAATTACAAATAAGAGTTAAAAAAAGTGCCAAACAATTGCAGAGATTCAATGTGTTGCGCTATTTTAGAAAAGTTGAAGCTGCATTTCCTGATACTGTTGCACAATTTCCTTGCAGTCACAGAACTGTTTGTTTGTAAAGGTCAAGTTCAAAGATGAAAAAAAATAAGAATATAAGTATAATCACCTGGTAAAACAAGTAGTCAAGAGAGGCAGCATCCAGCAAGGGTGTTCCCCCTGGAATCTTCTGTGGGCTGGGGCTCCCTCTCAGTTTACTGATGCAGTGCCTCCAAACTGAAGACTCTCCTTCAGTGTTGCCATGCCAATTTCTGAAATAAAATCTGACAAAAGGTGGAAAAAAAAAAAGATACATACTATATTTAATATTAGTGCAAAACACAACAGACCATCAGAGACAAGCAGAGTAGGACAGACGTAGTTTTATTTACGCACCCAATTTACAAGCGTTTTTAAAATGACTTCCTGAAAAGGATAATGTTTGTGTGAAGAAATGTTTGACTTTAGTGACAGAACTACCTGCCACTAAAGTCATTTCCTGATATGCATTCAGCAGCCCAGAGAAGCTTGAAAGGTGATAAAGATAAGAAGCAGCAACCTGATGCTTTGGTGTGTTTTAATGTTTACACAGACAACCGAACATCAGAAGTGTTCTGTTGCCTTTTGCAATACACAGAGTTCTTCAGGTATTAAAAATGCCAATTAAACTGACATCAACTTTCTCTCTTCAGCATTTTTCAGGCACATTTCAACTAGCCAATCAGATCATGTCAGAGTCAGCAGCTGGTAATTTACATAATAAGAAGCACCAAAGAAGCATTTGTTGAAAGCTGCTGAAATGACACTTCCAGTCAGGAAGCATGAGGGCTTTGGAAGGAAACACATGGGAGACAGGACAGAAAGCACACTATCAGAAGCCTTGTTTTTTGTGCCAAAGTGTCACAGATGTCATTATGCTGTCCAGTCACATAGCTCATGATAATCGACCACTGACCCTGCAGCTTAGTTTATATCGGTGTATAAAGCAATTTGTGAATCCTAGCAGGCTAACATACGCTCACTCACAGCTTCAAAAAATGTTAACACACACACAAAACAAGCATTTGACTAAAGTCAACATCATAGAAAGAAACAAATATTAACAGCACAATCAGGAAATTCAAATGATGTGTTGCATTTATGCTGTCAAATGATTAACATTTCTAAGAGGGTGGTTTGTCCCTAGCGTACGCTTCATGTTAATGTGGTATTTTAAGATGGAAGTGCTCCAGTGAAAAGAAAACTCGTTCCTGCAGAGAGTGTGCATCATACTTTATGTCAATCGATCTTCTGTCTTGGGGATTTTTTTTGGACATTGAGAGGGCCAACATGCTGTCCTCGATCTTTATCGGTTGCTTCTGCTGACTGTCACTACCGGATCAACTGCCTATTTGCGCATGCGTGGCGGCCGCAGATGGGTTAATTGCATTAACTGCATCACTTGTTGGTGAGAGTGCACAACAGGAACCAAGCTGGCTCCAAAAAGAGAGGCTGAGTCGCTTTTCTCTCCTCTTGCTGTCAAAGCAGAGAAGAGAGGAAGTGCAATTCACCCAACAGCAATGTTTTCATTCCTCTTTGCATTAAAATGTAACATTGAAAGTTTACTCTTCAAATGGACAGCGGTGTTGGACGTAGGAATGGTCTAAGAGTCCACTCCCACACAATAAATTACTGACACACACACACCAAGTCTCTAAAATTTGCAATATTCACTGCAACGGCTGCCAAACTAAAGCTGATGAAATATAGATATAACCTTTGGACCCGTAATTTCCTACATCAAATTATTTCCAGTGCTACATTAATCTTTTGCAAAATGCTACATATAATGCTACTTTACTATCACTGGATTTCAGTGCACTTATTCTCTGCATCACAAGGCAACCAGAAAGAGGACTGCTACCATTCCACTTCCACCCTTAATTACTTCATAACAAGAAGAGACATTCCTGTAGACATCAGCAATGTCTACCTAACCTTTTGATGTTAGGGTGATGGATGGGTCAATGTCTTTGGACACTTTTATCTACAAAGATTTTACCGACTTGACTGAATTTAGAAATAGAAAATTATGAAATTTCACTCCAACTTATTTAACTGCAGAGTTCTTACCTCATCCGATAGTGTAACTTCAGACTTATTTCTTCTGTGACTGTGAACTCATAGTTGGGGGGATACCACATGTCTGCTTTCTCATCATACAGGCCAAACAGATTATGGCACAAAGGAGAGATTGCTGGAAAGAGAGAAAGGAGATGAAACATCATGTCACTTCTTATACTGAACAGAAATTGAGAGGGCCTGCCAAAATACCATTAGAAACTACGAAAATCCCATATGATAGTTAGGAAAAAACAAAATCAATAAACTATTTTGTGACAACGGGCCACAGCCATGTAAAGAATATGAGCTAGCAGAGACTGAGATTAAGCTGATCACCACCTTTTAAATGAATCTTTAAACTGTTTCAGAAAAATGAAGGTCAAAATTTCGAATCTGGACATTTTCCAGTAACGTGACATGATTCAAACAAGCACTTAAAACGTTTCTTGAGAAAATGATTAAAAGATTAATATCAAAAATATCCCTTAATTCACCTTCACACTGACTGGCTGAAATCGATTTACAGTAAGGCAGTGTCCTATGGCTGCCAGTATATTTCTAAGAGTTATTGATTTTCTAATGCATTTTATCTGACATGTTGACAGCTCAAGTGGCAGCACTTAGCCAGTAAGATTGCACAAAATTGATGCCACACTGCCTCTGCGTATGTTCTAGTCTCAGCTACTGTTTTTCTCTGGTTCATTGTGTGTACATGAGTTTCCTTTTTGGGTCTCTTTACATTTTCAATATAGCAACTCAATAACTTAATTACTCAAATAACACCCAAGACTTTTGGTGTGTTGTTGACAATTCCACACCACAGCCCTGTCCATACCAGAAAAATATGTTATTGAATTTTTAATAATGATTTTTATCCAAGTGTCACACAATACAGTATACGATTGTGATTTGGTAATTAATAATTAAGGTTGATGATCTACCTGATTATTAGATTTGAGCGTATCATAAAATCTAGCACACAAATACTTTAAAAGCAAACAGGCCAGTCACTTACAGCATTTCTTGGCAGCTGTCACACAGAGCTCTTCTGCAGTGTAGCAGCCACTCAGGTACTCAAGCTGGTGCACGTTCGGCGTGTAAAAGTGGATCTCCAACCCAAAGGTGGAAGTTGGAGGGGAGGAGAGATGAGCCTTCCTGCCTGACCTCCTCATCTTTCCACAGAGTTGCCTGCTCAACTCCATCACCCACAGAGTTGACATTCAGACACTGTAGAAAATAAGAAGTGACATTTTTAACTTTAAAACTGAGTCGGTCAAAGCCACAGTGCACAATATACATGACAAAGACAAACAAATTACCAACCATTAACCACTAGTCATTAACCACTATATACGGTTTAATATCTGTTACTACATAAGGTAACAGAGGGAAAAACATGGCAGGACTTTAACGATTAGTTCTTTTTGTAATCTCTGACTGCCAGAGTTACAGCCACCACAACCACAAGAAGCTGCATTACCCTTAAAAAATGTCCTGACCTTACAGGTAAATTAAACTCGCAACATTTACAAAAGTTATGGCTGATGTCACACATCCATAAAATGCGTGCGCACACACATACACAATAAATCTGACCCTCGTTTCTGGTTCAACTGTTCAAACATCAACGAAGCCTAAAAGTAGTTTTCTTCTACTATTGTGTTAATGAATAATTCTTGATATAAAAATCCTCTAATGGTACCAAATAAATACTTGAATAGAAGCTATTTAGAGCATTCCCAAGCAACACAATGTAATTCAAAACTGAGCAAAAACAATCTGCCACATGAGAGCCACATTCTAGGTTTATACAAAACTACTCTGATAACCTGATAACTACTATGGATTATGAAGGGTTACAGAGGGGCAATTTACTCAAGGATTTGGACAAACTTTAGAATTACGTGGTGTTACTTGTCAGTGGCTTTTCCCTGCCACACCTGATGGATTTTATCATTCAGAGTAGGTAGTCATCAATTCAAAGGACATGCTGGTCCTTAAGAAACAATAACACTTCTATAACACTTTTCTATCTGTAAATTTTATCAATTTTCTTTATATCTAATTCATAATAATCAAACAATAGATTCAACAGTATCATATGAAATTTTATGTTGCTTAAACTGATTACAAAAAAAGGCACGTGTATAGCCATTCTTAAACCCTGACAAATTCAAGTCATTGGTGAATTATTATTTCCATCTCTGCAGATGATTATTTTCCCCAATAATATAACAGTGATTCGTCATTTATCAATAGTAAAACCAGGGCACTTCCGGTCTAAATGCATACATTTAATGTTTATATGTCTTCTCTGTGCTCCGATAAATAATCAAATTCATCTGTATTCGGGATTTACTGGTGGGCAACATTTATCATACATGGACGCAATTTTTGAAGATGCTTTCGATTTCTCGCGAAAAAAAAAACAAAATTCGAAAGTATCTACTGTAGGAACATCAATCTCTATCGATTACGGTATTGTATAGGGATTAACCCGTTGTTTTCAGTACATTATGAGTGATCTGGAATAACTAAATCAGTCAGACTGAACCCCAGCCACCATTTATATGTCTTATTTGCGTCTTTGGCTGTGGACGAACCTCCTCGGTTTGTGCTAGTCAAGCGTAGACTGACGCTAGCTTCCCGGATAGAACAAACAGAGCGGCTGGACATTTCGCCCACGTTGACAACGATAGAGAAGTGCGTCAAAGCGAGTCAGCAATTCAAAAAAGATCAGAAGACAGACATTTTAAAACTGAAAACCATTATCTACTCACCTGGGAGCTTAGCCAGGCAACTGGCAAAATACTTCCGTTTGGTTTAATACATAAGACCTCAACAAAAATCTTCACTTCCGTGGTGTTGGGACTTTAAATACGACGTATCGATAGTTCTGTGTCCTCCAAAGTAAATATCCTATATCCCTTCTGGATGATATTTCGAAATAAATCGAATTTTTTAAAATGTATTTCAGAATTGTACCGAGTGCGGCGGCCCACCTCTGTTCTCGCTAACCCTGAGAAGTAACGGCCCCCTTCCCGAAACCAACGCAGGAGTCCTGTCTAAAAGAAGGCAGCTGATTGGCTGCTGCTGCCGTCAATCAAAGTGACGCGTTCTCCTGCGCTTATATACGCCGTCTGCGTTATCTGTTGACAGAAATATGATTTTTTTTGTGTGTGTGTGTGTGTGTGTGTGTATATATATATATATATATATATATATATATATATATATATATATATGTCATTATGATCATTAACATAAGTATTGGTGGTCTCAGAAAACTCTGGTTTTACACCCCTAACCCTAACCCACTAAATTACTACATTAACTTTAGTCTATAAATATTAATTTTATGTATCGTGGATTTCAGTAAAGTAAACCTTTTTGGGAAGTAACGTATTTAATTAAATTGATTAAAATAAGAAATAAAGGGATTATTTTCTTTAGTGATTCTCTGTAGTGCTACAGATTCTGCATTTATCATTTTCACCATCCTCTACAAGGAAAAATTCTAAAGTTAATTTAAGATGTTTAAGGGAAGAACAAGTAAATATAACATTCAATAAGTGGATATAGTGACACACATTAGTTTTCTTTTTAGAACACTATAATTTACTTGCACAGAACTAAGGCATCAACAGTTAACAGTATGATATTTTTAATGTAGACACATTTGAACAAATTCAGAAGAGCTAGATATCTTCACATCTATCACATCTTAAAGTATGGATTTGTTGAAGACCAATTGTGTGTGTGTGTGTGTGTGTGTGTGTTGATACATATAAATGAAACACGAGTCCTGCATGCAAACTGCTTTTTCCCCCCAATTCACACAGTTCGCCCTATACTTGGCATTGACCACTGCAACTAAACCAATTTTTTGCTTTGTGGTTTTGTATCACCTTTATTTTTTGTATTGTATTGTACTTAAATCGGCAACTTTCAACAATTTAACAATTACACAATGTTGTTTTCAACCATTTATACAGGGTTAGTGTTTCTTGTTAGGTATGCAAAATCCATACCTAAAGTTGAACTTGGGGTGTGTGTTCTATCATCTTTTCTACTTTGCTCCCAATAATCAGTAATAATTCAAACAGGTCTCATAGCAGACAGCTGTTTAAAAACTGAAAAAATGGAAGCATGAGGACGTACGTGCACAATGGGTGGACCATATAAAAAGAGGAAACAAACATGCCACATCAAAGTAGATATTCTTTGTTTTTATTAAAGGAAGTGCAACTTCGAAAAAAACCCTAAGTCAAATATGTCAGCAAAAAGAATATAAACATTAAAGTTAGAACGTTCAAAAAGCACCTGAAAAAAAATTATGTATATGAAAATTACCACAAAGTGTAATGTGTGAGAAAAGTACAATAACAGAGAGATGTCAACATGAAGGTTAGATTGAGACAAAAACAAGTCCCAGTAAGTGGGGATTTCCACAACAGCTACAGGATCAATTAATACATAAGAAATGACCAAAGTGAACCAAAATTGATCTAATATGACTCAAAGGGCATTTTTTTTTACTTCCAACTAGAGTTCTGAAAAGTTAAGGAATGAAACGTATTAAAGTTTACTTGATCTGTTTATAGCAAATCAACAATATAATTCTTTCATGATTAGTAGGAAACAGTATCTAGGGTAAATCATACATCTGTTTTGTTGACAGTTCTTTATTGGCTTTATTTTATATTAATAAACCTATAAACCCACAGCAGTTCATAAAGAAAAGGAAACGCGTTAGAATAGGGCCAGACCTTTCAGTGAGAATGGATCATTAACGCCCCCTGTTGATCAATTCTGAACCATTCCAACCTGCTTGATAATGAGCACCCGAAAACACTTATTTCCCAACAGTTTATTCATGAAAAAGAAAAAACAAATTAATTGGAATTTTAAATAAGAGATGTGGCTCATCAAACCATGCTTTGATGCTTTTAAACACCCAGGAACTAAATATAGACAAACTCTGACACGTTTCATGTCAATGAGTTTCCTTCCAGAAGAAGGGATTTAATTAATCAATTTGTGTATTTTGCTAAGCAAATTTAGTTATTTCTTGATGCTACCCAGAAAAATTGCGTGAATAAAAATAATGATTAAACACCAAATTTCTGACTGAGCAAGCAACAATGAAACATTTACAATATTTGCACAAGAAAGGCAGATAAAATCAAGCATCACCCCGCTGAGTCAAACCCACAAGTTTTTCTTCTCTCTGGTCCACACGGCTCGCATTACCCAGCTTGGTTTGATTCTCCGTGTCAAGTTGGCAGCCATCCTTCAGTTATCACAGTACTGTACCTTCGATGGGGACAGCATCAGCACTGTGATAACTGAACCAGGGCAGCCCGTCATATCTAGCAGTCCCACACTTGGCATCATCCACCCAATGATGAATGTTATGATCAGCCACTGAAGTACTATAAAAGGTAAGACACATATCAGACGATGACAATCTAACAATGCCTCTCATTGGTAAATTACTTTGATGAGCTTTCTTCAATCAATTAAATTTAAACATGACCCTTTAACAATAGGATTTCACCAATCCATCATATTTTTGAGGAAAAAAAAGATTACAAAATAAGCCAACAAAGAAGCAAAAATGTAAAACTGTTAAAAAAACAAAAAAGTATAATGAAGCATAAACAGTAAGAATAGAAAATTAAATATCCACACTTTCATTTATTTATTGTTATTATTACTATTAGTATTAGTGTTAGTAGTAGGAGGAAGAGTAGGACTAGTATAGCACTATTAACTACAAACCTAAACAGTTTATACAAACACTGTGCAAGTTCAACCATTAAGTGGTATATTCCTCCATGCGTGACTTATATATCACCCCTAATTCTTTTTTTAATCTACTTTTTTTTAATCTAAATACTGAGCTAAGGGCAAGTTAATGTGTCATCAATTAGACGGAATACTTTGCTCCAACTCCTTCTCGTTAGACACCGTGGACTCAGTTTCTGCGTGTGATTCATACCAACCACAAGGCCGAGTGACGTCAGACTTGTTATGATTCTCCCCGATGGCTCCGCCCCTCTCAGCGAAGCGTTGGCGTCGATGGCCGACGTCGCGGCGGCTCCTCACCGTCGTCACTCCGCCCTCCGTACTTCATGTAAACAACTCCATTAGCCCCGCGGCTCTGTACACGGAGCCCTTCCAAAAATGTTCTGTCACAGATGTTAAAAGCAACATGTGAAGGCTGAACAACTAAACAGGGAGGACCGGAAAGATGCGCTGGTCCGTTTGCTGTCACGTACGAAACAGAACGCGTAAAGAAAGCGCGTCCATACTGTATAAACCCCAATGTAAACACAGAGGACTTAGCGTATTCTTTCAGCTAGAAACAATGAGGTTAACACACAAAAACACTACCTGCACTGCAGGAGCTGCAAAATGAAGGATAGCGTAAAAGCTTGTTGCTGTCTTCAACAAATTAATAAAAGTTGGACAAATTAAATGTCGCCGTTACCTATGCTGCGACGTATAGCACGCATTCATGTTTAATTAGGCGTGAAAAGGTCATTAATAAGCACCAAAAAGACAAGCATAAATAGACTATTTCAATGTAATATTGTGCAGCCAAACGTTAACGCCCAGCATGGCACACACCCCTTTCCAAGGCAAAAACAAACATCATGCTGTATGAGCCAAATAAAATCCTTTATTCTTAATTACATTCTGTCTGCATTAAATACATTAGAAATATCCGCCTCTTACCTGAAAATCCTTCGTTTAATCTCCCGTGTTTACGTGAATATTTTTAATGACGCAGCAAGACCACACGATGCAACGTGATTGTCGCCATTTTTTGTTGTTATTGAATTCTCCAAAGCCATGTGACAAATTCGGAATGATTTCGAAAAGAACCTTCCGGTGACTGAGACGAGAACTAGTTTCGCGAGGCTAAGAGAGGTTAATCTTCTGAGTTGTTTGTCTGATGGATTAGACAGGTTAGTCCACTGTCTGAAGCCTGAAGCCTGACGCGCAATATTTGACAGCTCCGGGACGCTGCCGCCGCCGTATGGTTCGCAACAAGTACTCAGTCCATTCCTCCCGTCCGCAAACGTTGCGCGGAATGACAGTGACTCGTGTGCTGTTATGCGCGCACTGGCAACTGCGCAAAAAACCGTGGAGAACAACAACCCCATGAGCAACCACATGCAATCAAAGTGTTACGGGCGCTGAAAGATAACTGGTGGATGCAAGAAGTTCGATGCGGATTATACAACGTGCATCATTATAAATAACACTTATGGGCTATTTCAGGCAGAATTAGACGTTAAAATCTAGATTAAAAAATATTTTATATAATACAGTAATATTCCCAGTCATACACGACATATCGATATGAGACTTATTGTCGATATTATTATTATTATTATTATTATTAGTAGTAGTAGTAGTAGTATTACTTGTAGGCCTTATAAACAGTGTTGTTACACTTTCACTTTTAGAACGCATTATCCCCACCTCGTGGATGTACTGTGTATGACAGGTGCAAGTCACAGCAACTCCTCTGACAAGTTTTTCGGGGACAGGAAGCGCGACATACAATACACGTTCAGTCAATTCAAGTCTCAACGCGTCTCAGATTTCCTGACATCTTAAGAGTTTTAGATCGTCGTTCTGCAGGTTTCGTCATAAACCGCAGAAGCACACTCCCTTATCGCGTGTACTCTGCGTCTCTGGGCTGTTCATTTAATGTTTTCGGGTTTTTGTATCCGACGTTTTTCTGTAACGATATTAATTGTAACCTCCCCCATACCTTTCTCACACGACTCGTTTATAATCTCTAGTTTAAATTAGTATTTTTTTTTTTTTTTGTGTGCGTGATCAGTCATCCGCATTTTTTCTGGATGCGCAAAGCAAAATAGGGCGTTGCAGCGAGTCCGTCATTGATTCGCAGAGGAAAGTCTGTCCTTAAAGACGTAGATCAGCGTGTGTCCGTAATAAAGTTTAAAGGAAGAAAAAAAAGTTGGCGAAGGCGTTTTTGTTTTAGCAAAGAGTGGGGGTAACGGGGTCTGGTAACAGAACCTCACCGCTGAAAAGAAATTTACAGAAGTTTGAAAGCGCATATTCAAACCTGGGGTAGCTTTGATCGTGCTTGACGGCAACTAAAAAACGTTTGAATAAAAAAAAGCCCCCCCCCAAAAAAAAAAAAAAAAAAAACAAGCGCAGTAACAGTTGGACATTCCAGTTTTTTTTTTTTTTTGTTTGTTTACGCTGGTTTGAGCCTGGTTTCGACAAGTATGGCCAAGCTGTTCCGAGCGGCAATCATGGGCCCACCAGGATCGGGGAAAGGAACTATATCCCAGAGGATTGCGCGAAGTTTTGGCTTGGAGTATTTATCCAGCGGCCACTTTCTGCGTGACAGCGTAGCGGCAAATACAGGTAAACACACACTCCAGCTTTGTCAGTTGATTCAACAGCTCTTGGAACGTATTTCCTAGTTATTTTAAACGTAAACCCTAGAACTGATTCTGAAATTCAACCCCAAAGTCTGTCAGATACACATGCCGTGTAATTACCTGCAAACACTTTATTTATTCAATTTTGGGCAGTTCGGTTCTAAATAGTTACATTTACTCATGTACTGTACTTAGATATTTTATTGGGTTGGTTAGTTGAATATATTAGTTTATCATAGTTTTTACTTTCTTTTATGAATTTAAGATAATTTTCATGTCATATTCATGATTTAAAATTGTGTATTTCTAAAACTGCAATTTCCAGCATGAGCCCAAAAATGTGCATGCAGCACAGTGAATATTTGTCTAAATGCTTTTAATATTAGTGTTAGGATTGAAAGAGCAGTCCTGTTTTATGTGTTTTAAAATATTGCCCTTCTTTACCTGGTGTGTGTCAGAGGCAGGTGTGCTGGTGAAGTCCTATGTGGACAGAGGCATTCTGGTTCCTGATGACATCATGATCAGACTGATGCTGCCCAAACTGGAACAGCTGAGCGCTCACAGCTGGCTGCTGGACGGTGAGAGCAATAACGTTTTTCTTTTCAACGAATCAGAAATTTGTCCTGTGTTTGTCAGCGTTTTGTTCTTTGTCGCAACGGTTTCAACTCCTGTGTTGTGGGCAACCTAGTGGCCGCCACTCCTCAGGTCTGATTGGCTAGTTCAGGTCCAGCCACCGGAGCACCAGGACTAGACGCAGACGCGATGCTGTCAAATGACACTTTTCAGATTAAGAAAAATTAGATTTCTGATTTTAAAGTTTTACAATTAATGAGCAAGAGTCACTTTATTCTTATATGTTTAATATTTTTCCTATCTGTGAATATAACTAGTTGAACGTGACTTGTGAAATATTTCAGGTTAAAGATTTTATCATTAAAATAAAGTGTCCCTGTCAAAGTTAAATATTATTCTCAGATCCTGACGGGTTGGCATGACGATTAAACTTTAACACAGGATCGCTAAACAAATAATTTTCTTTGGCGAGAGAAAAGGTGCAGACACACACACACAAGCAGATAATATTCCTTCAGGCTCGGCCTTGCGGTTGGTATTGTTAAGCTGAGCTGGTGACTGGACCCACAATGCAGAAGTGGAAACACTCAAACAGCTTAAAGATGTGAATGTGTTACACAGTTGTGGAGCTGAGTTGGCTGCAGCGGCTGAGAACTGAGCGTTAATGGAGGGGACACACAAGACAAAAGTCTCGAGGCTGGGTGAAGCTTAGGCTTAGGCTGAGATGATGAACCTCAAACAGAGGGAAAAAACATTAACCAAAACAGCCAGAAAACAACTAGCATGCAGCCTGAACACAAAGAAACTTGTCTAAAGGAGCCAAATAATAAACTGGCGAGGAACTGCGACCCAAATGTGGATAAAGCAGGTACAGTAAATGGATGGATGGATGGAACTGATGAATGAGCCGGTCTTTTAAAGCTGGGAGGAGGTGGAGTAGATCGGCCTTGAATGGACTGCAGGTGTGGATTCGGGAGTGGGAGAAAGTAGGTCAGATCCACCCAGTTTTTTTTTATTTACAGGCTACTAACTAAATATGTCCTGTAATCATTACATGACAAAAAGGAATCTAACTGCTGCGGCCGTGAAAGCATTTTGGGTGCAGTGGATTGAAAAATGCCAGTCATCAATGAGTAACTGCCTGGTTGCCTCTGTAGGTTTTCCACGGACGCTGACACAGGCCCAGGCTCTCAACCGTTTGGTGCAGCTCGACCTGGTCATCATCCTCAACGTCCCTTATTCAACATTGACGGAGAGACTGAGCAACCGTTGGATGCATCCCCCCAGCGGTCGAGTCTATAACATGGGCTTCAACCCGCCACGAGTGCAGGTGCCACACGGCTCCATCCGAGAATCCGAGTTCGGTTTGCAGTGCGGAGTTGACCTTTGTTGTACGCGTGACCTTCCTCAGGGTAAGGACGACGTCACGGGGGAGCCACTGGTCCAGCACGACGACGACAAGCCCGAAGCTCTCGTGGCCAGACTGAGACATTACAAAGATGTGGCCAAACCCGTCATGGACTTATACAAGTCAGTTTATAAAACTCTTAAGATGCCAGATAAAATATTATTAAAGGTATAATATGTTAGAATTGATGTTTATACCATCACATAATTGAAGTTCAGTTTTAAGTTTAGTTTAGTTTCAATTTTATATTCTCTTCATTAACAAAGCTTGAGATCACATCCACCTAAACAAGATTGAGTAATGTATTGAAAAAGGTCTTAAATCGAGGGAATATTTAGCATGTTTTATAAATTAAAGTGTCCTCAAAGACAAATATCTATTTCATAAGCCTTCGGGGAGTCCAGAAGGAGCCACGTGAAGTCAGACCTGTTTTCCAAATGAATGAATAATCAATCTTAAAGGAGTCACAAAGAGTTTACCCTCATTTATCGTTGTATTTCTTCTCTCAGGTCACAGGGAATCCTGCACTCGTTTTCTGGGACAGACACAGATCGGATTTGGCCCTATATCAGCTCTCTACTCGTCACCAAGATGCACACACAGCCCTCAGACTCCTTCCAGACACAGACACCCACAGCGTCTGAATGAAAAATGGGTCACAGCTGCAGGTCTTAGCTGTCGCAGCGCTGATCAAACGTGTGTTGTCATTCAATTATTGTGGCTCCAAGTTAGGTTGATTTTTGCATCATCATGATGAAATGTTGAATAACCCAATATGAAAACAACTCTTGCAACCCTTGAGTGATCTGGAGATTAGAAACAAAAACAGAAAATGAATCCTTTATTTTCTGCTTTAAAAGCAGGTTTTGGAATATTTTTGCAGGCATTTTGATAAATGTATGGCCTTGTGTAATTTACCACTTTTAGCCTGCAGACAGCTGGACTGATTAGACCAAAAACAGCTTTCACTGAGTTCAGTCTCATCTCAATGAGATGATGTTCAGTAGCAACATCATTGATAGATTGCAGCAGTTTTTTTTTTCTCCTCACACCAACACCAACAATCATCAAGAGATCAACAGAACATGGTACAGACCTATATTCTATTATATGTTACATTGCTTTAAATGTACAAGATGGAGTTGTTCATGAGTTAACTCTAAAATCATGCAGGTCACATTTGCTTTCTCAGCAGTGTTTTTTTTTTTCTTTAGTCTTTTGTATAAATCACCGTTCTGCAGCAGTAATGGACAGCTTCAACATGTTTTTTTCAGCAGTAATAATCCATCTGTGTGGTAAGGGCAAGCTTTTTTTAATTTGATTGTATTTGATATTCCAATTACCTTCACTGAGCTCAAATTTTCTTTGTAATGATTTGTTTGATGCTGTTTTTTCATGTTGTACAGATTAAACCTGTTAGGGTTAAACCAAATGAGTGACACTTTAAAATAGGGCAAATTAGTCAAAGATGCTGTGCCTCATTAATATTCATACTGATGTGGAAATGATACTTGCAGTTTGTGATGGTGAAGAACAGAGGTTTGGTATTGAACACCCCGTTTTCAGCTTGTATATACAGGCCAAACTTGTTACATTCAAAAAAGCTAATAAAACTGTATAACTACTTTAATTTCCCTTTTAATTTACTGTTCTGAAGACTTATTTATGCCTTTTCCACAAACACAGACCAACAAAAGATGGTGTGTAATGTTGCATCAAACAAAAATAACACAGAGAAAAAAATAACCCAGCAGTGCATACCTAAATAGCCATAGGCTGTGTAATCCTCTCAGATTTGTTCATTAGAGCTCGTCAAGGATTACAGCTTCACCTGCAGCCTGTATGCATGCAGGTCTTTCAAATGCATGTCATTCACAATGCTAAAACCGTTCATCAAATCAGATCCGGAATCCACGTCCGCATTGTGTTTATAACCCCATCTACTGGAAACTTATTGTCAAGAACATTGATTTTTAGCACAGAGTTGGGGTATTTTGAAAAACACACTGCTATTTTGACGCCGTTTTCTTGTCATATGTGAGAGGATTAGGGTTAGAAAAATAGATTTATTTTCTGAACCCTATGCCGTTTCCGGTTCGGTCGGTCTCGGAAATCCAGTCCAGGTTTTGCCGGACTGACAGCACGATGCGCTCTTGTACTGTGCAGATTTATAATCCATCAGATCCGTCTATCCTGCAGGTTTACAGCTGATCCACATGACTTACAGATCTACAAGTCAACATCCTCGGGACCAGGTTTGTCGCTCACATGCCAAAATGTGATTATGATCATGCAACAATGACGGGTGCAGTAAAATTACTGTCAGATTGAGTGGCTGAGACGGGGGTGTCCTTGCAGGTGTAGCGTTTTGACCTTTGACTTTCAGCGGGTGACAAACCAAAGTGTCGGTGTGTGTGGGGAGCGAGGCTTCCGAGCGCATCTTCACCGCGGCACAAGACAGCACCCACGGGAGAATGGTTCAGGGCGAACGGAAAGGTAAAGCGTTCTGCTGCATTTTCTCGGTGTGTTCACTTCTAGGAGATTCTTTAGACGTGTGTGCTCGTCTCAGCTTCTATAAAACGCGACTAAACAGGCGAGGACAGAGAGAGAGGGGATAAGACGGAGAGAGCATCGTGATGTGTGCGTCCCTGTAGCGGTGTTACGTAATTTGAAGCCACCTCTGAAAATTCACACCAGCGTCCCACTAGATTATCCTCAGCAGGTTTATTTGCTCATGAATTCAATTAGAATCGCGAATAATAAACTGCTGCGCGTTTCTCCGTGCATGCTTGACGCGCACGGGATAATCGAGAATGACATCATAGAGTTATTTTTGTCTCGAGCTGTCGATTGATGTGGAAATTAGACATGCATTCCGCTGCTGTTTCTTAATTCGGAATGATTTTTAAAATGAGATTAGAGTGACAGTAGCTCGGCATTTTTCACCCAGTGCCACCATTATGAAGTATGTTAGTTTTTATTGTGCCAATCATCATTATCATCGGAATCGCCACCGTCATCTTTTATCCTTATCCTTACAGTCAACAGCGAGTGTGACGTCGGCGCGCACGTGACGTCACACCAGCGGCCTGACGTGGTTTCGCCTTTCATGTGATGCAAACTGACTATCCTGCCTCGTTTACCCGTCAGGCCTTTGTTTGTCTGTCAGTTAGCAAAATAATTTCAAAAGATATTAATGGACTTTAATGAAATTTTCAGGAATATTTTCAGGATAATGGGCCAAGGAACAGATCATTACATTGTGGCGGGGTTCTGGATTCCGGAGGGACCTTTGATTTTCCAAAGATCATAGGGCAAGATCAAGACCAAAGGGCTTTGATCATAAGGTACCCTAATATGTTAGAGTGGGAAGGGAAGTGTCCCACCCAGAACTCCTGGTGTAATTTCAAAGTGAAAATGTGCTTCAAAGTGAAAATAACATCAGAGCCTGTTAAGCTTTCATCAAACAGCACACTTTCGCTGGATGTGGCCTTGCCTGGTTTAGAAGCAGGAGCATTCTTGTTGTTATTTCTCATTTTTGTCACCATTTGCAGTCTTAAGTCACACCTTATACACTGTGATGATGAACTCACAACATTATATTTAAGTGTAGCAGAGAATATAAACACTCAGATTATGTGATGTCTCAGACATTCAGGTTATATTCAGGTTGATTATCACCTGCAGCTGATCCAGCAGATTCCTGGGTTCTGCTTTAACCATTATGAGGATAATCATTAATCCTCATTCCTGGTAAAGAGATGCTTCATTGGCTGTGTTTAAGTTCTGTTGACAGGCAGCTTCTTTATGTTAACATCTACCACTAGGGTGAAACTAAACTAATTCTTTTAGAAATGTTGATTTAAAAAGACTCATATTGGGCAAAATCTTACATAAACAGTAGCTTTGATAGTTGTTTTATTACTAAACAAGTTATTTCAGAGTTGGATCTCTTATTGCTCTCTCATCAATTTATATTTTTAAGTTGTTTTTTTTTTTTAAATCTTTTGTTTTGAATCCTCTTAAAAGCAAAGCCAGGAAAACTTGCCTGCCCTCTGGTGGTAGGAAACAGTATAGACCGTTACCCCCCCCCCCACCTTACCGTTTTTCAGTTTAACTAAATGCTGGAAATATTGTGTCAGGGTTAGACTTATGTACATCTTTTGTTAAAAAACATCAATGACCGTATACTTATTTATTAATTATACATTTTAAGATGTATGTTGACGAATAACACCCTGTACAAAGTAGCTAAAATCGTAAACTGAATGGTCTAAAAAGAAGACAAACATTCACATGGTACTGTTATATCTGCTACTGTTGCTGAAATGTCCTTACTGCATTTTTTGTCACACTCGGAAGGGGTTCAAAGCGTATGTAAATATTTGCAGGCCTCTTTAGGAGCCAGAGGACAGGATGTGATCTGCTTCCACATTAAAGGGGCTAGCACTCTGCATCCAGTTATGTGGGATCGATGCACCTCCCGTTGGGACATTCCATTCCTGCTGTGCTTTGAGCTTTGGTTTACTCCCCTAAAAGACTTTCCCAGGCTCATGTCCTCTTTTTGGAACCATGCTGAAGTTCCGTTGCCAGGGTACAGAACCAAGGAAGGAAGCATGCCATCAGTTTGTGCGGCATAGTCCCAGGGTAAATACCCACAGATTAGAACTAATATAAAAATTTGGAGCTGAAAAAAGTGTTGGATAATTTATTACAAAGAATGAAATAACAAGACTGCTACTGCAGAGAAAGCAAAATCCCTGTGATAGTCTTTACCGAGAAAGCATGGCGCTGATGTCATTGGAATGGCAAGTCCTCTTATTTAAATCTCATAAGAATCTCATACTAAACATGCTTCCTAAATTATAACCCTTAAAGGAGTCCATAACAGGAGACATTGTTTAATAAATCAATATGATTTAATCATGGATGGAGGGAATAGAATAGAATAGAATAGAAATACTTTATTAATCCCAGACATGGGAAATTGAAGTGAGCTAATTTGTGATTCAATTGAATCATACATCAATCATACAAAAATAAGTAATAATAATAATAAACTCGTGGATCCAGACAAATTACAATAAAATCTGTTCATGACTTTTCGAGTTATTTTGCTAACAGCCAAACAAACCGGCAGACAAACAGATAATCGCTGGCAAAAAAACCCTCCTTGGCAGCAGTTATTGGTATATCAACATGCTTCAGTAAAATAGAATAGAAATACTTTTATTCGAAAATTCACTTGTTACAGCAGCAATCGTCAACATAATCACAATACAGTATAATGCGCAAAAGACGTTATACAGTCTTACCTTTACTTGTAAATGAAGTCGATTTGCTAATTGTAACTCATAACCTTTAGTCATACTTCAATGTGGTCAAATTATCTGACTTTGAAATTGTAAAACAATTTTCCAATTAACAAAAAAGGTTTGTTATTCGCTCGTCGTTACTTCTTCTGCAGCTGCGGAGTAGCGCAAGAATCTGCTCACTAGCGCCCCCTGCCATGAGTTAGACGTACTGTTGGTGGCTTTTATACTGCGGTTTTATGTAGAATCTGCGATTCTAAACACGTTCCAGAGATATATTTCAAAGATTATATTTTGTATTTTTTTTCTTTTCAACATTGACAGGTGAAGCCCTGCCTTCCCTGCCCCCCCTGAATGCACGTCACTGAACATAGTCCATTTAGATCTGTGACCATGGGCTCTTTAGCGCTCTTGAAAAAGGGCAAATATTCTGTTCTTGGCTCTATATTCTACCACTAGATGTCACTAAATCTTCCTCAGGTCAACAGTGGGATGTGTTTGAACAGTAACTACACAATACATAATTCTTTACTCATTCCAACTGCAGATAAACAACATTAATTCCCCATTGTGATAAAACTCTGATAAATTAACACATTCATAAATATTTGACATATTTTACAACAAATCAATCACTTCAATTCATCTCAGTATTTGAGGATTGCGCGATTCTCTCCTCGGTGCAGCAGCACCAGCGACAACAGGCGTCAGAGAGAGAAAGAGAGAGAGGGAGGGAGAGAGAGAGAGAGAGAGAGAGAGAAAACGGATGAGACCGGCTGTCCCCTCTCCTCCTCAGACATGCGGTGCTGCAGCAGCAGCGGCAGTAGCAGCGGCTGTGGCGGCGCGGCGTAGCCCAGCGACTGTACGCGCGTTTGGGACGTGTTTTGCCTCTAATTGCTTGTGCGGGCTTGTGCTCTTCGGTTATGAGCTTGCTGGGGGCCTACAAGAAAAAGAGCACTTACGATGGCTACGAATGTTTGCAGCTGGTCGATAGCGGCGGAGATAGCTTCAGTGTCGGCAGAGGGAGCAGCAGCGGTACACTCGCAGGCTCCATCGCGGCCACAATCGGACAGAAGGCAGGCCCGCTGAGAGAGGACAACTACAGCACCATGGACAGCTCAGGTAGGACTCCCCACACACCCCCTCCATATGGAACAATATCAAGACATATTGTGATGCCATTCTGTGAAATAATCTGCATTGCATGGCCCATCCTACACCATAAAGTAGACCGTTTAGACTCAAAATACACACCCCTAAACCTGCGCATATAGTATATGATAGTAATTGATTGTCAGTAACGTAATCCCTGGAGTATCTGTCAGGGACCATGCTTCAGTTTGAGACAGAAGAAACAGAAAATATGCTTAGTTTCAAATCTACCAACAGGCCATAAATAATGAACACAAACCAGATTTTACTGATATTAAAGGCTGTTGTATGTCTTCATCAATACTTTGATGAGAGATCTTCAACACAATCAGTCCTGTGCTGTCATTTGTTTTAAAGAATTGTTTCAGCATTGTTTTAAAGCATTGTTCAGATCAATACTGCCTTTGTCAAAACGGCTCCTTTGAAAGAAAGTTTTATACATGAAGGCGCACAGTAATGCTACCCCTGCTGGCTTCTACCATTTTTTTAATACTAAATACTTTCCAGTCAGTAATGTGCAATTCAGTTGCTATAACAACTATTTCCAATATATTAGAAAATAAAAAAAGGCAATTACTAAAAGCGACTGGAGTCAGTGAGATTCTTTTAGAAAAAGGAGGCTTGTCTTCAACTCACTGCAGTGTGGAGCCAGCTAACCTCTGGAGAGAAACACTGGAGAGAAACAAAAGGATCCTGGAAGGGTCATTGAGGAAAGGGGAGTGGGACTGATGATGCAAAGCTGGGCGGGGGGTGAGGGGGATGGGCTGCAGTTTCAGATGTCTGTCTGGTGGGGCTGCCATGGTGGGAGTGTATGCTGGTGTTTACTGGCTTTGTATGTTTATGCACCCATCTGGCTGTGGAGAAAGGGACCTACAGCTCAGGCCCTCGACACCGTGGACGTCTGATTTGTTCTCTGCTGCTTTGTTTACCTGATGGAGCACAGGGCAGAGCCACCTCAGGTCTCTGCGTTAGTTTAGCTTCACTGTAAGTCAGGCCGCACACTCTGACATCCATCTGTTCACTCACACGCGGACAATCCAAGTGAGCTGCTAGAGAATAGGTGATCGGTTAATACGACATCATTTCTCAAAAGAGATCCGAGCATAGCAAACAGCCACAGGATTAAAATAAAAAACCAAGAATCGTGAAAAATACACACAGACAAAAGATAGACTTGAAATTTAAGTTCAATTATTTAGTTTACTGTTTATCCGTTTTAAATATACCTGTTCATGAGAATTAAGAGTTTGGAGAACTCCTGCAGGTGCCTTAACTGGAGCAGTGGCTTTCATATATCATAATAACCGTTCCTTCCAGGCTTTCTGGTGTTGTTCATGAGGGAAAATTAAGCTAAATATATCAAACCATGGCGTTGTTAGGAAGGCACTAACTCGCTGTGATTAATAAAACCCTTTCCTGCGTGCTGACTTCAGTTAAGTAAACAGGCAGAGTCTGTTTTGATTGCTGTTACTGGTTCCATTTCAGCTGAAAATGTCCGGACGTTGTGTTTGTCTACTGAATAAAGGCAACTTCAGACAGTTTTTGTGATATTTTTGTGGATGTGGAGGCTTACAATTTCCAGAGTGACAGATTTAGTGATTTGCCTAGCTTCTCCAGTCTGTGCCCCAGAGACGCACTTGAACATTGTCAGTAAGGTGATAACAGAGTAGACCACGATATGATTTTTCCTGTCTTGTTTCCAGGGTTAGTTTTGCACGCATATGAGCCTTTGCTCCTCAGACAAGCCTCCAGCTGGAAAAGTGATGAAAAATCCCTTTAATCTTTGAATTTGTGTCAAGTGATGCCACCGCGGTAGCATAACGCGGTTATACAGACGGAGAGCAGGAGGGGAACGGCTCCTCCATCACCGCTGCGATGCTGACTCAGGCATGACATCATGGCTCCAGATGGCGTGCAGTTTATTGTTGCCTGTTTGCCCAAATGATCATCACAAATCAGACACATTTGATCGTATTTGTGCCGTCATACATTTCTGTTTGTTGAGGAGGACCGTGGAAGTGTGTGTGTGTGTGCTGTGTTCACGTCCTGATTGTGATTGGCTGAACGTCTTTCGTTCACAGACATGGACGCCAGCTATGGAGGAGGGCTGTTCGATATGGTTAAGGGAGGAGCGGGCAAGTTCTTCAGCAACTTTAAAGACAACTTGAAGGACACCCTGATGGACACCTCCAACAAGGTTATGAATCAAGTGGCCACGTAAGTATCGCTGGTCTTTTACTGGGCAGTGTCCAGAACGCTCTCACAATCCCATATGTGGCGTTTATTACGTACATCTTTTGTTTAAATTCCAGGGAATACTGGATGTACGGTGGGTTTAGTCAGGAAGGTAAATGCATTGTGAAGCCCACAGCCTCTGTTCCAACTTGGAGCGTCCATGAAGGGAGTCTTGAGGGATGTTTAAATTAATTTTGCACGTGCTGAGCTCATCTGTCATGAGCATCGCGTGCGGTGATCGATTGCTACAGCTTTAAGATGATTCCTCAGGGCAGATGACAGAGGGGGAGGCAGCAGAGTCTGGCACGGCTGCTCTGTGTTGGTGCACAGGCATCTGCACAGGGCAGCACAAAGGCACTCTTGTATCACCAGAAACACACACACACACACACACACACACACACACACACACACACACAGTTTCTCTCTCACTATTGACTCAGCAGGTTTGATTGTGACGATTCCTCCCCTGTGTTTTTCCTCCTCTTTGCCAAGGGCTTCTTCTCCCTTAAAGTCTCCCCCTCCTCCCTCCCTCCTCTCATCTGTCGCTTCTCTCTATGGTTGAATTATTCATAGGGGTTTGTAGTGCCAAATGACCAGTTCTGTGCTGATACAGGAGGACTCATTTCACTGGGATTCTCTGTGTGCTGGTGTGGACAGAATGCTGAGAAGAATTCACAGTTCAGTAGACAATTCAGAATTCAGTAGCACAACATTCATCTGAAACCGAGCTAAAAAATATATTATTGCAGATAGAAATATACACGGGATAAATGAATGATGACTTTAGCTGAATTACAATGTCTGACTGGAAAATCCGAATGCTAATTTTTCGTTCACTCCGCCGCGACTTTCAACAACTTCTGGGATAAGTTGAAGAAGTTTTGTCTGGCTGTTCGAAACAGCAGGAAATCTTGAGTGGCAGCGCTCCTGGGCATACAGCAACCCGCTGTGAGTAACACCAGGCAGCCTTTGAACACTTCCAGCCTGACTTGATTGGTATAGCTGCTGAATTATGAATAGCAGCTTGAAGGCAACTTTTTGTGGGGAAACCAGTGTGTGCTGCTCGTCACTGATGGTGCAGGCTTGTTAAAGCATCCCTGGTTTAAATAACTGTCCCACTGCCTGTTCAGTATCCCCCAGCTGTGCTTTTCTGCTGAACGCCTCTCACTTTGTCGGCAGGTTCTCGTTCCATTCCTCATTTAGGCTCACTTTGGTTGGTTTTGATGGGATTAAAGACTCAGCAACAGTCAATTCTGGCATTGCTGAGTTAGTAGATCACACTGCAGATGTGGTACAATGGTTTTAAAAGGCCCAGCAGCATCTAACTGTGCGTGTACATGTACGTGTGCGCGTCTGTGTGTGTAGGAGGGGGATCATAGGAGCCTTGGTTGGAGCATCCACTCCCCTGAAATTGGCTTTTAACCTCCAATATTTAGTTCCAACCAGGAACAAACCGGAAAGACGCAGGCACAGGAGCTGTCTGTGCGTCTGTTCTTTCTACCCATGTACGTATCCTCATGCAGAGAGCTAAATATAGTTCAAATACCAGCTGGAGTCGACATTTCATCGGTGCATTTTAACTGAAATCTGTTGTGAACCTGCTTCGACTGGCAAAATAATTCAAAACTGGTTATTTTACATTTTTTTCATTAATGATATACATAAATCCTCAACCAGAATCTCCTCCTCTCTGATCTCCCAGTTGCCATTTAGCACAGTTAGGAGTAAAACAAGAGCAATCGTCAACAAAGTAGTATACACACATACGTATCCACTGCACAGCATCTATCTGTGTTCTATTTGTTTTAGTTTTTGAATCCATGAATCTGACCTGTGAATCCATGAATCTGGCCTGTGAATCCATGAATCTGGCCTGAGAATCTAGAATCTGACCTGTGAATCCATGAATCTGGCCTGTGAATCCATGAATGTGGCCTGAGAATCTAGAATCTGACCTGTGAATCTAGAATCTGACCTGTGAATCCATGAATCTGACCTGTGAGTGCATAATCTGGAACTGTGCTACAGTTGCCCCAGTTTCAGTGGTTGTGTGTACAACCACTCTGTGTTTTACTCACACTGTGTTTTTTTTCATTCTGTTAACTGTGTAATCCTGAATACTAACTAAGCCCCAGGATACATTTAACCTACTGTTACTCTAAAGCAGACTAGTTGAGTAGCACAGCATTACATAACCAGGCCTACAGTTCCACCAGGGCCATATGGCGCTCCTCGGTGACCAGGCAGAGAAGCCCCAGATCAGCCCTGCTTGAGGGATTTTCTCAGCCGCAACAAGTTGTCTCAATCGGTGCACATTAGCCTGCTAATGTGTTTTGCGTGACACTTAGAGCACTGTGGGTTGTCAGCCTGTCAGATGAGTTGAGAAGTTTTGTTTTGTTGTTAAAATCAGTTGAATTTTAGGAGATTTGGTGGTGATTTGTTTCCTCCATCATCAGGAATGTTTGCATGTATGACGTGTGTGTGTGTGTGTGTGTGTGTGTGTGTGCATCTGCTCCAAAATCCAAAAAACATTTATTTTTAATAAAAGAAGAACTTATGCTGAAAAGAAATGTGTTGATCGACCTTCAGAGATTTGGTTCTTTGTTACAGGTACACCAAAGGGGAGCTGGACATCGCCTACATCACATCACGGATCATAGGTAAACACATCTAGATACGGATATATTTTCAGTGTGTTTAGGTGTGACGTGGCCCAGAATATCTGGAACTCAATGCTCAGTACATTATTGGTTAAATGCTGTTTATCCTAAAAAATAAAAAAATAAAAAATCCAAAAGTAATTATTGAGCAGAACTAAAACATATGAAACACAAAACATCTCATTTAGCAGCTGAATTTGCTTTTCCCAGTGATGACCTACCCAGCCGAGTCGGTGCAGATCGGTTACCAGAACCACGTGGAGGACGTTCGCTCCTTCCTCGACAGTCGGCACGCTGACCACTACACCGTCTTCAACCTGTCACAGCGCAACTACCGCGGTGCCAAGTTCTCCAACAGGGTGAGTGCAGCACAGCCCCCTGAAGCCACAGATGGAGCCATTACTGAAGGATTACGTCATTCCACGGAAGGAGTGAAACTGGAGGAGTGGTTGCAGATGTGTCTCACAGCATCTGACCACAGATTAAAGAGGTTTTACTGTCATTATCCTTCTTTTACTGCATGATTTGGAATCACGTTTCCACCATCGCCATATGGTGAAGACGGTGATGAATGGACTAAATACCGTCTCAGCTCCTCTCCTCCTTTTTTGTCCAGACTAAAATAGTCTGATTCTATCTGAAAGGCGTTGGGAGTAACAATATTTCATGCCAACACTGTGGCTCCAGCTAATCTCCTTAATCCAATCATCGCATCTAAATCGCAATTTAGGCATAAGAATTAATTTGGATGAGGATTCAACACGGATCCCTGTCTGTGAAACACTGATGCCCCCTGGCTGAGGTTACTGTGCACGTTTGGCCTCTTTCCGCTTGTGTAAAACTGCAGATTATTGATCATGGTGACGGTTTTGTTGCTCTTTATCCATCTTAACTGTTCTTTTTTCTCTCTATCTTGGCGTTTTTCTTTTTTCTTTTATTTCATGTTCCAGGTGTCAGAATGCAACTGGCCTTCTCGTCAGGCTCCCAGCCTTCACAACCTGTTTGCTGTCTGTAAGAACATGCACAACTGGCTCAAACAGAATCCCAAAAACGTCTGCGTCATCACCTGTTCGGTAAGAAAAAAAAAATAAAATCTCATGTGACATACTTTTGTTACATTCAGCCCTCTTTCCCCACGCAGTCCAAACTTAGTTATTCAATTATTTTTTATTATCTGTGTGTTTTCTTGCCTAGATTTTTTGCAAAGGTGCATAATAAATAAACAACAGCATGATTTCAATTTTAACCATAGTGGAACAATGAATATACAACAAGCAAAAATTCAGATCAGTTCTGCTGTGTCATAAAAATGCAGATTTGTTGAAAATGAATCTTGACTAGACCAAAATAAAAGAAATGAATAGTTCTTTGTGCATTCCTTCAAGCGCGTGCAAGCACAGGAAACTGCTCTGCCTGTGCTCTGAGAGCAGAGCTGTACACATGTGTAGATCTTGTTATTGCCAAACTCCTGTGGTCGGGCGGGGACCTGGCGAGTCATTTCATCTTACATAACTTTCAACAAACTTCATTATTTTCTTCTAAAAACAGTTTTCTCTTCCTGAGGTCGCAGTAAAGGGTTTGTCTCTCTGTAGCCTGAGATGAACTGAACAGAGAAAAGCTATTACTAGAAATATATTGATAACTATCTCTTTTGTGTGTGTTTAGGACAGCCGAGCTCCTTCAGGAGTTTTGGTTTGTGCCATGTTTTGCTTTTGCCACCTCTTCAACAACCCCATCCCGGCCATGCAGCTGCTCAGCGCAAAGAGACCGGGCTCCGGGCTCTGGCCCTCGCACCGCAGGTTCGTCTAGTCAAAAACACGTGGATGTGGCAGCGATGGAGCCTAGTGAGACATGCAAATGACATTAACAGTAGTAAGATGTCTAAACCTACAGTATGTAGCTTCACTAATTGAATATGCCATAATTTAGCCAGAAGAAGTTAGAAGTGGAGGGCACAAACAACAAAGTGACACAACCGACATTCCTTCTGTCTGTGCAGGTACATAGGCTATGTGTGTAGCATGGTGTCAGACAAGCCCAGTTTGCCCCATTCCAAGCCCTTAGTGATCAAAGCCCTCACCATGAGTCCCATCCCCTGCTTCAACAAGCAGCGCAGCGGCTGTCGTCCATTCTGCGACATCCTCATCGGCGAGACAAAGATCTTCAGCACCGCGCAGGAGTACGAGAGGATGAGGTATAGGCTGTTTAAAATGTTGACACCAAAGCAAATTTAGCCACATCCTGTCAGCTAAATCAGCGGGTACTCCCCAGAGAACACAGGATCCAGGAGGGAAAGGTGGTTTTCCCTTTGGGCGTCAGCGTCCAAGGAGATGTCGTTGTTTCTGTTTACCACATGAGGTCGACCATTGGAGGGCGTCTCCAGGCCAAGGTAAGGCTTGTGTGCTTTATTCTGTGCATGGGGTGTAATGGTGGGTGTTCAGGCATCTAGCATCCATTTAAACTTGCCCTTCAAATCCATCCATCCATCTTCTAGCCACTTTTCATGCTGTGAAATAAGTTATGACATGTTTCCTGTTCTGTAGGTAACATTTGTTACGCTCTTAGGTGACCAACACGCAGATTTTCCAGATCCAGTTCCACACTGGTTTTATTGCTCCTGGTACCACCATGTTAAAGTTCAACCAGTGAGTTAATCTCTTATCTGAAGCAGCAATAACATACCTCTAAATGCACATTTCCCCCTCATATATTTGTAATCTTTCCCCTCAGACCGGAGCTGGATGCGTGCGACTCTCCTGATAAATACCCACAGCTGTTCCATGTGATATTGGATGTGGAGGTGGAAGGGGTGGACAAACAGAAAGACCTGACGCCACCGTGGGAGCAGTTCCCTTGCAAAGATCTCAGTCCCAATGTGCTGTTTTCCTGCCATAAAGAACATCAAGATGCACTGGCTATTGCTGGTACAGTGTAGATCAATAATTTGGGGATTGATTAAATTGTGGATTAATGCAAAACACCAGCGATTCCATGATGTTTGATCCATGATAACCAATCAGCATGCGTGCAGTCTTTCTTTTGCTTGTCTTTAAAGCCAAGTCATGATTTCAAGGTTTCTTTTTATCCTTCTGTACCAAAGATGGTAGATTGAGAAACAGTACACTACAAATTGAAAGAATCTATTTCACTCACCCCCCCAATTTTCAATGCATTAAAGCAATATTTGAGCATAAAAAAATTACATTAATACTATATATTTATTATATTCACTTATTATTATAATATAAACCCCTTTACATGAGTTTGCATTCATGTAAAAACCACTAATAAACTCTCATTTCTGTCCCTGCAAGATGAGATGGAGGGATTGGACCTGGAGGGTAAGAACGTAGAGAACCCCACAGACCCATGAGAGAAGTGCAGTGACAGTAGTTCAGAGGAGCTTTGTAGTCATAAATGAGCCCCTGCCCCTTCTTTAAATGTGCTTTTTTAACATATACCGTATTTAATTTTTCTCAGAGCGATTATAAACTGCAGCATAGAGTACATGTGGTAGAGAACACAGCAGGAGAGTAGTCTGTGCTTTTTGTAGATTGGAAGAGTTCATGTGGCTCATTTTCTTTCAGTTTCCATATTCTGCTTTTTTTTCCCCACCATCTCCAGCTCACTCGCCTTTGCTCTCTTGTTTCTTCCGTTTCTGTATCTGCAGAGCCTAGCCGGCCACACAGAGGTCATGATGGCCACCGTGAAGAGAGCGAGCCCTCAGACGATGAGATGCTCTCCCTGTCACATCAGCGGACCACCGCCGGCACAGCCCCCACCAAACCAGACCCGCCCTCTGCAAAGCCGGAACCTCCAGAGGAAGTGGACCTTCTGGGCCTCGATGGGGGGGACATAAGCTGCGCGTGTCCTTCATCCCAACCTCCTACTTCTGCCGCCGCAACCACTGACCTCCTTGGGGACTTGTTTGGAGGGCCACCCCAGCCAACCAGTGGGGCGTCGTCTGCCCATTCCACGCCACATAAAGTTGCCCCAACCACCGCCACGCCCTGTCCATCTCCTGCACCACCAGGTACAACACACTCCAAACTGTCTGGGATTGTATTTATTTTTACAATAATTTTTATAATAATCCTGTAAAACGTCTGCTGTCCTCAGCGTTTGATCCTTTTGGGGCGGGGCCCATGCCCAAGCCTCAGGACGTGATGGGTTCTTTCCTTGGACCAGGTAAAGTGCGGCAGACAGACCCCCTCCTGCATGCTGCTCGCTCTCCATCCCCCACTCTGCAGCCTGCAAGCTTGGGTAAGCTGTGTTCCTCTGGCTCTGCTTCACACTCGCGAGCATACAGTAGTATCGCTGTAAGGCGTGTTGACGCATGCGAGTCAGCTGCTGAGCGTTAGCGTTTTATCATGTGTCACGTGTTTTGTCTACATGGTGTAGTAAATTTGTCATTTAGCATACACGCAAAAAGGTTTTTCTGTATAGATTTCTTCACGGTTGTTTTTGCATGTTGAATGATGCGTGTTTGTAAATGAAAGTAAAAGTGTAGGCCCCCATCAGCTTGTTGTGGGACTGAGGATTTTCAGACCTTCTTGAGTTCATTGATGTGTAGTTGATCAGCATTCTTTTCACTCAAACAGGCCGGAGTTCCCCGGTACCCCCCACCACCCCCACTGTCAACATTCAACAGCAAAATGCAATGGGAGGATGGGACTGGAACAGACCTGCGACCACAAGCACAGGTGTGACACGACACACAAAGAATTATACCCAGGGAGGCACCGACCTCAATAAAAACACCCTGCACCAACGCTGTACATTAATTAAATTACATGAATTGAATATACATTGATTAAAGGCCTGTTATACTGAATACTGTCAGACAGGTTTTAAATTATGCTATGTTCTTTTTTTTTGCTGATTGTTCAGGAGCAGGTTTTGGGATGGGCAGCCGGTCAGCCACCACAAGCCCCACCGGCTCAGTCCACAGTACCCCCACACACTCAGTCAAGCCAAACACACTGGACCCATTTGCAGACATCGGCAACCTCGGGGGGAGCTTTGGAGGTCAGTTTACGACATACATGCACTTTGTTATCGTCACCTCGGCTCTCCGTACAAAGAGATTTTTATTTTCTTGTGCAGGTTCGGGGTTCTCCAGCAAACCCACCACTCCTACTGGGCCAAGCCCTTTCATGCCTCCCATGGGCTCGCCATCGAGGCCTCCTGCATCCCCCCAGCATACTGCTGGCTTTCCCTCGTGGCAACCAGGTCCTGCAAGTGGTGGAGGATGGCAAACCCAAGGACAAGGCACTCCTCCACAGCCAAAACCCAGCCCCAGCCACACCCCCATGTCCCACAATTCCCCCCAGAATCGACCCAACTACAATGTCAGCTTCTCTGCAGTGGGAGGGGGCTCGCCCAGCGCAGGGAGCAAAGCACAGGCTGGCATGGGTGAGCAGGAGACGATGAAGCGTATTTGATAGTCCTGCAGTAATAGTGCAGTATGTAAAACGTATTTGATGTTCTAACCGCTCTGTTACAGGTTCTAAACCCAAGGCCTCAGATGCCAACTTCGACGACCTGCTGTCTGGTCAGGGTTTTTCAGGAACCAAGGACAAAAAAGGGCCCAGAACTATAGCAGAGATGAGGAAGGAAGAGCTGGCCAAAGAGATGGACCCTGAGAAAATAAAGGCAGGGAACTCTAAACTCTCAAACTCTAGACAACTTACAATATTGTTGGGGTATAATTTAGTGTCGCACTTTGATGCAATTTAAATGTAAGTTTTTAAATAATGTATTCTAAATGTTTATGTTCTCTTCTTCCGCGGCTGCTTGTGACGTAGATTCTGGACTGGATCGAGGGGAAGGAACGTAACATTCGTGCTCTGCTGTCCACCATGCATACAGTCCTGTGGGAGGGAGAGACGCGCTGGAAACCTGTGGGCATGGCTGACCTGGTCACACCAGAACAGGTCAAGAAGGTGTACCGCAAAGCAGTCCTGGTCGTCCACCCTGATAAGGTGAGGAGCGGATTGGTGGCATCGATATTTTAAATTTATCGTCCACTGTTACATTGATTCATCCACTGTGATTTTTCTACTATGGCGATGCAAAAAAAAAGACAAAATACAAGCATATTATGAACATTTGTTTATTAAATTAAATTAAATCATTTACAAATATACAACTCTAACAACTCTACATCTCTGCCCCCAGTGTCCAACATTTGTACTGCAACGCGGGGGGGAGGTGAAAGTTATAAAAAAAAAAAAAATAGTATGGGATTACATTTTGCTAAAACAAATAAAGTATATAAATGCTTAACAGCTGCACAGGAACTTCTTTACACAGGAGAGGAGCAATGACAGGACTATAATGACAGCAATCAAAACTAAAATCAGTGTAAACATTGGATAACTTATAGATTTTAGCATAGAGCCCAGCCAGTCCGATAAAGAGCTGCTGTCCTGGTGAACAGATTGAGCCGTCTCGTGGAGGTGAGACGCTATTTCATAGATCGTAGAGTTGTAGTCGGGCACAAAGGTGCAACATTCGGAACCAATGACAGCACAAGTTCCTCCCTGAGCTGCTAAAAGAAAATCCAGCGCAGCTCTGTTTTGTAAAGCTAAAAGTCTAACAGAGGCGAGTTCACTGGAGATCAGCATGAGGGCCCGACTGGTTTCATTCGCTATGACCTCAACTGCGTGTGACAGATCAGCGATTTGGTCCAGCGAAGACATGATCCCATAGAAGGGAAGAAGGGTGCCGAGTACGTTCTTGAACGGTGTTTGATGATGGGTCCCAAAGGTATCCAAAGTCCCTCGTCGTGCTCGTTTACGCGGGGCTTTCTGGGGTAGGGAGTGAGTCACTCTCATAGCCGGGATGATGTACGCCAAGCCGCAGCGTCCATTGTAGTTCACTGGAAGGTAAGGGTATGCAAGGTTCCCACACACCCAGTACATTCCTGCTGGGGAGGAGATGGAGCAGACAGCAGAGTGGTGAGCTAGAGCATTAAATCTTGCCTCTCCTGCAGTTTCCACGCAGTCCCGAGGTGCTGAGTTCAGAGGATGGAAGTCCGTACTGGCAAAGCCTGCGTCTGATCTGAACGTCCGCAGACATTCAGAGTGTCCCACAAACATCTGGCCGTCGTTCTGGAGACACCATGGGAACGGCTGAGGATTCACATATATGGGGACGGGCTTTGGCAGTTGGACGCATCGGTTGCAGTTGGAATGTCCTCCTGAACACGGCAGTGGTCTCATTTTGGACATTCGGGTGCAATCTGGGTGAGAATAAGTCTTAGAGAGGGGAATATGCATGAGGTGGCAGGTGTCGCAGTCCGACGCTGGTAAGGCCATGAGAGGCAGACCTTCTCCCGCCGTGTAGGGCATGAGTCCACAAACATAACAGCTGGAGTTTGGGTTCATGTGGCTGGCCACCTGCCACGCCATGGTCAGAAAAAGATTGACATCATCTACACCAGTGTCTGGTGCTTTGATGATGTGGGGACTTCCAGCTGTGAACTCCACCAAGACCAGGATTAGAAAATATAGGGCCAGAGGCATCCTGGCAAAGAGAGCTGAGGACCGAGATGAAAAGAAATAAATCCGTCAGGAGAGAGCGATTGTTTCAAGTGGGTCAGCAGCCTCAATCTGAACATCAGCATCAGTCCAGATGTTCCTGAAATGATCAGAGCAAACAATGACTCCACAGCCCAGAAAACATACAAAAACAGGAGCTGCAAACCAGGCTTACCGGTGGTTTCTCTCTCCAGAAGTGCCTTCCTAAATCCTGCTGTCAGTGGATTCAGACTCTGATGTCACCAAAGTGCATGCGTGCACAGAATGGCAGCCTTTTATTCATCCCCTCTTATCAGAACACTTGCGTGGACACACCCCCAGAGGAGAGCAGTCAAAGGTCGTCTCGGGATCGCTTCTCACAAATTAATACAATCAAAGATAACAGACCTTCATTGTTTATAAAATGGGGCTTATGTAAACAAAAACCGACCTACTTAATGTTTAACGCAAATCCCTTCATAAGTTAATTAAAAAAATTTGCCTGTAATAATTACACCAATAAGACTGCTGGTAACATTTCTGTAGAAATGTTTGAGTTAATTTTCTTATCTGTCTTTTTTTTTCTTGGATCTATCAGTTATTTGCATAAAAATGTGTCATTTGAGCATTTTGTTGACGCATTTATTAGTTGTGTTTTACGTGTGTTTTCTCCTGGCAGGCCACGGGGCAGCCCTACGAACAATACGCCAAGATGATTTTCATGGAACTAAACGATGCCTGGTCAGAATTTGAAAGCCAAGGACAAAAACCACTTTACTGAATAAAAGTGAGAGGAAGTGAGTGGGGGGGTGGGGGGGTGGATATCCCTGTCATCAGATCAAATGTGATAAGCAGACACCGTCATCATCCAGCCGCATCCATGTGGAAGGACTACACGAAACCGTTTCCCAGTTTAGCTACCATGAAACTGTGTCTTTGTTGAGTGAACTTAGCCCTGAACCATCCCTCCTATCAAAGCAGATTGAACCGGGGAGTTTGGAAAAACAGGAAAAAATGCTTGATTTAAAGGAAAAAGTCAAAGGACACAGAAGATAAGAGAAAAATGACATCAATGGGTAAAAAGAAGAAACTGGCAGACGACTAGCATGATGCTGAACGGTACCACAAAAGTAGATGTTTACTACGTCAGAGGTGTGGCATTTGTGGGTAACGCAACGAGGTTGTGCAGCAACTTTTGTTTGTCTACTAAACCGAGCATGTAACCTTTGACTGTGTTTGATGCTTCTGATTGCAAACACTAGCCTTTCTGCAGGAGGTGTTCGGCAGTGAAACCATGTAAAAGCAATAAAAGTACCAGGCCGGAGTAGATGGACATACATTCCACAGGCATTTACTGTTTTCAACACCCACTCAGTCAGCAGAGGAGCTCTGTGAAAGCACAAACTGACAGCCCAACTCTGCAGCTTTAAGAGTGCAATTTTTTTTATATATATATATATTTTAAGTGTCTTTTTTTCTTATTTTTGTGAGAAGCTGCTGCAGTTTGCTTTGAAACAAACAGCACACAACATGGGCCAACTTAGAAATGAATGTAATGTAAAATCAATCAGAATTACGTGTCACTGTCCTCTGCTTTCACACCGCAGTGCTGCAGGCGGTGGGAGGGTTAAAAAGTGTTGAAAGTCCTGTCCTTTACTGGATCTCGCTGTTTTCAGACCTTAATTCTGCTCAGATACTGCACATATTCAACATCATCGGTATGTTATTACATATTTCATATCTAGAGTGGGGTGTAGCGTGTGGCTCCAGGAGTTAGAGCAGTGTTTCTCTATGATAGAATTTGACCTCTGATCTCGTCTTAGAGTTCATTAAAAAATTGTGTCATATCTCCAAAGTGACATCTGTGAGGCAAACTACAAAATGCAATTAGAAAATGTCTTCTTTTATGGGTTTGATGATTTTCCATCTTCCATTTTTCTGTTACTGATTAAGCTCTCAAGGGGGGAGTTCTTGATTTCTGTTTAAATTTGTGTTTTCAACAAGCGCAAATGGAGCAGGTTACTGTTCTCTGCACTATTCTCTCTGTCTCTCTCCCGTCTGAGACCTTTTTCTTGAACCCTTGTCAACCATGATCATTTTCCTCGGGCTGGACATCATTGCCATTCCTTTGTTGAGGCTTTTTCATTGATCAGAGGGACAAAAGCACGAGTTAATTAAAGGAACTGGCCCTGACAGCTCTGATCTAAAGGCTACTGCTTTCTTTGCTGAATTAACATCCGGGGTGTCCTATACTAGATGTGTGTATTTACACTGAGGCCTGACATGTGATTGGACTTTGAGTAGCTCCTTTGCTGACTCACCTCCCTCTCTGCAGTCACATAGCTATGTTTAAGAGCTAACCTCTATATTGTAGTAAATGGATGTGTGTTGTGTGACGTCATCGTAAGCGTGGGAGTCTGCTTTGGATGCGGACGTTTACGTATGTATGCTGTGTTTGCCTGAATGCTAAAGTATTGCTAAACTGTGTAAAAATGTTTTTGTGCTCCTTTTGGGTTCTGGGTACCATTTACAGGATGTACATAATCATGTGCAGTGCACAAAGAAATAAAAGGGTAAAGAGGAAAAAAATGTGAAGGATTTATGTGGGTTATCATGTTTTCTTTTGGTCACTAGAGGGCAGCATCGGTCAACACACGAAGTACAGCATCGGAAGCGCGAGTAGACACATGAAACACACAAAACTTGACAAAACTTTAAAAATGATGAGTGAAACCGACAAATATCACATGGGTATAGCGTACACTGCGGTCTGCCTGTGGCTTCTTTTGACATTTCTTACTTTTATTCTGTGCTAATTGTGCCTCTGACAAACCCTGACATCAGTGTCGTGCGATGAGGTTCGTGGCTGGTGAGGCACTGACGCCATCACTATCAAATTTACAAACGTATCAACCCTACGGACTTATCTTACAGATCTTATCCAATATTTGATTGGCAGCAGTTAACAGGTTATGTTTAAAGTCTCATATCAGCATTTACACATACAAACTGTAGCACAAAAAAACACATTTAAATGAAAAAAAAACGTGATTGTGTTCTTACATTTATTTATAAATAAAGTACATCCGCCATTTAATCCCCCATTTCGAAAATAATGCAAAAAATTAATGACGGCACTTCTTGCTAAGTTGATTGAGCGCAGCGTCACTGTCACTGACTCTGCAGCCGCAAGAATCCTTGGGATCACGAGCGCCCCCTACCATGAGGCAGGAGAACTGCGTGCCTCACTTAGTGCATCATTTTAGTCTTATGATCGCTCAGCGTAAGAAACACGTTCCACACATAGTTGATGACAAAAAACCGCTACATTATATATTATATACATCAGCTAAACTATGAAAATCTACTTCTATACTATATGCTATAGTGCTATAAACTCGCAACACTACACTACACCACGCACCCTGGACACACAGAAACCCATCCACCTGTTGGACTCTAGTGTGTACAGAACGCATGTGGCACAACAGTATTCTACACACTGTTACATTGCACTGTGACTGTATTTTTTATCTCCATGAGACTATTTTTTTTTTATTCTGTCATTCTAATCTAGCACACTGTAGTTTTAGCGAGTGATTTCTCAATCTACAGTGAGGTTCAGCTGGCTGCTGCCTCACTTCAGGTCTTGTCTGAGTAGTTGAAAGGTAAATGTGAAAATTCTGTGATTTTAATAACAAATAATCCACAACTGGTGACGTCACCTGCCGCATGGTGCCATGCGGGTCAACTCAGCTGCAGTCAGCAGAATTGTGTTATCTTCCTGGCAGTTTATAGATAGCGGCCTCCTCCTTTGGCTGGGCCAGCTGACCAACAATGGCACCAAGTTAAAGCTGCTTTTAAAATAGAAAGACTGTTGTTGGGGATTGTTTCTGAGCTTTCATGTGTTGTGCTTTTTTAACCAGACCAAAATTCTGCATTTTTGTCCAGTTCTGTTTGATCTAGTAATTCAGAGTTGAAATATCTGATTATTGAAGAATAATAAAGCAGGAACAACTAAAGAGCAGGGCAGACCGAGAGACCCTGTCATGCATTTGTTAGCATGTATTACTATGATTTGGTTAACGTTGGTGTTAGTCTAGCCAAGGATTGATACAGTCTGTATCATCCAGTAACGTAAAATCTGGGCGAGCAGCCTTGCTCTGCAGCAGTTTGCTCTTTACTGTTGGGAGGCGAATTAACAGCAGCTTCATCTTAATGTCCTCGCACCTGTGACTGTGATTGTTGGCAAGTGCGTCAGAGGAATTATGTGATCAGATATCAGTCGTTACTGGCAAACACCGACAAGGGAAATCCCGTTTTTAGAGGGGAAAATTCAGCATCACAAAGATGTGTGAAACCCTTTTTCACCAACTGCCAACGGCAATAAATGTACAGAAACAGACGCGGCCTCCGTCCTGTAACGTCTAATCACATATGCACATACAATGCTGCATACAGTATATAGATGAGTGCAAACACCTGTGTGCACGTTCCGGCCTGTGGACAGTGTTTGGTGTGTATTTTGACACCGGGTATCAGAAATAGCCCCTCATGCCCAGAGACACCCTGCCCCACATAAAGCTGCAGCCACAACTCTTCCGGATATGAGGAGCCAGGCAGGATTGTTATTCTCCATGTTTTTACCTCTGGAGTTCTGCGAGTTGGACCCACTGCTGGTGAGTAACAGCCCTTAAGATCACAACCATATGACAGAAATGAAACAAAGTCTCTGTGGAGCCTTGAGTTGGCAGGTTTGTTTTCTACTACTGAGTCAGAGCAGGAAGAAGTTCTATCAAACATCAAATCAACCTTGCCTTTTTCTCTTTGATCATGCAGTCACACTCTCAGTGTATTCTGTCTTCCTCCAAACTTGTGAATAATGATGTTTTTTTTAGGTGATTTCAGTCTTTTTTTTATTCCATCAGTTATTCCAGTTATTACTGGTTGTTACTGAAACAGAGAAAGCATGATGTTGTTTTTTTTTTTTTTTTTAATTATTCTTCATTTGCTGGTCTAAATAGATGAAAATACCTGATTTAACTTGCTTGGAAATGCCATAATAGAATATAAAAACAACAATTATGTTTTACCTCATATGTAATAATTTAAGTTAAGTTAAGTTGTTTTACAAGCACACATCCTCTGGACTCTTCTACAGCAGAGGCAGGTTTGTTGACCAGAGCTGTAGCTATTTATTCAGCACACACTGCAGGTTTCTTCAGAAGTTAAGTGGAAAAAAACTTCCATTTGGAGTTAAAGTGACAGGAAGAAAGTTGTCTGATGTGGCTTTGCAGCATCAGGAGAAGCTGGAGCTGAAGAAGTGATGTAAGCACAAACAACGTTCTATACATTGTATTTTCCACTTTCTGCTGTTTTGGGGTCACATGGGTGATAGAGATCACTGATCTCCATGGTGATGGAGATCTGTGAGCTGTGGTGTTTGCTCACTTGGACCTTCAGGGCTGAATTTAGAGAGGAGCTCAAGCTGTAAATGATTCTTAACCCCGTGCTGTTCTAGTTGATCTTCATGGGAACGCTCGAGGCTGTGGCTAAGAGCACCGAGGTCCTTTCTTCAGACTTCTGAAAGTTTTACCTTTACTGAGGTATTTGCTGGCTTGTTTAACTTTGCAAACACCGATGCACCTGTTGTGAAAGTCAAACACATCGTTGCCCCTTCCTCTATTAAAACTTAGTGAAATGGAAGAAAATGAATGATTAGATAGGACCAAAGTTAGATCTCGCTGAGTCAACTGGACTGAAAGGTTTCCTTGAAGACGTTTCGCCCTCTCTTCAGAGAGCTTCTTCAGTTCTAAGCTTGCTGGGGGCATGTTAACGGCCCGGGTGGTCACCTGAGAGTCGTTGGCAGGGTCGTTCACCTAGTTTTGGTTTGGGTTCTTCCCCTTTTGTCTGTTGGGTCACATGTTAATGAGTCATCAGGTCTCATCAAGTGTGTGAACGTTTGGATTGCTGACGAAAAGAGTGGAGGACTGCATGTACGTGGGTGACAGAAAGTGCCTTAGTCCACCACCTCTGTTTAAAGATGGGTTTTCCAACTTGACATGAATGACTGTCCTCAAAGGAGTGTCCGCTTTCTTTCTTTTCTGCTCCTTTGAGGACAGTCAAGTACGTGTGCTGGCCAGAGAAGATCGCTGGTTTGAGAGGGGTGTCAAGGAAGCCATTCATGTCAAGGAAGTTGTCTATCACCCACGTACATGCAGTCCTCCACTCTTTTCGTCAGCAATCCAAACGTTCACACCGCTTGACGAGACCTGATGACTCATTAACATGTGACCCAACAGACAAAAGGGGAAGCACCCAAACTGAAACTAGGTGAACGACCCTGCCAACGACTCTCAGGTGACCACCTTTCAGTCCAGTTGACACAGAGAGATCTAACTTTGGATAACTATGACCTGGATGAGTGAGAATCTACACAGACATCGATTAGATAGGACATTTGTACTTGCACATTTCAATTCCAGTCCAGCATGGAGAGATGCTGGACTGGCTCTTTTGAACCATCAGCTTTATGTCCTTCGGTAGGCCAATCTTGCACTTGGTCAGGAGTGTGTTTCTACCAGCCTGTCTGCTCTCTGGTGAATCATCAGTCCTGATCTGAACACTCTGTGAACAAAACAGCAGATGACAAACAAAATGAGTTTTTAATTTTTTTTTTCCAGTAATGCGCTTAGAGCAGAATTCTAATATTGGATTTCCACCAAGGCTCTCTAATGCTGCTGCTTCCTGTCCACGTTCTCAGTCCATTTTCTGTCATCAGCATGCGTTAACCACCAGGTAAAGGTCCTCACATCAGTCCTGATTTTACACTCTTGTGACCACCTAATTAATTGATGATTGTGAAAACAAATAGAATTGCGTTGGCAGATGTTCCCCCGCCGTCGCTCTCCGGGGAAATGAAGAGGACGGGCTGCGTTAATGTGTCAGGAATGAAAACAAGGCTGAAGAAAAAAAAACAAAACTGGTAAAACGTATGGACTGGAACAACAAAATTACTGTTTCTGTGGTCTCGAGCAGAGAATTCTGACTCATCCAGAAAAATACTTTGAGGACGTTTTGGTACATTCAAACGACCCTGAAGGCTTTGTGATCTCAGTCGGTGATGAAGACAACAGTTCATACAGCTGCAGACGAGTGGCTGCCCGGGGGCTGTGGGCACAGACAACAAACCACTCCACCTACACCCATATATCCATTCTTAGGTCTTCTTCTATGTCTCCTGCTTGGCAGTTCCATCCTCAGCATCCATCCATGTCCAAACCATCTCAGTACTTAAAATCCTCCACTTCCTCCATCCTAATACTAATAAGTTATTTTCTTTTCAGTTATTTGTTAGCAGAGTACTTTCACTCTGCCACGGTAACTACACCTCCTCCATCCCTCCTTCTTTTGTCTTTGTGCTCATGTGCAGCCTGGGAGAGGATGGCTCATACAGCATGTTCTGAATGACTCATCAGCACTTTCACTCGTTCAGCCGTTTTGGGCTCTAAATTTTTCCGCATATGTTTTTTTAGTTTGCCCTGGAAAAAAAGATGAGAGGCACATTCTTGTAAACCTCCCTACGGACCGAGCCAGAGCTACGCTGCGAGAGAATGGCCATATCATCGGTGGCGTGGAAGGATTGACGCAGCGTGTGGAGATGCTATCTCAGGGACAGAGCGTGACTGGTTTTGTGGCTCCGTCACCCTTGATGATGAAATTACAGCAGCTTTTAGAGCCGAGAGGCAGCACAGCGCTGGCCTTTCATCGCCCCGTCGTACCCACGCAGGTAGGAGAGGAGCTCATCTCAGCCCAGAAGGTTTGGGTGGAGAGGCTCATGCTGAAGGTTGCAACATCTCATATGACAACAGCGAGGATACAATATTTCTTTTGCTCTCATATCTACTCCTAATGCTCATTATTCACACTTCCTGGTTTATACATTCTGAAGGAGGCAGTAATGTGCAGGCACTCATATCCAGGCTTCGGGTTCTCATGAGAAACCTTGTCAGTGGTCTGGCCTGACCGTAACCTGTAACCAGCCAGATCACATGACTCACGCTGTGTCATGCACTCACGCCGGCAGATTTCTCCCTGATGTTTAAATTATCCATCTGTGTCATTTTATACAAAACACCTGTATTAGGGGAAAACCTGGAGTCAGCTCATTATTCAGCAGACGTAGCAGTTTAGGGGACGGCGGAGTCGTGGAAAAGACATCACGACTGGGCTTCGCCAGCACGTGCTGCTGCTGCTGCTGCTGGTGTGAAGAGTGAGGGAGCCAGTCCATTCATCCATCCATCCATCCATCCACTGCATACCCTGCACATGGTCACACTGTAGCGACCATTGTATGCGATCAACGGCAACTTCCATGTTTAAGAAATGATCAATGCTGTGCTTTAGCTGTAAGCAGCATCAAACATCTCCTGTTTTTGTGGAATATTTCATTATTTTGCTACTACTGTTTGCTTTGACATTGAATTTCTCTTTTTAAATCATACTTTTACTCATATATTATTAATGCTAACATAGCCTAGCACTAAAACAAGGCTGACTTCTATACAGATACAAAATGTTTTTATTTATTTATCTGCATTTTAAACAGGGAAAGTGATAGCACACATGTATTTAAAATAGAGATTACATCACCCCCCTCAGTGACATCACCCGACCAGTCCCCGAGCATGACATCACATGACATCATCCTCTTGGTGCGTAGCCCCCTCTGCAGTGCTCAGTGTCCCCCTCGATTAATTATTCATGAACGGCTTCCCTCTTTGGTGCAGAGACATTGTCACCACAGCCAGCCTGCGTAAATGCTCCACGCTTCTGCTTCCTCTGACGATGCTGCAGCGCTGATGTCTAATTAGCCCCCTGAAGCAATAAAGACACTGGAATAATGAAGGTAAACTGATGTCATGCGGATGTTAAACCTGTCAGCTGTATTTTCAGGTGCATTTAACCAAAGAAAACAAAACATAAATAGCAGCAAAATGGATGCTATTAATAATAATTTAAAATTTCAATGCAACATTCAGACAAAGGTTTCTTGTAGAAGTGTGTATAGCACTACACTATATTTTAATATATTAGAGCTGTTTATGTCAGATGAGGATGACATGCTGACAGGATGATTCATTCTTGCGCACAGGTTTGGATGATGTCACTGCAGGGAATGACGTCATCTATCCTTTGGATGCGTCCTGTAGGTGGCGCTATCCTGCAGCTGCTGATCAGAAAAATGCAATTCAAGATTCTTCAGATGCAGTAAAATCACAGCATTATTAAAGGCAAAAAGTGCGAATTTTGGAATGCCCTGAAAGACTTGCTGTCTTTCTCAATCTTCTTTCTCAGTCCCATCTGAATAGATGGGTGAGAAAGGATGCTGAGAAATGCCAGCGGTGGTCAGGGCAGTGTTCAGGGCATTGCCAGGCTGTAATGATGCAGATCCATCTCAATAAATATCAATGGGCTGTAAAATTAAAGCAGGGATGCAGGGGCGAGGAAGCCATTTGAAAAATGAACTGTCCTTATTATGTCCTTTCTACGTCACAGTGCAGACAGCGATGCATTTAATAACTCACTGGAGTTTTTCTTCTTTTGCTGCTCCATCAGGACCACAGCCCAGTCAGAATTCCATCCAGGACTGTGTAATGTTTGTTCGGTTAACACAGCTGAACCTGTCCTTCCTGCCCAACCATTTCCCTTGTTGGCTTTAAAATGAGCCTCTCGGTCTCCTCTCTGTTTATCTAACACTTTGCAAACATGCAGGTCACGTGATCGGGGAAAGTGTTTCACCATTAGTGAAATCTCACATGCTTCTTAGATTAGAGTCAATATGTTGGATTGATGGATGAAAAGAGGATTGAAACTATTGAATGAAAGCATTTACTGGGTTGTTCCAACTCCGAGGGAGATGAAATTAGCCCTGAAAACATTTCTGCTGAGATTTGCAAACCACAGACGTGCTTTATTTCACTGCGGCCTGTTTCATGCAAGTTCAACGTGTGGGACATCTGCGAGGTTGAGGCGAACGGAACTGAATGCCTAGCAGGACATCTGGAATTCCCCACGAGAGTTATTCAGTGAAGGGGTAATAATTCGGACGAAGACCAGGATCCATGTGATAAAGGGCAGTTACCAAAGAACTTACTACAGTTGAGGGTGAGAACGGGAGAAACCCCACTGCTGCCAACTGAAAGATAAGCTTTTAACAAAAAAGTAAGCAGTCAAGGAGGGGTGTTCAGCTTTACTGAGCACGAAAAGCTTTGAGATATCCTCTGAGTAACATTTAAGCAGGAAGTTAAATAAAAAAAAAAAAAACGAATATTTCCTTCAGAATTCGCCTCACGGTGGGCAGGGCGCGGTGTCAACTGGGGTGACGTCACAGAGAGAGGCGTGCGTGTGAAGGAGAGGGAGAGGTAGAGAGGGAGAGAGTCCGGTTTAAGTACTCAGACCGGAGTGTGGAACAGTTACTCTCCTGACGGAGCCGCTCCAACCTGAACCATCTCCCAGCATCGACGTAAGAAAACCAACTCTGTCTATCGCTTTATCGCCTTCCGTTGTTTTTTCTCACCTCTCAGTCTCAATAACAGAGGTGGGGAAATACGCGCGCTCGTCTCATACTTTTTTATGTAAATACGTCGTTTTAAAAGAATGTGTAGCTCTTTTTTGTAATCGTGCTAATGAATGGTTGGCGCACCGGCTGGAGCGCGTCCCCGTCCCTGCAGGAGACGCGGGTGAGAGCAGCGCTTCCCCGAGCACGTGGGAAAAAAATGGTTTTAGGATATCTTCTGGGTCAGCTGTCATTGTTTCCAAAGCGAAGAAGGAGGGTGGAGCAGCCACAGCTCGTGTGAAATCACCGTGGTCACTATTCCCGACGCACACTGATGTGCGTTGGGACTTGAATGACTTTGGCAAAGTTGGTCTATTAAACAGCACATGATGCTGCGGCTCACAGGCTGGTAAATAATTCGTTTTTCTGATCAGAAATGAGTAATTTCACACCTCCCTCTGCAAATTAAAGAGTATGCATCTGTAACCAGGATGCTACAGAAGAAGCCAAAAGTCACTTCTGATTAGGATTTGAATTGGTTTATAACAAGCGTGCTGCTGCTAGTGGTAAAGGATGACGATCTGTGCTGATTTATCAAGTATTTTGTATTTTTAATAGTGTTTACAGCGTGGCAGCTTAACACCTGATGCATAGAACGGCTGGCGGTGATGCATATGGATCGGGTTTGGCACATTTTCTCCGTAAATAACTGCTGCTTGATGAAAAACAACATTTTCCATTATGTTTCAGTCGAGGATGTGAGGGATCATAAAAATATCTCAGGGATGCAAAACTTTCTGACAACCTCAGAACATTCCACTTGACAAACAAATGACCTTTTTACAAATAAAACCTGAAGCCATTATCATTTGAGCTAGTAATAAGCTAATTTTTCATGCGTATTTATGTTTTATGAGGACAGGTCTGTTATTACTGGCACTGAGCGCAAACATACGGAGGATTCACACCAGTTTATTATTGCGCGCCCTGTCGTTCAATGATGGAATTGCAAGATGCTTGTTTTTTTTTATGCTGTGTCTTATTTTCAATTTAGTTAAAAGAAAGGGACTCAGACAGATTTTATGGAGGTACTATCTTTCATATGCAAAACCCAAGTCAACAGGGGAGCACTCTGTTGATCTGTGGTTGATTTAGGAAACCACTCTGACACATTTTTATGAGAATTGCTGAAAATATTGAAGCAATATCACCGAAGCTCTGATTACTTTGTGCCCCGCTGTTAAATATTACAACTGCAAAGATGCGTCTCAGGGGCAGACTGTGTCTGAGAAAGAGTGGAAAGAGTGCGTGGCTTTAAAGTCTCTCTGCTTCTGCGGATAATTTGAAGTGCTATGTGAATCTAAGTTTTTCCCTCGCATATTACTGTCATCAGTTCAAGTCGTGACACAGCTCTTGTTGAGACTCCAAAACTCTCTGAAAGAATTTCTCTCTGTGTCCTCAGTGAGACTTGCTGCAGATGAACCTGAGCAAAGCCATGCTCGAATTATGAGCGCCAAAATGTAAGTATTGCAGTAAGAAATGTACACAGTTGCCAGTTTATGAAGATGGAAAATCAGATTTTTTTTTTGCGATTACGTGACAGAATGTCTGGGTAAAAGTTGTTAATGGTCCGTAAAGACTTGCATGTGTAAAAGGGTGTTTTAATTTCATATTTAAGGACAATTTAAAAAATAAATGTATTTACAAGTGTTTAAAAGTGTGTACAGACTAGATAACAACTGCAACCCAGCTGAGTCACGAGTGACATAAGTCACGTGTTTGGTTTACATTTTAATCTTGTCAGATTTAGCACCTGGCAGTGTAACAAAGACACACAACAAAATGTGTGCCACAATATATTAAAGTAATATTAAATGTGATATTAAATGACTGTCTCTGGCATTGCCTTTCCCAGTATTTGCATTTTTCTTTTCATATTCAGTCTTGTTATTAAATAGTGTTGGATTTTTTCGAGGCTACGTTTTGATCTAGAGACCCAAAATGTCTCAGACTTTAAACAAGTAACCTTCTGCAGAGCGCTGAACCTGCAACAGTCTGGCTCTGTCCTGGTTTTTGGTACACCTCTACACCTTCCACTGCACTCCCACAACACCGCGGCTGCTGTAACTGCAGCTATTACCGCATGTTAATTTTTACGTCAGTAACCAGCCAGAAGCCTCACTTGTGTGGAAATTTGAATTTGTTAGCTGCAGGATAAAAAGGAACAGATAAAGTTAAAGCTTCCAAGTCAGATTTTTTGAAATGACTATTCTCCTCTGTGTCTCTTCAGGGTTCGGCGTGTAATGTTGACAGTCCTGTTGCTTGGTTTCCTGGTATCCAGTGGTGAGTTTTCAGCGCAACACTCGTCACCTGTCAGCTTGTGGCATGACAAGAAGCAAATTCTGCATCACCTCTCAGCTTGGGGGGTTAAAGCTGCTCTTATCCGTGCATGGTCCTCTCACAGCTGTAAGATTTCTCTTATTTCTGGTTGAGCGCTGATTTCTCTGACATGTCCTGAACTCTGGTGACACTGTGGGGCTCCAGATGAGAGTCCATGTTTATTGTTAAACACAAACATATTTCCCATGTGTGGCTCCTCTCTGCTCTTCTTTAACAGCCAGTTGTCAAACCTGTGATGACTCTGACCTGAGCTAAATCAATACAATAAATCAGCGGTTGCACACTAACGTGGAGTTGCTCCTGTCCTCAACACCCAGTGAGACATTAAAACACTGCATTTGTAAAAATATATGACTACGGAATCTTAGGATTGGCAATATATCTCATAATTGTTGGACGTTATGACACAAATCGTTACAGTAAAAACTTGCTCATTTTCTCCAAATCCCACCATTCATTCCTACAAGGATGTTGCAAATATGATAAAAATGTGAGAAATATGACATATAGCATACTGTTGCCACACAATATCTCAGACGCTGGCGTTGCAAAAAATTAAAGGGGAAGTGAAAGTTAAACTGCAGGCTGACCTCCACCTAAATCCTATTTCCAGTCCTTTCACCATATTTTTAATGGTTACAAAAACCCTAAACCTTCTTCTGCTTGCAGGTATTCTGTGCCTGGAGAACAGTGCTAGAGGAGGGCTGCATTCAGGTGTCGTGGACCTCCCGTGGAAGGATGAGCTGTGCTGTGAGTCACGCTCAGCCCACTCCAGCGTGGAAGGAGACGCCTTGCACGCGCCACAGACCAACGGTTCTCAGGCAAGCCTCCCAGATGACCCGCAGTGCAACTTCCAGAGCTTGACGAGCAAACTGCATCTGCGTGAGCTCTCCGGTAGGCGTGTGTTCTTCAGAATATCTTTGAAATACCACGAACCAAGAAAAGCAATGGCAGTAGTGACAGACGCGCTTGAACTACATGATTCAGTATTAACAGAACATCCACCCCAGCAGGGCTGGGTGCATCAGCGAGGACAGAAATCAGAGTCGGCTTAATTCCGTCTGCAGCAGCTTTAGGGGCTTACTGTTATTTAATGGCTCTTTAAATGGAATCCTTTCCACACTGATGGAATTACATGAATCATGCCTCCGATCTTGGCTCTCGAGGATTCCCTTCACAGATATTTCATCACCTTGAAAATGTTCTAGCAGTTGTTTTGTAGCTAGAGATGGAGTGTGTGTGTGTGTGTGTGTGTGTGTGGGCTGTGGAGTTTGAGTCACAGTTTGTCTCGACTCTTTCATTGTGGAGGTGAGACAGGATGAGGACTTTAAGGAGGATTTGTTTGTATTCATTGACCTCTGTGACGTCACCCAGATCAATGGTCATTAGCAGAGACTTTCCAACTTCATCACAATTACACAGAGGCGTTACAGGCTTGCCCTGCGTCTCCTGACTGATTCACGCTCCAGCGTGCACCACCAGCTCAGGTGTGGGGTTTGAAAATAGAATCAGTTTGAGCATCAGGAGTTTAAACCTGTCCAGCTCTCCAATTGCTAACAGGCCTTACTTTCATTACACGTTGTTTAATATGTCCTAGCTATATTAGCCTCATTACCCCAATCGACTAAACATTTACACGGCATTTAGCTTTGCGAATTGAGTCTTAATGAGCAAACTAAAAAGCAGCCCCCAAAGCTTCGGGGTTCTTTTCTCAGAACACCCACTCCAGACCTTTTTTCAGAAGCCCTTATTAGAAGGTCACACTCTCTTGCTGATGCCGCTAACATGCTAATGTAATTTCTTGTCAGGACCGTGTTTGGACATTCTGTGTGGAATTGATGAAAAACGGGAGAACCTAACCTGCAACCTTCAGGCACACGCTCAGCCACTGACCCTGCCGGACAATGGTCACATGACCGTTAGCTTACAGCCTTGGTGAGTACGAGACCTTCCTTCTCATTTTATTTCCCTTTCATGCGTCGCTGCATGAAATCAAAGCGTCCCGCATCCATTCCACAGGTTCCAGAAAAGGAACACCGCGGTGGACAGCGAGGATCATCCTGTCACCTGTGAGGCGGAGGATTCCTTCATGTGTTCAGTCGCCCTCGGTGCTGAAAGTAGCTTTTACATGATGGTTACGGTCAGCATCTCTGATGCCAGAGCTCCATCAGTTCTCCTCAGAATTCCTGCACGACCGGGTGAGACTGTTTGTGCCTGATTTTTTTTTTTTTTTATTGTTTGATGCATGTGATGTTCATATTTTTAGTTCAACGATACTGGAATGAAACCAAAATTGTGTAACAGTTGTTAGTGCGGAGTCGAGTTTAAATTTTGTACGATGGGAGTTTGATATCGATCTATGAGCTAAGATACAGAAAATGCACCAGATGAGAATCAGAGATTAAAAGAAGTGAGTTCCCAGTATTGGTTGTTTTGAAAGTCACTCTGTTCTTGGTATCAGAGCCAAACTTGCTCATGCATGGAGATCATGCTAATTCCTCCGTTCCCAAGATTCTGCTTCAAAGGGGAGACTCGGGCATGTAAGGAGAAAGTCTCTTTCGGTTTTAAATGGCAGACGTGGCAAGAATAGCAGAGCGCAACTGTGCAGCAGGGCTGAAGCATTTAGCGTGCGGCAAATGTGTGGTTACAGCTGCGGTCAGCTGGTTTGTTTTTCTTAATGTTTGCTGTGTGATAACTCACGATAGTGATCGCCAACGGATCCTGTTGATGTCATGTGCTCACATCCAAATAAGAGCAGAAAGGGTTGGCATCACTTAAACCTCCGCCAGCATGTGGTTTTATCACCAAAATATACACAGAGGCTGAGAACAACATGAAAAAAAAATGGACTATTTGCTTCTAAATTCACCAACAAAATAACTGAACAGAGAAAAGCAGAAACAGCAAGAAGACCAAACTCAGAGGAGCAAGTGAAGGTGCTGGCGGCAGAAAGAGCAAACCTCTTATAACCTTCCACCGCAGTGCTCCTGATGAGCCAGAGCTGAAGACTAACCAAGAGAACCTGTGATCTCCGTCCTGCTAATCAGCTGCTTTCTGATGATCAGCAGTTTCAATAAAACCAGCAGATTTGTGTGTTTTACAGTCAGGCTTTCTGATCCTTGTTCAAATACAGTTTCAACATCATATTTACACATTTGTTATTTCATTTCCACAGAAAATATCATCATTGTGCTATTTGTTCACGGGAACACGGATGATAAGCAGTAAATGTTTGCTGTAAATGTGAGCTTGTTTCTCCAAGTGGGAACATTTGGGTTATGATTTTTCGGAACCATGGTCGATTATTAATTTATCGATAAAAGTGATCATTTCAAATCAGAAAGCAACCTAACGTAACCTGAAAGCATTAAAAAAGGGTCTTGATGCACATTTATAGTAACAAACGTGATCATTTTTATGTTGTCCAGTGAAACCAGCTCCTCCAGTCAACCTCTCACATGTGCAGACCATCGAGGCCGAGCTGGTTCTGCAGTGGGCCGACCCGGACTTTCAAACGGGCATCAGATACGAGGTCCGATACTCTCCCGAAACCACTCATCCAGCCTGGCAGGTAACAATAACACTAACAGGAGAGCTCATGAAAACCTTTGAGTCCCTCCCACCCTCCTCTGTTTTTGTGTCTCCAGGTCATGTCCGTGTCTGGAGAAACCAGGACGTCTCTGGACCTGAAGCCCATAGTGAACTACACCGTCCAGGTCCGCTGCTCCAGCCTGCACGATCCTCCGCTGTGGAGCAGCTGGAGTGAAAGTCACCACATCTTCCTGGACGGTAAGAACCCTTTCCAACGGTTCAGATCCAGAGCCAGACTCCTCCTCGTCAGGAGGTGTGAGCCTGCCTTGGGCCTTGCAAACGTTAACGGTGAACGTTGGCTCGTCTGTTTGCAGACTGGGAGATGCTAAATTGTGCAAATACTGCTGCAGCCAAACAGCTCCTGTTCAAAAGAAAAGTCACTGTGAACGAGTGACCATAGTTGCGGATGTTGAAACCTTATTTTTTTGATAGAGTCGGTTAATTCGATGAATAAAGTTCCTTTCTCAGCGAGCATTCTAAACCTTTCTTCATTTCCTCTGAGAGGTCTGGCAGGCCGGGATCCATCCCCACCTTTAATTATCGTTCTGGCAGATTTATGTGATTGGTAAACTATTAAAATGGGTCTATAGCTTATTAGACAGAGCTGTAAAAGAAAAGCTCATTAGAGTACAGCGAGCATCAATGGACCAGTCCCCAAGGTCACTGCTCCTCCACGTCAGGCAGTATGAAAGGAGGCCTGAATGAAGAGGAAAAGACAAAAGAAAAGCTCTTCTTGAATCTGTGAAAAGCAGATTTTCTTAAAGATCATGAGCTGAGAAAACAAGTTTGGAAACTCAAAAGAGTTTATTTTTTTCTGTTTGTTGGCGACATCAGACAGATCATTGAATCTGTCAAGTTGAGTCACATTTCCTTTGTTTTTCAGGACAGGGTGATGCCTCACGTACATGGATGTGGTTAGATCTGACAGATTAGGACAAAAAAAAAAAACACAGAAAATGCGTAATTTCTTTTGTAGAAATTCATCATGAAACTTTCTTTCAAGTAAAATGAGACATCCATTTGTTTTGATCTGTTTTATTCAGTTGACATTTACATTGTCTTCAAAACAATGTGTGTGTTTGCAGAGGTGAGCTACATCCCTGAGAAAGTGGTGGTACGTCCGGGGGAGAACGTGACAGTTTACTGCGTGTTCAACGACCACAACTTCAACGCCAGCACGGCCTTGTGGATCCTCAACTTTAACCAGCAGCTCGACCACAGCCAGTACCACCCCGTCAACCAGTGGGTAAGCTGCAACTGGCCGAGCCTCCCTGGAAGCTTGACCATTAATTCCATGAAGTGAAGTCGAATGCAATGTAATTTAGAAGACTTGGCTTTTCCTAAAAACAGGTCAGTCAGGTCACAATGCGTCCCTCGGAGACTGGGATGTACGACCTGCTGCAGTGTACCCAGAGGTGGACCATCCCTTACAGCCAGATCTACGTGGAAGGTGAGCCCAACAGAACCAGTCAAGTGGGAAGTCCAAGGTTCTATTTTTTTGCTTCGATGGAAAAAAGACAGGAAAGAGAGTGGAGACATGGGAGCCAAGGAGCAGAGGAGACATCGAAGGCGACACTAAGGTGTGACTGCTTGTTTCAGGAGCTTCCATCGATATAAGCTGTGAAACCAACGGGGACATCGATGCTATGGGCTGTAGATGGAACAGCACACAGTGGATGAACCCCACTTTCAGATCCAGGTGAGGTCTCCTGGTAGCACATGTAATAGAAAAAAACAACACAATACAGGCCGATCTCACTTTTACCAGGGTTTAAAAACAGGAAGTTTTTGGTGTCCTTTGCGACACTGTTCAGTAACTCAAACTAGCACGGAAGTTGTTTAACAGGAAATAGTTTAAAATGATAACAGAGCACCCAAATCCTGTCAAAGAAGTAAAATAACTTAGCCAGCTCAGGCCAAATAGTGTGGAAGCCTGTAGAGAACAGTTTTCCTCTTATACCCTTTTATTTCTGTGGCAGGTGGGCTGACCTCTCCTGTGAAGTGATGGAGGAGAAGGACAGAGCGGGCGAGAACGTGGGCCACGAGGGCCCCTCTTGCCTGCAGTTGCGCTCCAGGGAGAGACTCTGCACCATCCGGCCTCTGAAGACGAACTGCTACAAGCTGTGGCTGGAAGTGCCGTCGCACCTCGGACCCATCAGGTCTAAACCCGTCTACCTGACCCCGAACGACCACGGTGAGCTATGGAACCGACACCTCACCCTCATCCTGTTGAGGGGTTTAAAAAGCTTCAATGGCTCTGTCCTTTAATGCATTTCTCTTTTTGCTACCCAAATTCCTGGGCTGGAATTTCTGTGTTACTGATTATAGCCAGCAGCTCAGAATGATTATCAGAGTCTGATCAGTGACATCACCAAACTTCTCCTGCAGTGAAGCCACACCCACCCACGAACGTGACGGCCACGAGCAGGAGCAGTGGTGTGCTGACGGTCACGTGGCAGCCTCCGTATCTGCCTGTAGAGGGGCTCCAGTGTCAGGTTCGGTACCACTCCACCTCCGCCCTCCGGGCCGAACCGGACTGGAAGGTGAGCTGGCAGCGTCCACTGTTACTTGTTGTTCTGTTTTCAGCTGAAATGCAGCACAATAGTGCAACAATTTGCATATCGAATCAGGTCATAGAGGAATAAACATATTTTCCTGGTCGTTCTGGTCAGGACTCATCAACAGACTCGGTCACTCTGACACACCCAATTATGAGTCTGAATTCTCTTCCTCTGATAGAAATTCCTTCCTCGGAGCAGCTCAGATCAGATATGACTATTTTGTTTTTTAATTTTAATGCCAAAGGCGAGCTGAATAACTGTAAAAGGTCACCGCTGCAGGTCCAGGCACCAGTGCGGGAGCTGCGGGCGGAGGTCGCGGTCTCAGACATGTGCCGGGTGTTTGTGGTGCAGGTACGCTGCATGCACGTCAGCGGCGCTGGCTACTGGAGCGAGTGGAGCCACTCGGTGGACTCCACACCTCAGAACAGCAGAGGTACAGTTTATTATAAAACCCTAAAAAACACTTTTAAAAGACAAACGGGTGTGTTTGCTTTAAAACTACATGTAAACAACTTTTTAGGGTGATGTATTAATACTAATTTCATTCGTAATTTAGACTGACGTCAGTATTTAATCAGTAACAAAAATAAAATCTGTCATGACTTGTGTTTTTGGCCCCTCCCACGTAGCCCCCGAGCAAGGCCCTAATTTCTGGAGAGTTCTTCAAGACGATCCATCCCGAAAACAGACTAATGTCACTCTGCTCTTCAAGGTACATCCACCACAAGCAACATTTACAGGCGTAAAATTAAAAGAAAGCATTAAAACTGTGACTTTTGCTGCCCCCCCGCCCACAACCACAACCACAACCAGCATCTCCAGCTATCAGGACAGCCGTACTGCGTGGATGGGTTCATAGTTGAGCATCGCAGCTCCACAGGCTCAGTAGTGCGAAAACACATCCCGATGGCATCTTCTTACGGCTTTGAGTGGAACCAGACGCCCCAGACCGTAACCGTGGAAGCCTACAACAGCCTGGGAAGCTCTGGCAACAACATCAAGATGACGCTGGAGAAGACGCCCAAACGTGAGTCTCCTCGCGTGTGCACCTCAGCGCCGGACTGGAACATCGCTGGGGGAGCTCATCTGGTGTAAAACAGCGCTGTTGGCCGTGAGATGTTTAAACTTCAAAGAAATTATTTTAGACTGAGGAGGAAAACCCGTCACGGTTTCCTCAGAATTGCTCTAAAGTCGCTATCACACCCTTAAATTCCATGAAAACTGTCAATCAAAAAGGGATTTGTGGTTTTTCTTTGGTTATTTAACAGTGATATTCAGATCGAACCAGCTGTAAGGCATAGAGGTTAGGTTGGCCCACAGTGGCGGCTCAGAGCTGAGCCTCCATCTGGCCTTTAACTGGAAAAACAATTGTTCTTTAAGAATGGGCTCTTAACCGTCCTGGTGTCTTTGGCCGGTGGCAGGCCGCTGCGTGCATTCCTTCAGCGTGACGGTCATCAACAGCACCTGCGTGTCTCTCTCCTGGACGCTGGTGGACCACACCTCCGTGCCGCTCTTCATGGTGGTCCAGTGGTCCCTGCCGAGGAAACAGGGCTCGGACCACCACAGAGGTCAGAGCGCAGACGCGTGGGTCCGACTGCCCTACACGGACCGTCCCACCTACCTCAGAGGTGACCCACCTCCTGCTGGGTTTTGCGTTAACCGTGTGTGAAATGAGCGAGCGTAACACCTTCTTTCCCGTCAGGTGATTTCTTCGTTTCGGAGGACTACGGCTTCTACCTGTACCCCGTGTTTGCTGATGGGGAAGGGGAGCCGGTGTACGCCACAGGTAGGAACCAGCTCGTACCTGCGTCCAGTCTTTTCCGTGTCCTGTTTAACACGGTGTGTTTTCTGCCTGTCACAGCCACCAGAGGAGATCCTGCCATCTACATGTTGCTGATGATCATCTCTTTCCTCTCCATCGTCCTGTTAGTCAGCCTGATCCTCTCTCAAAACCAGTAAGGATGGAGCTGGAAGCTGAAATGGAAGGAAAGAGTAAGGGAACCTGATTGTCTGCTGCTTTCTTCTCCAGGATGAAGAAGCTCATGTGGAAGGATGTACCAAACCCTAAGCAGTGCTCCTGGGCCAGAGGACTAGACTTGGACAAGGTACAGCAATGAAACCGTCCTCCACCCACACACCCAGATCTCCACATAGATGTGGAGTTGCTGATCGGTGCGTCCTGTTCACGTGTTAAACTGCCTCCCTGCCCTGTTGGCACATCCTCAACTCCTTATCTCATGAAAATGTTTGCAGTCCCCCACAGATTTTAGAGAATAATTACACCGAACAGAACAAAGTTCTCCTCGTCACGAAGCGTGATGCAGTATTTTCTTTATACACACACACACACACACACACACACATGCATGCAGGAGACCAGCAATAATCATCTCTATGCCAATTAAGCAACAAGAAAAACCTCTTTACTTAGTTTAGTTTAGTGCAACCACTTTTTCCTCTCTCATCCTCTTGTTTGTCTATAAACAGACAGAGAAAGAGGGAGAGAGAGAGAGAGAGAGAGCATGTGCTGATACATGTAATGATGAACCCACCCCGCATGCTGTTGTTAACTTTATTTTTATTTTGTCTTATTTGTAACAGTATACCCACAGTTTGGTCTGTTTTTTTTTTTTTTTCCAGGCCAACACCTTTGACCACATGTTCCGTCCTCCAGAAGGCTTCCCGGCCTGGCCGCTGCTCCTGCCCTCTGAGAACATCTCCAAGGTCATCATCGTGGACAAGGTTGATCTGTCAGCTCTGAGCGCCTCCCCCGATCCCACCGCGGACGTGTCGATCCATCTTCATGGAGGAGCTGGCTCTCAGGTGGAACAAGCCTGGCTTGAGAGGAGTGAGCTGCTTCCAGGTAGAGACGCTTCCTCTCCTCCTAATCTGGATTATTTAGAAGGAGATGGTGTTGGGGGCCCCCTAGCGGCTGACACTGGCAGCTCAGCCCAGTCTTCGGTCACCTACGCCACGGTGCTGATTTGCGATCCAAAGCAGCAGCAGCCCCTTCATCTCCACGACAAAGATGGCGGTGGCTGCAGCTCCAGCGATGAGGGTAACTTCTCTGCCAACAACTCCGACATTTCGGGATCTTTCCCCGGCGGGTTGTGGGAGCTGGACGCTCCACGGCGCTCCTGCTCCTACAACTCTGTGGAGGAGCTCTCAGAAACATCAGAACACGGCGACAGAGAGGTGGGAGAGGAGAAGGACTTATATTACCTAGGGATGGACTATGGAGATGATGAGAGTGAGGAAGAGGAGGAGCCAAAAGCTAAACTCATTCAAAAGGTAGCTCTGAACAGAGAAGGCTGTTCTGTGGAATCGCGCCCTCTGCTCGAGCCCACAAACTCCACGTGCACCACCTCCGCTCTGTACCTGCCTCAGTTCAGAACAGCCCCGAGCTCGACGAGGCAGCTCTCAGCTCACCCGCAGGACGGCTGACTCGTGCACACAGATGTGCAGTGTATTTTCCTGTGCGGCTGCCTCGCAGCCGTGTCATGATTCAGCCTCGAGCAAAGTGGGCTTCTGTTGAATGCTCCATCAGCCGTGACGAGGCGCATGGCTGCAAAACAGTCGAGTACCTTAACCTACGTAAGAAAGGCGTTCATCAATGCTGCTATTGTGTTCTGTGGGACAGCAATCATCAGTAGAGCACAAGCTTCTTTCTTTCTTCATTTCTTTCTTTACTTCAGTAATTTGAAGTGAAAACCCTCAGTTTTGTGGCTGTTTTCTTAACGCTTGCCTGATGCCAGATGAGTAATGAGACACGTTACATGTCATCAGTGTGACTGGGAAACATGATAACATTAGTCAAGTATTTTTGAAGTGGGTTAAGCTACTGGTAACATTGATCATAGCGGTGCTGCTTAGTGAGCAGGAGGGAGAGCGTCCAAGGTCAGAATGAGACGGACGAATGGGTGAATCCATGGATCCATTCGTCCCTCTCACAGGTGCTACATGTGCTCAGATTCTGAATTATCACTGCTGCAGTCAACTATCAACGCGCTTCAAAAAGAGTGATCGATGCACAGAAAACGAGTGAAACGGCTGTTCATCGCAGTTTTTCAAGCACAAGGGAACACATAATTTATTTCTGATATCAAATGTTTTTGTGACTAAATGGTGATTCTGGAACTTGAGTTTTACATATTTTAGGTTGTATATTTAACGTTCCTGCTTTATGAACCAGTCTGTGAGCATGTGGTGTGGTGTCTGCAGACTCACCTAGCAACAGAATTACTTTTTTGTACTTTGATGTAATGCTTTTGAGACTCTCTCTCTCTCTCTCCCTCTCTCTGTCTTACATCTTCTGAGAAATGTGACGTGCATTTTGTCTGTGTTTTTTATAGAATACACACATCTGCTGCCAGGTATAAAAGGAAGACAAAAGAATGTATATTTAATGCCAGAGCAATTAGACAAAAAAATTAGGTGAGGAAATGTTACTAATTTTATTGTGCATAAAGCTGTGTTGTCTATTTTTATCAGTGAAAATAAAGTGTTTATTGTGGGCATATGTAGATGTGTAGAATGTTTAAAAAGAAGACATCAAAAACAAAGTTGTTGCGTGGCTCAAATACAGTTACATTCTGCCCTCTTGTGGACATCTGTACAAATTACAACAGAAAGGCACCAGTACATATGTGATAGAGTTCTTATCATGTCTGTTTGGAGTTCTTCTCATACCACCAAAACTTACAGTAGTTAAAGCCTACGGAATACGTCACAGTTTCCGTTTGTATTACCAATGTTTTACCCCTAGTGGTCATTTTAGGCCCCATATACCTATGTATGAATTCAATTTCTTAAGTCCTAGGTTATGATTTCCTTCTTAGAGGTCTACAATGCAAAAGTGCTTCCAGCAACTAAAAACATTTCATTATCATTATGTAAAATATAAAACTATTTTTTTTCCCCGATTCAGATGCGTGTGTAGCTTTCCACCACCTGAGGGGAGCACAGCACCGCCTCTTCTGGTGTGCTGTGTAGGATGTTGTATATTTAATGGCCCCTCGCTCTGCTTCTGTGCTGGTTCTTTTGTATTTACCATACATGGACAAAAAAGTGGAGGCAGAGCCTGACTGACAGCACACGGGGCCTTGTGCCCTGCTTGGCAAAGGAAAGAGAGGAAACATCAACAGAGGGGTGAGAAATTATGTTTAGAGTTTGTGCTCACAATAATCTTTTCTCAAGAGGATTTATTTAGCTCCTGCACTGCCGATCAGAATGTCCCTGGATGTGAGTGTTTTGAATGATGGAAGGTAACTCCGCTTATGTACAAAAAGATCAAATAGCAGTGATGATGATGTCATGTCTGTTCAACGGACCCTGATTCCCCCTGAGCTGCCAGCAGCGGACCTGTTTCCAGCTCACTGCTCTGAAAAGCAGGAACGTTCCACGGGGTCAGGAGGAAAAGGGCAGCACATGTGAAAGCACTCTGGAGCTCTGTTGATCTCTCAGCTGTGACAAATTAGCATCCCAAACTGAGATTTCATCAAAAAAAGGAGGTGCCTGACCAGCACTCGACCCTAGGAATAAACATGTTAACTGTTATAAGACAGTTTGAAATAGTGCAGAATAACTTAAAAGGAGGTTTCTAGTTCACAAAAACACAGCTGATGCAAATAATCTGAAAAGTTAATCTTGTTCTTGAGACTGAGATTTTGCTCATTACAGTAGCAGCGACTGGCTAGAAAAACAGCTGTAATGACTGTTAAATATTTCTTCTACAGTCCTGGTTTTAGCAGTTTAAGTCACAGGAAGGTTATACGAATCAGTAAATCTTCAGCCTATCACATTCAGATTACTGATCTGATGACTTGTTTTGTGGTGTGTTTCTCCAGGACACACTGGCATCATTATTCATGCCCCAGCTCCTGTCATCAAACCCATTAGAGAGAATTAGAAGGAAGATTTAACAGTTTGACGCTGTAAAGCTTTCACTGACTTCCTGACATTAATTTGTGCTGCAATGGTGAAGGGGCTACTGAAGTTTAGCCACGTTACTTCTGAAGGCCTTAACATCTGGGGAAAAGGTCAGATGAGCTGCAGGTCGCACAGATTTGAGGTCTTTGAGAAGGCAGAGCCTAATCTGGGCTCAAAAAGGGTGAGAAAAAAAATCGATGCATCAGGAAAAGCATCTGTATCACCGAGTGGAGGAGAGAAGCAAAAACAGGGAGCGGATTCAAGGCTGAGAACGGAAGGAGAGAAAGGCATGTAAACAGAAGCTGAGCTGACCTCTGGGACCTTTTGTTGGGGCCCATTCTGTGCTGGTTGCTTCCGAGAGGATTTGGGAGAAAAGCATATTTACTCTGTCAGACTGTAAATATGAGCTTTAAGCGGCTGCTGCTGGAATGAAAGCTGTCTGTATTTTATTTAAGGGGAAGACTGAAGAATGCAGCAGTAACTCAGTATTTGGCAACTTTTCAACCATTCTAACTGGTCCATCGGGGAATCCAGGACGAATAAAAATTTTAATTAAAAGTAAAAGATGTTTTTATTACGCTGCATGTGCGTAATTTCCTTTCACTCAGTCTAAAGATCACTGAGATTGAATTACATGTAGCAGGTCTGGAGCTTTTGACACTTACACCATGACGTAATCAACTACACAAAGGTTCAGTACGCAGACTTGCTGAGCAGTGGAAACGTTTCCAGATCGCCCGAACTTGTCTCATTCCTCACTCACGCCAGACTTTCCAATTCTCAGAGACATCCATTTAAAAAAAAACCAATAAAAAAAAGACGCTACACACACACAGCACAAAGTTACAGTCAGTTACATTACACACATGCTTATAGGCCACGGACCGAGTGTGAGATGCTCAGGAGCTGATGGAAAAGGGACCCGGGGGCGGCCCTCTCTTCCCTCCTAACTGGGTCGGATGGACGAGATGCCTCCAGAACAGCGAGTATGTGTGTCACAAAGCATGTTTGTCTCTGGCTAACAGGGTGAAAAAAGCTCAGCTCAACGACCTCCTTTCACTCCAACACTCAATTAAGGTTTAATTGCGTCCAAGTCCACAACAGGGATGTGGCAGGGCACCGCCGCCAGCCGCCGTGCACATGTTTTCATTTTCTGACCCCCTAACCTATAAAAAATATTTCTTTGATGTGTGACAAAAGTAAAATACGTTTTAAGATGAAGGGCTGACAGAGGAGGTAAAGCTCCAGTTTCAGGTGAGGAAAAGAACGAGATGAAATTAAACACCCTTATTCTTTAGTGGGTCAGTTTTATTTGATAACACGACTGCAAAGGTATTTCAGCTGTGGTGAATAAGCATGTCAGGAACACAGGATCAATACTCAGTCTTAAAGAAGATTAGAGGCTTTACAAACTTGAGCTGAAATTCTCAGCTTCATATTTCATGTCTGCCACCGGATTTTTGCTGCAGACACACAGTAACCCATGTGTGTATCGATGGCACACACCGACGTGCGCACATGCGCTGCTGCTCTCGCTAACACAAAACAGATGGCTTCACCCCACTCCTACCTCGCCACAAAAATCTCCAAACAGCCAGTGAAAACTCCAGCAACTGCTCCCAGAAAGGCCAAAGCCGGGTTCCCTCGCTCGGTGGGAATACCGCGGCCTCGTTCCACCCCCTTGTTTGTTTCCCTCAGCTTCCCATTCAACTTGAGGAGCCCTTGAGTACACACGTTCGACAGTAGCACGCAGCTAGTGGAGCCGTTTCATGCAGATTCTGTCATTCTGAGTAAATAAACTGTCACAGGATCAAAGTGATTGATGCTAAAATACTGCTGTTGAAGACCACTCAATAAATCAAAATAAAAGTTAAGACTCAGAACAGAAATGTGAGGAAAGGGTTCAAAGAGTTGTTGCTGTTGTTGTTGTTGTTGTTGTTGTTGTTGTTGTTGTTTCAGTCAATCTTAACCATCCACCCTTAGCAACAGTACCTGGATGCTGCTGGCAAGAGGGGCGAGACTCCAACGAGCACGGCTTATAAAGGCGAGGCAGGGCGCGGCAACGAGACAGCACAGGTGAAGGAGAAGAAGACACAGGTGGAACACATTAATGAGGCAATCAGGCAGAGACTGAGGACAGCCTCGCAACAAAAGCCTGGGTTAAAGCAGCGATTTAGCAGCAGCCGCGTAAAAATCATTACATTCATTCCTCATTCCTGTGGCAGTCCCCCGTTGAGCCAACCTAGGCCCTGATCTGTGGTTTCCACCCTCACCAGCTGAGGCTGGGGGAAGGAGGGCCCACGGGTCCAGTTTTGGAAAACTAATATGAAAGGCTGTTGTTGTGTCCCTTTAGGACCATCGTCCTTAATCTAATAGGACAAATCTCAGAAGCAGATATGGTTGATCACTGATCTGCAGTGAAACTCATGTTACAAAGCACATTTTTCTCTTTTTTTTTGGTCAGACTATATTGTATAATGTGACAGTTCACTTTTATCTGACTTTGACGGCAGTCATCTGGGTCAACAGCAAACCACATCGCATTTGTACAGCCACTAATTTGCTTCAAATAGAGAAAATGTATTCTGTTCTGGTAAAAATATCATTGGCAATTTCTGCCAATACAGTATGTGATGAGGTCCACCAGGAAGGAGGAAAGCTGACTCCTCGCTTTAGCTATTTTAGCAGCTGTTACTAGCTAACTAGATGTTATTTTTCCTGCCGTTGCTAATTGTAAATGTTTAAGAGGCACAGTCAGTCCTAGACTTTCACCATAAACACTTTTTTCCTGCTAAATAAATAAAATGTAAAAAAATATGTAATAAATGTAATAATAACATTTAAATTATATATATATATATATATATATATATATATAAAAAAAAAAAAAATTCCCTTCTCACCCCCGTGGGTGGTTCCTCCTCTATTCTAAGGTCGGGTCCTCTACCAGAGGCCTGGGAGCTTGAGGGTCCTGCGCAGTATCTTTGCTGTTCCTAGTACTGCACTTTTCTGGACTGAGATGTCTGACGTTGTTCCAGGGATCTGCTGTAGCCACTCCTCCAGTTTGGGGGTCACTGCCCCGAGGGCTCCGATCACCACGGGCACTACTGTCACCTTCACCTTCCAAGCCTTCTCCAGCTCCTCTCTGAGCCCTTGGTATTTCTCAAGTTGGGTTATATATATATATATATATATAGATAGATATATATATATATCAGATGATGTCTTTATCCATGTGTTCTCCATCAGTGTTTTGTGTCTCCGGGGTCCTCCGCCCTGTCTTGTAAGCAGGAAACATTTCTCCTTCCCCGCTGTTTCACTGTGCTTTTACAACCTCTTCTTGTCTGCCTGCATTACACACACACACACACACACACACACACACACACACATGCACGCACACACACACTTTTGCCACCCAGTGTGGAAAAAAATTGGAAATAAAATTCCCCGTCAGACCTTTTAAATGAAGACAGGTTGAAGCAGTTGCATTTGCATGATCATTTGGGTAAAACGAGCAGCGCGTCAGCCGTGTGTAACGTTGTAAAAGGAAACGCTGTGCTGACACAGGCACCAATGCCGGCCACAAGCACTTCCCCGGCTTCAATTAGCCGAGCTGTGCGTTTCCAAACAGAGCCGCTGTCTGAACGGAGACAAATCAATGGCTCGGACTCCAGTTACTCTTCCGAGCTCCACCAGCTTTACTTTGAGTGTTTGGACTCCATCCTCCTGTGCAAATTATTTATTATAATAAACATATAATTAATGAACTCAACCTGTTAATCATTATAGTGTATATAAATGTTTATCACCACCTCAACCCAACCAGTCACATGAGTCCATACTGGAATGGAAATTTCCCAGTTTTCTTTCTTCTACTTTGACTATCATTTATTTACAGTTTGTTCATTGAGTTTGGAAGAAGCTCCTGGGCCTGGAAATGCCTGGAAATATGGTGAGATCACACAGTGGTTTTACATGAGGAGGTGAGAGTCAGATTAAGACGTGGCAACACTTCCAGATTACAGGTTGACAGATACAACTTGATTGGAAAGACAGATAAGATTTGATTGGAAAGTCTTTAAAGTGGGTCTAAATCAACCTGGGGTCAAAATCACTGCTTTTATTACCCCAACATCACCCCTTCACTCGACTAAACCAGGGCCGGACACTCAGATAAAATTAAATAAAATGAAGGTTTTTGTCTAACATAATTTTTTGATGCTTATTATATATGTGCGCATATCTTACTCACAATTTTGAAATCCAGCGGCAGCCGGAATGGACAATTCGGCGTGCCATATTTGGCCCACGGGCCGCCAGTTGATGAGCAAAGGGCTCTACTGATCAGCTTCTGTTCAGAGCAGCAGAAACACCATCAGGGTCTCCTCATCGTGTCCTCACTCATTTCAGGGACGGAAAAAAACAGGCATCCAAAAGGGCCCAGATTAGTCTTAATACACAAAAATGACTCAGGCAGATTAACTGCTGAGCCCAGACCAGAACTATTCAGTGAGAAACTCGGGCAGTGAAGACATTTTTCCCAGGATCCATCCTCTGTCACAACCATAATAAATACTGGGCGCATCACTTTAAAGTATAAATATCATCCTTTGGTGTCTTGAACTTCCTGAGAGACTTTCTCAAACAGCATCATCTTTGTGAGTTGTTTCAGGGAACATCCTGAATGCTCTGAGAGCTAATGGACGTTCCCTGCTGGGCCCAGTATTGATCCGCAAACTACAGGTCAGGAAACCAGCAGCTGATGGAAGGGACGAGAGATGAAGAGGAGCTCCGGCGTCATCTGTTGTGCTAATAAAAACACAGGAGAAACATTTAAAATAGGTTTAATCAGCCAACGAGCTCATATACTTTACATATTGTAGTGTCATTTTCTCACAATTGGCTATGTGTTCAACATTTACACTTTCCACTGCACTCACTGCATGACAACATGATAAAATGCATCGTACCAGGGAAATACAAACATTTCCCCTCACTCAAGCAAGAACGCCAGTCGTGCTCTGTGACGTTTATGTAGTAGTTCTCTGAGGGTTCTATTCCCTCTGGACCTGGTTCATCGTGGGAGACGTATGTCAACTCCTACCAGGAAGCAGGGGGATGAGCCATAAATAAAATACAAGGAGAGGAAACGCTTAACAGCTCTCTGAGGATCTGTCGATCAGGAGACGTGCACGTCAGATGAACTGTGCTCGTGTGTGTTTGTGTAGAGGAGGAAGGAGGAAACAGCAGGAAGATTGTGTTTAGCTGCATGCGATGGTGCCGAGCTGCCCACTGTTCATTCCTCCATTCTGCCTCTGGGGAGTCTGTCTTTTAGCTTCGCCCAAAAGGAGAGAAGTTGGAGGAACAAGGCTGGAGATGATGCTGAGCTGTTTCCTGATGTGGACAGTGTGAGAGCAGCATCTCTGCCATTTAAATCTGACCCTGAAAGGACCGAAATGGAGTTGGTTTGGATGAAAACACAACTATACAGTAACAGCAGTCTGTGGCGCTCTTAGTTCCATTGTCTTCCGATTATCAACCCATAATTACATCAGGACTTATGGCCGCCAACAGTCTAAATTTGATGCTGAAACCTTGACAAATTATTCGACATTCTTCTGATTCTTGACATTTTGATAAACGCATCATTGACCACTGCAACAGCTGGCACACAATCAACCATAACTCTGAGCAGCCAGGAGAGCTGAAGCCTGCCCGTTCTAGCGTCATGGCAACCGTGTGGCTGTCCACTCATCTACGTAACCGGGCTTGTTGTCTTGAGCCCAGAATAGAGGACGCCTGCCAGCTCCCAAGGGGGGAGGGGGCTGACAACAGGACACCATGGGAAGATTTCAGCTTATAAATGAGTTTTTACTGAGTATTAATCCGTGTTAACGCAGGCGTTCCTGAAATAAGCGTTTCCCCCGCACAAACAGCCATCACCGGTTTCAGTAAGTGGTTTGAAACAGTGTCCGAACAGTCCAGTATGTCTCCATACAGCTGGACGTAATGGGTTTTACAGCTTTGTTCCCTGCACAAAAATGATTTCTCCCACATATGGCACTGGCTAATATCTGGGAGAAAACCACACAAGTTCCACACAAAGAGCACACAGTCTCCTCACCGCTCAAACATATGTTAAACAGGTAAGTTTAATGACTTCATGTCTGCAATGTGGCTGGAGAATATATTATGATGATGATGAGGATGGTTATAACGTGAGTGTATATAGCATAACTCTGCAGCGTTTAGAGGGAGAGAGTCATTGACCAGTTTGCCCATCTGGTCTCCAGGACTGGGCTGTCGTGCTGTTCCTATGAATTGGCATGGTGTAAATTAGAGGAGAGAGGAAACGCTCCTGCGTTTCACACCTGACTACACGTAAAGACACTTCTGTAATTGGACAATCTCTCAGATTTTTGTTAAATCTGCTATAAAAACGTTTACCCGTCCAATTCAAACAAACCCCCGCACTAAGAAGCTGATAAAGATTGTCAACATTTATACTATGCATGATTTATTCAGGGGTTTTAATCCAGGAGAGAAAACTCCAGATGTTTTAGGATGAGCTTTCAGGACATGTTATATCATAGAGTAAACATGAGCTACACTGTGATGGTGTGTTTCTTGTCACAGCAGGACTGTACCAACTATGCGAGACGCCACCATGCTGAAAATGCTCTCAAACCTTTGGGACATCTATTCTTATCCAAATCGTAAGAGGCCAGCTGTGTTCACGTCTGTCTTTCCACTCACAAACTCCAACTTGCGCACACAAACACAGATCTCTGCAGAAAAGAACTTCATGAAACATGGCTCCTCCGATTGGATTAGCTCTGCCTCCCATTTCTCACCATCAAACCAATAAAGCTCTTTGCAGAGGGCATGCAGCATCCATCCAGACAAATAACACATTGAGCAGTTAACACCGAGAGCACACAGGCTGCCAGTCTAGCCGTTTATACGCACAAGCTCTAAAGAGGAGGCGGAATTAAAAACAAAGCCCATAAACTCAGATTAATGACAACAGCGCAATCATCTCAGGAGAGGAAATACAGACACATGTAGTCAAGGTTTACATCGATTAGGCACAACACCTGCTTAGGAAAACGAGGACCGCTTTTAAGATGCAAAAAATGGCACTTTTTGCTTACATTAACCAGAGACTCCTCCCTCCATCCTCGCTGCAACAGCCTGCGTTTCTGAGGACTTTTCATCTGGGGAACTAACACGCACGGACTTCGTCAAACAGTGGTTAATACGGTTTTCTTTCTGATTAATAACACTGTTGTATTACATGTTTGGCTATATCATATAGGGTATATATCATAAATTAATGAATTAACACTTTACTTTATGAGTTGATGGGGAACTTTGGTCTATTTCAGTAACATGGGTTCCATCGTGTTGTGTTTAAAGTTGTTTCCACAAAGCAGACGGTTCAACTCCTTCCAGAACTGTTTTCAATAATTTGGGTTTCGAGTGTAACCATCCCACCCTTCTTTTGGACTGGACTGCACTTAGCAGAAACGCGGTTGTCGTGGTGATATTTTTGATTGGATCCAAAACCAACTGAAATCGGGTTCCGGCTCTCTGGCATCTCATCTAAGTGTGCTTTTAAGAGGGAAAGAGACGTAAACCAGGGAATGCAAGGAAAGACCCTGAGAAAAACTCTGACTGGGGACAATGTTTCAGGTGCGCCCCCCTAAAACTGACATCAGTGTTTTACAGAAAGCAACGGCAGTCAGTCAGCGTGTGTCCGACAACCCCAGTGCTGCTCAGCAAAGTGTCCTTGTGTGCATTTGGCCAAAAGATATATTTCTTCTTCTGTCCTTCAGTGTTCTGGTTTTCTGTAGCCGTTCTTACAAAAACGTCACATCCTCTTGGGACTGCACCCACCGCCAGTGTGCGTCATACTCCAGGTGCATTTTGCCGTTCATCTTACAGGTATCCATGTCAATCTTTCCATTTTTGTACGCTTGCAGTTTGGGGCTTTGGGCGGTTCCCCGTTTGGCCTTGAGGCCTGGGCAGGTTGGGCTGCTTGTCTGCTTGGATGCTTTCTCCAGGACACCGTTAGACTTCACGGCCTGAGTCTGTGCGTTGCCCTTGGAGACGGGGCTTCCTTTGCCCGTCTCTGCAGCCTTGGTGCAGACCGAAGTGTCAGGCTTGGGGCCTTCAGGCTTTTTCTGGGGAGAGCTGAGCGGGATCTCTGATACCCTTGATCCAGTCCCATTCATGGGAAGAGTGCAGGTGATCCCAGTTTCTGACCCTCCTTTCTCCTCTGTTCCATTTTTAACCTCACCTCCATTTTCGCTTATTCCAGCCTGACTTCCAGCTCTCAGTCCTGCTCCGGCCCCGGGAACGCCCCCCGTTCGACCACCAGCGGTGATGGCCGACTCTGAGCTGGAGGGACAGTACTCGTCCATGTCATCTGCCAGGGTGTCCAGGTAGCTCCCGATGGAGATGTTGTCCAGCCGGTCATTGGGGTCCTGCAGGCTGCTCCAGGAGCCCCTCCAGGAGGTGTCGCCCAGGCTGTACTGGCTGCTGGTGAGACTGCTGCAGCGGCTCGTCAGCGTGCTGCGCTCCTCCATCAGCCATTTCACCGCCTCGATGCCTTCATGGACCGCCAGCAGCTGCTGTAAGATCTTCACATCCACAGAGCGCAGATGAGCCTGCAGACAAACCAACATAAAACTAAGATTAAGTCATCACATTCTAGTGTTTTTTTAGTCAGTGGACATAAATTGCATCTTGAATTACTTGCTTCAGTTTAAAATCCTAATAAAAATGCTGTGGAAGTGAAAGGGACAAACTTGAAGAATGGGACCTGGAGTCTGGAGACATTTATTTTAAGCCCTGGCTCCACAGGGAAGCACAAACACCATTATAACCGTATTAAACCTTAGCAGTTCACCATAATTGGAAGTAAAATACAACGCAAGCAGCTGTGCCAAGTATGTGCAGTAATGTGGAAACAAATATGAAAAGTGTAGCAGGGAAAACTTGGAGATGGAATTAAAACAAAACGAGGCCTTAGAGAAATGGTGTCTTTGGCTGTTCATCAACTGCTGGAGAGGCGGAGATTAAAATGGTGAGCTGGAAAACACAGAGTGACCTTTACTTTACTTTCTGGGAACACAATTAGCAACTCATTATGTGATTGTGTATGAAAGAAAAGGCTGCAGTCAGGGAAAATTCCTCTGCAGAACACATGAGCAGAGGTCCGCAGTGATTTATGACACCGATATTCCAGAAGATCGGTGATCCTGCCTCTGCAGATAACCTCTCTCTCTCTCTCTCTCTCTCTCTCTCTCTCTCTCTCTGCAGACGTATCTATAACTTGCGTCAGTGAAGCCCTCTGGTCCTCTTAGCTCAATGATTCTATCTCAGTTTTACACATCCTGGGTCTTTATAACCTTTGCGTTAATCAATCAAGCAGTAAAGAAGAACATATTGATTCTTCCAGTCAACCATGCTGTTTATCTCCCTTCAAAGTCCATCTGTGCACAAGGTGGTCTTCAGAAAATAAAGACTGAACCTCTAATGCATTATAAGATGGCCTTTTTTTATTCGTGACAGTTGAGGACATATAAGATCGTTGGCTTTAGGTTAAAATGACCCACTTTGTTCTCTTGGTGTGCTGATCAGACCTTAAGTGGTAAAAACAACATACAGTCTGTTTGACTTAAATGAGTGTATTACCCTGAAATGTTAGCAAAAACGTTTTTTTTAACACAAGATCCTTTCCCCCCATCTTATTTCTCTTTCTTTCACTTGTAGAAAGGAAGTTAAGTTTCTCTTTGGGAAAGTATGTGATTTATGGAAGCATTAATTTCCTAGAGGCTCGTTCCAAAAGAAACTATCAGCGCTCTTATCCAAAACATCACTTTAAATTAAAAAAGCAGCCAAATCTTAATCAAAACAATACTGTACATAGACGGTCGTGCTTTTAAAAACGAACCCATGTGGTAACTTTGTCAGCCTCGGCGGCTCCGCAGCAGCGTGTCTGAACCGTGCTAATTTTGGACGTGTGTCATCGTCCATGGATAAATGTGTCAGAACAAATTCCATCTGGACACGTTTATCTGAACATTGGTAGCGTTTTAATCCCATCCAGATGAGCTCGGCTCTATTCTGTAATGCATAAAATAAAACCAGACAATCACAAATAGCAACTGAAGATGCTACTGCAGCTTTCCTGCGTGTGATTGTGCTACATCGTGAGGACAGTAGTATAGAAAGGGAGGGGACGCTGGTGGTGATTGTCCTGGCTGGTTCTCACAACTTTAATGGGCTGCTTGAAGGTGCACAATTGGTTTTATGGTTAAAGCTGGGTTAAGGTTACAGTTTGGGTAAGGGGCTGGAGAATGCATTATGTCTCACAAAGATACAAATACAGAACTGTGTGTGTGTGTGTGTGTGTGTGTGTGTGTGTGTGTGGCTGGGGCACACTGAGACGACTGGGGTGGGGTTCTGGGTTGAGGTCTGAGGTTTTGGGGACAGAATGCCTGATGAGGGTGGCGGTAAAAGCAGCTCTCGTCTGTCGCTTCAGGCACCAAACTCACTGTTCTCACACACACTCCAAAAATCTGTTGTGATGTATGCCTCACACAACCCAAGACACGAGCCTAGAGGATAACATTAAATAGCACCAAAAAGTAAAGAAAAAAAACACCGCTTGTCCCTTTAGTTGCCTAAAATGCGGTGTAAATGTTTCTAGTGGCAGCCGTTGGTTGGTGGAACAGCCTGGAGCTGAAATGCCATTAATCATCTTTGTGATTTTGTGCCACTGATTTACAGCCAAAGCGATTTTAGTTACTCAGGCATGAGGCCAGACACATTCTGCTTGATCCATAGGATCCTGCAAACCCATTTTTCTGCCTCTAATAATGTGCATAAATGCGTTCTTCATTATTAAACTGCATTTATGTTCAGCTGCCAGCTGATTTGGATTTGCTTTCTTTTTAACAGTAGAAAAGTCTTTAACTTCAGCGTCAGGTAAAACCTGTACAGATAATCATCTCAGCCCATATCAGCGATACAGTGGAACGACCTGGGTGTCTGCTGCCTGAACCAGAACAGGCCTTTAGGGTTTCTGGTTTGGTTTTTCAAGTATAAATTCCACATATTTTTACTTTGACTAATACATGCTAAAGAACTGCCATGGGGTTTTATTTTTGCAGTTTCGGTAATCGTTTAATCTGTATAAATATTAATAGGTTTGGCTGGTTGGAAGCCTCTCCTGGCTGACTGCCTGTCTTGCCTCATCCATCTTTACATGTTTTTGTAGAGCCGTCTTCCAAGTCTCGTCAGACTGGAAAATTAAGCAGTGAGGAGGCCCAGAATAATCTCTACTTTGAGTATACGTTATGGCACAGCAAACAGCATGACAGCTGAAATGTGATGTGTGACGCAGGCTCTGCCACGCGGCGTGAAACGGCCTCCCAGAGCCGCGCAGCTACCGAGCGGAGTGCTGATTCACCACCAGCGGGGATGACACAAACACACACTCGTTCTCTCAGGCACCAGCATAATAAACACACTTCTGTGTCTGCACAGTCTCTCCTTCTCCTTGTCGCGTCCTAACTCGGACCTGGAGCAGACATATGGCGAGCTTGCAGCGGAGCTAGCAGAAGGTCTCTGTAAACCGCCAACTCTTCCATCTGTCCATTATCACCTCTGAATGCTCTGTTAAATATCATCATTGAGTCTTTCTGTCCTCTCTGCTCCCATCATTTATTGTTAAAGAGAAATACTTCTCGTGCTGTGGCTATAAGAATATTTTTGTCGGCGCTGACATGAGGAAGACAACATGTCCTGTGACAACGCATTAATCTTTCTGAGATCCAGCTAAGCAATCCTGGTTATTTCATTCCAGAAATATGAAATATGTCTGTCATTTTAAGAATATATATAAAAAACAAAAGGGAAATAAAACATTGTCAACGCTGAGCTGCTGCCAAATTGCTAAATCCATCACCACAGCAGCTAGCATGCATGCTAACAAGTCTGCTTGTTCTGAGCCACACAAGAGGAGGACCAATGACCTGAGGATAATCCAGGAGCAGACAGATCCTACTGAGACGCTGTGTAGTATTAATAAAAAACAATTTTAGTGTCATGCTCCCACACTTTTTATAAGCGACAGGTTTAAAAATTGGTATGGACAGAAAGAGGAGCTGGAGTCACTCGGCAGTGATTTCATTTGACATCAAGCTCAAATGAATCCCTCAGAGGAGATAACCAGTAAGCAGCAGACAGAAAAGGGAGACCGATACAGATTGCGACTCCCTGCAGCTCATTTCTGCAGCGTGCAGCTGACTTTGCACTGTCCTTCATCTGCACAGACAGAGACAGAGAGGGTTGAAGAGGCAGGAACAAAAATCCCTTACCTCGAGAAAAAATACAGAAACGGCCCTGTGTGTGTGAGTGTGTGTGTGTGTGAGTGTGTGTGTGTGTGTGGGGGGAGTTGTTACTGGCTGGTGGAAAAGACAGATTATTTCAAAACTTACCTCACAGATACAAGATCAACAATCAAATCAGCCCCCAAGCCAGATGTCAGACAGCTAAAACTGAAAATTACACTTTTTCTAACATTTATTTTGCACAACATGAAGATTTATCAGATGATGACTGGAATAAGGTGTGTGTTCGTTAATGTGTGTGTGTGTTTGTTTGGTTGTACACACACTATGAGAGGCATTAGTAATGGAAGACAGCAGCCTTGTTGCCCCTGACTCTAAATGAGACACTGGACTGCGTTTCAATACTGTGACACAGACACACACACATTTCAGACACACACACATCCTTGTACTTCTGTCTTTGTGACGACTTTCGTAGACATAATGTATTACAAGAGCCATCTTAAAACCATCTTAAAGTCTTAACCCTCAAAAAGTCCACTGAAGTTGAGGACCAGCCAAAATATCCTCACATCCCAAAAATGTCCTCACTTTGCTAGTGAAATGTGGACTTTGGTACCCAGTATGTAACAGCTACAAGAACACACACACACACACACACAGTCTTCTGTGCTGAAGCGTCATGTCCAACCAGTTTTTATATTAAAGTCAGATGTTGATGTGTCCTTTCAACAGGCTGGCTAAAATAAAGATGCTACTATTTCCGTTTCCTCTGCAGGATGCTGCAGACATATAAAGTGTGTCTGAGCCGTCGATGTGGCGAGCTCATTGCCTCCATCCTGATTCTATTCTTACCAACACCGATAACAAGCTTTGTGCCTCTGAAGGCGGCTCTATACTTCTTTTATTTGGCCGTTTGTCAGTGGCAGATTTTCCCTGTCACACTCCGACAGACGTGACCACAGCAGGTGAAACGATGTGTTTAATGACTATGTTGCTACGGCGACAGATCTCCAGTGTCCACTGGCAGCGATGTGCAGCTGAACGACACAGGCGGACTGAACACTGGGAAATAAAATGGGAAATCTCCATAAATACACACCAGTGTAACTTCTAGCAGCCACTAGCTGACTCGGGCCTGGTGAAGAGCCATGATTTAATGACCATGAAGAGACTTTTATCATTCAAATCATCTTATCATTATCATTCAAATGTCTGCGTGAGACATATTCACTATTCTTGTTAGCATAAAGCACACACACACACACACACGCACACACACACACACACACACACACACACTTTGTGGTGACTGGCTGGAAAAATACTTGAGAAAATATATCTTTGATTCTAAACTGGACTCCAGTGTCTGTATGAAAAGAAAATATACTTTTTCTTGCCAAAACATGAAGAAGAAGACTGACTCTGTTCCACAGTCATTACTGGTTGCCTGGCAACTTCACAGTGATGACAAGGCTCCAGGAAGTTGCCTGGAACCTTGTCGTCGCCGACTCCAATAACTGGCACGTGACCCCCCCCCCCCCCATACCGTCATCATCTTATTGTCTGTTGGGTATTTGTGCAGCAGGTTTGTCTTTATCTTTGTTTCCTCCCTTTATCACTCAGCTAACTGAATCATATTTATTTACACGTTGTAGTTGACATAGGACAATTATGACAATAAGAACCCACCTGGCAATAAATGCTATGTATTCTACATATAAATTCATTACTCAATAAAAGTCTTTCTGGTTTAGATGCAAAAAGCAAGTGGAATTTATTCATTCTCACATATTTTATGCAAATCAGAAACTGAAACCTGGGATTTGAAAAAATCAGAGCGAAAAAGTTTGTAGCTGTCAAGAAAAAAATAAAATCTAATATAAGTTAATATGATGATTTATCAGCGTCTGTAGCTCAAATTTGGCTTTTAGTCATATTCAGAAACACTGAGTTCATTAACGACATTCTTCTGTTATTATTATTTAATGGACACCAGGTTGTCATTTATTTGATTAGGCAAGACTGGTGCCGACACTGAATTTCATCGTGGCACACGCACGCACGCACGCACGCACGCAGACACTTACCATCTCCGCCTTCAGTTTCCTGATCTTCTCGTCCAAACTCATCATCCCCGTCTCTTTACTGCCGTCCTGCGGGGCGCTCATCTTGGCATCTCCGCGGCAAGAGGACGCCTCTTCCCGCATCCACCGGAGCAAACCCTCGGGGGTCTTCCGGCCAATTTTCACTTCTATATCTTTCAAATCTGGAACGGTCTCACTGACAGTGCCCTCATCCATGGCGCTGAAGACAAACGTTAGCCCAGGTCTCTGGAGAATGTTCCCTCCTACAGGACTGGGTGTCTGGCATATGCGACTCCAGCTGAGTGTGACTGCGCCAGCGGAGATAAACAGTCTGACAACATCAACGCAGTTCCACCACAGCCTTCCTGGCACGAATCCGTATCCCAAAGTCCGTTTCTGCAAGTGAAGAAAAACAAAATCAGATTTTACTTCCTGCGGTTTGCTGGTTGTTTCCACCTCATGGTCGGCTGCTGTGAGCCGTTGGAGATCTTTAAACCTGAGCCAAACTGCGCAGATTCCACCTGCATGATGAGAGCAACCAGCAGCCGCAGGGAGCGACGAGCCCTCAGACTGTAAAGCTATTACGGATCACATAGTTCCGCTTCTGCTAGGAACTTCAAAGTAAAGCGTAGAAAAGGCAGTAGCGTTACCTACCAAAATAAAAGCATCAATTCAGCCCCAATTCCTGCTTTGTCCTGGTCAGAGATTTACAAATTAGTTATCACTGAACAGACACCACACTCATTGTAGATGATGTCTTTAGATGATGTTGACAAACTTCTGAGTCAGTGCTATTGAAATGATCAATTTCAGGCAATGGTTTAAAAAAGGGCTTCACAGTATTCCGAATATTTCAGTGAGAATCTGCACAGACAAGGCAGAGTGACGATGGCCTGGATGTTGGTAATCAGGGTAATAAAGTAAGACAGATGTCTACATTGCTTAGGACGATCATGTTACTCTGGACATACTGACACACACTTTCACACTGCTGCTGACAGCAGCCTGCAAGCATGGTCAGGCTGTGTACAATCTGATGTGTCTGCTTTAATATGTTCAGTATAACCTGGATTAGCACAGATGTTCTTTACATGGGGTCTGCAGAACAAGGCTTTGTTCCATCTGAGAAGAAGAGTATAAAAATGAGATTACAACATCGTCCAATCCTGCTGTCCTGGTGTAAGAAAAGTATTAATAATAGCTGATAAATCACCTTTTAGGGAGAGTCTAGGGAGTTTCACTGTAATATGATCTTCATATTCACTGTCAGTGAGTATATCTCTCATACCTCTCATCCCTAAATGTCTGTTTTTCCTTAAAAATTAACAACACACCCCAGCAAAAACAATGAATTAGGGTAACAAAGGGTTAAGTTGAAAGTAAATCACCTTTATCAGCATGTGGGACACGTTCTAATCCTGCATTAAGAGCAGTATTGCTAAGGTTACAGGGATTATGGGGTTCACCAACTTCTCCATAATACCTTTGTTTTTGTGTCCTGGTCGCTGGGTCGTAAATACATACAGTAAATTCTCTGTCTCCATATTTGGTGCATAGAGACAAATGAAAGCATCTGCACTGTTAACCAGCCTACCATCTGTGAGGGCCACCATGGCAACAGCAAATTTTCAGATTCCTGTACACCCACGTTGCACGAATGGAAACGGCTGCCCACGAGGAGCTACAGTAAAAAGGAACAGGAAGGTTGCGTAAAACATGTGGGTACTCTGGTGCCTCGCAAACCTGCCTGCTGATGTGCTGTGGGGGCCTGTGCCATCGCTTCATTTTTGTGCAGGGTTCTTTGGGATGAAGCAGCCTAAAATACTGACTCGTGTGTGTGTGTGTGTGTGTGTGTGAGTGTTTCATCTCACTCTTTTCACTTTCTTCAAACTCCTTGCTCTCGTGTCTTTCTTCATCCTTCTTTTCAGACAACCTCTGACGTTTCTGAATAATTCATTGATCACAGCACCATCCCAGACCAGCGACCAGCAGCTAAACATGGTTCCTGCCTGTGATTGTCATCCACAAGCATTAAAACCTAACCTTTAATTGACATTAACGACATGATTTAATTCTGCAGGATTTATTTGTGATTAATTTTCACCCTGCGTCAGATTGTCTTAGATTTAAATTGTCTCTCTGCCTCCTGTCTTGCATTTTTTAACATATCTTCATGATCACACATCGTTGGGATGACAAAAACATATAACTTGTGCTTGATAATATCTATTATGGTATGTGATAAAGGGAAGTACTGTACTCTCTTTTTCACTGTGCAAACAAACATTATTCTTTATATCTTGATCATGCATTAAACTAGTCAAAAATACTTTATTATTGCACCAAAAAAGTAAAAATACTTTGTCTCCTTCCTTTGTCATAGTTGCTCTCAATTGTTAACATTCCTGTGCTGCTATGGCAACATGCAGAGGTGGAGGTGCGGGGTGGAGTTAACTGCTAAATTCAAAACCATTTTGGAGAGAATTTTTTTCCCAAAGCTTGAACATCTTAATACTGTATAATACTATTAATACTGTATGTATAATAACATTAAAATGTAACTTGATTGTTTAAAAAGTGTGGGGACAGAAATCTGTGTCGTAACAGTTTACCCCACCTTCTTTACACTCCCAGAATAACCTGTTGGACCAGTCGGCACCCAGATGACAGGAGTGGGTGGATGTTTTCTGTCAGGCAGCAGCAACAGGTATTTAATGAAAGCTTAAAAAGGCTGAAATGAACTGAAATGGTCAGTTTTGACTCTGTGTTTTAACAGCAGCTGAGAAGGAGATGGAAGCAGAGAGCACAGAAGACATCGAGTTTCTGATGGAGAATATGGATTACATCCCCGGCCACTTTCACCTGGACCTCAACCTCAACTGTGACCCCGCTGGGCCGGCGAGGCTGAGACTCAGGGACACCTACCTGAAGCAGGAGAGCCTGCGGGGCGAGCTGGAAGCTGAGGTGGGATATCTGCAGTACGCCGTCCGGAATCTCCTCGGTCTGTTGGCTTTTCACATGGAACAACTTGACGTGGCAGAGGAAATACTCAGGTGATGATACGCACATTTGTTTTCAGAGAATGAATATTCAGAAAGCTGGAGTCACTGTCATTAACTACAGCTGAATAAGAGATCTTGAACATGTTAACACAAACACAACAGCTACAGAGAAGAAAAAATATCTGATACAACCTTTAACCAAATACTGTATAGTAAATCATCAACCGACATCAAAGCAACCTATGAATAGAATAAAAGCATGATTGGCGTTAGCATGTTTGCCCTGACTGGGCTTGTTTCCATGATCAAATACACTTGGTCGACGGTAATGGTTAACCCTTGACATTGACTGTGGTGAAACGCAACCATGTAAACTTAAAAAGAAAAGAAAACTTAAAAAGATTCACTGCAAGCATCTGTTAGTGGTACAGATAACCCAGGAGGCTACGCTAGCAAGAGCAAATCGGTGCTAATGAACCTAACCTGAGGATGCTTGACTTTCAGAGGCATTTGTAAAGAAGACCCCGGTAACCTCAACGCCTGGGCCAACCTGGGCTACGTGTACGACAAGATGGGGAGAGAGCTGGACACGGCGGAGTGTGTGGAGAAGGTCTCCCATCTGATGGGTTTAGATGGTGGGGGGGCCTCTCAGGAGGAGACCAGGCTCCTGGCTGCTCGCTGCCTGGCTGAGCAGGCTTACGTCTATCCCCACGACGTGGAGCTGGACAGCGAGGACGTCCTGAGAGAGAGGCTGACGGAGGCTCTCAGCCACTACAACAGAGCCCTGGACTACGGCGGTCAGCTGGTGAGGCTAGATGGGGCTGGGTCACATCCTGAAGGAACAACAACGCAAACATATGCTCATTTAGGGAGCACATCAAACAAAAACTCAGCACGTGAGTTAAGCACATGAATGTATAGATAATTAACACTTGTTTTTCAGATACCAATAGAAGATAAAAGAAGTTGGTATTTTAAAATGGCTACCATCTATATAAGGTAAAATTTGGAACAGAAGGTTAAGCTATGTTATAATAATACTTTATATTAATGCGCTTTCGTGCGGTAGACTGGACGACATAGTAAAGACCAAAGAGGACTCTGAATACTCCAGGCTCTCGCACTACAATAAGGGTCTGAAACTCCTCAAAGAGACGCTGGAGTCTGAAAAAACACGACACAAAGGTAAAAACCTCCCCGGAAATGTGCCTGTAGCTCCTCTCCTGCGCCTTTGGAGAATATTGACATGCAAGAAAGAATCAACTTGAGCGTCTGATTCTGTTCCCTCAGCTCTCGCCTGGTGTTACGTTGGCGTCATGCTGGAGAGAAAGGACGAGTTCGACACCGTTCCCATGTCCGTCCACGACTGTGGGTTCTCAGCCTCCGATCCTCTGTCCTGCTTTGGAACAGTACGTTTACCCTCATGTTCAGATGCAACATTGATTTGAACTCGTCTCTCTTCCATAACCCACACTGGTTAACTCTGATTACCTTTATTCATGTATTATTTTATGAATGTTGTAATTTAAGCACTATGTTTACCTTAAATCCACTGACATTTGCAGTTGTTCTATAATGATCAGATTTGTTTAGTATATCTTAAATGCATTAAGCTTGAGGAGAATTTGATAGCGTGTTTTGATGCTAACTAACAGTGAAATTGTCGGTGTCCTCAGGCCATAAACTTGGCCAGCGATGACGCATTCACCCTGAACCTTCTGGCAAAGATCTTCTTTGTGTTGGGAAAACATGAGATGGCCACTGGGATCTGCAACATGGGCCTTAATGTGCTCCCAGACCCAGAGTTCAACTGGCAGGCGTACTGCACCAGGGCCAAGGTACTGCAGCCAAACTTACCCATCAAGAATCCAAGAAGGCAACACGAAGACAACCGACAAATCAAATCATGTTACTGAGTGTTGAAAAGGTTTTGATAAGGGTGATAGAAGCTTAACAGCTTTTCTTGTAGATCAGCGTAATGCTCTACGTCAGGGAGTTGGAACAGGCAAAATACACCCAAGGTGGGCTCCCCGACCGACAGAGGCTCACCGAGGCCAGGCAGGACTTGGACAAAGTCCTGACGGTGCGTCCGTGTCTGCGGACCCATCTGGAAATGGCCCAGGTAAAGACGCAGATAAAGAGTGAGCAGCATTTCCACCAGCATCAGGATGCTCAGTCATGCCTCTCCCTCAGGTGTTCTACTACATGGGCGTAGATGCTCTCCAGGAAAGCCTTTTAGTGGACGAGGCTGCAGTGAACAGTGCACTGGTCAGCCTGTCTCATGCTCTTCAACTGGAGCTGGGTGAGAGCCTGCCGGATCTGCACATGCTCAGAGGACGCTGTCTCCTGCTGAAGGGTGAGGAGCAAAACGCCGCAGACTGCTTCAAGAAGGCCTTGGAGTTGGAGAGACCAGGCAGCAGGGACACCCAAGCCCTGCGCTGCCTCCTACAGGCTCTGCTGGCTCTGTTCATGCAGGGAGGCCCTGATCCCAGCCTCGCCATCACACAACTGGAGCTGTGGGTGCAGAAGGCTGAGGAGATGTACCCAGAGGACTCTGTGAAGGCAGAGCTGAGGCGTCTTTACAGGACTCACACAGCAGAGGTCACAGAGTTATCCAGAGCTCTGGTCCGGACAGGAAGGCTGAGTCTGGTGAGACGGCTACTGGAAACTCTGGTGCCTAAACAACTGAAGAAGAAAGCTGCACTGGGAAGGTCTTTCTCCTACGCATGAAATAAAAGCGACCAAATGAAACCAGACACCTAATATAACAGCACTTCACAAGCTAACTAACAGAAAAAGAACGGCTGCAAAGACCATCGATGTGTAAAAGCCTGAAAAGTATTGTACAACACTGGTTCTGTGGTGTAGTGTTAAGAGCGCAGACGGTGGTGCTGAGGTTGGTACTAATGCCTGGCTGCTTCCTTTCTCTCTCTTCATCTGCCGCTTTATACAGCCCCTTCACATGGACCAGAAACATCAAGGTCAAATAAATGGTTACTTTAAGTTTCTCAAGGATGATGGATGGGTGAACGAATGATGGGAGCAAGGATGAACAAACGGACGGACGGACGGACGGATGGATGGATGGATGGATGGATGGATGGATGGATGTCGTGCCAAAGTATCTCTCCTCGATTGAGACGCGTTAATGCTCTTCCACCGGTGAACACTAGGTGGAGACATACACCATTAAATCGTGAACTCGGGTCTCGTGGTTTGAAATCAATCCATTAAATAGTATAATAATTTATACTATATAAAGTGTATAAATTAAAATTATGATTTTTAAATTTCAAAATAATCTTCATTTTTCAGACAAATCAAGAGCTTCTTGTAAAAGGTGTTTCTAGTAAAAACCCTAAATAAATAAATTGATGAACAGTAGCGCATTTGATGTGGACAGAACATTTATGATGATACAGCACTTGTGTAGTTGTGTGTCGGACACACCCGTAAACGAATGGCTCACCTCGCACACCTGCGAGCTTCTGTGTTAGAGGTGAGACGCTGCGCTGTTTGCGCACAAACCGGTGAGTGCAGCAGTCACGCACAAACAGTATTAACCTTAAATACGTTTGATTGGTCCAAACTAAACAAATATTGAGCGAGACTACAGTTTTATCGCCTACCTTTAGCAGACATGTGTCTTTCAAGAATGATAATAAATGCAAAACAGCTGCAGAAGCAGGAGGATTTCTAGGACACTTTAGGAATATTTAGGAGTTTGCAATTCTTTCTAATCTCCCATGTTACAGTCAGTGCTGTATGGGAAACTGTGTAAATCCTCTCATGTCTTTGGGATTCTTTCTCTTGAGTTAACTTTCTTTGCTCGCTCGTCTCAAACGTGCACGGGCGGGCGTGGCCGCCTCAGGTGCTTCCGGGTGGGTCGCAGCAGATTTAGGAATCCACCTGCTCAGTGGTAAATATGCAGACTGTTTCTACAGTTGCAGTTGTAGAAAATTGTAGTAAAAAATAGCAACTGCTTTCCAACCTTAATGAATTATGGAAGAGAATATAACCCTTGAAGAATTAGGCTTAAATAAACTGTGACTGGGTTTCCAGGGCTTGTTTTTAAATTCCCAGGAACTCTAAATTCAGGTTCCACTGCATTTTTAAAAGATTTTGTTCAACACTCCACTCCCTTCACAAGTCATTTCTGTCGCTGCTTCCGAGGTAACTAGGCGTAATCAGGTAAGCTTATCGCTTAGCTACTAATATAATAAAATCAGTTTTGCCTTAGCTGACAATTTAAGATCAATCTTAATCATATAACATATTAATAATTTACCATGCGAGGTTGTAATTGTGGACTTCTTTGACAGTATAAAAATATATTTGTTTTAGTTTCCTGAAACTTTACTCTGAATTTTTGTCCCAAATACACGTTATTTTTTCTCAGTCGACCTTGTCATGATAATAAAATAATGATGATCATAGTTGGTCCAGACCAGATCGGGCTCTAAAGTTTTTGGGTGGTTTTTTCTGCCCCTTTTCTAGGTTTTCTGGTCTCTAACAGGCAATGGCAGTCCAACCATTGACCAACTGGAGCTCCGGCCTCTTTTCATGCTGTGATAACTGCAGTTCTTGTGAGGATTCGTCCAAACTCCATGAACATTTATTCACCTTCAGAGCGGAGGGTTTGCTGAACTCTGCTTCTTTTTCAGGCTGCTATGGGTTCTGGTGCTGCCCTTGCCTTGCCTGCACCGTGTCAGGGATGGCTGGATCCAACCGTTGTCTTCCATTATGTGACATTCTCAGCCCCGCCATACTGACGTCCTGTGGGGTGCCCGTGTCCGTCCCTCCTGCTCTCCTGTCCCTGAGGGTTGCCACTCGGCAAAAATATGGCATCAAGGTAAAAGACCGGCAAGGCTGATGGCAAACTTATTTTAGCTTATTATTACATTTAAGGATAAAATGTTCTGTGCAGGGTTCTTTGTGTAAGGACATCGTAACTTCCTGCTTCTGCGTGTGGTGCTCCTGGTGTCAGCTGCATCGTGAGTTGAAACACCACAAGAAACACCCTGTTGTCGTCAACATGCAGCCAGGGGGAATCAGGTAGCCTGCAGGAAAGCCTCCTTAGGAAGGGAGAACCTGTCATTTGACCTCAGATCTGCTCATTTTAGTCGTGCTTGCAGCTCATGATTATAAATATTTGAATATAAATTAGGGCTGAGAGGGACAACCTAATCGCTGGTGATCTTTAAACTGTATGGCTCATCTTTAAGGTTTTCGTTGTCAATCCTGCAGCATGTACAAGACATTAATCCAACATAGTAAACAATGTGCATGGCCTCATTGTTAAATCCCCAGTATGCTTTTATTTTCTTTTAATTTGATGGTAGAGGTGCATGGATATTATCTTTCTTTTTTTTTTATAACAGAAGTATTGATGTTATACTAATAAAAGTGACTAATGTGGCAAATGAGTCTGTCTTTTTTCCCCAGGCAGTTTTGTGTAATAACTATACAAATCTTGTTAATAATCAATTTACAGAAATTCAGTTGTGAAACAACTGGCGTCAACTAAATAAACAAGAAATTGCTTATTTTCTTCTGTCTCCGTGGATATAAAAATAGTCAAAGTAGAGCAGAAGCGGTGCACTTGACCACCTTGTCACTGTCACTTTAGCATTTGCACTACAGTTGCACTGTTCGGATTTTGTGTATTTATTTTATTTTAAGAGACTATATTTTAGATTCTGTGTTTTATGTTGCACCTTACACCGAAGCAAGTTCCTGGTCTGTGAATTCTGTTCACTGACAATGGCAATAAACCCCTTCTGACTCTGATTCTGTAAAGTGTCCCATATCCTGTATTATCCTTCACATATTAGCCATTAAGACACGTCCATCCATCAGTCTCAGCTCATTGCAGGGGACCTATCTGGGCATTTGGGGGTTCTTTACCTTGCTCAAGGGTACCTGGGCGGTGCTCCGAAGGTGTACCTTCTCAGCTCAGTCTGCTACAGACTGAGCTACCTCCGCCCTTTAACACATATATATCAATGAGAAAATTCTATTATTTAAAAATATTGATCTAAAATTCTATTATTTAAAAAAAGCAAAAATATTGATTGTTCTAGAAGCCATTCTATGAAATGGCTGGTATATTATTTATGAATCCAACTTGAACCTTTTTTCGGTTATCTTATTAAACCAGGGATGCAGAATTCATGCTAACCTCACCTGCTAATGTCAGTAACAACCAGCTGAGGGGGCAGCTTCCATGTCAAGAGTCCTTCGTCAGAACTAAGACACATTTTGTCAGATCAGAAGTGACACAAACACCACTGATGTTACAGCAGAAAAGCTCATCAGGAGCCCTCTGAGCTGGGATTTACCACTGTCACACCCATGGAAATGAGAGAATTCTTCCATTCCAGCCTGTGTGGACAGTCCTGTCAGCTCTCTGCAGCAGTCAAAACAGGTCTGAAGGAGCAGATTTGTCATCAGCTGTCAAAAACAGGGCTGCACAGAGCACACCTATCTGACTAATGCGACAGTAATGAGGTGGAGCATTTCACTCCTCCCCATCACGTTGCCTGCAGCCATTGCCTTGGGGCTGTATTAATCTATGGCTCTACCTCTGGATCAATGGAAATCTACTATCGAAAGTCTTTAAATTACCAAAAATATCGGCGCAGCATTAACACGTTGGACCTGCTGTAATTAAAGTGTGTTTAAGGCGACCCAGGCTAGAAATTCAACACATAAAACACTTTTTTTTTCTTAAAACTGATTGAGTTTGCAGTAGAAATAGCGGATGCTTTTAAAAATCTTTAAAGCTGTTTTAAATTCAGTTTGAATGCGATGGAGAAATCCTGGGCTCCTAAAATTCTTTAAAATAACTCCCCACGCATGTGACCCACGTCATCGACTGAGGCTGTGCAGCATTGTTTGTGTTTCATCCTTTGACCTGACACACACACACACACACACACACACGATGTATGTCACAGCTGATCCAGAGTGTAACACTTCCAGTCAGGAACAGCTTCGGTTCAGAGCTCAGGGTCTGAGGAGGTTCTTCAGCTCAGTCAGGTAAGACCTTTAAATGATGAGCATCTGACATCCAGTCAGTCCTGGAGGTTTTCAGTGTAGGACTGAGGCCGGAAGCTACAATTTTCTGTGGATAATCTGCATTTCAAGTCTGTAGTTTTATCTCTTCGACCTTTCTGCAGATCAGTAGTGGCTCCAGTCGCCCCATATGTGGCTCCAGACTAGGGGCTCATAGTCTAACTGCATGTAGCTTGTTTGTGTTCTTCTTCTTCGTCTTTTTGTGTGGACTGATTCAGGATTCAGCAGCTGATGATGGCAGCACAAGCGTGGACAGACTGGCACACCGGTGTGTGCGACTGCTTTGAAGATGCCAGCACATGTAAGGATGGCTGATACTGCCTGGTCCTGCCCAGAGCGTGCACCACCCTGTTGCTTGTGTGCTTCTGCAGGCTGCTACGGCTTCTGGTGCTGCCCCTGCCTGGCCTGCACGGTTTCATCCAGGTTCGGGGAGAACACCTGCCTCCTGTTATGTGACATTATGAGTCTCAGCCTGCCTGCAGCCTTGGGGATTCCGCTGTTTGGTCCTCCTCCTGCTGCCTTGGCTCTCAGGGCTTCCATTAGAAACAGATATAAGATCAAGGTGTGCACGAGCGGAGTAAATTCCAAAACTCGGGGTGCTGATTAAAATATGCATATTTTACAATATCTCACTTTTGGCAGGGGTCGCTCTGCAAAGACATCGCTGCTTCCTGTTTCTGTGTGTGGTGCTCCTGGTGCCAAATGCTCCGGGAAGTCAATTACAGAAGGAATCAGCCCACCGTCATCAACGTCGTCAATGTGCAGCCTGCCCCAGCCACGCAGCCTAATCCAGTGATACACACCTACCCGCAGCACACACACACCTACCCGCTGCACACACACACCTACCCGCTGCACACGGGGGCGGCGGTGGCCCCACACTGACCACCGCTTGTTTTCTTTCACACAAAATGACTCTGACGTTCCACCAATTTAACTGCTAATCCAATTTTCAGATGCAGATTTATCTTTATGGGGCCTCTATGGATGCAGTGTCAAAAGATCTGAATGTTAGTTTGAAATTCACAAATATAAGTAATTTTGGATAATAAATTATGTTAGTAATAAATGCGCTGAAATATCAAAAACCTGAATTAAATAATACAGCTTCATACTGATGACTAATATAACATTTTATTTAGATAGAGATGTTTTATTAATCTCCAAGAGAAATTCACATTTATTAATTTGCTGTGGCTTAGGGATGAATATCCTCAATTTATTGTTTTTATCTGCAGTTTTTTATTTCCTCCGTTAGGTATCAAACAGCCAAACGAGCTGAAGAAAATAGCTTCCTCAGAGTTAAAGGTCACCACACAACTGCTACTTGACTCAACATTCCTGGTTCTTATTGGTTTCTCTGTTTTGTTAATTAAGACAGTTTGTGTTATTTGCTGACTCTTTTACAGTCGTTACACTAATTTAATGTGATTATGTGTTTTTAAGATCAAATAAAGGAAAAAAAACAGTTGAATGCCTTTGTATTTAACTAGAAAATACAAGATGTTTAGCTTTTTAGCAGTTCATCAGCCAGTTTTTAGGTGTATTATCGTAAATATATAGAGCTGGTTTGTTTGTATTGTCTTTGAGTGTCTGAAGAGGAAAATATGCGTGGAAAGAAATCATCTTAACAGTTCATTTCAACGTGACACTTTCCACATAATCTAGTCTCTGCTAGTTACCGTGGTGATAAAAACAGACTAAAAAACAGCCACCTGTGTTGACCACCAAATGAGAAGCATTCATCTTACTTTGTCACTCTGGTCCTGGACTATTTTTTCTCGTTACTGTGAGATAATTGTGTTTGGTGATCGTTTAGATTTGGAGTCCAACGTTCTCAGAGTCTGCGTATCTTCTTCCCAGTTGAAAACTGCTTCAGGAAGGTGGAACCTTTCACCAGTATGATGAAACTGGGAGTGCCTTCCTTCACAAAAAACCTGTTTAGATAAGAAGGGAAAACAGACGGAGGTTAAAACAACCTCCAGAACACTAAAATAGACGTGATGTCCTTTACACTGCCCAACAACACTGGGCTGCAGATAAAACGCAACGTGCTTTAGGACCACAAAAAGACTTCAGTCAATTCAAACAGCACTTTCCTCTGCTTCGTTTACTTAACAGGAAGCGAGACTGCCAGCAGCAGCCAGGTAATTTAATGAACATGTCTGCATTAATTAGAGTAAAAAGGAGCTGCAGATGGGCTTGGGAGGGAAGTCACCATTTTACATGACCATAAACTCACCATCAGCCTTGAAAACTGGGAAAACAGGCTTGATATCATCACACTAATAATCACTGGTGGGCAAAAAGATTAAAATATCATTTAAAAAAGAAAATCAGGGATAGAGATGAATAGAAATCAGCTGTGCTCGTGTCCCTGGAGGTCAAATCGTCTGTCAGACTAGGAACTCGGTGCTGTAGACTCCCTCCACCTCAGTCACTGATGGTCTATTTAATTGATCTCCAGAGGTCTATCGTGGGACTGGGTGGGGCTCCCAGCCGGTCCAGATCCATTGTTTTCTAACGTCTATCAGGAAGCTGTGGAGAAACTTTGGCCCGTGTGCTTTGCAGATCAAGGACAAAGCTGACGGTCACAGTGAGAAAAACTTTTGTCTGCCGAGCCGCAAACATAAGCTGCACTGCCGCCATGCGGAAAAGAAAGCATCAATGAAATGAGAGAAAAACAGAAAGGATGTACCTTTTATGCTGCATTACTTCTAATAAGGAAAGCTCCGGGTTGACCAAATATAAATCCTCCGTCCTTTCATCTTCAAAGAACAGCTACAAAGTGAGACAAAGGACACTTAATGACTTAGAGGTGACAACTGGGATCTTTTTCAGAAGTTAATAGTTGTGATAATTACAAAACAATATATTCCACGTTTGACCTTCCGGACTGTGGAAAACTAATAGCTGTTAATAACATCCTCAGATAAGCAGAACATTCCTGCTGTGAGTACATATGATAATGGTCGAAATATTTCACACGCAAACCTGCAAATTCTGTGGATGATATTTTCTGTCCATGTCCCAGGATGGAAGCTCTTCAAACATCAACGCTAAGTGATCCGCGAAACTGACATGGAAAAAAAAAACAAAGGTGGCTGCGACCCTCTCCTCGGAAAAACAGCCTCCGCATTTATCCAATTTTACAGCAAAAGCTGACGGACAAATGCAAAAGAGCATTTATGTTGGTAACACTGAGAACAACAAGTACATGAACAAGATGTGCTTTACCAGTGGTTCTCGCAGAAAGCAGAGATGAAATCAGTCTGTTGGTGTTCAGGATAGAGGAAGAGAACCGGCCAGTGCAGGGAGCCCTGCTCATCCAGGCAAACCTGAGCACCCGTCGCTTCCTTCGAGCTCAGCGCAGTCGACACACTTTCATCTTCATCCTCACTATCTGAACCATGGTGTGCTTTCACAGGTTCGAGGAACTTGATGCCTCGATCCTGAATATTCATCAAAAACAATGTCAAATATTACTTGGATGAGTTCCACTGGCCAAAGGTTTTGTAAATTTAATATCCGAATCCAACATGTGAAGCTCACCTTTATAGCAGTTCTAAGTGCTTCTTCCTTATCATGCAACTTCTTTTCCCTATGTTTGGCCTTCCTGGCATCTCTCTCTGCAGCTCTCTTGGGTACAAAAAAAAGAGGGTGTTACAGTTGCATGGAACTACCAACCTCAAACAACAACAACAAAATATTTAGAAGAATTTATACTCTGCGTTTATCTGCTGATGCTCTCAGCTCTAGCAACTTCCTGTCAGCAGGATGGGCTTTGAGTCCCTCATCACACCACTGGACGGCCTCTGCATAGCTATGCAGCTCTATGCAACACTGAGCACCTACAGAAACACACAATCGTTTTCTTTTTCTCTTTTGGCTCCTTTGGTACTCTTAGGTAGCATTTCAATCTCTTAAATTGCCAGTGGAAAACGTGCATGTGGTGTTTTACCTCTGATTAAGGCTTTAAGATGATTTGGTTTGATTTTCTTTGCAGCTGCTGCATCATTAAGTGCAGAGCGCATGTTACCTATGCAACAGAAACAGTTAAAAGCAGGACGATTATGAACACATCTGGTGTCAGACCATGCATGCAAGCCTCTAAGTATATCTGAGCAGCCTAAAAGATTTTTAAAAATTACCCAGGTGGAAATGTGCCGCAGCCCGGTTGGTGAAGAGAACAGTGTTCAGCTCATCGTCGTCACATTTCTTCTTCAAAGCTCCGCTGTAAGCCAGGATAGCTTTCTCGTAGTTCTTCTCTTTGAAATATTCATTTCCCTCACCTTTCAAACTTTTTGCTTGCACTGTAGAGACATTTGGAAGAATTAACTTAAAAAGCTGCTGGTGAAGGTGCTCTGAGGTTCTGCTCACCTACCTTCTGGAGGTCTGTCTTCATCGTGGATAATTGCCTGGAGACAAGCTAGTTCGGGGTATTTTTCAGGATCAATCTCATCTGGGGCTTTTTTCATGAACATTGGCACTCTGTCAAACTCCTGCAAAACGAAAATATAATTTATTAAAGATAGACTGAGGAGACCAGTTAGCTGTTTATAGTTAGAAACACTGAACACATACTAGGTGCTCAGCAACTTTCTAAACTATGGCAATAACTGGTCACTTCTTACCTCTTCCCAGGTTTCTTCATTAAATCCATTCTTATATCTCATGGTCTTAAATTTTTCCATGAACTCGTCCATGTCATCGTCGTCGCTCTCATGTCGCAACTCCTTGGACGCCATTTGTGTAAAATAATATATTTTTAAATGCCCTTTCCGAGAACTCGAATCAGTGAGTCAAAAACCTGACCCTATTCAGTCACCAGCACAAAGGTTTTTTTTTTTTTTTAAAGCCTATTCTACAAGTTAGATTTCTCCTCTTTACGCAGATACTGTCCGGTCCGTCACGGAAATTGGCACGTGTGCGTCAGGCGGTACAACACGAATAAAAGTCCGTGTGGAAACATAATGTCTGTGTAGATTCTCACTCATCCAGGTCATAGTTATCCAAAATAGATCTCTCTGTGTCAACTGGACTGAACAGTTGACACAGAGAGATCTATTTTGGAAAACATAACAATGGTTCCACTGCTGCTCTGTACAACCATTAGCTATTTGTATCACATTTTTTATTTGCAATGGAAAAATAAATGGTTTACTTGTTTATGATATTACGAGTTTATGGTAATCAACGTATATAAATAAGTTTATTGAATTAAAGACAGCAGTATAAGCCAAATCCTTATTTCCCCACCACCAGGCATTGTAATTCAAAGTGATCAGAAATATAAAAACAATGCAAATAATTCCCACATCCAGTTATTCTTAGCAATTTATTCATATAATTTCCACTTTTCCCAGAAGATCCAACAGTCCTTCTTTAGTGACAAACATAGTGGCACCAGTTTGTTGACAGATCACCTCAAACCTGGACGGCTCCTCCAGGGCTCCCTCTCCTACAACAACTACATAGGGGTAGCCCAGCTTGCTGGCATCTTTCAGCCTCCTTCCGATGGTCATCTGTGTGCGATCATCAAGAACAACTTCGCCTCTCAAACGAGGCAAAGTATCTGTCAGTATCTGAACCAGTTCCTCAGCTATGACTGTTGCCTTGTCCACCTTACTTCCCTTCTTTGGAGGGACAACACACACCTGGTATGGGGCAAGAAGACCTGGCCAGCGGATTCCCTCCTCGGTTGACATCACCTCAATGGCTGCAGCAAGAATACGTGTGACCCCAAGACCAAAGCAACCCATCTCGGCAACAGCCAACTTGTTTTGGGCGTTGCTGAATGTGGCATTGAATACACTTGAGTACTTTTTACCCAAGTAAAATGTGTGACCAACCTCTATACCCTTAGATTCTACTAGCGTGCCAGTCCTGCATTGTGGGCAGTCAGTTCTGTCTGATGAAACTGTCTCTATGTTAGCAGCAAAGGAGCAATTCCCACAGAGCAGAAGCCGGTCCTCCCCGATGTCTGCTGGCAGCTGAAATTCGTGGGAGAGTTTACCACCAATGTTTCCAGTGTCTGCCTGCACCTGGACGCAATGTAAACCCAGCCGGGCAAAGAGTCTGGTGTACGCTTGGCACACAGATTCATAAGTCTGGTACGCTGCTTCCTCACTTACATCAAATGAATACATGTCCTTCATGTAGAACTCCCTTCCACGGAGCAGACCAAACCTTGGCTTTGGTTCGTCTCTGAACTTGCGAGTGATCTGTTTTTTCCGCAAAAGAATAAAGAAAGCGTTATTAAATAGCTGACTTTATTGCAATAAATAGTATGTAAATCAAAAGAGATGGTACCTGATAAAGAAGCAGGGGCAGCTGCCTATAGGAAAGAGATGTCTGATGAGCAACCAGCGTTGTAACCGCCTCCTCGTGTGTGGGGGCCAGACAGTAGTCTCCTCCGTGACGGTCCTTCAGCCGCAGGAGCTCCTTTCCCATTAGGTCCCAGCGCTCACTAGCTTTCCAAAGTTCAGCTGAGCACAAACTGGGCATGTCCAGCTTCTGCCCACCGATCTCCTGCATCTCTTGGTCTATAACTCTGATCTGTAGGGAGGAGTTATTATATTAAGGGTCTAAACTGGATTAAAATGAAAAAAACATTACACCATCAGGATTTTTTAAATTGACAGAATAAAAGCAAATAAAATATAATAGTCGCTAATTATTTAGAGATAACTATTACACAATAGTCTCACCAGCTTCTCCATAGAGCGAACAGTCGCAGGGAGGTAGTAGTAACAACCTGGATTGGATGGATGGATGAGGCCAGCCTGCTGCATCAGCCTTTGACTCTTACAGGTCATGTCCCCATGTAAAGAGGAGTCTTGGCCCACATCATGCAGATTTGATGGCTGGTAGAGACGAGACACAAGAAGTGTGGGCTTCGTATGTCTGGAATTGGTGGAAGCTGAAACCGTAGCGTTCTCTGCCCATGTCGAATGGCTCCTCCTGGAAAACAGTGATCTCCTATGGAAGCGCAGGAACACCCTTGGCCAAATCTGATTCATTATGGGTTCCATAGAGGATTCTCCTCCTAAAAATATATACAACAGTCTACAACATTGTCCAATCACCAAATACATTCAGAGAAAATGTCACACATTGTCAATCACATCCCTTTTTCAAAATAAAGAAAAAAATAAAACAACAGAATGTTAATCACAGCAACTGCAAAAATGCACTGCAGAATAGCACCACTAGAATTAAAGCGCTTGCGTCACACCTGTGTACGCATGCGCAATGAAGACAATTATGTGAGCGTAAGAAAATTAGTATATAATTCAAGACATTTCTTTACTGCATTCTATTAGTACTACTGTTATGATCAATTATTTCAATGTTAGAAAGAGACGTTACTATTTTTCTTAGGGAAGATAACTCAATAAAGTCAAGGTCGTTAAAACTCTACAGGTTTTTATTAACTACATGGAATATTGGACACACGTATTTATGAAAACGCAATACATATATGTTACACGAATGATGAATTAATCTAATGAATCGGGAAACATGTCCAAAATGCACAGTTTTGACAGAGGTGACGCCTCATGCTGCTAAACTGTAGCTGTGATAGCTAGGCTAAAACTGCAGCAGGAAAAGTTAGCTTACTTAACACACAACCACGCATATTCGCTCCAGACCATTACGGACTCCTACTCACCTCTGCTTACTACTGTGAGGCTTTCGTAGGCTGTCGCCACCAGAAATTAGCTCAATATTACATACATATAACTACCTGCCTTACCATCCTCAGCTACATAGCAGAGCGAAAAACTTTCGATTTCAGCATTACATTGCCACCCAGAGGTATGGAGGGGTAACGACGCAGAAACAGGCGAACTGGATTTGGACGGGAAAAATTAGGAATATAAGAATAAATTTAGCCAAATATTTTAATACTGGCTAACGTATAATTAGGAGGTATTGTCAGCTTTGATTATTATCTATTTACGATTGGTTTACAAAGTTAAAATATTTGATTCACTGTTCATCTAGAAGATGTTTTTTGAAACTCTTCTTGGCGTACTACCTCAACCTTTGCCCTGTGTTGACATGATGCTGCACAGCAGTCTCCCTTAATGTACTTTTCTGGCTTTTATAGCATTTTATGTCAATCTGAAACCATTATTCCCCCAGTCACACAGGCACCTGATGATCCTCTCACATGGCAAATAAATGTGAGCTCAGGTGGACACGATGAGGACATCTCTCCCTTCCTCTCTCTCACACACACACACACACACACACACACACACACACACACACACACACACAAATGTATTCCCCAGCCAATTAGGTTGGTTTCATCTTTTATCTAGTCAATCTTATACTTTGGTTTTAATGGAAATGGGCGACCGAATGTCTCCTTCAGATATGAACAATCCTATTATCTTATTGAAAAACATCAGTTTTCCCTGTTTGACTTCATAACAACAAAAAAAGTCAACAATTGCTGAATTACAAGCACCACAAAATTTGTTTTTTAGCTTGTTTTCAGTGCTTCCATTATAGAATAGAATAGAATAGAAGTACTTCATTGATCCCAGACATTGGAAATTGACTTGTCCCAGCAGCATCGTCAGTATTAACATATTTACCACATATTTACAGTATAATAGTGTGCAATATCAGTGCAATATGAGCGATATGATGTTGTATTAAATCTTGATAATATGTGTATACTATGTAAAGCTGAGGCATTTTTGAGTTTACCAGAAATAAGTCATATTAGTAATTTACTGCTGTATGGTCCAGTATTAACAGTAACTTAACATAGCATTTAGAATCTAAAACCTAAAGTTCACTTTCACTGTTATCTTTTAGCAGTCTTTTTATTAAAATAGAGGAGTTTTACTGATGATTTTAGCCTTTGATCAGTATCAGGCAAATTCTTAAACTCAGTCGTGACTTCTCTGTGATGAGAAGAACATGCAGGAGCTTTGTAATCCAATCAAAACTAACAGCTTCCCACATTGATTGGAGGAAGCCTTTTCAGCTTCATTGCAGCCGCTGCTTTGTTTCTGTCACACGTTTAAAAAAAAAAAGGGGCAGCGTGCAAAAAATAAAGAAAGAGATGAAATCCCAAAAGGAGACGAACGTCAAGCAGGTTCGTTCCATGATTTGGTGATTCTGAAGTTCACCTCTCAGTCAAACGTGCAACCTTCTTCTAGATGGACAGAGGTAAAATGGAAAACTGTTCTGTGGTCTAATGAACCTGAAGCTTGATTTTCTTTGGTTGATGCCCTTCAGGTGAAAGAGGAGAGGTCAGCGGGGCCGCCATTAGTGGTTCCAGTGACCCAACATGACCCTGATCAGGATTAATGGCTGTTGACAGAAGATGGATGGATGATGGATGGATTTGTAGTGGATGACTGCCTGAATAGCTAAAATCAACATTTTATTTCTTTAAAAAGAAGTGCTGGAAATCTGTTAAATGGCAATTATTGTGTTTAACAAAATAACCTTTTAACATAGTTATAAATTGCAAAAGTAAATCCCCATGTCTGATAGCAAAATAGCACAAAGATGACATTTAACTTTTTTTATTTCAATGTCATCGATGAAAAGATGTCTTTCTTTCCAGGAAAAAATTAACATATAAATAAAAAAATACAATGATAGCACAGATGTTGTAGAAGCACCAGTCTTCCCTTTTATGACCCATTGACATATTTAACCACGGTGAGATCCTTCAGCAGTAAAAGTTGAGCTGAAATGCGCTGAATACGAGCACGCCATCATCACCATCATCATCATCATCATCATCATAAAGAGCCCCATGATGGACTGTCAACATTGACTACCTTCGCCTGGTGTGGCTGTAAAGGCGGCCATCAGAGTGCTGTAAAGAGCTGAAACAGCTGCTTGGCTGAGGAGGGGGACCCGCTTCACGTCACTTAATTAGCCCTGCAGCCCGGAGCAGGTCCGGGTAATCACCATCTTAAATCACCCTAATCACAGAGACGAGGACGCGCTCCGTTAATGTGATTGTCAGTTGATGCTGATGGGCGTCATTCTTAAAGTGGTGATGGTGGAGATGACCGGAAGCATCAAACGGCTTTATTGTGTGTGTGTGTGTGTGTGTGTGTGTGTGTGTGTGTGTGTGTGTGTGGGCGGGAGGCGGGGGGGATTGTTGTATTAGATTGGGACAGACTCTGGGGGCCAGTTAGAGGAAGGAGGTGGAGAGATCCCGAATGTGGATGAGCAGAAAGGTTGATGGTATAAAATCCAGGGATGCACAAGCAGCTGCAGCAGCTGGTTTCCTGTCGTGCAGCCTCACGAGGAGCCTCAGAGAGCCGCAAACGCCACGCAAGACCGGGAAAAGCAGCTTAAAGCCCCAGAGTCCGAGCTCCGTGCAGACCGTCGGGCCCCCAGCATGAACCTTCTGGTGGTTTTACCTCTGCTGCTGCTGGCAGTGGTGCAGGTGGAGCAGGTGAGGGCGGAGGTGAAGGCAGTCAAGCTCTGCGGTCGGGAGTTCCTGCGGGCCGTGGTGTACACCTGCGGGGGCTCCCGCTGGAGGAGGTTCCTCAGCGAGATGGACATGGATGCTGACGGTGAGGCTGGATCTGGCCACGCCATCAGTAAAAACCGATTTTATTTTCTTCATATCTTTAATAGAAGTTTTATTTTTTGAAAGCAATTCACTGAGTTTAGATTTAAGTTGTGGCATGTGTATTCTAATCTCTGGTCGTATTTAAAATCTATATTACCTCATTTATGATCTTTAAATGGAACTTAAGTATCTGTTGCATCACTGAATGTGACCTCATGCCAAAGTAAGAGCTGTGTTTTCTTTAGTTCAGGAGCGTGAAACCAGTGTGTAACTGCTGTATGGACTGTTTTACTGTCTACCGAGCGTCTGCAGGGCTGTGGGTGTGCAGGCAGCCGCCCTCTTTTACCTCATTAGACCGTGGAAACTCACATATCATGATTAAGCAGGCAGAGTCTTGTTCCACTGGCAGCTTCTCTCTTTATTACCGTCTGTCACATACAAGCAAACCCAGTTAGCCACTGGTCCTGCTGGTTACAGTACGTAAAGTGACACTATAGAAGACAAATAGCTGACCTGTCACTTTGTTTCCATGGTTCCCAAAAGCACAAGACTGTCTTACCTTATAGAATGTTTTAATTTTTTTTTTTATTTTTTAATTCATTGACCTACAAGCTGAGTGAATTTCTGGATCATTTGCTCTTTTCTCAGTTCCCGCCTTGCCAGCAGGGGAGCAGAAGAGCTTGGAGAGCCTGAGCAGCAGCAGCCTGAGCAGCAGCAGCCTGAGCCCCCACCTGAGCAGGCGGGACTTTAACAGCATCGTGACCAACATGTGCTGCCAGGTGGGCTGCAGGAAAAGCGACCTCACCTTCCTCTGCTGAGGCCAGCGCCTCTCCCCCCCAGAGACTCTTTCCTCTCCCACTTTGTCTCCATAGAAACCAATCTGAATGTGCTGCATGCGAGGCGCTCACATACGCAACTGCTGTTGATCCGAATTGTCTTTGATAGTTTGGTGAAATTTCACTTTGGTGATGTAAATGTGGACTTTCTGTGAGCCTTTGTGAAGATGTTTCTGAGCCTGAGCTGCAATCAGAAATGATTATTACACCATATTAAGATAAATAAAAGTGAGAAACAACACAAATGACCGATGCGTTCACTCAGGACTGTACCATAAGACAACGTGAGCTTCCTGTCTCGGATCCATTTATCTTAAGATCAGATGGTCAAATAAATGTTCTGGCGCAGGGCTTACATTCAGTGGGGACTGAGTTTTTAACCAGCCACGGAGAAACTTCACATCTCTTCTGTCGTGACCATCGGGACCAAAGGATATCCCTCCGATACCTCCGACTTCAGACCATTGTCTCCCAGCAACTACCACTCACGCTAATGTTATAAATAACAACTTAAGCTTCTTTTCTGGACAAAATACACAAAACAACACAAAGCAGCATATCCAGTTATAACTTTTATTGGTTTTTGAAAGAAGCAATCTAAGTTTTCATCTTAGCACTGTCATGTACTGTACAAACAGCTTGCACGTTTGAGGTTAGAGAACCAAACAAAAACACCCTTTCTGCATACAGAAACACACATGCTGCTCCCTCCTCAGCAGGACACCAACACCTGACATAAACACGTGGTTTCAGCAACACCTTAGCCCTCTTCTTACTGCCTGTTTTGGACTGTAAAACTAAATCTCGACAGAGTTTGAGAGTTGTAAGGTAGCGTGTCGATACAGGTACTGAAGTGGCGATCGACAAGAGCTGCCTGATCGGATCTGATCCATCAGGTGGGTCCCCGATGATAACGCTGTCACGAGGGTCGCGCTGACAGTTTCAAGGGTCAGAAGGTCACCACTTCCTGTCAGCCATGTCGGTCCAGATTAGATGGACAGACAAGACTGAAGAAAACCCTCAGATGAATCAACAGAATCCTGGTCACCTGACTGGCAAATGAAACGATGCCAAATCATTTGGTTAGTGTTTTTAGTCCAAATTTGACCTTTGTAATGATCTGAATGATCATCTCATGTCCGATCAAAAGCACTCCGTCAGTGACCGATGTCTTGACGTAGCTGCTGTTTGTCTTATATTCCAATGAAGGTGTTTCTATGGCAACCAAAACTGGATGCTGACACAGAGTAGAGCTCTCCAGTTAGCTGTTTTCTCCTGTTGAGTCACAGCACTCAAGAAATTCAACATTTATCAGCACAGTGGATTTTTTTAACACATTAAACTTTTTTTTTTTTTTTTTTAACTTTTCTTTGCTTAAAAAATATGCAGTTTGTTCTCCTTAACAGAAGACCGACTGTCTGGGGTATACGCTCACGTGAAATATAAAAGAAAAAAGAAAGCGTTTTGGTCAACTTAACCTCGCTCCTCTACCTCAGGTCATCTCACAGAGACAATTACAAATATGCAAAATAAAGCCATGGATTTAAGCTCTGGCTGGAGGGTCAGTGGTGCGTTCAGGCGTTCAGAGCTCAGGCTCCACCCAGGTGAAGCCAAGCGGGACGGATCGGTGGGTAGATTTGAAAAATTCGGCATCATTAAAAAAGGCGTGTTTTCCTTCAGCTTCATGAGGTTTCGAATAAAGAGGAAAAAAAAAAAAAATCTGGTCTCACTTCATAAATGCTGATCCTTTGGTGATACAAGTCAGCAAATATCACCGCTACTTTATTTACTGTCTTAATGTTTTATTAAATTAAAAAATGAAGAATTTAGGCAATACATAGATTTTCTTTTGACTGACTTTTATTGTTGTCAGCCCAGAGCCAGCCATCTTGTAAATACTTGAAAACTGTTAAAGTGATTTGACGAGGTCAACAGGCCTCTGCGCAGCTTCCACACGGTTCGTCTAAACTGTGTAAATGTCTGGCAGGAGGTCAAACAAATGTGTCAGTGCTATAGAATACAACACGTAGAATAAATAAATACTGACCAGAGGCAAACGTGGGCTCACTGCATAGGGCTATCAAGACTGTTACCATGATTAAAAATCCATCTGCACCAACATCTTGTCTCTATTTCTGGTCTTCCAGCCAAGCTAATCGTCTCTGGATTCCAGGCTCACAAACTGTTTAGATCACTTAAAATGCTGAAGTCAGGAGAAAAAAAGCTGATTTCCCAAAGTTTGAAGTGTGGACCTTGTCCATGGCATAACTAACTACAATAACACTGCTTTCACAAAGCATAACACAGTATCCAGGAAGATAATTATCTTTTTCTTTTAAATTACGCCCTGCCCCACACCCATATATAGCTGAAATCTTCTCTTGCACTTGTGTTAAAAAATTATATCTCAAATAAATTCAAAAAATTATAGCTTATACTGTACACAGGTTACTCAACTACACAGATAACAAAAATGAGAGATATTGCAATATTTATATCATTTAGGATCATACTGTTCAAACTATGTATACAGAATCACTTTTTATACAACAAATCATGGTTATCAATAAATAAAACTAGAATCCTGTCATGTATTCTGAAGTCTAGCGCTGTTGCCCAGGGAACAACAGAAAGGCTATATGACAATACAAGGAAAACACTGAAAGTTCTTGAACATATACAGTATATTAGTGATTTTCAAATCACACTTTGTACAATAATTTTGTTCTGACAGAAAATCCCTATTTTGCTATTGATACATTTGTCACTGCAGCTGCCGACCAGGCTTCCTGTCTGAAAGTTCCACAGAAAGAAAATTACAGTGTGATTGACTGATCAGTGCACTTAATTATTAATATTACTTAAAAATGTCACCCTGTAGTACCAGTCGGTGATGACATGAAAAACCTGTTTCCAACATCACCTGGAAGCTTGTCAAAACCTTTGCTACCGTTTTAAAAAGAAAAGAAAAACTTCTGATGAATAAGTTGCTGTGAATTTTCCTGCATCTGACTTAATAGTTTTTAAAGAGCTTAATGAAATTTGATATCTTAAAATGTCTCTATGCTTTTCTTTCCCCTTTTTTTGGCCAGGCAGCTGCTGTAAAACCATGATAATAATATTAATAAAAAGACCAGCACACGTCGACCAGAAGAAGATGAACACTCATGTGTCAGCAATATGGATGTCATGAACATAATACAAATACAGGAATTTGATGACCTATTACAGTTCCACAAATCTATACGGACACAATACTGCTGGGTAGGCTGCCGACCTGCTGAGTGGGTTGAGAGGAGATGAGTGGAACGTCTGTCTGGTATCAGTTTACCCTCTGGCTGAACCTCAGGCCTCCGTGGTTGTTCAACCGTGCTGCTCTCAGTTTTGCACCTCAGTTGTCTGCCAGGTATTTACCTGAAACATGATCAAGAAGGTAGGAAGGTAAGTTAAGTTAGCACATACACGGACAGTTTGACACCATGAGTTGGCAGTTTTTGCTGCAAATTGTTAAACTACTGAAGCCTAAAGTTGCTAAACTGACCTGCGGCAAACCTCTTCTTAATGAGAGAGAAGCGGTATCCAGGCCCGGCCAGTTCAATATCACAGCCTGAAAGCGTGCTGCCCTCACTGGTGAACTGCACCACCAGTGGAGCTGGCTTACTGGGGCCTTCTGTGAGCTGGAAGCGCGCTAACAATGAGCCTACACCTGAGAAAGGGAAGTGAATTTAAGCCAGACAAGAAGAGCAATTTCAAGGTGAGACAAACAGGATGTAAAACAGAGTTTTGTTTTGTTTTGTTTTTTTAACAAAAAGACAGACAGTTTCTGATTTGATGACAAAAAGAAAAAGCAGCAAATCGGATTTATTTGAAAAGTAAGCTAATTATGTGGATGTTTTTGTGCTATAAAGATAACAGATGAGATACAACGCACTTGTGTCTCTGCCATAATGGAGTTTACGGTCTCCCAGACTAGGTGCATCTGGGGGATTTGTACTTCTAGCCAAGGTGCATCAGATGTACAGATCAAACTATGATTTATCAGCTGAAAATTGAGGAAAAAGTCTGGCTCCACAAACCCGGGTGTACGTCAACCACAAAAGAGTCAGCAGACAGGCACGAGATTGCTGCCGCTACTGTAGGGCCAGTAATGAACACAAGGGGGCGGTGTTACGTTTTCTTCTTCAAGTGCTGTTCATGTTTTTAATTGTACTTTTGAATATATGATTTATTTGAAAATATCAATAAAATGAAAGTATATTCTGAGGACATACCACCGTTTTCAGATTTCTGAGAAATATCAGGAATCTTCCAAAGGATTCTTTTCTGTTCTGTGTTCCTGCAAGAAACAGGACAGAGAAAATCCCAATGAAGCTGATAGTAGAGGGAAAAAGTGTAGATACTAATAATAACACTCAGCTCTACCGAAGCAGCAGCAACAGATGTCACATGAGTACTGTACCATGCTGCGGGAGGTAAGACAGCCTGTAGCTTTGTAACCCCTCCATCGACAGGGACGAGGAACTGAACATTGTTGAGGGCCATCGGTGTTGCCATGGCTCCACCATTATACTTGTAGTCTATCCTCAGGTCAGTGCTGGTGGGTTCACATCTCCAGCTCACTGCCAGATTCAGAGGAACTGACTGAGGCCCGTCACATGACACCTGCGCACAGTTAAAGAATACGCACCTCAGCACGACAATCAGAAATCAGTCCCAACATCTCACCGTTGCCACGACCCCGGACCTGATACTTGAGCATGTCCACGTTGTAGTACGTTGCTTGTGGTTTCTGCTCCGCCACCTTCTTCAAATGGGTTATCAGGTTTGGCATGTTCACCCAGAAGTCCTTGGCATCCCCTTTTGCTTTTGTGGTGGTGTCACTGGTTTGAAAAGTTCAGAAAAGTATGATTTGAAACCTGACCAAGCACAACACAATGTTTCTGGCAGTTAAGGGTGTGAATATGTGTAGCAGTCTACGATTCACATAGTAGGAACATCATTTGCATAGCATTAACGGAACCCCACCCTCTAAGAAGCTTCACCTTCAGGTAAAAAGTGAAGTCAGTAGCCTCTTTTAAATAAACGGTGAATCCAGGGGGCAAGTTTAGCTTTTCTTTATTTAAAGACTGAACTACAATGACCTCGTGATGATTCAATCAGCAGTTTTAGCACATATTCTTGTACAGTGTGTTCTATCTATTTTAGATGTTTCATTTTCTCCGTGTGTAGGAGAACTTTTGTTAAAACAAAAGTTACAACAATGAAAAAAAAATTATAATATACACACACACACACAATGAATTACAGAGTATTAATATTGAGGCTGGACATTGAGGGTGACCTGTTTCAGTTCTATGAAAGAACAGTCGTAAAGGTCGTGCTGTGTCAGGTGATTGATATTAATACCAGAGTGGATATTTCAAAACACAGAGCTGATTTGATTTTTATTTAATAATATTAAAATAAATGTATGTATGGTAAAAAAATCCTCTGAGTCAGTGAAAACTGTAATATTTATTCCTTTGTTGAGACAGTTTGGTGATGATTTCACTTTACCAGCAGAGGAGCTGAGGGTTAGGCAACACATGCTCCAGTCGGCTGTAGTTTGTTATACTGAAGGTTAGCACGGCGGGGGACGGGTTATTGGCAAAGTGCCGAGTGATTCCTGCCGGAAACGACAGAACCATCTCACCTATGATCTTCACAACGCACCTGTGAGGACAAAAAAAATAAAAGTTACTGCAAAAACAATCATACTGTATGTGTCGTAGATTGCAAGCTGAAGGAGTGATACCAGAAACAGCCCGTAAGCATTTTTATTAGGAGCGAGACAGCGCCAAAGTAAATGTGGAGCCACTGTCTACTTTAAAAAAAAAACAAAACATTAAATTATCCTAAATGATGACAGGATTGAAGGCAAATGCTTTATGTTTTACACCTACTTGCTGGGATCAGCTCCTTTAAAGAAGGCATTGACCGTCTCTGTGAAAGCAGCGGCCACAGGCAGCGTGTCCTGAGCCCCCATGGTGAGAGGACTGGGCCCTCTGGAGCAGCCTGACAGTAACACAAACACACACAGACACAAAAGAAGCCACTGAATACACACAGAGGAAGTGGGTTTTTTGGAGAGAACAAACGATAATATTCGGTTTCCAATCCCGAAAACTCTACGCTCTTCCTAACAACACCGTCTGGATGAAATGAGCAATGACACGCTTAAAAAGAAAAAGCTACTGTGATGAAATTAAACATGACAACAAATATTAATGTTAGCATAACTGCATGAAAATGTTTGTTCATTTCTCTCTGCTCACTGACTGCAAAATTACCCGGATCTACTTACAACACCTCTCTTAAATGTAGGAACAGTAAGTTATAAACTGACATGTACCATGAAACAGCCAAGTTAAGCATCTGGCATAGAGAAGAGTGCATGCTTATTTCCAACATGCTGCTGAAGCTCAGTTTGTCTGACAAGGTCAAAGATCAGACACTGAAGATGAAACCAAGAAGAAGGGCAAAAACTGATGAGACATATTAGTGCACAGAAGTGGGATTCTTTAGGGGTTTGATTGAAAATCACAATGAACAGTCAAGAGAACGCTGTAAAAGAAGACCAGGCTGCAGAGTCGAGCTGTTTAGTGGGGGCACTGCCAGGAGTTAGCATGGGTGGGGTGATGGAGGGACTGTGAGGGAAGAATGGAAAGAAGAGGGCAGGGCAAGAGAGGGGGGAGCTTGTACAAATGAGCTTCAGAAGAGTGTGTGCACACACTAGCCTGTGCAGACAGAACTTACCTTCAAAGGTTAAATAAAACTTCCCTCTGTCAAACCATACAAGGGATGGCTGGTCATTCTCTGTGTGGGGTGAAGGGGTGCAGGGAGACGGGGGTCAGGAGAGAGGTACAAAGAGGAGGAGGGAGAGGGATGATGGGGAGGGAAGTGGGTGAGGAGGGGAAGGAGAGAAGGACAGTAGTGTGAGTCTCACATGGCAGGTCTATCAACAAAGGACAATCTAAGACAGGTGGGGCCACTTGGGAGTTATGGGCCTGTGTTTGGGGGTGCATGCATGCGTGAGGACAAGGGAGGGACAGATGTGTGCAGTGATGGACGTACATCTAATTATCTATGCAAAACCACATAACGTTTGATTTTTCCTACTCAGGGCTGTATGCTTCACACTAAGAAAGATGTCTTGAGTCAAGCTACCCTGCAGGGGGCAGCCTTGAGGCTGAGACCATGCTGCAGATTCAGTGTCCCAATTAGTGCTCTATGATCTTCAAGAAACCGAGACTGCCACTTATGGTGAAGATGAATTAGTACATGCACACATTTAAAGGGAGGATGGGGGGTTAAAAATGGATAACTAAATTAAAATCAAGGCTTAATCATATTTCCACAAGAATGCTTCTCCATCACTCTTTTTTGTGCAACTAGTTCTTGTGCACACTGGTTTGATTTGTCTTTAATGCTTAAACTGACCTAAATGGGTTGTTTTCATGCTCTTATATCTGTTGATTATTGTCCTTTTGAAGTATTTGCATACAGCAATCATTGTGTAACTGTGAGAACATGCTGGTGGTGCCACAAACCAACCTTAACAATGTTGTAGCAATCACTCATTAGTCTTTACTTAACCTTGAGTCAGTTAATTAAATCCTGCTGTGAGAGGTAAATGATAAGAATAATAGAACAAACACAGAAGTTTGTTCCCTGGTGTCATGCAGAAAGGGTTTAGCGTATATTCACAGAGAATATGACTTCAATGAACAAACTAGTGAAAAATTGCATTTTTCCTCTTGTGACTGGATAAGTCAGACAACAAGTGTACTTGGCAGAGCAGGATATACTTGTTCCTGTTCAGACAACAGCTCTGAGGCAGGTCCCAGAAGCGAAGGCTGACACCGAGTGAGAATGATAGAAAGAAAGCACAGCAGTCTCATGAAGGGCAGGTGTTCATATGGCGAGAGAGGTGTGTGTGTGTGTCTGTGTGTGTGAGACAGGTGCAAAAGGTGGCAGTCAGGGGTCGAGTGTGGGAGCAGAGCGAGTTTAGGGCCAGTAAATAATAGCTGTGCTGCTGCTCCAAACGCAGACAGTCTGACATGAATACTAAACAGCTGGTGCTCGTCTAATTCTCATGGCCAGACTTCAAAAGAGTGTGTGTTCAGCAGCTTAAACCAGACAGTGTGAGTTTGATGTGAGTAAGAGCAAGAACCCACAGATAAGGAGCTCTTCAGAAGGACTGACTATCCAGCACATATAGACAGTTACACTACGTAAAGGCACTCTGCTAACAATCACACCGGCACAGATCACTTGCACACAATGTGTCGCCAAGAAAACAGATAGCAGGTTGGCAAGACAACCACTTGTGCACAGTCATAAAACAGAGAGAAAGGTCTCATGAGCAGGCAGTTCAGGGGAACACACAGTGTGGAAGATGTTATGCAACAGGTGGGGATTTAGTGTTACCAACGTTTTCATTAACTCTGGCAGATTTCCTCTGTGATTCAACGACAGAGTAAAGCTCCCAGAGCGGCTGGGAGTTTTCAGGATGGCAGTGATGTCATTCACATCTACATGAGTGGAAATGTGTGGATATGATTCGCAACGGAAACACATCTGAACAGACGGAAAAAGGAACGTGGTATTTCCCTGCATCGACTGTATGAGCAATAAACCTCCCAAAAAAGTAGGTATTAGGATATTAGGACAATCGGAAAATATCAGTCTCTTCTGTAAAGGAGGAGACTATATGAAGGGTTCCGAGGCCAGAATATGGTGACTCAAACCAGTCTAACCATCCTAATACCTACGCTTTTTGAGTAATATGAGAAATCTCAACAGTGGCCTTTGACCTTTAACACCCAGAGCACTCTGGGTAGGAACCGTCAAACACTTCTCCAACCCCCCTCCCCAATCATGACCCAGCTTCTCCTCTCTGGCGCGCTTGTTACTATACCTGCAAATGAATCAATGTTTCTCTCAAAGGTGGGCAGTTTGTCTACATAAGCATCGTCTTCTAATGGGGCAAAGGACAAAATAAAGAGACAAATGACTAAAAAAAAATATAAACACTGGAAAAAGCAAAGATCATCATTACAAAAGAAAACAAAAAAATTAAGCCATTAATTGAAAAATTACATAAAGCTCTTTTAGCCAGATAATACAATAATATAACAATCAGTAGATGACAGTAACAATGGAACAATATGAACTATTATCATAATCTATTACTAAGCAGAGACTATATTCTGATTTACATAACTGCTGCTGCCTCCAGTGTATTTTTAAATCCACTATGACTCAGACATATAACGTCCTCCTGAGATTTGGCCATTATCCACTCACATCGTCATTTAACACCAACTCTAAAGTTAAATCCAGGCCTATAGACTCTTGCTTTTGCCATTAATTCATTATACTCGTCACAAATGTTGGTGCTCTCAAATTAAAATCAACACACTACTTCAAATTCGCACCTCCCACTCACACTTGTGAATGCAAATACACACGTTTGTCTGTGATTGTGTACCAATTTCAGATGACTCAGTTTGTGTTCAGCAGTAGTATAACTAACTTCAGAGTATTTAGTTCTTAAAATAAAAATGTATTCTTCATATATGTGTACTAATCTTTACAGAGGGTTAAATGTAAGACAAGTCAAACACAGCAGCGGGATTTGGCCATAAGTGTAAACTACTAGTAAAAAAAGAAAGGAATAACAAACAGAAACTGGGCAGGCAGAAGAAAAAGATTTAGCTGTAAAAAGACACAGCTCACGTAAAGTGTTGCAGGAAAACACACCTGACACAGATACGGAGAGCTCTCTACCGGCCGTGGGGGTGGTGGCGGCACTCATGGAGTTGGCGGAGGAAATGGAGGAGGTGCTTTCGGCTCGCGCCAAAGGGGCAATGGGAGGGGGGCTGGCAGAGTGGACTGGTGGGCTGAATGGACGATTCTAAAAGTTCAAACAGAATAAAAACCCTCACAATTTGCAGATGTTAGGTTTTTCTTAGCTACAGTTGAGCTATGAGTGAACTACAAACAGGGCCAAGACGCAAGCGAGTCTCAGATCTGTCCGATGTTAGGACTGCTACACCCACACCGCTTACATCTCCGACAGACGGCTTTCCTGGAGGAAGTTTGGGCCGTGACGGGGGGCGAGGTGGAGGTGGCGGGGGAGTCGGACTGACTGACGATGGAGTAGCTGGACGCACTGGGGAAGAAGATCCTGAAGAGAAACATTTAGACAAAGTCATGAAACCGGAGCGTCTGGATAACTTTAACTGAGATTATATTAACTAGGACAGATGTGTCTTCAGCTTCACAGCTTGCTCACCACTGCTGGTGCCACCAGCTCCTGGGACTGGTGATGATACCATGGTCCGGTATGTAGGGGGAGGAGCCGGCGGAGGCGTACTCCGGCTGCTCTGCTTGGTGTCGTTAGGTGAGATGACATTTTCACCCCCGCTGTCTTTGGGTTGGTTGGTGTCACTGACCTTGGACTGTCCCTCTTGAGACACAGGAGGGGGTGGGAGAGGGTCTGGACCTGGTCCATCAGCAGGAGTCAATGCTGGAGGGGTTCTGGCTTTGGGAGCAGTGGTGGGTGACTCGACAGGAGGGGGAGAGGAAGTAGTAGGAGACACAGCCTCCTCACAAGGAGGTGTGGGGGCTGAAGGAGGGCTGAATGTGGGAGGATTTTGGTCTTGGGGTGTATGAGGAGGTGCAGCTGGCTCCACTGAGGGAGGTGGGGAGGACTGAAGAGATGGCAGAGCTTCTACTTTTGGGGGAGGGGATGTCGGGAGAGGAGGGGCAGGCTGTTCTGGAGAAAGTGGTGAGGTAGGTAAGGGTGGGGCAGGAGACTCGGGTGGAGGTGGAGATGTCGGCAGCGGTGGTGCTGGTTCTTGTATTTGCGGCCAGTCGGCAGATTCTTCGCTGAAGCAGACCCATGCGTCACCTTTGTCCTCACCAGCAGGGGGAGCTTGTTCTGGCCCAAAAATGTGGTCCAAGTCAGCAATCGAGGGCTTCCTGTTGGAACTTTCTGCCTCTGAAACACAGACAACCAATGAACGGAGCAGAGGTTTAACACAACAGACAAGCACACAATAATGCTGATATGGCTTTAACCTGAGGTTAAAGACTTAAGATTGTATTTACCTTAATTATAATTTCTATGGAAAAGCTAAGTGTCAAAATTAAATTCCACAATATTATTGTGGAATCCAGTCCTACTTTATATCTGAAGTGCTTTTAAAATTGTCTTAGCCAACAAAGTGCTGTACAGTTTCTAGATAAGATAAGATAAACAATAAAAAAAAAAAAAACACATACCAGCATCATCTGTAGAGGAAGGGCCAGTCGTCGGTACATTCTTAGGTGGAAGTGGAGGTGGAGCTAAAAAAAACAAAAAACAACTGTGAATAACCCTGACTTGTTGATGACTGTTGGTTGTTTCTGGAGGAGGATTTAAATGGATGATGAAATGAAACAGGTTAACAATGAATCATTCCACTGTTGCCACATACAGTGTCTAGAGGTGAGGGGTTTTGGCGTCATGAAGTGCATGTCAAGGCATTTTACAGGAAACTATAAAACTTACTTCCTGTGGGGAAAGGTCTCGTCATAGAGGAGTCGGGCTCTGACAGAGGAATTGCCCAAGCATCAGACTCAGACAGAACCGCTAAGTTCAGGACAGAAAAAGCCACATCAGGAGCATTACCACTAAAATCTGTGATTCACTGGGCATAAATAATGTGGCAGAGGTGAGACATCACAGATTGGTCCATCAATAAACCTTCAATACAGGAAAAACACACACTCGCACCAAAACCCATTTCATTATTAATACAGTACCTGTGGTGAAAGTCCCTGAATGTACCGTTTATTTCTATAATAAAAAGACAGATTCAACTATATGTTACATAACATATATTCAATTTTGAACGGTGAAATCTAAAGTTAGCAATATCATTTGTAGTTTTTTAACCTGTCTAAATGTCATGTATAAATGGAATTCGGGCCCAAACGATTTCAGCTATTTTTGCCAGAGCGGTTGCATAAGAGCTCAGAACTCTCCTGCAACCTGGCCCGCTAAATCCTGGGGTGATAACGGGTGACAGCAGACTCTGAATATTTACAAGCGGCAGTGTCTACAGGAAAATGATCTCCCACTAACAAGTTCAACTTGGACCTTTGCAATCGCTACTACTGTGGAACTGAATAGCAAGCCTGAGGGCTCAACAATCGAGTCAGAGAAGTGGGTAAAAGGGAGGCGGAGCAAAAAGACGGAGGAAATCTGCTGTGACGACTAAGGAGAACGTCAATGGGAACATCAACGAATTCATAAAAATGTTAGAAAACAAAATAAATGAAAAGGCATGGCGATAAGAGGGTTTACCTTCAGTTTTTTGTTCTCCAAAGGCTGTTTCAAGAGGAGGTCCAAATAAGGCTGCCGAGTCTTCACTGACTGGGGTCTGTTGGCTGGTAGATCAGAATAAGAAAGGAATGGCAAATTATGGAAATTTTGGCCTCCTGATGGCCGATATCGATAAGATTACCGACAGTACAGTGTGTGTCTACAGAAGCTTCCTCAGTGCAATGATTACCTGCTGGGGGGCTGCAATGCCGGAGCTGGTGCTGGTGCTGTTGGGGCCACAGGGGGTACAGGAGCGACGGTACGTCTCGGCCTGGCAATCTCCTCGTCTGGAACAATATTAAACCATTTCACATGGAAATCTCATATCAAATACATACTAGTATAATTCACAATCATTTAAGGTGTAATGTGGTGAAGCAGTGATACTTACTGGATGTGTTCCTTTTCAAACCCTACAACATTAAATAAAGAGTAAAATGAAAACATTAGGACAAATATTGTTATATATATTACATGTATAATGTCAGTGTCTTTATTGTTAAAACGAATAACAACAATGTGAGATTTAGTGTACATTTATGACCTTTAAAAGGGTTTATTAGTGTCAGGGTGATTATACCTGATGAGACAATCATTCCATTGAGAACAACCTCAAATTCAAAACAATTTATACTGTTTCATTCTTAATTTAAACCTAGAGACATGACGGACTTTGTTTTTTAGAAAGCCAACATTTACTGAAAATATTCAACAGCAGGATGAGATTCAACAGCTCAGTTGCAATAACAGTTTTAGTATTTGAGTAGGTTGGAACACAGGCTGCAGTGAGTGTTTTCAATGTAGAGACAGTAATGTAGAGAAGTATTTGAACATTTGACAGAACTGTTGCACTTATGCTGCTCAAAGCCCAAATTTCTACGGACACATTTCCTGTCTGTGACGGCTAGACTACGACACCAGGACCTAAAAGTTCCAGAATCAAGCTCCACTCCATGGGTAATACAAGGCAAGTGGATTTTTGATAGTCTATCAAACAAAGCATACGACAAAGAAATCCCTGCACAAATAGCGTATCAGGTATAATTTCAAAATAAAAGCATCAGTGCATACATTAAAAACAGTTGTCAGTGTCTAAATACTTCCTTGACTGTATGTATTAACTAACATGGATGAGAATGAAAAAGGTGGGAGGTGAGAGTTAAAAGTAGTCTTTATGTTGGAAAAGCAAAGACCACTAATATTGCTTGTCCAACTGTGACCTTTGACACCAGAATGCATGCATGTTCCACTTCATGAGAGACAAGGCCTGGAAAAGCAGTGCGTAAATAGGTAGAGAAGGATGGAAGAGGAGGTGAGAGAAGTGGTGGGGAGAAGAGTTGCTGATGGGGAGGATCTGAAGCCAGACATCAAAGACCCCATCTGTCAAAAGTGCGAAATTTCGTCCCCAACAGAGGCCAAGCAGCGTGTTTTTGATATTGGAAAAACAAGTACACACGTGATTTGGGAAAACTGGTTAAAACAAAATAAATGTAAAAAGAAATCCGCTTAACATTTCCACCCACTGCCTCAGACCCTGAACCCAGCTACACATTTAAACGGACTCCAAAGGCCAGCAGAAGAGTAAGAGAGAGAAGCAGATGGCTTTTTTCAACCTGACCCCGGGAAGTCAGAAGGAAAGGACACTTACCGGGCTACGTCTCTGTGACCAGCAAAAAGGAAGAGAGAAGAGATACCTGGTCAGAGAGTGACAAATCAGTAAGGCAACAAATTCATACAGTAAGGAGTAAAGGAACTTTCACCTGACAGCTTCTGGGATGAGGAGGATAACATGTTTTAAAGAGGCAACTAGGTTTTTACTGCTCACGGCGACGTGAGAAGTTGCTTCTGCAGTCAGCTAATTTAAGCCTCCTACAGCATGGATGCAAGTTAATTTGCTGTATAGTTTATTGTTGTCAGTGGGAGTATTTTAAAATGCTGAAGGTATGGTACTTCATACTCATCTATATTAAGCACATAGAGATGTAGTGCACAGCATGCACTACCCGAGGACAAGGATGACATATATTCAACTTCCCTGGGATGCCTCTGGGACTGGGACAAACAAGATTTTTGTTTGCTTTTGCTTGTATTTGTATTTGTGACAGCAGTGAACAACCCTTTAAAAGCAGGTTTACCAGCTTATCTTATCATTTAGAGGAAATAAAACACATCATGACTTTTCATTATAACAATAATATGAGATTTCACATACATTTTGCAGAGCTGCTTTCGCCCAACATCAATGCTCATCCCTTTATGAAATCATACTTGTTTAAACATGTCACAACTGACATACAATCCTTTTGCATTTGCTTTCCCTGCCTCTATGCTCCACTGCTCTCTTCACATCGGTCCTTTTCCTCACTATTGTGCTTTGTTCCAGTTGTGCAGTGAGCCATGAGTGACGTAGGTGTGGGAGTCTACTGGTCAAATAAAATCAAGTCTGCATAGCATAACCCTGCATGTGGTAACTAATCATTTTTTCCTTGCTGGACACAAGAGGAAATGACTGTTAAACACTTTAAGCCTGTGTTAAACATGAACAAAAGCACAGTAATACAGTGACTTTATACTAATATTTTCACATGAGCTGTGAGATTAATCAGTGCTACACATGTACAGTAATATGAAGACTTTACTGTAAAATGTGTTTGTCTGCCATAGTAAGTCTTGCAGCTATAGGATAAATTATAAAAGGACATGTGTGAAATAAGACGTCCTTCTTATGTAAAAATTAAATTCCATCTTTAACCTCCTTTTGCTTACCTCTCCTATTACTGGTGGACTTGTATTTAAACTGAGAAGTGAGAGCTCAAGACCCCCCCCCAGAACCAATTAAAATGAGATTTAACATACTGTATCTTCATCAGCAGAAACAACAAAAGACTCCCATCTTGTACTAAAGTACTTCTGCAAGTCAACAGCACTCACAAACCCAAAGATACGAAAATCAAGATTGGAAAGTAAATAGAAAGTCAATAGAATTAAAGGCTATTAAATAAATATCTAAAAATAAAAAGCTGCAGCTATTCATCTAAAAAATGTTAGTGATATTAACATGCATTCTGCTGCATGTAAAGTCGTGGGTTTAGCCTGAGGCTCAAATCTGAGTGTTTCACTCCTCAAATTTGTTCAAGGAAAAAGAACTAGAAAGACTTCTTTATCGTGGAGCCCTGTAAACATTTGGCCGCTCTCTTTACTTTCATCCAACATTTCATTAAGAGTTGCCAAGGAAGGGGAGTGACGTGTCTGATGTAATTTATGAGTAAGTGGGATAATTCAATTCAGCATAAGAAAAACCCAAGATGCTAACCCAAGAGATGGCAGCTAAACTACTTAAACTAAAGGGTAGATGTCAAGATAAGGGCTCCTGTGTTATTTAGGTGATTGTATTACTTAAATTTAAGAGAGAGAAATGGACAGAAACACTTGCACATACAGGACAGCACAGGTTACTACAGCAACACAGCGACATGAATATATCAACTGTGCAAAAACACTGCAAAAAACTGCATACCAATTAGGTGTGAATGACTATTATTAGCCGTGGAGGGTTAACAGAGTCAGCAGGGGAACACATTAAATTATTGAGTCTGGAAGCTCAAATGACCAGAGCCAATCTCACAGCACAGCAGACTGACACAGGTTCACTGTGGCCACTTTCCAGTCTGAATTATTCAAAGCAGGCACCCAAGCTAAGCGTCCTCACTGAGGAATGCCAGAATTATGGTCGGAGGCGGAAAGGCCTCTCTGCTAACTCCAGACCATGGAAGAGAATTTGGACTCATTAACTGAGTCGCATCACTGAAATCAAGGTTACAACCTGCTATTAGGGAGTGGTGCGTGCAGCAGTCAGCTGGTTTCTGCTGTGGTGGCACATGTGTGTTGTAGCTAATGGCAGCAGATAGTAATAATAGCAACATACACACAAAATATCATATGCAACCTGTGGACAACACACACAGCAACACCTGTGAGCATAGTAAAAACACCACAAATCTGGAAAAGTGGTGATAAAGAGACCTACACTCTTAAAAGAAGGAAAAAGAACACACAGGTAGCTACTAATGAAAGCTGGCGGTGTGAGGGCAGTGATGCAGGGCAGGGTGACTCACCACAGGAGAGGGAGACAGAGATATGTTGCCTATGGAGGCCTTGAGCTCATCAACCGTTGGAGCTGCTACCACACGATCAGCCAGCAGCGGCTTGATCTTGATTTTGAACTTTTTTCTGTGGTCTTCCTCTTCGTCTGATTCATCGGAGGAGAAGAACGGGGACTTTTTGGTGATGGGTAGTAATGTAGCATTAAGGAAACAGAGCTCAGTCCAACATTCAACACATTTACTTTCTGATGTTAAACTTAAGATCAGATACTTCTAGACAGAGTTATTCTGTCACTTCTAGCCCAGGGAAGTGCTGGTGTAAATACTGAGACCCTTGAGAGTGAACTGCAGCCTGATGACTACAGCTCCACCACCATAAAAAATCTTGAAATAGAATAAAACACATCATTACTTGTGAGAAGTGCCATCTAGGGAATAAAGCAATGATTCCAAACGGAGGACTTCTCTGCAGCTTCCTGTTGGTGCATGGATGACTCATCTTGCTGCTTTTATTTCCATCTCGCTTAGCTGGGTCTTTTCACACACCGTTTGGTGGTTGACACACATTGTCTTTGCAGTGACACCGAGATGAATCGGTGTCCTGACACGTTAACAAATCCAGTTTGCTGCGTGACAGGTTTGTTAACTTCGTAAGGATATCTCCCTCTGAATCGTCGTCGGGTCTGATGCTGTAGCCCTCATCGTCCACCTCAGGGGAGTTCTGAAACACACAAGCGCCAATCACCTTTGAATATCGAGATGTGACACCTCTCCTGCGTTAGCAGTTACGTGTGAATGAAATGCTTGTATCTGCCTCTGCGGATACAACGTTGTTCTTAGAAGAACTGCGATCCGAGTCCATGCTTTCCTTACATATCTGTCCCAGTCAATTTCTCCATAGAAACCATTCGGAGCCCCGTTGCTCTTCTTCTGAGACTGAAAAGAGACAGGCGGTTTGATTAAACTCCCACCAGACATTGATCATACAGTACATTCAATATCCTGCACAACCAAATGACTCCTGTTATCTACAACAAGAGCTCCTTCTGTTCTGCTGTCTTTATATTTCTAATTCTTCATATTTCTATTTACAAAACGAAATAACTTCGCTTGCTCAGTATGAAATGTTAATAATCAGGCTGATTGTTGATCTTGTCAAAGAGTGCTGGATTATATTTCACAAATGCTTGCAGCCCCGAGCATTTACGGGGATATCATGATGCCCTTTTTGTTTTGCTTTCTCAAAGCCTCCTTGGAGAGCTTGTTAATGAAAAGGTGGCTGAAACAGCAGTTCTGGTGGCTGACTGATGACTGGAGGAAGACTGTAGTCTAAAGTGCCTCAGCTCTAATCTACTGACTATTTATTCTGAAGAGTTCTAGTGTAATCCACAGAAACTACAGAGTGGATTTCAGTACCTCTTGTGACTCCTGACAAGTAAAAAAGAAAAACAGACAGTAAACAGATGCTCTGTATGTACAGACTGGATTTCCTACAGTATTATGTGTGTAAAATGTCTAATTCATTGGTTGAGAATGTAATAAATGTTCTTTTTTTGACTTACGCCTCCATCTCTGTCTGGAGAGCCCCTGTGAGGATGTAAAGAAGAGGGAAGACGTAAGAGCATGACAACGCAAATGTGAGATTTCATTTTAATATGAACTGCCCTGAGAGCAAATGAGCTGAAATAGTGAAACAGATATTCACAAAGAGGAAAATCACACCATCAATCCCACACATTCTTTCAGACACAAACTCCGCTCTCACTGACATCAGGAGGTTTAACTGCAACAATTTGCTGTCTACTTCCAGAAAGAGTCACAGAGCTAATGGCTCTATTAAGAGTCATTTAAATCCTGCTGTGTTTGCACACTTGCAGATGATTTCAGCTTTTTTAGCTTAACAAAAAAAAAAAAAAAGCAATGACATAAGCAGTAGATAACAGATCCTAAAACAGCCCATTCAGATTCAGGGGTTGCAACAGCATCCCTGCTCTCCTACACTGAAATACAAATTATGTGTTGAAATTTGCATCGAAACAACAGAACTCACGTCGAGTCATTGTCCTTTTCTTTCTTCCGTATCCCAAACGCCTTCCTGGTACGTTTTTTCAGTCCTGAGACACCAAAGACACAAGGGTTAGAAAGTGGAAAACACATCTACAAAGGAGGAGGTTAAAGTATATGATGTAGTATCGACTGGCTGGAGCTGCCCTGTATTCAAGGTAAACCCAAAAATGAATTCATGGGCATTACAAATGGACGGCCTTGCTGCTCAAGGAATCTCTTAGCAATGCAAAATTCATTAGCAGTGTAAAAATCAATCCTGAGACATGGGTGTGCATATGGCATGGCATAGATCTGCTGCCCTGATAAATACAGCCTAATATAGATGATGTGTATACATGTAGCCCCCTGCTCCCAAACACTACACACATATAGGCCTAAACCAAAACACACAAGCTTTCAGCCTTCTGCTCTACATAACTTTTACAATTCTCAGCTCCAGCTCTGCTCCAGAGGAAGACAGACTTTATTATAGTCCACCTTCTCTATTCCTGGAGCTCAACGCTTGTAGAACTACCAAATAGAAACGCTCCTTACCCCAGATGAAAGCCCAGTTGTCCCCCTCCATTTTTGGTCAGTAATATGACTTACATTCTTCTGTGTCTGCTTCTGAATTCATCATCTCATGACAACTGTCTCCAGCACACATGCATACTGAGCTTAGCAGCAACGTGATGCTGGAGCTCATTAAACCACAAGCACGCATGCGTGCGCGTGCACACACACACACAAACACACACTCGCTCACGTTAGGCCTGCCCTATATTACATTTCCTGCAACCTTTACTACTTAGCTGGTTGTCATGAGACAACTTGCACATACATAAAGAATGAAGTCCCACTGACAAAGACGAGGGCTTGTTTTTGCACACACAAAGGCGGGAGCGTGTGTCCCTGCAGGAATTTTAGCAATATGAACAGACACACCTCAAGAAACTGACCTTGTCCGATACCGGTGGACAACAGGAGATCCGGTTTTAGACAGCAGCAACGGTCTGGATAAAAGCCACCCATGTCAGGCCATTTACCACCTTTAAACAGGAGGCAGGTACAGGCGTCCTGTTCATGTCCTGTTTGTATTAGCAGGTCATTCTGGCGCATTCTGCACTAATTAATTCACCTTCGCTCTGACCGACATCCCATTTCACTCTACTAAAATGTTTGCTGCTTTCTGCTTGAACTTAAGATCGATGTCAATATTAACTCTGACACCCATAAATTCATGTTTTACATAATAAACCTAATAAAAAAAATAATTAGCTTACATTGTCAAGAAGAAAACTTGATTTGCACAAATGTCCTGCATTATTTTACAATTTCCTTTTTTCCAATTATTTGAAACCAAAATCAAAAGAAAATGCAGTGAATACTTTTTACTCCAGGTTTAGAGCACAGCATGGCTGAAATGGGACTGCTGATGTGAAAGAATATAGTATGAATCTGCATGGCAGGGGTAAATTAATGGAGAAGGAAATAACAGCGCATGTGGTACACCCTGTTTAATGACTTAATAGCTTCCGTTCAGAGGGACTGTAGCACAAGTGCTAACATAATTAGTGGTCTTTTCTCAAGACACAGTAATGTAATTCTAGAAAAAGCTAAAGGGCATGGAATCAAACCGGATGTAGCACTGCCAAACCCAAAACCAAGCACATGACATGTGAAGACGATACGATACGAAACAATACGATACGCCGCAAAAAGTAGTGAAATAAAATAAGCAATTCTTGCTTGGTCTCAAATAAGGTTTAAAATCTAGAATACAGGATAAACTTGGGAGAGGGGAGGCTAAAAAATTGTCAAATGCAGTAACAACAGGAGAAACTAAAGAGCACACAGAGCAGCAGAGGGTATTATTACTACAGCTGGAGGGTCCACCCTTCAACCTCCAGGAAGTGGTTTCCACAAAAATCAGGAAAACTTTCAACCATTACGTGGTCATATGTGCGCTGGCATGTGTGCTAATTTTAGATTACACCAGATATTCACAAACTCTGTCAGTTTGGGCCTAATTCTTCTTTGTTTTGAAGAAAATACCCCAAAACAGACTTTTATTCAGCTCCGTGTCTGGGTGGACTGAACAGACGAAATTTAACAGGAAGCTCTGAAAGGGAAAAAATGAACAGGATCTAAAGGCAATCCAACACACACATTAGTTTATGTGCTTGTGTGTGTGTGTAGGTTTTGCAGCCAGCTAAAGCAAAGCAGGGTGGGAAAACACCATTCCACTGTCTGGGCAGGAGAACCATATACCAATATACCTCTTCAGATGGTGATATACACCAGAAGTAAAGAATAATTCCTGAAAAATTCAAGCACTGGTTCTTGGTTTTACTAACCCAGTTAAAATAAAAAAAAGGTTTGACAAAAACAAAACTGATCGAAAGTTGATGAGTTCACTAAGCACAAGAAATGTTCATCCTTTCATCAGCATACAGACGAGCAGATGTGGCCCCAGTGGAGCAAACCAAGGGCTGGCAGGTACAGCAGCAAACAGGCAGCAAGTGGATAAAAAGACAGCAGGCAGGCACTGAGACAGAGCCGCCGAGAGAGCGTTAGGAACACTGCAAGCAGCATGTCTGAAGTGCTTTGGTAGCAATGACTCATCCAACCTCCTGGCCCTGAGAGGCAGGATGACAATGGAGACACAGATGATAAAGCAAAGCTGCTCAACACTTGCAGATGCACTAATGGTGACTTTGCAATGCCGAGGCAGAAATTATCATCAGGAGGAGAAATGGAACGAGAAGGCGGCCTCCATCTTATCCCGTGCAGTTTCTGCAGCACTCAGTCTAATTTTGGATGATGATTCATGTTGTCATTTTAATCACGATTCATGTAAATACATGAACAAACATGTTAACAAATGTTTAAATTCTATAAAAGACTTATGATTATCAGTGGCAGATGCTATCTGTGACACATGAAGACATAGGGATGAGGAATTTGCAGTAACGCCTGTGTATTTTTGAAATCTCTGCTGCCTACTGGTTTTGTATGAAACTTTTATGGGCTATTGTGTAACCTAGCACAGAGATGAGTTACTGAGGCTCTGATAAAGACTTGTGGGACAAGACTTACAGACTAGCGAGCTAGCATCAGGCCTCAGGCAAAAACTAAACGTGACATGTAGGGACTCAATATTTTGCAGCGTTGCATTTAGTTGTAGATCTGGTTGGTAATGATGTTTGGCAGGTTTGTAGGTGTCCAAAATCCATACTGCTACCAAATAATTATCAAATTTAGCTGGTTTTCATTTTCACATGAGCAGTTAATTAAGTCATGCAAAAGCTAGCAGTTCTGTGCTACAGCGCTAATGCTGTTTATTTTTTATACTGGATTCAAGTGTTATTTAGTTGTTTTGATGTAAAATGTTACATGGCTTTAAAAAGGCTCCACATCAGCAACCATAATGTGTGTGATTGCGTTGGCGCATCAACAAAGAGATGGTGTCAGTTTGCCTTTGTACCTGCGCTAAATTTAGGCCTCGACTGAAATGTCCAGGTGGCCGTGAGATATTACCGCGCCCAGTAAATAGAAAAAAACTCCCAGAAACACCAGCGGGGGATGCTAAATGTTTGTTATACAGCCTCCAAAAAACAAAAAGATGTCATTTAGCGTCATTCACTGACAGATGTATCGGTGCTCTGAATACACCCATGATCAATAATACCTATTTATAATTACATAATCAGAAGGTAATTGATCGCTGTCGTTCTGTTTACCCCCAGAACTCTTAGTTTCCTTCTTAGGGCTCCTTATAGCTTCCACCAAAGACCCAGGGACAGTATTTAAAAAACAAGCCTGCAACAGAGTGGCTTTTAACAGTATTTTTCAGCTCTTAGACACACAGACAAGCTGCACTCCTGCAGGAATGTCCATCTATTGACACAAGACCAGAGTCAGACATGAGAAGAGAAGAAAAGAAAAGCCCTCCGTGTGACCTCCAGCTGATGCTCAGCACTCTGGCCAGACTTGGAAAGAGCAGATACAGTACTACTCGGAAAATTAGAATATCCTGAAAAAGCACATTTCTGTAACTCAACTTTAAAGGTGAAATGTACATATTATATAGACAAATATTATGCGAATCAATATATTTCAAGCTTTTATTTGTTTTTTTGCTTATTTGGACTTGCAGCTTCAGAAAACCTCAAATTCAAAAACTCAGAAAATTAGAATATTGCTTGAAATCAATAAAAAAAATCTGAATCAGCAAAATTACAACAAAAAATGCTTGCGATATCTCACTTTGCACGTACTGAGTCTATAAAATGTATTGGGTTCACCTTTTATGTTGGACTGCCTGAATAAAACAACTTCTACACGATATTGTAATTTTCCGAGCAGTACTCTAAACCATTGTGTGATTAAAATGATGCCCTCTGCTGAATACTTATCGGTTCATAAATGCAAGTTTAAGCACAGCATGTGCAGACTTTCATCAGTTGATTATAAGCAGGAAGTCGTCATCAGTTCTGCACACATTATAATAAATACCTAACTAAAACGGATGCTGTGACAACCAGGAAGGTTTTCATTCAATCGACAGAAGTATTTTTGTCAGCTCAGATGGTTCCACTGGGTTAACTGAATTTAAAATGCAGATGCTGCCATCTTTTCCAGCAGCCAATAAAGAAAATGTGATTAGTCTGCCAGTCAGACCAATATACTGGAGCCCCACTGCCAGGGAGAAAAACCTGTGAGAAACGGGGGGAATGAAGACGATGAAACCGGAACAAAAGGTTTCCACGTGAGCGGTAAGCAGTGCTGCACACGTGCACGCACACGCTCCATGTCGGGTGCACGTGTGCGTGTGATCTTTAACAGATGAGGCTTGACAGAATGTTGATCTGTATCAGTAGCTCAGATGCAGCCCGGTCACGTCCTCGCTGCCCTGGAGCAGCGCAGGAAATGATTTTGTTTGTAGAAAATAACAGTCATGAAAAGCGAAAAGAGGAGGAAGGTTTGTTTTTTTTTTTTACGAAGGTTTTTTACGTGACCCTCCTACCTCACAAAGCTTCTCAGTCCTCTCTGGTTCAGGCAGACCACCGACTCCACCTTTCAACTATTTCAGATTTATTCATCTTTACGTTCCCAATGCGACATACAGTCTGTGTGTGTGGCCTCATTAAATCATTACTCATAAAAATCATTGTCTGCTCTTAGAGTCTGCAGTTAAAGAAAAAATTATATTACAGAAGCAAAGTGGTATCCTGATCCGTGTCTGAGGGGAGAGAACAGGCGGGAGGGATAACTGGGACAGTCGGAGGAAATGTGAAAACAATACTTTTCACCACAATATCTGGAATCACTTTGGGGGAATAAACCATCAATCTGTATGTCACCAGAGGATCCAGCAGGCTGGTGTGTTGGAAATTCTCACAGTGTGCAGCAAGCCGAGGCTGCACATGCGTCATCTGTATCCTAATGTCATTAAGATACAGCATGAATAATGACTAAACATGCAGGAGAAAAACAAAAGGTCATTCTGCTGATTCTCCCCAGTCAGGTAGATGAACATACAGCCTTGGAACTTCAGATGTTCCAATTAGATCTTTCCAGCCCTGACACGTGTAATACCAGTGTCATTACTAATAAATAAGCTGTGTGTCTGACAGTGAGGAAAAGAGAGCGCCTGTGTAACAAAAAATCAGACAACCAAGTTAATAACATATATGCATACTGACTTAGTGCATCAACAATCAAATGCAGGCCATTACTGTGATAAACACTGGTGTGTCACACAATACGCATCCTTCAAGTCGGTTTTTTTTTCACATTGCAGAGCATGAGACTGCAGAGCAAGAAGAAACCACAACAACCACTCCCAACCCACAAATAATGTTAGCTAACAATATTAGCAGTAAAATGGCTAGGCAATAAGATAATATCAACCTCACAGCTGTAGGAACTAGAATGTGAAGCAGTGTATCATACTGGGACTGCACATGACAGGGACCTTTAATGTGTGTTTAAGCTTAACTAATATGCAGATTTAAAAAAAACAAACTCATTTGCAATTCTCTCCCTTCAAGTTGTTCTCTGAAGAAATGGTACGAAAAACAAAAAAAAAAAAAACAGAGCTGAAAATCAATCCCACAACAGGGCTAATGTTAGCTCATAAAAATCCCATTCTGCTATGATTCATCCTTCAAATGCAAACTGGCAACACTCCAGCATCAACTGGGACCCATTTATCTGCAGAAACAAGCTAGACCTGTGCTGGCTGAGAGAACTCAAAAGACAACGCAGGAAAACGAACTAATGCTGGAAAAACCGACAATTCAGCATCAGCGTTACAAGTAGAATAGAAGTACTTTATTTATCCCAGACATGGGAAATTGACTAAGTACAAAAAAAATCCTAGATTTTCCTGGATTCTATCTGCTGTAGTGACGTCCAAAATGACAACCATACCCTGAACTCTGGTTGTGCATGTGCTCGTAACCCAAGTCTACATAAGATGGTGCATGAGACCTGTTGATAGGTAGATTTCAGGTGTTTTGTTGTACTTAAATGTAGGCTTACATGTCCAATCAGGCAGCGTGCAGACATTTCAAATTCAAATCTAACACAAACCTGCCATCCAGGACAAGCGTGAACCCATGTTAAACGCTGCTGCACGGACACTGCGGTTTGTCTTTCTCGCTACATTCACCCAGAACTCGCAGCACCATTTTCCTTGCCCATACAGCCCTTCCTCTCGCTCTCTCCTCTTACTCACTCTTAACCTTTTAATCTCTGCCTGATCGCTGCATCTCTTAACTAAACCAGTATCATTCCAAACGCTGCTAATCTCTTCCTGTAGCTGTGTCTCTGCATCACTGTGCTCGTGCATCATCTGCTGATTGAAGCTGACATCTGTTTGCGCTGGTCTCACAGCCATCCTGTACAAAAACACACAACCCACCACGTCAACACAAATCCCAAAGCCCGGAGAGAAGCATCTTACTGTACGTCAAACTTGAACGGTAAAATGCAAAACCTCTAAACTTGAGTATCGAACAGTAAAAAGCACGACAAAATGAAAATTTGTCCCTCCACCAACACAGCAAACGGCTACGTAAAAAACAAACATTTACACAAGAGGAAACGGGTCAGCAGCACTGCGTTACTGACAACATGCCGACTTTGAGACATTGCGTTCATGTTACTACAGGAAATGTGTTTACTACAAAAGACGCAATTTGTTTGTCAAAATGTACGGGCCTTTCCCACTGGGACAATCGTAATCATTTTGAAATACAATGCAGGAAAAATGCAACCAAACAAGGGCTGGCACAAATTGATTTGAGTTAGTGATTTCATTAATAACTCAGTGTGATCCCCATCCTAACACCTCCTAACTGTAAACTCTAATGGAATCAGAAATCCCTGCTGCAGCACACTGAGCACTACAACCACTCACAAACTTTAGGAAAGAAAAAAAAATGATTATTGTAAGTGCTATCAGACCCCTAAATTATGGATGAAAGCAGAGGAAAAGAGAGAACTGACAGAGAAGTTACCTCCTGGTTTTACATCTTTACAAAGTGTCTCCTTTAATTAGACGGAGGCTGGTTGTCACCATTACAGTCTATTATTATTACATCTACAACTAATATAACTACTAATATTGACTAATAGTAGAATTGCAATTGAATGTAATGTAATCACATCACGCCTACCCTACGTGACACTTAGGGACAACCTTGTTGGCCTTGGCATGAGTCTTTAAAAAGCAGAGCTAAAAAGGATTATCATCCAATTTTAACACCTGACTGTAATCCTGCCTTCACACAATCTATGCTAATCCTATGCTAGCCATGCTAATGGGAAGGAAGTAGTGGGCAGACGGGTTTTTTTTTTCCTGCTAACTATTACTTAACTTGAATCATGACAAACAAAGCTGACAGTCCATGGCCGTTACAGGGACTTAGTTAAATAATAATCTTTGCACAGACGTTTAACCGAAACCCTAAATGAGGCAGAAAGGGGAGAAAATAAATGTTATTGTTATTAGGTGCAATTATAATATACCATATAATTCAAAAGTTGCATAATATGCATGTGACAATCAGCTGCAGTGTTGTGTGCAGCATCATTGTCATGAAATACTGGATATTGAAAAGTCTGCTCTAAATTAATTCACTGTGAAAACAGCCCATGTTACACAAGGCAAAATGTTATCATTATACACAAGAGCCATAATGAGCTACTCTGTCTTTATTACCAGTTTTGGAACCCTAACATTGCAGCACAATGAGCCAATAATTCAGATAAATGTAATACAAAAAATACTGGATTAGATTAGATTTCTGACACAAGCTTTGACTACAAAGGACAATTTTCGACATAAAAGCAGCACGTATAGTTGCTGAAATAATCTGATGTCAAATTTACTGTAAGAGACCTAATGTGACAATTTCATTCTTCTTAGCATGCATGTAATAAAATGGCCAACTGGATTTTTGTACACTCCTGTATGAGATCCCAGACAGCTAACAACCCAGAGAAGAGGCTCATTCCCATAAGCAGCAAACTTACTCTACATTTACTCAGGGATTTAGAATAAAGCCTTTAAATGGCAAATTGGGAAAGTTGGATACTACAGAATGCAAAAGGCATGAGCAAAAGTGGCTTCTGTGGATTTTATGCAACGTGAAAGCTTACATAATGCAAGGTTTAGTCAGTGAACATTAGGATACTGCTTTTGGCTTCTAATCATAGAAATAACCAGGGGTCAATAAATATACAGCGAGACGTCTGAATATGAAAGAAAATAACACAAGATACTATTTTACATAAACTGATGGATGAAAAAGGCTTTCATACAGCAGCTGCAGAGCTGTAGGGACCAATTTTTCTCCATCACTGGCCTGGCCGCCTGATGATGTCAGCATTTAAAGGGGCATGTATCTGAAACAAGCAGTAATGCCCGGTTTCCTCACTGCATTCAAATCCAACAGCAGTGGCTCAGTTCAACCAAGGGCGCGTACAAATACATACGTGCATGCACGCACCACTTCTGATCTGCAGGCGCGCTGGGTAAAATGGCAGTGTAGTGTGACCAGAGTGTGTCACACGGTGAGACTCGACATCTTTAGAGTTGGCCATATAAAGACAATTTAGACAAGTGAGCCAGCTGGGCACATAAGCCCTCCTGCACAATAAAGCCAAATAATCCTTCCTGGTGGGAAGCAGGAAAAGGGGGGTTAAAGATACTTTGACATATGCGCACATACCCACCAAAAAAATAAAAAGGTGCACACGGTTAAGCCAGCCTCACCACGGTGCCACACTGGTAGACATTTCTGTCTTTAAAAGCAGGCAGCGCACCAAAATATGTGCACTGAAAATGGCAGCATAACATCTGAACCTCCCGAATGCACAAACATGAGCAAGGACATGACAGGGGATTTCTCTGAATCGCCACAGAGAGCACGAGAAGTTATCCTTACCTTCCATCATGGTTGCAGATTTTCATTCCTTTATCTCCAAAGGCCCTGAAATGAAAACGGGAGGTGTGGGGAAGGGGACAGGAAAACTTGCCCCCAGTTACCACGGAGATGCAGCAGGACTGATGTACAGCGAAAGAGCCGTGTGCATGTGGCTAACGCCCTGGCTAACTGCGAGCCTCCAACACCCCCAGACGTCGCCTGTCAACTAACCCAGGAGGGAGAGAGAGAGAGAGAGACAGAAAGATAGAGAGAAGGGAGGAGGGGTTGGGGGTCTAGACTAACTGCTGATCAAAGCCAGGGGCTTAAGCCATCCAGGATGCTGCCGCTACTGCGGCTCTAACCTACACATGCAGCCGAGGATGCTGAGGTGGGGGCAAGGCTAGCTGGAGGAGAAAAAGAAATAAAAAAAAAGAAGCTGGGTAGAGATGGGAGGGAGGCAGAGGTACTGAGAAGGAGGGAGGGACGGAGGGTTGTATGTGTGTTATGGCAGAGGGTGGGGGGTGTCGAGGAGGGGCGGAGGCAGTTTGCTGAGGTCAGAGAAGGCCTCAGCCAATCACAGCTCGCCTTTCTGGAGTCACATGGCTTCCAGCTTCAATCTCCTGACAATATGGCCTGAGAGAACACAACATTAACCTCGCCTGGTAGACAAATAACTGTCACTAAAAACAAACATATTCATACACACAAAAAAGGCTAAAGGCAAGCGTAGAGGAAATACAACACACACACACACACACACACACACACACACCTTACCTTATATCACTGCAGTGTGCGGAGGCTGCCGAGGTGAATGACATTTAATTATTTAATACTTTTTCAAGCTACATGACAACTCATTTTAAGGACACGCAGACATGCACAACTTCTACTGTCTAAGAGCGGAGCACAAAATATTTGCCCCGCACCATCAGACACTCACTATTCCTGTTGTGGCAGTTTGTGTGTCCCTGCCTGATACCACCCTCTTTAAAAAAGGTGTGGTTTAACTCTGCCTGCCTGCCTGCCTGCTATCACTCCCCCTCTCAGAGCTCCCTCCCTCCCACCTTCCCTTCTCTTTATCCCTTTCTGTGGCTGCCTTTCTTTCGCCCCCGCCGGCCTGTGCTTCCAGCCTGCACTGGGACAAGGATCGATCAGCATGACATCATGCCACGCTGGGCACCGTTGCGACCAATGAGCAGGAAGCTCTGATGTCTGAGGGGCCAACCCCCTCAAGTGGGCTTGTTCTTCAGCGCGTGCTAATTAATTATCCATGAGAGGGTTAAGGGGAGACATGTGAACTGCCCAAAGAGCAGAGAAGACTGACAATTAGGCTTATACAACAACAAATCGCACAATTAATGTACTGCCTGTCTAATATTTAAGTTAGCCCACACAGAATATACAAGCATGTTTATTATTTTTGATAATTACAAATGCCAGCGTCTCCAGAGACCACTTAAATCAAACTTAAGGCCATGTGGTCGTCCAAAAATGTTACTTTTCATTTACTGTCACCTTACAGTCCTTTTCCTTCACAGGCTAAACCCATGGCACATTGTGCCATTTGATCTCTCCCTCCTTTCATACTTTAGTTGTCATCACACCATCTGACTAATTTCAGGGCTGCTAAAGAGAGGATCACTCACCATTTGTGTTAAAGTGTATTTAGTAATTTCATTTCCCTTTTTGTTTTCCTACCATTTAACCCTTTGCACTGTAAAGATAGATATGCACATCTGTCAAATTCTAGACCCCTTCTAAGTTAATTTCTCAGCACTTTCTATATCACCTTTATATTTACTCCCACATTACTCAGCTAGGATGAGAGAAAATTAGTCCTATACTGCCCTCTAGTGTTCCAAGAGCATACTTCAACAACATAGTGTACAGTATATTTAATGGATTTAGATTAATTTTAAATCTAGAATTAGAATGCACTGTAGTGACAGGAAGTGTTGTATTTACAGTACCTGCAGCGATGCACAACTGGCAGAGCTGGTGTGCATCTCTTCACTCATTTACACCCTTGTTCATGGACAACTTTGTTAGCGTCCCAGGGAGCTCAGGTGACCAAAAAAAAAACCAAACAAACAAACAAACAAACAAAAAACCTGCTGGAAAAAGAGATAGAGATGAGAATGGTGGAGAAACCATAGACTTTGATCAATTACATCTTTTTTTTTTATTGGCAAAGTAATAAACCACGACATGACATGCTGATGGTGCCAGTTGTTTTATTAAAACAAAGTGCCAATTACCCTGTCAGATTCCACCTGTCCTCATATCTGATCTACACAAACAGCTGCTCTCAGTTTGGGATTAAAAACTGTACCTAGGTAGTGACTGTGCGTAATGTAAAGAAGGACAGGACAGTTTTTTAATTCTCCGACTTTAGGTAGATTTGCATTCTTCTGTGCATCATGGCAACATTACTGCATTTAAATTAGCTGTTAGTCGTTTTTGCAATGGCTTTCCTTGGTCGTGTAAGTATTAACTGGTGATAAACGAAACTGATTAGTCAGTTTCAACCAATTAGGTCTCGCATTTCCCCTGTAGAGCGCAGCATTGCTCTAGTCTGGAACAGTCCGTTCAACACAAGCGCCAAACTCATCATTAACCAGCGTCTTAACTGAACAAGATTTGTAGTGGTAGTGGAACATTTGTGCATTCTATGTCCAATATAGGTTTCTCACATGCTTATTAAATATGCTATAGGATTGATCACTAATATGTCAACAGGTAATTGACATTATACAATCGACAATTATATTATTTTAAAGACTGGTCAAATACCAACGAGACTTATAAATCAAAAAAACCCATCTGATTGTTACATAACTGTTATTCCTAATTAGGAGGCTGTTACTCATATCTGCAATAGCTAGATGAAAAGATGGAAAACATCTGCCTGAAACACTCACGTAAAAAATGTTCTACATAAATATAACCAAGAGGAAAAGTTGTGCATTTTCGCTCTGGGAGTTAAATGGACCTTTAAGATTCCTCTTAATTAACATGTACGATACGACTTTCCTGAGAACACGTTGCAGCCGTCACGTATCATTTCCAAGGGCTGTGCTCTATTTCCTGCACACTGCTGAAGCAACATCCCCATACACCTCCACCCTGCTCCATCAAGCACCACCGAGTGCGCCTTGATGAGGCATGATCATTAGGCTGCAGTCATTAAACGTACACAGACAAACGCCCACCCACCAATTAAGTAGCAGTGAGTGGAGTCAAAGCAAAACATCTCACTCTGCACTCAGCACTGGGGGAGGCCTGCCTGCTGATAAGGTGTGGTGTTGGCTGCAGGCCACGTCCAGGGCCTACGTGCCATCCAGCCACTCGTGCTGCTTTCTGCCTGTTATAGTCAGACAAACATCATTTTTGAGCAATTACTTCAAAATCTACTCAGCCCAGAGGGTTGAACACAGACACATAGAGAGAAAAAGTCCATCAAAAGAGACAGAGTTCCATATAACTAGCAACCATTATTTAATGATACACTTTTGAAATCACTTGTAATTGCTTGTGGAATTTTTCTATGAATGTATATGTATATATATATATATATATATATATTATATTTTTTTTTTTTTTTTTTAAATTTTTTTTTTTTTTCCAAAAAGTAGTTAAGGTGGAAGAAATCTTAGACACTGTAAAATTAAGTCAATTTTTGACTACATTTCCCACAGCTCATATTTCTAGAGCAATTTTTATTAACAGACAGTGAACCTGGAACTTTCCTAGAAGCCCAAACCCCATTCAAAGCCAACCCTGTCTGGCCCCCCTCTATTTTCAAAAAATGGACTGGAAAAGATGAGCTCATCCATCTGATACTAGGCCAGTGTGGCCTGTTGGCTCCCTAATGGTCTCCAGGACGTCAACACCACTCCAATAAGTTCCTCTTACTCTCACCAATTATCATCTGCACACAGGGTCCAAGTCTAAACAAACAGAGCACAAACTTGCTATACAATCAACTCACATCTATAAACACTGCTGAGGTTTAAATTAGGCCACTCCCAAGAGAGCCGGTCTCCTCCTGAACAGTCAGGATGACAGAATGGAGCTAGACGAACAGACGGCAGGGAGCTTCACTGGCTCAAGTTTAATTTGATACTCAAAAACACTGTCTGGTTTGATTGTGTTTAACTTTCAAATGACCTCTATACAGATAACACTGTCTTTCATAACATTCTACCAAAAGGTAATCGAGTTACCAAGGAAAAAACCCATAAAATTAGTTGTGTGCTGAATTGTTGTGTTAGAACACCTAGATTGTTTGTGATGTACTGCTAGGAGACCTCACTTGGCCCCAAATGAAACATTTAATACGGAAAAAAAAAATTCATTAATATCTAAAAATAGGATTATGGATTTTGGATTTCAAATCAGCAAATCTGCTTTTGATATAATGCAGTGGCAATTTTCAAACTCATCACTGTAACATATTCTAAATTAAATGTAATATAGAGTTGTTTATTTAAGAGCTTATTAATTTTAAAATCAGGTTTGTTTTGGTTATATACTTGATGGCAACAAATTATGGGAACTTGAAGCAAGTACAGTGATGGAAGACAAACCAAGAAATCAGGTGCTGGTGCATGTGAATCATCACGTGCAAGGGCACGATAAGTTTAATGTACACATTCTGTAGCCTCTGGAGATTACTTCGACATAAATACCACTGAAAATTGATGTTGAAAAGTCCCAAACCTGATTTGTCGATTAAACTCTGCTCAAGGCATCAACACAACTCTAAAAAGCAGACTATTTGTTTCCAATGCAATGTTAATTACTTTTTATTTTGGGCTCACCTTGTGATGAAGTGAGGTTGGCTAATCACTTTGGGGGGGTGGGGGGAACGAATATAGGAGCCAGAGATCATTTTTCAGCTGTCGCAAAGGCAGATCAAACCACTGGAATTCCTGTCACGTCAAATTATCATGTTTTTATTTCAAATGCTTTCAGGGTCCAACGGGAAATGTCAGGATAAGAGGACATTACAGCGACAGGCACAATAATAAAATAATTCACACTAATACTTAAAGACAGATGCAAAACTTACATTTAGTTGAACCTTTTTCAGCCTTTACTTCTTCTTCTCCTAATTATCGCAACCAGCTTTAAGGTACATATCGCCACCTAGTGTACACAAAATATAATAATAATAATAATAATAATAATAATAAATAAAACTGAAGATTAAAATCGTGCACGAGCGTAAAATGGCCTTTACTAGCTATTTCTCGTCAATAATTACATTGACTACAACTAATAAATGCATATTAACGAAATGTGTTTAATTACGGATTGCGAAGCCACGCTTAGTTTAGCACGCCCAAAAAAGATCGACAGCAAAAAGCTTATAAGTTAACTTTTACAGCATTATCATTCTTCTCCACATCCATTGTGACTTAAGTCACCCAAGTGGCTGAAATATAGATTTGTTTTCACGTGTATCTGGAAGTGGTGTTTGTATTCGATGAGACTGTGTGATTACCTTCTCTCCAAACTGACTGTTGGTAACAAATCAAAACAGCCTATAAAGTAATTAGCCCCAGCAAACATTATGACATCAGGCCCAATAGTGTTACATAACAAAAGCATTCCCTCTGTTCACTTGCATTTTGCATTTCGCAGTGAGTCTGGCAGACAAAACCAGTGTATGCAAACTATTCAAAAACCCTCCCTCTTTATTTAAAACAAATATGTTTTAATTTGCAATGTAATCAGGCTATTTCTGCTCTGCTCGTTGTGATTGATAAGCTCCAGGCTATTCATTTTAGAATATTTTTGTAAATTTGAAGAAAACTATTAACGCACCAAACTCACTTGACACAGATCTGGTGGTGTGCCAGGCCATAAACGTGCGTGCATGCATGTGCCATTGTGTCTGTCTGCTGATCTGCTGTGCTGCGTGAGATACAGTCTGTCTGTAAGTGGAGATTATACCACAGACTAATGCCTTAAGAATGTGGCTCACCATTCAACTCTGGCACAGTTGCTATGGCAACCGGATCGACATAGAGGACTTGGCTGCCCATGTGATAGAATGTGAGGGAAAAAAGGCTGTCAGAATCCCATTACTGCCTATGTCTGGCTTGGAGTCTCAGTTTCGTTGCTTATGGTGTCTTTTACACATGCACCTCTAGTGAATACATTCTAATCAGTTAGTTATGGAGAACCCTCTTCCTACCACAGAAACCTTAATTTCAATAAAGTCACTCAGTATTCCAACATTTCAGAAGCAACTGTATTTAATTTAAAGTCCATAAGTCTACTAATAACACAGCTTTTATTTCTGTGCATGCCTTTTGTTATCACAAGAATGGTGGACAACTATCAGTCATTGAGAGAAGTAAACATGTTGTTATCACCTGTTATTGTGCAGAGAATAAAGCTAAAATATTTGGGATGTGACTGCTATCAACGGGTGTTGTGGGGGTAGGGTCTGCACCTTCACTAGCTATTTTAGGAGTAATTCTACACTGTGTAAATCAAACATCCTAATTGCAGTTGCTGTCTGGTCATGTGAATATATGTAACCTTCAGTTATGCAACGTCATCTGGGGATGATGCAGCATGCAAGTTTGGAGGCGCTGCACTGCTGTACAGACACGGCCATTGTTCCTGTGAGCATCAGTGATGTCTCCCTCTGAACACTTGTCTGTGGTGTTTCTCTCACCCTTACTCACTTCATCATAGCTCAACCTAATTGGCTCCTTGGATATAAATAGCTCCATTTATTCATCACCAGACTTCACTTACAGGGATAACACCGTAGAAGCTGTTAACTGCTCCTGGTGATTTTGCTCCTATATGTGTTTCTGAAGTACCTGTCGGTGTTTACTGCCTGGGTGGCCCAGCAGATTTCATTTGGAATCAGTCAGCTTAGTTGCTTCTTTTGAAGATGCAATCCTCGCAATATTTGACCCGAGTGCTCCTGTAGCCAGCCATGAAGCCACCATGACGCAAAACTTGGAGCTACTTATTTGCATTAAAGAGAGTATTTAACCCTTTGCAGTGAGGCTTAAATATCTACAGAGTGAAATCTCTTTTTAACAAATCAGTGCAAAGTGTGAATTGTAGAACATTACAAGTACACAAACATACATAAATTCAGCCAACAAAAAAACTATATACTAAATCTTGCAAATGGTTGAGTAACAAAGGCGTCAATGCTGGCGAGGGCTCCCTGTCTTCTGCAATGTTAGAAAGAAGACACTTTGTCTGGAGAAAAGGCTTTAAAAACACCTCCTTGTTACCATTCGCAGGATGAAGATTCAAAGAATAATCCACGTGTCACTTCAGCATTGTGAGAGAAGAATGAGTGGGCTTGAAAACCTTAAATTTAATTACCTGACAGCTCAGTGAGGCCTTTGCCTTTTCAGCTTTGTCTGTTTAGTCTAGTCACATAAACACCTCTTCCCCCGCTCTCTGTCTCCTGCGAGCGTGTGTCCTTTTATTAAACTACAACAATGTGACTTAATTATTGCAGCTGTCTGAAATCAGGCTGAATTTTTTTAATACTCTTGATTGGTTGTTTCTAAGATCTCAAAGTCAAGTCTAACTTTTATGTAACAAGTTATTATTGTAGTGCCAGAAAAGTTGTGATTGGGAATCTTATATAGATGAAGTGACTCTTATCCACCAATCTATGTTTTCATTTTCCACATTATAAAGTGCACATAATTTACAAAAGCAGATCTTTTTTTTTTTTTTAACAGTGACAGGTAAACTTCTCCATTTTCTTTTCTTGCTGTCCTCTTTAAATTCTAAACTTTACCTAATTTTAAAGTGTGGAGGGCACAGCAGAGAATTTTGGGACCTTAAACCAATTAGCTCCCATCTCCCAAGCTAGTCATTTCACTATTTCCTGATCTTGGCTTAAAATACTCTTCATCTGCTTCTTCGTGACACACGGGGGAAATGTGCTGTCATTTTGTTTGACTGCTGGGAAATGTTTTGCCCCATTTTTTGCTTTGTTAACCCAGCCTTTCCGTATGGGCGTTAAAGTTTTTTAAAGGGATCGGCAGGGGAGGCCACCTGTCCCATATCTTTGTCTACGTCTCCGTCACTTTCGTCATTTATACGCAAGCAGATGAGTCAGATTCAATCCTTTCATTTTTAGGCTACGTGGGAGATGGGTAAGGAGGACAAGGAGGAAGTCATTAAGGTTGTCTAGTTAAAATGCAAGGGTAAGTGCTCAAAAATTAAAATAGTAAATGAGGGGATAGTGCAAAGAGGGAGAGTGAGATGATGGAAGCCGTCTCCCTGGTGATTTAATTTACTCTTGTTTCTCTTTGAATCCAAAGAGTGGTTACAAGAGCAGACTGCCTCCTGCTCTTATGATGGGTCATGAGGAAATTAGATATGAAGGGTCATGGAGAGCAATTACACAAACCTCTTGCTACTTTTTCCCATCAGCCTTCGACAAATTCACCCAGTTATTTAGATCTTGACCCACAGTTCACCATAAAATCACATTTTTTATTGATCTGGTGTGATCATTTGTTTAAATCTTAAAATATCTGACCTCGTTATCTATTTATAGACAAAGGCTGTTTCTGTAAAAATTAGAAAAATGCAGTTAGTACGTACACAATGGTGTTCAACTGGACTTTCCCTCAAGAGCATCAGAGCCCCTTTGTGCCTATTATTGTGTAAAACGACCAGCTAATGACGCACTCTTAAAATCTGGTGCTACCAAATATTTTTCCTTCTCCCTGCAGCTGTGTGCTAAATGTCTCATGGGTTAAATAAATGCACTTAATAATACAAGCGTGAAACAGCTTAATCAACCTCTGCATTCTTTGCCATTAAGCTTGGCAGGGAGTCACTGCATGGTGCACTGCCAGGGAGCTGGAGTCACGGTGATTATGCTGCTGTTTGCTTTACTGGTTGGAGAATTGTCTCTTTCAAATGATCGGCATGTGCAAAAGCGCCGCTGTGTTCATGTATGTTTTCAGTGTCACAGTGTTCCTGTCTCAGCATATTAAGGCTCAGTCTGTGGCGATGCAGTAATGTGCTGACATTCAATTAGAAAGGAGAATATTGCTGAACAGATACCAATACTGAATAAAAATGTATAAATAAAAATGTGTCTATTTTATTATAATTTGCATGTTATTTATTTTTGTTGGAAAACTATCCACAGAACCATAGATATATGGAATACTGCTATGCATAATTCACAGAATCTGAGTAGCACAGACCTGAGGTCATCACTTTTTGAAGCGTCTGATCTGCTCTTCTACATATCGGTCTTTTTTTAACCAGTTCTGGACGCAGGTGCTGTGTGCAGCCTGGTAGTGGCCACAGCTTAATGAAACATGACAAACATGTGGGAACCCACCAGAAGCATGACTGTGACCCAAATTTGTTGCTCACATTCGCCCGTGTTGGGTAGACAAAACAGCAGAGGCAGATGGTTGGAATATATTCATGCTTTTTTTAATCACTAAATAGAAAAGTATTTCAGATGTTTTGAACACAATATACAATATAGCCTAATACCATACATTGTGTGAAACATTTAATAACCCACCGGCAACAACTGGTGGACGTGAACATAGTGACAAGGAAGAAAACCCACCTCTCATGCAGATAGTGCTAAATCTGGCTAACCATTTGGACACAACTAGGACCAAAAAAGCTTGAACACAGAAACAATGTTAATACTGACAAATTTGAATTTCAAAACGGCCAAAAAGTTCGGTCAGACAGAGTTCACACATTAGCACAGTTACACAATATTGTTTTGTTGGTAATTCGCGCCAGTGTCCGCCGTAGCATGCTACTGAGAGTGTTTCTGTGCTATCTACTTTTACATGAAGTGGGTTGAGTGTAAAAATAGACAATTGCTTTGTGTTTGTCAGTTGACCCTGTATCTGGCCTGGTATCAGCAAGCTGCATTCAAATGCCAAGTTTCGAAGCTTGGCTTGCAACAACCTTTGCTAGCGTGTACAAATCCTACATTCAAGCCTCTGCAGTTTAACATGTTCTCTATGTAGCCGCCGGGCTGCCAAAGTGCTGCCGCCACATGAAAACCTTGTAGCTCAGTTGGTTAAAACTTTTGTATTAAACGAGTCCATTAAGAAAAAGTACAAGAGTAATATCTGGGCAGTTATTAAAGCTTAATTTTGATTAATTTCTTCCAGTGATGCCATTGGAACATTTGTTTGGTTTCTAATTTTAATTCATTATTTACTTAAAAAAAAAAAAGCAAAGTTACAAGGTTGTCATGTGACAGCAACAATTTCTTTTTAGCTGCTGCTCTGTTGGGCACTCAAGTCTTTGTGCGAATATATGCTTATATATATTTATATATAGAAAAACGATATATAATACATATATAAAAAGACTCTAATCCAGAGTCTTCTACACGTTAGACACCACCACTTCCAGGTAATGCAAGTGCATATAAATTAAAATAGATTTTACACTGAACCAGTATTTCTTATTTACAAGCTTAAAGTATAGAATAAATACACACTGTTATAAACAGCAAAAAGGACTAACTTGAGCTCCTAGCAACAAACAGCAGAGACAAACTGGAGGAATGATGGGGATAAGGCCAAAGACGACAAAGCACACACACACACACACACACCCACACTCATGCACACCTGCAAAAAACACACGTACATACAAACTCATTCACAAATACACAATGCACACTCGATTGCCGTTTAAACATGAGTGAAGTTAGATGAAGTACCTTCGAGTATATCAGTAAACCAATACAGAAAAGGAGAAATATGACTACAAATGCAGCAAGAATGTCTTTGAAAACATTACCACTGAAGCCACCAGAAAGGCTGCAAACTATTTCCACCATATTTGTGATCGATTTTTTTTTCTTGTTTTTGGTATTCTGAATGCAGTGGCTCCATCTGTGTTAAATCCTAATAACCCAAGTGTCCCGGAAACCTGATATGGTGAAGGGGGGGAGGGTAAAAAATTTCAATTGACGTCAATGAGCAGATGCTGCGCATTAGGGAATTCTGCAGCACGGAAGAAATAGCCGGCCTGATTGTTTTGGGGTCATCTGCGGAGCCTGGACGGGCTGGTAAATGATGTGAATTGTTGCGCTGATGAGGGCACAAGAGCACCTTTAATCCTCTGGTTGGGCCTTGATTGCGGAGGATATTACATCAGATCAGTCTGAGGTCAGTACCTGTTCCAACTAACAGGATTATGACAACTGCAGCATACCTGTGGCTAAAATAGATTCCCTACTGGGCTGCATTTAGTCCTCTGCAGACTTCAATTTGCATTTTAGAATTCTGGCCAGCTCATGATTGAGGGTAGGTTATTAGGGTTTAAACACAAATATATATCACAGCAGCACAATCCAAAATGTTCCCATGTAGCTGATAGTGAAGGATTTCAGGTCCTTGCTGATCATGTTGCATTAAAATTTCAGTTTGGTGTGAAACTGTTGGAAGACCCAAATTGTCTGTAGACTTTTTACAAATAACAAGAGAAAGAGGTGGGGTACAAAAATAGGTTCTGTATTTGTGTGATGGTGACATTCATTAACCAAAGTTGAGGCTGACAAAAACCAAAGAAAATGTGCAGATTTGACGAAAATGCATACGTGGTTATGCGGGTGGTCACGTAGATGACGGAGTAGATGAGTTTGTCAATGTTTGTTTGGATTTCTCTATTGCCCAGTACATGGAAGACTGTTCTTTCTGACAAATAAACAAAAAAAATTCACTTATTTAGAGAAGAAACAAAAAATATATAATTTTACAGACATACTAGAGTGTTCAATAAATAAAAAAACTATTATAAAGACAATAGTAAAAAAGGCACACAAAAGTCCTTAGACAAATGGTACAGGAAAAAGTAAACACTTTCTGCAACTATACAAATATGTCCCCATCAGTAGAACTAACCCTTACTCTATGCTACCTCTAGATCATATATCTGCTAAAAAAAGTCTTAAGGTACAAAACTTCTCTCAGTAGTGTCAGTGTCCATTTAATGCCAGTCCCCAAAATGACAGTAGCCATTTCCTAAAATGGCCAAAATCCTTCCAGCTCCACTCTCAGTGTCCAGCTGTCTGTCTAAAACGTTTGTGGTGAGTTTTTCCTGAGAACTCTGAAGCCGCTTCCTTGAAACTCTCCGCATCTGGCTTCAAACACCCAAGTGCAAGACGCCCCAGTGCGGGACAAAAACTAAGCCTTTGCTTCTGTGGGCTTCTTTAAAAGCGCAGCTGCAAGAGGATCCCCCTCTTTTTAAAAAAAAACAAAGACCTTCAAATCTTCACGCCAGTCTGCTGGGAGCCCTATGTGTCTGTGGGCGATGCTTCGTGCGTCACGATCTCAATAGCCGTCATGGGCTCCATCATGCTGCCTTCCTGCTCCTGAACGTCTAAACAACCAAGGGGAGGAGAGTGGGAATCTCCCAAACTGTCCTCTTCCTCTTCTATTTCTTCGTCTTCTTCTTCCTCCTCCTCCTCCTCACCTTCTTTTTCTATTCCATCCAGTTCCTCTTCTTCTAAGGTGAGCTCAAACTGAAACTTCTCCCCAGCCCCCTGCCCTCCCGTTCCACCACCGTGTCCGTGCGTGCTCTGTTCATAGAAGGGCGGGGAGGGACTCTGGGGGATCATGCTCTGGTACCAGTTCCTGTTGTCCTCCAGCGTGTCCAGAATGTCCTGAGCATCAGGATGGACCAGATCTGCCCAGGTCTCCCACAGAGGATGCACAATGTAGTCAATGAAACCCACCTGGATGGAACAAAGAAGACCGATTAGAGATTGTTGAAGTGGATTAAAGTGTGAAAGCTGTGTGTCAGCAACTCCTTACCTGGCTCTTCTCTACAGACGCTGTGTGTTTGTCACACATGGGGCTGATCTCCATTCCTCTCTCCCTCTCTCGGTCACCCTGGTGAAAGAACTCCTCCATTATACGATCAGTCCACTGGCGATACAGCTCCAGGGACTTGGTGGGGTTACTCAGGTCAGCGCAGTGCACCATGTTACGTAGCACCTTTAGACGATACACAATTGCTGTATCACTTGCAAATAAATATACTAAAAGTCTGATAAAATATACGTTACACAGAAGGAATTTATTTAGTTCAATGTTTTTTGAAATATTTAAATTATTGATGATCGAGCCTTTCCTGAAACAGTGCAGCAAAACCAGTCCTGTTAGCTCCACTGAAGCAAAATTTCTCTAAATTCTGTAAAGGCTTATTATTATTATTATTTTCTTTTTTTTTTTATTTGCAGGTAAAGTCAACACAGTGTAATAATAAAGAAGCATTCCCGGAAACACCATTGCAGTATTTAAGGGTAAAAAGAAGATGGATGAAGTGAGAAAAGGATTGATATTGGATATTGGGTGCAGAGGTCAGCTATGTAGGAGGCTAGCTAACGATCACTGACTGGTGCGCCAATACTGGCTATTGATCAGAGCTATTAAAAGCCTTTAATACAAAGTCTGGTGTGATGTCCAGTCAATAATCTTTTTTCACTACCTGTCTCTGATTTAGAGGTGAAGAAACTAAAAAAACAACGACTTACCTGTATCCTGTCGGTGTAATTATCCAGCAGCAGAACTCCTGAGCTCGTCACCTTCTTGGTCTCCACCATCGTCTTCAGATCGGCCAGCAGGCTCATGTGTTTGGACATGTCAGTGGCCAAAACCTGAACAAAAAAGAGGAAAGAAAAGGCATCCTTAGCATTTGGAGCAAATGAGCAGGCTAGATTTGCATTAAAAGATGACATAAAAGGTGAGGCTCTCTTACCATATCTATGACCATCTTTCTCAGGGACTGCCGTTGTTTCTTGGTAAGGTTCTGGAAAATATCGCAGTTGTCTTCCTGCAGTAGTTTGAATCCCACAGCCAAGTGATGGTTCTCCAGGACCGACTCATCGTTGTACATCAGTGCAAGCTCAGAGTCTGACAAAGCAGTGAAACACAGCATTATTTCATCAGTTCAAGCTTCCAGAGGACAACGTTCTTGTTGAGCGTTCTGACTTACTGGTATTTATTAAGAACTGGTTTGACACACCAGGATGGTCAACGTCATGAATAGCTGCAGCAAAGATGGCTGCCAGAATTTCAAGGTCTGTGAAAACCGCCTGGGAAAAGCGAGGGAGGAAGCAAGAGAAAAACACAACATTTAGACTATTTTGAGGCTACAATTAGCATCAGCATAGCATCCACCATCATTAATATCCGAAGCATCAGGAAAGCGATGACAGACAAAGACTTTTAAGGAAGATAATACCAGATTTTTAAAAACCAAAACCGCCACCAGAACCTTTTTTTTCGTAAGCTAGCTAGCTGGCATCGTTTCTGAGGAACATCAGCGCTTGCTGGACTCTATAGCTCAGATGGAGGTTATTCTAATCTGAAAACAGGGCATTCTGACCTGTCAGTCACTCCAGCCCCTGCCAGTTACTGTGGCTTCAGGGGAGCTGTGAAAGATGTATGCTGGGTAAAGAACTAACTGTGTCATGGAGGAATGAGTGTCGGAGGAAACATTGGGCAGCCGGGCTGGGGAAGAGATGATTCAATGGAAGGGCGCTGAGCTCAAAGCCTGTGAGGTGATCCAGGAAAATCACACATATGTCGTCATCTTACACCTATAATTTTATTTTCCCTTACTTTTGTGGGTGCAGACATATTACATAACGCAGCCAGACTCTGATCTGTTCTAGGAAATGGACATTTACAGGGACATCAGAATGCATCGCTTTTTTATAGAACCTACATCTAGAGCCGGAGTGGAGAGGAGGATATGTGTAGACTGGGCCACGTCGGCAGCGTGCAGGCTGTTATGGTAGGCAACATCAGAATGATAGTGATCTTCCAGTGTCATCATGTAGGCCACAAATGTATCCACGGGGATCTTGAATGTCTTTAAAAGGTCTCGTTCCTAGAGAACAACAATAAAAAAAAGACATAAGTGCGGGTCACTTTACCCAACACAAATCTAGACCAGTAATTCTGTTGGATCATACCTGGAAGATGGCGTACATAATGCAGGTAAGAGGCCGACTGTGGGAGTACTCTGAAACAGTGAAGATGTTCAGGCCCCATTTGTTGAGGTTCTCCAGTTCCTTGGACAGCAGCTCCTCACTGTCGGTCTTGACACCAAAGCGTGAGATGCTGCTGCTGGAGAGCGACGGCCCGTGGGAGACCTTTTTAACCCCGCTGATCTGAGTCATCAACTGCTGCTTTTGCTGCTTCTTCTTCTCTCGTGTCTTAGATGTTGGCGACGGGATCTCCACCTCATTTTGTTTGTCTGAGGGACAAATTACAAAGTTGCTGTGAGTTTTTAGCCCAACACAGTCTAGATTTTGATTTATTTGTTAGACTCGAGCTCGCTCTGTAATCACTGACAATGATTAGCTCCCATTTGAGATCTAATATCACATATTTGTTGCCCAACTTTAATGTGTGGATTCATGAAACCTTTGTCTCTTCCAAGGCCTGACTGCTCACACATTTCTATTTCTCTTCCTTTATGCTCATAGGTCACCAGATAGGTTTTGCATTTAACTAAACATGCAGAAAACAAGCATTATTTTGTGGCCAGTGTTGTGTTTTCCTCACAAACACTGAAATGGAATCCTGCAGGGACTGCCCATTGGCATCTCATCTATCAAGCCTCAGCTCAACTCATTGCTGGCCTATCAGCCTTCCCCTGTGGAGGGTTATTCAATTACCAGCTGTAATTCAAATAATCACTTTCACTCATGCTCTCTCTCCCTCTCCGTTTCCTCTGCTCGTCTCTCTGTCTCTTGCCGTCTTCAGTCCACCAGTGGTAATTGAAAATGGGCAATTAAGTGCTCTCGGAGAAGCAAGAGGAAGAGCAACGCATTGCCCTCTAATTCATTACAACTCGACGTTTTCCCCACTGCTGAGTGTGAAACATTTACATTTTGCTGCGTGTCCACAAGGTCAGACTATGACGCGGACGCGCTGAGGCTCAGCTCTGTTCTTTTCTGTATGTATGATGTAACACTGTACAGTAAACAGCATTAACTCTGCGCCACACTCCACTTGATGTAATAAACTGCTCTGGAAGCTTTTAACAGTTGCTGCAGGCTCAGCTGCCCGGCCTCAGTCACTCATTTGCAGATTTTCTGTTTCACAGTCAGCTTGTCTCAACTCTTATCTTATTTTAGAAGCCGATTTCACTCCCAAAGTATTAAAGTGAAAGTGTGTTGTATTTCACTTCCACTTTCCGCTCCTCTCTCACCTCCCACGTTCACTTCCATTTCTTTGGATTCTTTTTTATCCTCCTCCATGTTCTCTCCTCTGAGGCATGAAAATGTAAGAAATGTGGGGGAGGTTTTTTTTTTTTTTTTTTAGGGGGGCAGTTTTTCTCTCATTTATATTCCCTAAACTAGGAATGTTCTGGTACTGTTCTACCAAAAGGGAATTGTGACAAAATTGTGTAGCACAGGGAGAATTGCAGCTCACGCGAATGTTGATTTCAGACCACAGATTCAAAAATCTGGTGGGAATTTAACTTTTAAAAACGACATTTTTATTTACACAAATCTCAGAATCTGAATGACCTCGGCATGAGCTGGCATATGGTGGTAAATGTCATGTTTGTTAGTCTGAATGGATGCTTCATGACACCATTCTGAACCAGAAAAAGGTGGATTATCGATGTGATGATAATTTCAATGATGGAAGGATTAAACAGCCCTTCTGGTCAGTTCAGGCCACACCAGGCCAGCTGTGCCGCCTCAGCCATTTCCCCCGCTGAGGTTTGTTTTTTTTTTTAACCTCCAGGAGGGTAATCCTGATTTTGTTTATCGCGGCGATACTCATCTCTGTCAGTGAAGGGGGAAGGAAAGGTGTAGGGACAACAAGGTGTCCCTCCTGACAAAGATGCATTAAAGCAGCGATGAGTCACCCCACCTGCCAGGCTTATCGTACCGTGAGCAAAGGGGGATCCTCTCTACCTCTGTTTTCTCCTTCATAGCATCCAGCACTCTCTCTCCCCGGCTTCTTTGCCTCCTCTCTGTCTTTCCTCACCTCTTACTCTCATCCTCTGTAATCCAGAGGTTAGGCCAGCATCTCGACATCAATTAGGACTCCAAAAGATCAGAAGCACGATGTCTAAAGATCAAATAATCTTTTTAAAATTTATATCTGCCTTTTTCCCATCTGCATATCATGAGTATATATATATGTATATATATATATACATATATATATATATGTACAGCTCTGGAAAAAATTAAGAGACCACTGCAAAATTATCAGTTTCCTGATTTTCACTATTTATAGGTATGTGTTTGAGTAAAATAAACATTTTAGTTTCATTCTTTAAACTACTGCCAACATTTCTTCCAAATTCCAAATAAAAATGTAAACATGTAGAGATGCTGATTTCAGAAAAAAGTGCTCTCTTAAGTTTTTCCAGAGCTGTGTGTATATATATATATATATATATATATCTGTGTAATGATGTTGCTGTGAAAATGTTTTCAATGTTTTCAATATGAATTGCCATTTTGAACACTTGTTCTTGAGGCAAGCTTAGTGGCGCAGTGTTTTATTGTACGCCTCCTCAGTCTTAGTCTGCCAGGGTACCTCGCACAACACAGCAGAGCAAATCCACGAAAACAAATGATTTGTGTATTTTCTTTCTGTATTTTGAGACATTATTATTATAGTCAGTGATCATTTACAGGAGACAAAAGGCTGATTTTGAGTGCAGGTCCACCATCTTTACCTAGGAAGGTGTTGGAGATGAATTCAGAAACCTGATTCCCAGACCGACTCATCTCAGATAGGTGCGTCAACTCCCGATTCAACATTCTCTTGAACTGTAAGAGAGAGAGAGGAAAAAGGAAAGAAAAATGTCATCAATTACCGCTGAGGGAAAACCTGGGAGAAATCACCATGGAAAAAAACAGAAGCAACCAGGGTTAATATTTTTTTGTTAATGACAGTATAAAATCAGTGGGAGACACATCTAATTTTCCCTGCATTTTCTTTGCTATCCGTTCATTATTTCATTACACCACCAGGGAGGTCTCTGCCTTTTAATTCTGCACTTCCTCCATCCAAATTCAGTTTTATTGCATTAACTCGCAAATTTAGCTCATTTACTTGCATCAGTCCGCAAAAATGTTAGTGTCCCCAAGAGCAAAATCCCCTCACTGTTCACACCTTTGTGAGAACATTTTGGGGATTTTAATGTATGTTTCACAAGCCTAACACTTTAAATGAAATAAAGAATTTGGTGGAGGGCATGCATTTGACAGTACAGGGAGTCCCGGCCACTGCAGTAGCTGCTGTTTACGACGGGCTGATGCACGCGCGCGCGTGTACATACACACTAACAAAAACAGACACACGGCTCTGCAGAGTGCTCAAGATGGAGCCTGAGCCACAGAACATCATTCTATAAGACCCCATCAGCATTACAAATTCATTTTTGATGCATTGAGGCTAGTAGCAGTGGTATGACTATCGCCAAAAAAAAAAAAAAAGTAATATTTACAATTGCTCTTTGAGGCAACATAGGACTGTGAGGTGAATTTAAAAATGAGTGCGTTATCCTGAGAGGCTACGTAAAGCACCACACACCTTAATGTACCCCCAAGACACCGACAGCAGGTAATTTGCTTCAGGCATTTTGGACCCCGTTTTTTCGCTCCTACACAAAGCCAGAACTGTAATCCAGTGAAATCCAAAAGAAGAAAAAAGAGGCAGATGAACAGGATTCTTTCAGCTCCCAGTAGGACAAAAAGAAATCCCTTCTCTCTCTTCTAGTATTTCCTTTCTGAGCAGTTAAGAGAGCAGCTTAAAGGGGGCTCAGTTTCCGTCTCAGCAGCAAAAAAGGGCCAGCTTGGATTCTCCATGCCCAGGGCTGGATGGAGGGAAGGTTGGCTGGAGGAAGGGGCTCGGCAGATCTGCTGGAGCGGCAGCTGGAGCTGTGTGCTCGGGACTGGGGGCATGCTAATGAATAATGGAGGGGATGAAAAAACCCAGAGATGGAGACGGGGGAGGAGGCAGGCAGAGATGTTCGTCTGACTGGAGGGGTGGGGGGGGGTTCCTCCGCTGGATTTGTCTTGCTTCAATGCTCTTGCTGCTGTAGCGCTCACTCCCCCTCCTGCCCTGCTCCTCTGTCTTCTCATTCCCTCCCTTTTCTGTCTTTTTTTCCTGCTGTAGTCTGCCAAGCCTAACAACACGCTCTATTCTGAACACATGATTCGACAGAGTCGGGAGATGGGGGGAGCCCTCGCTGCAGCTTGGCAGCAATGTGAACACTGTGATCAGAAGGGATGTTTTGGACTGGTTGATATGCCAGATAATCTGCACAATGGCTGATTACTTCTTTATTTTGCACGTGTAAGTGCAGCATATGACTCCACCATTCAGTTCTGCACGATTCGGCTCTTAGTGTGGTACAGCGTCGACCATTTTTAATGACTGGCCTGTAGCCTTAGGGACATGCTTCTACAAAGTAAAACCATGATTTCAACAAATCTGAACATAAAAAGAATTTTACCGCTGTTATCAGCCACTACTTAATCCTTCCAATGCTCAGTCTATGTGCCATTGTGGAAACACACAATTCTGCTCATTTTCTGTATCCCAAGTCGAACATTAGATGCTGTCAGAGTGTCTGAAGAAAGCTATCTTTAGTAGCCAAGAGGCAACAAGAGAAAAGCGGCCACAGAGAGAGAGAGAGAGAGAGATGGGAAATAATTGCATCTTTCCCAATTATGTTGACAGCAAGCCCCAGTTTTTGCTCTCTTTCCCCTTTTCCAGAACAGCCCAACACCATGGCAACAGCATCAGGCGACTGGGTAAGGTTGTTTTTCAAAGGAGGAGGAAAAAGAGAGGAGGCTTCCCCCCTTTCCCCCTCTGGCAGGCATGTGGTGTAGCTGCTGAGCTGTCACGAGGACACGCCACACATATTGCCTTCCGCTGCATCCACAGATGCGCAGACTGAAACTCACCCGCCCTCCCCCCGTCTCTGCCTCTCTGCGCACCACTTACACGTCAATTTCTCTCCTGCCTGCCACTTGCCAACGCGGTCATCAATCTCTTTCTGTCTGTCTCGCTGGCAGAATCAATGGGCCGTCCTTGGGGCAGGTGCTGACACTGCTGCAACGGACAAGGATAGAGCCACCTGACAGGAATTTGGTGTTCCATCGCTAACACTGGCCAGTTTCAAGACACCTTTGTTCGTCAGTGTATTCAATGTTTGTAATGCTGTTGCAAATGAGAAAAAAGCTCCACAGGATTTGTAAAGCCGATCCATGGGAAAATGTAAACAGAAGTTCCCAGACAACCTTCTCTCAACCCGATTCGTGAGTGGAAAGATGAGGGGGAGATCAAAGCTTTCCAAAGAGGATTCCAGATTATCCTCCCACTAAGGGAAACGACCAGAAGTCTGGAGAAAGGATGTGAGAAAGAAAAGCGCAAAAAAAAACAAGCAGAGGAGGAGGTAGTTCTTTATATAATAGCTCAATGCATAATATATAGAGAAACCAAAAATAACAGTGAGGGGAGGGATGTCTCTGCAATGGTGAAGATCTATGCTTCCCCAGGGGCTGAAAGAAATACTTCTGTGCACGCTCACACGTGCACACAAGGCAGGGGTCGATTATTTACCTTTGAGCCCTGTTAACACACGTTTTATATGTGTACCATACAGTGCTCTAGGAGCTTTTGTGAAAGGGTTCACTCGATTTTATTGTCATTTGGGGGGGGTCACAAAATCCCAAGGCCAGGTGGACGGTCAGTCCTGAGCCGCTGCAGCGACTCTGTAGGCTTGCGTCTCACATGCTGTCTGTCTTTTACCAGGTGATTATATCCGAGTGTCTCTTCAGATATGAATCGTCTAGGAGTTCTTTTTTTAATTATTTCTTGAAGTTTGTCAGTGATGTTTCTATTTGACTTTGAGCTTCTCTGCCACTAGTGGGTGCACTCCACACATTAGACTGTGAGGGAGTCTCGAGAGCGACTCTCACCTAAAACGTGAAGACTTGAGTTACCTGTTCCATTCTAAAAATGTAAAAAAAAATTAAGAAAGTAAAATACAATTTACGCTAACCTGCAAAGGTATGAAAATGATCAGAGAGATGCATTTACGTCACAGGGTTCATCACTGGTGGGTTTTTGCTACTCTTTGTAATGTATGCGGATGTGCGTTTTTTTTTTTTTGTTGTTGTTTTTTTTTTTTTACTCTTTGAAAACCATAGGTGCTGAACTGCAAACAGAAAGAACCAGTGCTTTGTGGTTTATCTCCTCCTCACTTCAGTGAAAACTATGACGCACTCACTGGCCTTATACTGAAGGCTCACCGTGACATAACTCTGAAGTTCAGGGAAACTACCTACGTCTGAATTCTGCGTATATTAAGTGAAGCTACAGACGGCTGAACAGAGACGCTCTGATAGCCTCTCACTTCCTCTGACTCACTCGCAAATGTTCAAGACTTTTGTGTGAGCAAGGGGCCACTTGTAAAAATGTAGGTATAATGGGTTTGGTCCACCATGAGATACAAAAACTAAACAAAAAAAAAGGCCTGTTTCACTCTGGGAGTGATTCAAGGCTTCGGCAGACTCAGATGTGGTTCGCAGCACCTTTTCTGATGAAAGTGAACAATCAACAGGCTGTCTGCTCAAGCTTGGCTTGCTTGAGAAGCAGAGAGCAGCCCTGTTCAACATACCACTGAGGCAGTTATGTACGAGTTATGTATGTTGCTGAAAGCCTGGCAAACTAAACAAATAGGACCGTCAAGTCTTTTTCTACAGATGAAACATTAAAATTATGGCTCTATTTACACAAAAGAACTTTGTAGAACTCCCAGAAACCTTGCACTCTGTCTCCCTTTTGTACAACTGGCTGATAAAAAGTGATCATTTGTTGAAATTTGTAGAAATCAACCTTGTAATCTGCGTACAGAGTGCATTATTCGGCACTGTGCACACGCCACCTGCTTGGTTCTGCACTTTAGATCAAGTCTTTTACTCAGTCTTTTCTGTCATTTCTATATTTCTGTCATTTATGTTTTTGCTGCTCTTTCTTTGCTTGTGTTGAGTTCATCTGAACTTTAAACAAGTTGGACGAGGACCAGTTTGAAATCAGTTTACTTAGCGGGAAAAATAACCAACACTGTGTTTCAGTCCTCAAGCTTCACAGGGATCACGCTAAAAGGTAAGAGGCAGAAGTCTATAAGGAGCACTGAATAAAAGTTCCAGTTGTGGGGAAAAAATGCTCTCTGTGCTGCAGCACAGGCGTCAGTCTGTACATTTAAATTTAAAAAACAAAATCTCCAAATTAAAGTGCAGCACATCATCACTGCTGTCGAAACAAATACACAAAGCGCAGCTTTAACCGTAAACCCTTGATGCTCTTATCATCTGCACTGGTAAATTCAATTGAATTCCCTTCATATAACAACTTTAATTTAACTAAAAATCTATCTTTAGCCTACAGTCTTTGTAGGGCTCAACATTAAATTTGTTTACTAAGAAAAGTTTAGTGCTAATGTCTGAATGAGTTGAATTGCTCAAAAGTAACTTACCTTCCTCCAACTATTCATCTTCCCCAGTTTTCTCTCTTTCTTGTCAAAGCAGCAGGCTCCCATGTTGCTGTGTTTAGGGTGCTCAGCAGATTGCAACTGCAGTTGTGTGTGTGTGTCAGTCTGACGAGAGTGAAGGACTGAGGCTTGGCTGGCTAATGCTGGAAAACACCACAGCTCCAGTGACTCACGTTGGGCTGTGAGGTCTGACTAGGTTTTACCTCACACCCCGTGCACGCAGAGCACTGACTGCTCTGTGTGTGTGTCACACACACACACACACACACACACACACACACACACACACTTTGTGATGGGGGTAGCCCCGCCTCTAACTTCTGAGCCTTCCTGCTTTGCTGTTCACAACTCCTCCAGCTCTCAGGTTTGCACCGTCAGTATCGCAGCGATTGTTCTGACGACTGTAGATTTCCAGTTAAAGGTCAGCATTGCAGCTTCTGATTTTGCTTTTCTTTGAAATGTGTAACCGCCCTTGCAAAGAAGCCTTAGCATTATCCCCAATTTCATTTTGGGTATGTATGGCGCAGCATTGTTTAAACAAATGCTGCTGCTGCGTTGAACAGTGTATGATGAAGAACTATTGGAATTCAGTATTTTAGCGCAAGTGGCTTATCCTTAAGTCCATTTTATTTATTTATATGAATAATACACATTAAACACACCTGAAAATGCTACAGATCGTGTAGAATATTTGCTCACATCTCCCCAAGAGAACCTAACTGCGTTTATTTCAGCAGGCTCCATCTTTGACAAATATTATGTTAAATTATGTTAGAGTAAAAAAGGTATAAATACTGCAAATCACTCACACGGGTCTTTTCAACTTTACTTCAATGTGTTAAACATTTAATAAGTAACCAGAAAACCTGTCATTAATTATTTGGGAGGATTGCTGGTGGCAATAGAGGTGCAAGAACACTGCTGAGGTACCCCTGAGCAAGGAACTGAACCTCCAAGGGGTCCAGGAGTGCACCTTGCCTTCACCCTTATGCAGCTGGGATAGGCTCCTGCACCCCCTCGTGACCCCGCAAAGGAAAAACAAATTAATGACTTATTGCTTAACTTGCTGTTTTGACCCAAATAGTTAATAACCAGATCGGCCGCTTCGGCACAGACAAATGCTCCGACACAAAGGCCTGGACCCGGCTTTGTCAGTCACACAGTGAACGTGTCCCGCGCCTCAAAGCATCGAGCCCCCGCCACTTCACCTTTCTTCTTCTCTTCTCACGTTTCACCTCCCCCAGACTCGTGTTTCGTAGCCCACTGCAGCTTGAATAACAGTTTTTCCATCCTAAATGCGGCAGGTAGCCAAGTTAGCTAGCTGGTTCAAGTCCATCAGTGCTTAATAATAAAACCATCTCAGGAGGAAATGACCCACAAGAGGCAGCAGTCACGTAGTTTGGTAGTTTACTGAAAACCCAGGCTAAAGGTAGATAACAGCAATGTAAACTTATTTTGTACAGACACACTGGCCTGTGCCATGAATCCACGAGCCAAGTGGCATAGTCACCCACAAACCACAGTTACTTAACTGAGAAAATCTCTTATTGTGTCAACTCATGTACCGCACAGGTTCAGTTCCACTGCTCTTATCATGTATTTAACCTGCGTGGTCTGTTCTGATTCTGCATAAGAACAGAAATACTCAGACAGGACATGAGATGGGACAAAGATGGGACACGACTCAGGTCAAATTTTATCACTAACTCCCATCAGTGATTACTTCTTCTGAAACACACCACCTCCTGACGGCTGTTACTGTTCACTGCAGCCAGTTAAATATAAGAATAAGTACCTGAAACTGCTGAATACCCTTCATTATGTCTTGTGTTGTATAACCGTGTGATTATGTTGGCAGCTAAACGGCCGGGCTAATGAAATGGCTGGAGGAAAAAAGTTGGATCCATTGTTACTTTATTACTCCATAGTTGTGATGATTTGAGGATTTCTCCAACCAGGGAGGCTCCTGAAATCAATCATGACCATAAAAATCCAAAACCCAAAACTTTGGCCTCAACTCAATATTTGTGCAATTGCAAAAGTGCAAAAATTCACTGTGCAAGATAAATACCAAGAATGATTGATAGCCTTGTTTCCACGGCTAAACATCTGATTATGTAATCTAATTCTGTAGTTGTATCATTTTTTTAATTTCAAAACACATTCGTCTGACTGCGTTTCAAGATGATGGCATCCAAGCAGGCGTGGAGGCTCGACTGTGGTGGTTTAGTCAGACCAGGAGATGAGGAAGGACGGGAGCAGAGCCACTCAGCCCAGGGGTCTGTGTGACTTCACACACACATTCGGCACAAGTAGACAAACTTAAATGTCCTCTCTCTTCCTCTCTGGCTTATTGTTTGACCCCCCCCACCCGCCCCCCCAGTGGGATCCCTCACATCCTGTTGTCCAGTTTTATGAGAAATAACAAGCTTATCCTCTTGACACAGTTGACAAACTGTTCTGTTCTGGCTTGCTTACGCACAGCTGCTGCTCAGCTCATTTCCTGGGATCTCACCACCCATTACTGCTAGTATTAGTACTGTATGTGTTATTTAATCTTTGAGTCAACAAAATACTGAAATCTGACATTTCCTATAAGTTTCCAGCATTTCCAGAGCAGTACTGGTTTATTTATCTTGCATTAGGACCACACAAAAGAAGGTATTCATTACCAAACAGACACACTCATGTTGAGGCATCGGCTTCACCCACATGTCTGGAACTGAAACTTGGTGCAATATAACACACAATCAGTGATTCAGAAGATGGAAAATTCACAACAATGCAGCCAAACTAATCGTGCACCTGACCGTGCACGTGAAATCACTGCTTCGCGCGTGTGCGCCGCAGATTTGACAACTCAAAAGTCTTAAGGTGGAAGGTTGTTCAGAATAACTCTGTAGTGTTCGGTGGAAGTTTTGATCCAAAGGGGGTCAAACGGGATGAAAAATGAAAAGCAATAAACAAAGTTGCAGCCCCTCCTACCTTGGTGGAGGCCATATCGCTGACGGAGCGGTAGGTCTGGATGGTCTCCAGCTGGTCCAAACACCAGTCCAACTCCTCCATCGTTTCCATGGCCAGCTTCTGGTACGCCTCATCTGTCAACAAGGAGCCGCCACACAGAGACACGCAGTCAGAACACACGTTGCACGTGGAGCCCGAGCTCTGCACAGCCTCTCCCAGGCAGCATCCGCCCACAGGTCCAGCATGGGGGGCTTGCTGCGTCTGCTGAGGAGGGGGAAAAGCTAGAGCTGGCCCCTGGCTGCAGCGCTCCTTCATCATAAGGCGGTATCACTGTGGCGAGCAAGTGGGACTCGCAGCTGTCAGCGGAGGAGCAGAAAGCTACTGTAAGCCCTCGCTCTGACGCAAAGTCAAAGTTCCTCCCGGCATGTGTGAGCCCCCCCATCACCAACCACCCATAATCTGACGACCTCGGCTCATTTACATAAGTCAACCCCTACAGCAGGAAACCAGATACCGGAGGCACCACAGCACACACACTTTATCCGACCTCCCAGGAAGCGCAGCAGCTACCAAAAGCAACACACAAACTTCCACTTTTCTTGATGCTGAATTACATTTTTGTATGAAGGCTTAATGGGAATTGTTGACCGTAGAGAGGCAACATTACCAGGTACAGACCAGTAGTGTCAGAGCAGCTTTAGCTACAAACTAATCCACCTCCGTCAGGCCTGGGATATTTTAACAAACATAGCTAGATTGTGAATTTATCACAGTATCTAAATGGCAGGAATTGTTTTAAGATGTGGGCATTTAAGAGTTTTTAATTTCCTATTTAAGCGTTTCCAATCAAGAGTTTTTTTATAACTCAAATTAAAAAAATATATTGCATTTAAACTGGATATTACTCTGCTTAATCTGTTTTTAATGGAGGTAATTAGATCACTTTAATAAAATGCAGTCTGCTGAAATCTGGATATGCTTTCTAATTGAATTTCACTGTATAAAACCCAATTTTCCACAATATTAAGTTCATGGAAATTCCTTTTGATGATAGCAGTACACCCAAAATAAAATTTATAAAAAGAATTGCCTTATAGCTCTGAACTGGTGAATCCCAGCGTGAAAACACATGGGTTGGGGATACAGATGAAAGATAGACAGACGTAGATGCACGTAGTAGGTTGAAATGTTGGAGAGCATCCATTTGGAGCGAATAGCACATGGCGCACACACACACACACACACACACACACACACACACACAGAGGTCTGCTGTCTTCACTGTATTATGTATATCCCGGGTATCCTAGCTGCACAGCAAAACATGGCAGCAGGGTGTGCTACGGCGACCTTAGCGTGGCTGCGTAGAATGTGTCCCCTGCTCTGATCTCTTTGCCATCAAAGGCACGAGCCTGTTTGCTCTCCCAAACATGAGAGGCACCTGGCGCTCGGCCCGCAGCTTTCCCTCACTCTGATGGGGGGAGTGAAAGAAGCAGCGCGAGTGTGTATGTGAGTTCAGTTTAACTCATTCAATGTCATGGGCTTTTGCTCATGGGACGTCTCGTCTCCATACTCTCGCTTCGGAGGCGGTGAGTGTGTAAGTTTTCATGTGAGCGTTTCAGTCACAGAAATGTAATCGAAATGTACAGGACTTTAGCTTCCTGAGGAAAATCCCCACATTATAACCTTTACATTGAAGTCGACTCATCAGAACTAAATAAGTCAGCAAACTACAACTACCTGAGATGCAAAGATATCCTTTCCCTGCTGCGAGGTTGGCATGGGAACCACACATCAAGAACTGCAAAATATAATAAGATTGATTCTATAAACAAGATTACTGTCATAAAAGAAATAACAGGTACCTATAAAACTATGCGGGGAACCACAATGAGGACTTCACAGCCACAGATGGACTAAACAGCATTTAAAGGCCAAATGTCTGTCAGCACACACACACACACACACACACACACACACACACACACACACACACTGCAGTGAAAGTGGGGATTTCCACTGCCTGCCCACCAACACAAAGGCCCTTCTGATCAATGCTCAGACCAGCGTGGTCTCTCCCACAGAGGCAGACAGGAACACAGAGACGCATGTACAGCCCAGTCAGACGCGTGCATTGTGGGGTTGTAAATGGTAAATGGAATGTCTCCTCGCTGCACTCACACCAGCGCCATGCCTCCCTCGGTGTACTTTACAGCTGAGGGAGGCAAGGCCCACCGGCTGCAGGGGCGAGGAGGGCCCGCGCCGACATGAGGTCAGCCAAACTCTGATCCAGTTAAGCCAAACATAAACAGGAAAAACAGGCTCATTTACCGTTTGAAAACCTACTTTAACAACCGTTAAATTTGTTTTCTCTCAATAACCAGCAAATATACAGCTCTGGAAAAAAATTAAGAGACCACTTCAATTTTTTCTGAAATCAGCATCTCTACATGTTTGCAGTTTTATTTGGAATTTGGAAGAAATGTTGGCAGTAGTTTAAAGAATGAAACTAAAATGTTTATTTTATTTAAACACATACATAATTTTGCAGTGGTCTCTTAACTTTTCTGGAGCTGTATAATAAACAATAAATAAACTGCAATTTAGGTAATAAAATCCAGAATAAGGAATAAAAAAATGGGCTGAATAAGCTGCTCACTGGTCCATTTATGATCCAGTGTTTCTCTTCTTCTAGCAAAAAAGACATGACACTTCTGCGCTGCTCTGTGCGCCATCTCAGATTCACCATTTAGCATCTTCCATAGTTTACCTGGGGGTTTCTCTTTTGTGCCGATCCTCTGAATGCAGCCAGTCGGCGTAATCTTGGGTAGCTGCAGCTCTCTGATTAAGCGTGTTCAGACAGACAGAACACAGGCTTGATAGGTACTTCAGTGGTTCTTTATCTTCCCCTTCAGAAATCTGTTATTGTAACAGGACTGTTTGGGAGATGAGTTGATCTCTTAGCTTCTTCAGCTCGATTTATGGTTGTATCTGGACTCCATTTAGAGATCTTCAAAGAGCAATAATCCATAACTTATGCACATAGCAAAGCTTTCATACTGGTTTACTGGTGTGTTTGTGCTGCTCTGCAAAACCATTTGTGGTTGGGAATGTGTATATAATACACAGAATGAAGATCAAAGACTACAAATACGGATTTTCTGCATGTCAGACTAAAGTGTGCACTGTCCTGACACCACAACACAACAGACTGGTAAAGGTTTCCCCTCCTCTACGTGGTTTGTCGAGAAATCGCAATAAAGCTGACATGACACATAATGCACAAAAGCTACACACACAACGGACAGTGAACGTCACACGAGATGGGGTGTGCGTGAGCGTGCGTGTGTGAGTGAGTGAGCCAGCTGCATCTGTCATTGTCTGATGAGAACAGAATCAGCTTCCTGGATGCAGAAGCTTGTAATCACCCAAAAGCTACGACAGCAGTAAAATCCGATCAAAGACGCAGGTCAAGAGGTCCACGAGGTACGGCTGCTCTGTCCACCCCCCACATATTACGCTAATACGTCTCTTTGAGGGCTGAGGTGCCACATTTCCAGTGAATCGGCACATAAACAGACCACACACATGAAAGGAAACCAGCCTCTGACGCAGGCTCCTTGGCAGCAGGTTCAGTAATGAGAGTGATGCAAACAGTGGGAGCTGTTCTAAAATGGTTTCTCTGGCTTTACAAGAAACAGGGCACACTCATCTGAATTATAATCATCTGCTTGGTTACGCAACGCTTTCAAAGAGCAGCAGTGTGGGGTTGTAGCGCTGCTCTGCCACTTGTCGCAGGCCAAACTATGACTTCACATCCGCCGAATTGCAACCAGTATTGTGCAAAGAGGGAAGAACGGCAGCGGGGGAGATATTAGAGCGCGTTACGAGGATCTGCAGCTTTTATTCACCTCTGGAGCAGCTCTGCCTGGCTCGGGTTGAGAGGAGATAAAACGACATCATGAATCTGTTTGGTCAAGAGTTCAGTAATTTGACTTACTGGAAGGTGGAAAATAAATAACGTTCTCATAAAAACTGGCAAACATGAAGGGCAAAATGACGTTGCAATTAAGGAATTGGCATATTTTGATGAATTTGCGGCAAACATTAACATTCGAACCTTTGTGGGTAAATTTATTGGTGTCAGTAAAATATACAGATTTCCTTTTTATGTGGTCGCCCTCCAGAAGCAGCTCCGAGGTCACTGAGTCACACATCAAATTGTGATCTGTTTTACTGTGGCAATAAAAGCTAAAGTGAAACAGCTGCGAATAAATTCTAAAAGAGCCTTTTTGTATGGAGGAGTTAAATGAGGCATGGTTTTTAAGAATCTTAAAAGACACAAGCGTTTTCTTGGTGGAATTCCTTGTGTGGATTCTTGCTAACCATAATAAATTTACAACTATTGCTATTAAAAAATAAAGGATTGGAGGCAGCGCCACAAGGGTAAGGTGAAACTGTGAATAACGTTGTCTATAAACCTGCTGAGGAACCCCCGGTAAAGGTTCCAAGTGGAGCAGGACCTGAAAAACAGTCCTGAGAACCATATGGTTGTGTTCCTTATTTATTCCATTAATGTCAAAAAACATTAAATGAGTATTAGCGCTACTATTATGATGAAAAACATGCCTGTTTTTCTACAGGCACTCAACAGGAAATATTTACTTGACTGTTTGCAGGTGAGCTTGTGGCCTGGTTGGTATTTATTTCTGTTTTAGCAGAGCCCGGTGCTCATGCAGAACACTGCAATTCGACACGGTCAAATCAAAATCTAGCTGCCCGACCATGGTCACGTTTATGCTAAACGAAAGTCGCTTTTGAGCAAAACACATCTCACAAAAAGTGCTTTGACTGGCTCACATGCAGCAGTGTGTGTGTGTGCCGTTCTCTCTTGGACTTAGCGATCCATGCCCTCCACATTGCATTCACATGCACACATTCCTGTATGTTCCACTATAGGCCACAGTGGGAATGCAAATGGGAAGCTATAAATCTGCAAGCAAACACTCCCAAAGGGTGGACGGTGATGCCGGACTCATTGCAGAATCCCTGGAAAAACAGTGGAAAAGGTCTTGCCGTGTTAAATTTTCTCTGTTGGATGGGACGTTCAAATGAGTTTAGTCTTCGTGCATGAATCTGTGCATGATCCGGCCTTCAAAGCGTGCAATATCGATTGAGGCGAAAAAAAAAACAACAAATAAATAAATAAAATAAGCTGGTTGAGAAGTGCAGAACTTAGTTTATTTTGAATAAAAGATGAGTGGCAAAAACGTGCCTTGTGCACGAGTCCGTCATGCACACGTTGACAGGTTTGCGCAGAGGTGAAGGTGTGGAGCGCACCCTGAAGAGAACTGACATCACTGACACAAGGTGTCTACCACACAGTCACACGCAATATGTGCTGCTGTAACACCGCGCAACAGAAACCTTCTGCGTTGGGCATCGCTCCTGCGTTACGATAAAGCGGACAGACGTCAGCAAGCGTTTGTCTGTCCTATCGGAGGAGCACTCCGTCCTGACCCTGACCTGCTGAGAAACTCACACTCCTCCACACCACAAGTCTCTCCCTCTACTCCAGTAACATATGTACACACAAACACACACACACACAAACACACAGCAACAGAGCAGACTCTGTCTGCGTTTCCTGACATGAACTCCCAAATCAGTGTGAGCAGTGCTGACGGGGCTGAAAGGGCCTCATTGTCAGTCTGAACGCTTTCATAATATTGATAAGCACAGATCAAGGAGCATAAACCTGGGTGGCAAATATCTCCTCTCTTCCAGTGTGGTTCTGTAGTGAATGAAAAAAACACATTACTAGATTTGCTAGTCAGAAATTACAGCCTGAGTTTTCCCATGAGAAAGTTCGCTGATGTTTGTGCTAAAAACTGGACTTTTAGAACAGCTAAAGTTACAAATGCTCCCATTTACAAGCTTGTGCACAGTCCTTTCTACCAGTTGCTTCTTTTTTTTTAGTTCATATAATGAGGACGTAAACAACCTTTGTGGGCAACCAGACAGGTTCAGCCATCCTGCTTTAAATTTCTTGGCTTTGTACGTCTGAATAAAATTTTACCAAGGCTGAGAAAAAAAGAAAAATTGGACTCGCCACTTTCCAGCTGTTGCTAAATGGTTTTCAAGAAAACATGACTGTTTCATTAACATTAACCACACTGGATTTAGTGCCCTGAAATGGAGCCAGGCCAGGCTGGTCCAGGTCAGGACACGCAGACACAGCCTCGGGTCCGACCGGAGCGGGCGGACTCACGAAGGCACCAAAGGAGTGCAATGACGAAGGGCTTTGCGTGCGAGGAAGGATCAGCTTCTCCAGTAACATATGAAAACCAGCTGAGAGCAACCTCAAATAACCCCGTAAGGCTTTCTTATGATGGGTAAGCATGGTGTGTGTGTGTGTGTGTGTTCCTGAGAGAAAGACCACATAAGTTAATCAAACTGAGTCAGTAGATACTATTGACACTGGTGAACAACCAGAATAATTATGTCTGTCTGTCCTGGCTACACCAAACGTCCTGATACATTACAGATAAAATAGCCTTATCTTAAAAAACAACTTAATATGGACGTAAGAGTCGACGTCTCAGAAGGGGATGTATGATTTGATTGGTTTGCATTTGCTATTGGTGATAATTTCAACATTTAAATTCAAGAGGACAGTTTATTTTAATAGATCTCTTTTTCTCCAGCACAACAAAGAAGGCAGAGAAATTGGTATTTTCTGGTGATGGGTTCCAAATAACCAAACAAAAGAGCCGGTCTGTGAAGCAGAAAGAGCTCGGATCCATCTGCGCCGAGCTAAACAGGCCTGCTGGCAAGGGAATACTTCAGGGGAAGGGCAGCAGTCTACTTTATGACCGTGCTGACGTCAATGGCATAATTCAAATAGTTGCAGAGTGCGAGCGCCCAGCTTTCAGAGCCGGTCTCCTTCTCTCTGTTGCAGGCTGCAGCTAAAGCCAGATGCAGAGCTGCGCCTGAAACCTAGCTAACTGCAGCTAAATCACAAAACAAAACAAGGCTTCCTGCAGGATGGACCATCTGCAGGAAGCCTTGTATTTTTATACAATTAAAAACTCAGAGGAAAGCTTTTGGGGAGAAATAAGGAAGAAAGGCATGCAAATGAAAAAGGATATGAAAACACGTTTCAACAAGAAGCTTTTTCCTTTAACTGTAAGAGGGAAGCGATACTGACTGTGTGAGTGGTTGTGTGTGTTTTCACTGCAAAAACAGTATTCAGAGATTACCATCATTTGGTAATCTGAAAAGAACTTCAACAGCTGACAAAAGTAGTGATTAACACAGTTTCCTAAGGAAAAAAGGCTGTTTTTCAGTCTCTGAAATTGAAGTATCCCTTTTTGTTTCCTCCTGACTCTTCAGTCTTCTGTTTTTAAATGTAACTGGTTGGGCAATGCCATTAAAGGCTTTGAGAATTGTTTAAAACTTTTCCTACTTTATATATTGAAACCTGCGCGTCCGTCATTAGCGCTGGGGGGAAAGATTTAGAACCAGCTTCGGATGGTAGTCGCCATATAATCACGTGCCATAAAAATGCACTAAATATGCTCTTTACAGCTCATCCAAGTGTTCACATCTCCGTTTCCAAATCATCAGGATTGGTTGGGTAATTATTAAAATAGCACACAGGCACTTCAGCGGCTTATATAGCCATCATTACCAGGCTATAAAAAAAAAAAGATATTAAGGATGATAAGTTAGACGGTTTTAGTATCTATTTATCTGTGTTTGTTTCCCAGAGTTTTTAATGGCATCAAGATTTTAAGTGCAGAATTAGTGAAAATGGTATGCACAAATCTGCTTTGATGTCAAAGACTGCATAATCAAAATTATATATATATATATTTTTTTAGCTATTTTATTGGGCACTGAAGCCCTTCCATCAAACAGAAATCTTCTGCTTATGTGTTTAAAAAAAAGAGAAAAACACTGTAAAATTGAATTTAATGTTTACTTGGGGCCTGACATCAACGTAAATATGAAGGATTAATCAGTTTCGGAATTTCTATTTTACTTCACTTAGTGTGCAGATAATGAAAAATAACAGCTAGTCAGAGCCAAACCATTCAGCATCTATATGTACAAGTGGATGACCTGTAAACACACACACAAACACACACACACACACACACGGTCACAGGGGTCAGACCTGTGAATTCTGGTCACATTCCAGCTGGCACTGCTGTTAATTAAAGCTCAGAATAGCACAATAGAATCTCACACCGTCACCTATTTAGAAAAACAGGTGTTTGTTTACTGTCTATCTATGGAATTCCGCGTCTCCTTATCTCACTGGAATACTTGTCCCTGCTTTCTAAATCCTTCGAGGTGTCAGTCGGTCAGGTGGCGTGGAAAACCGTCCAACCTCTTTAACCCCGTACGGGACACCTGACTGACACCGCCGAGGGGACAAACGGCGATCAGCAGCCACCCTGTGTGAGGAGACGCGGCTGTTTAAACAGGTTTAGCAAATTTACGACATTTAGTTAGTGGAATGTAATAATAGTAAACAGATAGCAGCTATGCTTTTTAGATGAGGCCGTCTCGTTTGACACTAAATTGAGAACCCTTCAAAGCAAAAAAAGGCCCAGCACCACTAATAAGATCCATACTGACAGACGGGGCTGAAGGACAAAGAACGTGCAGGCGGGCGCTGGCCTTGAAATATAAGCATGTCTTTCCATCACAATGTGGTAATGAGCAAAGCTCTTATGTAACAAATTTCCAGGGTACAAATAGGCTTTCCCGTGCCTCCATACCTTTCTCTCTCCCCCTCTTTGTCTCCTTATGAGCCTCAGCAGCCGCCAGCTCATCCATCAACAGCTGCAAAGACAAAGAAGCAAATTCCTGGAAAGGTACCAAGTCACCGGAATGCATGAATTTTTAAGGCACTTGCATAACGCTTACAGGTGAACGACACTTAAAACACGACGGGTCCAAATGGACTTTATTAACCTGAAATCATATAAAATAGATCTGCGGCTTTTATTACAACATCCGGATGCAGCTGCAGACTGCTCTGTTTACTTCTGCCAAATAAATGAATGTTTACGTGGATGACAAGATCATCTCTGGGTTGGGCAATCGCACCACTGAATCATCATCATCATCATCATCATCGTCGTCGTCGTCTTCATTGTCGTCTTCATCATCATTATTGATTCTACACTGTTTGGACGGAACAAATCATGTACAGTTAACAAACAAACATACCAAAGACACGCATGCTCGTCTCATTAACATTCCGCTTACCAGAAGGTTTTATTCGACATCCCATTTCACAGATATTCCCGCTCAATCTCAACACCTGCCTGTCGAAAACAGAGGCTGACTCCTCTCTGGGGCCTGCTCTCCAAAACAGGTAAAAAGACCCTCTTTTATCTTCACAGACTACTCCCATAAGCCATGTTGTGGGTGGTTCTGTGGCGAGTTTACGCTATTGCGTAGTTGCAAGCAAACATTTACAGTAACTTGTATGATACAGAAGCTCTGGGAGAAAATATTAGCGATGACGTCAGCTCGTCTCCGAGGGTCAAACCGTGTAAACAGCCGTTAGATCTGAGCGGAGCTGTTTGGAGAAGGACCGCGATATTCTTCACCTCCTCTGAGAGCAAACATACAGCTACCCACAGGTGTCACAAAGTCTTCACACACTCACACACACTCACACACACAGGTTCACCTGATGATTCCAGGTTGTGTTTTGGCAAATAAGGGTGCAGTACACATGCACACAAGTGTGGGACCCAGTCAAACAGTGCGACGTGCATTTTCCAGATCAGCCAGTGGTGTACACACGTTACATTTCAAAGTGGTGAGTGCTCGCCGGATACAGAGGCGACAGTTTAACGTGGTTTATTTTTTTTCACCTGCTGAAAAACCTGTGTGTTTTTTAGTGTTTTGATGACGTCCAGAAATGTGACCCAGACATTAAATATTAAAAAATAGAAATATAATTGTTTACAAGAAGAATAAGAATTATAAAACTGGTTAAGATCATAAAGAGTGTGTTTGAGGGTGTCAGACTGTACTGATTATTATTAATACAGGATGCCAGTAACGGTGTCCTGTGTTGTAATAACACTGCTGTTTGCATACAGTACAACATGGGGTAAACAGAGGTTGTTTCGTGTATTTTGGCTCCTGTCATTTGTAATGAATTCATGCAGTTCTTTGTTGAGTATCACTTTTACTGTGAGCATTTATGCATCCACAAGAAATTAGCCATGCTGCAGTTTCAGGACTACAGTCAAACATTACAAGTTCCTATTTTCTTAGAAGTTGATGGAGCGTAAAACTTGGGAATCAAATCTATCGGTGGGCAGGAGTGTCTGGTTGTGTCGCGTTCCACATCCTGGTTTCGCATGACAGCCGGATGTAGTTCGCAAGGTCAACATGACAGAAAAATTGAATATCCACACATTTGCAGCTGTGCTTCTGTTTTGTTAGCTCCTAAGATCCAACTGTGCTAAAACCATCAAGTTAAGCTCAAATAAACAACTAATCAAAGCATTCACCTTGTGTTTTGGAGCTAAGAGTGAAGCTCATGTATTCGACAAGTGTGTGAAATAACATTTGCACAAGCCCAGTTCACTGAAATCCCATTAAATTCCATTAGATGTGCTCTCAGGAAGAGACCATCTGGATCTCAAATGTCCTTTTCAACCTAGTTTGACTCGATCTGCTGAAATCGACTTTCCTGCCTATTTTAGTTTGCGATCCAAAAGGCCAAGCCCGTGGTGAGCCTCTCAGACCACGTTGCTATGGAAATTGGTCATGTTGTTGCTGGACATTGCCACAAGTGTTTGGCATGAACAGGCAGGACACCAGTGCTTGCGAGACTGCTGGAAAACTTTCTGGGGACCAATCCTTTTTTCTAAAAAAAAAAGAAAAAAACCCAGTCGGACATAATGAACTCGTTCATCAGTACCATATACACATTCCAGCGGTCGGTCTTTGGTCTGGGAGACTGACGGTAAACAGCCTTATCTACCACTGAAGAGAACACACTCTTCTCCTGATGTTTCAGCTGATACTCTGTCCTGACTTTCTTTGTGAACAGAAGAGCGCCTTCGCAATCAAACACACGATGTTAGCGCTTCAGCTGTTTGAATAGCAAGTTTGACGGTTTGTACAGGCGTGACTGAGTCACTCTTGGTGTGTGCTTGGTCAACACCACGTGTATTTTGTCCTGGACTGCATGTGCTGATTTGGAGTCAGGAGAGAGAAACAGTGGAGGTAAACACTTTCTTCTTTTCATGTAATTATGTCATTGATGTCAAATGTACTCAGGAAAAACTGTGCTAGGGTTCGCTCCAATGCTCTACATTCTGTTTTTGTTTGCATTATTATTGTTTTAATCATCATTTTAAATGAATATAAAGAAAGGTTTGACTAGTGACCCGGTCAAGTTGTACGCCCATTTTCTGCCCAGTGACTTTTGGATAAGACACCCCCTGCAACAAAAACCCTTCACACATCATATTACAGAATCCACAGTGATGGACAATAAATAGAATCTGCTTGTTTACTCCATCAAAAGCAGGGGGTGGAGGGGGGATTCATTCTACAGATATTACAGCCTTTCCTGTCAGACGGCTGAAGAGTTTCCATCAGAGAAACCCAAACCTTCTCACTCACATTGGTTCAAGTTCTCACCCTGCCCAGTGACAGGACACTGTTCCCAGCTGCCCAAAGCAACGGGAAGCCTATTTCAGTCAAATTTAGTCCAATTTTGACCTCAAACTGGAGGCGGATTATGCATAATGTAATATCTGAGAACCAGTACCAGTAAGCAGAGCGCCGTGGGAGCCACAAGAAGGTCATTAAAAACGCAGCAACAGGAAGTAGTAAAGAGGGCAAATAACAGGAGACACCGAGGGACAAAAATACTAAGAACAAGTAGTTACCAGCATAGAGAGGAGACGAGGCTGAAGACCCAGGAACCCAAACGCCAAAGTCTTTCGCTGTAGTTCTTCTCACTATAAATGCTGTTTGGATGCTTTTGCAAAACTTCCTACAGGCCAAAGCAAACAATTAATAACATCTGATTAATAAAAACACAAATCCTTGTATATACACGTGGTTAGGAAGATAAACACGCGTCTCAGCTGGCCAGAACTCTATGAGTGTGTCAGTGAGAAGCCCCAGACAGGTGCACTGCTGAAGCCTCGATGTTAGCACGTCACGTGGAAACTCATCAGGAGATCCTGGTAAAGAAATGCCTGCATCCCGCTGTGTGTGTGTGTGTGTGTGTGTGTGTGTGTGTGCTAATATAAAATGCAGTTTAACAGTCCATGTGAACGTTTCTGCAGCATGCACTCAGTGGTTTTGGAAGGGTTTTGGTGTCCGCGTGGGAAAAAAATCAAACAGTTTTCATTGACGTCTACGAACGTTTAACCAAGAAACAAAGAGTTTTAGATGTCTGTGTAGATTCCCTCCAACACACTCAGACAGAAACTGGTCCACCCAAAGGACAAGACACCAAGACACAAACAAAGCAATGTTGTCTATGCTGTACAGTGCCAGGAGGAATGCAAGGAACTGTACATTGGGGAAACCAAACAGCCCCTCCATAAACGAATGGCCCAACACAGACGTGCCACTTCTTCAGGACAGGACTCAGCAGTACACCTACACCTAAAAGAAAGCGGACACTCCTTTGAGGACAGTCAAGTACGTGTGCTGGCCAGAGAAGATCGCTGGTTTGAGAGGGGTGTCAAGGAAGCCATCCACGTAAAGTTGGAAAAACCATCTTTAAACAGAGGTGGTGGACTAAGGCACTTCCTGTCACCCACGTACAATGCAGTTCTCCACTCTTTTCGTCAGCATTCCAAACATTCACGCTGTTTGACCAGACCTGGAGACTCATTAACATGTGACCCAACAGACAAAGGGGAAGCACCCCAACCGAAACTAGATGAACGACCCTGCCAACCACCCTGCCAAGGACTCTCAGGTGACCACCCGGGCCATTAACATGCCAGTGGTCCACAGGGCTATATTTTCAAGCTCTGCCCCAGCAAAGTTAGAACTGAAGAAGCTCTCTGGAGAGAGGGAGAAACGTTTTCAAGGAAACCTTTCAGTCCAGTTGACACAGAGAGATCTACTTTGGATAAAGGTTTTAGAGTTTCTCATCACAGAACACAACCACTCATCAGCACTGGGCTGCAGGACAATGAATCAGGGGTCTGTGGGGACTTGGCTCCACATGTAGGCCACAGCACCTATTTATATCCAATATCCAATTTGCACATCTCGTATTTCAGCCGGGATCATTTTGTATGTGGCAGTGGCAGCCGCACCATCACCATCAGAAATTTGTCAAAGGGGCGGCCATCAGGGCCCAGTAAAAACGGTTCTGACCTCCACTGAGGTCCCGGTACATTTGCACAAAGGTCTGTGTGCAAGCTAGCACAGCAGCTGTTTCAGACTGAACAGGGCAGGGAAACACTCCCCACTTTAGATTTCAGAAAGTTATTCTGAATGTCACAGATTTCTTTATTTAAATAAAACTAAGCTTTTTTTTTTTTTTTTTACACCAGAATGACAGAGCCTGTTTTATTGTTTGTTTGTTATTTTATGCTTGTTTTTGGGGGTCCCGGTGGCTTATGCTAGCACTCTTTCCTGTTTTCATGCGTCGTATCTTCTCTGGAACACTCAGCTTATTTTTCTTACCTTCTCAAGACGGTGCCTTATCTGGCCTGCTCTCACACTCCTCTCCTCACCTCCTCCTTTCATCCTCGCTGCGACCTTACCCGTGCATTCCTGCATGCGTGTGCACGACGGAGCGGGCCTGTCTGCAGCCTGCGTTAAATACGTTTCTTAAAGAGATGAATGAGGTCTGCTCTTCTGAAAGCCTTCTGGCATCAAGCGTTCAGCCGATACAAACCTAATGTTTATTCGACTTGGGGAACGTGCACAGGGAAGATCAATTCCTTTGTTCTATGCTGCAAAAGTGCCGGCTTTTAAACTTGAGGTTATGCAACAGTCTTAGAAATTACACGGTGGAGGTAAGTAACATTTAGAGGCAGCTGAAATGGACAGATTACAACTTCTGTCTGTCTATGAGCTGCAGCAAATAGGTATAAATTCATTCATTATATATATTTCTGTCACATCTTTGCATTTTAAAACAAACAGGGACAGAATCCACATCCCTGCAGGTATGATGAACACTTTTTGCGCAGGAAAATGTAATTCCCTCAGGTTTTCCTTGTAATGAAATCAAATTAACATGGGTTTATTACACTTAACATAGAACATTTAAAATGAAAATTGATAATATCCATTGCCATCATATATCTGTTAGTGCAGACAAACTCAAGAGCCTTGCTAAAGAGCATTTAGACAGAGTGGACAGAGACAGAATAGAACCAGCAAACTCTAGACCATGCAGAGACACAGGGGTCATGTTTCCCTTTAACTCATTGTTCAGTGTTGACCAAACGTCGGCTCCCGGCTCTGAAACAACAGCGGAAGCTGTCAGGAGAGGACGACGCAGCGGAGAGGCACAACAGGATTCCAAGGGCCAACTCACTGACAGCGTTCCACGCTGCCGCGCAGGCGAAGTGAGTGGAGAAGAAGATCAGGAGAGTTCAGGCTCCGCGAGCATCGCGTGTTTCCTGCATGGTGGCATTTCAGCGCAGAGGCCAACTGGAGCGGGAAGGCCGGTCATGCCTCTGAGAGGTTCCCACACATACATATTGCAGTAGAATATTTCCTGACGCGGTTACGACAGCACCGGCTGTCGGCTCTGGATCACGGCTCTGGATCAGCGCGCCTCTGTGACGCTGTGACGTTCACTAAAGCACAGGCAGCCAGTGATGATTTACTTGACACTTTACAGAACAAACACAGAAACATAACACTAATGGGAAAACAGTATTTTTCCCTCTGTACGGTGGCCACAGCCGCAGCAGCATGACACCGGCGCTGAAAAGGACCCGCTGACATCATCCGCGCAACATTACAGCCTGTTTTCTGCGTTACTCTAACAGTAAATTGCTATAACAAAATGAGCCGGGAAATGTGTAATTATCAGCACACACAGCTCTGCGTTGGGTAGATTTCCACTCAGCACCGTCCATTTCAACCTCTGACAGGATGAATTAAACGTGCTGCTCGTCTCCCCGAAGGCTCCGAAAACAGGTGACGTCATCTTTTCAGAAACTTAACACAAGAAAAATGATCACAGCAAAAGATCGCTGAGCCTGAAGCGGAGTAAAATCACCCAGAAAGCAGCTTTGCACTTTCATTTCACACTGTTTAATGAAGTCTACCAAGGACAGGGGGGTGTTCTTCATCAGATCGGTGAACATTTTGAAAATTCAAGATAAACGTGTGAAAATGTAAAAGATTTGGTCGGGGAGGTCTGCGTATGTGCCTGGCCACATGCTGGGAACTGAAAACGAGATGTGGTTGCGCAGCCGTGCCACTTTACGCTGCAAAACCAAACTGAAACCCAGTTTACATGCAGGTTGAGTTCAGCTATGGGGATTCAGCAAAAAGCTGCAAAGAATTATACAAAAAATCCTAAAGAGATGAACTGCAGACATATAAAATTATAAATATTCACACTGGTTCGTTGTATCAAAACTACGTTAGGTAACAAAAGCAAAATCAGACTTGGATTTGACTGGTCTGGTTTAAAATGGACGTTTAATGACAGACAGGATGAATAACTGTTGTGTCCTGAGTGAGTCTGAAACAGGTGAGTGTGATGAGCGATTGGGAGTATTTGCGTGTTCTATCATTGTGTCAGCGTGTGCATGTTTGTGCAGTCTGGGGGCAGACAATGGGCCTTTGTCTCTCAGCATCCTATTTTTCTCTTGCAGGTTCACACACACACACACACATGCTTCCACATCGATATTTCCTCCTGGCTTCCGTCGAGTTACCTCGGTTTAAAGACAGCAAAACAGGAACAATCTGATACTCTCATCCTGCCTCAGACTTCCTGCCACCCCCTCCTTCCCCCTCGGTGAGAGACAAAAAAGATGAACGAAGAAGAAAAGAGGGGATAGAATGGCAAAAGAGGGACTGGGAAGGTGTGAGAGGAAGCGCCGAGTGCGGGGTGTGTTTGTGTGTGTTAACAGAAGAGCAGGTGGCGTACGGCCAGGATGTGGCCTGAGGTTGTAGCAGAATAGTTGTGATTGTGCGGTGAGCAGGTGCCTGCAGCACTCGTGCACACCACAGACATTTCTCTGCATTTTGCTGCAACATCCTCAGTTTGCTCAAATTTATACTGAACGTGCGGAAGCACACACACACACACACACACGGTCATTTGGTTGTCTAAGTTCAACTGCTTTGTTCAAGCATCTGTTTATGTTTGCTAATAGCTGAAGCAGAGAATTCAGGATCTAAAGGTCTAAAACTAAAAAGGCCAAAAAACAGATAAAGAACCAACTGGTTCATTAATATAAAGTTACAGAAAACCTTACAATAGAACATTTAAAATGAATTAATTAAGTGACAGTTTGTCTGTCACACGAGATTTATATCAAAAACAGTTTTTGAAAAAGCTGCATTTAGTTGATGTGAATGATTTTAATTGTTTTTTTTCTAACATTCCTAAACGACTTTTATGCAACATTTTCATTGCAAAATCCCAACTTCTAAGCAAATAAAAGAGGCTGAAACTTTTCAACAGAAAGCTTCTTCTGTCAGAACAAGCAGAAACTGGAGCAGTTTCATGTCATCTAGTAGAGTTACTTTTATGCAGTTATATTTATATAAATAGTAGAAGCGTTTGATAATAACAGGAATAATGTTGAACTGAGAAGCAGAAAAGCGAAACTGGATGCGACTAAAACTCTCGACAATCTTCTGTCATCAGGAGCTTTTCCAGAAAATATTTCACAATATTTATCTGGTCTAAAAACACTTCTCAGAAAACACCTTCAGTGACGTTTCTGAGAATGTCTGCGAGCTCTCGTGTGTCGCATGTCAGGAAGAATCAGCCCAAAACTGAAGAAACAAACCCAGACTGAACCAGAACACAAAGAATGTCGTTTTCAACTCAGCAAGTTCTTGCAGAGAAAAGTTGGCACAACATTTAGCAACACTTATATGCCCACACTTGCACACACACACACACACACACACACATACACACACACACACTGCACCTGATGAGCTGCGGTTCAGAATAAGGAAGTGAAAACTCAGTCCTTCTGCTTTGACAGGAAGTCAACAGAAGCCACATACAGGCGTGCTGACGTCAATCAGAGCCACAGGAACACCTCCCCAGAGCGTGCACACACACACACACACACACACACACACACACACACACGCACACATACACACATTACTCACAATCATGCATGGGGGCCTACATAAACATTCATTCAAATCAACAGTGACAAAACTCATAAACTTGGGCTCCTACACACACTAACTATTCTCATAAACATCTGTCAGCTATTTCATATTTAAACAATTCTCACTCTCTCTCTCTCACACACACACACACACACACACACACACACACACACAGGCATTCTGGTACTTTTATCATTGTGAGGACTTTATAGGCATAATGGATTACCTAGCCCCTGACCCTAACTGTCCCAATTATCCCCCTAACTTAACTTAACTTAACTTAACTTAACTTAACTTAACTTAACTTAACCCAGTTCTAACCCCAACCCAACAAAGTCTTACTACTCGAAAAGGCCTTTGGAATTGTGAGGAGCAGCCAAAATGTCCTCACTTCCTAAAAATGTCCCCACTTTGGTAACAGAACTAGCAAGTGCTGGAACACACACACACACACACACACACACACACACACACACACACACACACCTGCATGCACGCAAACATCAGTATGATGTAAAGATTTTTCTTTTGAGGATAAACACACACGCTGTTCCTGAAGTCATGTGTTCAACTGTGCACATGCAGTATTTAGAGCAAGTACGCATGCACACAAGTTGTCCCAATCAGGCTTGGACAAGTTCTCCTAAAAGCCAGAGAGGATTCCAGTTATCCTTTCATCATCTGGAATAGAATGTGCTCCGTGTGAGCGCGTACACACACACACACACACACACCCACACACATTTATCTAAAGCAGCAGCCATATTGTGTTTGCACAAGGCTAACGAGCTTGATGACAACCTAGTCTAGACGGCAGTGTTGAAGCTGGAGACAGACGGAGAGGAAAGTGAAAGGCATCATGTATATCGGTTCATGAGGAGGAGACGAAGGCCAACAGGGAAGGAGAGGGTAAAACGGCGAGAAAAGAACGCAGCAACATACACACACAGGACAGTTGTTCGCCTCTTACCTGGCAGACACACTCTGGTGAACGGAGGCTGCGTGGTTGCCGCAGGGGACCTCCTGAAAGAGGACAAAAAGACAATGGACTCAGGAAAAAGTACAAAAGTACTCAAATACTAAATGTGCTGTGTGAATTCAGCTTCTCTGTCCCACCACAACCAGTCCCTTCCTGCCATCTCCACATCACTGTAGGTTGGAGGAAATCTTTCTCAGATTCAGTCGTTTAGTTTCAATCTACAAATCACCACCGAGGAGCCATCACGATCATTCTGACTGACTGTATGACAGCGTGCACGGTGAAATACCTTTAGACGCTTTCTTTTGACAGCACAAAGATAAGCGAATATGTGCAATATTTGCAGAAAGTAAAAGTGAAATAATTGATTTGAGATAAATTTTCTGCTGCAAAATGTAGAAAAACCTATATAGTGCTCCACGTGCATCACGTGTCACGCGTCAGTAAATAGATGTTGATTATTTGCTCGTACCTCCAAGGAGAGCAGACAGCTGACCGTGCATTCAGAAAATACCTGCAGCAGCCACTTGTTCATCACCTGCCCTCGCTCGTGTGCAAATAGTTCAGTGTGTGTGCACAACGCTGGTTTATGGTCCATAGATCTGTTTTAGTCTTGGCTGCTGATGACGTGTGGGTGTCACAGCAGAATGTAGGTCACACGGCTTTAGGATTTCATTACAGCTAACCGACTGCGCACAGCGCCTCTCAGCATCTTAGGAATCTGCAGTCTCCTCAACTCCAGTGGGAGGTCTGATGCTGCATCTCAAACAAAGCTGTGCCACGTCCACAATAGAGACTGAAAAGGATTATTCCAGTTATTGTTTTCAATAATAGCTCAAATAAAGAGTTTAACATGAAATGGACGTCTTACATGCCAGTACGGAGATATGCTAATTAATAAACACAAAAAGGCTGTAATTAATGTTAGATTACTATTAATGTTGCAGTTGAGGAATTTCCAGATGAGAGAGATTGTATCTAACATATTTCACTTTGCCACAAAACACATTTTTATTTTTGTTTACAGATTTACCTGCGTTCTAAACATAGTGCAGCATGAATATGAAAGCATCACCACAGAAGCAGCTCAGAATGTTGTTGCAGATGGCAAATACTTTCAGGCATACCAATGAGGCAATTCTTCTGTGTGTTTATGTGTTTCAACACAACAGAGCAATTCATTACAGAGGACCTAAGTGTCACATGACGTCAAGCTGGAAACTATTCGTTAAAATCCATCCATCCATCTTCTGTTGACTGAGATAAAAGGGGAATGGCGGCCCAAAAGTAACAATTGCGCCTTTATTTTCGGAACAGGGTAACATGACTGCAGGTTACGTTTAAACATTTGCTGGGATGTTGGCCGCGTTGATTTAAAGCTCAATTGCTCCACCTTGCGTTTACATGCTGGGACTGCAGTCAGACAAGACGCTTTCTGATGGTTTTCTTTCAGTTTAAGATTCACTCTGGGGTACATTTAATTCTCACATATTGCCATTTTAAATGACATCAAGGGTCTAAATGCACTTTAACAGGTGGCAAAAATGATCTTTTTATTTTAGGTTTAAAGTATAGTATATATTCTAATATAAACTCACATTACTACACCTGTGAAGGGATTTATGGTTTTGATTGACAGGTACTTACTTGCTAGAGGCACACTGGACATTAGTCAGTACAGTGAAATTATTCCTGACACTTCGAAGGCTTGCCAGAACCTGGAAAAAAGTACGAGACAAACATTAGAGGTGCATTAATATTAAATGCATTTTTTTTTTACATACATGTGATTGTCATAGGGACAAGTCTACATACATTTATTCTTTTACTCATGACAAATATGGAGGTTTGTTTTTATTTTTAGTGATAAAGATAATATTATCTGGAAAAAACATAAATTATATACCATAATTGTCAGGGTCCGGCTTGCCGGCCTGCTGGGACATTACAGGACTTGCCCTACAGAGGGCGCAGGCCCTCAGGATCCAGCAGGGACCACGCACCTGCGGCTGATCAGCTCATCAGCAGGCAAATAAGAGGAGACTGCCAGCTGGTCCCGTTTGCTAGATCATTGCCTGTGTGCCTGTTTGACGGTTTGTCTCTCTGACTCTTTTTGTCTTTTTGCCTTATTGACCTTGTTGGACTCTGTGTGTGCCTGTCAGTGCGCCGTTTGCCACTGTGGGTTTTTGTGTTCCTGTTTTGGCTACAGAGTTTCAGTTTATTTTCTCGGTCCTCTCGCGTACACCCAATAAAGGGTATTTTTGTTCTTGAACTGGCCTTGCGTCCTGCATTTGGGTCCTCAACACACACCCAAACCGTAACAATAATTGAGCATTGTTGAGTTAATAATTTACTTTGAACCTTTAAACTAGCAGAATATAGAACAAACTACATCATGTGATGATTTGGATCATATGAATTCCAGAAAATTACCTGAGCAAACGGTGTTACGATCAGGTCGTCCCCATGTCTGGAAGCACACAGACACAAAGGCAGAGCAGAGGGTGAGAACAGAGACCACTGGTGTGTGCATTCAGCATAGACCCTAAACGCTTTACGCCAACGTGGTGACGCCTAAAAGCAAAGATGTTCAATGAGCACAACAGGCCGCGACTCCCAGGACCCCACAACCTCATTACTATAATTAACCGACAGAGACAAAGTCTGCAGAGAGCAGGCGGGAGGGTGAACGTGGATCCTCTGGGATGTAACCTTGTACGGCATCAGGCCCTATTTTTACTAACTTAGATGGGCCAAAATGCTCAATGACACTTCTGTGGGTTAAAAATCATTTTTACGTTTTCCTAAAGCTCTCTGTAGATTTCCCGCTAAGGGAGTTGGGGGTGGGGGGTCTTAGCTCAACTCTGGCCACGTACTGTGCTGGGTCTCACGCGTGTTCAAAATAACACAGTAACTGAAAGACAATATTGCTCCATAATGAGGAGTAACCTACCGACATAGGTAAGACAGCTTTCAAATCATTTCTTTTTAATAAGGGGGCGCCATCGCTCCGTTTTTACTAAGATTAATTTTTCATGTCATATGCAGCAGCGATGTTTGGTGTCATTTAGGAAGAAGAACACAAAATATATGATGACATCATTTTTCTGGTAAAATAAACATATTAACAGGTGAATCATACCTGACATCTGAAAAGGTTTATGACGCTAAAACCACAGAAATCTTTAAATTTGTATCAATTATATTGTCTGATTGTAGTGCAAGAATAAAATAGCAGAAATTAAACACTGGTTTTAGATTGAATTATATCACGGATTATAATAAGAAAAAGATTTCTGATTAATCTCAGTGATACCTGGACTGGGAAGGTGCGCGTGACCTGTACTCACAGTTCGGAGGCGATGGAGGAGTTCCGTGACATAGATTTGGGGGACAGGTCATAGTCGCTGTCGGAGCGGTAGAGGAAGGACTCTCGCCGCTGGCTGTGGCCGGGGAAGTTGGTGTGGAGGACCAGGCCAGAGCCGGGCGACGCCTGGGGATCCAGGGGGCTGCAGCTGGCCGAGGGGCCATTCTCCACGTCGAAACTGCCAACAGATGAACGCACAGTGTTTAGGACGAAGCAAGAAATAAAGAAAAAAACCATGGCTGGTCAAACAGAAAAAAAGGTTTTGATTTTAATTGCTTAACGTGATTTCATTAATGTAGTAATATGATTTTCTCTTAACGACTCTCTCCCTCTCTCTCTCTCTCACACACACACGTCCTTGTACTTCTGTCTTTGTGAAGACTTTCATAGGCATCATGTCTGACCATCCCCAACCATCCCCTGACTCTACCCCTCACCTGAACCCAGCTCTGACCCAACCTTTAAACCAAGTCTTAAACCTCAAACAGGCCTTTGAAGCTGAGGAAGAGCTGAAATGTCCTCACTTCCCAAAAATGACCCCCTTGCTCTTAGAAAGTACAAACACACACACACACACACTCACACACGCACGTGACTGGAGAAGTGAGAGCAGAGTGACGCGTTGTGTTCAGACTCATGAAATTCTAAATGTCTACTGGATTAAAATGGGGAGGAGGAGGAGCTCGTTATGACATCATCAAACAGGAAGAGGCTGTCTGGCTGAAGGGCATCTTCCCTGAAATCCCCGTCCTAGTAAAAACGCAAATATTTATTTGTTTTTCTTACGTGACCCTGTCTGTGCAGAATGAATTCAAGCAGGTCTCAGTGACATCAACAAACATTAGAAAGGGACTTCAAAGTTTGTATAGATTCGGATCTCAAATCTCCTGATTTGATCTCATGATTCTCGGTGGGAGGATAGAATTGTGTCCCACAGACACATCAAGCTCTGGTTTAGAAAACAGATATTAAACAAATAAAAACGGGCTTCTCGATGGGTTACTGTGTATTTACTTAAACAGCATTACAAATACCAGAGAGAACCACAATAATCATCAGCAACCTGTTTTTTTTCTCTTGTTTCACTTCTGTGCACAGAAACCTTGAAGGTTCATGAAACAATGTGTAAAAAAAGAATCTTCCTGTTTAAAATGCAACACTGAAGCATCTGGGCCAGAAACTACCAACAGCAGGGCCCTCCAGGAAGGGAGCAGAAATATCCGAAAATCAGGGTTTTGTGGAAAAAAAGGAATCGGGAGCTGACGTAGTTGCGGCTTCCTGTCCATTTTTCTGTTTCCAAACGTTTCAGCACTGCAAAGCGCACATCAAGAGCACATCCTCAAACACGTGTACGCTCGCATGCCAGTGCTGCACAGCGCGTTAGATGCTCCACTGCTCTGGCCTCAGGTCAGTCCTGCTGCTTTGTTTGATGCCATCATGTGCAGAGACGACCAGTGCAGGGGGGGCCTCCTCGTGCACGCCACGTACGCATCACAACTGGCCGATCTTCCACTCAAATGTCCTGTAAAGGATGTTTTTGTGCCGTTCCGCTGTGAGATCGGCTCAGCCAGCTGAGTCACGCAAGACATGAGCAGCAAGAATGAAAGCTTTAGCCTGGGTCTGAGGGACGCTGGCGTGCGTTCGCTTCCATTGTTTCTCTGTGGGACTGGAGGACCTTGAGATCAAACCGTCATCCTTTCATTAAAGCCCAGTCCAGCTCACCAGTGAAATTAGTCCAGGGATTTTCAGATCTGAGGTGGTGTAACTGATGATGTGGTTCAATGACGAAAAATGGAGAATTTCTTGCAATTTCTGTCTATTCTTGGGGTTTAGTTACTCTTATTTTATGTTTACTGTTTACAACTTTGTCTGTGTTTTTTATTCATATGTTTTGACTTCATGTTTTGACCACACTTTCCTCTTCAGAAACTGGAGTTTAAAGGTAAGTAATCTACAGACACTTTATGGCCTGATGCGACCTCTGCCCTTGTTGCTCCAAGAGAAGAGAAGATGAGAAACGTTGATTTCAGACGTTAAAGTCGGATTTGGCAGCTTTCAGACCCGACTGGGCAACTGAAACGAAGACAAAAGAGAAGAGAAGCGTAAAGAAAGGTCCACAAACGAGCCACAACTAAAGTGTGGGGGACATGAATGAGGTGCAGCTCCCATATTTCCAGGTGATGAGAAGCAGAGCGGTTTGGGAGAGATCAACCAGGACCAAACATGGAAGCGTGACTGTTTACTAGTGATGGTGATACATCTGGACGGTTCCAGAAAACCACGCGTTGGAATCGCTGAGATTCCATCTTCTTTATGAGTGCCAAGGATTAGACTGGTCTTACTGGATGACACGGTTTGTTATTGGTGTCATGTTTATCTAAAGCCATCAGGAAGTGCTCCCTCTGACCCGAAAATGACTCGTTATGATGACACCACATTCCGTTCCCATGATCCACCAGGATCTGTCTCTTCTGATGAGCAGAGTGAGTGATGTTACAGAGCAGAGTCTTTTATTTATACACATTATTTTAGTTGGAAATCCTGGGTTCTTCTGGGTTAGACGCGGCCAGCAGGGTGGTGCAGTAGTTGGGCTCTTCTGTGCAGAGTGTCAGCGCGGCTCCTACTCGGGAATACTCCGGCTTCCTCCCACAGTCCAAGGACAACTCACGCTGGACGAGGGTCCTGATACAGACTTAGAGCGAAAATGCTGAATGTTTTTCAGTGGAAATGACTCCTCTTCCAGCTCGGAGACAATGGTGTTGGAGGTTTAAAGCAAGTTTGAGTCAGATTTACTGTCAGAGGGACAGATCTGTATCCTGTTGATTTAACTGACTGATCTAACGTGATTAGTTTAATCCCCATCTGAAGGAAACTGGAAACAGGATAAGTTTTGATGTGATTCATTATCTGTAGATTATCTTTAAATAGATTCTTAAGTGAATATTGTGTTCGACAATCAAAAATCGCCACTGTGCAAAAACAAAACAGCAAAATCAATGAAAAAGAAACACAAATCATGGAATTTGTGCAAAAGATATTATATTCTTTATATTGTTAACTGTAGTTTTTAAAGTCATTTTTTGTTACTTAGCTTAGTTAGAGTAGTTTAGCTTAGTTATAGTAGTTTTATTATTTATTACCGTGCTGCACGGTGGGTCCGAGAGGACTGAAATTTAATTCATGCTGTATGTCGTGTATGTACAACATATCTGACAATCAAGTTGACTTTGAGATATCAAATAAAATGTTTTTAACTATGTCCTAAATCTAGTTTTAAAAGTTTAGAATGAAGAAAAAGCAAATGAGAGAAAGACAGAGAAACAGAGAGAGAGAGAGAGAGAAAAAAAACATTTTTATACTTTGAATGAATCTCTACCTTCCTGTGTATTACGGTGGGGTTGGGGGGGTTAGGGGCCGTTTGTCTGCCTTGCTAGGTAAACAGAGGTGCCATGGTAACACCTCCTGTTTGTCTTAGTGTTATAGCCAAAGTTTGAATATTTCTTCTTTACACACACGTGTGTTTTGTTCCGTTAATAAATGCGTAATGGGATGACTGTTTGCAACCATGTGCCTTTAATCCTTGGAAATAAAAGCTATCTGTTGCTGACCACTAGCAGAGATGTTCATCAGAAGGCTCCTCATTAAGCAGGAAAATGACTCCTCATGTGACTTTTCTGTCCGAGGGGCCAGCCTGAGCCATCAGACCAGGCAGAAGGAACAACAGCATTCGTCACCAAAAAACGAGGAAAAAAACCCCTTCAAAAACGCTGCAGATAACGCCTTAACACGAAAGGAGACAGTTGGGCTCAGATCTGCTAGAATAAAACTACGTGGCTAAAGCAATCAATTTCAACCAATATTAGTATCAATTAACCGGTTATCAACCTCCCAGCTCTGAAGAGGTGGCGTTACCTCAAAGAGGTCATCTGTCTGATTCCATCCAAGTATGGATTTAACTGAAGCACCAAAAGGAAGAAAAACTGCAGAATGAAAATAGACGCCGTTGATATTAATAGAAATTAGGCCACCAACATCGCGGAGAACATGCGGAGTCATTGTGCACGAGCATTTTGGAACAAAGACGTGGAGCAGATGCTCTCCTTTAGAAATCATTTACAGTCTAAATACTCTGACACATGAGCGCGAGAGAAGCAGAGCAGAACCGGCCGAGATGCAGGATGACGACGGCAGCAATGGTGTGTGTGTGTGTGTGTGTGTGTGTGTGTGTGTGTGTGTTATTGCACTTGCTATACTGAGTAACAAAATCCACATTTTAGCAAAGTGAGGACATTAACTGGAGAAGTACATTTTGGCTGGTCCTCACAACTTCAAAGGCCTGTTTGAGGGTTAAGACTTGGTTTTAAGGTTGAGGTTAGAATAGGGTTTAGGTTAGGGTCATGGTTGGGTCAAGGTCAGGGTTAGGGCATCACCAATTTTGGATTTTTCTGATTGATGTTACACTTCTGACCGTGTCTATCAGTCACAGTCAGTCAAGGTGAAGTGAAGCCTCTGTCAGAGAGGAGGAGCTTTGAACGAAGTCACACACAACATCCCATCATCATCACAAATCTGCAGATGGACAGGAGGAGGAGAGACCATCCTGACCAGACCTGCTGTAAGTTCCTTTGTTGTCACCTGTGTGGAAAAGGTTCAAGCCCGTCCACCAGCGATGGAGAGCTTTTGACTCTGGTCCCACCATATCTGGAGGCCTTTTCTTTACTTGTGAGGGGTTTCATTTGGAAAAGTCATTTCCTGCTCCCATTCTGAGGGCAGTGCTCAGATGCTCCTTGTCACTATCTCCTTCCCTCTTCAAACCCACGTCACAGTCACCTCACTTTCAACTTTTGCCAACCTCTCCTGGATGAAAGGTTGCAGCCGCAAAAACCCATGGAAGTCAAGGTGGCATTTTCTGTCATGCTAACGGCCATAGTTGAGCGTTCTCGCTGCAGTCTGCACAGCTGAGAGAAGCGACGGATCAGACGAGGCAGGGAAATCAAGAAAAGTCATCTGGGGGAAGCTTTGTCCTAAAACGCAGCCAAAATGAAAAATGGAATCAGCATGCACCAGGGAAATCCCATAAATGGAACTGTGATCGTTATACGTCGAAGGAATCCGAGTCGCTGTCCAAACATTTGACATATAAGCAAATTCTCACTGGCACCGCACGCAGCAAGGTCCAGTTCATGCACAGAGCAGTCGCATGCGTGGCCATTAGTGGGAGAGAGTCAGGGAAGAACTCTGACTACCTGTCTACCTGTCCAACCCCTCGGAGGTGTCAGCAGTGACCATCTGTGTACTTCTGCTGTCTTGAGAGCAGTCCAGGACTTTCCACAGGAAACCCTCAAAGAGATGGAGCCAGCCCAGCCGGGGATGGAAGCCCAGCTTCTTTAGAGCTCCCAATTCCGAGCTTCCATCATTGTAAAGGCCACCAGGCCTGTTTTTCCTCTAAGATGCTAGTGGGAGGAAATAAACATCTAGGAAACCTTTCTGCAGCCTGAAGAAACAACAGATCTGGAATTTCTGTTGTCACAGCCGTTTTTTTTTTTTTTGAACTCATACAGGTTCTTGTTCCTGTTCCAACTGTCTGTGCCAGTGACCTGACCGTGTCCAGCCGATACCAGCAACCCACAGCAGCAAAGATCCAGCTTTTATCAGCCTGAGGCCTTCACACAAGTCATCTGTGCTACACTGAACAGATCTGTGATGCTGTGATAATGTACGTAACACACGTGTGTGCTGTGGGTGTGTGCGTGTGTGAAGAGTCACAACTGTAAAAGAAGGGAAGTGAAGTTTTCTTCTAAGCAGATTAGATAAGACGACTAACTCAGCACTGTCCCCCTCTGAAGACATCACTGTCGAGAACGATAACAGCAGATATTTTAGGAATCACCGTGGGGCACAAATACAAAAACACCGGCTAAGAGTCCCTCCACCTGAACTACAAACCACACTCAAATGAGTTTAGGTTTGCTGATGTTTTGATGCTTCCAGAGGTTCGGCGCGACAGGCAGCTTCAGTATGTTGATGTTCCCAGCAAAGCTGGTTATGTTTATTTAACCTCCTGACCTCTCCATTACCATTGTGTCACATTTTGAGCTGTTTGCTAGATTAGCATGACATGAAAAAATGCACCAAATCTACTTACAGATGTGGTATACATAAAAATGATGCCACATGCAGACAATCTCTCTGGCTCTAAACTAAAGACAGCTAAGAGTTTGGTTCTGTTGACAGGATTTGACACTAAGACAGAGGACTCCGACCTTTGAACCATTGTTTTTGTGGGTTAGTGATGACAGTGGAAACGGAGTAAATAGAGTCTCCCCTAAACTCATTCATCTCTGGAGCTCCAGAAACACACAAAACCTGCTGAGTTGCTTCTATTTCTCACCCGAACATGAGAAAGCTGCTCTCAATCACACACCAAAAGGGTTGCTGGGATTTAGACATCTCGCTCACTGGATACTGGAATGTGTGTGTGTGTGTGTGTTCTAACCTGTGAGCATGCCCGTGGTTGGCGGCGTGGAGTTTCCTGATAACTTCCTCGCTGAAGTCAAAATGAACCCGTCCTTTGGCACAGGGTGAACGCCGATACATTGTGCACACACACATGCAGTCATGCGTACACTAGGTGACACACACCAAATCCCAGCAAACAAATGAGCTAGTACACACCCAGACGCGGTATTTCACACCAAGGATATGACACACACCATCTCATGTCACCAAAAGTGACAATTGCTCACAAAAATACAAACTTCTCATTGAGCTCAGTCTCAAAACAGCCCCCTCACATTAAACAGTCTGTCAGTTACTGAAAAACAAAAATAAACAAATAAAAAAAGACACTTCATAATCCAGATGCAATAATCAGGCTCCACAGAAGTCTCCCACTCATAAAAGCTAAAAAGTTACACAGCAGGACATCACCAGTCATCCGCTCGTCGTCACAAACAGCAGCGGGAAGCAGGAATCCTAACACTCACACACACACACCGAACTCTTTGAGCCACTCTCCACACACTCTCTGTGCTCTTACTGTGAGCTCTTCACTTCGTCACGGGCTATACTTCCTTCCCATGCTGTGTGTGTGTGTGTGTGTGTGTGTGTGTGTGTCTGGGAGGGTGTGTGTGTGCGGCAGAGTTGGGAGTAACTTCAAATTTATGGAATGGATTCACTGGATTGGATTCATAATTCATTCATCACTTGTTTTGATAAAAAGAAAGAGGAAGCATCAAGAGCACACACACACACACACAGATAGACACACACACTACAGTAAAGCCTGTTTAATAAATAGACTTCTGATTCTATGGTTTTCTGTTGAGATGAGTCGCTGTCAAATATGAAACATCAGTCTAGCAGCCCTTTTAAATTTAACATTTATAATGAGGGCATGCAGACTGTCATTAACAAGCACTGTTAATTACTGCTTTATTCTATTTGTCGTTACACACAAAGGTTTATATAGTTGTAATCGTGGTTCTGTTGCAGTCAGGTCTACCTTAACTCTCAGTGCGCATCTACATGGTAAAGATGGTGACATCTGGTCCTCTCAGAGGGGGTCACTGTACCGGATGAAGCAGTACAGTATCCTGACTCTGAGCTCTCTCACTGTAAACGTGGTAGAACTAAAATTTAACTGAATGAATGGGCATTTGTGGACTTTCATTGTAGGAATATATAAGATATTATTAGGTTTTATTATGTAAATGTGTGATGAGTGAGCTTCATTTGTGTCTTATTTGAGGCAAAAAAGAAAGAAAATAATGAAATTAACAGCAGGAGTTATATGAGCACAAGATGGCGCTATCGTAAAGCATAGGAAAATTAAAATACATTCTCGTCTGCAGCCACATGATGGCAGCATTTCATAGTAATGGCAACATGTTTTTACGCTGACTGGTAGACGTTCTATGCTCGTTTGCACAAATGGTGGGTTATGTTGCACCTGGATGTTAAATGTAACCAAAATGACCAATATGTATACAATAATGAGAAATAAATATGTGAACTAGGGTGGTCAAGTGAAGGAGTGAACTCCGAATGTCCAGGCATGAGTCATGATTTCAAAAATCATAAAAAAGGCACCCAGTGGTGCAACTGTACAAACCTCAACAAGGAAGACCCTAAAGCTGTGGATAATGCACTTGAATGACAACTACATGACACAGTGATAATAACAGATTTAACACCCAACCAGAGACCCAGACGACATAATAACGCTCTTAACATTTAAAAGGGGCAGAGGACTCTGATTAAACATTGACTGGGTATCTATTTTAAGGTGTAAGAGTACCCTTTAAAAGTGTCTCAGGCTGTTCCTTGTGGATTCAATCAATGTCATACTGCAGGCACAAAAATGTCTTTCACACCAAGACAAAATAAATCCTCAGCCTCAGTGATATAAACACAGAAGCTTTCACGTTAGATCAGAATCAAATGGCAGCCGTGATCCATGAAAGCTATTTAAATACAGGAAAAAGGTGATTGGGTTCAATATGTGAAACACTTTTTTTAAAAAACTGTCAGATTAATAAACGGTGGAGTTAATCATGATCTGAAAACATTTAGGATGAATTCATGAATTCTAAAATGACACAATATGAAAAGATTTTAGTTTGGAAAAAGGAAAGGAGAGAAAATAAGACCTGAACCCTTCAGATTAGATGTCCGGACAGAAAGTATTTGAGTCTGGTCCTCCTCTAACGTGACTCCACACCCACCTCTCTTCCTGTAAATCGCCTCTGAAAACAAGGGTGCTGCAGTCTGCCTTCTATGATAAACCTAATCCCTGGACGCTGCTCCTCTCACTGCCAACACTGCATTTCAAGGACGGTGCAACACAAAGAAAGACGAAGGGATAGAGACAATGCACTATCGATCGGTTCTCCGAGAAGGGCCTGAACCCAGAACTCTTTGCTCCGACTGTGCTAACCACTGCACCACCTGATCTACTGATTCAGACTTTAAAAATTATCAATTTAATCATATTTTCATAAAAGATGTCATATAGTTGACATATACTTAACAGCTTCCCTCTGACAGTAAGAAAACAACATCCAGGAGCTCCATCCTTCCTTTTGGGAGCGTTCATGTAGATGTGTTTTGCTAAGCTGCATGTACAGTATATATATATGTAATGGACACTTGCTTTTCAAAGAGAATGTCAATTGAGAACTGGAGATGCCACAGCTAAAATACTTGTTAAAAAATCAATATATCCACTTTGCTGCAAGATTCTGTTATTATCTCCATAGATCTGCATGAGTGACAGACACACCCTCTACCACAAACAGGGAAAACAAGGGAAAGTAGTTTCTCATCCATTTTGTTCCCGAGACAATAATTATTTAGAGCACTTATATGCAGTGAAATGGCAGAATCTGTGTAGCATCTAAGAGAACGCTGTCCTGTATGTTAATGAGCAGAAATGAAGGTTCCAAAAATTCCTTTTGATAAACTTCTGATTCTCTAATCTAACATGGAAGACACAGCGCGTACACGTGACACCTTTGGCTCGACTAAAACCGTCAATCCAAGCAAAATTCCGTCTGTGTAAGAGTTAATCTTACACACCTACTAAGTGAGATTCTGCAAGAGCGCAAACACAACACGGTAAAGGTCAGAGAGAAGCCTTTAGAAGAGGAGATGTAGTTTTTCCCTTCACCTTTAGCACTGGATGGGACACAAGCTAACTTGTTTATGGTCTATGACATCATGGGCAATTCAGAAAAGTACCAATTAGCTGGCAGTTTTCCCACACATACCTCCGTCAATACATTGATTTCCCATAAGCGAGCGCACACTTGGGCAGAAAAAGGATGTTATATCCAGCTCCATCACACAGCAGATGTACTGCAGAAGTAAAAGTCTGATGTCACAGGATAACTAGGAAATCTAACAGAACAATGCTGGGATTTCCTTCTTCCTTCAATACCAAACCCAGGAGTGACAGCGGGAGCAGAAAAAGCCGAACCTCCAACCTGGATTTTCATCATCTTCACTACTAGAGTGATCATAAATCTATTTCCTGTTTACTGGTGTCTGCAACTTACTTGATTTCATTCATAGATGACGAAAGAGTAAACCCTGGTACTACTGAACCGATCCCCTCAAGAAAACGCAGAGGACTTTCATGCTGGATCCTCACTGCGGAGCGGCTTCAAACTTTCGCCTGGATAATCTCAGCATCCTGACAAATCGTCTCAGATTGTGCAAATGGTCGACCGGGTGAGAAAATGCACTGCGCATGTTTAATCAGGTTTTGTGGTCCCAACAGTTTTCAGCCAAAACAAAAAGTACCGTGGCAACAGCCTGCTAAGATTCCTGCTGGTTTTACCCTCTCATGTTACTGGACCATTTCCTTTACAGCACTCTGTGTGTCAGCCATGTCTCACTGTACCAGCCATTCGTAGCTACACAGGGTCTGATTACACAGAGCAGGCTGCCACAGAGACACATAATCCCACACACACCAGGAAGAAAGAAAAAAAAAGGCCTCTTGGTGACGTTAGGCTTGACACTTGAGCAAACACAAACTGCCTGGAAACACTCGACTCGTAGTTTAAAAGGTTTGCAGACTGCTGCTTTAAATGCCTGCACGGTGGAACAAGGAGGTTTTTTTGAGGTTTTCTTGGTGGTCAGGAGCATGGCGAAAGCGAGCTGCTTTTCTTCTCTTTGCAGACTGCAGACCACCTTTAAATATGCGCACGACTGGCTAATGAGCCTCCAGTGTGCAGACGCTGTGCTTGCTAAGTAATTTCTCCTCATATTAGCGGCTCTATTTTTAGATGTAATTCAATTCCTGCAGTTTTCATTTAGAATTTATGATTTCAGCATGCACGCGCTGCACATCACCCAGTAGGTTCTGCTCTCCGGAGAGGGTGAAGGTGCCGCTCAGCAGGGCCCTTCCACACGGTCAGTGGAAGGGCATTTTCATGCATGTCCAGGGAAAGAAAGGCAGGTTGGAATCAAAGTCTGTGTTCCTCAATCAAACCTGAACAAATAATGGGGAAAAAGGAACATTTTTTACCCTTTCAAAAATGACGTTTTGTTGAAGAAAAGGGGCATTTATCAGAGATCGCCAACCCATCTGACCTGATTTCCAATTTTTTGCTACTCTCATGGGAATTTCAAGTCTTTTATCTGGATAATTTCCCTTTGTTGTTTATCCTTGTGTTATTATACTTTATATTTAAATAAATATAACACATGTTCTAGGAACATAAAGTAAAGACTAAATTTTATACTTCATCCACTGTAGTTATCTTCTAATCTTGCTTATTTGTACATGGAGGATGATTCACAGCTCACAGTCATCAAAAACCAGACGGGCAACGAGAGAAATATGACTCAGAAATATCAAAGAAAAAGAAAAAAAAGCCCCCTGATTATCACATCTCTTTGCTGGGAAATTCTGCACAAACACTAGGAAACAAATGCAGAGGTGAGCGACGGCAGACACGCATCAGCTCTGAACTTTATACTCAGGAGGCAATTACAGTGTAAGAGGATTGCATTTTATTAAAGATAAAATATTAAAATGGATGACCTGTCTCGTGTTTGCAGTTTATAAAATCAAAGCTCATTTAGCAAACAACTTTCCTCCCCTGTGATCCTTCAGGTCATTCATATGCAAACCGCATGCTGCTCAGCGTGTTGCAGCAACAGGCCCCGCTGCTGCTGCACATCACGGCCCAACACGCATGTGTTTTTACGCCTCCCCACGGCACGCCGCATCGATCGGGGCCCGCCCCTGCTTCAGCCGCGCCTGAAGCCGAATATCCATACGCCCGAGCCTCCCCAATTAAACGGCTCTGGGTCGATAAGCAAAGCAAGCCGCAGCTGTTTATCGCTTTGAGTGCAATTCAATATCACAAAGTGCGCTCGTTTGGGGCTGGGTAATCTGACAGCTCTCAACAGCTCTAACACAGAATTACAGTGAAGATCTCATAACATTATCCTTAACACGCGAAGCGCAGCGCAGCGCGAGGCAGCACGCTCCTGTGGAGCACCAACGCCACCCAGGTCGCTGGCGTGACAACCTGGACTTTCACTGAAGTGTGTGTGACTGCGTGGAGCACACAGCTCCAAGCAAACACCCCAGTCTGGTTGCCAGGGCCGATGGTTTCTACAAGGAGAGCTTCACAGAGATTCCTCTGCCTCCTTCCTTTCTTCCTCAGGTTATTTACTGGTTTCTTTGTCATCCGTTGCTTTTATTTCTGCTGCTGCAGGGATGCTGGTCTGTTTCTGAGACCACAAACAGGCCGCTCAGGATGTTGCTTCTTCCTCCAGAGTTCTTCTGAGATGTCGATTCTTCTGTTTGAGCTGAGAACAATGACAGCACTTACAAAGCACAGACGATCTGAGGCAACAACACATGCGCCTCAAATTGCATCCTGGGCCATTCTTTTTGGGTTGCTTTGTCTTTCACAGGGATCCATTAAGTTCAAACTGCGTCTGCCAAGTAAGGACTGCAGTTTAGTCAACATGCAGCCTGTTTTATGCAGAAAATGCTTTTTTTTTTCCACCGAAACACTGAATAAAGTCATTTTTGTCATAAAACTGCCACTAGCACAAATAATAGTCTCTGACTCTCTTTTCAGGACACTGAATTCCTCCTTTCAGTGTGTGACAGTATCTCTAAATCAGCAGCCCCCGACTGAAAACTCCCTGGTCATTTCCTCTCACAATCCTTCCTCTAGTCTCCTCCAGTTATGTTAAGCCAATAAGACATATAATTTTCCTTCATATCTTCTCAACAGTACCTTTAAATATGGTCACGTTATTTTAATAATGCATGTGTAAATATAGCTATATATATATATATATATTATACTGTTATATAACTGTAACAGTATAACTGCTGAATTACTATCCGGTCATTATTAATGTAACGGTGACAATGAAAACTCCATCTCATGTTTTACACTGATGACAGTTACACCAATTACACCAGCATTACAAAAATGGAATGTTTACCTTAATTATGATAAAAGAGTATTTCTATGAAAAGAAATCTGGAGCTGAAAACAGCTCAGCGGCTGTGTTTGAGCAATATAAAGTAAACAAGAGCATACATCACCCTGCAAGTGCCAGAGCTGAAGATCCAATCAGAATTCATTGTCTATTTGAACCAGGATATCCTGTTTCACGTACTTGAGACATCCCTAGTGTAAAGAGACCTCAGTGTGTTTGTGTGTACTTCCTGTGTGCAGGGGTTCCTCTTTCTAGTTGTCCATTATATAGCCGGGCCTCCACGGAGACTTGAGTTTATGAAAGCAGACTCAAATGCTCACCTCCTGCATCTACACACACACACACATACACACACACACACACACACACATGCAACCTGAGTGTGGGAATCAGATCGCATACACACCGAAAGTCTCTCACACACACCCCGGGTCCTCCGTCTAACAATAGGCCTTAGAGGCGCTGACAGAGATCTACATCTTTTATACAACACCAGCACCACATGGGAGCAGACTGGAGCCGCACCTGCGTCACACTGTTTTACAAATGACAAAGGCTGGTCTTTTAGCGCGCTCAGCACCGAGACCGGGCCTCGATCTCATCTTTTAGCCCCCCTTTTCTAATCTATTCTGATCTGCCGCTGTCGTCTCAACGCTTACAATCCAGGATTTCAACTTTCTGCAACTCCGCAGCGATTCCTCTGGGTCCTGTGTTATTGCCATCTCCTCATTCCACGTCAGCGCCAGTGGGCGGCTCTGATAATCATTAGCTCACAGTGCAGCGCCGCAGGTGTCCCGACCATATGGCAAATCAGCGTTCGCACCGTGAAGGCAAAGGTGTGGAAGAGAAGATGACACTGATGAGCCTATCAAGGAAAGAGCTCTATTTACAGAAGGTGTTAACAGCAGATCCCTAACAATGCACAAAAACAAAAAGAATTGCTGAAAAAAAAGATGCATTTTCATTAAAATTTTCCACAAACTGGAAATGATTGGCGCTTTTGTGCACAAATTAGAGTCAGGTTATGCAATCAGAGTCAAAATAGACTCAAAATATCATGATTCTCTTTGATTGTGCATACGCAGCAGCATCGTCCCAGCCTGCTGACAAAGCACAGCCAGCATCAAAGCATGGCGAGGCAGGAAGTCTGGATTCAGAATAAGGATGAAAGAAGAAGGTGATGAGAGTGGCAGAGCAGCAGGACAGAAGAATGGAGACATGAAACAGCATGAATGCTGGGAGATCACAAAAAGGACACAATGGAGGTCCAGACCAGCCAGGACAGGAAGTAAGAACCACAGAGGAGAAGCAAAGATCAAAGAGGAGTAAGGAGCAGGTCGTACAGCTCTGTTTTTTTTTTCTCTTTTTCAGCTGAGTCACAGTCTGCGTCTGCAGGGCCAGGCCACCGCGGATCTGCCCTGCGCTCATTTCACAGCTCAGGCTTCAATTAATTATCAAACAGGAACACTCGATATCGACCGCCAACTTGGCTGCCGCACAGCCAGCGCCAACACCGTCGCATCAGAAGTCACGGTTGGTGCAGGCACAGGTGCTGCTGCAGAACCTTACAGCAGTGTCCGGCTTACAGGAACGAAACGATTCGCCCAAAATCAGAGATGCTAGAGGGATTCAGCTATAGGCAATAAAAATAGGGTTCAAAGTCTGTGTTTGTTGTTGTGATTAATTGGAAAGATTAACGTTGCCTCACCAGGCGTCATTATTCCGTTGATGATGATAAAATCCCTCATAATCCAGTCAACGACACACAATGTTAAAATGCTAATGGAGACAGAGCTCCAGGGCATTAATAAGGGACGCAAATAACTTGCAACTTCCTTGACTTGACGCTGCCACGCGCTCTAATGAATCATCTGACAATCAGGACAACACTGTGATTATTCAGCACTTTCGTGCCCTGGCTGACCCCTGAAATCCGTAGGACACCGGGGTGGGTATATACTGTATGACATCAGACAAAAACATGATTTGTAGTAGATGCTTTTGGCTGGTCTTTCTTCCTCTGAGCCTCTAATGAGCTTCAGAAATAAAGAAATGAGGCTTTAACAACCCAAGCTGCCTTACTCCTGCCTTGGGACCCGCACAGTTCAAGACAATCAACATGCTTTATTAACAGCCAAACTCCAGCAGCACTGCCTCCTTTCCCTAAACACAGGAATCAAAGCTTCTCCACGCTTAAGCTGTTGCTTTTAATCAGAGGGAAGAAGAAAAAAAATAACAAAAGGCACTCGCGGGAGGTTTTCTTTCATGGCGGTCAACAGGTAGAGAGGTGATGTTTGGAAATTAAATTAAAAATAGGTGTGGTAGCTGTGCCTGTTTTGCTGCAGAAAATTGATGTAAAAGCAGACAGAAAAAAACCTTTAAAGCAAGCCTACCAAGGACTGCATCAATGGCTGTGCTGTGTTTAATTTAAAGGGCTTTTAAGGCTGCAGGCAGACTCTTTTCAACTCAAAATATCCACACTGTCCTAATTCACAGATACATGGATCACGTTTTTCAGCTTTTTTCCATCCCCTAAATAAAGGTTGGAGCACAAACAGCTTGTAAACACTACAGACCTTTCAACTAAAAAAGCTTAGAGTGCTGCTGCAATCTGCTTTTCTCAGCCCATCCGATTTCGCTGCAGCATGTTAAGTCTGTCTAATTATTTTGATGAGTGTGGCGTCATGTGAACCAAGCACAGACTCAAAAGGTAATAAACTGTAATGATCTCCTAATTTAGGACCATTTAAAAGCTTGCAAAATAGCAGGCAAAATCGTTAACCTAAATCTAAACCCATGGAGATGAATAGACACCATGAGATTAAACAGCCAATTCTTCCTCTGGAATGTCTTTCATAAATCCCGACCTGTTTGGCAGGAATCTGCAAATCTGTAGAGGGAAGACAGCAATTTGAGCCTTGAAAAAATGTTCTTTACCGGTGAAGGAGCATAAGGAGCAGGGACACCAGCGCAGATGGTCCCACAGTCTGTCAGTTACATATTTATCACTTTTTTACAATCTTGGAACTTTGAGCAGTCCACTGAGGGACTCCAAGCAGTGGCTAGTCCATACCATCCAGTCTGCTCCAGTCCTGCAGGCTGGGAGCCTGACAGAGCCAGAGTGAGACAGATAACCCCTCCGGGACATATTTACGTGATATTAATGACAAGAGTAAACAGATCTATAATTAAAAAGCCGTGTCTTCTTCTCCGCAGTGGCAGGAAGTGAATTTCTGTCTCTGCGAGTCAACAAGAACTACAAAACTGACGTTTCCAGCTGTTCGTAATGAAATAGCGGAGCACCGCACATCTCATCTGCTCTCTCACCAATTTGTCTTCCCTGTTTGAAGTTGATTCTCCTGAAGATCTAAGTTGCAGATTCATGTTTGGTTTGTGTTGTTGTGATGTTGGCAACAAGGTGTCAAGCTGAGCCTGAGCCTGAACCTGAGTCTGAGCCTGAGCCTGAGCCTGAGCCTGAGTCTGAGCCTGAGTCTGAGCCTGAGCCTGAGTCTGAGCCTGAGCTTGAGCTTGAGCCTGAGCTTGAGCTTGAGCCTTGCACGGAAGCAATTGCAATTTTAAGCCCTTTAAGCCTTGGAAGTCATCTAAATCCTGGTCTGGTTCGTGCTGTCATCACCTTTAATCCCAGGGCCCACTCTGGGGCCGCAAACACCACCACTGTCATTATCAACCATCATTAAACTCATTAAGCCTCTGCAGAGTCGCTGGTATTTATCATTATCCTGGATGGCGGCTGCTCGCCGATGAGCAGGAGGTGTGACAAATGTCAGTGGGATGAATGTGTTTGCGTGTGTGTGTGTGTGTGTGTGTGACGAGGACACGGCTCTGTTATTTTTGTTTGACACTTTTGTGCTTCGGCTCTTCTTGAGGAGCGCTGCAAAGATGCTGGCAGATGGCAAGTGTTGGCGGGGGGGGCTCGCTCCCCTGTGCCCACACGGCGGCTCCCAGCAGGGCCGAGCAGCACGCGGCCCCAGGTTGGATGTCTAGGGCACACAAGCTTGACGCACTGTTCCAGCAGAGAGGCCGACCTTCCACACACGCAGATGGATTACAGCCCAGGTTTGCAGCGATATCATCAGTTTGGGGTCTGGGGTGACTTTTCTGGGGCAAATTAGTTTCTGTGGTGCCTCTGGGGAACCGGTGATGTGCCCCCACAAGGCAGTATTCAATTCATTATTCCAAAAGAAAAAACAGTCTGTAGAGAAAAGGTGGTTGGAATTGTTGTGGGTCAGCTCGTGTTTGGAACATCTTGTCCTGTTTAAACTTGTGACAAATAACCAGCTCCTATGACATGAGACGCTAGTGCACAATAGTTTTGTAACCTTCAAAAGTTACAAAGCTGGACACTAGAATTTAGGTTTCTATTTATAGAAACCCATTTCTATTATTTTGACATACATAGATGCTGTTTTTTTTTAATCAGAATCAATTTTATGCAGATGAATTCCATGAGGTGCAAAATAACAACTTAAGCAAGGATACACAAAGCTTGACAACCTGTTACCATGACATCACCTGCTGTACACCTGTCTCTCCTCCATCACCATGCGTACGCATGCAGGGGTTCAGTAATTTTCCTCTCAAGAGCCAGCCAGCCAGCAGAATGACCACGAACCGTGCGAAATCCATCAACCTCTCACCTTCCTCCCATCTGTGGCTCCTTGGTGACAACACGTCACTCACACGGCAAACTGACAGCCGAGGAGGGAGCATATTAATGTGGAAACTGTGTACCTGTGAGAGAAATAATGATAATTTTCTAATATAAATGTTTGATATCTTTAAAAAAAAATTCAAAAATATAGATGTCTGTGACCCGGTGACTCCAATTCAGTGAAAGCAATTTCAGTCTGTCAGCAGCTCCAACGACAGAGTTCACACTGGTTGGTCTATGGGTCTATGGACTGAGGGTCTATGGACCTCGTGTGTCAGCACCGAGCTTCCATAGGAAAGCCCTCAGGACCAGCCGTGTCCAGCTTTCTGCCTCATTACCTCTTCAAACACACCATGAGAGAGGTTTGTGTTCATATGTGCTGGTAAAGCATACAAAGACATAAGCAAGGCCCAAGAAGGTGACTGATATCATCTCTCTTCAGAAATACACCTCTGTGTAAAAGCTTATTCACCACCATTGTTGTTTGTAATATTTATAACAATTTCTGATTTAAGGCCTCAATTATAAGGCAAATTAACCATCCACATAGTTAATATATACTTTAAAATAAAGATCTCAGTTTTAAGGTTTTAGACAGTTGAGTTCGAGCTGATAAAGAGTCTAAACCATCCATCCATATAATTTAAACACATTTAAAATGCACTAAATAAATGCACTTTATCAAACATAGAAACATCAATCTAGTTTCACCCACTGAGCAGAATGGATAAACATGAAAGATGTCTGCATATCCCATAGTAATGACACAAAAGCCATTAATTCCCTTGAAATTACACCAGAGTTGAGACAAGGCGCTCATGTTTATATAGTGTAACAGGAAGAGCATCCCACCTCCATCACCTCCTCCTGCTGTGAAGCTTCCAGCAACTTCATAACGTCAAAAATCCCAGCAACACCCTGTTTGTAAAGAGCAAAGCGCTGGAAAGCGATTTAAATCAGTAATAACGAGGCTTCATTTCTATAGCTATTAGAATAATAACTGTGACATAACCCGGGCATTCGTCTGCTGCAGCACCATCACGGTAAACTGGATGATTTCCGTTCATTATGCAAAACAGAGTGCTGGCCTCTGGCAGCCGCGCACGTGGCATGCAGTCACTTTCTAGCACCAAGCGTGCACGCAGTTCCCATGAAGAGATGAGCACACGCAAAAATTAATTTCGGTGTCAGAGTTCAATGACAGGCTACCAGAAACTAAAAAGCCAGAAAGCATCTTTAAATAGAAAGCATTCACATTTTTTTATTCAGACTTTAAGAAAAGAATAGAAACAGAAGCTCCTGGAACACCTACAGGTGTTAATTACAGCTTCACTTCATTATATACCTCCAATTAACTTGAACAACAAACATTTAGGCAACACTGCTTCAGATAACTGGACAGACACTGTGGTTTAGGGTTTAGTTTATTACTGTTTAACAAGCCCCTGTACCAGATTTGACACCATGTGACAAGCAGATTAAAATGTCATCCCACTAATGCCGAAACTGGGTCTTTATGGTTTTATAGGTTTACCCGTGTTGTAACTGTGCTATTTAACACTGTTTACACAATTTAGGCCAAGATTAGAGGGAATACACTCTGCTACAGATTTAAATTTTATGGTATAAAATAGTCAATGTGGGATTTTAGGGAATATGTTCACAATCTTCTGTCTTTAGTTTATTAAACCTGATTTTCAGCGATGATCTTATTTATATGAGCCAATTATTGATAAACACCAGCTACGTATTGCCTAAAATTATTGACACAAACTCAATTGATGCATGAGATGTGACAAGTTTTAGAGAGGTTTGACTTGGAAGGAAAAGTCAGGAGGATGATTCAAACGTGCACAAGGCTGATCTGGAGGTACTAAGGAGAAAGGAAAGTACGTGAAGAAAATGTGACCAGCTCAAACTGTGATGTCAATCAAAATCCATGTAGATGCAAACAAAAAACCAGACAAACAACCACTGCAGACTTTGTGGGCTCTGAACGACACCTACGGAAGCATCGGAAGCAGATGCCCTTTAAAGGCATCAGGGACGAGTGTTGTAAAAGGAGCGTCCATAAAGAGGAAAGCCAAAACCTCTCTGTCCCCACGATTTCGCTGTTGCTGCGTCTCAGGCTTTAAACTGTGGCATGTGGTGGTGTTTTTGCGCCTCAGATGACTCAGATGCATGCCGTGTACCCGCCAATCTGGCACGCAACCTTTGTCGCATGTCCTCACGCCTCCCTCTGGTCGTTCCCGTCCGTCTCTGTTGTCAAAGATTGAGAAGAACAACAAAAGGCTCCAGGCAGCGTGCAGGACAGCAGAACTCCAAAACATTTTTGCTCGATTCCAAACTCCAAAACATTTTTGCTCGATGATAGATTTATGGAAATCGCTGCTGCACCGCTGGAATCCGCAGCACAAGTTGCCCATATCATCTGGGAGATAAGCAGGAAGTAAGCTGTGGAGGAGCAGGAAACAAGCTGGCAACACCCAGTCCCTCCGGCCAGGGTGCATTCTATATCCCACCATCGATTTCAATTACGATAGCTGCTGCTAGGCCACACGCGCGATACAACGTCGATGACTCTGCGGAGCGGACGCACGCGCAGCGTTGGAGTGAGGAACCTGAGGTAAGAAGAGACTGATAGGAGCAGATATGACAAATCCACTCAGAGCTCCACTGCCAAGTAAAAGAGGGGCTTGAGAATGGAATGAAGTGGCACTCCAAAGGAGCCAAAAAGAGTTAGTGGAGTCAAGGGTTAGAGAAGACAATATCGGCTCAGCGCTGAAAACGGGCCATTTCACTGATAAGTTTCTTAATTTTGCATAATATTTACCCTCGCTAATATCGGTAAAACAGGGCTAAGCTTTCTTTCCTCTGAAAGAAAATGTTTTTATTTCTGCTTCTACTCGTTTGAATTTAGATGACTCGTCATTTTTTTTCTTTTGACTCTAAAAATAGATGACCCCTTAGCAAATTTCACTGTTAATGTTATTGTTGTCTTGTTGCATTTTAAAAGGACTACAGAAGTATTTCTTTTAGATGTGTCCCACTGATGTGAAATACAGCATAACTGAAGAAATCAGAAGGAATCAGAGAGGAAAAGAAGAGTCCACGGCTACTGTGAATTAATCATGACTGCAATTCAGGCTCAGCAGTCTGTGACACATGAACAGCAGCACCATGGAAATGCACGGGGTAGAAGGAAAAAGGAGCAATGTGCATAACAAGAAGAAACAGGGGCAGAGGAGGAATGTTGCCAGGAATCAGCAGAAGGAGGAGAAAGAGACGAAAGAAAGAATTTAATTATCCCACTCAACTGTGGAAGAGTAAACACGCGGGAGGGCACCAAGTGGCCTGGGTCACTAACCCACATAGTAAGATCCAAAATATGCCCAAACATCAAAAGATTTTATCACACTCAGTATGGACCCTGTCAGCTCTTACTCTCCACTGCCACTAGAGGCGCTGCACCCCCCTCGCCCAGCTCCAGTAACCTGGGACAACTTCTTTAAAAATGCATTTTCTCTCATGATTTTGCCAGTGTGACCATTTCATTTAAAAACAAAACTGAAGACAAACTATATTCCATCTTATACTGGCTGTGAGGATTTTTAAAGTCACAGTAAAATATTAGCTTTGTATTCGTCTTTTTCAACAGTGTGTTAAGTGGATCATTTTGGAGGGTTTTGTGATGTCGACTATGTGCTTGTTTTTAAATTTCAGCATCATCGTTGTCGCAGCGGAGCTGCATCCGTTGTTAGTGAAACCGTTTTGGCTGGCAGCGAGGCCCTATTTTACGTTGTAGCATTGGGGCGACACACAGTCATCTTCTTGGGTGATTTCAAGATATCAACCTAAAAAAATTGTTTTTTGCACAAACATCAAAGAGTTTGCATTTATTTCTGTTGTTCTCCGGCATTTCCGAGCATCGATTCGTCTGCTGTTCGATGCGAATGACCTTCAAATGTCAGGCTCATGGGCTCAGAGCTGCCTTCAGGAACATTCTGAAAGGTTACATATGAGAGTGGAAACTAAAAGATTTGGGAGTACTCCCTGAAGACCCTTAGTCCATCAGCGGATTTGGACCCCAACAAGGCAAAATGACAGGAAACATAAACAATTCCAAGAAGAAGCAGAAAAGAATGTTAAGTTTCCAGTAGAGTTGAACAGGTACAGGTTGGACCTGAACGTCTTTTTAAAAACAACTCACATACTTCGCAAGTGAATGTTAACATTTTCTGTCAAAATTGATGTGTCCAGTCAGTATTTAGGCATTATATCCGTATGCTTTAATTAAATAAAATAACCTATGCGAAAGAGACTAATCAATTGATCATTAACGTTCCAATTTATAGTTTAAATGCCAGAGCTGTGAGCCCCTCTCTCTCATTTAGTTCTCCTAAATTGCAGCAGAAAAAACAAAATCTATGTTGATACATTCAAGCAAACCTCAAAACTTTCTAAATTTACACGCCAGGACACGCCAAATTTACACGTTGACCTGGACCATCCAGGAGAAGCTCATGTCAGAGGAAACTAACGCACCGTAACGCCAAGGTTTGAATCACATTTCACATCAAAAACCTTTAATGTAAGACTTTTTTAAAGATGCACATTTCAGCCGGCTGGCATCAAGTAAAGACCAACGTAAACACCTCGCTGTCCCTCATTAACCTCCCTATGAAGTTGTGTATGCATTTACCACATCTATATGTGTCGATCTATAGACTCTGTGTGTGTGTGTGTGTGTGACTGCACACACACCAGCTCCCTGATAGGAATGTTTTCCTCTTCAGTGTAAAGTCTCCAGCACATCTGGCAGTTATGATCTTTCCACCAAACTTTATAGGCCTTACACCTTGATTTTAGTTCCTGAATGGAACAAGAACCATCCCAGCTTTCTCTCGCACACGTTAACGTCCCTACACTCGTCACCAAATCGTGCTTGTGGTTGAAAAGAAGCAGAATTAAAAAGAAATGTCAGCTCAAACACTTCAGAGAAACTTGCTTGATTATTTTTGTTTTTTTTGTCTTTTTTTCCTTGTCAGTGGGTCACAAATGTTTGGAATGGAAATTCATCTGAAACACACAGAGAAATTTCCTGCAGACCTAAAAATTCCCAGTTAAGCCTGCTTGCTTCAGCACCTACAGAATGAGCAGCAGCGGAAAAAAGAAAATCTTCACTCCAGGTGAATATGAATGGAAAGCAGTGGGCTCATGAAAGAAGTCTGACTGGCTTATGAAAAGACCTCTTACAGGCTGTGCATGTATAAATCAATGTGACACTAACTAAACAAACGCTGCTGGAGAGCTGGGATAATGACCAGCAATGGACTGAAGCCAAATTGAGCCCAAATCACAGGACGGATATGATGGAGAGGTGGAGCTGAAGGTGGAAAAATAACACGAGAGGACGGCTGGAATAAGCATCTCCCAACCCGAACAGCGTTCAACACTTCTGCTCATTTATGACAGAGAGTAATTATTAGTTATTAGTTAGTTGGGCTCCAAAACACAAGTTTCAACTGACTAATGAAACTTACAAAGGATGTGAATAAAAAGATGATAATAAACAACATTTTTTATAGTCTCCAAGAACATTAATCTGCCCTTAACAACACTGATAATGTGATTCATCATGTAATTTCCCCTTAATTTCTGTAGAAGAAACCTCTCTGAAACTAGAACAAAACAAACAGTGTTGTGAATGACTGGAGGCTTCATCTCAGTCCCGTAGGGTGACAATGTGATGGCGGCTGGGCTGCCAACATCCCAGCATGGATAAATACTGGCCACATGACATTCCGCAACCCTGAATTCCCCATTAGTTAACACACAAATGTGAGAGCACACACCTGCAGATGGCAAAAACAGATTTAATGGCAAACGGCCACGACGCAGAGCAGCAAACCAGATATTTACAAAAAAAAAAAAGAAGACATCAAACCTGTGCTAAAATGGCGTCTAATGATTCACAATGCTGGCTGTTTTCTTCCTGGAAAACAAACATACAAAGGTCATCAACGTGGATTCTAAAATTAGTAATTAGTTTAAAGCCCTACTTGTTCAGAGAGCTTTTATGGATAACTGAAGGGACGTGAGGAGAAACATGAGCAGATGGATGAAGAAGCAGAGCTGTTTACAGATCAAAGTTTTTTGTTTCGACTGTAAAACCACTAAGAGCATTTCTAGATAATCCATCATGTGTGAAATGTATCTAAAGTGAGCTGCACATGTGTGATCTTAGCTTTAACTCAAACTGATGAATGTTAATTTCTCCATTACAAATGGATCTGTGTTACTGTGTTGGTCTCAAACTGACTGACATGGAAAAAAGCACAAAACCCCTTTATCCTCATCAAGATTCAGCCTTTGTACATGTCCAATTTCATTCACATCAGCACACACACACACTTGCTTGTAGCAGAAACAGTGGGTGGTGGTTTCCCTATAGGCCTGTGGTGACAGTGAGTGGAGAAGACAGGGTTTGTGCACACACACCGAAACAGAAGACGATCCTGTACGTGCATCGAAGTGCATACTTTATATACAACAGGAAAGTGCATTCTCACACACACACTCCACGATGTGTGAACATGGGACAGCAGGTAGTGGCGCAGAGGAGAACAAGCAGCGGCGGCTCCCCATGACTGAAAGGCATGATGGCGATGAAACAGTTTCCTCCTCAGACTTCAGGAGACATATATTTGAGATTTCTGAGCCGGTTTTTCATGTAAATCCACCTAATCCTCATTTCTTCAGCTGTTTGCTTTTCTGTCAGGAGATAACGTGAGACTTGGACTTTTCTCTGCCGAGTCTGTCCCAGCAGCCAGTCACTGGGCAGGGATACACCCTGGAGAGGTCACAGGTCTGTCCCTGGACGGACCTCATTCCACTCACACACACTATCCAGTCAAACTAAAGCCATCTTTGGAGGGTAGGACAAAACTAGAGTAACTGGAGAAATATGAACATGATGTACCATTCAGTACCTGATACTTGCTTAAAGAAAATGCAGAATCTTATCTGCTCTTCAGGCTCAGTTACCACAAATCAGGAGTCACTGTAGGAGGAGAGGAAGCCGAGTGCAGCTCTTCTTCGCGTCTGCATTGCTGCACATTGTTTCCAGCGGAAATAATGCTGCCACAGTTCATTTCAGTCAGTGTGACAAACAAACGGCAATCAAGTGGAGAATATTTCGAACTTCTTTCTTCAAGAACCATGAGGAATAATAGACAGAGATGGAATGTACTGCACGTTTCTGCCTACTTCAACTCGTATAAGTGCTGCATCTCTGAGGCTCTTCTGAATGAGCTGAAAAGAACTTACAGCTGGTGCTTCAGTTCACACACAGACAAACCACAGATGCAGAAGCCGCCTGCCTGTAATGATTTACAAGACTGCGATGAGTAACATGTTAATGAGGCAGCTGCTGTCCCCGGGATTAGCTACACGTCAGCGCTATAACACGGATTTGCAGCAGCTCTGAGAGGCACCACATGCATTCAGCCTCGCACTTCTGGACTCAACTGGGGACTAATTATTTTGTCATATGAATATGTGTCAAATGAACAAATGAAGTCAAATATGGAGGCATATGTTGAATCCAGCATGCTGCTGTAAATGGTGCGTGGTCATTGAGGTAAGGGTGCATGATGGATGGATGCAAAGGTCCCAGCAGAAAGTAGGAGGTGCAGGAGGAAAGAAGACAGATGAGTCCTCAAATGTGCTCTGAATGCTAGCACTAAAGGCCACATGTTGCCAGACACCCAAGCATAATTGCCTACAGCTAAAAGACACAAAAGCCAATTCAGTTGTTTCACTCCAGTACACACACACAAGCTAATCACCTTTTTACGCTTGTCAATATTTTTAACATTTAGGAGTGAGTCAGAATACCCGAAGCTGAAGGTGTTGTCAATATTGCGTATCTAATTATGTATGGAACATCACAGCACGGATGTCTGGAGCCTTTAAGGATCTAGAAACGAATGCTTTTATACCTAAAATGACCCAAAACATCTTGTTTTTAACATGGAAAACTTAAATTCTCAAGCATATTGGAAAAACATTTACATTCTGGGAAAACTCCAGAACATTCAATTACATATTTTTGAATGTTTCACTCCAATCATTTCACTCCCGGTCCTGCTGCAGATAATCACATAGCAACATGTGCACAAAGCCATGCGCTCACATGCAACCCCTGAGCACTGACACTCCTTCACCCGTCTATAACAGCCACGTTTCTGCTTGGCTGGGTGAGTAGGGAGGCAGACGTGTCAGACAGGAACAATGTGAAAGAAAGACGAGGAGCAGAGGAGGAAACATCTCGCTAGCTTCAGATGGAGGAGAACATGAAAGGTGCAACAATACCACAACCACCACAAATGAAACAGTAAATGTTTGGATGTAATGATTTTTAGACATGTGTTTCTGACCTCAGCTGTTACTGGATGTATGGAGGATGGAGTGTGAAACATGCTAATCACACAGTGCAAATATAACTTCCTTCCTGTTTGCTCTGTGATAGGCACTCACCGGGGTACAGCACAACAACTGCCATCAAATAAATCACTGATTTTAAGCTATTTATTGCTTTAGAAACATTTGTCTGTCAGCAGTAAGCCTGTGATGATTTAATTGTTGAGTTTGATGACAAACAGTTAATCCTAAAATGAATACGCCTCTTTTTTTTCTCTTTTTTAATGTTACTGTTGATATTGAAACAGATAATGAGTTGATATTTTTACTGGCTGTTGACACAAGAGTGTTTGCACATTTGCATTATCTAGGGATGCTGCATTGCCCAGCTGTTTGACCACTCCTCTCCGCGCTCACTCCATTACACTGACGCCATGGGGATACCAGCATATCCCAGCATAAAAAACACACATTTACATAAACCCTCCCGAGAGCACAAAAGTTGACAGTATTGAAATGACAGAGGTTTCAGCCATTTTCTCTGTAATGAAACCATTCCGCTTTGTGTCCGTCTCCAAGACGAACACTCCAGGGAGCCGTTGGCATGAGCGGATTGGCTGCGGCACTAACAATAATCGTGTCGGGCCTCCTCTGACGTCCATACAGACACAATTTCGGGTGAGTCACAGTAGAGAATAAAACAGATCAATAGCCAACAGACTGCTGGATGAGATGATGTGGTCAGACGGATATTTAGGCTGACATTTAAGCTACAGTAAACACCTCTGTGTGTAGTTAAGCTTTCGCTTGTTTTGGCACCTCTGTGCCTAAATTAGCTTCTTTTTTTCTATTTACCCGTCTCACTTCCTGTTTATCCATCTAGCTGGATGGTCTTTTCATCCCCTTCAGATAATACATATAATCATCCGACACTGAAACTTTCATCTGTAAGTTATGTTTAACTCTTTCTGATGTCATTTGTTGCTATTTAAAATAAGAATAAACCTTTTATTGTCGCTTTTTGGCACAAAATGGGTGGATGTGCTGCTCCTGTTTAAGCCACAGCCGACCCTCTGTCACCTCGCTGTACATCCAATAATACTTCAAACCCTGCATAATTTAGTTTGAGCAACTCAACTGCTACGTTTTGCGAGGCGCTTTTCCCACGTCTCCCTCTCTCCTTCGTAAGCTTTTCGTGTGGAAGACAGGGCAGCGCTGTGGTTCTCCCAGCCATCAAACATTTACATCATGTGGCACTTTGGAGTGCCAAAGAGAGAAAGACTGAGTGGAAAGATGCAGACAGAGGCGAAAACGATGCCTGATTTAGAAAAAAAAAGACACTTGGAAAAAGCAAAGAGGCTGATGAGGACAGAGGACAATACACAAGAGGAAAGTGGACGGCTGAATCTGAGGATGATGCAGTCACTGAGGCCATACAAGACAAACCAGAGCAGAGGAGCTCAGACAGTAGGGTCATTGTGTGAGAGCCAGTCGGTCAGAAGTTCAGCCGCCGTTCGTCCTCAACGCAGGCTGATATAATGATACGGATGGATTTTTCTTTTTTTAAATTGATGAACAAAGAGGAGCTCGTAAAACCTGCTGCACCATGAAGCTGTGGTGATGCACAAAACTACGGAAAAAGCCAAAGCGAGGAACAGTAGCGTGCGTGGAGAGTAATGCTAATCAACAGAGCGCGCTATCTTACGTATCGCATGTGAGTTTAACTCCAGTTACCTCTGCTGAATGAGGGTGGATGTGCTCCACTGTCTGCTGGTGGAGAGACGAAGGCATCAAACATTTGGTAATATTTGCAAATGAAAATCAGTCAGTTACAATAAATTCAGCGCTAAATCCAGGAGAATAGCAGCCTGATTACATCATTTTCCTCATTTATCAGTAGAATAGCGACTTGCAGCCTCAGGCAGCTCACAGGTATAACCTGTCCTACTCGTCCAACATCTGGCATATGTGGTGGATCCTTTAGGGTCAGAAATAACCTGAAGTATTGCTATTCTAGATCAGGACATGCACGTTTGTACTGGTCGCATTTACAGCTTGAAACGGGGAGACAGGTCACCTGACTGTCCATCTGGCCCTCCCCTCTCTCTTTACTTGGCATGCCATCTATTCACCTCCTGTTTCTTCACTTCCATTTGAAGACTTTCACCTGTCACTTTGACAGAATGACAGTGAGTGAGCAGACAGGCCTCAGCAGCTCACTTGAGGGCACTTTATCATGACCGTGGCTGTTAATTGGCTGCTCTGGCAGATAATGGCTGTAATGGGTGTTGTCATGTCCCTGGATGGAGCCCAATACTGCAGACTTATGGGAACAAACAAGGCAAAGGGCACTACTGACATCTTTAATGGTTTCTAAATTGAGCAATTTTCCCTCTACACCCCCCTCTTCGCATTCCCTCCATACCCTCCCAGCCCCCATGAATCTGCTGTCTCGCTTCAGAAAAAGGCTGCGTGAGAGAAGAGATAAACGGACATGATTCCTCCCCATTTGGATGCCTGTTATGGAAAAATCCAATCATACGGAGCCTAACGAGAAAATAATCAGCTGTTACATTCAGATATGTGCATTTAAAACACCCACCCCTCCAAAAAAAGAGTACTTGTATCGCATTTACGTCACAAGGGAACGAGGATTATCAGTTTCCGTAAACATGTAGAAACAAGGCAGAGGAACAGATTCTTATCTGGATTTAGTTCCTTTCCCTCGCTCTCCCACAATATTTTACCGTGACCTCTCAATTTTTTTTCTGACAGATGAGTCAACTATACTATAAATGATGCTTTCAAAAAGCTTTAAAGATGGGTTGATGCTCTGAACACACATTTTTCACATTCCATTCAGTGATAATTGCCTATTTATTTTTAGATTACCTGCAGAAAAAAAAGCTTCATAACATCCCATAAACTCTTTACGCAGCGATATAAAGCCTTGCTCTAAATTGTGTATAAAATGTATTGTTTTTTGGCCATATCGAGGATTGAGAGGAGTGACCTTGAGCCTTTGTGATTAAATCCCCTTTTCTCCATCCTTTAATCCATATATTGCATAACTGAGCAAGTCCTCCTTTCAGTGCCCGACTGCTGCAAAATGAGGAGGTAGCCTTGGGAAGGTGGTGGGGGATGGGGTACAAAATGATACAAATAGAGGGAGAGATGTGTGTAAGCTATGTAAGGTAGCCTGTCATCTCTTTAAAGTCAGAAAATCAGACTTTCAGGGGCTGAAAGTCTGATTCTGGGCTGAAGCAGAATCAATACGGACAAAACAACAGAACACACAGGCTGTATTTGTCATGGCACCGTGGCTGTTGTGTTGGGTGCTGTCGTTTGTTTACTGGATTGTGAACCAGAAAGGTTAAAAATCACCAGCTTGGATGGGGCACCTGACACGGTACACTGCTAAACAAACACGCACACACACACACACAGAGGCCAGCGCAGGTACCATCCAGAAACACACAGCATCAAAATGGAGGACAAGGAGAGTGATTTTTCTATTATATAATACTCTAACCCCAGTGACACGTCACCAGACTGCAGCCTTATCTTGCGTTTTAAACCCTGTTCACTTAGTGAAGAGTCTCTTTTTCTGCTCCAGTCTTTTAGTTGCTTTGAGAAATGTATCTTCCTCCTTTTTTTCCTCCCCCTTGCTGGTTCATCTGCCCCTCCCTTTTACATCCCACAGCTCTATTTCCTTCCTTTAGCCCCAACTGGCCTCCATTGTTTTCTCCCAGTTCCCCACCAGATGATCCCCCACTTAATCCCGTTTGTCTCCTTCAGCTCTCTCTCCTCTGCACCTTATCTCTCCTTATTCAAACCTCTGTCGCTCCCACTGGGCCCAACACCCTCCATCCCACCCAGTATCCCAGTATACCATGTCATTTTTCCAGTGACCTATGGATTACAGGTCTTACCAGGTGTGAGCTACGGTGAAGCGGCGCCTCTGTCGGATGCTCTTGTTGACCATCAGCTTTCGGAAGAGTCGTGGGGAGCTTCGGGGCGACAGCTTGGGAGAAGTGGCGTTGCGCTTGCCTCCTCCCACACCTGGGATTTTGGGAGGCTCCAGCTCCAGGTGCATGTGCTCCTTGAATGTTCGGATACAGGAGTCCATCTCGACACTCAGCTCATTGGACGACATCCCTGCAGCCTTCAGTTCTTCGCCTCTTTAGTCCAAACTCAGTCACATCAGACAGCTGGCGTAAGAAACTTTACACTGATGTGAAAAAGCCAGCTCACGCAACATCTCTGGATCGCACTGCCGCTGCACTTCCCGTCCTCCTTCCTTTTCTCGGTTTTCATGGGATTATCCGACCGGCGGTCCTCCTCTCTCCCACTCCCTTTTCTTCAGAGGAGCTTTGTCCACAGAGCTTTCTCACACACAGCTCCTCCCTGGAGACAAATTTTCTTCTCAGCGCTGCTTCTTTCGCATCTCCCACCTGAGCCCTCTGATTGTCCAGTTCTTATTCACTCGCCCATGTGATCCTCTCTCAGTGATGATGCCACCTCAACTCTTTGTCTTAGTCTATTCAAAGAGGCTGGTGTTGGAGGAGGTCTCTAATGAAAGATTCAGGGGCAGAAAACTGCTCTCCTGCCTTGCTTTCCCCTTCATCAACCACCGCTTGACTGACCTCCTCTCTCTGCAAATAACCCCCCACCTCTCCCAAAGGCACTCCCGGTGCAGCGCACAGTGACGCTCGCCTTTCCAAGCCTCGGGTGAGATTCCCTTTCACTTGCACAGGCAGTCAGTGCAGTGAGCGGAGCGCAGCAGGGCACAGCATGCAGGCAGACAAATTCTTCACTTGCCGTTTCATTCAGAATATACACAAAGAGCTGAGAGCAGGCACACAGCGCGCGAAAGCCACGCCTCCCCTGGTGAGGATTGGCTGCTGGCTGTTGTGACGACAAGCGTGCACGCACAGTAACAGGTTGTCGGATTATTATTTATTTTTCATTCGGCCAGGATTTGAGCTGATGATGTGGAGCCCTTCGGTGGGAGAGGGCAGAAGAAAAATGAATTTCTCAGAAAATGAACGCACGCAAACAGGCACCGAGGTCACCTGATTGAAGTAAGCACCTGGAAGTTTTTGTTTTCGGGGATTTATGAATTGCAAGTCTGAAAGGATGCCAGGTCGCATAGAGGTTAAAGGTCACTGTCGATGAAGGACATGCCACGAGCAGAAAACAATCATCACAACCACCTCTGCTTCCATGGAAGGAATCAGGGACGTCTCTATTTTCTGCTCAGGTTGTGGTTTACTCTGCAACTGCTGCAAATTGTGCTCTCACATGGCAGCAAACGCATAATCAAGGAAATTTTGAAGGGGATTAGATACTTATCAACCACAACAGAGCTACTCAGAGATTGGAAGCAGGCAGCAGGAGAGAGGATGTACCCTGCAGAGATTCGGATAAAGATGCAGGGGAAAAAAACTCAACAAGCACATCAGAATAGCAGCATGACGAACATTTTAAATGTGAGAGTTTGCTCTTCTCTCTGTGAAGGGACTGGATTTGGTTATGAGTCAGCAATGATTTGGAGCCACTGAGGCATCAAGAGCTTCTCTCACTGAACGCTGGCCAACAGAATCCCTGAAGAGACCCGCCACATAAAGTAGAAAACATACTGCAGTAATGAGGCATCGTAGGATCATAGAGCCCAGGCTGTTGGTGGCTGAAAAGTGAGCCAGTGATGCATGGCGTTCTCTGGCTCTCACGGCAGAACCGAGGACGGAGGCACGGTGTAACCTCCTCTGAAGGCGACAAACATTACGCAAGAATCCAGAGAGCAGATCAAGAACCTGAAAGTAGTGTTGGATTAATAAAGATGAGTGTTGGTTTAAGGCTTAATAATCTGAAGAATGTAGCAGCCTCTCATCACCTCGGTTCCGTGTTTTTGTGCCGTGTCCTGTTTCTTGTCCTTTCTCCAGAATTGGTGTAATCCTGGACCCTGGGTCAAGACCTCGGAATGAGCTTTGGAGTTTGAGGATGCATTGTACACGTCACGCACAGATTTGCTGCAAATCGTACCAAAACTCCACAACCTCTGCTCCACAGGAGATCGATCTGAGCAGCCACAAGAGAAAAATAACAGCATCTGAGTCTTTCTATGCCAACTGCAACACAGGCTGCATGTGGTAAACAATGTCAGTTATTTAACGTTGACGATCCGGTTTATGGAAGAAACCGACAGAGGCAGGAGAGCTGATAACACACCGAAACAAGCGTTATCAGGTGCAGGTAAAGGCAGCTGGAGACTGGGGATCACATTGTACATTCATGAATGATAAGAACATTTTAAAAATCTTTAGGACTAAAATGGATAAAGGCAATCAAACAAGGTTTGTTTCTCAGACAACAGCCTGAGAAAGCTGGCCAGACTGCTTTTAATTTGAAGGTGACCTTGTTGATGTTTCCAGACTACAGTGAATCTAAGACTTTCGCCCCACAATATTTGGATTTCCTGTTGCATAAATACAGTTATGACAGTGATTTCTGGTATCAGCGGAGCCAAAGACACTAAACTAAGTCAAGTCAAAGAGGAGAGGGTTGCGCAACATGATCTGAAAGCCAAGATGGTACGCATGACAGATTCCGTCTCGGGGAAAACCCAGGAGACAACTGAGGAGAAGCACTGGAATACACTGACTGTTAATAGGAATTATTAAATGAATAATAAAGAAAGTATGCGGCCTTGGCGTAAATACATATGAATGATGTATCAATAATTCCTTCTTGGGAAAACAATATTATAATATGCATGTACTGTAAATACTGTATTCATTAGTGTGTACTGTGTCCAGCCTCAAATGCATGTAAACAATATTTAGGTTTCACATGAATTTATGCTCTATAATACGAGACTATTTGAGCCAGTATTAGTACCCCCAGCCATGCAGAACTGCTCACAGGGCCCACAAGGCAATCTGAGCGAGGAAAACAACTGTGTACATCAGCAGAAAAGATCGTGCCAATTATTAGCAACTTCCCCCAAAGCAAGAAAGTTCCAGGACCTTTGTGTGAGGAGTCTGCCTCTCCTGTGTGTGGGTGTGTGGGTTTCTCCCAGTCCTTTGATTTCCAACCCCATTTCAAACACGTGCACACGAGGTTAACTGGTTGCTTTTAACTACCCAATGCTCCACAAGAACCTATATTTAATTAAAAGCACACCCAGTTCCCTCCTCCTAAATCCAAACACTGTGAAAGTATTTAAGAGAAGTGCAAGTAAAAAATAAGGTTACCGAGAACAGAAGAGGAAGCTCTCTTGACAGATATTTACTGTGCTGGAGATATAGTGCCACTCATAACACATACACACCCACACACATTGCTAGAGGCTTCACAAGGTAATGAGCCTGGAGACCTTCAGTGAGTTTCTGCTGACCCTGATACTTCCAGGAGTGATACCTGAAGGAAATGCAGAGTGATGGCTTGTGAGAGAAAGAGAGGGGCGGCCAGAGGGAAAAGCATAGAAATACATCTTCCTCTGACAACAGTGGAACTGACAACTGACTCACATCTCACCTTCTATAAAGACCACCAATGCCCCAACAGAATATGAATAAACATACTGTTCAGAAAATGGAAGTCCCTACGTGATTAGCAATAATTAAAAGGCCTGGGTCTGGGTTTTTTCTTATTATTTTTGTAAGACATTATTCTAATTTCGAAGCGCGTTATCAGGCTGAGGCTTTAGTGTGCTTACACTGCCCTCTTCTGATAAAATTTAAAACTGCAGATAAATGAGCGTAGAACCAGCTTTTTGTCTTCCTTTAACACTTAAAAATGTTTTCGCTCCACTTTTTAGGCGTTGGCTCTCTTTCTTCCCCCTACAGAGGCTCTCTAAATGATGATCTCTGATAGTTATTACTTTTGTAATCCCTTTACTTTAAATCTCTCCATCTTTGGTTGCATTTGCTCTAGCATAGTACAGAATGTTAAAAATGGAAAAGAATGCTGACAGACAAATTGTTCTTGTTATACAACATAGCTAAAGTCTCCCACCATATGCCATATTATCATTTAGCAGAAAAGCTGAAATTATAAAATACCAGGACGTCGTTGCAGTGTTTGTCCACTAGAGGGCACTAAGACTCTGTAATGACTGAAAAAACGCCCCATAGACACTGGGAGAACATGGAAGCGCCACACAGAAAACCCCAAACTGGAGTCAAACAAAAGTTCGCTTGCTACTTACTGCTGTAAAAATGATTTCACATGTGGTTTTATGTCCACTCACCATTCAGGATCAACTGGTGTGATGTCAATCCGGGGAGGGGCTCCAAAGGGCAAGGACGTTGGCCTGGCAATGACTTCATCATCAGGTGTCCGTGACCTCTCACCCTGACGCCATGACAGCGGAGGGAGCTGAAGGTTGCCTGAGAAACGTCGCCTGCCGCGGCGCAAGTCGACTCCCAGCGTGCAGGACGGGGACGTGAAAGACTCACTGAGGGAGCAGTCAGAGGACTCTCTGTTGTCCTGAGAAGAGACAGATTTGGGATTAACTCAATCAGAAATTAAACAATAATACATTTTCATCAACATGGCATTAAAAATAGTTTAATCTGAATCTTGACACGATGTTGATTCAAGACAATAACAGAACAATCGTCTCTTCCCGGTCTCGCCCTTCCATTTCTTCTTTTAACACATTTACACTTTCCTTCCACTTCATTTTCTAGTTTCATTTATCTTACTGTATTAGCGTGTGTCATGCGTGGCCAGAGCTGACTCTAAGTGCTTCAATTACAATGTTTATTATTCTGCACTCTAATTGACGCATTAATCCAAGAGCCATGATAAATGCTGACGGTTTCAGCTCATCACGGTTTTTAAAGCTTGGCAGATTTCTGAGACTCAAGCGCTGGACAGAATCCCTCTTGATTTGTTTTTAGTAAGGCCTTTTGCATGAAGTTAGTGATCTGTAAAAATAAAAGAGCACCAGAGGACTGACCTTTTTTAATACAGGAATCCAGGTAAAAAAAAACTTGTGACATCAACCACAAAGACTGATGGGTAGAAGATAAAAACTCAGTTTCTCTGGTCGTTTTACTTTAGCGGTGTTACAGGTTGCAGTTCAACCATTCGAGTCTCTGTTCGTCTCATCATTTATATTCACATCTGAACCCTCGTGCTCTAATAAGCTCTGTAGATAATAGCTCTGGAGATGAGCCCTCTCTTCTTATTGTTTTGCTGATGTTCATCCGCCCATGCACCATGATAATGAACGTGGGCGTCAGCCATATCAAGTCTGCGCTGTAATTGTTTTTTTTTTTTCTGAGTACATTTCATTATGTGTGCACGACTTTACACTTGGTGAGCTGGATTTATGATGAATCTGTGCTGGTGATTATCGTCCTATCAGAGCGTCAGCCCACAAGCACCACCCAAGGTGGCTTTTAGCACTTTTAACATTTTAACAAACTCCTTCAAATAATAAAGAGTCTTATGAAATATCATTATTATTCAAGAGTATTTCTAAAAAAAAAAAAACTCTCAAATGTATTTACATTTTATCCTTATGATGCACAGCAAAAGAAAATACATCTTTAACACAGAACACTTGAAATAAACCTTTTTCTCTGTGACACACTAGTTCTATTTTGGCACTGACATTTTCAACAGCTGTCCCACGTCGCTGTGTGGACGCGTCTGTCAAGAGGATGTCACCACAGAAAACTTCAGAGCGTCCATGATCTTCGTATTAAAGAAGAATTCCTGAGTACAGGGCTGACGTTTGAGCTGCGAAAGACTGAACTTGGCAGAAGCATCCATACGGAAAGCAAGCGCCCATTCATCCTGCAGCGCTGAAGCCGACACTAAAGCAGCATCTTTATTGGTTTTTCCAGCCTCAAAGCATCGAAATTAACCCAAACTCATCATTATCTGCCTGCTCCAGCAAAATCTCTCTTAAATCTCTATTTTCAGGACATAAACAACAACGGGTATGGCTATAAACACACATCAACAAACACAAAACATAAGCTTTCTGTAATAAATTACTCCAACATAAACATTATTAATGAAACTAGAATTGAGCTTAACCATTACCGTTGGAAACACTGAAACAGAGCAGCGAGAGAAAGATAAATAAATATCTTATATTTTCTAAGCCATCTCCTGAAGGCACAATGTTGCACAGTTCCTGGATTTTTCATAATGTTTTCTCAATTTCTGAGAACTAGTTTAAGCACGACAGCATCCTTGACTCAGTTCAGCCGATGAATCTTTTTCTTCTGCTTCCATTAACACATCAGCTCCATTAGCTCGTTTACAGCACTGCCCCCTTATTTCTGCCTTCCTGGGACCAAAACACCTGTAGCACAAACACTGTGACCAGCTCATTAGGACACGGTAGCATTGTAAGACATGACACACACACACACACACACACAGAGCAGGCAGGTCAGTCAGCCTCAGCTGCTGCACAGAGATAATAACATACAGTACCTCCTCCTAATTTATACCTGGACAAATTTAATCATTTCTTTTTTTCCCAAACTTAAGGAATAATGAAAAGCAAAATACTAAAAGGTTCACACAGCTGCAAAGTATTTACTTTTTTTTAACTGTTCTTATTGATCATTCTTTCCTATCTTCTAATAAGGATATTCTGTTTGCATGACAGCCCTCTCACTGAATCTCAACGGAAACATTGTTCCCATTTGTTGCCCTGGACTACCAACGTCCTTTTCCTTCGACATTGGTGCTATTTCGACACCGAGGCAACAAATCACTGGGGAGCAAATGAAGAGATAATGCAGAGATAATGTGAAAAAACAACACCTGATCTGATTCTCATCAGTTACTGAGGAGGAGGAGTAGAAGGCTGGAGAGGGAGGCTGAAAAAGCTGCCAGTGAGCAACAAGAGCTGAAGTGACCAAGTGAGTGAGAAACTAACACTTACCGAGGAGAAAAATGCTGCGGCAGGGCAACAAGAGGGTGGACTTTCAGGGGAGGGGGTGTAAATCAGAACGTGCACTGAGGGAGAGGGAGTGCAGTTACTGAGGGAAACGAGGTGCAGTATACGAGCGTGCTGGGCGAGCAGCTGAAGGAGACGGATTCGTGCTGCACGAAACAAGACACATTCATCCGGAGCTGGACGCGGCAGCACGTGCATGGGCACATGCATCATGTCAACAGCACAGATTACTTTCCTCCAGTCCATTCATATCTGAGCGCATATCTGCCAGGAAACGGTTGTTAAAACCGCTCAGCAAAAGAAAGAATTTAATTTGTGCTCCAAGCATGTGTTTGCATGTTGCTGATAAAGCTTGGATGACTATACCACCGAAAACCCAACTAGAAAATAGCACGATGAGACCTACATTTTATGTTTGATTAGGTTAGGAGGAGCTTTTTTATTTCCTGCAGCCTACCACCAGGGGGCAGTCAAGCGAGTATAAACATACAGGATTAAATAAATATTGTTAATTTCTACCTGTATTCTAAAAACGGATAAAGACCACGTGGGAAAATAAGATTAAATGAAAGTAATAACCTCGGACGTTGATAACATCTGTGTTGTTATGTTCTGTCTGTTCTGGGTCTACGGAAATGAGCTTTCATACATGCACAAACATGCAAAGTTAGATGCTAATGGGGTATTTAAGCACGCTCATTCACAGCAGGTATGCACATCAATGCAGAGATTCTTTCTTTATTTATTTATTTATTTATCAGGGACGTTAATGAACATTATTGTAAATGTGTCGGTGTTAGCATAAAAAAGCTATTTTTCAACCACTGTCCCTGGGCAAGATGTAAAGTACCCACATTCATAAAATTATTAACGTTTTAAAAGGTAGGGTTACACCCACTCATGACGTAACAGCAAACCACAGTCCAATAAAAGTGAGGATTTGATCTCTGTTCAACCGCCACAGAGATACAAGCACACTCAGGTGGATGAAATGTTTCACTGCAGCATTGAATTCTTGGCTTTTTTAATGTAATGCAATACACTGAGGAGCTGTGTGCTTCTCAATAACAAGACAGGGTTTAAGCGATCCACTCCAGAAGACAGTAAATCATGTCTGACGTCGATGATCTCAACAAGACATAAAGCTCAAGTAACAGCCAGAACACAGAAGACTGACAAAGTCCTCCAGCTGTGTGGGCCTTCATCACATCCTCAGTCACGGCCCGTCAAGAAACCAGCAGAGCGTCGGTTTCATTTTAAGGTTCAGTTCCAGAGAAAGTAAAACAAAATCCACACAGGGTGTAAAAAAATTGAGTAAATGAAGTAAATCATGTTCAAGCAGAAGCAGGGATAAAAAGCAAGAGAACGATGACTTCGCACCAACACTTTGAGTAGTGCTCCTAAAACACCACAGCCACAGGACTGTTTCTGCAGAAGCACAGGCCACAAGCCAAACACACCTGACTTCAGCCCGTCTCCCACAACTCTGCTCCAGTTACGCTGCAGCGATGGAGGGCAGTGAGTTCACGCTTCCATTTGAAGCCCTCAGCCATCAGTTGTGTCACTCATTCAGCTTTAAATACTTTTGCTCCACGTGTTGTGCTCACTGTTGCCAGGACCCAAAGCAGCAGATCCAGACTCACTGCCAAAAAGTAAATGCCACATTTATTTTCTTTTTTTACAGTACTCCTTAAATGAAAGCTAAAATACACATCTGTCCCCCTTGGTCAGTGATTTTTCAGTTCAAGCAGCTTTCGGTGATAATTTGCTTTTTGCCATTTAACTGAATTGCTGATGAATCAGACTGAAAAAGTGTTGAAGTCACTTTCTCAGCGTATGAATCCCGACAAATCCCCAAGACCAATCTAACTCTGCTTAACTGAACTTGGACATAAGGTCCTGCTGGACGAACTACACCATTTCAATTATTTAAGCCCAGAGATGCACCTGTACAGTATTGTTCCTTTAGTTAGCCTCTTTTCTTTAAAAGTCAAGGGGGAAAAAGAAGAGAGTTTAATCTCCAGAGAGGTGGAACAAAGGCTAAATAAATACAAATGTGTGTCATCCTCTTTCACCTCACAACTGTAATGCTCCTGTTGTGGTGCAGCTACAGTATTATTGAATCTTTATTAAACGTTTAAGTTTCAGGGACTATGAAAAGGGTTAGGGTTAGGCTCATGTGTGGGGCCTCACCTGGGTCTAATTCACGAGTAATATAACAACGTTTCTGCTTGAAAGCTCTCGCGAGCACGCAGGAAGTCATTATCTTTTTATGGGTGAAGAAAAGAGGAGCAGGATGACTTACATTGTTGGGAGACACTGTGAGAACGCTCCTGCTCTTCCTCATTTTTCCTTCTTCTCCCTCTGTTCAATCAGGGCTGACACACACGTCCACAGCTGCAGAGCACGAAAACACAATTCAGTCTGAGCAACTTTGGCTGATTCTTTTTGTGGTACAAATACAGAAATATTGGACGCGATAACGTTGAGCTGATCATGTAGAACACAGATTAGAAGAACAGTTCTGCTTCCTCTAGGTGTGATACACACAAAAGTGTGTGTGTGTGTGTGAGAATACATGATGTCAGGCTATTCTCTGGGCCCTTCAGCTGGGCCCAAAACGGCTGCACACAATAATCTTTGCTGCTAGGAGGACGATCTGACACCCACACTGCTTGAATAATTCATGCTCTTGATTCCATCTGAGCGTGGTTCCTCAACCCAGGTGTAGTCCCAGTCATGTGTGGACGTCACACATTTGACAACAACACCACCACCCCTGTACCAGGGCTGCATCATTTTCTTTCTGTTTTACTGTCATTACTGTCACGCCCAGTATCATGTCACACACATTATGGAGATTCAATTTTCCCTCCGCAGATCTTTATCATCAAAAAGCCACATCAGGTGGAAGAATAATAGCTGCGACTCTCATCCAGATCCCTGGAGAGCACTTTGTGGGATTTAAATTCAAATGAAGCACAGGGAGACATTGTCAAGACAATGTTGTGCCAAAACAAGCTGTTCTGTCACATCTTATCTGGACCTCTCACACACTCACTTTCACACGTCACTGAAGATCTGCGTCGCGGTCTGACGGAGCAGAGCTAACAAGCGCCGCCGTGCACGTCTGTCCCGTCTGAGCGCTGCGGCGGGACGTCGGCACACAGGAGTTCACACAGCTTCTGCCTGTTACCTGTTCTTGGCATAAACAGGCCAGTAGAAGAAAAAGTTGCTTGCAATGTTGAAGACTTATGTCTAAATTTTGATCAAGTTTATCCAGTTTCACAGAGATGCTTGGAGTTCCTGAGGTTATGCAATCTCTGCAGCGGAAGTCTTGTCATTTTACACCACTTTTTGGATCAAAACAAAAATCTCTTTAATTCACATGCATCTACATGTGTGCAACACACACATGCACACACAAGCACATACACTACAGCAGATTAATGATATTCTTAGAATTAAGTATTCAGAATTTTAAGTACACTGCACTAATGAAAATTGTGACATTAGTAGATTCCCAGAATAGTCTCACAAAAGCCTTAATACACAGCCTAATCCCCTAAAGACTGCCCATCGTGTCATCAAATATTCTGCAGCCTGTAAGACACTGGGTTCTGTAGGAAAACATTCACTTAAAAAAACAAAACAAAACTACTAAAAACAAACAAAAATTCATTTGAAATTGTAAATATTTTTTTTAATTCTGCAGCATGGGTTTTTTTGTATTGCATTTGTGTGTGTGTGTGTGTGTGTGTGTGTGCGTGTGTTTGATCCAACCACATTGGCGGTCAGGCACACGTCAGAAGCCAAAAAAAAAAAAAAAAACAAAGATGTCAGATGAAGCTGCAGAAGGAAATGAAATATCACACAAAACACCGTTAGCTGTTAAAAGGAGAAGTGGGTTAAAGGCAGACACTCCATGCTTGCAATCTGTCTTTCTACCACTAGACGCTGCTAAATCTCACACACAGAACCGTTAACGTTTGCGCATCAGGAAAAGACATGGCATATTTAAAATAAACAAGTCTTTACTCTTCTGTCAAAGTGCAAAGATTTGAGTGTAGTCCTGTCAGAAGTTGTGACATTTAAAGATGCTTTATAACAGGAAGATATTTGCAAATCGGTTCTTGGATTCTGCAGCCTGTGGCCCCTGAAGTCCTCCCACACAAGAATTGTGTAGAAAAAGGATGTGGAAGTAGCTCCAAGATATATTAACTATTGCAGTGCCGGTTGTCATTATAGTCAGTTTTTTCATGCTACAAGCCTTTTTTTTTTCCTATAAAAGCGATGAACTCAGCAGAAAAGGGCTCGGGCGCTTTTCATGTGAAAATGAATGTTTTTTGATATAAAAATCTATTTGAGCAATTCCATTAAATTCTGGCTTGGGAATTTAAAAACTGCCTGTTTTTTGGCGCTGGAGGGAACGCCATCCTCCTAAACAAAGGCTGGTGTGAGGGAAGACTGCTGTGCATGCGAGCGTCTGTAAGCATCAACAGCCTGACGAGGGAAATGAGAGAGTCAGGTGCCGAAGCTTTACATCAGAGACAGGAAATTAACAATTACACGCCGGCAGACGTGTGGAAGGTGTCTCAATATCTGCAAGCTCTGATTAAGACAGGAGATGATCTGGAGTCAGAGATCGAAATTGCCTTTTTTACAGCAGCACTGGAAGCAAACTGGAATACTGCTGAAGTGGACTCCAGCTGTGTTCCACTTTCTGTGTCCTTCAATTTGCTTCAGAAGTCGTTTTTTCATACCTTGTGGCCTTAACGCATCCAGCCTGATTTATCGTGTAAAACCCCCGGTCTTTCCTAGTTTAAGACTGACATTTTACCCAGAAAAGCACCCACAGTTTGTAGAAACAAATGGATGAGAGCGAGCACCGACGGCCAAGTTGTTCTTCGAAATTGGGTGTAGTCGGGCGTACTGTTGGCACACTGCTGTCAATTGCGTAATTGCCGGATAAAAAGCTGGCCTGAAGTCAGCGGCGCAGTGTTCCGCTGTTATTTTAAGAACACATCATAAAGACCAGCATGGTGGGGAGTGCCACAGACCACAGTCCTGATCATTTTCATCATTAAAAACATTTGTTTTAAATGGCAAATGTTCCTCACTGCCAGATTCTTCAGCTGAAGCTGAATTAAAGCTGATCCAAGCATGGACCCTTGAAGACACTGAAAGGAATGAACTGTCTCATGTCGTGATGAGCTCTGACTACCTCCAGATCACTTTCTGGGAATAACATCCTTCTGCCTTTTTCCCCAAATCAGAGGAGAGAAACCCTTCAGCTCTTTACTGGCAAACAGGCAGAAACACTAAAAGGATTCCTTTGATGGAGCTGGCAGTTTGGGGGTTCGGAGTGTGGATTATTTATAATCTGTATGAGACAAATCACCTGATCTTTGATGAATTACTCCAAGTTCTATCTGCACACATCTGCTTTCAGATTTGATCGATTCAGAGCACTTTTTAAAAGCAGAAGGTTGAGCAACTAAGTGCTTCACTACTTTTGTCTAGCTACATCTTCACCAACGTGATGTTCTTGTGCAAGGCCGCAAGCGGGTTCTTTTCACCGTTGCAGTACAAAAGAACAATAACCAGTCACGAGTTGCTGCTACTGCTGGGATGACTGGTTATTTTACCCAGAATCCACTGATGTGGCTTCTGAAGATGGCAAACACACAATGAGTTGGTTGCGTGACATTTATCAAGCAGGTAATAAGTAAAAGCGTGCACGTGCACAGCTCAGGACCTCCAAAGTTAATGGCTAAGTGCATCGATCTGCACTTCTGTTCCCCAGATCGCAGCAGAAGATGTTTCTCCTCTCATCCATAAAGGCTTCCCCAGGCCTAAAAAATGTGAGGAGTCACACACACACACACACACACACACACACACACACACACACACACACACACACACAGGCAGGGGATGTGTGTTTGCACTGCTGCAGCTCTCAGATAGATAGATAGATAGATAGATAGATAGATAGATAGATAGATAGATAGATAGATAGATAGATAGATAGATAGATAGATAGATAGATAGATAGATAGCCTTGTAAATTTGTACACAAAAGAAAGAATAAACATTTGCTGGCACACCAACACATCCACCTGGTTTTTTAGTTCTGTGGCTGAGGAAAGCGCATGTTTTTTTTTGTTTGTTTTTTTTATGGTGGGATCTGCCAAGAACATTTTGAAAAGGCAAAACAAATATGGCAGTGTTGTCCATCACGAAAAAAGAACCGGATCCATCCTTGGAATGACAAAAACTGGCTCGGACAGCAACGAGTACAAACTGAGCCTTTCCTGGCTCTAATCTGAGGTCAGAAATGAGCTCTGCACAAAAACTATTTATACTTGCACTGAAATGGCAAAGAGACAGGAGCGGCTGGATATCAGACTGGGACTGGAGGAAAGGACTGTGGGGAAAAACGTGTTTAATAAGACATGAATATCAGGTTTGAACGGAGAGCACGGGAGGTGGGGAACGGAGGGGTGCACTAATGTGAGTGAGCTTTGATTTTTTGTTTTTTTTTTCATGCCTAAAACTGGCCAAACATCGTGGAAAGCACTGAGGTCGTGTGTTTTACTGAACAGAACAAACGGAGAGGGTTGGTAGAGGGTACGGCAGGACTTCACCTGGCGGGCTGCTGCGATGAGGCCTTCAGAGGAGCATGTCTGCGTTACAGACAGTGTTTCATGGAGCTAGCAGCGGCTCAGATGGTTATACTGGGAATTGGACTGTTGCGGATTGAGCCCGGACCTCATCAAACAATCGCCTCCGGTGTGGAGTCTGACTCCCAGGGTGAGTCCTATTTTTCCCGGAGTCACTGCCCTGCAAATGCAACGTCTCAGTCACCATCTATATAATAAAAACACACAAATGAAGCAGAGATGAGGGGAGGGTGGGGCCCTACCGTTCAAAAAAATCTATAAGGAAAGAAAGCTCTGCAGACTGGCAGCTGAGATGAGGTCCAGCACTGTCTGCTTAGCATTATTCATTCTGGCTGCATCATTATTCTGTGGAGGCTATCACACACACACACACACACACGCGCAGCTGCATTACAAAAACTATGATTACTGTAATGAATATTCAAAGGCTTAATATGTATGCACAGCACACTATACGTCCAACAACACCACACACTTTACTGACAGAATGGTGCTCACTGACAGCCTGGAAGTGGGTCAAGTAAAGGATTGCAGCCCTGCTATCTGCTTACTTAAATACTTTGTAAATGTGTGAAATTATGCATGTGAATCATGCAGTTCTTGGTGTGATGTGTATTAGTGCCTCTCCTCTTAGAGCCCTGTGCATGGATCACTAGGTTTCCACACTTACAACAGATCGATGGAGGCCAGTTTTGGATGGGTTGACTAGTGACACAGGGATGTCAGCGAGGGAAGGGATGATCCTGGAGGGCTGCGTTTATTCCGAGCCACACCGACGCTCTGCTGAGATCAAACCCAGGTGTAACCTGGACCATCGGCTGCGTTTAGAGCGCCCTGCTGGTTCGGGTCCCTCGCTCCTGGGAGTCCCCGGCGTGACTCACTGGCCCACGAGGAGATTCCCTTTGTAGCTGCGCTTCAGCTCATGATCTGTCCGAACACGGAGCTCTGACTTCAAAAGTGACAGCACGTCCAACCCAACACTGGACCAGATGAATTTAACCAAACTGACTTATATAAATAAGGTTAACGGTATCAGACAGCAGCACCCAGGCGGTCAGTTTGTCTTCTGCTGTAAATTACTTCCTTCCTCACTGTCCTGAGGCAGCTGTCGGTGACAGTTACAGGATTGTACTGCTGATGCTAATTTTAACATTTATTGCTAATACAAGTAGCCCTGCATCTAGACCATCTCATTTCTGATCTACCTGCTGAACTCAAACTCACATTTGGATCAGCTGGGTAGTTTTTGTAGTGGGGCTGAACTCAATCTATCAGAAGCAAAACGTCTTCATCTTCAAAATCCAATTTCATTCCGTGCTCTCTTCATAAATCAATCACCATCGTGTGTTAAATTCAATCCAAAAGTCAGAGTGATTCGCGCCTTGAGCCACAGCTTACCTTCTCCGGCTCCTCCACACGTGGGGGACAAAGGGAACCCCGACGCCTGTGTTTGTTTCAGGGCTGTGGGGAGACACACGGAGCGACTCTCTCCACATAAAAATGGATTTTTATTCCGTATCCGTGAATAATTCGCCACCCTCTGCCGGGATATTTACTCCACAGCAGCCCGGGGCAGAGCAGTAATCCTCTGATCTTTGGTCCACTTTTTTTTTTTTTTCTGTCCCCGACATTAAAGAACGTGCTTGACACCAAACTGGTTTCCCGTTTCCTGCAGTTTTCTTGCCGCTTCAGTTCCACGGAGAGACGCGGTGGTGGTGTTCGCTTCCGCCGATGAAACGCTCGAGAAACTCGGTGTTTCCCTCCGACCATCCTTCAATCCTGCCCCCCGTCCCCCGTCCCCCATCCCTCCCCTTCCTCCCTCCCTGCAAAAGAGGCGAGTGGACCAATTGAGATGCAGAGCCGATGAGAGACCCTCAGTCTGTGGGACCACAGGAGACTAGTCTGAACAAAATAAAAAACAATATGATTTAGATAAAATAAATGTAGACAAATCACGTCATATCTGCACATGAATTGCAGAATAGCATTGTTGGATTACTTATATATAATAAGATAGTAAAATGCTATTAAAAGGTCAGGAAATTCTATAAAAGGCTATTAAAAAAAGGTAGATTAATATAGTCATGGCTAATCTGCGTGTGTAGTAATACTATATATTTTAATGTATTTATTTAGAGTGAGCACTAAAATTTTTCTGGGCATGGTTGTACAGAAAGTAACACAAGCATAAAAGTGTCTGCTGCTGCAGCTGCTAACCTGTTTGACTGTTTCCTGTTTTATTTTGAAGTTTATCACTGATGTGTCACCCTTCACTTTACACATCTGGTCTTTGTTTATTTCCTCCCGCTTTGATTGATTTGCCCAACCCTGGTTAAGTTAATATTTCTTCTCTGTTCATATGAAGAGAAACTTTGATATATTTGGTAAACTACTAAGCTGCTTTTGGTCCGATCTAAATACATTAATCATTTGTAATTAAATACGCCCCCCCCCCCAAGATGATAAGTTGTCCCAGGAGAGTCATTAACGCTGGTGAGAAGGAACTGATGAACGATCTTTGCATCATAAACGAGTGTTTATGAGCTCCTGGGAAATATAAATATACCTCCAACATGGCTGAAGCAGAAAACTAAAAAAATTGAAAAATGACTTCCATAATTTCTGCAGCAGTATGACATTTTCTGCACACGGGTGTAAATTATTGTGAGACAATTCTCTCTCTTCCTGTTGTGTAAAAATAGACATCTTATTTTCCCAGTGACATCACATCAGTGAATTCCCACAATTATTTTTTTTTTAAGATTTACAGCCTCAGTGAGTAATTTGTCTGAATGTGCTGCTTTCCTCAACCAGAGGGAGAATAATTGAGAAAAACAGGAAATATTGCTCCCCTGTGAGTTCATATCTTCTGATTTAGGTATTCTTCTGAGCCTGATGTAGTAAATATGGCTGCATTTATCCTCCAGTGTGTGTGTTTGTGTCTGTGCATGTGTGTCACTGTGTCAGGGGGTCATGTCATGATTACTCTGCCTCTGCTGTCTGCAGCATGTTCCTCATCATTAGGCCGCTGAGAAAATCCTGTTCCTCACTGATTTCTGAAAGATGAAACTAGAGTGATATAAATATATATTCTGCCATTAGTCTCACATAATTGACTTGAGCTCATTTATTTACTGTTGGAGCTGACCTACATTAAAAACCACAGTGTGGAGGATTTTATTTAAATTTATTTTTGACTGTGTAATAAATTATCTGCTTACTGTCACAGTGAATGACATCAAAAGCTGTCACAAACATCTTTTTTTCCCAGCTTTTTAACACAGTTAAAATGTGTAGCATTACAGCTAGTTTTACTAGTTTTCCTTTTGACTTTAGAGCGGCTGTTTTTGGAATATATTTAAAGAGGTGCTTTGTATGGCATTGCTTTTCCCTCCTCAAAGAGAAAACTGCTGTTTTACTCGGGTTTCTTCTAAATCCTCTTTCTCTTTGTCACACAAAGCATGTCTAATCTCGCGGTGCAAGCGCCGTCCTGCTACTGAAATGAGGAGTCAAGCGGTGAAAAGGCAGCAGCATGCAGAATAAAAATGGTTTCGCTCTCGTTCGTGGAACCAAGTCAATCACCTTCAATCTTAGTATGTCAGGATGCAGGAGGAGGCCTTTTGAACTTTAGAATATGGATATATCCTGTATTTCCTTTATTGTTGTTGTTGTTTGATTGGATAGTTATGCTCTGTGTGAGATTTTGGTATGTGTTTGTGTGTGTCTGTGTGTCTCCTGATGATGGACAGGTGACCTGTCTCGACCATATTCCAGCTTAATTAATACATTAATTGTCCAAAGCAGCGAGTTGGTTCTTCCTGATATCTGAGTAGGAGTTTGGTTCCAGCCTGTGTGTGTGTGTGTGTGTGTGTGTGTGTGTGTGTGTGTGTGTGTGTATGTCATCTCTCTCCCTTATTTCCTGGATCCATGAGAAAGCTTTTTTTTTTAAACCAAATTACCAACAAATTGATAGTAAGAGACGGAACAACTTATTGCGAGACAGAAACGCACTGAAGAGAGAGGCTGCATTTGTTAAGGGCCAATAAACCAGAGGCGCCTCGCTCTCTGGTGTGAGAGGAAATTGCAATCTCTCCTCTATTCTTTCTATTCTGAGCCTGTGGGCACTCTAACAGGGAGCGCACGTGTTTCCACACACAGCAGAGCACACAATGCTGCTTCCCTCCACTTCCCGCTGGCTCAGATAAGCCGCAAAAGTCAGCTTCTGGAGAGTGTGTGTGTGTGTGTGTGTGTGTGTGTGTATATATTCACACACACTGCATGAACACCATTCTGAATATCTTCATGGGATGACCAGACCCAGATAAACATTTATCTGCCAGGATGTAAACATCACTTCTGTCACTGCAGATGAAGTGATGTATGTTTTAAATCTATTTATATTCAGAACTGAGCTGCAGTTTGCAGCCACAGCAGCAACAAAAGGATTAGCATGAAGTGAAAGGGGAAGGAACCTTGACTCATCTCTGCATGCAGTGAAATCCCTCTGCCTCCTAGATTGCCTCTGTCGACTGGCTCCATGGTGAAGACCTTCCTGTGCTGACATGTTTTTGTACCTCACCAACATAACGTGCTAAGCTGCTTTTAATTCTTGACTCCCTCAGACTGATCTTGTTTTTCTGACATAATTCATCCATTCACAGATGAGAGTCGAGCATCCACGCAGAGAAGCAGACGCAAGTCAGCGGCCGGCGTTTGTTCCCTCTGCGATGGGGTGCCTTTCTAGCATCTAATTAAACAGCCGTTGTTTGCTGAGTTCCACTTGAACTGTTTCACAAATCCCAGGATGTCATGATACGTGACGTTAGTGTGCAAGGTCATGCTTCAACGATGGGTTTGCACACAGTGTGGACGGTTGTCTGTGTGTGTGTGTGTGTGTGTGTGTGAGTGAGCGAATGTGTACGCGTGTGTTCGGGTTTTTTTTTTCCAAGGGGATTTGCTACTTAAGTGAGAGAATCTTGATTTGGAAGCGTGACCATCTGGTGGTTTTAGAGGGATGCTTATGGACAAGTGCACATCAGCCGTCATGCACACACATTTATCCTCGTACTTCTATCTTTGTGGGGACAGTCACAGACTTAAGACATTACCCAGCTTTTACTTTAACTCTAGCCATCCCAACTAACCCCCTAGCCCTGACCCTAGCCCTGACCCTAACCCTAACCCTGACCTAAACCAAATTCTAACCTCAACGTTAAAACCAAGACTTAACCATCAAACAGGCCTTTGAAGTTGTGGGTCAAACATCCCCACTTCACAATCGTGGCCCCACAAAACACATCACATTTGTGCATCAGAGCTCAGTTCTGAGCAGCTGTTACAGGTGAAGATTTGATTATGGCCCCAGATTCCTGTGAGCACCGTGTGCAGTGTCAGAATGGATCACATTTCTGCAGAGATAAAGGTCAAAAGGAGGGAAAAAAACCTTGTGATGGTGGGTGGCTGAGCTTTATCTTGTTTGTGTGGGAACAGACGACCGCACACACACTCCAGTTCTGGTGTATCCAGTTGGATACACCAGAACTGGAGTTTATTTCACAAGTAGTGAAGTTAATTATGCATCATTTCAAAGAAATAGGTTGCACAGGATTTATGAACCACAATATTGAACAGAGGGAACGTCCCTAACGCCCAAGGCCAAAATTAGATATGGCGCGCTGTGCAACAATTATAACAAATCAGTGATTTGCTTATTTAACTTTGCTTTTAAACTTTCTCTCTCTCTCTCTCTTCTCTGCTGCTCTGTTTGCTCTCCCTGGAGGGAGTGAGACATGCTAGGTGTTTTTTGCCTACACGCTGCAGCATCTCACTTTTCTTCTGTAAGTTTTTAGCCGCTTGGTCCTCCAAACATGATACATGATCTCCAGGCGTGACTCACCGACCAACACAATTCTACCTTTGCAGAGGCACACAAGCACACGCATGCACGGCGTGCGCACGCATGGTGTGTGTGCGATTACGCAACATGTGGAGGCAATTTCTCACAGCTGATTCATTTTCATTTGAGATTGAAACTCCACTCTGGATCCGATGACTCCTCATCACATCCTCCCACATTGTTGCAGAACAGATTCCTCCATCAGATACTCGCTTGAATTCAGGCATAATGTTGCCACCTGCTTCATTTTTGCTCCTCTATACAGCTGGGAACTATCATATCTTTGATCACATCCTAGTTTTATCTTTCCCACTAAAATAAAAGACATTTAACACTTTGCAGACTGTAATTTCCAGAAATGCATGTGTCTATATGGCCTTATACGTATAAACCGAGTGTTCTGCTTTCAGGTGGCAGCAGAGGTGCTCGGGTGAGCAGGGTGGGGGAGATGATTCTTTCAGGTCTCCATCTGTGCGGTTAAACAGTATGTTAGAAGCCTCAATACGAGATGGGTTAACGGCTCTGCAGACACGTCTCAACAGGGCGGTCCAGGTGAGCTCTCCCTGCAGATGCATTCATTCATGTAAATAACGAGGAAATTCAATTTGTCGCTGCAACAGGTCAAAATTCAAAATTCTGGCGCAACATCATATTTTCACACCCCATCAAATGACTTTGTGAACGTAACAAAAAATGATGAGTTTTGTGGGTGCAATTCTGTTTCCCAGACCGGCAATCAGGCGGTAAATAAGTGAGAGCATCCTGGACCCCGACTGGGTCATTATTTCAATCAGTCAACAAGTGATTGCGCCAATTCTGGAAGAATACAATAAGACACAAATAATATGAGCCCGAGGAAAAAGGGTAGGACCCAATTTTTTCTGAGATTGTCCTGGTTTTTAAAAAAGCATACACAAAGCACACACACACACACACACACACACACACACTTTATTCTTGCAGTAGTTTTTTGCATCATCCAGTGTGCTTTTAATGGCACGATGCACACACTGTACCACACAAAGTCCATGTTTTAAAGCATCTATCTCCATTATACAACTAACCCAGAAGGAAAACCACTGAAATAGTCTTTGGATATAAAATAGGAGGAAAGAAGTGAGAGCACAGATTTGCAGTTATACTAACAATGTAAGTTTAATGTATATAAACCTTAGACAGGAAGATTTCCATTACTCTGAGACAACGGGAGAGAACAGAGAGAGACTTTAGCTTTTCACCCATTTCCTGTGTAGGTGCACACCAGAATCTTCAACTCCCCTTCTAACCAGCTGTGACAGCAGTCCTGTTTTGTGTCCACCATAAAACCTTTTTTTAAGGAAAGGTTAGAGGAAGCCATTCTGTCACTGAGGGTCACCACAAACTCATTCTCTTACACAGTGTATTTGTGTAAACTCACACAGACGGAAGAAGGTGAATCCGTTCATTTCAGAAACAGTGCGATAATAACAGAAAACAACTTTAAAACCTGATCATGATCTGATTCCTGGAGTTCAGATTATTCAAGTGATCATGCAAAAATCATAATGGGATATGATTTTTCAGATAACAGCGGTTTCTCTTCAATACTCTGATGTCTTTGTGCATGTGTACCCATCGTTCCCATGTATGTGCAGCAGTACCTGACGACTCCCAGTCCCCATGGACATGTGAACAGGCCCAGTGATGCTTTTTACTCCACCTGTGGAGTAAACCTGAGAATGATGAGATGACAAGATACCAGTGTTTGTTTTGATCCAGCTAAAGGGCATCAGGATGATGAGGAAGGAGGTTATATAATGTGTGTGTGTGTGTGTGTGTGTGTTGTATTAAACAGCTGATGCAGCATCACACTATGAGAGAAATGTTGGAGGGAACGAAGAGGGAGATTAGGAAAACACAGAGCATTCAGATGGATCTGGTGGGGGTTGGGGGTGTGTGACTGTGGGTTGTTATTATTCTAAAACACAGTAAATGTCACTCACTGGGATGAAAAACCAGTTCTGATGCGAACCAGCAGCAAAAGCACACACGTTAGCGATGGCCGCTGTCACCGGCACACATAGTCTTTGTTATTACACCTCATTATGTTCACCTGTCAAAGGCCAACATGCATGTAATACAGCTGAAAACAGAGAAAAAGAATCGGGGCTGCCTGCATCAGCATCTCCCTGAACCTGACTGGCTTAATGAGAATAACGGAATCAGCTGCATCATTACTGAGTATGAAGCAGCGTGAGGTGTTTCACACTGTGAGAAAAAGCTCTTTTGTTCTTCTATGAGCTTTGTTCTCTGTGTCTCTTGAAAAAAAAAAGATTTCAGTTTAAAAAAATCTGAGAATAAACATAAGAGTGCCTCTTATAGGTGCAGTACCTGAAATTGCTCCTCTGGACGCTGGTTAGAATTTGAAATGAGGATAAAGAGGTGGGGAAGGAAATGGCTGTTTGTGGGGGGAAACAGTACATATTTCCTGCATCTTTGAAGGCTCATTTAAAGAGCTGAAGTGAGATTTAAATAGATTAAAAAATAAATCTAAATCTAAATAAATAGATTTAGATTTATTGTGAGATTTATAGACATCACTGTCTATGTGACATCCACTGTGCATTTGCTCTGTGGTTTTCCATTAAAAAATAACATTTCAAGGCAGGGAACAAAACTGCCGGCACATAAACCAGTGGAGACGGTGTGAGAAAAGCTATTACAGGAATGAGATTCAGTCTAAATTCTGCAGTAATAAACTCAAATGGGATTAAATACATAAAGGAACCCATTAGGGGTAATAATAATCTTACTCAGAGGTTTTCCTTTAAAACAGCTGCTATGACCTGAGTAGATATACTACTATTATACAGTCAGTATATTTTCCATCAGATTGAAAATACCATAAAAACAAAGTTGTACAGTTCTGTCCAGGCTGTTTACTAAGTTGTAGCTTATGATAATGTCTTCACTGGGTTTCCTGCTGTGTTATGAAAAGTTTGTTTCTGATTCCCACAGACCTTTCATACCTGGATATTCTTAAACAAAAAAAGACAGACTGCACAGCATCTGTGCAGAGATGAATCACATTTGGTAGAAGATGATGCACCATTACTGCACAGAGCCCAGGCTTAATGCCATCATGTTGGTTAAAATTAAATCAGCTACGTTTAACCAGTGAGATAGCCATTATCGCTGCTCCAGCTGGTGAGAAACACACAAGGCAGCACTGATGCAACCTCTCTTTGCCATGACTACTAAAGATTAGATAAATCACTTTGATACAGTGCTGCTGCTGGAGCTTTACTTCCACTGTGTGAATCTGGTTTTTGTGTTAAAATCTAGTCCGGTGTTAACTAAAAAGTAATCAGGAAATTAAATCTCTCCTTATTTTTCTACATTTCCTTGAACAGTGACTCTCTGAGTGCTGAGGCCAAAGAATTAAGTGCAGGAGGAGCAACTTGTACAAACTGAATAAATGCTACCATGGGGGCTCCCCCTAGTGGCCACACATATTCATGCAACTGCTTCAGGCCAATACGTTCTTGTGTTTTTTTTAAATGCTTTTTTTAAACTAGGACACAAAGTATTTTACTGTATATTCTGTTGGATTTTATTTTACTAGGAATGGTTAAATGTAACTTTCTATGAAGATTGCCAAAATCCTTTGCAACTGCCAATGTGTTGCTCCCATAAATACTCACGCTGAAAGCCAACAGATTAGCCTTTTAATAATAACAATAATAATAAAAACAGAACGGGAACAATTGTGGGTTTTAGCCAAGGCCAGCACGTACAGTAATAGGCCCGCAAAAGTACAATACAATCTTTAAATATACTTATGCATGTGAGTATAACAACCAAAAAGAGGATGGAGAGAAGATTAAAAATCAAAACTGAGGTGACTCCATGACTTTCAGCACCCCTGCTACCATGTTCTTCACTGTGTTCATTGTGGTGAAGGAAACGACAACCTCTACAGCTGAATATGAATTTTGCTGTCCAACATTAACAACTGTTAACTGCAGTTTAAATGAATTGCCTGTGCAGAAAAAAAAGTGATCACAGCAAAACAAAAAATGAATTTAGCAAGACATGTTGGGAAGAAATGTGTCATGTGTCTGACATTTTAGGCAAAACACCGAAAAATGACGTCCCTGACTTGAACTGTGAAATGTGCCATTAGCCTGTTTGGTGAGTTTTCCAGCTGGTCCACTGAAACTTACCATCCCCGATATGTACGATGCATATGACTGTGAGAATGAGACTGCTGCAGATTCCACTATAAAGGCAGCAGTTAAAAACACGTCAGTTTAAAATGGCCATACCGGAGTTAAGGCCACTCAAACTGGGAATCAAAGGGCTGTCCCATCGGTCCAGGTGGAACGACGCCTGCGTGCAAGAGTAAAAACCAACACTGCTCTGTCCTTTGGTCATCTGGATGTAATCTGGAACACTGAAGTCAGTCTGTGGGTCCAGCTGTTGTGGGTCAGTAGAGGGCCACATCAGTAGTTCTTTGCAAAACTGCAAATGGAAATCCGCTTTGCAACAGCTCCATACTGAGCTTGTTGGTGGGGCAGCTGAAGAGTCACTACTCTGCCTGCCAGAAAGAAGACAGGCCTTCTGCACTTCCTGGAATACCAAAAATGTAACCGTCCCTCAGGCAAACAGGCCATCTGACGGGAGTCAATCAATCGCTGAGGCAATAGTCACACAGCTCCTTATAGATTCTCTTGCGAATGCCCGGCATGTCCTCCTGACTGAAGTGCAGGGGCTGCTTCATGGAGAGACGGCGGCAGTACTGTGAGCACGAGACAGACAGATAAAACAGTAAGTAAGCCACATCCACAGAGGCCGCCAGGCTGAAAGTAGCAGACGCTCTCTGGCGTCTTTACGGAGGATTGAGAGGAGGAGGAATCAATGATGAGAGAGAAAGATGAAAAGACCTGAAGGAAAAGGGAGAGAGAAGAAGAATCTGTTACCTCGAGAACAAAAACCCCGCAGTCGCTGTCGTTCTTCTGATGAGGAATGCCCTGTGGGGACAAAATGTCACAATTATGTGGAGCAAAGCGAACAAAATCAACATTTACACGCAGGGCAGGGAGGAGAATCGAACTGTTCTGACCCAAAACATGTAACAAGTGATGAGACACAGACCAGAAAGGTCAACGTCATCTGGTCAGAGAGCAACAAATACAGCTGTTGGATCTGCAGTTCCAGCACTGCTGTCCAGACCATACTGGTTTGGATGGCCAAACCAGTATAACAGCACAGACGTCAGTGCATGGTCACAGGACTAGTTTGTGAGAAGGCTGGACACTGATGAGTTCAAATAAATCATGGTTAGAGTTGTTATGCTGACCCTGCAGCAGGGATGAGGGGAAAAAGGATACTATTGAGCACTTTTGCTATAATGACTGAATACATTTGCTTGTTGTATGAAGGTCTACCTTAATTATGTTAATTTTCCATCCTTTCTGGAAAGATGCCTGTTCCTTCTCTTTTGCTTCAGACAGAAGGTACTTCATAATATTCTGAAGGTAAAGGACAGACGACATTAACGTGAATGTGAAAAACATTGTTCCGACGTCAAAAACAACCATCTCAGTGCCAAACATTACACTGTTAAAGCTGTAACTTCGACATCATCCAATTCCTGACAAACATTTTTTCTCCAATCTGACCTCAGTGACACTCACATCAGTAGTGTGTCTGAAGACAATGCCTTGACTGTCATAGTAGCTGATGGTTTTGGTTTCCATGGTGACCGTAATGAGAGACCAGTGGATTTCTAAGTGAATGGGAAATAGTAAGAGCGTCTTGGAGAACAAGTCCACCTGGAAAAAAAAAATCCCCAAAGTTTCCTCAGATACAAATTAGATTAAGGTGTTTGAAATGCTTTAAGAGTCTTTGCTCAGAGTAACTTTAATGTTCAGACATCTAGGACTTCCTGCAGCAGCTGCTGTTGCTCTCAAACCATGACCCATTCCTCCTTACTTTTTTCGTCCATCTCTTCACACCATCATAACCCTTAGCAACCAGCTGCTTGTGGAAAAAGCTGTTGAAAAAATGAACCTGAGAAGAATAAAAGAATCATTAATCACAAGGTCAATGCGTCAGTCTAAACTGCGATTAAAAGAAAAAAAAACACACCATCATTTACCTCGTGTTGTGTTTTCTCCATGATCAGCTCTCCGTACATGTTAATAATCTGACAGGCAAAGAGGAAAGTTCCAACATAAGAGTGCTGCATTTAGTTCCTTAATTGTGGAAATTAACATCCTTATCAGTAAAATAATCTTCCCTGTGGCTGCCCAACTTCTTCTAACCTCTGTACCTGATCATTTATCCAATTCTGTTCCTCCAGAGTGCCAAGGTCCTCCAGGCTCAGGCTGTGTTTGTTATACATCACCATGAACCCTGCGATAGGAGCAGAGGCCAGCCCTGCCCGGTATCGAGCAATCTCCCTTTTGAGATCCACACTTCTACAACAAAAACATGGAGAGGAGGCGTGCAGGCCCTTTACGGATATGACAGCAGAAAGTTTTAAATTTTACAAATGTATGTCCAGAACTTCCCAGAACAGACTGGGAGAAAGGTCTCAAAGAACTGAGTGGAGATTTTCGTATGATGGAATCGGGCACAGTTTGGTTTGCAGTGGAAATGCCATTGTGCTGATATCTGTGGTTGCTCTCTCAGCCCATGGCTGATGTCATACAACACAGATTTAAAGCACCAACTGTGTGTGTGTGTCTACAAACCTGTGGCTGAGGTCAGTGTTGCCATTCTTCTTCAGGTATTCCAGGACATCAGTATGACTGAGAGGAATGAAGCTTCCATACTTGACGTAGAAGCTTTCCAGAAACTCTGAGAGGATGTTAACACCAAAGAATGAATCCTCGGGAATTATTACACCATAAATTATAATAACATGAGCAATAATATGTTTTGTGATATTGATGAGAGAGGAAAAAACAAAGTTTTTAATGCTCTGACTGAATGGTTGCAGAAACATAACAATCCATCATTTTAGCACCAAATAAAGCAGAATACATTCATGTGAATAATAAACTATTCTCACCATGAATCAGATCAGTAAGCTGCTCCCTGCTTTCCTCTTCAAGTGCTGTCCGTGTGCCATCTTGTCCTGAAACGTGCTCCAGGTCTTTCTCCCAGGTTCCAGGCAGACAGTAGAGTCTGTGGTCTCTTAATGCCCAGAGGCATTCTATGATGGATATTGTTAGAGGAGCAACTGCATCTGGCTGAGAGCTTTGAACCTCCATGTGTGTTTCAGGGTGCTCCGCGTTTGTCTGTGTTAGGCTGCTGCCGTTATACACACACACAGATGATGGAGAATTGATTTCATCAGCATGCAGGTCCACCTGCATCTCAGAGTCCATGTCCCGAGTGGAAACAGAAGGACCCAGGTAGAGGTGTAGTCCGTTTTCCATTCCACTCCCAATCATGGTCGCCCCCTTGGCGTCCTCTTCCGGTTCGGTGTCAGACAAATTTACAGTGTCTCCATTCTCAAGAGATTTATCTGAGCTCCATTCAGATGCTACATGGTCCATGTCGGCATCTCTGTTTATTCCATGAGTCTGCACAAAGGCTGCTTGAGGTAGGACATTTGTCTTACAGTTCTTCATATCACCTCCCAAACCCCCCCTTCTTCCACCTTTGACTTCCATTTCGGATACAGGTGGAACTCCAACTTTTCTATTGGCCCAGTCTTCAGGTGATGTGGCTCCCCAGTTTGCCACCCCTGATGATATCACATCTTCCCCACCCTTTTGCCCTCCAATACCGACAACCAATGGACCCCCCACTAGCATATAATCTGTGATCTCTTCTTTCCTTTCTGTTCCATCACCCACTAAAATTGTCATTTTGGTTGTTTGCACCTTTTCATTTGCGTATCCTTCACACTCGGTTTCCTTTACTGTCTCCGTGGGCAAATCCAAACATCTGATATGATTCGGTTGGCCGTGTACGTGCCTCCTTGGAGTGTTGAAGATTTCCCTTTGACCTGCCTTTCCTCTTCCTCTTCCTCTCCCCCTTCCCCTCCCTCTGCCTGTAGTTCTGAAATGATGTGCTTTACTGTTGGGGCCACAACAATCACAGGCCTTTGGAGTCCTCTTTCTGCTCGATGTACGTCCATTCAGGGGACCTTGGCCTGGAGTTGATGTTACTGCAGGTGATGCTGGAGTCTGGTTAGTATCAAGAGGCTTAGCAACAGCTACAAAAGGTGGCTCAGCATTGACAGTAGTAGACACTTTGGCTAAGGTCACAACAGTTGGTTCAACATTAGTAGGACTGAGAGGACAGGCTAGGGTCAACTCTGAGTTGGAGGGAACGCCTTGAGAATGAAATGTGTCAGATATCGGGGTTTGGTCCTTTTCTCTAATATCTCCAGGTGGAGATTCTGAAGAAGCTGCTTGCAGAGGTAGCGTGGTTGCCGGAACTGTCAGATGAGGTGAAGCTAATGGTGTCGTTTTCATTGGGGAAGCAGAGCTGCTGTGAACCATGACGCCCTTCTTTGGTTCATAACCCCCATCCCTAATACCCCACTTTTACAGTTCAGTTATCTTCTTTCCTCAAAATCTTGTGTCTAATTATGTTGTTTCTTTGGCTGACATTCCATCTTCGAGCTTGTTTCTGGGGAATTTAAGGAATTGTTCTAAAAACTCAACTCCACCAGAACGGTAACAAAAGGTATTATATGTTCCTCAGTGATGGAAAGACTTGGCATAGAACATCATCATCTCCTAAACAGAGAAAGTGGAAACCAGATATGGATGAGGAGAACGCCCGTGTTCTGCCATAATGCACCCCCTGTCGTAAAATGCGCCCCCTTTCTTTTACTAGGAAAGTATGACGTGTTTGATGTTTTTGTTTGACAGTAAGAGTTAAGTAGAAGTTAGCCATAGTAGAGCAAGTAGAACATCTGCCCTGCCATGAAATTATGAAATGCAAACCCACTCCTCCTGTATTTTATTTAGTTTCATTTAGTTTCATGCACATAACGGCTGAGGGGGGCGGGATGCATTTCACGGCAGGAGTGCATAATAAGGCACATTCAGACAACACAAACACCAACGAGTCAATTATGCGAAAATTATAGTTGTATCTTGTATATAATTATCTCAATTTAGCCTGCGAAAATGTTTAATGTGGTGCAAAATAATATGACTGCACAAAAAATATAGGTTAGGCGAGTTTAGACTTCCAAAAAGGCTTTTCCTGAAATATATATAAAACCATTATAACGGCCGTTAGGAACAAAGAAGACACACAGATGCAAATATGCATGTAAAACAGTTTTTGGAAATCTTGCTGGATATTAATATTTTAATATCTAAGTATCTGTTTAATATTTTAAGTATCTGTAATATTTCCCCTAATTCGTTGAAACCTTATTACTCGTATAATTACTTACGACAAATAATGTAGGAAGTGAACTAATAAATAAAGACCATCCAAAATTCAAATACTCTTATAACTAATAAAGCACAATATTTAAATACCATATTTCATAAAGTTTTGAAGAACTTAATTTCCCTAGAGCTAGCAAAGCTAGCTAGTTGCAGACAAAACACATACCAAAGAAACAAAGCAGCGACCTCATTCGCTTCTTCCATTTTCAATCGAAATGTTTGGCTTGGTTAACGCGCAGTAAAAAATAATTTAAAATAACATCAAAAAGAAACTGTTGATGGTAAGCGAATTAAAAGCAAACAGACACAAACACTACCTTGTCAACGAAATAGCGGCTAACAACGATTTTAACACACATTCTTAGCTGCCGTCGCTTGCTAATGACGTCACACGATTGGGTCCAATGCTGGTTGCCTCAGGATATTTACATTCAATCTGGCCAGATTGAGCGCTCAACAATGGCGTGAACACCCCCCACCCCACCACTTTTTTTAAAAAACAAAGTTTTCATTTAAAGAATAGAAATAAAAGCCAAGAAGATGGAATTACATTGATACATTTTGCAACTGTTTACATAGAACTGTTTACAAAGCCTGTCCGGCAGGTGGAAGTATAAGATTATGTCCGTGTATGCTGGACACTACGTTTTTTGTTTCAATGTGTATTTTCTACGCAAAATAACAAAATGTAACATATTACAGAATTAATGACTGACACAATAATTAGCGATAACAACTCACAGTGTATCTTGTTATCTTTAATTATATAAAATAAAAAGACAGGAAAAATAAATATAACAGAAATTAAAAAACACAAGATTATCAGTAAAATGTAATATGTATATATTACAGAAAAATACATGATTATTAGTTGCATGATATCCACCCATCTTTCGTATAGTAATGCAATGTATCTGAGATGTATAGTAGCTTTGCACAACTATTAAAATATATATTATTAATTAGTAAAAGTGTTGTTACATAATGGAAATTAAAGCTACATAGGACCCAAAATGTATTAAGGAAGACATATTTGGAGGAAGATTTTGTTTTTTGAAAACACATTAACACAAGATATAGTTCAGTTTCCTTCACGCTCAGACCGAAGTGAAATGCTAAAAACTGCGGGGCTTTTTTACGTTGTACCTACCTACACAGTGAAAAACGTGGTATGTATTACACAGTCTCTATACAAGTGTCACGGGGGTCCAGTGATGTCTGTTGATTAGACATAACTCCATTAACAAGAAAGCACTTGTTGCAACTCTGTGCCAACTCTCCGTTTTTAGTCCTTTACACAAATAATTACAAGCATTATTGTTTGAAAAACACTACCATTTACACCAAGATAGAAAATATGTTTCAAAGACTAAGACTACTTAGTGCTATTTTAACTGTTGGGACAAGTAAAGCTCTTACTGCACCCCCCAAAACACATATTTTTTTGTTTGTTGATAGTTTCACTTTTGAAAGGATAAGAACCATTTTATTTTATTTTCCAGTGTTTGAAGTGATTAGAACCAAATAGTATCAATACAGACAGAGTACAAAATATTAACCATATGTTACATATTGATCACTTTACAGCTTGGCTCATGTTTTCTGCATTCAAAATGAAGTTAAACTACTGTATGTTGCTTGTTGAAAGACAGTCAAGAAGTGGATAGTTAAAAAAACGTGGGGCATCACAGGTAACAGCAAACTTGTGTCTGGAAGAGAAGGATGTAGTCTTATAAGAGAGATTTATCATATTTAAAAACCAAGTCTGTTGGTTCTAGATAGTCTATGTTTACACATTAGAATTACCTCTCAAAGAGTGGCTTTGATCGCTGGGGTATGAATGGTCTTGGAGACTGCAGCGCCACTGCTGCCCCCTGCTGTTAGCACTTGGAGGTGCAGCTGGTAAACGCTGTCAGTCTGAAGGCCAAGAACTGACACTGACCTCTGAGACTGTGGAGTATGAAGAAGGGTTAGGAACACCGACATAAGCAGATTAGCCTACAAACTTGTCTGCTCAACATTTAAACTCAGTAGGTAAAATAGGAAAGAGGAATAAATGGAAATGTCTCTATGAAAACTGAAATGCTGGGTCAGAATTAGTGTCTAAGACCTGAATAATGGTTTTTCCCCACTATGTTTTGTGTACATTTTTAAATTTTGTTAATTAAATAAGAACATTACCGCTGCTACTGTCTGCGTCTGGGAGATGAGTGTGTCGTCCATCCCATCCTTTGTTGCTGTAACACCTGACAGCAATGTCCACGTGAACTGGAAACCCTCCACAGCTGAAGGTTCCAGCTGTTGCTGGGACATCCTCCATCTGACAGTCATGAGCAGGGTGCCGTTAAACTGTTCAAAATCTGTGGTCAACCGTTCGGGGCGCAGTAAACCCTTTCTGCTGGACAGGAGGCGCTCTGACACAAATGACGCATATGATTTTCGTTTAACATATGACTTTTGACACAAACAATAGAAGCAATTTTGGGAGTTAATTATTAATACTGATTAACACAATTAAAGTTAATATTGAAGTTAGCTTACATTACTCACATCTTCTCATCAGTGACCTTTGTTGTGTGATATTTTCCTTTTTTTTTTGGTTACTAGACAGTAAATAAGGTGAAACTACTGCTTTTCCTTTTAAAAGCTTTATCATTATGAATACATTCCAAATGCAAAACAACTATTAGAAACTACAGAGAGGTATTGTGTGTGTGTGTGTGTGTGTGTGTGTGTGTGTGTGTGTGTGTGTGTGTGTGTGTGCGTGGTGTTTGTACCCTCAGTGCTGCAGGGTAACCCTTTGCCTCCTCTGACCCTGACAGAGGAGCATGTCGGGGTTGTAACCCAGGCAACTGCTTCCGACCTCGGGTCAGCCCTTTTTGCCACGGAAACTCGGTACTTACAGGCAAACAACAGGCCTGTAATGGTGTGATGAGTCCCCTGAAGAGAGAAAATTATACCAAGTTAGCAAGTAAATCAGGTTTAAACAGTACAAACAGCTGGTTGAGCTGTTACGCAGTTCCTAAAAATACAGATATTAAACATGTTTTTATTTGGGTTGCTGTCTCACATGGACAATAAAGGGCTCCAGTTTAAGAAATAACGGCACAGTTTTAGGCCACATTTGCAGGTTTTATACATTAACATCTCCAAATTTACAAATGCCAGAACTTTAAGCATAAAAAATTCTAAATAATATTTAAGATAAATATCCTGACTCAGAGCTATGGCAATAAAATCTGATCTCTCCAGAAGATGCGGGAGATCACATAAAAACATCAATATTGTATTCTTCACAAAGATGCAATCATAACAGTAATACCTGCACTGTTGTTGTCCTTTCTGTGCTGGAAATGTTTGTACTGCAGGTATGTGGGTGCCATCGTAAAACGTATGGGCCAGGGTGCCTCTGCTTGCCTGTAAGTAAAATACTGTTTTATTTATCAGCAAAAAATGGACCTGGACACTGGGAAGATTGACTGAACGGATTTTATCAAGGCCATGGCACAAGCTGCGGGTGTCCAAGGCATCAACTGGACCATAACCTGGTCACATCTGCAGTCTCACATCTGGTTTGCAGATAAAGTTATTTACAAAACATGCTAAAGAGCCGCAGGCGCAGCTGAGGACTGTTATCCCTCCCAGATCCCTGGGCCAAGGTTCTCCAGATCCGACTGGAATGGGCTCCCGTGACCCGCCTCAGAGACCCTCAGAGTTATCTACACATCATCAAAGCTTCATAATGTCTGAGTTTTTGTTTATGAAAAGTTTTCTTTACTTTCTTGAGCATTGCTCAAATGTGCAACGTTCACATCAACTCACCGTGGTTGGGCAGTTTCCAGAACACCTTGACCTGCAGCTGGTTCTCATGGTAATGAGGGGCAGCGACCTCGAGGCGCAGGTTGCCAGGGGTGACAGGGTTAAGGGGGGTTTCAGGGTGAGGCAGAAAGGGAGAGTGGGGCAGGTCGGAGGAAGAAGAGGATGAGGAGAGGGAAGGAGTGGAAGGAGGAGACGAAGCTGATGAGGAAGACGGGAGCTCGTTGGAGAATTCCTCAACTTAGATGAGAAAAATGCAGAAATGTTTTAATTCCGTGGATCTTTAACTTGATGAATTTTCTGAGAATCAGATTTTCTCATGAGCATCCTTTGCACAGTAGCTGTTGTGAATACTATATCAACATCAGGAAAACATTATGAGCCACTATTTAATAGTATTAAACAGCATATGGAATTTAAACACTATGGACCCTGCCAAGAAAATAATTGACTGCAGCTGTTAACTCATTCATTCCTACTTTGAATACATGTACTGTGGCAAATATTAATATTGCAACATTTTAATGTGTTTCATATGAAACTGTTCGATGGTGTGTGGTTCGATGATTGAGCTACAGCCGCCTATAATCCACGACCAAGCTGACCAAAAGGTCACCTATAAATACCTCCGTTGCTGGGACGACCATTAACACCGCCACTTTCTGTTGTACATGTGTGCTGCTGCTGAATAGTGCAAAATATGCTGACAAGAATCAAATGCAGATGCTCGGGAAGAGTTAAGTAAAGCTGTATTACTGACTTATTTTTCACTGTGGAGGAATACGTTCAGGCGTGAGCAGTTAGTGATTTGCGTTCACCTGCAGGCTCATGAATAAGGATCTTTTTGATTCTTTCACTATTACTCCTCCCTGGTTACTATTACTCCTCCCTGGTTACCTCTCTGAGTTATTGTGGTGAAGACGATTTGAAGTTTGGGACTTTTCAGCCTCTTCTGACCCCAGTAGGCCACCGTCTGGACAGATAGGAGGTAGGAGGACGCGGGCAGCAGACCGTGCAACCACAGCTCGCTCTGAGCCTGTTAAGGAGCAGGAGAGGGAAGGTTTTGATGAGGGGTAAACACTGCTTTCAGGTCGGATCCAAAGTTAAGACATCAACTTTGGATCACATCATTTCTGTCATCCCCTGGGCAGCGTCATCACCAGTCCAAGCGTTGGGTGTGCCCTGCACTGAGACTGACAGTCCAGATCTGTTCTGAGTTAGCCCGCTGTTTGACTGACAGCTCATTAACTGCCTTTTAGTCAATCAGGTCTGTGTGGATTTGAGTTAGTCACAACAGCGAGATGCTGGGATGATAACGACTGTGTGTGTGTGTATTTGCATGTGGTTCTTTATATGTGTACACTTAAGAGAATGAGACAAAAGCAAGTTCAAAGCGGTTTCTTGGTGACCTGCAGATAAAATTGGGTTTAAGTATTTCCATTACACTCAAGATAGACAAAACATATGGCCTGTACAGCTGAATGTGCGTGTGTGTCTGTCTGAGTTTGAGTGTGTGCTTGGGAAACACCAGCAGCGAGACAAGCCTGGATTTCTCTTTTAATGCATAGTATCACTGGTCTTTATATGTAAGTAGCTGATGTTCTAAAAGTAGTTGATGTATAATCGCCAATGTCGTGAGTTAGTGGTTTTTCCAAACCTGTATTTGACTCTAATTTAATGCTAAATCCCACCTGTTCTGTAGGTGATCCTGACATATATTGGATGTATTTTCTGATAATAAAGAACATTAAGCTACATTAAGCCCATATTGAGATGCTCCTGTCTGTGTCTCGATGCAGCAGCACATGAGAAACACTAGTTAGGGGGGCTCATTTAAATTCCAGGCCTCCCAACCAAGCAGAACAGAGGACCAGACTAGAGATAAATGGCTCCACCAGGCTCAGTCTGGGAACGCCATTGCTACTTAGGTTAGCGAGGTCCATATGAGCGTGCTCCCATTTTAATCTTGAAACTCTGCTGTTTATCTTTTCAATTCTGTTTTGCTCTTTTTCTCTAAGTGAATGTCAACCTCACAGTTTAACATTTAAAGCCCGAAGCTGAAAAATCCTCTGCACAGAGCAGAGAATACACATTAGAAGGAAGAAAAATAAATAACCCTTAATCAGGCAATCGGGATGCCAAAGCTATAATATACTCACAGGTTACATGGATTATGGGTATTTTGTGAGGAAAATACTACATCTTTATCACAACTTTAATCACCATAGTAAAAAAAAAAAAAAATCCACTATCTGGGCCGTTTGTGCAGCGATAAATTCAGGATAATGTAGCGGCTAAAGCTTTTTTTAACCTGTTCCTCTTTGAATTTAGACCTGAAAGACATCACATTTACTTCAGTGATACCTGATACATATTCCCAGTGATGTTACTGTGCAGTGGTTACTGGTCTGCTGTCAAGATGTTTCCAGATGCTTTAACCTGAGTTAAATATGTTATCCAAATGCAGGGAAAGCTCCTCTCTCTCTGCTGTCTGTCAATCTACATGACAAAGTTGTTTTGGGGCTGCAAATGCTCCGTGTTGTCATGGCACTCTAACAAAGTTTTGTCCCATGAAGATAATCATGTCTGTCTGAGGAACATGTGTGTGGACAAAATGTCTGCAGTAGTAATGGGAAAGTAGGATTAAGAGAATCACTATTTAAAAGCTCTATATACTAGCATAAATAATCACAAAACCATTTTTTAAATGCCATCAACTTTAGAGGCTTCAATATGCAAAATTTAAAAAAAATTACGTTCTGGGAAAATAGACATTAAGTATTCATTTGACTGAAAGTATTTTCTGAACATATCCAACAGGGATTTTAAACCATGAAGGTGTAATTAATGGCTAAAAACTGGTATTAATTATATAAATATTATTAAAATGGTTCCTTACCCCCTGAGTCACTCTGGCGTTACTCTCCCTTTTACCCTGTTCCACTGGCCGTGAGTGGGGAGGAAGCGTGTGCATGTTGTTATGTGTGTGTGCATGCAGCGTGTGCGTGTGCTTGTGCGTTGTGTGCGTATTTCTGTCCATCCAGGTAACTCTGTAGTTGCGGACGGGCAGGTCTCCCTCTCTGGGGGGTTCCCAACTTAATAAGACCGCCACTGTGACTCCACTTCCCCTCGACCTGAGGGGACACGGCATCAATGAGCACCATGGAGGTAAATAATTTTCTGGCAATAAAGTAGAAAGAAAGGCACTTCCTGATATGTAATTGCAAAAGTATCCATTCTGTTACATTCAAGTATGGTTTTCTTAGCTTATTTATTTATTCCGGAATAAACAGAAAAAATGTTGTCCTCCTTGGAGAATATAAAATTTAAAAACTCTCTTCAAAGGTTATATTAGTAGGGAAGAAACAAGTACCTGTCTGTAATTTGGGTCCCTGGTTGTGACCCTGTCCATTCGAGAGTCTGGTTGCTCACCCTGACATTTACTGGAGGCTCTGGAGGGGAAGGGTCTGCAGAGAGAGAAGACTGTGAGGAGCCTGCAGCGGCGAGGATTTCAGAAACTGGCATTAAACGATTAAATGTGGCAGTTATTCTTCAGTGACTAGTCCTCAGAACTGATGCAGTTTTGGAGGCAAATGAAGTCACGCGCTCATGGTAATGTCCCAAGGGCACGAAAGGATTATTGCTAAGATTAAGTGAGGACTAATAGGGGTTATTCCGACAAAGCAGGCAATTCACCAGCACCAGTTCTGTAACGGCTTGATTTTAATACGCTGCAGCATCAGAGAAAATACAGCAGCCATTCCAGAGGGAAAAAGCTAATTTCCTCTCAGACCTCTTCAGCTCTACACTGGCAATTAGATTTAAGGCATGAAAGGTTAACGATACAAGAGAAGCTTAGGACTTTCAGTAGCTACCACAACACAGACCGAAGGCGACCACCACTAAGTCACTGTTTACCTCCCAGATTAAACCTGGAGCTCTCTGCACTCCCAGCACCACTTCTGTATGTCATTAGAACCTCAAAACCCCAATCCTGTATTTGATTAAAAGTACAAAATATATCTGATTAGGACTACATCCCTCATGGCAGGCCTCCCACAGGCCTGGGGCTGTGCTGGGCTGACCCAGATGCAGAGATCAAAGCTAGGGCAGCGTGTTAATCCTGCATGAAGATGCCTGTTTGCATGTGTGGATGTGGTTTGTCTTTGGATCTAGTGGGGTGTCTCTCAGTGCCAATAGTAACTGTCAGACTGGAGTCAACACACAAAGGACTTCTCAAAGGACTTTTTCAGTCTCGGTATCTCCCAGTGAGGTAATTTAAGACCTTTATTTTCATGAGATATAATTACGAGATTTTTTTAAGGGAAAATCTCCATGAATGACTGCTGGTAGGACCTGTGCAACCACTACAATACTTCTGAATCAAAGAAAATAAAAAAAAAAAATTAAATTCTCTTCTCTGATTAGCATCTGGTCACAGCAGAAGAACGTCAACCATCCTGACACCAGCTTCCTGATTTGTGACCTCTGACCTCCAGTTCCTGACTAATCAAAGAACTGAGCTGGAAACACAAGACCCTGACTGCAATCTGATGGTATTTATAATGTTGAAGTGTGTCTTTAACCCTTTAACCTTGCCCTCAAAGTATATTCTCATATTCGCAAATATATTCTCGATGGGCACACACACACACACACACACACACACACACACACACATACACATACACATACACTCTTACAGACTTCTACCACATGTATACTGAATTAGCTTCAGAATGGCTGTTAACTCAACTAACTGGGAATCTGGGAATCATGACAGAAATAACTTTTGTCCTTGAGACCATCTCTGCATAATCCGTAATTTGAGACAGCATCATTTCTTCCCCACTCTGCTTCTGTATGCATGCACAGAACATACAGTAAGCCGTGTGCCAGTCAACAGTAATGACCTGACCTGACACAACAGGGGGTCTCTCCAGTGTGGCTACTTCCCGACAATGATAAAAACCGTTTCAGTGAAGAACGCAAAAGTGCTCATGTCCCAAATGTCCAATGAAACGCGTTACAGGTTATATATTTACCAAACCCCAGTGGAGCCTTGAAGAATTTGATGATTTGGTGTTTTGTCAAAGGCGGTGGAAAAAGCTGTCTCAGACACCTCTTCCAAATGCACTCAACTGATAAAGAATCTTTTTTTTTCTTTCCAAAGCCTTGTCCAACTTGAAATCATCCCTCACGTACAACCATGTGCTCGCAAATTCTGGCGCAAAACCAATATGATCTAATGTGATGGAAGTCTGTTAAGCATTAGGGTGCGGACCTCCTGTGGAGCGTCTTTGTGAGAGACAGAACAAGGTCTTGCTCTCTTTTCCACTCCAAGAATTTCACTCTGGCACCAAGTGGGAATGAACAGAGTACATGTGTGTGCGCGCTGTGTATGTAAACATGAGCTCATGTCCTTGTGGGTATCCTGTTTGTTTTATGGACTGTCTGATAGCGTTGCTCCTGTATGAGATAGAATGGATGGTTTCTTACTTGTCCTCTGAGAGGTGTAAAATCTGGTGAAATGACACAAATGGAATGTGGGAATCAGTACTGCTCACTGTCTCATGACAGAATTTCGAAATTCACCGAAGGATCTGGACGCACGAGAGATAAATCAATAACAACCCTTCTCCAAGAAACACGTGAGGACATGTTTAGAGTGTGCTCGCATCACCTTTACTGGACATGTAGTGCTTGCTGGGTGTGGTGAAGCCTCTGCTGCCATGGCTGTTGATGGCTGCTACCCTGAACTGGTACCAGCGCTGAGGTCTTAGGTCTGACAGAACCACATCCTCTGAAAGGGTCTAAAAAAACACAATCGACAATCACCAACTAGGGAAAAAAAACAGCATTTACAATTTAAAATGTATATCTGGAGCTAGCGCGAAACTGTGTCCACATCAAACATCTGTCAGGTTTGTAGAAAGGCTGCACGGCAATCCAGTTAGTAACAGGCAAAGAGAACTTTAAAGCTCCAGAGCTGGACAAGTGAGATGGAAAGCCAATACAGCAGCAGAATAGCAGCAGAAAAGCAGGGAGAACTGATCAGCCCTCAGGGACGGATCAACCATCTTATCTGCAAACAGGTGAAGCAAGTGTTGAAGAGCTTAAAAAGCCATTACAAAATAAATCACAAAAGGGTTCTCCGAGAAACCCTTGGCCGTGAGCTGGCTTGCTGAAGTCACATTTATTCAAATTTTAAGACCTGCTGCTCTGAGCGATGAAATAAAATATTTTTATTATTAGGGTTGTACAGACTTGAGCACCAGAGGCACTCATGATCATCATCCATCTATCCTGTTATCACAGGAGGTTCTGGTCTCTCCCAGTAGTCACCAGGCAAAAGATGGGAATACACCCAGTACAGGACACAGGACAAGTCATACGCTCTCACCATATCTGTACAATCTCACTGCTGTTCCTGGAACCTTCAAGCTATGAGGCGATTGTGCAAGGGACTGCACATCTTGGCAAAATGTAAAAACTATTACCTTTGTCTGTTTCTGAAGTTTCAGTAGTGACATCTATTAGGACACACAACTTGTCCTGTGTTATTGTCCTGTGTTACATCTCACATTAAAAAAGTCAACATATATTCTTGTGGAATTTAACACTGATGAGTCACGAGTTAATAAACTGGAAAGTCAGACAACTGGATTGTATTTCCATCAGATGAAATTAAATGATTTGCCAAAATTACATTTAAACCTGCTGAAGATTCAAATGTTTTGTCTCCCTGACAGTGAGACTTTAAACAGTGTTTAAGGTCTACAGAAACTATCCACACACACACACACACATACCACAAGCTGCCATCTATTTAAGTCTATAATGAGCATTCAGTCATTCAAATTCAGCCAGTGGAACAACTGTGGCTGCCTGTGGTTCCTTTTTAAGCTTTGCTTATTTACCTAACCTCACACACACACACACACACACACACACAAAGATACAAACATACAGGCATGAAGTTTACCCTGGCAGAATAGGTGACAGTGATGTGGAGAGCTTAAGACAGCGAGGCAGCAGGCGGATGAGGTGGAAACACAGTCTAACATCCGTCTTCATAGCTGAGTTTTCATCATTCAGAGTTATGAGGTAAAGACAAGTTGCAAAGTTAATGGTCTTGTCTCCCCATTAAAGGCAGTGAAGCCATTTATCCGACTGCAGCGGCTCACAGGAGACAGGTCTTCATCACTCACATTTCAATCATTTAGTCCCATAAAAGAGGATGGGCGTCATTACCATGGCAACGGTGGTCCATGGAGATGCGTGGTCTTCACTGGGGTGAATACCAATATTCCAGCGAGACTGGAGTATGTAAACCACCGGCTCCATGCTGATGTTAAACTTGGACACCCACGTCACCTTCAAGTGACCCTCTGGGTCCTCCTCAAAGTTCATATCTCTGCGAGGCTTCAAAGGAACCCCTGGGTGAAGGAAAAGCAAAGACAAAGTTATTTTCACAGCAAAGATAAAAACAGGCATAAATTAGAGCTATTAGTTTTAAAAAGAGCTGACAATTTAGGAAAATAAAACATAGATTTTACAGGATTTAAGTCGCAATCTTATTATTTTAATGAGTCACTCCGAAGTTTAGTTTTTATCTTCATATTTTTCTTATGAGTTGTGACTGACAGTCAGACAAAATCCAAGTTTTTCTTTCTTCCAAATGTTTTCTCCCTTCCAGCTTTCTGACAGATGACAGGATGAAACCAACAAGGACCCCAACCCCAGTAAAACTTTATCGGACAGAATAATATTAGTGTTACAGTATATCATAGCTGACAAGGTGATGATAACCACAATAACCTCCAGATATTAATATTAGATCATACTTTGATAATTGATTATTAAAAAGCTCACATATAGATAAAGCAGGACACCAACACGAACACGCGATCATATAATATTTCTGGAGTTCATTAAACAAATCATGCATAATATGTATGCACCTGTAACACCATAGCAACAGCAGCATCTTCTTTTGTTGGGGTATCGCTATATGGGCTCTAATAATCTGTTGTTTTAATGTTATATCAATAACAGATGGAAACTTTCAAAGCCATTTATAGCTGAAATTGCTCACAGTGATATTCATAACAAACCCGGGAGACCAGTGATAGTGTATCAGTGATCCTTTAATCACATCAGGTCCATTACTTCTAATCAGCGAGGTGTCGTACTGAAACAAGAGCAACAGCAGTCCCAGGCTTCAGCCAGGGACCTGACTTTTACCTTTATATAGGTTGGCTGGCGCTTGGCAAGTGTGTCCACAGCCATTCGAGCAGCATTTCCTGGGGGAGGGACAGTGCTGGTCGGAGGAGCAGCTCTCCACACAGGCTGCGGCAAAGCCTGTGGCTCGCTGAGGAGGAGGGCAGTCTCCCTGGCGGGATGACCTGAGAGAGGCCAGAAACTCCCTGCTCGTCACACACTCCGTCTGCTTCTGAGGGAGCGAACAGGAGGGAATGTTATTACTGCAGTTCACACTCGGACGGAAATAATATGTAAAGTGTGAAGACACATGTGAGGACATAAAAACACACAGCAGGTAAACTTTGGTCGAAATCTACCGACTGTGAAAGCAGCTGCTGAGAGGTGGGATGAAAGGGTGTGTATGTCTGCACACATGGCTGCAGATCAGCCAAATGTAAACAGAAGCTTTAGCTAATAGCTGTGAATTACCCAGTGTTCCCTACGAGGCCAGCCAGCCAGCCAGCCAGCCAGCCAGTAGTCCAGGCAGTAACATGCTTCAGCTATTGTGATGAAAAACTAATCTGAAGACCACAGCCACCGGCTTCACAAAAAAACATTTAGGGCCACCCGTAAAACCCAGATGGTGCTGATGTACACATGTTCAAACGCTCACAAACATGTTCGTGACATACAAACACACGCACATACACAAAACACACACACGCTCAAACACAGGAATGCTCATTCATTCATGGAAAGAGCATTCCTGCGTGTGTCCCTGAAAAAAACGAGGTGCAAACACCCGCAAAGCTCTGGTGCAGGAGGAGTGACACTGCCACCAAGGAAGGCACATACACACGCGCATACACACACACACTCACACACACATGCACAGTGGATTTCTTACCTCACAGGACTTTGGAGACAGTATCCTCTTGGTTTCCCAAAGTTCTTTGCATGGCTGAAGGCACTAACAAACCAATAAAAGGGAAAGATGGAAGGAAGAATATATTAATTACAAATATACATAAAGCATTGTTTTAGATTATGGAAGAGGTAACAAGTAAAACAGAGACTTTTTATTTCCAAATTCAACCACCATGCTTAAGTAGCTGAGCTTCAGAGGTGCAGGTAGGTAGACCACATCCACACAGTCAGCAGTAAACTGCACAAAGCTGTTTATGACTCTACATTAACAGAAACTCCTCAAAGCTTCTAGATCAGGAAGTGAATGTAAACATATCCCCCAATATGTTTGACCAGTCCTTTAACTAGCTGATGTTAAAAGAACAAGAACATATATGAGTACCAGATGAAGAACACACTCCCAGAGCACACATGCAAACAGCCATCTGGTTTGCCACCTCGGTGAACTGGAGAATGATGGTCCTTACAAATTAAAACCAGACAACATATAAAAACTCCGCTTTGAGCCACCCCCCCCCCACCTCCCTTCAGCACCCTCTCTCTTAGTCCCTCTGTCCGTCTGTCTCCCCCAGCTCCTCAGCCGTGCCTGGATTCAATCAACGATTTATTCAGTATCACTAGTCCAGCAGAACAAACAAAAACAACAACAACAACAAAATCAGACCACGTTACTATTTAAATGCAGAAAATAAATACATCAGTAGTAAGTTTTTAAAATGAAAATACGCCCCCATCACAGTCATGGGATTAGATGGATGGATGGTTGGATGGATGGATGGATGGATGGATGGATGGATATAAATATGTCACTGTAGAAAAATCTATAAAAACTGGGTCACGAAAAAAGTCTGACTCCGATGCACATAATTCTCAGGTACATTCTATTCCACGGAGATCACAACTGCATTTGTTTTCGGCGAAGGTCAGTTGGGGATTTATGAAACAAAAAAAAGCAGAAGAGCCTGTCAAAGCAGAACTCTGATCACAGATTCTGAGCACCGAGCAGTGATCCAGCGTGCGCCTCACTTTTAGGGTTGTTCAAACTTCCCCTCCAGAGGCGTTTTTCAGCCAATGTTCGCTCGTTCTCTGGTTTTCCTTTGTCAGGTTATTACTTTGATACTTCTATGCGTGAGCAGAAGGTGACATAATCAAAGCGTAAGTGTAGTTTGAAGTGGTGACTCAACACACACTCACACACACACACACACACACACACACACACACTCGCAGTGCCGTAACCAGATGCCGTGTAGTGTGCTTCTCTACGGAGATCTCCTGCGTATCTTCACTTGACTATTGCTCAGCTTGTCAGAATCCTCACAGAAGCACCTCATACACCCGCTGACACATTCACACACACTCCATCGTGTATCCGAACCAAGCCCTCGGTGTACTTTCCCTCCTCCTCCTGCTGTCACTTTGATCATTTACAGGAGTTTGATTTTTCATTCCTTTCCACTCTTTAACATCCCTGTTCCTCAATCCCCCTCCACCCTTTTTCTAATCCTCTGCCTTTAGACTCCTGTCTTCACATTATCACTCCATGACCCTCTTTTTTCTACTTCCTTGCTTTCTTTCTGAGCACAACATGCCTCCTCTTGAGCTACTGCTGCTTTTTGCTTCATCCCTCTTTTAGCCATGGAATAAAACCTATTTTATTCACATCTGTTAATCATATCTACATCCGTTATTGATACCATACATTCACTTTGTACCAATTTCAGTTTAAACATTTTAGGGCTCATGTGGAGTTTGGATTCCGACTGCAGACTCTAATTACCTTTAATTGTGAGTGTGTGAATGAATAATGTGTGCCCTGAACTGGGTATTCCTGCCTGTCTCCCAGTGACCACTGGGATTGGCTCCAGCAGCCCCTTTGACCTCAATTAGGACTAATTGGTGGTTATCAGAAAATGGATAGATGAAGTAATTCATTATAAAGCCTAAATGCCTCAGAACTATCTAATAAAACACTGAATGAGTATTTTTCATTCCATCTAGCCAATGAAAAATGGGAACGGAGGCTAACTAGACATATTTGTGGTGTATACATGCTGCACAGCATACTCTCAAATATCGTTTCAATGCTGTAAATCACTGGAAAGTACACGGAGGGCATGTGCGTAAGAGGAGCTGAGAGATGAACTAACTTGGCCTTGAAGGCCACACGATGAGTTATTTGTGCAGGAGAACGAGCAGGAGACTCAGCAGGGGTCCGAGATGTTACTGCTTAACAAACCGACACACACACACACACACACACACACACACAGTAACAACGGAGCAAAGATTAACGACCGCGACATTTCTGTGTGTGTGTGCATGGTTTGCATAGGTGCTCCTGAGATATCTGTGCAATAGTTAATCACGCGCACACCTTGTCTCTCGGCCCTCCTCTGGCCTCTCCTGCTGTTTTATGGCCTCACCTGCCACGATAGAGGGATGACAGCCACACTCAAGGAGAGGAAGGGGAGGAAACGGGAGATGGAGTGGAGGAGAGATGTGGTTTTCAGGGAGGGGGGAAAAGAGGTGAGTGTCAGTTGAAAAGCAGAGAAGAGATGAAAGGCAAAAAGTGAAACAGGTCCATAAGGTAGAGAAGGAGGGAGAGAGTGCAGCAGACCAGATGTACACGCTTCCCATAGATGGTCTGCAGTTAAGTGAGTGTAATGTGAAAAAAAAAATGTTTAGACCAGTTACCCAGAAATTTTGCTTTTTACTAAGTCTATATTTTTAGCAAATAAAATTGGACATGGCTTGTGTATTTCATTCAGTTTTGGTGCAAAAACGCTGCATGAATGCTTTTTTCTTTAGATGCTTCGAGATAAATCACTCCATCTGCTCTCTTAGCTTTGGCTTAAGGTGAAGATGATCAAACACCCTCCACTCCACGGTGGTCCACTATGTCATATCATATGATATAGTGCCTAAACTGGTGCACATCCACATGGACTGAGAAGACAAGAAATCTTTCAGATTTGATTTGTGAAGCAGTCAGATATCTTTTTTTGTTTTTTTCAGATATGTTTTCAGCCTCCGCTTTTAGAGACTTATTACGTCAGTAGTATTTGCCAATAAATTTTAATTAGAGCAGAACATCTTGAATCAGGCATGTGTAAAAGCCATGAAAGTCATGGCTAATAAAATATATCATCAATCAAGGTAAAATCAGGAGGTTTTAAAATAATCATAATGAAAAGATGAAATTCTTGTGATTCTCTGTTCCTGTTTAGAAGAGACAGCATTTGGAAATGGCATGCTAGCAAACGAACCACTTTTTCTTGCAATTTCTTTTAAGGTGGGTTTTTTTCCTGCTACTGTGGATCAAAATGAACAGCCGCATGTAAACCACAGGCAGATGCCTTCAGCTGTGTTGTTTTGAGTTGTTGTCAAATGTGCAGCCTTGCGGTTCGGTTTTGCATAGTCTTGCAATGACATGAGGAAGAGGTCGTTTGTATTTATGTCGACGTTATGAGATGAACTCAGCTTTGAGGCTCAGAAGGTTTGCTATACATTTTTGGGACATTCATTCTGTATTTTCTGCATTTGTCTTCTGTAAAATAGTACGTTTTCTATACTGCAACATCATACTGCAGTTCACCGGTGAAAAATGATCTGCTGGTCCCTGCTTTAACATACAGGTCAGACTTTAACGTCAAATCCTGAGCTGAATCATTCCACATCAGACCTACACTAAAAAAAAAAAAAAAAAAAAAAGAAATCCAGCCTATGGTTATTGATTTAAAGGAAGAGGGATTGGTGGGATTGATGGGAGACCATACATCAGGTCACAGATGATATATTGCATTTTTCTAACTTACCTCTACAGCTAAATTATAATAAGACAGAAGCATTATTATATGCTTTGTATTATTATAGTAGTAAGTATTATAATGCTTACACAGCAAATTTTGGATACCTGACTGAAGACATGCAAAATGATTCCTCCTGGTTTTGCACTTAATACAAACCTGTTGAGAGCGAGTAATGAGGAGGGAGGATGGAACACTGACTTGATAGTTCTTCTCCTTTGTTCTCCATCAGACCTGTTTATTAGTTGCCATCCCGCTGGAGCACACAGCTGGTGCACATTACTATATCTGTGTGTGTGTGTGTGTGTGTGTGTGTGTGTGTGTGTGTGTGTGTATGTATGTGTGGGGGGGGGGAAGAAAAGAGATAAAAGAATGAAGAGAAGGACAGATGGAGCATTTGAGTGAGGGCTGCAGTTCAGTTTTAGTGAACTCCCGTGTGTGTTTCCATGAGGGTCCACTGTCTTCATGACGTGAACCATATGTGCTGTAGCAGAACATGTGGTGTGTATGTGTGCGTTTTTGGATGGGGACGCTCTTCTACTCAGCTACTTCTGCTGTAAAAGTTTTCCTGATCCTGAATTTGTACGGTGCTGTGCAGAGAAAATCCTTTCAATACCAGCAGTTGGTTGCTGGAGATGTAATAACATAAAGGACAACAGAAGAAGAACAATGTGACATTGGTTAAAATAAAAAAAACTACATTGGGCTAATTATGACCATTAAATAAAACATTTAAAAGTTTATTGTATATTGTTTTTCATGGGTGGAAGAGCAGCGCAGTTTTCCTTCCTGGAAGTGTACATCTGTTTTTTTGGCCTGGCAGGGTGGAACAGACATCTGCTGTCAGTCATGGCAAATGAGATCAGCTCCCTTCATTTCCTTTAAGGTCAGATTGGCTGTGACCGTCGATTCCCAGCATGTCAGCTAATACGCAGGAAATGTGGATAATGTACCTAAAGCTTCATTTTGTATTTCATCACCAGTAAATGTCAGCGATGAAGAGAAAAAGAACATTTATTTTAAAACTGATATTAGGGGCTGAAATGATGTCGAGGAGTAAATTTATTTCTTAGTCGTCTCCTCTCTCCTCTATTTTCATTTCGTCTCCTCTCCTATCAAAACCCACCTCAGCAGCATTACAGGGTGTTGTCCTCTGCCGTTCTATTCATTATTTTGATTAATCTCTCTCCATTATTGCTCAGGACTTGGTATGTGCTTTCCCAATTTAATTGATTTTCGTTGGACCGTTGCAGTAACTTATACAAATTAGGGCTGCAGCCATTTTCAACAGCGAGGAACACAAAGAATTATTAATCGTGAAATTCAAACAAGCAGGACAGACGCTGTCCGTGCCTGCGTACTATCAGGCTGTCTGAGCGGGAAACTGTGGTTTCAACAGTGTCGGCCAGACAGCCGCCACTGGCCAGTCTCAGAGACAGTTGTTAGATGTCCATTAAAGCGCCGCAGCATTCCACCTCACACGTGTGTAAAAGAAACAGAATTTGTTAGGTTTAGACAAAAAAACCTCTTAATATAGTAGTAAAGACAGCAAAGCTGAAAGGTCAAAGGAGCTGTCGAGTTGTATTTTTGTTCAAGGTGTTAGGAGGGGGAGCTGAAAGTCGATGTCTGATGTTTTAGGGGGGCCATGCCCTTGGCTGATGTTGACATTAACCCTGGCTGACCTACTGACACACACGTCTGATATACGCACTAACCAAAGAAGAGCGCCCACTTTCACACCTATTTCTCGCTTTTTCCTTATCTGGCTGACATGTGCGTTTGTGCTAAAACCGGGGAATGAAGAGGTAAAATACGATTCAGGTGTGCTCTCGGATGGGATGGGGCCTTTAACAGGCCTGAACCTGAACGGGGAGGAACATCAATAACAAAGCAGACACCATCTTTCAAGACGTCTTTAAGACCGAGTTCTGTAAATAACCAGTAGACACGCATCACGCTTTGCTGACAGATAAAAAATGCATTTGGTGCAGCTTTTTTAAAGAGATGAAAATTTGAAGACTGGTTTTAATGGTTTTAAAATCTTATCCATCTGAAAGATATACTGACGAAGAACTTCAACGAGCTGGTTCAAATTGTAGCTTAGTGGACAGACTGACAGCTAAAAATACACCACATGGAAACTCCTCTTCAATCAAACAATGAAATACCACATGGGTGCACGCACACACGCATAGACACACACAACCACACACACACACACACACACACACACACACACACCGCAAAACCAAGGTAATAAACAGGCCGATTTTGGCTCCAGGCTGGATAATAAGGATATACAAAAGGATGTTAGTTGAACTAAAAACACAACCTTTACTCTCGCAGCAGCCATGCAGTGGGTGTACGGACTATAAACACAAGAGAAGGGATTCCACGTACTAGCAGAGGGATATCGGTGTGCTATCACACAATAATAACCCCTAAAAATGCAAGATGGCTTTCAATAATCACTCGCTAAATCTGTTGCCAGTTAAATGTTATTCAATGCAACATGATGCAACATAAATAAGGCAAAATGAGCAGTTATGGTACTTTATTACATTTATATGCTATAATACACATTTTATTTATGTGCTAACCAATCAAAAATGCATACTTTTCATGATTTTGCTAACGCTGGCAACAGTGTGCTTACACTGTAGGGAGGCCAAGGAAAACCTGTCCATTTTGTTTAATGTGCAATGAAAAGGGATCCATAACATCTGCAGATAATTTCTCATTTACACCAAATGCATCTCACTTTGGGGCTTATGTAATGATGGTGGTCATCTGATGTAGTTTTAAGTACCTGTCGGTCTTCATTCATGTGTTCATAATTCAAGGTTTAACCCCTTTGTGTAAAATGGTCATCTGCTGGGTGGACGGGTCAGTTAGCAGGAGATTAATTATGAATGGGTTAAAGGCTGGGCGTAGGGTTGGTAAAATCTGGGTAAACTTTTGTGGTTGTCGATGGAAATGAAGCTGCACAGCATCACGTGTGTGTCTGTGTTTATTTACCTGAGCACAGCGTCTGTGGCTGTCGCACCAATCCAGAACTTGGTCACTCTGGAAGAGACAGAGAGGATGGCGGTGAAAACGAGCAGAGACGCATTGTGTGTGTGTGTGTGTGTGTGTGTGTGTGTGTGTGAGAGAGAGAGAGAGAAAGAGATAGAGAGCAATAATTCTTCTTTAAAGACTTCTTAACCTTTTTCTGAGGGTTCTTTATTGAGTAAAGCTCATTATTTTTTAAACACACACGTGCACACATGCGTGCGCACACACACACACATTTTAAGTAGCCTCTGTGCTTGTGGTGTAATGAGGGTTAAAGGGTCAGAGACAGGGTAACAGTGCAGAGGTCAGAGGTAAGAGATTAGGGGTTACAGGTTTTCAAGGAACAAAAGCTGCTAAATTGAGTTGTTCACTCTTTGTATTCGAAACAGATGCATAATGAAAACTTCAGTGAAACATCTGCTGATGCTACACTGAAACACGAAGGCCTGTTTCTTTCCAAATCCCTGTGGAGATGCTCTAGGTAACCGCTTTCTCGTCACTGAGAAGTCAACATTTTTTCAACAAAGTCAGAGCAAGATTAAGGCTGTGACATGTTTTACAGGAGCACTTGTTGCACTTGTTGCACAGTTTAGTTAAAATAGTTTATTTTAGCCTCTCAGATGTGGAATGTTACCTCCCACTATTTTTGTAAATTTCCACAAATGACAGGCCATGAGTCACTGTCTTGTGCTGAAACCTCCATTGAGCATACGTGTGAAAACAGTCAGTACTCCAAGTACTCGGCAAAACTTCTTTCCTTTCACCTCTGTCCACGTCTACAGCTGCTTCGGTTTGCCTGGATTCTAAGCTGAGGGGAACAGAAGTGTCGTTTGGCCCATGACTGGCCCCTTTAAAACCAAATATATTGTTGAGGGAGAAACGCTTGACTTCCCAGCAGGAGACGAAGACGAGAAATTGGCCATCCTCCTGTAAGGACAGAAGAGAAGAGCACAGGCTATTGTTGGAGTCGTGACTTAATCTCTGATGAATAAATTAGTCTCAGGTCTGTGGGGAAGGAATGAAGAACAGATGAGAGGATAAACAGCGATACAGTCGTGTCGCTACGGAGACAGGAAAACACCTATTTGGCTCTTGTCCTCCTGTCACTCTATGTATGTGTTTGCATTTGAGGAAAACCTCAGGCGAGCTAAACCAAAACAGCTCTTTGGTTCTGATTTGGTTCAGTGCTGCAGGAATAACGAAAACGATGGTGCCTGAGAAGCCTTGAAGAATTTCTTGGCAATGGAATCGCTCTATTCATGTTACTGTAAGTACAAAACACGACCTCTTTGTAAAAGAGTAGTCTTTACCTGTCTGTAGGAAAGGGAAAAAAGATCAAAATAGTGAGAAGGAGATTTAAAATCTAAAAGTTGAGAGTGTTTGATTATTTAAACAGTATCTTACCTACAGCCCGTCTGTGGTTCTAGAGGCGTCATCAGTCATCTTTGGAAGTTGTTCTAGAGCTCCGCGTGAGTGATCCGACACCAAATGGGTTGGATTCACAATCATATCCATGTTAATCACAATCAATTTCACATCGCAGGCCTAATAATTTCTCATACTTTCCAGAATACCATGATGTCGACGTTTCCTGTGTATACATCATGTATTGAAAAAAATATCATTTTCCATACTGTTTACTCCAGGTGCGTTTCACATTTGTCCTCCGGCAGAGGCACACCAGCGGCCGCGACGCTGTTTTCGGAGGAAAGACGGATCCAGGTACAGCCTGCGCCCGTCTGTCAGTGCCAGTCTTTCATTCGGTCTCCCTCCACTGAAACCATTGCTTGTAAAAACGACCGGAGGGAATTTAAAAATAATGGTGACAATTTACAACAGACGCTCCATTCAAAGAAACTTAGAGGCCTTTTTAAACATCTCCAGATTTTCGCTATGGGGATATAAAGCCGCCATCCCCATGCTGGCCTCACATCTTCATTCTTTCTCTAAATCTTTGTCACGCTCTCTTTCTTGTTCTGTTTTCCTCACAATAACAGCCCCCTTTTTTTCTGTCGCTGCTCCACACACGTGGAGGCGCGCACACACACACACACACACACACACACACACTCATGCACATGCATCCCAAGTCAATTTCATGGGACATATTTGCTGTCAGAGCCAATCAGGGCAGTTTGGACGGGCCTGTATGCCGCATGCCTATTAAACGGTGGTCAGAATCGGGGTGTCTGTGCCTGTCTGTGGCAAAGCAGCTGCACATGTTGAATATGTAGGAGAAAGAACAGGAGGATTGGAAGAAGGTGGCCAGAATAAAGAAAGCTGGATGTGGGAAACGCAGAGGAAATTGAGGCAGGGAGGAAGTTGAAAAGAACAGATGGAGACAGATATAAACAGGTAGAAAATAGAAGGAGAGGAAGGGAAGAAACTGGTCAAAATAAGTGGATGGTAGCAGTACAGGAAGAAAAAAATAATGGCTCTTGGACGACGAGGCATTTAAACACATATTTTAACAATGGGAAAGGTTTTATTAGCATGTCTACATCAATGGGAGAACATTTAAAATGTAAAAAGACCTGCTTTGTGGTGATGAAAGATTGTATTTCTTTAAGCTAAAAAGGATTTTAAGGATTCAACAATAAAAACCCTTGAATCCTAAAACCCCATGTGAGAGACCTCCATTTGGTAACAATGCTTCAATGGTTGAATCGCTGCGATAAATTAGAAACAAACCTCACACAGTTGCTCACACGAGCCCTTGCATGGGGAATATCATGAGACTATCACTTCGCTCCAGCTCGTGATGTGCGATCTGGGGCAAAACTGTGCAAGAATGCCATTTCATTTTAATCATTGATTTCCTCATGTGTGGATTTCGCACCAACTTTCTAAAACGCAGGATCTGAAACTCCAGATCTCCACAGGAGAAATTTGTCCTAGCCTCAACACGACAGACCTGTCAAACTCAAGAGACAGACTTCGGGAGTGAGAACAGAACACTTCCAACAAAGGGCTTCCACATGGTTTAAATGACTGTTGAGTGCACGGTAAGAAATGTCAGAGAATAACAACCTGATGCATGAGCAGGAACAAAAAAAAACACACACACAAAAACATGAGTGGCCAACATACACGCACACAGCTGCGAACGCCAGAGTCTGAGAGAAAGTGAGATATAAATTACACATCTGCCAGATGCAGCGATAAAAAGTGAGCTTGTATGAAAGAGGCAAGTGGTGTGTGCATGTGTGTGTGCATTATGGTAAGTCTATTTTACACGAGGCATTAACTTTTCTAATCATTCCCAGACGACGAGAAGAAGACGCACACGCTGCGTTGTGCTGCAAGTGTGTGTTGTTTTTCATGACGAACAACAGAAAATTCTGTCCAACTAAAAACCCCAAAGGGAGGTCTGAAGAGCCCCCACAGACGCACCTATAATCTGTGTGTCTGCGCTTGTGTTTGTGTGTCGTGTGTTTGTGTTTGTGGTTCCCGACATCCTGTAAACAACAAGCATCATGACACGGTGGTTGTTATACAGCGCTGAAGCTTGCCTCACTCCACAATTCAGTGCACATCTGTCATTCTGCTTCAGTTCATCTTTGAAAAAAACTGTAATGGGAGCAAAATTTCAGCATTTTAGAAATTATTGGCTTAATGATTTTAATACTTAACTTAAAGTTAAATTAAGAACGTGCATAAAAAGTCAAACATTCCTGCTTAACATAAAAAGGTACTAATTAGCTCATCCTGGCTGAAAACACATAATTCTCTCTAAAATAGTGTTTGGCCTGCAGATTCAGCAGTACTCATATAAACTGCACCGAAGTGAAGACAGTAAATCCAATAAGTGTTTGTGACCAGATTCTGTACCACAGACTTAATTTGCAGCCTGCCACTAGGGGGCGATTGAAATGCTTTAGCGATGTCGCAGATCTTTTACTTACACACTGATTCAGTAGGTAAATATCATATATAATGGTTTCAAGAGCCTGTTGGCCTTTTCCTGTGGCTGAAATAATAAATCTGTGCAGCTCGCTGCTTTGAAATTCCTGCTGTGTTTTACTGTCTTGGAATTTCTCAGGTGCGAGCTGCTGTGTGCCACCACAACTTTATCGCCACCTGCTTCTGCCGATCAAATGACAAAGCAGCAGAAAGACGCAGAGGTAAATCAAACCAGCCTTTGTCTCTCTGCCTGTCTCTCTGCATACCTGTATGTGTGCAGCACCTGCCTGTGTCTCTGACTGACCAATCAGACGCCTGTCTCTACCGACCTGACTTTATCTCCTCGTTTGTCTCCGTGCAACCTGACCTGCCCGATGTCCCGGGTCTTTTTCAGAGCATGACTGGCTGGCTGACTGGCTGACCTTTGGGCTGATTAGAGTTACCTACCGCAGAGCAGCAGAGACTCACAAACACATGCGCGCGCACACAGGCAGCTTACTCAGCGTGCAACTGACCAGAACCCTTGGCCCGAACCACTAACCATCCACTCATCAGCACCACAGTCCTGTGAGTGTGTAAGACATGCAGTCTAATCTCATCTACTAGCTGTTTTGGCCGGGCTGCAGTTTTTCCTTATTTTTAGGAGTTTACATCAATGATTTGGGAGCACAACGAAATACCAGCAAACATGCTCGTGTACACACACAAAAGAGCTATAATTACACTATTACGCCATAGAAGGGAAAGTAGTGGAAAACCCAAAGAAGCAGAAGCACAAAGAGGTGTAAATAGAAAACGGGTGACTCACATTCTAGTGGCTACCCACACATACAATGAGAGAAAAAAAGAGCCAAAACCCAGAGTTCCTCCACATGAAGCTGGAGGAAAGAGTGTGGTGACAGAGCAGGAGGAGGAGGAGAGCTCTACCTCCACTCACCAGTTTTATAGTTACTGGAGATGTTATCACAAGTGTGAGGGTGTTAGATGTTATGTTCTGGAAATAAATGAATGCTCTCAAAGAAAGGCTTTTTTATCCATGAATCACTGTCTGAAATGAGGTCCAGGGAGTAATGCTGCACCCCAAAATGTGGCTGAGGGGAAATTTTAGAGGTTTGTCTCCCCCCTACGCAAAATGTGTCACTATATACTGGAAATCTTTGTCTTTGTTCAATACCTCCCAGCTGTGCTCATATATAACCATGTCTGTTCGTCAATTAAGCTTTTAAATGACAAACTTAACCAACTCTTATTATTGTTTATTGTGAAAACTGACAGACGTTGATAACTATTAGAGCTTTTGTCTCAGTAAAATGTAGGAGATATTAACTTTATAAGGGCATAAAACAGATTAACAGGGAATTCCACAGACAGAAAACTCTAGAAAACCTAAAGAAATGGTTCTACAAAACAATCAATTATCAAGAACATTATTGCTAAAGGCAACGTCAAAATATTACGACTGACTACTATAGATTCAAAATATTTCAGTTCTATAGTATAATTCATGGTTACAAAGCACTGCATCAACTTAAGATGCACGCTGCTTAAGTGACTAAATAAATGAAAAATGCATTAAGTGTAAAACAGTAGTTGTAAACAGGTTAACTCCAGTACCATCTGTTGGAACAAAAATAACATTCTATAACTCTGAAGCAGTTCAGCATGTTGGACTGTTTCAGCGAAGCAGCTGTGGGAGCTAATGTTACAGCACATCTTTGCTGCAGGATCCTGGCTAAGACGCTGATAAGATATGCCAAAGTAAAAACCCAATCAAGTCAAATCAAGGTGGAAACTTATGATATTTATTATGTTATGATATTACAGACCTGCACAGACTGAACCAACCAAAAAAAAAAAAACAGGGAAGTTGCTAAACGTTAAAAAAGTAAATCATAACAAGAAAATGAAAGTCATACACATCTTTTCCATTCAGTTTGTTCACTGCTCAACATCTGAATTCTTTAGTGCACTTTATAAAATGTAAATAACACATTTTAGTTCTAACACCTCCATTGTGAAGCCTTACCGCGCGCACACACACGCACACACGCACGCACACACACACACACTGCTGAAGGAGTCATCCAGGGGACACCCTCATTAACCAATGCACAGGTGTCTGCAGTCATTCCTAAATGATCAAAGACCAAACTTAAACATCAACCAGTGCAAGTCCAAAGCACACATACACACACACACGTGCGCGCGCATCTGTGCATGCACTGATGCGCACGCAGTTTCTTCTACACAGCTCAGAGTCACTGGGACTAAACAACTCTGTAGTTAATGACTTTCCCACCCACTGCACAGCATGCACATGTTGAAGCCTTTAACGATAAGTGGCTTTTCGAACGTCCTGATGTCCTGTTAATCTCACATTCCTCACTACAAAGGCCACAGGGGCCAAAAGAGACAAGTGAGTTTGTCAACTGCAGAGCAGAAAGCATCTTTCAGAGTGTAATGACAAGTGTCAACTTCCTGATGAAAATTATTCCTGATACAATTTTCAGGAAAGATCAGAGTTAAAGGAAATATTTAGGTGCAAAGTGCATCACTGGGATCTGCACATGAGCTCCCAGCTGATCTTAAATTGCAGAACATTCCACTAAGTGGCCTTTGTTTCTGTAAAGACCCAGAGGAAAATTGGACAGTGTTTTTAAAAGTTTTTATGGCAACTGCAGATTTGTAATAATTACATACTGTATTTCTCCACCAGGGAACTCATTAATTGAGAAGAATTTTATAGGATAGATATATTTCAAAGGCAAAGTCAGTGCCAAAACATAGTGCAGCCATCTGCAACCTGCTTTTAAAATTCAACCCACTGTTATCGAAAAGTTTTGCCAATATCTGACTGATAATGCAATACATTCTTTTGTTACTGGTCTCTGCTCCAGGGGAACAAATAGTACCTAAAATAACAATATTGTGGCATAATAGGCTAGAATTTAGCACTTAATCACTCTGGCACTTAACACCTTCTCATCCATAGGCTATTTAACTATTATTGATTATAGTGATATTCATTTTGTTTCCATTATGGTTTTTGTTTCATAGTTGCACATCTTATAAGATTTACATGTAGCAAAGAACTACAGATGGAGAGTAATAAACTGTTTAGTTTGGTGTTGCTGCAAAGACCAATATAATGCTAGAATTATGCAGAATAACTGCCTTCATTACACCGATTTTCCCTTTAGCTAATATGAAATAAATGATGATAGTTGGATGTTTTTACATTTGACCATTTTATATAATTTTCAGGATAGAGGTCACGTTTAAAACAAAATTGTGTAAGTTTGTACCTGGAGGTGTCTGAAGGCAGCGGTGAGCTGAGTCATGTGCAGAGTCAGACACCTGGACGCGCATCTGGCGCTGTGGATCTTCTCCCGAACATCCTCATGCTCCGGCGAACTCCTGCGGGCGAGAGACACCGCCAACGCCGCGCACAGGAGCACCAGACCAGCCCGACAAGCGCACATGACCCCCTGGAACGGCAGCGAAAAGTCGAAGTGAATGAACACGAGTTAACCGGTGAACTTCTGTCCCGCTGCTCTCGCGACTCTTCTTGAGGTTCAGAATGAAAACATCAGAGCTGCGCACGAGAAGGGCACCGAGCGGAAAAGCTCTTCCCTCCTCGCGGACACTCCCACCACTGGCGACAAGTGATGTGGCCACGAGGACATCATCATCACCACCACCATCATCATCATCATCATCATCATCATCATCATCATCATCTTCATATTATTACGAAAACAAGACGTTCTTCTGCCAGAAGTCATTTCAGGAAATCATTAACAAAAATGTTTTAATTTTTTTTTTTTATTTACTTTTCATTGAAACATATCCGGAATAGAAACTCTAGAACTATCAAATCAGAGAAAAAAACAATCAGACAAAAAGTCCTCAAAAACAAATTAATCTTTGCAATCATTCTTGTGAGTCTTTCTTGATTTAGATGGTTTAGGTAGCCCAGGTTTGCTCAAATGTTATGTGATATGATGACCAATCTTCAAAATACATAATGGTCCATTCCAATCTGAAATCTTTTGTTCTGAGGCTCCATCCAACGTGAAAATTGCAATGACTCTCTTCACCTGTCCAATAAAGTAAAAAAATTAAAAAAGAAAAAAAAAAGAATGCAGGATTGGATCAAAGATCTGCACACACACGATGCAGAAAAAAAAAGTCAGAGAAAGTACTTAAGCCTAATTGTTCACATGCAGGCTATTGTTTTTGGGTCTATTAACACTTAATCTATTCCCAAAAACAAACTTCCCTTTAGAGTCTGGGAATTCTCTCCAAGGGTAATTATTCAAGCAGTCTAATAAAAAAAGCATTCATTAATGGGAAAGAGACATGAAGAATGTTTGGGCAAGGTGTCTGTCAATGAGCCAGTCGTTATGTTAGTCACCGCTTTTCACCGGCAACTGCTCAGCCAAGAGGGGCTTATTAGACCCAGGGCCAAGACGGGATGTTTGGAACTCGTGGCTGAAAGCACAACCTGTTTATGTGAAACTGTAACCCAGCTGAATAGTCATCTATGTTGGCAGTATGATGTAGAATGTGTAACCTTCGTTTTGATGAAGAGTACTGTAAATAGAAACCAGTAAATATTTACTGCACTCTGGCAGAATTATGTTCTTGGCCCAAAATTTTATAGTCATTGTACAATAAAACTTCATTCTATTGGGGTAGATAATGTGGTATGGATGTTGTATCAGTAACCACCTAACTAAACTGTAACTTTGCAATATAGTTTTATTCTTTTCAACCTTAATTTCTTACACACAGACTAACTTTCTTTCTCTCTCTTATTGTCACACAGATCGATGAACAGTAGTAGATTGCTGATCTAATTAAATCTCAATCTAAAAATATTTCCATTAATGATCCAACTTAGGTCTGAAGTAGATGAACAGCGTCTATGTCTATACACACACACACACACACACACACACACACTCACGACGTAAACTTTACTGTCTCTCCAAAATTATAAGTTAATTAAAATCAAATGTTTTACAGTCAAAGAAAGTAAAATAGAAGATTATAATTCAGATCAGAATAGATCACTTTGCTCTATTGGTTTGTTTTATCTCTTTCCCTGACCACTTTATCCCTTAAATGGTCAGGGAAGGGAGCTTGAGTCTACCCCAGCTGCAAGGGCCTGATCGCAGGGCCTGATCTAAGCATTCGAGGGTTTGGTACCTTGCTCAAGGGTAACTCAGCAGTGCTGAAAGGTGTCCTGGCACCTCCGATGCTACCAGCACACCTTTCCAATTTCTGTCCGGAACTCTCTGCTTCCCAGCCCAGCACCCTACAGACTAGCTTCCACTGCCACTACTTCTTTATTGAACTAATTCTGTTCAACCAAATTAACTCAGTCAACTTCGATTTTTCACACTGATTTTTCTCTTGACCAAAGTTTCCAGACTGGATTAAAAACAGCCTGACGCTGAAATCAAAACCTCTCTCTGAATTACTGGCTCCTCATCATAGAATTCCACTATGTCAACACATTTTATCACATTTTATCAATCATTTTAACAATCACTGCAGAATTAACTAATTAACTATGCTTGTCAACTACAAAACCTGGTTATAATTTTTTTATTTTTTTTTTTTGTTAACATGTCACTGTGTTCCAATCATCTACTGATAACCAATACATGTATCTGCCTCGGAACAGTTTAAAAGTTATTACTATTCCTGTCCAAAATTATTAAAGTGGTCAGAAATTATTTCCTGCAGATGGGACTACTTGCAACTAATCTAATCTCTGAGTTTATCCAAGGTCAGAAAAGTGCCTCATGACGAAACCTTGTTTTGTCACACACAAAGGACTATAAAAAGAGAAATAGCGTCTCTATGTGGCCAGTATATGTACTTGCAATTTCAGTGTCATAATGTCTAAAAGGCATTTCTCCTGTGATGCTACATTATGTTGTTATTTCACGATATTTAAATTGATTCACTTTTTTTTTTTTACAGGTATGTGTTAAAACGTCTTATGCTGCAGTTTCATTCCACAGCAAATAGTGTCAGCGGTCGTGGAACAGTAATCGCATTAGAGGAGGCGGAGGCGGAAGAAGAGGTATGTTGCTCCCCGGACACTTCCTTTTTTATTTTTTGGACGTTTGTTTGTTTTCTTTTATTATTATTTTTTTTCAAATGCATTTTTTTTGCTTTGATTTCAAACGTATCATATATTTTTGGTTGTTGGTTATATCTTTTATATTGTCTGATGTCTATATCGTCTTTTGTTTTGTTTGTTTTTTGATATGAATAGACGGGGAAAATATTCGCGCATGCGCAAAAGTGATGTGGAGCAGCTCGAGTTCCGGGTGCAGATTGGTCATAGGCAGTTACTCTATAAATTTGACAATTCAAAGTTTGATTTAATCTTTGCAGGTAAAATCTAGAACGCGCATTAGCTGTCATTGCTTTATCTTGATAAGTTACCGTTAGCCTATTTGCTAAATCATTTACTTTTAGTTGTGTTTTGTTGTATGTTTTCACATTTAGCACAGCACTTGACTTAAACATTATAGCATTTCCTATTACTCCTTTTTTTTTTTTAAATTACCGACTTTGTTCGGCCTTTTAATACAGTCATGGTTGTGCGGTAGCTTTACGCAGTCATTTCCGTGGTTGCTTTTGCATTTTCCGTGGTTGCTTACGTTTGTTTATATCTCTATTTGACCTGTATTTAAACTCTAATTCAGGAAAATGGGCAAAAAGTCCCACAAGAAAACGCGCAAGAAGTTTTCACCCTCGAGTGAAGAACAGGTGATTAACAATGTCAGTCATTCAAACAGATGTATTAATTTTGCTGTCTGGTGGTTAAAATTATTTCGTGTGAAATGGACAAAATACAATGTCATATTGAGGTAATTGGAGTATCACATGTATTGACCAAACAACTTATGGTGCATTTTACTTGTGTATAAGACCTTTGAATGATAGGAATTATTGAAAAAATATTATTAAAATTAAGCTTATGAAAACCTATAGGCCAACAGTAAAGAAATGAATATTATTTTTTGTAATCTTCAAAGTTCATTTAACAATTAAATATTTTAAATGTATTGTAAGATCTAGATAATACTTTTTTCCCCTCCATTCTTTTAGACATCCAAAGAGCATGATGCTACGAAAAAATACAGAACTGTCAAAAGAAAGCAAGATATCAAAAATGACGAATGGTATGGAAGATAGAAGATATTGTACCGTTAATTTTACAACAAAATATCACCATTGTTTGGCTGAAAAATTACCCTTTTTTGATACATAATTTTTTCTTCCCCACGTACAGCTGTGCCTCAAAACGTATAAAGAAAGCTTTTCCTGTGGTCAAAGAAGTCTCCCAAGGCTCCTGTCAAACAAAAAAGAAGGTGTATGAACTGAAAGCACCTTCTAAGGAAGTGAAATCTTCCAACATGTCTTTTTCTGTTCATGGGGGAAATTACTTTGTTAAAGACAATGACCCTTTTGGCGGCATTAAGACTGTGGAAAAGGGATCCTCAAAATCATTCAGAGTAAACAGTGTTTGTTCTCAGAGACAAGCAACTTCTCAAGGCAGCTGTGATGACAAGTCTCATCACAGGATGTCATCTAAAGTGAAGAGACCACTCTTAAGTGAACATGAACAGAAGATACAGAAGATATTTGGCAGAGCAAGGAAGCTCTCAAGGAATGAAAAAAATTGCAATTTCACAAAGACCAGGGAACTGATCAAGGCCAAATCCATCTCTGAGAAGCTGTTACTGCAAGAAAAAGAGAGGCTGTTGAAGGATTTGTGTGCAAAAAGGCTACACAGTGAAGCAGAAACATCCTCAGCATCTTCTTTATCCAAAGACACAACCTCAAGGACAAAAAGCATTTCAAACGCAATAGAAAATGCCTCTCAAGTCAAATCGGCACCATGTAAGTCAGTTACGTCAGAATCTCTCAAGCAACCAGTTTGGTCAGCGGAAGCCACCCCTCTTCCAAATTTTAAAATACCTAAAATGATTCATCACGCAGAAAACACAGCAAAGAGATCCAGTTCTGAGTCCTCAAAGAGAAACTGCGAACATGCAAATGAACTTTTTAAGTTTAAGACTGTCCATCAATCTGATATTCGCTGTGATGGTAGTCAAATTCTCTCATCTGACACAAAAAATGAGAGATCATCTTCATTCTCCCATCTCCCAGATGTTTCCACCACAATCGCTCACCCTTGGCAAGATGAGGTAATAAATACCTTGGCAACTGACACCATTTTACTGGTTCATGTTAAAAACCAACAAACACTTTTATTGTCACAGTTACTTCCATTGCGTTGTTGTAATCTGTAGATGCAAGTGGTTGAGGAGCTTCATCTCGCCCGCTCTAAGAAGTGTTTGGAAGTGAATGTGACTCACAGCTATGGGGAGCTCACCTGTATGGACATAGACTTTACAGAAGATGGAGCTGCAAACACACTCTGTGAGTGTGGTGCCACAGATTTTCATCAACTTTGAGATCTATGTAGTAGTTTAAAAAGGCTACAAAGTAACTAGTTAATAGTGTGGCATTCCATTTAACTTCAGAAAACAACTCACTGCTGTCCAACCTTTCTGTTTGCAGGCAGACAGCCTTCTCAACAAGATCTGATCCTAGTTTTAGACACCAACATTCTCCTGAGTCACTTGGATTATATTAAAAACATCAGATCTCATGGTCTTGAAGGTATTTTGCATTATTAAAATCTTCTCTCTATGATGTGCTGAACCTCTAAGTGAAAATATGTCATAATGGTTAATTACTTCCTTTTCATGTTCCAGATGAGATTGGGTTCCCTGTTATCCTGATTCCCTGGGTTGTCCTTCAGGAGTTGGATTTCCTTAAAAGAGGCAAAGACTTGTCTGGCTCTGTGGCTCACCTGGCCATTCCTGCTATCTCGTATATATACAACACGCTGAAGGACCGGGAACCTCGGCTCTGGGGCCAGTCCATGCAGCAAGCTGCTGAAAGTAGTTGTAAGTGATTTTCTTTCAATGATAATACCTCTACAACACCTCTACAGTGGATGTAGAGAGAGTTTCATTACAGACAGAAAACCTAAAAGTCATATTTAAAAAATAAATATGATGGCAGATCACCAGGGGCAGAATAGCTCAGAGACAGACATCTGAAAAACCTCTTTAATATTCCTGTAAATATGATGTGTTTGAATCCTGGGTGAGGCATTCGTTCCATGAACAAGTTGATGTTTGACGTGGTGTGTTGTGTCAATAATCCACACTCGCCAGGAGCAGTGGATGTCCTAGTTCACTTTTCTAGTGTTTGCTGACCAGCTTTTACTACCTAGTTCACAGTCAACTGGCATAAAGTGGTTCCAAGTGATATCAAGGGCAGATTTCGTTTGAGCGCTTGTCCTCAGCTCAACTGTATATTTAATCCTTCATTTCTTTAGTTAGGTGAAATTATTCTTTCAACAGGCCTAAAATTTCTTTTTTTTTTTTTGGGCCCCAGATGGCCTAAAGGCTGAGAATAACGACGACAGAGTGCTGCAGTGCTGCCTGCAGTACCAGAATCTGTACCCAGAGTGTGCTCTCATCTTGTGCACGTGAGTCCCCCTCACTCTACTCCGATACTGCTGCAGTTCCAGAGTGTGTGTTTTCTGCAAATAACACACACACACGTGACTGGGAATGGACCCAGCCAGATAGTTCCAGTTAGGATGACATGAACAAACAGAGCTGTTGAGCAAGAATGGAAGTGCTGAACAGGCAATTCTGGGTTCGGTTCAGGGATAGTTTTTTTTTGTCTTTCAGGCTGTAATGGCCCTGACCTGTTTTCTGCCTGTTTTCTGCCTGTTTCCAGATGGTTGCATCGATTGTTTCGCTAAATAAATGGACACATTGTTAGGGGAACATTTTATTTGTTAGTTTTTAGTATTTCATCAGCGACGACGCAACCACACTCACGCCTGCTGTAAAAAATGTCACGAATGTCACTTTTCCACTGCATTCTTGCTGAACTCTTCAGTGGGAATTATAATGTCTGTTGCCATTTTTTAATTAACATCTCAACTTTACATATTGTTAAAAGTTAGACAGGTTTATGGATAGTTAAACATGTCACACACGTAACAGGCAGACGGAGAGAGAGAAGCCACGGTAGCGCTAATGCTACTAGATCAATGCAAAGAGAAAATGAGTAATGATTAAAATAATATTTCATTCAGATAAGTTTACACACAATCTACCAACAGTCTGCAAACAAGCAAGCACAGAGAAACAGCAAGAGTTATGTGTAATACACACGCCTGCAATGAAAGGAAGCCTAAATTGCACCAATTCTGAATTGTGTTATCATGTCAATATGGGACTTTTTTTAATCACCTTTTACATCTTTAGCAATGATAAGAACCTATGCAGCAAGGCTTTTCTCTGCGGGGTCAAGGCCTTTAGCAAGAAGGATTTGGAGTCAGAGGTTAAAAAGTTCAAACATGATAAGCTACCTCTGCAGAAATTTAAGACCTCTACGATACCTCACGCCAGCCATCAAACCTCGTTACCAGCATTTGGTAAGTTGCTTTCAAAATGCATCATTTTGGATATATCTTTTATTTAACATGAACTATATGTTTGCTGACAGAAAATAAACCACTCAGGACAAGAGAAGTTGAAAAGAAGCCAAAATGGGATGTCAGCCGAGAAGTTTGTGAATTAGAAGACTGCCTGCAAGACGTGCTCTCTGATGTGTTAGAGGTGGAAATGAAGGCCGTTTATGATGATCTGTGGCTTGAGGTGAAGTTCAAATTTGTATTTTCACCAAATTAGACAGCAATTAATCATTATTAGTAGATGCAGTTACTTTTATTGGTGTATTTAATGTTTAGCAAGTGGCACATGTTTGGTCCAGACTGTGGATGGTGATTAAAATTAATTCAGTTATAGAACTTGTTTTTATGCTGGAATATTTATATTTTAGTGAAATCATCATTTTTCTTTCTTCACATCTGAACAGGTGGTTTATAGAAAACCCCCCTGGACTCTTCAAGATGTCCTGCAGTGTTTGAAAAAGCACTGGATTGCGGTCTTTGGCCAAGTTATCCAACGGAAAAAGCTGCAGCTCGTTTTAAATCTCATCAACTTCTTCCAGTCAAGTAAGTTCTCTAAGGTTACGCTGGATTTCAGCGTTTTTGTCATGTGAATGTGTTTAATCTGATCAGAAATTTGTTTTTAATAATTTGTGGAATTTTGTTGATGGAAAAAAATGAATGTAGAAGTTATTCGTAGATCGTAATGGGCCATCTAGTCAGGAAGCTAGAGGTCACTGGAAATATTCTCCACATTTTTGGCCTTGGGTAAACTGAACTACAAACTCAATGAGTATTGACAGTAACCATGGTGATGATGGTGATTTCTACTCTACAGTCTACAGAGGTGTTGAGATATTGAGGTATGTGCCAGATACAGAGTTACTCTGTATGATGTCATTTCATCCCACAGAACCACATTAAGAATCAGGTCATCGGCTAAAAGGGGACAGTGAAATGTGTGTCAGATAGTTGCTGAGTCGCTCTCTGAAGCGCCTTTGCTCTAGATTCAATTACATACTGCCTTAAGTGCTGAATGTGGTTGGGAGTTTAACCCTCAGTCTGTACGTAAGCTTCCATTATGAAGTCCAGTCAGGAACGTATTTAAAGCAGAATTTATGCCAGTTTGTGTTTACTCTGTGAGTCTTTGTCACAGTAGCAGTTTTTAGATGTCTTAGCAGGCTGGTTCGGTGCCCAAACTAGAGAGGAGGAGGAGGATGAGGAGGAGGAGGATGATGAGCAGGAGGAGGAGGAAGACAGAAGGGATAAACTGTTTAGCTAAAAGGAGTGGAAAAGTACTGAATGCAGTTGTCTGCCCTCTTGTGAACAGGCACATTACAGCCTTCTAAACTGTGACCACAATGTGTGACTGAATTATAGGTTAAAAAAATAGATGGGTCATAAAATTATAAAGATTTTCACAACTTCAGACTAAAATCAACACTAAGCATCAATCACATGACAACATTGCATCATGTGTCTGTTGACAGACTACATTAATGCCCCAGGGAATTAATGTTAGTGCATAAATATACTATGATGGAATTATTCTATTTTCCTCTGCTGGTGTTTCTTCCTCTTTCTTGTCCCTACCTGTCTGATATTGTATTCCATGTCTCCTATCACAAACATAGGTGTGCTGGTCTCCATGGCCCAAATTTGACCTGAATTTTCAATTGCAGACAACAGTATAGTTATTTTGAATCAAGTCTAGCATAATAAAGTTAATACTGTAATACTGTATCAGTATATCATTATGTGTATATATATATATATATATCAGTATCTATCAGTATGCAAACATTCAATTTCAATAAATAATTTCACTTGTTATTTACATTTTTAATGTTTTGAATCACTCTCTGCTCTCATGGCTCATGTGCATGGCTATTGTGTCATCTTAGGAAAAACAGTGGATTGCAGTGCAACTTTAGACGCCCTCCAAGAAGCGAAGGAGCTCGTGAAAGCATTTGGGACGAGGTCAAGTCGTGTCCCTCGTACCCTCTCCATGATTGACAGTATTTTCAATAATCTGCAACCACAGGTCAGAACCAGATTTCAAATCTGTTATAGGAATGTTTTCAGGACTGCTGAATTCTTTCAACACCCAAACCTGTGTGTGTGAGTAGAGTGACTCTCCTGGTTCTGATGTTGTCATGAACGACGACAACGATGAAAACAATCAACCCACCGCTACTCGAGTCTCTCCCCAGGAAGTATGGGCCCTGTTTGAGAAAATTTGGTCCAGCATGATTGAAGCAAGGTGAATGGAACTGGGTGAAGTTTAATTTGTTCTTATAAGCATAGGTTATCACATTGAATAGTTTGCACAAAAGGGGTAAGATCTAGACTGAAAAAAAGACTGCAATGTGCTGTGAGAATGCAGAGGAAAATATGGTAATGTTTTTTTGTTTTGTTTTTTTTAAGAAGAGCAGAATGAAATCACCCACTCAAGAATGAATTTGTGTGTTCACCAGGACTATGCACATAGTGTTCTGCAGAAAACCACTGAGCTTTTACTGCTCCATTTAAAAAAAGTGTGAGGAAGAAAGGGTTGAATTACTAACAGTATTTAAATAAGTGTCAAAAGCAATTACAGAAAGTACACGCTCTTCTTTTCAGTTACCCCAGGATCAGAGGATTAATGGAGAGAATTTATTATTTTTTCATTTCATACTCACCCCTTAAGAATTTTTTCTTGTCATGTTTCAGCATGAATGTATTCAAGGTGTTGGGATTTGACCCTCACACCATGCAGAGTTCTCAGCCTGTGGGAGCACCTTCACCGCCACAGGACGCGTTGGTGTTTTTATCGAAGCTGTCCTCCACAATCTCACAGCTGCTTCAAGCCTTCAGCAGGTATCTGGGTCCTTTCAAATCAGCATTTTCTGTCATTCCTTCTCCTGTCCTCCCTCCTCTGCTGTGATTGCTGTGCCATTCATGTCTATATATTTGTCTCTGTCTTCTGCAAATTTTTGAACTAAAACACAGTGGAAAGATTGCAAAAGACAACCAACGACTAGCGCCAGTAGGTGGCGCCAGCTCGCAACGTTGTTTCAAAGTTACCGAAAACATGAAATGCCATTTTTTTTTTTTTTTTTTAATAGCCAGCATCTTTCACCTGCATCAGCTGACATTGGTTTAGCTTTGCTCAGTGGCTCCCAACATGTCCAGATGACACGCTCTGTATTGCAGTCTGATTATTCTTTCATGACTCTGAAATGCTATTGCAGTTCTGGTCACCCTGTAATTTACTGGACCATGTAGCTTTGCTTTATCACCTTTCCCATTCAGCAACAACAGGCCTTACACTGATGCATTTTGTTTTTAATGATGGAGAGAATTTGGAGAATAAAGCTGCTAGCAGTTACCAGGATGACCTTGAGCGCCTTGTAGGCCAGTCCTGCGAAGACATTGGGCATTGTAGGGAACAAAGTGTGCTGAAGCATTTCCTTTTGAGTCGCACAATCATTTCTTTGGTGATTATGTAGCTGGTTGAGGCAGGATTCTTACTTTACCTGCTATAACACATACATGATGACGCAGGTTTTCCTCAGTTGCACAGTGCTTATTAACACTGCCACCAGAATTCTCAAGACTGGTTAACAACAACGTTTCCCATTTTGATCAGGACATGTGGACATGGTGTTTGTTTAACCTGTTTGCAAAGTTCCTTTTGAATTGAATGTGCTTTTTAAACAATGTGCTTTTTAAACATGTTGTGCAACCTTGTGAACTGCTGTATGGAGATACATGTGTTCAGCCTGCTCAAGTACCGTTACCTTGGAGACAAACGTTCATAGTTTCAAAGACTTGTTCTACGAGGGCAGCCTCTTATTTTGATGAACCAAACCTAAGCAGTAAAATGTTTTAAAGCTTCACTTTGACAAGCCTTTTCCTTCTCCGTCCCAGCATCTTATCCTCGGTGCCTGGCTCAGAGGAGGTTCAGATGCTGATCACTGTCATCGAAGCTAATGAGGTTGGTGCCATTTCACAGTTATTTCTGAGCCGCAATAATTAAAGATGTTTGACCTTTGTTCCCGGGCCAATGGTGTGGAACCCATCACATTTATTTTTAGCGCAGCTCTCTTGTGTTTCAGATTGTTAAAGTGGATTCCAGATTGACAGCCAAAGACTTCTGTGACTGTTTCTCACAACAGGAATATCGGTAAAACGCCTGACCCGACTGTTTTTGTTTTTCACTAAATCCCCTCTTTTGTGTTTTTTTTTTTTTTTTAAATACAGAGGTTTTATCCACCTCCTTGATTTGAAATTGAGTTGGTTGCAGCTTTTCTGTGACCCAATGAACTGATTCAGTCTCTTGCACAATTGTTGCAGAACATGCCTGAACAGGTATGCTTGTTTGTTACCGACATGTCATCTATCTTTATCTAAATAGCCCTCCTCACACGGCTGCCATGGCAACAATCCCATTATCAACATACAGTATTTGTTTAGATTAATGCAACAGAGTGTAATGAGACCTCTGTGGCCGTGAAGAGGACAAGTCAGTTAGGCATCCGAACAATTGCACATTGTCTTGTAGTGTTTATGAATCTCTGGTGCAGCAGCTTCTTTACTTTATTTGAGTTTTGGGGCTATGGAGGGCTTTTATGGACTCGAATAAAGCTAATAAAAGAAAGTGTCTTTTGATTTACCAAGCTTTGGATGTGCAGTGTTGGTCTCTTCAAAGCAGCACTGGCTGTTTATATGTCCTTGTTATCTATAGTGTAGATTTTTTTGGTTAATATTGGGTTTTCCCTGTAGATTTAGAGGAGTTAGGATCTGATTTTCTGACTTTTAGTCTTTCTGTGAGCCCCTCATGTTACACAGGCTATATATAAACACATCAGAGATGATCTCTTAAGACTAAATATTAACCCGCTGTAATCCCATTATCCTACCTATTCTTGGCTCTACTCCTCCTAATATGACATGGCTAAACTGGACACTAGTTTTACTGCTGCTGCAACCAGTAATTTAAATATTTAGATTTAATGTTTCATGCTTTGTTCTCATGTTCTTCTATGTTAGTATCAGATATAATTTAACTTCCACTGCATCAACGCTAGATGATCTGTTCCCTTTTGATCTACTGAGAATTATTCAGTTGCTCAAGATGAAATATTATTAAAAATGGCTATATTTTTTAAGTCCACTCTCCCAAAAAATATGCATCTACTTCATACAGAAAAACAAATCCTGCCGTTTATGTGGTTCTCAATCTACACGGTTACACACTGAACCCAACAGCCGCCATCGAAATGGCCCCAATTTTCTTTGGAACAGAATGTTTATGTTCTTGCTGGTGCTTGTTTTCTCTTAATTCCTCGTCTGTATGCTGTTGAGTTTTTATCAAGCTTAAATAAATACTCCAGGAAATCACCATTAAATATTAAAGGATATATATTACAATAGACATCTGTATATGAGAGACACCAAGCATGGTGATCAGACCATCCAATCAGATTAATCTAAGGGTTATGTGGAATTAAAGGCAACATCTGCTGCATCACATGGGGGCTTTGCTGGCACTTACCAGGCACGTCATCCCAGCATAGATCACAGCTGTAACGTGGAGCGGCTGTGTTGTGATTGTAAATAATTTATCTGCTACACTCACTGTGATGCGATGGCCGTGCATTATCTTTGGCCTTAAATATTTGATTTCCGTGCCCACGGCAACTGGAGTGATGTCATGAGTTACAGTATATCAGGCATCTGAGACGCCTGATGGTTCTGCTAAGGGCCTGGGTAATGCACTGTGCCTATGAAAATCCTCACAAATATAGACATGCACGGATGTGTATGTGTTCGTGCATGCGTCTGTGTGAAGTCTTTTCATTTCCTGTTTAGAAATTTGATTCATAGCTTCTAACATTAATTTCCATATTAGTCATCATTATATTAGGTCAATATTTACACTGTAGCATTACGTAACAGCCAGATAAGATGTCCTAGAGGAAACGGTTCTGCAGTTTAATAAAATTAACAAGCCAAGGAAGTGAAGAAACCCTAAAGCTTTTTCTCAAGATTGTACGTGTGATGTTTTTTTTTATTTAAGTCAGTCTGATGTTGAACTGACATTCAATCAAGGCTGAGTCACGCTTGAAAGGTCGATGCTTTCAAACGCCTATAGCGCACATGAACTTTGTTGATTGAGTCTCAGTCAATGAACTTGGCTGGACTGTTTGTTAACTTGGGCCTGTTCCCGGGTGCGTCTCTCTTCCTAGCTCAGGGGGGTAGATGCGGGCCAGTCAGTTTGGCTGCCGTCAATGCGTAAAGTGTTGACATTACCTGTGTGTCCACAGGAACACAGGGACATGGACAGGAAGCTTTTCATAGAGTCCTCTGGCTACACTGGAATGCAAAACCAAACAAACAGCCTGGGAATGAAAGTCTAGGTTATGGAAACAGGCATGCATACTACTGACTGGAGAAGAGGAAGTGGAAGGATGGATGTAGACACTTCTCCTCCAGCCAGTTACATAATGTTCCAGTGGGAACAAAGCAGAGGAGGAAACAAATGGGCGATAAGCTCCGTCTCTGTCTCCGCTGCTAAGCAACCGTTGTCAACAAGGTGGCAGCTCATTTTTGCCTGTTCCTGGCTAATGTGGTTGTGTGCTTTTGCCGTGTATTTGTAAACACACAGATGTGTTGTGTGTGTCCTTTGCCTGTTGATAAAAAACTGAACCGGAGTAAAATGTGCGTGGCAGAGAGTTTCCAGAAGCATCCACAGAGACTCTTTTGTCTGACGGGAACATTCTGTCCTGCGCATAATCAGCATCTAGAAGCTTCACGCATCCACAGTCTGGACTGTCAGCTGGCCTCAAACACGTAATATGGCCAGTCTATCACGAGGTTTTCCGTTATTTGCCATTACGCCATTTTTCTTTTCAGAATTTAAGTTACAGCCAGAATTGAAATTACAGCCAGAATTTCCATCCCATCTCAGACCACTACAGGAGACCAGTGGCTAGCAGCCCAAAACACAGATTTGCGCTGTAGTTAAACCAACATTTTAATATATGAAGAAATATTAATCACCCTCAAAATCCAGCAGAGGGTCATGCAAACGCTACCAACTGTTAATGTGTGGAACAAATTATTGAATCGACGTGTCTCGATGTTCATGTTTGTTTCCTTTTTTCCCCAGGGAGAAGCTGAAGGTAGGAGGGAACCAATTACTGGAGCTAAAAGGGGCCCTGGATCGCTGTGCTGGGACACGTGTGCGCTGAGAGATGATTTATTTTAGAATTTTTTTTATACATGGTGATTGAATCATATACAGAGACTTTTATTGTCACAGGTTTACCTATAAGTGCCTTCATCTGCAAATCTGTTTCTTACTGTGCATTCAATTCAGCTGTCTGAGCTACCAGATCCAGTGTTTTCTGATTTTTATTACACTTTTATTACACCTTCTCATTCATCATCCTGTTGAATTTCAGTCTAATTTTTAAGTTTTAGTTTATATTCTTAGCAGGGGTTATATAGGATCATTTTAGAGTTTTGTTTTTTATTTTATATGTGACTGTAACTTATAGGAAAATTGAATGTCAACATAAACTTCAGTGGGGTTAAGTGAAGTTAAAATTGAGTAGTTTGGTGGGATTATTTGCTTTAAATTGAGGATTAGCCAATAACAGCCCCACTCTATTTTCATGAAGCATGACCAGGAGCTCACAGATGATTAAATTAGGGACAAACCCCAGCAGGCTCTGGTTCAGCCAGATCACGAGTTCACAAAAACATAACACACATCCCTGAGTCAGAGAAAACTTACTCAGAGAGAACTGAAGTTTGTGCAGCTCGTTTTTTTTTTTTTTTTGTTTTTTTTTGTATTTATATTTTTTTTAGTTTCTTTTATTCCATATCCACTATTTATTTATTTCCTTTATGTCAAGTGTATTTCTTATTCCGTTTCAAGTCCAAATGTTTCTTCTTTGATTTCAAATGTGTGCAATCCTTTTCAATACTGTCTGATATCTATACAGTCTTTTTTCTTTCGTTCATTGTTCTGATAAAAATAAAGACGTGGGGCAAAATCATGTAAAAATTACAGCACCTGTTCGCACGTAAAAAAAACTGAGGGACCGGGAACCTCGACCGTGGGGCCAGGCCATGCTGGAACGAGTTGTAAGTAATTTTTCAATGTAAATACAGCAGGTGAAGAGTGAGACTGTTTCATTACAGAGAACCTACTTTAAATATTTTATCTTTATTTTTACGCCTCAAAAATTATTAAGCATTTGCTGTAATTTTCTGTTATTTTGCCTGAAGACACATTCTTTATGTAAATATGATCCTGGGTGAGGCATTCATTCCATCAGCAAGTTGATGTTTGACTCTGTTGTGTCAATAATCCACACTCGCCAGGAGCAGTGGATGTCCTAGGACACTTTTCTAGTGTTTGCTGACCAGCGTTTACCACCTTGTTCACGGTCATCCAGCATAAAGTCCTTCCAAGTGACACCGAGATGGTATCAAAAGCTCGGGTGTATATCAAGTGCAGATTTCGTTTGAGCGCTTGTCCTCAGCTACATGGATATTTAATCCTCCACTTCTTCAGTTAGGTGAAATACCTGAAATTCTTCTTTCAACGGGCCTAAGTTGTTTTTTTTTTTTTTGGTCCCCAGATGGCCTGAAGGCTGAGAATAACGACTACAGAGTGCTGCAGTGCTGCCTGCAGTACCAGAATCTACCCAGAGTGTGCTCTCATCTTGTGCACGTGAGTCCCCCTCACTCTACTCCGATACTGCTGCAGTTCCAGAGTGTGTGTCCTCTGCAAATAACACACACACATGTGACTGGAAATGGATCCAGGCAGATAGTTCCAGTTAGGATGACATGAACAGACAGAGCTGTTCAAAGAGCTGCAAGAATGGATGTGCTGAACAGGCAATTCTGGGTTCGGTTCAGGGATAGTTTTTGTCTTTAATGCTATAGTGGCCCTGACCTGTTTTCTGCCTGTTTCCAGATAGTTGCCAAATAAGAGGACAGCAAGCGCTTTATGTGTTTGTGGGACTTAAATGGACATGAATATACAGCCAAAAAATATCCAAATAGTAGCTTTTACTGAGAGCAACGCACACAATCCACCAACAGTCTGCAAACAAGTGATTGCAGAGAAACAGCAAGAGTGCTTATGTGTAATACACACACAAGCATTGAAGGTACCACGTGTATGTACGGAAACACTTACCAATGGGTCAGGAACAGGGAGGTTGAAGAGAAGACAAAATGGGATGTCAGTCGAGACGTCTGTGAATTGGAATGAAGGCTGTTTATGAGGATCTGTGGCTTCGGGTGAAGATCTATTTTGTAATTTCACTTAATTGGACAGTAATTATTCATTATTAGTAGATGCAGTTACTTTTATTGGCATATTTAATGTTAAGCAAGTAAAGCACATGCTTGTTTGATGACTACATAATTAAAGACTGATCATTAAAATACAAATAATATAACAGTTATATAACATGGCTTGTGCTGAAATGTTTATTGTTCAGGTAAATCATTTTTTTCCTTGCTTCTCATCTCATACATATTGAAAGAGGTGGTGGTGGTGGTGCTTTTTACTGTGCGATACTGAGTCATTTGCCAGATACAGAGTTACTCTGTATGATGTCATCTCACCCTACAGAAGCCGTAAAGAATCAGGTCATCGGCTAAAAGGGGACAGTGAAATGTGTGTCAGGTAGTTGCTGAGTCGCTCTCTGAAGCGCCTTTGCTCTGGATTTAATTACGTTCTGCCTTAAGCGCTGAGTGTAGTTGGGAGTTCAACCCTCAGTCTGTACGTAAGCTTCCATTATGAAGTCCATTCAGGAACGTATTTAAACCAGAATTTATGCCAGTTTGTGTTTACTCTGTGAGTCTTTCTTACAGTAGAGTTTTTAGATGTCTTAGCAGGCTGGTTCGGTGCCCAAACTAGAGAGGAGGAGGAGGATGAGGAGGAGGAGGAGGAAGAAGAGGAGGGAAGACAGGAGGGATGAAGTGTTGGGTTAAGAGGAGTGGAAAAGTACTGAATGCAATTGTCTGCCCACTTGTGAACAGGCACATTACAGCCTCCTAAAGGGTGACCAAAATATGTGACTGAATTATAGGTTAAAAAAAAAGATGAAGGGTCATAAAATTATAAAGACTGTCACAACTTCAAACCCTAAGCATCAGCCAAATGACAACATTGCATCATGTGTCTGTTGACAGACTACATTAATGCCCCAGGGAATTTTTGATGGGGATCTTTTGTTTTCACCCCTCGCCCTCTGGTTTTACATTCTCACCGGTGTTTCTTCCTCTTTCTTTTCCCTACCTGTCTGATATCACATTCCCTTTCTCCAAAGACATTGTAGACATGCAGAATGACGCAGGTTGTCCTCAGTTGCCCGCTGCTTATTAACACTGCTGCTAGAATTCTGAAGATGGGCTGTTAAATGTGACTCATGATTATGTGTGAATGGGAACGTCATGTCTTGTACGTGTTGTATAGTTATATCGTATTGTTTTACACTAGTTTTTACACTCCCTTTATTTTTTGATTCTCTGACACCTGAGGGACCTCATCCTTTATCGTACTTGTGCAAGAACAATTAAGACATTCAATTCCAAAAATTCCAGTAATTTTAGGTCTTCCCCCGCTGCAACTAAGGATTTATTTCCAACAAATAAATTTTTTTTTCTTCATTCGCGTGCAGTCCAGTCCCGCTTGGCCTCAGTAATCTTCTACCTGCCTTCAGTTTTATTGCAGAGGGTCAGCTGTCTGCTGCAGTCCTTGAGCACCGGTGATGTGTGAGTGCACGATGCACCCGTGATTGAGAGGATTAGAGCGCAGGTGACCCCGGCAGAGATTACGCCTGCTGCGGTGACACACAGAGGCCTCAAACATCACCAGGAAGCAGCTAGAGAGATTCCATGGGGCTTCCGTCTGTTTCCGGCAAAGGCTGGATTCTCAGGTCAGTGATTCCCAGTTTGCTTTAAAAGGGTCAAGGCCATCATCTCTTCCTGCTCAGGGCTTAGTCGGCTTAGTTCAATCTCCACTCAGACATTTCCAGAAGCATGGAGGGGGGAAAACTGTCCCTGCGGAAATGAAGGTTTTATGTTTGCACGATTTGGAGAAGCAGACGTTTCTGCAAACTAAGGGCAGCAAAACCGCTGCTGGGAATCTTATTTTGGGAGTAAAGATACTTTGCTATATCTTCCAAGTGCGAGCATATTTTGACAAGAGGCAGAACACAAACATCCAATTTAAACAATTTATTAATTAAATGTTACAAATGTGATCATTTCTTACTAACATTCCTTCCAGAAGAATCTGCCAATGCCTGACAATTTAAAACACACAAGGAAAGAAAAGTGATCTTTGTTGAGCTGCGTCTCTACGTACAGTTAGTATACAACTAAACCACAATAACCTAACTCTGGTTAGCAGAAGCATGGTTGTGTGTGTGTGGCAAGTGCAGAATAAGAAAAAAAAAAAAACAAACCGGCACTGGTTAGATTCATTGATCTAAGCTGTCTGCTACTACTTATTTTATTGGTAAATTAGCAGTGTATAAAAATATAAAAAAGGCAATAGTATAATTTTCAAAAAGCAATCTTTTCTTTAAAATGACAAAGCATGACTGGCTTTTATCAGCTCGCATTCGTGAGTAAGGCTATAAACCATTGACCTTTAAAAGTGAGAAACTTACATGTCTACAACAGAAATATTAATGAACTTTGAAAAAAAAAATTAAAACTTCAACTGTCACCACTTCATACAACCACCTTCAAAGTGAACAACTGAGCTCTGAAAACCCTCAAAAGTAACAACTCAACTCCAAGGGGAAAAAAAAAGCACTAAATGTGTATTAAATGTTGGCATATGACAAGAATGAGGAAGAATTAAAGTTTACAGCACAAAAAAAAAAAATTATATGCAAAGGCGTCATGCTGCTTTGGGCAGCAACCCCTCCCCCTTCGTGCCCACAACCCAAATTTAAGACTGTCTTCATTGAAGACCCGTCGTCCCGCCCACCCCCACCCACACACATACACGGAACAACACGAAACACGATTACGTCACTAAGCCTGTTAGTTTGAAAAAAAGATGAAGCACTGTGAAGCTCCAAACCCTCCCCTCAGCCCCGTCACCCCCTCTCCTTAATCGGAGGGAGAAGACGGGGTGTTGGCGCAGTCGTTCCACTCGTCCGTCGCAGGGTTGTACACCTCCATCGTGTTGAGGAATTCGTTGCCATCGAAGCCACCCACAGCGTAGATGGTTTCCCCGAGCATGGCCAGGCCTGCGTTGCTGCGAGAAGACGTCATGCTGCCCAGCATCTTCCATTCGTTGCGAGCGGGGTCGAACACTTCCACGCAGCGGAGGGCGTGGGAGCCATCGAAACCGCCGACAACAAACAGTTTGCCTGGACAGAGACGCAGTTTAGATCGGCTGCCCAGCTAAAAAAAAAAAAAGCAACGTTCTGCTCCCCGACAGTCTGGCTCACCTGCATGGACGGCAATACCGGCCCCCCTGCGGGCCACATTCATGGGGGCTACAAGGGTCCAAGTGTTGTTCTCAGGGTTGTAACGTTCCACAGAGTTCAGGCAGTTCCACGACTCTGCTCCTCCAGCCACATACATGAAACCCTCCAACTCGCACACTGCTGCCTGGTGCCTCCCTGGAGAGCGAAAAAAAAAAATCAATAAATGCTACTCCCATCCAGATTTCCAGAGGGAATGATTCAATCTGGAACCGGGGACACGTACTGATGTTAAGAGAGGCACAATTGGACCATGTTTTGGTCACAGGGTCAAAAGCATCACAGTTCTTCAATCCCTTCTGCCCACAGGGGTCTGATCCTCCCACAACATACAGTTTGTTGTTAAGGGAGCAGACACCTGCATAAGAAAGCAGAGATGAGCAACAGGGAAAAAAAAAAACAGTTCTGTAAAGAGTAATGAGTTATTGAATCGACTGACCTGCGTTGCAGCGGTTCGTCCTCAGCTCTGGCACCTGAACCCATTCATCAGCCAGCGGATCGTATCGCTCTCCACAGCTCAGCTCATCAGAATGTCCATTTGAACCTCCAATCACATACAGCTGACCCTGTCAGAGGTCACATATTACAGCAAGGCCGTTACGCGGGGTTGTTGCCTTCTTTCCACTGATCTACTACTGAGATTTCAGGGAAAAATGAAGGTTTTACCATAAGAACAGCCATCTGGAATCGAGCCCGCGGAGTCCGCATGGGTGCAATGAAGCTCCAGTGGTCCTCTTTGGGGTCGTAACACTCCACAGTCCTCAGACACTCCTCTCTGTTGTAGCCTCCTGCAGGCCGCAGAGATCAAGCTTACAGTGCTGCTCCAGGCTACATTTCGTTCCTTAAAATTGCAAGTGTGTGTTAATATTCCGACCTGCTGCAACGAGTCTTCCGTTCAGGGCCGCGGTGCCCAGGCCGGAGCGGGCATAATGCATGGGAGACAGAGGCTGCTCCTCCAGCTCCTTGGGCTGGGCCTCAAAGCTAAGGCTCTTCATCAGACAGGGGGTGGCAGAAGGGGATGTTTGGGGGCTGCTGCGGCCGTGCAAGAAGATCACACACAACACACCGTCCATGACCGCCAGACACAGGTAGGTGTTGTCTAAGGATGAGATCGGAGTGTTAGGGAAGGAACAGCTTTGGTCATTTGAAAAGTTGTGACATTTCTATCTTCCTCCACCAATCCATTTCCACTTACTTGTGGTCTTCTCAGAAGCAATGTACTTCCACTCTCTTCGGGTGGTTTTTGGGGCATTAGTCGCTTGATTGCAGGGTGAAAGACTCCCTGAAGAGCTGCAGCTCATCTGTCTCTGGGTGCTTTCCCGCATGGGTTTCTTCTGCAAGAGCACAGTGCAGCTACAGGAACCAAGCTTGCACCACAGTCTCACCAGTGGCCAGCGCCAGCTTACTCATAACCTGAGCTACCGTTTCAACCAGCCGTCTAACGTAACGTTGACACAATGAACCAGCAAAACAGCAGCACAGACTGCAGCTCAAGTTTAGAGAATAAGTCATCAGAATTCAGCTCTTTCCTGCCTGACTGAGCTTAAAACACCAAATGTAGTTTCAATGTCATCTGAAAGCTGGACAGGTGTCATAGCTTAGTTGCTGCTAAATCTATTCACGTTAATCTGCGTCTACATTTTAAAGGTTCTCTTTTTCTTTCACATGAGGAATCGCTGGGCACGGCCAGGCATGGGTTGGACACCTGAGCTACGCGCTGCCAAGCAAAAGACGGCGTTTTAATTGCAGCAGCGCCAGGCAGAGCTGGGGAGTACCTGCACAAAGTGAAGGTGGTCCTCCTCGCCACCAAACACCTCACTCTGCCCTTCAATCATCAGCCCTCTATCCACCAGCTTGTGGTCAGGTGAGTAGTACAGCGTTTGTACCTGCAAGACAAACAGGAACAACACACCCATGTGGCTGTCTCCTTGGCAACACACTTTGAGGGAGGGAGGAGGGGGGGGCAGTGCTGTGAAGAAGAGGGGGGAAGGGATGAATGTCTGGATGCTTGCTTGGGTTGAAAGCTTCCCTTGGAAAGACACACAACACTGTTGCCACCACAGGGAGTAAAGTGCCTGAGCTCAAAGGGTATCTGATAATGGGCCTCCTCAATTTGCATCTAAAAAAAAAAAAGAGGGAGCTGGTGAAGAAGAAAAGGCTGCACGTGGAAAAATCTTCTGTGGTGAATGAAGAGGAGGGCCTGTGCGCCATGCTGCTTGGAAAGTGGTCCTTTAGCTGAAGAGTTGGTCATTGTGACGGCAGTCAATTCCAGGTGACTTAACAGTAGCACTCTAGCCTAACCAGTCATCATCCAGAAGGATTGAAGGTTAGAAAACAAAAATATCATCTCACCAGGGAGGCTGGTCAGTTACATTGTGAAATACTTTTTCATGCACAAAGGATTACTTGTGCGAAATGTTGTCAGTCTAGCGTTTTTAAAAACCACAAAAAGAAAAAAAAACATTTTCATCAGGACCGCTTGAATAATATAAATACATCCATTCATGTTTGGACAGATAGATGAGAGCACAGTGTTGCTTGGCTGCATAGAGAGGCTGCAGAGAGGCAGTAGTGCTCCTCTCCTTCCTCTGACTCATTACCCTTGTGGCTCAGTCCGGGCTCCTCAGTCGGGTCTCCTGCTGCTGCTAATAAACCTACAGGAGATAAATCAACGGGGAGGAGTGCCTGTTAGTGTAGCAGCAACAAACGTGCACCTGTTCAGATAGCAAAGAGGCAGCGAGACAGTCGAATCAAGGCTTACACCTTTGAGAACCTGCATTTTTGTTTTTAAGAGAAGAAAACCTTAAAAATAAAAAAAAAAATACAATCAGACGGGGCTGTATGTAATCCACCCACGACCCAACGGAGAACAGTGGAAACAACAAAAGCAAGAGCAAAGAGAGCAAACAGCAACTCTTTTTTGGCTCACCTCTAATTTGTCGTATGGTTCAGGGGTACAGAGTTTCTTACTGCAAAAACCTCAACAAATCAGAGGGAAGAGAGACAATCCTGACAGAGAAGCATGACTGTGGCATGCCATTTCTACGTCAGCCCCCTTAATGACTTCTTAATGTCAAAAACAGTCAGGGAAAGGAATGGGCAGGACAGGAACTGCAGACCAGTCAGAGTTGAGACCGTACTACTGACCTCCTCCATGAGGCGTTCCAGTTGTTCTCCGTTCTCCCAGAGGCTACGCTGCACCCAACTGAGCACCTTTGAATAGAGCTTGCCGTTGCTGGGCAGAGTCAGGTTGTCTTCTAGCATTACTTCTAACTGAAGACACAAAAGGGAGGGAAACAGGAGTTGGACTTGAACACAGCGGGAATAAAGTTACTCAGCTGCATGAATAACTGAAGAAATTCATCCCATTACTCACAGACAAACTTGATCTTACAGGCTGATTACTAATTTACCTGAGAATAAGGTGTTAGATTAATACCTGCTTCCTTTCACTTGGCCTTGATGTTTAACACATTTACGTATCAAACAGCTTTGTAATTAACAAGTCATTGCCTGAAAGGTTTATTAAATTATGGTGATAAAATAAGATGACTACAAATTCAAATAGATCTGGCCCAAACCCAAGCTCATTATCACAACTCTGCTTTTCTTCAGCCATAAAAACTGCATCAACATTGATACATTTATTTAGTAATATATGGTCTGTCCAGTTCAACTTCTGTTCTACCACTGAAAATGTCCAGGCCGACAAAATTAAACACCAAAGACATGAAATCAAATAAAATTGGAATTTTTTTTTTTCCCTTAATGCAGCCCTGCAAAAAAAAGAAAAAACAGAAAAGTTTGCAAACTACCTCCATGCAAATCAGAATTTAAACAGCTTAATTATCCAGTTTCATGAAAAGCTCTCGTTATTTATTTTACCAGTGTGTAATTTGAAGCTCACCTTCAGACGGGGGAGTTTCAGGAAGTCCTCCTGTTCAGACACTTCGAGTAGATGATCCTGGATGAAGGCGTCCACCTTGTCCAAAAGTCTACCGTCTCCCATAGAGCTGGCAAAGTTGCGGAAAGAGATGGCATTCTGGGAATCCATTTTAGACAGCAGGTAGTCGCCACAAATCTAAGAAGAAGCAGGATGAGATAGGTCAGTGCATTGTTTAGCGTGTTCACCTGGGAATACCAGCGTAAGGAGAGCTATAAACGTGCCTGTTTGACTCGCTCCATCTTAAACCTTTTGGCTGCAGTGTAAACTTCTTTGACCAGTTCCTTATCTGCCTTTAGCCTGCGGCACAAAAAAAGTTTGCTAATTCAGTTTAAAAGCAACAGCTGCAAAAGGTAGTCTTGATTTCAGAGAGCTGTAAAGGTGCTACTCACTGGGCAGTGTAGGCATAGTTCAGCAAGATCTCTACAGCTTCTGGGTCCAAGTCCTCAAAGGTGACGAGGGAGACTCCGTGAGGCTCGCTGTCACTGTTAAAGATCTCAAACAGGTAGGGGCTGCAGCAAGCCAGAACAGCTCGGTGAGCCATCAACTCATGACCACAAACCTAAACAAAAACCGAGACGCAAACAGGAAGTGTAATACACGTCTACAAATCCAATATCAATGAGAACCAGACAGATTTTAATACCCAGTGTTAAGCAAACTAATTAATGCAATGAATAAATAAGTGTCAAAATAAAAGCATTAAGGACATATGTTTTTTGTGTCCTAACGGCTGTACAGAAACGTGTCTGTATGATCTAAAAACAGCCACTCCTGAGCAGATTCTAAAAAGGAAGTTAAGAGAAAGAAGGAAACGCTGACATTTGAATACAGAAACACTGGCTGGCGGCTCAGGTGTGTTTGCCAAACCTACCTGCAGTCTAACGTCGCAGAACTGACCACTCTTTCTCAGGGCGTTCATTTTGGCCACTGTGGAATCCAGGAAACTTTCGTCCTCAAAGATCAAATAACCGTTTGGAGTCATCTTGGTGAATTTAGGGTATTTCTGTTGAGACAGTTTTTTCAAAAATAAAATCACCCATCATGCTTGTTCTCCACACTGTCCAATATGCATTCAGCTGGGCAACGCTAATGGACATCTTTATTAATTGATGACCAAAGAGGATTAGGATTAGGTGCCTGTAATGTGCACTGTGTGTTACACTCTATAATCTGTCCCATGCATTAGTCAGGGCCTTACCTAATAGAGAATGGAGCAAATCCACAGAAGCGCCACTGCTAAGTGTAGAACAGGAAGCCAAGGTATTTGGTAAAGCAGACTGGGATAACACTGGACCCCGGGTCTTCTTCACCGTGGACAGGGATGGAAAGGTGTTAGAAGAAATACCAGCCGGCCGAGTCAGAAGAGACAGGAGGAGCAGTCGCACGGACAAACTATCAGGCTAAAGCGACTGTAATCGAGTCCTCGGGATCCCTTTGGCTATAGAGTTGTACGTATTCTCTGTTGGTTGTGCATTATAACCTGGAAAAGAAAAAGGAAAAAATATTGAAATGAGTTTGGAGAGGAGGACAAGTGGCTCATGTGAAACAGACGCCGCCTTTTCTTGGCAGTCGTGCGTGTGAGCGTGAGTCACTTCCACGCGGTCAGTGGTAAGGTGGCCTTGCACATGGGATGGCAGCTGTGAGCGCTGCCCCCCCCCTCCATTCGGACATTTTTAACCTCACCAAATCTCCATATTTTCCACATACATGATAAATAGTTACATATTAAATGTGACAGGTAATTCAAGCATTCACCTGAAAAAGCAGGGCTAAACTCAGGGATTTGCAGGCATTGTTAGTCAAGTCCATGCCACATACTCCACCCTTTCAAAAGCCTCCATCTTGAATTTTAAATCCCCCAGCAGCTGCTGTGCTCCACCAATGCAAACAGGATGCCTTCAACACCGTCTCCACACTCTGAAGTGAGACCACTTAAATTCGACCTTATGCAACAACCCTCTGCCTAGCTCCTCCCTTTAGGATCCTCTATTCCAAACAGTGACCCGCAGAGAAAATGCAGGTGGGAATAACTGATGACAGCATTTCCACACCCACTCAGATTAAGTGACATTTTAATTTAACCTTATAGTTACCCTGCAAATTCTCTTTAGCCAAACGCACGTCACAAAACCCAGGCCCACCAGCCAGATCCAGCCCCACGTGCATGAAAAAAACATCTTTACTTGCACATTATTCTACCCCACAGTTAAAGGGCAGGCACTTTAACTGTGGGGTAGAAGCACACGTGTCGCACAGGAGCACGTGTCGCTGGAACTGAGAGAATGCTGATAAGGTTTACAGCAAACAGATTTATTCGTCTTAGAGCTTAGACACGCTGTCTTGGCACCTTTAATTTGATGCTCAATGAATAACTTAACATTGTAAATTAGCTGTTTATCACCATTTCATACCACGGAGAAAACAGTGCAGCAGCTGTCCCGTAACATGAAATTTCATCCATCCATGTTGGATGGATAAAACACTTTCCTGGGTAGCCTTACTTTGGCAACCTGTGGCCAAACTGCCACATTAAAAATGGGATTCATTCAAAAAGTTAATACTGTAAATCTGAGGCTGCATGTTAAAAAACATAGGAGCTAAAAGCTTAATAATTCATTGTGTATGTGGATGAAGAAAACACTGGCCCAGTTATGCTGAGTTATGCAACATCTGGCAGACTCCCTGTGAGGGAAATGCCCAATTTGTCCACATTTAGCCCAAATCTTTCACATGACAAGTCCACAATGCTTAGTTTCTACCTCAGTGTATTCTCATTTAAGACGTGAGCATGCGAGCCTGACCTCAGCTCTCCAGATAATGCCTTGTCAATACAAAGTTATCAACCTAACCACAGCTGTGATTAAATACATTTTCTTTTGAAAATCGTTTCACTTGTTTGAGTGAGGCTGCGATTACAAACCCCAACCAGACTTGAAAACACGCCAGACTGCCTTCACTACGTGTAGCGGCTAAGCAACAGTCACATTTAAAGAGACAAAAAAAAAAAAAAAAAAAAACAGTACAATGAAAAATGCATGAGTGAGCGGCACAGAACAAATAGGTGGCAGCCCCCCTGTGGTGAAGAGAGGTATTGCCGGACATTTCGTCTAGTTTTTCACAGCGTGGAAATTTACAGCAGCTAGGAGAACATTACAGCCATTCTGTCTGTGACAATGGGGGGAAAAAACCTCGCTTTTCATTTTTGCTGCTCAATGTGGACTTTTTCGATGGAAAAAAAAATACTGCACGACAATGATGTTTCGATAAAACATTTAAAAATCAGAGCAGTTATTTTAAATGCTACTACTATGCACAGTCACACACGGATGATTATTAAAACAGTAAATCCTATAGGATAAATATAGACTTCGCCATGGTAAGCGTTCTTGTGAGAATGGGCCACATGGCCACCAGCGGCAGAAGTGGTTTAGAGACCAGTAGGTCACACGCCATCATGGCATATCCTGTACAGACGGAAGAGAACATCTGTGTACTAAACAGAACTGTGGAACGCAAAGAATCGGATGGATTATTTCCATTCATTACAAAAATCGATCCAGCGCGATCAATCCGGCCCTAAGCCGACAGCTACACTGGGGTCAAGATAATGTCGAAATCGATAAAAGGCAATAAATATCTGACAAAATGTACTAGATGGAGTGCGAGTAAGGGACAAAAAAAAGGCAGCCACCCAGCAGTGATCACGTTTAATGGCCAACCATCTACTCGCTGCAGCGTTTCGCATGAATCCGCCCGCTTCCTCCTCCGGTGCAGCCACCGCACCAGGGCCGCGATGAATGCCAGTGCGCCAGGAGACTAATAGTTACACGTCTGTACAAAGAACTAGGTCAGGATACCTGACCGGATCCATCCTTTTACTGCCACTATAGAAGCAGACCAACGTCGATATCCGGCGCTTGGCTAAGCATCCGAATGAACTGCTAACGAGGTTTGGCGCGTCATTAAACTAGTGCGTATCAGTTAACCCTATAACCAGGCAACTTGCTGCTTAGCTTGGGTGTAGAATGTGAAAACGACCGCGTCGGTACAATTTATTCAAATAGAGCGGTTCAAATACGTTCGGCCGAGTCGAGATTCGCTATCCCGTTAGCTGGCGGCGTGAGCTAAATGTGCGCCTCATTAGCTTCGCTGAAAGCGGCGGTATGTGCGACATTGTCCGCGCCCGTTGCCAAAAGAAACGCTAACTGACCGATTTTTCCGTAAGTTCCTCATTGTTCCAGTCTAAACCACGAGTGATACATTACAAACAGTGGCGCTCACAACGATATATTGTGTTGTTTTTTTTTTTTTTAATCACATCAGCTGCGTTATCTTACAAAGACCCCAACCCGCAGAATGTGGCTTTAAAACAGAGGAAAATCTTACCTGAGGCAATTTACAGCGAACGATGTTAGACATATTTAAAGCGAATTCAGATTCGGTCGTTTCGGTTTGGAATAAAGACGCAACGCGACTCGCTTGACTGGCTGAAGTAGACGCTTCTCTCGCCTCCGTCGGAACGTCCACACCGGATCACGACTGGTCTGCCTGTGTGAGAGTGCGCGGTCAACGGGGGCGGAAAGCGCGCTCTCATACAGCACAACCCGCGTGACCGCTACGCGCTGCGTGATGCAACACCCGGTGGGCGGAGTTAACACGCGTATTACAATTAAAGTCCCGTTAAAAAGAGGCTCGTTTTTCCGCAAATTGTGACTTGCACCCAAAGCTAATACTCCAGATTCTTGGAATACCTTCGCTTGCGTTTGTGCCACCGTATATTGCTGGTCTTGTATTCCTGGGAAAGGATTGTTGATTGAGGCGGCAGACTATAGACTATGATTACGATTAGAAAATCGAGGCACTTGGAGAGATAGATCCGAATTGTCTTCCTCTGTTGAAATTAAAAATAAACATACAAATTAAGCAGAACCAGTAATATGGTTAATATGTAGTGTATGTATACAGACTACATAGGCAGTAGTAATACAAGGAACATCAAATGGGTTGCTAGATGATGAAAGCCCCTTTGCCTTTGGACTTTGACCATATTTCAGATGCCTAAAATGGCCCTGTCTCGCAATGATCCTTCAAAATAAGAGAGAATAATTCAAAACATCCTGGATCCAGATGATTACCCGCAACATCACCAAAATATAATCATCTGTTCTTTGGCCAGTTTGGCCCAAATCTAGTAGTTAGGCTGTGTTACATTTGTCATTTTTCCTTCAACCTGTCTGAGGGTTAAGCAGGATGAGCATTATTTAACTGATGTCAATTAAGAGAGAACATCTAGGCTGGGCACTCACCACTGCTGCACAGACGTCATTTAAAAGAACTCATTCATCTGCCTCTAAGTCCAGCCCTGTCTTCTGTAATTAGATTAGAGGATAAAGAATGACTTCAGCACCAGTGTGTCACTTAGTAGCATGCACCAGTCTCACATACAGTATAAGGTTTCTCTCTCCACAATACAAGGAGGTCATCCCTGTGCCTCTATGTGAGGGCGGCGTTCTCGCCAAGGTGAGGAAAGGTGGTGCTGGCTCATGGCTACTTTCCAGAGGACTTTTTCTTTTTTTTTTTTTTCATCTCTGATCATAGAGGAAGAATCTGCTCACGGAGCACAGATCAGATGTGAGAAGACGGATTCAAGCAGAATAAGCAGAATAAACATTACAGCACAGCTTTTATATTAGAGCACAGCTTTTATGAAAATTCAAAAAATAAACGTCTACAATGGTAAACCTGCATCTGCATGTGTGTAATACTTATCTATAATTAACTGGTTTATTGCAAAACTGCAACATATTTGATATCAGTGTTATCCTCGTTTGCTGAGTCATCTTTGAAACACTGTTGGGCTCTTTGTTCTTTCATTCTGCAGAGATTTGTTCAGTCAGGCTGCATAAATGTGTTCCGACAAGGACACTGAATATTTCAGGTGTCTGGCTGGAGCTGGTGGGGTTGCATTAATCAGAAGTCCTGTGGAGGACATGGCGACACTGGAGTGATGAAGTCCTCCTCTGATTAATTCTGCAGTAAAACAGAACAGTGAAGCATGCTCCGACTGTGCATTTCGTTCACACGTTTTGATTTGGGTCTCATTTTTTTAATCAATCCTCAGTCGGCAGCTCTGGAGAACCATAGATGGGTCATGTGTCAGTTCCGCAGTCCTCTGATAAGCTACTGATAAAGATGGAAGTCTTCAGGTTAATTCTGCCACTAGAGAACAGTGACCTTTGTGAAAGAGTGTGTGATTCCAGCACTTCAGGCTCAGAGGTGAACAGAACATCATGTCCTTTTTGTGGTCTTTGCAGGTTTGGCATAATGTTTTTTAACTGTAAATATCTCTGAATGTGTAACCTGAGTGTTCTCTGTTAATCTGCTTGTAATTTGCTTGTAAATTCCGATGCCCTGCATCATCGTGACTCCACAAAGCCAAGCCCTCGAGTGATTTAAACGTCTCAGCGTTTAAATGACCAGAACCTCACGAGAGAATCACTCCTCTTCAGTTTTAACGTAAGAACAATTAATACACCCTGTCTCGCTGTTCAGTTCAACAAGACACAGACACACACACATATCGGATTTATTATTCAAATAAACTGAACTGTGGGGCAGAAAAGTATGTCCTGATGTGAGTGGATGTTATGTAATGGTTACATGTTTATGCTGGTGACCTTATATGTCACAAAATCTACAGACTGACATGTGACCAGCGTGCGACAGATCCCAGAAAACTCCAGTGATCAGCTGCTCCTGGCTTTCCTCTGATCTGTCGCCCTCTGTTCTATAGGCCTAATCGTACCGATGCTCTCCCACGTGCACTGCGGTGGAGGGTCTCCGTCATCCGGGCCAGAGTAGCTGGACTTCTAATCATTGCAAGACATTTCACCACTGACGAAGAAGTTCGCCTTTGATCTTGCACTTTTCTATAAACTTCTAGATCTCGTCATAGGTCAAACTCCATGTCAGCCGCGATAAGAATATGCAGTTCAAGTATGTGCTATGTGCAGACACGCTCTCTCTCTCTCTCTCTCTCTCTCTCTCTCTCTCTCTCTCTCTCTCTCTCTCTCTTGGTTGACTTAACCGTGACCGTCTGCAGACCATACTGTCTGATGTCACACTTATCCAGTTAGAACTGATGTAAACCTCACACCACCAGTCACGTCAGCCTTGCATGAAGCCAAAAAAGATATTAATATCATCAGCCAAACAACCGAGCTTTGAGAAATTAGACTAAAACCACAATGAAAACATTTGGCCAATTACTGTCACTTTACTGATGTAGGTCACAGGAGACAGCATCAGGAAAAAAAGTTGCCCGGAAACGCATCTGCCTGCGTAACGCTTATTTATACGCATTATGTGCCAGTTTGTCATCAGCTCCAGTGTTTGTTCAGTCCACACCCAGTTGTTTTTCACATGTCATCACCCGATGTTAATTCTGCGCTGATGAACGTGAAGAACATCCTTTCTATGTTGTTAACGCAGCAGCATCACAACTGCCCTCGAGTCTGACACGTGTTTAGTTGTGGCACCGGCAGCAAACGCCAGCAGATATGTTCCTTTGTGTCAAACCATAATATTTACCTCAGAAATGGGATCGGGTCAGCCCGCTCAGTGGCTGGTGGAAATGAATGCAAAGATGAGGCACACGAAGCAAAGGGAAGAAAAAAGAAAGAATCAGGCTAAGTTATATTAGAAGCAATCATTTAAGGGCAAAATTAATAAAAAACAGCTTAAATAACAATTATTATATATTACAGGTTAACATATTACAGCACATGAGTGACTTTTAATGGTTGGTGGTTAAGTTATTTTTTCTTTCTAGTGTTCAGTGTTGATTTTTTGACCTTTGATCTCTTTGTGTTTCGCTAAAACAATCACTAACCTTTTTTCTGTCCTTCTTATTTAGAATTCCTGAAGGTCCCGCTCTGTTCATGCCTCTATATGAAATAATGTTTGCATGATAAAACAAGCTTCCTCCCAGCTTGAGAAGAGGTCAATTCAGCTGAGGTAGGGTCATCATTCCTGTCGCTTTTTCTGTCACGTTGCAGCGATTTCCTTCTTGAATAGTCAAATTAGGAAAGAAAAATCAATAACACTGGAGCTCACCACAGTCTCGAGAAATGTCAGCTGAACTAGTTTGTGCAGGACATTTTAACTAGAGGCTGCAAATATTCTCACCGCTATATATATATATATATATATATATATACAGTATACAGTATATATATATATATATATAGTATACAGTATATATATATATATATATATGTATACAGTATATATATATATATATATATATATAGTATACAGTATATATATATATATGTTGTATATGTATATATGTGTTGTATATGTAAATATACAACAAAGTAGATCACACTGACAAAACATGGAATATTGGAATGTTGTTCAGACAAGACAAATGACCTCTTAGAACTTGGATGAAGACTAGTGGACGTGTGTTTGTGGAAATGACTCATTGAAGGTGAGAATAGAGAGTAGAACTCAGCCTCCAGGATGCAGTGACGTGTGTGAGCGTTGAGGGAAAGAATGTCTCAGGCTTTTGTTCAGTCTGGAGGATGTGCTGCCAGATTAAAGTGTAAGTGGCAGAAAAACAGGTAGATAAGAGCTTCTCTCCTGACCTATCAGTGCATCTGTCTGTCACATACCTCACGGCTCACATGCAACACAACTAGTTTTTACAATATTTTTGCGGTTTGTCTCTCTCCCCCGCCCCTCCGCCCCACACACAAACACACATTTGACTGCCGGACAAGGAAATGCCCTGACCTTGTTACTGTGGCTCCCCGACCCACACAGCAACCCAGCTCACTCACCTTCTTGGTGTTGCCATGGTGAGGTAAATTTGTAACCTTAACAACATGCGTCTCAGTTCCTGTGATGGGCAAAAGATAAAAGTTAACCGGAAGGTCTTTTTGCAGCAAAGATCCTTATTTTTTTAGTTCTCCTCAAATACACAAAAAAACAAGCCCAGTTAAAAGTGGATCACTTGCCTTATTGATTTATTATTGAATTTAATATTAATTAGTTGATGAATTCTCGTTTCCCCCAGTTAATATTTCATTTCCAACATTAGCGACACAGCCGTGTCCCACGCTGAATGCCGTGAGTCATTTTTAGAAGAAGAGAGGCAGACTTAAGAATTTTGTCTTTGAGTCACACAGATGATTGTGAGGGGTGAGGAAGGAAAGATTACAGGACATGCAACTACTTGCAAGCAGCAATGCAGCAGCGGCAGCAATGTGCTTAAAGGCTGTACTGGACGTGATTCTTTACAGGACAGAATGTCTCACTGGAATGTCAGCCCTGCAGGGGAAAATGATAAGAGAAAAGAGAGACAATGGCACTAAATTTGGTACTTATACTTAGATCTTCACATGGTGTTTACATTATGAGAATCTCAGTGCCAGCAGCTCACGATGCGATGGGTCTGTCCTCCCTTCCTCTCCTCCTTTGGGTGAAGCTTATAGACCATCCAGCGATGGTCTGTGTTTGCAGAAGCCTCGTTATCTCAAGCATAAAGAGAATAATTGTCTGTTTCTTTTGTTTCCTGCTTTCCTTCACCCTCTGACACACCTACACACTCATACATGCAAACTTTGTTTTCTCAGCACCTTTGTTGTAAAGCAAAACTGGTGTGAAGGCTTATCTGTGAAATCAGCAGTAACAAGAACCTGCTCACCAAAGAGCCACAGACCCCAGAAAAACAAAAATGATGGCAAAAGGAGAAAGTCGGTCCCTGAGCCAAGAGGAAATTCATTTCAATTGAAATCAATCTTAAAATCTGTGGCTGAATTTAAGCAACCAGATAGAAAATGTCACATTTAGAAACCTGGAAATTATGTTATGGTTCTCAAACACGTTATCAGAAAAGTTTTCTGTCCCTTTACTGAAATAATCCTGAAACAGAGGGATGATGTTTTCCCGCTGTCACCAGTCTGAGTGGGTCTGAGGGGAATCAGAATGGGGCCGATTGTTTGTGCTCACAAATGCTGGTATTCCACTGGTTGGTCGTGCTCGTGCTGTGTAGCGTGTTCATGAAAGAGGGAGGCGGTGAAAGAATGGAGAGGATTAAATAGGGTATGGTGCTGTGATTGTGAGCGACCAGTGAGCCCACTGGCCAGATGAGTTGTGTGGAGCACAAAAGAGGGACTTGAGTGAGATGGGATGCAGTAAGCCCAGAGATTAGCAGTGTTGGGCAACAGAGCGGCCGGCCCCGGGGTGAGCCCTCCTGGTTGGCTTACTGGAGCACATGTGTCATGTGGACGGGAGATGGAGGACCTGATGTTTGTCTGAGCCAGTTAGTGTACGCTCTGTTTGCCTGCACTCAGCAGCTTTAGCAGCTGCACAAAACTACACACATGCAAAGACAAAATACAAAAGGGCAAGGAATGGCAGGTGTGTGTGTGTGTGTGTGTCTGCAGGGTGCAGAAGGTGCCTTGGCACCATCTCAAATTCTCAGAAAGCCAGAAATGTCATAAATCCTTAATTTGAGTCAAGACAATCCATTTGTGACAACAGGAAGTGTGAAGTGTAGCATGAAAAGCAGTAACATGTGGGGGAGGAATTTGTTTTTTTGTGATTATTGATCTCAGGTCAGCGTCAGCACTGAAACCCGAGTTACTCATAAAACAGGGAGAAAGTCGGTTAACATAACTTTGTACTCGCATTTATTGTGCAATTCAAGAGGAAGTTACGCAACGCCGACATTCTTGAGCCTTTTAGATGATCTGACTTTTCCAGAACTGGTGGATCTGTGGCGAAAGCCAGCAGGCCAGCATACTTTCACCTAACCACCATAAGTTGACCATGAAAACAGGCAAAATACTCACACTTTCCATTGCTTCATTACAGCCCCTGGTGAACGAGGTTGGTCTCGTTTAAGCTGTGCTATCCTTTAGTTGTATATTCTAACTGTACTGAAGCAGGAGATGGTACATATCCAGATTTCCAGAATATGAAACCCAAACCCAGGCAGACCAGACCGTAATCTACAGTGAGAAAGCTGCCTCTGAGCTAAATTAACAGCATATATTAAGTAGCCTTAAATGTGTGAATGTTGTTATTGCCATGCTAATATGTATTTTAAATTGAACTGTAATCCGGTTTGACTGATCATATTATGACCTTGTTTGTTGGTTACCTGGTGAATGTGATCTAAAAACAAACTGGTAGCCGTGAATGTTCCAACAGCGTTTGCTCACAATTGATCTTCTGGATCAGAAAATGATCTGATGGTATAATTCAATCAGATGCCTGCCTACAAGGCCAAGGCCTCAGCACATGTTTGTGTGCCTGTGTCAGAGAGAGGGAAAAAAACCCTTCCCACTTACCAGATCCACTTTATTTCCTGCAAGTGAGAGTGGGAGTTATTTTAACATTTCCTATCAATACACACTGCTGCTGCATGACTGAGTCACACGTGTGGTTTGCCCACATCCACAGAAAGGAATAATAATAAGAAATAGGCTGCTTAGAAGTGAGAGTGAGTAAAGGGCTTAATATTTATTTGCCAAGAGAAACAGTGTGTCCCAGCTTTGGGTTTATTTGGGAACAGAACTGACTTATTTATGTTGAGAAGCGTGTTGCGTAATCACTGGTTGACATGGCGCACAGTCAGAAAGCTTTTACCTCACTATTTGTTTGTCATGCAAAACTTCCCATCTGCACATAGTCAAACAATTTGAATTTTACCATCAAACTTTCCATTCAGATCTTCCAGGAAATCCCAGATGAAGCTTAATTTTAGACAAAAATGACAGCCAAGTTGTTCTCCAGTGGACAATAACATGGAATATTCTCTCCATATTTAGATTCATCTTAACATGATATCTTTACACGATGACAGCATTTTAGACGTTTGAAATTGCCCTAATCAGATGATTTTTAGACCCTAAATAGAAATCTAAAATGTGACGGTCGTAGTACTTTAGCCCCACCCAGCGACCAATTGAAGAAGTTTTTTTTTACATTATACAGTATATTTATTTTTATGACAAATGTCAAATGGATGTACTGTAGTAAAAAGTCCCTCTTAAACATTGTGGAGTAGAATGAAAAAGAAATTCGTCATCACACTATCAGCAAAATAAGTATCAAAAGTAAAAATACCACTTATTATGATTTCAAAACATCTTCTATTCATATTTTCCTGACAGAAACTAGAATCATTACAAACAACAACCGTAATGATGATTAATAATTTATAGCAATTTTAAACCGCAGTATTTTTCCAATTTTGCGTTGACGCCTGTAATTATAAATAAAAATTCTCTCCACGTTTTTAGATATTTTCTAAATAAATGTGGCTGCAGTGCTAGAAATCGGCCGATAGGTGTCAATAGAGGTCTTATAAAGTAACAGCCTAGTGGTCTGCTGAGCTTTCTACTAAAACTAAACTTTTTGTCTTGTGTTTTCACTGGACAGCTTTAAAAAAATTCTGGAATCATTAGCAGAATCAGGAAAAAATATCGAAAGTCGCCTGAACTTTGTTGCGTTTCTGGTAACATCGACCAAAGTTGCATCAAGTATATGTTAAAGAATTAAAATCCATCATTATTGGATATTTGTGATTGTAGGTTCTTGGTTAATTGGGAGGTAGGTGTTTGAATTCATGTCATTTACGTGCAAGGTCTCCTGAAGTCACCAAAAAGGTCTTATCCAATCAGAGCAGCGCTATCCAGCATGGGTTCTTTTGCGCCTGGGAGACTGCCCAGCTGAGAGGTGGTCTTTGTATGACAGGGTTGAAAAGACTCCTGACTCTGCAGACAACAGGCACTGCTAACTTGCAGCTGCACGCCTTTAGTTCACAGCGGGGTGAGAGGCTGCAACAGAAGGTGCACAAGAACCTAAAGGCATAAACGCAGACCTAGGCCCGTTTCCGAGAGCCCAATGTGTCCTGCGTTAATCCGGGACACACGCTGACGTACCGACTGCCCAGAACAAGAACTTTTGCGGTGAAGCATCTTAACTCTGAGATGGGCTGCAGATTGCTGTGGCTGTACCTTACGCTGTCAGTGGCTTTTTGCGCCGGGCAAGACGCTGGGGTCCCGGCAGCCACAAAAGAGGCGATCCCGGAGGGGGCATCTACTCTGGCGTTCGTCTTCGACGTGACCGGCTCCATGTACGACGACCTGGTGCAGGTCATCGAGGGCGCATCCAAGATACTGGAAACATCCCTGAGCAGACCGAAGAAACCTTTATATAACTTCGCCTTGGTTCCATTTCATGATCCAGGTAATGTTAAAAAAAGACACATTTAATGCCAGAGACCCTTTTATATTTTTATTTTTTTTTCTTTTGGAGTTTGCTTTGCTGTGACAACAAAGACAGAAACGTGAGACATGTAATAGTTTGCTCACAGTCCTCCCTCTGAAAGCTTAGTGTCCCTCACACCTCCAGAGGAGGGACTTTTGGAGTTTCTGTCTCCCACACAGATGTTCATCCAGGCGGTCACTATCATTAGCATTCCGCCAGGGTGAGTGTGGGGCTTTGGGTTTGCAGGGCAGGTTGATGATTATCATCACCTGTGGTGCTCTCTCATTCTGAGCTTATGCCTTGGACATTTCATCTTACAGGACTTTTCACCAGGATAACTGGGACGTGGGCATCTTGGGCCTAGGCAGTGGTCAAAGTTAATGGGATCAAAAGACAAAGAAAGTTATCACTAACACATATTTAGAGTGTTAAATTCATTCAGAGTTTCACATGTGGAGATCTGATGGTTCACTTGCAAAAGTTAAACGGGTGGCATCACCCCGTGTCCGGGGGCCGAGCTCTCTATTACGAACTCTACAAAATCTCTTTCGTTTGTCCCCCACCAGCGAGTGACGTTGGTTTGCTTCTTACACCGTTTACGAGGATGTCAGAATGTGTTCTCCAACCCCCCAGAGGATAGAGGAATGATTAGCACAGCACACTGCCAGCAGGGGCAGCTGAACATTTCCACAAATGTTGTTCTTCCCTGGTTCCCTTTCCCCCCTTTTCCGTGTTTCCAGCCCCCGCCCCCGAGAGGATCGGTTTTATTTTCCTTTATGCTGGGTTTCTTTGGTTCTGCCATGTTTCCTCCCTCCCTTGTGGTTGATTGATTTGGCTCCTTTTGAATCGGAGGCTGGCGCTCCTGACACGGTGAGCACTCCGCCGTGTTTGTGTATCTGCGTTCCTCTCAGCTTGTGTGTGGAGCGAGAGTGTCAGGAGGATGCCTGGACATTGGGGCCAAGCTCGTGTGGGAAGATCAGTCAGGAAGCCCCCCCCCCGCCCCCTTCCTCCATCCTGCAGAGAGAGAAAGAGAGAAGGAAAGCAAGGGGATCGTTCACAATTAATTTTACTGAGGCCTGGGGGGGGTCGTTGCATGCATGTAACACTGGTCCAAACACACACACTGGTGAGACGTTCTGTCTTTCCTGTTATCATTTCATACCCCGGGCACAGGGTGGACTTAAGAATTACAATCTGAAGACAAACATCTCTCCTCCGTGGCTGCAGACCACAGAGGAATCCAGACTAGATGTCAAAGGTGTATGGCAACCAGACCCTAGACTCAGGCAACTACAATCTGAGAGTTTACAGCCAAATAAACTTAATTTCACATCACAATCATTCCCCAAGCCAGGAAGTGAGCAATTTCACACATACGTAATGTCAAATTGAGCATATTTCCACCAAACACATGTTTATAAAATATCTGCAACGTGTGAAAGAGCGCGCTCTCGGGGCCGTGCGCTTGTCCTCAGTTTGGTTTTCGGTGCCCCTGAGCTGTGCTGGCCCGCGTACATGCACACGTGTTCCCTTGTAAATATGATTTAGCTGCGAAGCGAGGGCACGTGTTCGTGTGTATCTCGAGAGCGTGAGTGTTTAATTGACTGAAGCTGAGATGTGTTGGAGAGAACGGAGGGACTTCACACCCTCACCACAGACGCTGATTTCTGGGATCTGCAGTTTCCTGTTATAGTCGTCCTCAGCATGAAACCAGACCAAGAGCCTGACTCAGTGATCGATTGTGCTTAATGATTTATCTTAAAGTAAAGCAAAGTTTAAATGCATCCATTAAATTAGATCATTTGCTTCTCACTTCAAAATGTAACATTTTTCCTTCCATTTTTGTTATTTTCAGTGTCCCGTCCATGTTTCAGTATGATGATGATGAGTAAACAATCCGAGTCGGACATAGAAGCTGTAGCCAGTGACTAGCCCTGGTCTCAGATGTCACATGAAAACATTTAGTCTTTTACTGCAGTTCAGAGATTCTTCTGTATCCAGCATATGTTAAAGCATTTGTTAAAAACATTCTGCAAGAGCGAAAACGCTCCAAAACTCAGCACGCTGACCCAAATAACGTTCTTGAACGAAGCCCTTTGAAACGTTTGCTAGTGCCGATGGTCCTCGACACTATCCATCTCATCTTAATTGGTTTTAGTGCTTAGAGTTTGTTACACCGGCACCGTTTCCAGCCATTTTCCTGAGTCTCTTTAGTTAGAGGGATCTGGACAAAATCGCTGGCTGTGGAGAGATGAGAGGAGATGGTGGCAGAAGCCTGGACCTCCTGTGCATGATCAAAGGCACTCGTCTCATAGCTGCCTTTGTTGGTGCTCAGACTCTGTTTCCAGCGTCCCCTTCTCCTTTTGTCTCTCTCTTTCCAGGGCAGTGTTTTGTCTGAGCAGCCCCGCCTGCGCTGAGATTACAAGGAGCCTGCGTTTAGCCGGACAAAGTCGATAATGATGCTATTAGGCAAGAATGCCAAAAGAGAGGTGGAGGGGTTTTTTTTTTGGTGGAGGGGGGTTAGAATTAGAGGAGGAGGGAGGCGTGTGGCAGACTACAATGTGCCTGCTTGTCTCATGCTCTAATTGACCTGCCCGAAAATATCAAAATGGCCTTTAATTTATAGAACTCTACAGGCACTCGCCAAAGTGCCCCCAGGTGCTCTTCATGCAACAGTTTCAAGTCCATTTACCTTAAAAAAAACGCTGCTCAGAGGCTGAAAGCCCTTTCATCATGGATGGCAGCGCATACCTGAGGGCCACTTCCCGGCACACTTCAATCCTGTTTGCAATTTATGTATCTCAGCTTTAAAAGTAAACGCGGTGGAAGGATGTTGCCGGTCCCGTGCAGTTGACCTTTGAGTGCATCGGTTGACCTAAACCAATTCTTAATGACCTGCTCAGAAGTGTTTTCTGCTGGGCTCAGGTATGTTTGGCTCCAGGCTCTGGATTTGTTTTCCAACGTTTGCTGAATTGTGATTCTCAGTGTGAGGTCCCGAGGGTCCCTGCGCCTGTGGCCTCACTGAGATCACTGTCTAGGCTTTCAGCGATATCCCCATGACCTTTTGTTGGGCTGTTTGTTTTCTTGTTTGTTTGTTTGTCTGTCTGCGAGCCCAATAAAATGAATAATGAACCACTTTATCCACATCAACACTCTTGTCTAAACTGTTAAGGGCCGACATTTCTCATTTCCGTTGAACCTTGATAAACATAACATCCTGATGCGCTCGTCTACACATTTTACCCACAGTTGTGTTATTTATTGTCCTGCATCCCAAGTGCTGTTCGAGATGCAACATGTTAAACAGCCCTGCTTTTGAAGTCGCATAACTTCACGGAGGGATCTGAAGGTTTCCTTCTGTATGTTTATCTGCATTTGCTACATGTGTTTCTCCCTCTCTGGGATCGGCTCGTTTACCTGACTGAGCCCTAATTCTTTCCATGTGTCCACGATGTAGCAGCCAACTCAGTTTATCTTGGTCTTAAGTCAGGTGACTTTGTTAACAGCTGCAGCGCTTTAGTTATGTTGGTGAACAGCTTTTTAAATGCTGCTTTTTGCAGGTAGCGTGTGGCGTAACTGTGCAGTTACACAATTTTAGTCACATAACACATTATAAAAGACTACAAAAAATAATGACCCCCCTTTTATTGCTCCCACAACAAATGTTTGGGCACCAAACCACACGTTTAAAATCACTGCCCTGCAATCAGCCTGAACATTTCCCAGCTGCCAGCTGTACAAGCTGCAGTCATAAATGTATTATTTTGTAGATGATAATTTGACAGAATTTTTACATATAAGCAGCATCCTCTGTATTTGTGCTTCTCTCCTTAGCTGTGATTTGAGGTTTTCATTTGAAATTCTCCTCAGGATCCAGTTATTATTAAGGAAACCTTTTCCTTATTTACCAGCTTTAGCACACAATTATTTGATATGGTTTGATTTGAATAATGCATTCAGGACTCATTTGAACGGCCTATTTTAGATGGCGGCAATGACAATACTTCTAGTGATCACAGGTGATGCTTACATTTTCACATATAGATGGAGGCGATAAATGTTCCTGCTCACAGCTCCAAAAGTCCTTCAATCAGCTCTTAACTTTTGTTAGAATTCTTTGTCCTCCCACCACTTTGAAAAAGCATGTTTTTAAACCTCAGGAGACAGCTGTTTTCCACAACAATGCTTTGATAAACCCACAGCACGCTAACTTCCTAACCCCAAATGAAACAGAGCTAGCAACTAGCTGGTGAACACAGTGAAATCATTTAGCTGCTAATAAGCTGCATATATTCCTGTCGCCGAGGCCAAAACTGCGGCTAACCACAGCGTAGACTGAGAATGCCCGTGTCTGCGTAGGAAAAGGGGTGTAAAAGTAGCAACAAAGCCCAGAAACAGACATCGACGCTGAGACTGACATGGAGGTCTGCGTGGTTTTTTATATGTGTCTGAGGCAGACAAGTGATCAGGGAATCTGAATTACAGGCCTGAAGGTCAGGATGTCATGGACCTTTGTCCTCTGCATCTTATGGGTGTGTTATCTTAAACCTTATACCTGTGTTTTCCCTTATTTTCTATGTTGGTACAGAATTCCATGTGGGTAATTGTTATAATTCAAGCTTCTTGTGAAAATCATGGCGTTCCTGTCCCAGTTCACACTCATGTCTCTGAGAACCCAAAAGGCTAAAAAAAAAAGTCCTCTTTTCCGGGAGATTTCCGTTTCTCTTTTCACAACACACAGATTCAGCTCTGCAGGATAAGAAGGAAATCAGTGCCACAAGAAACTGTGTGTGGTCTGCTGATCTGCTGCATCCAAAGTTTCTCTGTCTGCTTCAGTGTATAAATTTAGAATTTCTCAAGTAAAACAAACCAAAACTAACTATACCTCCCTGAAAAATGCTTAGTCATCACAAACGCTGCAATTCTGTGGTTTTAATATTGGGGTTACTACTGTTTATATGAACGCACTGCACAGTTTCTTCTTTGTTTTTCAGTATTAGAATGAAATTTTATAGTTGTAGGTTTTATAGTAATAACGGCAATAGTCAGCGAGGTCTAATGACTTGTGGCTTTTTTAAAATCATGCCATTAAAACCACGTCTAGTCTGTGTTTGCTACCTGCACCAGTTTTTCTTCAGCCGCTGATGTCTCACTAAACCCCAGATTTGTCTTTGCTTTGTTTGCTTTTTCTGCTTCCTGCAGCTGTAAACTGATAATTACCTGATGCATTATGGGTAAGTTATTGTAGATGTTCCATAACCCACGAGGGGTCAGACTCGTGGGTTAAGTAGGTTGTTGTGCAAAGATGTCAGCAGGATCTATGGCCACGATTGTTTTCTTCTTTTACATTTTTCCCAGGTGCTTTAGAGCTTCCAGTGATTTATTGCGGCTAAACCCAAAAACCCTGCTATCAATCAGTACTGAAAGGGACTGAAGAAATTGGGATTCGACACGTTGAGATGAACGAGGGCAGCAACACGTCTTTGACATGCAGCTCGTAAATAAGGACACATATTTTCCACTCTGGCACATTCTTAGAGTTTTTGGAAAATGGACATCCTGTAACCATTCAAGAAATTCGAAAGGGATTCCATTTCTGAAAGAAAAAATGTGGAACAGAATTAATTGAAACATAATTTGTGTGAGCTTTACTAAAACTAAAATGCTGAGAACACTAAAACTGAAAGAGTTGTGTTCCAGGTCCAGACCGTTTCCTGGTCATTGCGTTAAAACCGCCGGTGAGGTCCGTCGGGGTTGACACATCAGATACTCTGGAATTTTATGTCCCTTTCAAGCATAATTCATTCTCTGAGTGAGAATGAACATCACGGTGTTCTGACCGAGCGTCTTGCCTTTCTTCTCATGTGGGTCATTCCCACAGAGTGTAGGCAGCTCCCCAAACACACAAACACATCCCATTCTTCAACACACTCTCTTCTTCGCAGAAACGTATGCATTGAACTGAACTAAATTCTTGTGTCTAGAAGTTGATCAGGGGCTTTAATTGCCTGATGATATTTATACAGCTCCAAAAGAAAATACCTTTTCTTTCTACCAAACTAGTTGTTCTTGGAACTTTGAAAAACTGTGTAGCAACAAGTTGAACTCATCCTTCAGCTCCTTAAGCTCACTCCCATCATGCAGTTATGACTTCACGGCAGTGTTTACAAAGACCGTGATCAGTAATAGCCCCTGTTGACAGACACGTTGAACCTTCTTAAATCATCCCTTACAGCTGCTGCTGCGTTCTTGTGCTTGCATGAATGTTTCATCACAGGACCACATGTATGTCCCATGTTTCCCGATAAATACAGTCGTAAATTTGCGCACACTTAATTGATTCGCCCCCTTGAAAACATCACCTGTGTTCCGCAGCAGCCACTAGTCATCGTGTAAGATTATTGACCTGGTGGGCTTTCAGATGTCCCGCCTGTCTCTGGGACATGCGACGGGGACTAGCATCTGGGAGGATTTGAATGCCTTTGTGTGCAGTTTGCATTGGACGCTTTTTGCTCCTTCTTGCTCTGGGTGATCTTTAGGCCTTTTGAAATGAGCCTCTTATCATCTCTGTCACTCCTGGCTGCCAAAGTCATTCAGCTCAAAAACCAAAATCACGAAGAAAAGAGAAAAAAATATATTTGCAGAAAGACAGACAGTAAAAATGGCCAAACGGAAAATGTGGAGAGAGAGTTCAAAAGTGGGGAAACTTGGAATTAAATGCAGGAAGGGAAGACGTTCTGTTAAGATTTGCTGAATAATCTCCAATATCAGGGTATTTTTAAAGGGAAGAGTTCTATAACTAGTTCTTTTCCGTTCTACTTTCTCCATTTTGAATATAACTGTAACTCCTGGTTAAACCTTGATCTTTGTGTATCTACCAAGGGAAGATTAAAACCTAAATATTTAGCACCTGCAAACCACTCCTGCACATTCAAAATCTTTTGCATGTTTCTGAGGACTTGGCGACCCCCTAAACCAGATTACTTGCTGTTTCAAATTTGTCTGGCACTGATTAAGTGAATTGTTCCCTGGTCAGCATAACAGGCACACTCCTCCTGGCAGACTCTGGCCTGAGTCAGCAGGATGGCTGAATCGAGTGTCTGTATTTACAGCCTGTGTTGTTAATCGCTGTGATGGCTAAAGTGTTGTGCATCCTGTTCAAATCCGTTTGAAAAAGCTGTAACAGTTTTGATGTACACATGATGTGTGTAGAGTTTTATTTGCCGATTAATCAGTCAGTCTAGCTGTTTATAATGCGGCAGCTCTGCTTTTTCTATTATTAGTCTTCAGTAAATCTGGGCGAGTATTAGCTTTGAGCAATGGAAATCTGAAATAAAGGGATGGATACAAATCTGAGGATGGAAGGAGCAAACCTTCTCCAAACTGTCACATTATATTACTGTCACAGCCTAGAAGGAATATCACTGCAGAGTGAGACGTCGCTTTAAATTATTTATCAGCTTGTGAATGCATTTTGTTGCAAGGCACGGATGGCTTGACCATTTAATGCAATAGCCGTGAAATTCTTTGCCAGTGATGTCCTGTACTGTGAGTGTGTGAGCGATCCCAAGCAAGTCTTTACGGATGTATGTTAGTGGAGGTGAATCGAATTTTCCCACTGGATTGTTTCCCAATTGATTTAAGTACGCACATGATCTGCAGATGTTTTTGTGGCTGTAAGAATATCAAGGTTGAAGCATTTCATTGAGGTTTATTTTAAACTCAGCAGGGTGGACAACCTGCACAAATGTTTCATAAAGTAGAATTTTCTTTGGTTTGTTCTGCAAAAGCTACATTTTATGTAAAAATAATGGCTTGATTGCAGATCTCCTTGTGTGTAGGAATATCTACTGAAAAAATAGCGCCAACCAACATTTATGCCATCCAGGATGTCAGGTTCAAACTGTTAAAATTGTTATCAAAGGGTTTCTCACATTGACTGAAGTGGGGATTGTTAGCTCTGGTTTTCCATCGATGCTGCAGTGATGATGGCTGCGGTTCATGGCACCAAAGACAAAATCGTCTGCAGAGCACTTACACTAACCATGGGAACTTCTCCCATAAGGAAGGACATGTCAGCTTTTCCATCTCTGAAAGCTTTGGCTTGTGACCGGTGTTCCATTCAGAATAGCAAGTTACTTTTCCACGTTAGTTTTATGAAGTGTCTCTGACTGCTCAATCTCCTCCCCCTTGGGGAGTTAGAAGTGTGAAGGCTCACTGACTACCAGTCTTCTGGATTTTTTTAGTGTGATATTGCAGAGATGATACATTTATTTTTGTGATTTTATGTTTGTGTGTGTGTGTGTGTGTGAGAGAGACGCTTCACAGTGACAGCTGACAAGCGTCGGTGTGATGCTTCGCAGCGCAGTCAAAGACAGGTTTATCTCCTAGTTAATATTAACTCATGATTATTACACATGTGGGAAAGCAGAGAGGAGAAACTCATCAAAGTCAGTTCAGAAATGCTATTGAGGTTGAGAACCTGCTGTACACCCTCACACCTGCACAAACACCTGAAAACTACGTAGCACCCGATAGACCAAATAAACATCTGTTGTATCTCCCATCTGTTTTTGCAGAGATCGGACCAGTGACAATCACAACAGACCCCAAGAAGTTCCAGTATGAGCTGAGAGAGCTGTATGTTCAGGTGAGTTCAAAGGTCACATCATTACCAATAATTCAGCCATATCAGTGGATGCTGTCACGGGGCATAAGGTCAACCTGGCAGACTCTGGTCATACCAGAGTCATCCATTAAGACCAAACCTGATCGTGGACATGGAGTTCTATTACTCCACTGCATCCGTCCGATGACCTAGCTCTATCAAACAGACAAATAAACAGGCTTCATTCTGTGCTCAATTTCCAAGTGGACAATAAGTAAATAAAAACATACAGGGAGTTGAAAAATCAACAACAGTCTGCCAAAATCACATTTTTGTGTCATCTCTTGGATAAAGGGAAGGAAGTTGTGCAAACATCCTGGGCTTGTTTTTTTTTTTTTTTTTTTGGTTTTCTGTTGAAAGAGCAGACCACAGCGTCCATGTGTGAGTCTGACAGTGAGGCGGACGGTCACAAAGGGACAATCGGAGGTCTCTGCTTTGAAGAAAATAACTTGGCACGAGCCTGTGCATCTTTGGCACGGGCTGTGGTTAATCTACTCTGTGAGCGTGCTGGGTGTAGCGCCGATGATATCCTGTGTTCTTCTGCTTGCAGCTTCATTCTTGAGTCTGTCTTTTCTCGCTCTCATTCTTTCCACTTCACCTGCACACTTTGGATAATTTTCATGGAAAAGATTCTCATCAAATTTGTCACGCTGTTAGTTTTGTTCTGGCATGAACTCTGCTTGAGGGGGAAGATGTTTGGGATGGCCACATGTTTGAAGGCGCAAGAACAAAAGTGCACTGGGGGGTTATTGTGATTGTGTTGATGGCAATCAGGAAACAGGGGAGTGATTTTTGTGGTCAAAGGGGATATTCGCCGTCCAGGACAGACAGAAGACTTCCATCTCTTCACCTTCTGCCCCCATGGCCTAATATGTTGAGTCAGATTTGTCTGACTTTGTTGCTGTTTTTGTGCAACATTCCACTTACATTAAATACATTAAATATTATTAAGACAATAAAACTACTGCTACTTCTCTTACAAGGGAATTAGTAAATAATCATGTATTTTTCTGATGATCTTACTGTTTCTCAGGGTGGCGGTGATTGTCCAGAGATGAGCATCGGTGCAATAAAGATTGCATTGGAGATCTCCTTGCCAGGGTCCTTCATTTATGTCTTCACAGACGCCCGCTCCAAAGACTACAAACTGACCCATGAAGTCCTGCAGCTCATTCAGCAGAAACAGTCTCAGGTAGTTTTAATGTACTATTGATTGTAACAAGGTTTACAGGAAGTTGTCTCCCTCACTCTTTGTGTGTGTGTGTGTGTGTGTGTGTGTGTGTACAGGTGGTGTTTGTGCTCACAGGTGACTGTGATGATAGGACTCACAGTGGTTATAAAGCATATGAGGAGATCGCCTCCACTAGTTCAGGACAGGTCTTTCACCTGGACAAGAAACAGGTCAATGAGGTAAGTGAATTCTCCCACACCGTTGTATGCCATTATACCCAAAATCTGTAGCTTTCAGGAACAACAGTGCTTTTAAATGAGGTTTTCCTCCTCTGTGTCCTCATTTTGTCATTCTGGACTACGTACTGGAACAGGAAATCCTGGTGTCCCTGTTGCATTTGACAAAAAACGAACTTACTTTGTGGCCCTTGTTACTTAAGAAAAAAAATTCAAACATATTAAATCTCTTATGCCTTCAAAGACTCGCATCAGACTTCGACACACTCTAGGTGAAAACACAGTGTCTCAGTATCAAACAAGAGTTCTCAGAGAAGCAGGGCTCACAGGGTTAAGACGGAGGGGATAGGAACATTTCCGGTGAAAGCTCTTTGCATGTGAAGAGAAGAATCTCTAATGCAGGGGTATGTCTATGTTACTGTGTGGGATAGTAAACCTTTTTAATAAATTAATAACGACTTCCTTTAACATTGGTTTTTTTTTTCGTAATACTTATAAATCTTATCAAGCTTCTAATCTATGCACCACAGAATCCAACAGGATGTTTCCTGCAAAAGAAATGATCTGCGATTCCTGCATTCTTTACATTTTCTTGGTAGGTTCTGAAGTGGGTGGAGGAGGCCGTGCAGTCGTCCAAGGTTCACCTGTTGTCCTCTGATCACTTTGGTGGGGTTGCCAACACTTGGCAGTTACCCTTTGACCCCAGCCTCAAGGAAGTCACTGTGTCCCTGAGTGGTCCAGCACCTAGCATTGAAATAAGAAATCCACAGGGTATGAGAAGAACTTCCATCCACAAATGGTGTTATTCTTGTTTTTTTTTGTTATATTGATGCTTGTCCAGGATATAAATGGGTTTCCATGCCAGGCTGATTGGAGGCTTATTGCCCTGATGTGAGTGGACGGTGCTGGTAGTGGACTGGTGATCTCTCCAGATGTGTTCTTGCCACTGTGACCACTGTGATGGACCCTCTGCAACTGAACCCTGACCCTGAAGCAGAACAAGTGCTGCCATTAATGTCCTTCATTGTGTGTTCCTCTTTGTGTTCGGCCTCCAGGGAAGCCTGTGGGGAAGAGCGACGGACTGACAGAGCTTCTCCACATTCCCAACTCTGCAAAAGTTTTTAACATCAAGGACCCCCACCCGGGGGTCTGGTCTATCAAGGCAAGCAAATAATTAAAAAATGTTTTTTTTACCTGGAAATGTGTGTGAATAACTATTATCGATTTGTAGACACAACCTGCCTCCAGACTCAGAGCAAGTAGTTCCGTAGTATAACCTCTAAATGAGGTCAGAACTTGCATCCCAGGAGGTGGAGGTGATGCAAAAACAAAGGTTTCATGTTTAATTGCCTGTGCTGCCGGGGCCAGATTTTGGGAATGACAGGCATTTTCACCTGAGTGATTTGTTGAAGGACCTTCAATGCCCTTGTTATCCCCTGTAGATTCTCTGTAGGGACACTTTCCAGGAGTTCATGGTTGTTTCTGGCTCACATACTTAAAATACCTCCCTCTCATCCAGTGTGGTGTTTCTCAGGAGATCCAAGGAAATGTAGATAACTCTTGGGGGCTTTTGTTTTTTCTGTTTTGGTTTTCTGCAGGGCTAATGGCCTGTGACACCCCCATGTCAGGCCCAGGCCAGAGAGTATGTGTGAAAACAAATCTGATTAGCTTTATTCTGGCTGTTTTTGTGCAGCTTTGATGGTGGGCTGAATCCCATCACCCCCTATTTCTGCTTGGTCTATAGTTAATTCCCACTTTTATATTCGGTCAACTGTATTGTACTATATGTCTGTTCAAAACTTGGTGATTTTTCCTTCTGAGAAATGAGACATTAATCAAACACTGTAAACAATGTTTACTCTTTATATTAGCAGATCTTAGCTAAAAAAGCTAAGACGGCTGAGTTGTATTGGAAACCTGTGCTGGTCAATCTGTTTTGGGTGTGACTGGGAAATGAGTTGCTCTAATGACAGGGGCTTCTCTTTGGTAATAGCATGACCTTTAAAGGACCTCTCCCCTAATTATGGCACCATTCACAACCATCTGAGCCACAGCTGCCATTAGGTTTGACAACCACAGCTCTTTTTGTTGGACATTAGCATTTAGATCCCCTTTGTCTTGTTTGTTGCCTGTCTACGCAAACTCCACTGCAATATTTTGAATTGTTCTTCCCACTCAAAATTTAATTGTGTACCCAACAGAACTGTAAAATACTCTTAACTTCACACGTAGTGGATTTCTGAAAGTGACTGTAAAGGCTTGCTGCACTCTGCTTCTGCAGTTGTGATGTGTTTTACCTAAGGTGAGGGGTTTCCACCTCGTACCAGCCTGCTTCTCATTGTAATTACTCTGTCTCTGTCTCTGTCGACGCTTCAAAAGACGTTCACATTATGTAGACCACATGGGCCATTAGCCTGTCTCTGATTAGAGTGGCTGCATTTCTATAATGAAAGTGTGAACGTCGGTCTGAATGGGTCATCACTTAATTGGGGATGTTTATAAGCTCAGGTGGGAGATATTTCACATTCAGCCTCCACTGTTTCAGACATGTCTGTACCTGCAGGGAGGGTTGGCATATAAAGGTCTGTGTCTGTCATTTGGATGACTCATGCATACTTTGACAACTGTTCCTTCTTTTGCTTTCTTGAGTTACAACAAAACGGTGTTATCTTCCGATTCTGTATCTTTTTTGGAAACAGACCTCTAGTGGGGGAAGACATTCAGTACGTATCTCGGGTCTCAGCACCATTGATTTCCGAGCTGGATTTTCCAAGAAACCCACTCTGGACTTCAGAAAGACCACCAGTAGGCCAGTTCAAGGTCAGTGAGGACACCTCGCCAGTTGTCTGCTTTAGATTTTTCCCAGCATGGTTTTTCCCTTACCCCTAGGTATTCCTACTCACATCCTCCTGAACACCACTGGGCTTTCACCTCCTGCTCGAGCTGACAGGTTAGAGCTCGTGTCAGTCGTGGGCAAGGTGCTCAAAACTTTGCCAATCCGCTATTTCCCCGATCGTCAGCCCTACAGCCTCTGGAACATCACTGAGTTCATCCCACCTAACGAGGCCTTCTTCCTGAGGGTGACAGGATACGACCCAGATGGTTTTGTATTCCAGAGAGCCTCCAGTGTTTCATTCTCAAGCATTAAACCTGGTCAGTGATGGATGAGGGACAGTATTTCATATGTGACTGTAGACAGACAGCGTTTGCTGATGATTTAGCTTTCCTGTAGATGCTCCTAAGGTGATGATGCTGGCCACAACCCGAGCTTATTACCTACAGAGCGGGGCTGTTAGGTGCCACATCGACAGTCTGATCCCCTTCACCCTTCGCTTCAGCAGGAATGGAAGGCAACTGGGGGCAGATCAGCTGTTTAGGTATGGACCATTCACCACTTTAGGACGTTAATGACAGCAGAATGTGGTTAGACTGATCAAAACAGTCTAACCAATAGAAGCGATCAAGACCATCAGTTTTGAAATGAATGTTTTCCTCTTGTTTCCAGTGAATCTGGCAATGCATCATGGGAAATACCTCAGGTGACTCTGAAGGATGAGGGCTTCTATGAGTGTATTGCTATCAGCAGCGCCGGGACAGGAAGAGCGCGCACCTTTTTGGATGTCTCAGGTAATCGCACCAGAATTCTCTCTTGAAACTCAAGTTTCTGACAGCTGCAGTTATTACTGAAGCGGCAAGTTGCACTGAAAAAAAATACACAAACAGCGCAGACCTACTTTGTCACGTCCTTGGTACGTTAACACCTATGCTGACATGCAAATAAACTTACACTGTTGGTGGTTGCAGACAGAAGTCTGGAATCCAGAGTTAAAATTTACAGTCCTTCCTGCTGAGGCTCCAACATGGAGACCTGCACAGTGGCACACTCACTCATTTGATGGCAAATCCAATACGAATGAAGCGCAATTTTACCCTGTGTGTCTGTTTATGTGTGATCTGTAAAACATTTTTGAGCTGGATGCACCATCAATTATAATGATATTATAATATATGATACATACGAGTATGTGATTTTCTCCTTCATCGCCGCAGAGCCCCCTCCAGCCATCTCAGTGGAGGGGAACATGACCGCGTCTCCCGGCTCGCGAGCCCTTCTCACCTGTCACGTTGTCAGCACTGTCAGTTTCAACCTCACCTGGCTGAGAGGAGGCCGCGACGCCCGCCTGGGTCCACAGGTGAACGTCCTGGACAACCTGTCCCTGCAGCTGTCGTCCGTGAGCCCGGATCAGTCCGGCTGGTACGAGTGCGTCGCCATGAACGAAGGAGGCGTGACCTCAGAGCAGATCTACCTCACTGTGCAAGGTGGGCAAAGTATTCACCACACACTAATTTAAAGTAATTCTCCGATAATAGAGTATGAAAATCAAGTAATAAACTAAGTATTTCATTTTTTTATAATCTGAGGAAATTAGACATTGAAATCCAAATTTCTAATTCAGCAGTTCCACAAAGTCTGCAATATTTTCCACGAAAAATGCCATAAACGAAACCACTCACAAAGTGTTTCCTTTCCTTTGGACATTTATATGGCTTATTTTCAGTTTCATTCAACAGTAAAAATAAAACTTTTGCATCTAATCTGCATAAATTTAGTGCAGAAAAAAATTCAATAATTATTTCAGAATGTTGAGTAAATGTTTTAGGTCATGGAAAATGTCAATACTAACACGACTTGAAGCTCCACAGAGTTGTAATATATATATATATATATATCTGACACTGTGGGGAAACTCTGGACAGTTTCTTCACAAATGTGCTCAACCCTGCACAGCTCTCTATAAATCACCCCGATGCATTGTGGAAAGTGTGAATATTATTGATGGCTGACCCTCAAGCAGTCTTCCATCTCTGCACAGCTGCGAGTCACTGTCCAGCATCGCAGAGAAAGGCCAGGAAACTGCAACCTAACAGAATGACGTGCTTGTAGCGTTTCTGCCAAAAGGTACCGACATAAATCCTGGTAACAGCTGAGCGAGAGCAAAGAAAGAGCAAAATGAATTCTGTGACACAATCTGAACATTCAGTATTGGTCTATCACCACCAGCCTCAGTAGGGGTTGATTCAAACTGTTGTTCAGTTCTTCTATTTTAATTGTATTATTTGAATAATTGATGTAGGGAGATCGTTTCCTGCTCCTGTGGATCTTCTTCTCATCCCACCTCGTTTCTTCTTATTCTCTTCTTAACGCTACTTGACCTTTGCCCCATTTCTTTTTCGCTGTAAAACAGCTGTCAACGGGCCCCGGGGGGTTTCTAATTACCCCCTGGTCAGCCCCCTCCTAGTTATTAGCCTTACTTTGAAGTGTGCTGACATCTTATAACACATGGACTGAACACAGGACAACAGACTGTCTACAGAATCATGTTTAAACTGAACTGTAATCCCTCGTTCTGCGGGATCGTAGCACATTTGTGCATGCTGACAGGTGCACAAAGACCAGCTTAGATAGCAGCAGATGAATGATGAATGAATGAATATTTGTTTTTCTCTAGAGGAGCCCAGAGTTTCTGTTAACCCAACTAACCAAACCTTCAGTAGAGGAGATGAAGTCCACATCCGCTGTTCTGCGAGCGGCTATCCTGTACCGCGTCTGGTCTGGACTCACAATGACATGTTCATCAAGGCTTCCAGCAGGTACAACCTCACTTGATTACATCAGAGGTTATTAACACTGAATACTATCTATATCCATTTATTTTTAAATGTTGTTAGAGGCTCTTGAATTTTTTTTTTGTGTGTTTTTAGACATCGGATGGGTCCTGATGGCACACTGGTTATAAGAAACACGGAGGAAAAGGATGGGGGAGTATATCGCTGTCTCGCCAGCAACCTGGCAGGGACAGATGCAACGAACTCCATCCTCACTTACATTGGTGAGTTCCACGTTCACACAAGGGGGTGGCGGGGGTGGGGGTGTACCGTTTTTTTACCCTGCTCATGTAAATTCTGTCTGTCTACACACTGTGCTTCCTAGAGTCTCCTGTGGTGACAGTGGCATTAAGTAATATTCTCGTTGCCGTCGGAGAAGCTGCTGTGTTGGCCTGTGCTGCATCAGGAACCCCCCAGCCTGAAATCTGGTGGTACAAAGGTGACCCCAGTAACTGCTCTCACAAGGGACAGAAGACAGTTTATGCTGCGGTTACTGCTAATAAGCCAAGATATGAAATAAGATGATTAAACTTCACTGTTGTATTCCATCTAATTGGCAGGTGATGGTCAATTACATTCGTCCTCCACGGTTACTGTGGACACGTTAGGAGGGACGCTGACAATAAAAGAGGCCCAGTATGTTGATGCTGGAGATTACATCTGCGTGGCGGTCAACGCTGCAGGCTCCTCGTCAGGGAAGATCTCTCTTGATGTCGGAGGTGAGAGCTTGTTCATGACATAGTTGGATACGTAGCTAAGATAGGCTGCTCTAGGTTAGGCAAGCTTATGAGCCACAGATGGATTTTAACCTTTGCCATCCTTAACCTTGAATCCTACAGCCGAGCCCAAGTTCACCCGGGAACCATCAGATATGGCATTAGACATCGGCTCCAATGTAACCCTGGGGTGCCTGGCCCGAGGTTACCCTGATCCACGGGTCACCTGGAGGAGAGAGGACGGACTTCTCCTTTTCAACAGGCCGCGCACGCACGGCAGTGTTACTCAGAGCAAGAGTGGCCTTCATATCACCTGTAAGTTTAACATTCTTTGTAAATCGCTGCATTGGAAAGGTAAATGGCTTTGATTTGTGCCTACTGTGTTGTTTTTTTTAATTCTTTTTCAGACTTATGGCTGGAAGATGAGGCAGTATACATCTGTGAGGCTCAGAACCACTTTGGCAAGATCGAGGCCAAGGCCAGAATCACCGTCACTGGACTGGGTAGGTGTAAACGCCTCTCCAGCACCTTTGTTTTTTTTATTATCCTTACAGCATCAAATTGTTTTTAACCAGCACATGCCTGCTCATAGTCACTGGGCAGTTATTTCATTGTAATTTCTACTTTCCATGTGATTATCAGCAGCACAGCAGCGGGTAGCTCTGTTCCTCCACATCCAGAGGCAAACTCCAATAGCTCCATTTGTGTTGAAATGTTTTTACACCTCAAAGAAAAGCATGTGCATAATCATCAGCTTTTACAAATCTTTTGTTCAATCACAGCTTTTATATTGACTTTCCTTTAAGTATCTATTTGAGGCTTCTTTTTTTAGTCTAATTTAGTCTTTACATGTGAGTCTCAGTTCATTAGTGCATTTCAGTGTGTGTCTGTTTAAACATTTGTAACTTGTTATCCCCTGTTTTGCATCCACCGTTTTCTCTTCGGTGGAAACACACTGAGTTTTTATGATATGGGCCAAAGGTTAGAAACCATAGACCAATCCAGATGACTGGAATTACTGCCCCACTGCTCCCATTTCCCATTCCCTCATGAAAAACATGCACCCAAAGTGTAAAAGCACATGTAAATTAGCTAAACTAGCTCATGTTTGCGTGTGAGGTTATGTTCCCAGGTCAGTAAGCGTGGTCATTAAATCCAAACCAACACTAGAGACTTCTAGCAGTTTGTTGTATATTTTCACATGCATTTCACATGCTTTGGCTCTTACATGTACTTTACATCATTTCTCTTCTTCTCCTGTGACAAAAACACTGATTTTCACGGTATTCTGCAGTGTCACCTGTCATTGCGAGGAGTCCATCTGTGCTCAGTGTGATTGAGGACCAGCAGGTCACTTTGCCCTGTGTCCTGCTAGCAGGGAATCCACTACCTGCGAGACAGTGGTTGCACAACTATGGCTTGGTAACAGCACATATTGAGGGTATTTGCATTTTTTGGAGGATTTGGATGACCCCGGTTAACCTTCTTATTCTTTCAGGTGACCACAGACCAGTATGTAAAAGTGAGGAAGGACGGCAGTCTTCATATTGAGCGAGTTCGTCTGGATCATGTGGGTGACTACACCTGCTTGGCTGAAAACGCCGTTGGGGTCTACAACCACACCACCACTCTCAACGTCTATGGTAGTGTACAAAAACATACGAGCCAAACTAGACAACAGTACTCGTTTAAAATGTCTGGGAAAATGTTAGGAATAATTATAGCAATAAAAGGTTCTCATTTACTCTGGATTTACACCCAAATAACAGTCACAGACTTCCTGCATATGATTTGGAAACAATTTCATATGTATTTCAAACATGTTCCCCCTACTTTTAAACACTGATGTGCATACTTCTTGTTGCTAAAGCATCATACAATGCTAATTAAACATTTTTTACACTGCACTGGCAAAGGTATGTGCTGTGGTTTGCATGTGAATAAAACCATATTCCTGCGTAATGATGAGAGAGACAAAAGCATTCCTCTTCCATTTCTCACTGCTCCTTGTAAGTGTCTCCAGAAGGCTCAAGACCCACAAACAGGATTATCAATGAGGATGCATTAAATCCAGGAGCAGCGGTGGCGTAATGGAGCCCTGTCTGAGGAAGAAATGTGTTCTCCATTTACAGAAATCAGTCACAGTGCTATTTAATTAAATTACAGATCATCTGGAGTAAAAATGCCTCAGCTCTTAAGATCAGGCCAGTCTTTCTCCGATGAGCAGACATGCAAGACTACAAGTCTTTATTTATTTGCCATAAACGGTAGTGTATTTTTCATAGATGGATCTTTGTGTTATGTTTCCAGTTATTCCCACCATACAGCATGGGCCGCAGGTGTTCAACACAATAGAAGGCACACCTGTAACTTTGCCTTGTCGGGCCATCGGAGTGCCGTCCCCAGAGATTACCTGGACAAAGGTGTGTATTTACATTACAACACCCTTTCAAAAAGCCTAGATGCTGACTGTAATTAAACACCACATTGTGGCCAAGTCTTGTCAGATGGTACATTTTTTACTCTGTAGAAATCACTTTTGTGTGCATGTGTGGAAAAAAATGTTTTTTCTTGTACTTCAGAGTAAAAATACTTTCAAACACTAGCCGGCAGAGTGTATTGAAACATCTCCTTCTTGTGCCTTCTTGTGCCAGCGTGTATCTTAAACCAGTGTGTGGACGGTCCCTCCCTCTTTTCCATCTTTTACACTGGTGTCTCTGCGTTGTAAAAGTGATGCTGTAAAAGTGAACAGATTTACAGGGATGTATGAAAGGAACCCCTGCTAAGTTTTTCACCAACTGTTAAAATGTGATTCCTTTGTACGCATTTGCTGGTCTTTACAATATCATTGAAATCACAGCAGGTTTGGCTCATAAAATACAAAAGCCTATTTACATTGTCATATTGACGTTTTCTGATGGTGCTTCTAATACATTAAACTGTAGCATTATTATTTATTATCAGAGCAAATAAAGTAACAATTTTGTGTAATCTGACCTAGTTTTTTGTGTCAATAAAGTTTTGTCCAAAAAAAAAGATCCCTGTTGTGATATATTTTTGTAGGAGGGAAAGCTGCTGTACGTGGGTGGTCCAGACTTCTTCCTGGATTCTGATGGCAGCCTCTTCATCAACTCTCCTTCTGGGAACGAGAGTGGAGAGTTCATCTGCATGGCGACCAACGCTGCTGGCCACGCCTCCAGAAGGGTCCAGCTCACTGTTTATGGTAAACCCGTCACACAGAGAGCTGCAAAAACCAACCAGCTGGACATAAACTGTTATCCACTATCCAGGATTTTAGTTTAGTAGTGTGACTGACTCAGTGCACGTGTGTTGATCTGCTGTACGTGTCTTCAGTGCGTCCCAGATCCAACGCTGAAGGTGCTGGAGGCTCTGCAGAGCCACTCAGAATGTCAGTGACTGAGGGGGAGGATGCCATCCTGCCATGTGAGGTCCACAGTGTTCCCCCACCCACCATCAGCTGGGCCAAGGAGAGGCTGATATCCCCATTCGCTCCCAGGTAAAGCAGAAAAAGAAGCGCCATTCTAGGCCTCAGGGTAGAGTTTGTGGTACAGAATAATAATACCAATAACCTCCATTTCTGTGCTTTACTGTGCTGTTTGTGTTTACGTGCTCTTCCAAGACATCATCAGCTTTCAACAGGCTCTATGAAGATCTTGGAGACCAAAGTGTCAGACAGTGGAATTTATGTGTGTGTTGCTTCTAATATTGCTGGAAACCTAACACAGTCCGTCCTACTGAGTGTTCTAGGTGAGTTTTCTGTTTGAAAATCAGCGTCTCCAGCTTCAGTTAAGGCATTGTTTCTTAGTAAATCTGGTCCGCCGCTGCCCTGCAGTGCCTCCAAGTATTCAGCCTGGCCCCAGGGTGATGAAGGTACAAGTGGGTCATCCAGTGGAGCTGCCCTGTATGGCAAGTGGGGTCCCAGAGCCCACCCTCACCTGGACCAGGGATGATAAGAGGTATCCAGTATCAGGCGATGGCGGCCTGGTATTGAGAGACGTGAGCCTGGATGATGAAGGGACCTACACATGTACAGCCAGCAACACTGCAGGCAAAGATGAAGCTCAAGTTCAGCTTCTCGTGCAAGGTTGGTCTGGATCTGACATTAGACAAAGATTTTGAAATATAGGCACATGCTTTTGGAGAATATGGTTTCAAAATCCTCTTTCTGGGTCTACACTTTTCTGGACTGTACCTTGTGTCTTAATTAAAAGCTCATGTTTGCACATTTATGTGATGCATAATGTGCTATAATGAAGAACAGCAGATTTCCAGTGTCTACAATTGTGGTTGGTGGTTATTTGTCATTGATTGTGTCTGTTTTTAGTGCCTCCTGTGGTTGAGGTCCTGGAGCCTCCCTTCAATAGTCCTCTGCAGGAGAGAGTTGCAAACCAGCGCATCGCGTTCCCCTGCCCTGCTAAAGGTGCGATGAAGTGCTTCCTAAACGTTGTTCCTAATCAACAGTGCATCACATTGTTTCCTGGCTCCTTCAGGGCTTCCTAAGCCGGTGATTCGATGGCTGCGTAATGGCCAGGAACTGACAGGTAATGAGCCTGGAGTGTCCATCCTGGAGGATGGAACACTGCTGCTCCTGGCCTCCATCTCACCACTTGACAGTGGAGAGTATGTGTGCGCCGCTGCCAATGATGCAGGATCTACTGAGAGGAAGTATCAGCTCAAAGTCAACGGTCAGTGTGCTGACACATTGGAAAACCGTCACAATTGTTATTATTGATGTTTTTACATACTTGTAATATAAAATGAGTTATTCTCTAAACCCACTTCTTTAACTTCTACAGTGCCTCCGCATTTCATTGAGAGTGAAGCGTCATGCAACGTGTCACTGGTATTGAGCCAATCTACAAGTCTGGTGTGTGATGTCACAGGAAGTCCAACCCCTGTTATCACCTGGTACAAGGAAGAAATGCCCGTAGGTCAAAGTTTTGCATAAATTCTTATTTATGCAAAATAATATCTTTATTTCTTTAAAAGTGTCAAAAAAAACACCTCCAGGATTGAATGTTCATCCATGATAATAGAACATTATAATAAGCCTTTTCATTTAATAAAGAAAGTGTGGCTAATCTCTAATTGTGAGGTACAGTGTCCAAGAGGACAGACCACAAACCCCTGAGGATCCTGTGTGTATTCATGTTTGTGAACCCAAAGCCAAGTTGCAGCACCAAACATGGTCAAAGATGAGAGGAAGGAATGATGATGAAGATGTAATGACAGGGAAACTGGACTGAAGAAGATTGGTAATGGATGCTTAGCGCAAACATTCCTGTTTGCTGAGTTTTCCAACAAGGCACAGATGGGAAAATCAAAGCAATGACCTTAATCCATTAACTTAATGACAGTTTAATAAATATGTGATGTCAGATTGAGCATTTCCTGAAGGAATAAACTGAAGTACTGAAAAACTGAGTGAATAAGTCTGTCAGATGAATTTAGATTCATCAGACTGTTAGCTTCATAATTACAGTTTTCATGCTTTTTTTTTTCTGTGTGTTTTTATATTGATTGAAAGGTCGTTACTAGCGACAACATCCAGATTCTTGATATGGGAAAAACCCTGAGATTGCTGAAAGCAGACACAGCTGATTCGGGCAGCTACAGCTGCAAAGCCATCAACATCGCGGGCAGCGCAGAGAAAGACTTTTTTGTGGCTGTTCTTGGTGAGTAAGGACAGCGAGAAGACTTCATTCTAGAAAACAGAGTGGATTTGTGGGACCAGAACCATGCCCACAGGAAAACAAGCCTTGAAATTTATACCACATCAATGAAAAAGAGCTTTAAATCCTCAAATTATTGGGTTATTTGATTTCTACTGCAGTTCCACCGACTATTGAAGGCTCAGGCTCTTCTCACAACATTACAGCCATCGTCACACAGGAGATCAGTCTGGAGTGCAAGGTAGAAGGTCTACCCTTTCCCACAATCCAGTGGTACAAAGACAGAAAGTGAGTGCTTTAAAATATCTTTGTATAGCACTCAATCCTTAAGATATGGTTGAAAATGTTTTGGTTTTTGAATTCAAGGCTGGTGTTTCTGGGTGATCCCAACCTGGAAGTTACAAACAGGGGTCAGATTTTGAGGATTAAAAGTGCCCGTCTTGGGGACAAGGCCCGCTACCAGTGCAGTGTCATGAATACAGCCGGCAAAGAATCCAGGGACTTTAACCTGAGTGTCCACGGTGAGTGCAAGCCTTTACACTAGACTCAAACTCTCACCTCAGGCTAAATTTGCCCCTCGCTGACATTGACATCATTTTTTCCTGTCTCCAGTCCCTCCCTCCATCAAAGGCGGGAACACCTCCACAGATGTCACAGCCCTGCTGGACACAGTGGTAACACTGGAGTGTGAAGGGCGTGGGGTCCCGCCTCCCACCATCACCTGGTACAGAAACGGACAGGCCATCCTGTCCAGCCGGCAGACCCAGTATGTCGAGCGAGGCCACTTCCTGAAAATCCTTCATGTGCAGGCATCGGATGCTGGCCGATACACATGCAAAGCAGCTAGCGTGGCCGGGAGCACTGAGAAGACCTATGATCTGGATGTGTATTGTAAGATTCTGGCTGTGTACAACACATTTCAGTTTTTACTGTGCTTTGTCCGTTTCTGGAAACGCGCTGAAAAAGCATAATGAGCTTAAATTGTAGGAAATGAGCAGCTCTTAACTTTAGCTCCTGGTGACTCTGCGTTTCCTAGTCATATGTGCAGCTTATTATTCTATTAATCACAGCTTTAAGACATTTGAAGCACTCATGACTAATTTAAAACAGCTGTACACCGTTGGCAAGCTGTTTAATTAAAAAAAAATCCTTGATTGATGGAAAGTCTGGATGTGCAAGAGAAATTCAAGCAGAAAAGGTTGAAAAGGTCTGATCTTCCTTTTTATTTTCTCTTTTTTATTTTTAATTTTTTTTTCGTTTTTGCTCCAAAAGTGCCTCCTACCATAATAGGGGGTGATGACGGGCCAACTGAGAAGAAAGTGGTCCTCAGTAAGTCGCTCATCCTGGAGTGTGAAGCTGGTGGTCACCCTCCTCCCTCCCTCACATGGCTCAAGGATGGCGCTCCTGTGCGTCACGGTCATAGTGTTCGTGTTCTGGAGCTCGGGGGTAAAATAGAAATCTTGTCAGCCACTTTGTCTGACTCGGGACGGTATATCTGCGTGGCCACAAGCATCGCTGGGGAGAAGGAGGTTAAATATGATGTCACAGTTTTAGGTATGCAGACACACGTCACACACACACACACACCATATGTCTTGCTTGATTGTTGTTCTATTCTTCACATTTAATCACTCAACAGCTCTCCTTTTCAGTTATTCTAACCCCTCACTGACCATAATCAGAAGTATTTAAGCAATCAAAGTCAACATTTAGATGTAAGAGGACTTTGTCACAAGGAAAAAAAGTGCATAAACGTTGTCGGCAGGATTCGAACCTGCGCGGGGAGACCCCAATGGATTTCTAGTCCATCGCCTTAACCACTCGGCCACGACAACCCTGTGCTGTTGAGTTGTCACCCTATCTGCCCTATCTGTAACGACATCTGTTACACTGCAAAATGAATGCTACCACAGACAGAACTTCATCAACATTTTAAAGTTCTTTTATAACTATCTGATCATTTTTAACCATTTTGAAGTTTTCTGTAAAGAGAGACATCAAAATAAGTGACATGAACATATCAAACCTGTCCTGCAGTCATATACACTGACATGATGAAATATTTTTCCATCCTAGTTCCTCCTTTCATCGAGGGAGCTGATGTGATAACACACAGCACAGTGATAATCAACAACCCTTTGGAAATGGAGTGTCGGGCCACTGGAACACCCACGCCTGTAGTCACGTGAGTTAGCCCTTTAAAAAACAGACAGATGTGCCTTTATACACGCATTCAAACCCAGTTTTATTTCCAGGTGGTATAAAGATGGAAAAGCAATTAACCAGGGTGAAGGGTTGCGGGTGGCAGCCAACGGTCAACGGCTGCTTGTTTCCCGTGCTCAGATCTCTGACACAGCTCGCTTTCAGTGTGTGGCAGCTAATGAAGCTGGGGATATTCAGAGGGACTTCACTGTCGTTGTCCATGGTAAAATAATAAAGTTCTTAGTCATTTCTTAATTCTGGCACAGGATTATTTTGGATTTTTTTTTTTTGTGTAATGTAATATTTTGATTGTAATATGATTTATGCTTTTTGCATTTAGCTGTTGCAAACTTTAAAATCTCTCGCTTCGTTCTCTTCCTTCTCATCTTTCCAGTACCTCCATCCATTCGCACCACTGGACCTGCTGAACGATCAGTTGTCCTGCACAAGCCCATCAGTTTGGAATGCTTCACCAGTGGCGTCCCAGCCCCGAGTCTGACCTGGCTAAAAGATGGCCGGCCTGTCGACACATCACGTGGGAACCTTAAGGTGTGGATCTTGATTTCTTATATTATATCTTAAATCTGGAAAATGCCAGGAAACCTACTAAATATTCAGAATGCCTTCAATGTTACAGCTGGAATCTGCAGGCAGGATTCTGAAGGTATCAGAGGCAAAGTTAGAGGATTCTGGGAAATACACCTGCCTGGCCACTAACGCAGCTGGCGAAGCTCAGCAGCATTTACGGCTCAGTGTTCATGGTAAAGCTGCACAAAGCATTTCCTTTTTCTTCCTATTTCTCCCTCTTATCTCTTTTTTAAAATTCATATTCTGCGTCAGGGGCCTAGTATCAGTATCGACAGCCCAACTATTTGCATGTGTAATTTTCTGTGTGCCTCTCAGAGCCTCCCAACGTCCCACACGGTGGAGACATCATCAACCAGACCATCCTGGCTGGTTTTTCCACTCAGCTTGAATGCAAAGCCACAGGAAGTCCATTACCTGGTAATATGGCTAGAGTCACTGACACTCCCTCAAAATCCATGTTGTTTTTACTCTTTCTTTATAATTCAGTATGGATTGAACAGGGCAATTTTACTAATATAATAAATAATAAAAACAAGCCGTTTTTGATTATTTTTCCACACTCTATACACTTCAAATAATTTTAATTTGAATGAGTTGTATTTGGTTCAGCTATCACTTGGTACAAAGATGGCCGACCGCTGACAAGTGCAGCGGGGCTGACCAAGCGTGGACAGCAGCTGGAGATTGAACGGGCTCAGTTATCTGATGCTGGCATATACAGATGTGTAGCTGTCAACGTGGCTGGAGTAGCAGAGATGTCCCACCATCTTGAGGTGTACAGTGAGTGACAATAATCACTGTGTTTGTGCTGATCAGTTATGATTTCCGAGCAATAGTTTGAAGCATGTAACACCTGTTCATTTCCTGTTTCATGTTGTTTTCCTGCAGTTCCTCCAGTCATCTCCAGCCGAGGTGGCACAGTAACAGTTCTGGTGAACGAACCTGCCAGATTGGAGTGTGAGGCCACAGGGGTTCCTTTACCGAGCTTCACGTGGCTAAAAGACGGTAGCCCCGTGGCCAGTGTCTTGCACAGCCTGCAGGTACTCGTAAATTCTTATTTGGCACAGATGTAAGATATGACGTGGATGTTCTTACCTTATGGCATAACGTCCCTTCAAATGATATTTGTGTCCACTTGTGAGAGTGTGCAGTTGTGGTTTGTGTCTCACTCTCAGGTGCTGTCTGAAGGGAGAGTGCTATCGCTCAACAGCGCCCTGGTCACTGATACAGGGACGTACACGTGTGTGGCTGTCAATGCCGGAGGAGAGCAGCAAAGAGAGTATGACCTTAGGGTCTATGGTGAGTTCATCACAAGCTGGTTTTGGCTGCTAATGTCAAATTAATCATTCAGTCACTTGTTTGTAGAAGTGTTTTCAAGCTGCCATATTTTGCACAGTTGTGTGTGTGTGTGAGACCTTTAAGTTGGCCTAAAGCTGTCATTAATCATTCTGTCGGCAGGTCTGACATTTCTTTATTTATTCTGACAGTCTTCCTTTTCACATATTTAATATTTTATGTCTCTTGTCTTTGACACAGTCGGAGTCAAATGCTGTTTGGCTGAGGTTGCGATGAACACATATGCCTGTAGATAAATTATAATTTGGCAGGGTCGAGGCGTGTTGTACTCCCTCAAAGACTTCCTCGGAAAGATTTCAACATTCTGTCCACAGGAAAAAAGGAATAATTGTGATGATAATTTCAACCATTCCGTATCTTTTATTGCTTGTCCTCAATGTGTTCTTTGTCTGAGCATCCACTTATTGCTGGTGAAATTGTTCAGCAATTACTGGCTCAGACCAGATTAAGCAGAAAAAAATGAGATACTTGTGTAATAAGCTGGTGAAAAGAACTGTGAATAAATATAAAATAAGGCACTGAGTCATGCCCACTGCAGATTTCTCCCCTCCAGAAACCACTAAATTTAACTACCTTTGTGACTCAGAGGTGTTTTCTGTCCTTTGTCATGATAATCACAAGGATTCACACATTTTTGTTTGATTTGTGTATGAAATCAGTTTCCTTCCGTCATGTTTTATGTGGTTCTTGTCATTATTCTGATAGCTAAATCTTTCCAATGAAAAGAGGCTGCTGGTCAATTTAAATGAAAAGACTGCATATTTAAAAGCTGTCTGGGTCTTTACTTTACCTTTCTGAAGCTATTTGACAATGTAATCCCTGTGTCTTTTGCAGTGCCACCTAACATCAAGGGTGAGGAGCTGAACGCTACTGTGATGCTGGGGGGTCCAGTGATGCTGCACTGCCAGGGTGATGCAATCCCTCCACCTACACTTTCGTGGCGTAAAGATGGTCGTCCGCTCTTCAGGAAGCCTGGCCTGACCGTTTCAGCTGACGGGAGTGTGCTCAAGGTAGGTCTAGACATTTAAACCAGTATGTTGGTCTCTGTGACAGTGTTCCTCATCTCTCATGACTGGCTGTGACTCTGAATGTTAGGTTGACAGCGCCCAGGTGCAGGATTCAGGCAGGTATTCATGTGAAGCCACCAATGTTGCTGGCAAAACAGAGAAGAACTATAACCTCAACGTTTGGGGTGAGTGAGCAAAGAGAAGTATTCATTAAGATCAGCTTTGTCCACTCTTCAGTATAGTCTGTGTAGTTTTTGTTTTTAAGTGAGTTATATAAATGTGCCAAGATGTAATCTTTGACACAAAAGATTAAGCAGAAAAAAATGAGCTGAAACTGTGACGCTGCTTAAAAGATATTCAAATTTATGCGAGCGCCTCCCTCTGGTGTAATTGTGTCATTGCAGTTGCTCCCAGTATCCGTGGCTCCGAGGAGCTGACTCCTCTGACTGTGATTGAAGGAAACCCCATCACTATGGTGTGTGAGTCCAGTGGCATCCCGCCCCCCAGCTTGGTCTGGAGGAAGGATGGTGAGTGTGCGGATCACAAAACAGGGTCAAATTTAAAATGTGAACAATATACCTAAAGATCGACACGCACGTGTTTCAGGATCTGAACTCAAATCCGACCAAAGATTGAGGGTTTTGTCAGGAGGTCGCCAGCTGCTGATCTCAAGTGCTGCGAGGACAGACACAGCCTCTTACTCCTGCACAGCCTCCAGTGCATCAGGCACCACTTCCAAAGAGTACAGCCTGCAGGTTTATGGTACATGAGAGCCACCATATCTGTGACGTGTGATGACCAAAGTCTGATGATGAAGAGACATTAATACATACTAAAATATGTTGGGTTACTTATCCTATTCAGTTTGCGCCATCTGACTTGATTTTCTCATCGCAGTTCGTCCTTCCATCAAACACAACAAGGCTGTGAGCGATGATGTTGCTGTGACAAAAGGAGGGGATGTTACCCTCCAGTGTGCAGCTGAGGGCATTCCAAGACCAGCGGTCACCTGGCTGAAAGATGGCCGACCTATTTCTGGGCAGCACCGTGCCAAGGTCTTGAACGAGGGAAGGCTGCTGCAGATAAAAAATGTTAAGGTGTCAGACACTGGGCGCTACACCTGCGTTGCTGTCAACACGGCAGGACAGGCTGACAGCAGGCATGACATCAGTGTACATGGTATGTGTTATGTTTTCATTGTTGCTGTTTTTTGCAAGACCTAATTTCTACATTATATTTTAAATTTTATATATATATAATTTTTTTTCTCTGGCCAGTCCCTCCAATTATTACCGGTCAGGCAGAAGTACCAGAGAATGTGAGCGTGGTCATGAAGAATCCAGTTGCCCTGAGCTGTGAGGCCTCTGGCATCCCTCTTCCTGCCATCAGCTGGTTGAAAGATGGTCAGCCAGTCAAAGCTTCCAGCTCAGTACACGTCCTCTCAGGTGCCTTCCTGTCTGACTGTTGTTTCTTTTGCATCTTCAGGATAATAAAACATGATTAATGTATTTTGCTTTTATGACGTAGATGAATTGAATTGTAGAAAATATGATGAAAACGTGTTTGAAGTTTTATTTATTTATTTTATTTATTCAGAAATGTCTCACATTATCCATAAAACATTTAATTGAGTGAGTGAAGGAACATTATAAAGGAAATTGAGTCAGCTGGAATGTTGATACTGGTCTAAATTGAAGTAACTGAAACTGTTTTTCTTGTCAGCTGAGTTTCAAAGGTCAAACAGTTGCAATGCATCAGCTGTAAGTCACTGTAACAGGATCACTGCTGCAGGGGCCAAGTTCAACAGGCCGACATGAGTGAAAGAGGACAAACAGGAGGAATTACTCTGAAATGTTTCTAACGTTCGCCCAGATTTATTGCGCACTTTCATATTTCACCTTAACAAAAGTTCAAAATAGTTAATCAAGAAATGAGCTCAGGGCACTTTTCTGGGAAAAAATGTAAAACCTTAACTCAGTTTGCAATGTGATTGGTAGTCAGAGGAGTCCACGGTGAGTGTGTGTATACCATACAGCTTTGTGACACACATGATCTAAAAACATGTCATTAGCCCTAATTTAATTGGACTAGTCCGTAAATGTTTTAACAGCTGTGAGTCTCTAAACTGTCTAAATGAGAGTCACTTCCAACAGACTATTATTATGTCTTCCCTCCCTGGAAAGGAAGGATTATTCCGATGCTGACATTCCCTGTGAAAACATTCCAGGATGACCACAGATGAACGCTGACAATGTACCTGATTAACCCACAGGTGGCCGCAGTCTGCGTCTGATGCATGCTGCGGTAGGAGACGGGGGCCGCTACACCTGTGTTGTTTCTAACATCGCTGGAGAGGAAAGAAAGAACTTTGATCTCGATATCCTGGGTAAAGATAATCGCGATGACTAGAAGCACTTCACAGATAAACAGTTTGATGCTCCTAATCTTGTAATTCAACAGTTCCACCGAGCATTGAGGAGGAGGGAACAGTTGTGGACACGAAAGTCAAGGAGAAACACAACATAACTCTCACCTGTGAGGTTTCAGGTAATCGCAGTCACATGACCTCACAGTGAAGGTTCTCCTGATTAATTCCTGGTGTTTATCACATTGAAGAACCACTTTGTTAAGCACAGATAATGATTTCCCAGGTAACCCTGTACCTGAGATTAAGTGGCTGAAGGATGGACAGATGTTGGTGGCTGACAGTCACCACCAGGTTTTGTCTCATGGCCGCTTTCTCCAAATCTTTGGGACCCAGGTGGCCGACACTGGCAGATACAGCTGCCTGGCGTCTAACAGTGCAGGGGAGCGCAGCCGCCACTACAACCTCAATGTCCTGGGTACAACAACTACCTAATTACTGGTGGTAATTCATTTTAGGACGATTTTAATGTCTCTGATATTGTTGGTCCCAGTTTCTCCCACGATTGCCGGGTCAGGCCCGGAAGGTTCAGCGGAGGAAGTGACGGTAACAGTGAGCAGTCCTACCTCCCTGCTGTGTGAAGCTCACTCTTACCCTCCTGCTCTCATTACTTGGCTGAGGGACGGCAGCCCGTTTGAGTCCAGTCACAACGTCCGGGTCCTTCCAGGTGTGACACTGGGCATGACAGTAAAGATGAGTGAGTGAATTAGGTCATTAGTTTATGGTTGTCATCGTTTTATCGCCCCTGCTTTCACAGGTGGGAGAACACTGCAGATTCTCAGTGCAAAAGAAGAGGATGCTGGGAGGTATACCTGCGTGGCCACCAACGAGGCTGGAGAGACGCTGAAGCACTATGAGGTCAAGGTTTTTGGTGAGAGTCCATTTTCTGTGTAATTTGTTCTTTTGGCACTTTTCCCCTTTTTTGATATTCTGACATGTCAACATGTTTCTTTAGTCCCCCCTCACATCAATAAGAATGATATCCCAGGGGAAGGACTTGCTCCCAAAGAGGTCAAGGTCAAGGTCAACAGGACGCTGACCCTGGAATGTGCTGCTCAGGCCTTTCCGGCTCCAGCACTGCAGTGGTACAAGGATGGACAGGTAGGAACTTGATTTTATAGAATGAAATTCATATTTTAGTTGCCTTTAGAAAATTGAGACCTTCTCTTGTGTTTTCATCATCGCAGATCCTGCAAGTCAGTGATTTTGTGTCCATAACAGCCAGCGGGCGCATTGTTCAGGTCAAGCACGCTCAGGTGTCGGACACTGGCCGCTACACCTGCGTAGCCACAAATATAGCTGGCGAGGATGAGAAGGACTTTGATGTAAATGTACAAGGTGAACTGGGTTAACTGGTGTGTTAGTTGGGACAGCATCTCACACAGCATTCTTTGCTTTTTCTGAGACACTCCTGTTAAAAAACGGTTGTGGCTTTGAATGCAACTTTCTTTTCCCCTCCTTTTCTTTAGTTCCACCCAATTTTAACAGAGCTGGTGGCGTTGCAGACTCCACGTCTTCTCCAGGCGTCGAGGGTGATGTTCGAGATGTGATACTCAACAATCCCATCTCCTTGTACTGTGATTCCAATGCTGTCCCCCCTCCAACACTCACCTGGTATAAAGATGGGCAACTGTTGGCCTCCAGTGACAAAGTTCTGATTTTGCCAGGTAATTAATGCAAGTAAACAGTAATAACTACAACTTAACGTCGTTCTGTGGTCCAAGCCCTCGAGAGTTTGACAGAAAAAGGCTCCTTCTCACCTTCTAACCTCAGGTGGGCGAGTGTTACAGATTCCCAGAGCTCAGGCTGAAGACTCTGGCAGGTACATCTGCATCGCCGTCAACGAGGCGGGGGAGGATTCCATTCACTATGATGTCAGAGTTTTATGTGAGTGAGAGATGGCCCCGTCACTTGACCAACAGTGAGAGAACAGCCGCTCAGTGTGCTTTCTGTCCTGCAACAGTGCCCCCGATAATACGAGGAACAGTCAGTGATTTTCCTGATGAGGTCACAGTTTTAGTCAACAAAACGACCCAGCTGGAGTGTCATGCTGAAGGAAACCCCACCCCCAAAATCAGCTGGTTCCAGGACAGCCAGCCAGTCAGTTCAGACGGGCCGCACAGAATCCTGTCTAACGGGCGAATAATTCAGGTAAAACGATGGAGCCATACTAATGTTTACAGATGTTTATTGTGAGATTAGAAATAAATCACATATTTACAATGGAAAACCCCCCTTTTCCCTCCCCAACTGTAAGGTTTTGACGGCTCAGGTATCTGACACAGGACGGTATGTGTGCGTGGCTGACAATGTGGCTGGAAGTGCAGAAAAATCTTTTAACCTTAACGTTCATGGTGAGTGTCATGTAAATGTTTGCAGTATAATGCTCATTATAATGTTCAAAGCTGAATCTGAATAATTGTCTTCTGCTTTTCTTTTTTTTTTCCTTTTAGTGCCTCCCATCATCATTGGCTTGAACCCTGAGAGGGTGAACGTTGTGGTGAACAACTTTGTTTCTCTGTCATGTGAGGCTACTGGTTTCCCCCCTCCCACCTTGAGCTGGCTGAATGACAGAGGCCCCGTTCAGACCAACACAAATGCTCTCATAATGCCCGGTATGGTGAGCATAGGGTACATCATGTGGACGCCTTTTTAAATAACCTCAATCACCCTGAATGTGTCTTCTTGGTTTGTTTTGAGGTGGTCGTACGCTTCAGATTATGAAAGCTAAAGTTTCCGATGGGGGAAAGTACAGCTGTGTGGCCATGAATGCAGCAGGAGAGGCTCACAGACACATCTACCTCACAGTATTCAGTAAGTCCACAGCCACAGTGTGTACACAGAGTGTGTGACCTCGGGATAAGAGGTGGATTTTTCTATGCCCTTTGCCTTTTAGTTCCTCCCAGTATCAGGGACAGCAGCGGGGATTCTCCTGTGGTGGTGAACACCCTAGCTGGGAAATCATTAACTCTGGAGTGTGAAACCACTGCTGTACCTCCTCCCAGCATCACCTGGTACAAGAACGGCAGATTGGTAACAGAATCAGCCAACCTGCGCATCCTGAAGGAGGGACAGATGCTTGAAATCAAAACCACGGGGGTAAAGCTCAGAAACCTCATGTAGCCGCTATAACAAACTATCTCTTATTCTTGATGATTTAATTTTGACTTTATTTTGTTTTTGTTAGGTGTCTGATACTGGGCAGTACGTTTGCAAAGCAACCAACATTGCAGGACACGTGGACAAGAACTTCCATTTAAATGTCTATGGTAGAACACAATAGAACTGCTTTTATTAATGAATCTTCTAACATGTCCTGCAAACCAGTGTCTGTCAATTCTCTGCAGTCCCTCCCAGGATTGATGGCCCAACAGAGGAGGATATAGCTGAAACCCTCAGTAACCCAGTCTCCTTTGCCTGTGATGCTACTGGGATTCCTCCTCCCACTCTGTCTTGGCTGAAGAATGGACGACCCATAGGTGGGATGGCTTTTAAATTATTCTCAAGGCTGGAAACGGAAAAATGTGTTTCACTTGCATCTATTTGCCTGTGTGAACTCTTTTTAGAGAACTCAGAGTCACTGGAGATGCACATCTTCTCGGGAGGTGGGAAACTGCAGATTGCACGTTGCCAGGTTTCAGACAGCGGTACTTACACGTGTGTCGCTTCCAACGTGGAGGGCTACGCACGCAAGAGCTACCACCTCACCGTACAAGGTATATGCAAGCATATGTGCGTGTATGCAGCAGCACTGTGTTTGTCACAGTATTGACGGGACTAATGTCAGTATTTCTCTGTTAGTCCCACCCAGTATCTCTGGGTCAGAGCTCCCTCGTGAGATGGGAGTCCTGCTGAATGAAAGTGTCCAGCTGGTTTGTCAAGCTTCTGGCAACCCGACCCCAACCATCCAGTGGTTAAAGGACGGGGAAGCTATCAATCACACGAGCAGCAGTGAGCTCAGGTAGTGCCCTCTGAAAAGTGGAATTTGCAGGAGGTTGATTTGGTGATTGATGATGATGATGATGATGATCAGGATCAGTCATGATGGTACCACGCTCACGGTCCGTGGAGCAAACACCACTGATGGAGGAAAATACACCTGTGTTGCCACCAACACTGCAGGGGAAGAGGATAGAATATTCAATCTAAACATTTATGGTGAGTTGAATTTTCTTTTCAGTCCATATTTTTTTAGACTTGCACAATGGCATGAAGACTTTATTTTCATTTTTGGGCTGCATTCATAAATTTTTCAGTGCCTCCTGTTATAAATGGCAACAGTGAGACAGTCGAGGAACTGGCCACCGTTCTGGACACTTCTGTCAGCATTGAGTGTGTTGCCACAGGCTCTCCACCTCCACAGCTCAACTGGCTGCGGAACGGCCTGCCACTGCCACTGCCCCCCCACATACGGCTCCTTTCTGCCGGACAGGTGCTCCGGTAGGTCAGCGGAGAGGGCTCCGCTACTGTCTGCAACACTTATTTTGCATTCATTGTAATTTGCCATGTGTTTTAAGTGACACTATATCACTATGACAGTTCTTAGTAATTCAGCAATATTTCTGAATTTTGCACTTTTAAGGATTACGCGAAGCCAGGTGTCCGACAGTGGGGCCTATACCTGCATAGCATCAAACAGGGCAGGAGTGGACAGTCGACACTATAACCTGCAGGTTCACGGTGAGTCTGACAGAAGATCTGACGAATAAATCACAAAAACCATCTGTGTGAAGTGTTACTGAAGCAATTACGGCAATGAATCATATCTTTTATCACTGTCTCAGTCCCTCCTGGTCTGGATGGAGCAGGGAGCACTGAAGACGTGACTGTAGTTGGGGGAAACATGGTTTCTCTGCTGTGTGTTGCTGATGGAACCCCGACCCCCACCGTGTCCTGGCTCAAAGAAGGCGAGACTCTTTTCCCAGCACCCAACCTCAGATTACTGAACCTGAATATGAGTATGCAAATCCCCCAGGCCCATGTCAACAATACTGGACGCTATACTTGTATTGCTAATAACACTGCTGGTCAAGCTAGCCGCCACTTCAACCTCAAAGTGCTCGGTGAGTAAAATCATATTTTGGCCTTTTTGTTCATAGCTGAGAAGTGACGTGTTTATTTTCTGACCTTATGTATCTCAACAGATCCCCCACGCATAAATGGCTCTGATGTGGTAACAGAAGTATCTGTAATTGTAAATAATGCCCTGGAGCTTCAGTGTGAGGCCTCAGGCATCCCTACGCCCTCTTTGACCTGGTTGAAGGATGGACGCCCACTCACCGACGGCCTGCGTGTCTCTCAGAGAGGCGAGGTGCTCCGCGTAGCCTCCGCCCAAGTCAGTGCGCAGAGAGTGATGGCATGAAATCTTATTTTATCTCGTCATACATCTTAAAACCACACATTTATGCCATTTTACATTCAGTTGGAGGACACAGGTAGATACAGCTGCTTAGCCAACAGTCCAGCAGGAGACGATGACAAGGAGTTCCTAGTTCGAGTGCATGGTGAGTTCCAAAAAAGTGATATGTATGTGACACAATCTGAAGTAATAAACTTTTAACACATCTTGCATTCAATTTTTTGATCAATCCAAATAATTGTGATATAAAAGTAGGTCAGTGGCCATTTCTGTCCTGTTGCAGTTCCTCCTAATATTGCGGGGAAGAGTAAAACTCAGGACGTGTCCGTGCTGCTGAACAGACAGGTAACTTTGGAGTGCAAGTCCGATGCTGTTCCACCTCCCACTCTGACCTGGCTCAAAGATGGCCAGCCCCTGCAGGTTGGATATCAATCAAATAAAGGAGTATACACGCAGTTGTAAGCTTTTAAAATGTACACATAAATGTTTGCATAGGCCTCTGCTCGTGTGCGCATTCTTTCCAGTGGAAGTTACTTGCAGATCAACCAGGCTGAGCTCGATGATAGAGCCCAGTATACCTGTGTAGCCAGCAACATTGCAGGCAAAACCACACGTCATTTCAACGTGGCTGTGCATGGTAAGGTTTCAGCACCTGACGCCGTTGCAACTTTTTCATTTACTCATGCCGCTGAAGTTACTATCTGTCAATAAAATACAAACCACAGCAATTAATTGTACTTGTATTCTCAGTGGCCCCGAGTATCAGGGAAGGTTCTCAGACAGTGTCGGCCCCCATCAATAAATCAGCAGTGCTTGAATGTGTTGTGAATGGAGTGCCCCCACCTCAAGTAACCTGGAGAAAACACGGTGCCATTTTAGCAGGAAACAACCCCCGGTAAATAAATGTCATGATGTCATCAAAAATGTGTATTATGAGTTTTAATTCTGTAACTTGTGTTCGTTGTTGCTTCTGATTTAAACATTGTGCTTGCAGGTACAGATTTGCAGAGGATGGTTCATTACACATAACCTCTGCTCAGGTGACCGACACCGGCCATTATCTGTGCATGGCAACCAATCAGGCTGGAATCCAACGCAGGAGAGTAGATCTACAAGTGTATGGTAGGTCACACTCTGGATATACAAACACACACAAAAAGCCCCAAACTGAGTACTACTCATTCCATTTATTTGCAGTCCCTCCTTCCATTTCTGATGGTCGTCTGGATGTGACGGTTACAGTCAATGTTCAGACCACTTTGTCCTGCGAGGCCTCTGGCATACCCAGGCCCACTGTGACATGGATGAAAAACGGTCGCGTCATCAGTACTGACCTGAATCAGAATATGTACAGGTTGATCTAGGCTTTCTCCCTTTTTGTTTTCTCATGCAAGATCATTTCATAGATGAGATATTAACAGCGTAGTTGAATCAAAACCTTTATTTATTTAGTTTTATTTTATTTTTTTCAGATTATTGACGTCAGGCTCGCTGGTCGTAATAGCACCCACAGTGGAAGACACGGCTGTATACGAATGCTTAGTCTCCAACGAAGCGGGGGTAGATTCCCGATTCATCAACCTCACAGTCCACGGTGAGGAAAAATGACGTGACTTATTTAAATGTTGCAATCATGCCAATGATTTCTTCCTACAGAGCTCATGTATTAATGTAACGTGTTCCCCTAGTTCCTCCATTCATAGCAGATGAAACCACAGAGATGGTTGTCACCAGGCTGTCCCCGGTGGTTATTGGCTGTACTGCATCTGGTGTCCCAGAGCCGTCAATTCAGTGGAGCAAAGATGGTGTCACACTTCCGAAAGAGGAACGAGGCTACAGTGTCCTGCCCACCGGTGATTGACGCCTGATTTAATACTTTAAGACTGTTTACTCTAAATACTGCTGTAAGATTATTCAAATTCATGTGTGATGAAATTTATTGATTATTTTGATTTGATGTATGATGATGCACAAACAGGTCCATTAGAAATCACCTCAGCTGAGCTCAGTCACACGGGACGCTACACATGCACAGCTAAGAATGCTGCTGGGTCCACCCACCGGCACATTCAGCTCACAGTGCAGGGTAACAACACACTCACGTTAATTACGTATTTAACCGGAAATTAGTTTGAAACAATTTGCAATAAAGTCTCCATTTTCTGTATTTATATCATTAGAGGTACCAGTGATCAAGTCCCATCCCTCCACCCTGGACGTGATCCTGAATAATCCCATCACTTTGCCCTGTAGGGCCACAGGCTCACCCAGGCCCACAATCAGCTGGCAAAAGGAGGGCATCAGTATATCTACCACAGGTAATAACGCCAGTCCATGCGTGTGTGTGTGTGTGTGTGTGTGTGTGTGTGTGTGTGTGTGTGTGTGTCAGGAAACCTAACATCATCACACTTTTGCTGCGTATCAGGTGGAAGTTTCACTGTGCTGCCTAATGGAAGTCTGCAGATCTCTAAGACCTCTGTGTCAGACTCTGGAACATACATGTGTGTGGCTCAAAACCCTGCAGGAACTGCGCTGGGAAAGCTCAAACTCAAAGTGCAAGGTGGGGAGATATACCTGAGTTTTTCTAACCTTTAATCTGATAAAACCTTTTACATACAGTAAATATCACTTAAATCTTGATCCTTGTGTGCTGACCTTGGTAACACGTTAGTTTACCTGGTTTTTGTGTTTGCTGTCTTCCTAAAGTCCCTCCAGTGATCAGCTCAGACACTCAAACTTACCTGGCACCCATAGACTCCTCTGTGATGCTCCAGTGCCACGTGGATGGTTCTCCTCTGCCATCTGTCACGTGGAATAAAGACGGGCAGCCACTCAATGAATCTGTACGCCGGCGTGTGCTCAGCTCAGGATCCCTACACCTCGCCTTTATCCAATCAGATGATACAGGACGATACACTTGCACTGCGGCCAACCCAGCGGGGACTGTCAGCCTTGAGATGAGCCTCACTGTACAGGGTAGGTTCCAGTAGAGCTCAGTGTCAGCAACCAACCACCAATATTTTCTGGAAATGTGGGGGGGCAATCTTTTTTTAGATTACTGAAAATAACATGAAAATGTAATTTTGCAGTCCCACCTTCCATTCGTGGTGGAGAGCAGGAGGTGGCGGTGGTGGAAAACAGTCGGGTGCAGCTGATGTGCCTGGCAGAGGGTGTTCCTCAGCCCAGTTTGTACTGGGAGAAAGACGGCAACCCCTTCAGTGAAAGCACTGAGGAGCCCACAGTCCTGCCCTCCGGAGAGCTTATAATACCCAGAGCACAAGTAAGCTAAACAGCAGTTGTGTTTGTCTTTCAAGAAAGACCAATTTTGCGGACGTTCAAACATCAGAAAGGTGTCATATAAAGATGTTTTTCTGTCTGCCGTCCTCCATCTGCCAGCCTGAAGATGCTGGCAGGTATACCTGCGTTGCCACAAATGAACTCGGCCAGGACAGAGGGATGGTGACCCTGTCTGTTCAAACTCCCCCCGTCTTCACTGAGCTGCTTAGAGATGTGGTGCTGAAGAAGGGGGAGCGCCTCCTGCTGGCCTGTGAGGTTAATGGCATCCCGACGCCTCATATCACATGGGCGTTTAACAACAACATCCTCCCAGGTGTAGTTTTCCACAAAGCAGAAGATTATGCAAATTCAATTTTAAAAAATATGTCATGTATAAGTAAAGTTTATCTCTGCTGTCGTTTTAGTTCACCATGATCATACAAACGGCCACAGCGAGCTGGTGATTGAGAGAGTGACCAAGGATGATTCTGGCACCTACACTTGTGTGGCTGAAAACAGAGTCGGAACCATCAAGTCACTGGGATACGTCAGCGTCTTAGGTAAAACATCGTAGCCATTTGTTCATGAACAATCGTAACCGTCATACTGTAAACAAGTATTTCTACAGAACCCCCCATCATTGACGGGGACCTCCACCCAAACCGTATCGAACCTCTGGGTGGCAATGCCGTCTTGAATTGTGAGGTGCGGGGAGACCCCCTGCCCACCATCCGCTGGAGCAAAAATGGAATACACGTCAACATCAGCAACCGCATCCATCAGCTGAAGAATGGCTCTCTGGCGATCTACGGCACGGTGGTACGGTGGTCTGCGCGATGGAACTGAAACGTAATGAGCGTGGGACTGTGGTGGTAAAATGTGCTTCTGTTGAATTTCGTACAGAGTGAGGACGCAGGCAGCTACACGTGTGTTGCAACTAACGATGCAGGAGTGGTGGAAAGAAGCGTCACTCTCACGTTACAGAGTAAGAATCTGTCATCTCTGCTAGTCAGGAGAAAAACTTTAACGTTACTGGGGAGAAGACCACTTCAGGGAAACGGGTTAAGTGAGGAGAGAGCAAATACGTTGATGCTTGTTCTTTCAGGAGCACCCACCATCACAGAGGAGCCAGTGGATGCTGTTGTGGATGCTGGTTCTACAGTTGTGCTGAACTGTCAGGCAGAGGGTGAGCCCACCCCCACGATAGAGTGGTCACAGCAGGGGCGCCCCCTGCTGGGAAAAGATCACTTCTCCAGTCTGTCCAACGGCTCCCTGAGGATCAGCAGTGTTCAGAAGGAGGACACAGCACAATATGAATGCGTGGCTAGAAACCTGATGGGATCGGTGCTTGTCAGGGTTACCCTCACTGTACGAGGTTAGCTTTACACTGTGGAATTAGTTACCAATGAGGAAAAATAAATCAAAAATGATTTATAAAAAAATCAGCAACCCTGCATTTGTTTTCCAGTTCATGGAGGATTCTCAGAGTGGGCAGAGTGGGGTCTTTGCAGTGTGTCCTGTGGTATTGGAGCACAGAAGAGGCTGAGACGATGTAACAATCCTCTGCCTGCTAATGGTGGACGCCGTTGTGTGGGTTCAGACATGGAGACACGCAACTGTCAGGGAAAGCCCTGCCCTGGTGGGGATTCTACAGCCACATGTGTCTAGAAGTGTGTGTGTGTGTGTGTGTGTGTGTGTGTGTGTGTGCGCAAGTGGTAGCAAAAGTCTGCACTTCTGTCTCTTTACAGTGGATGGTAACTGGTCAGAGTGGTCAGTCTGGGAGGAATGCTCACGCACCTGCGGTCAAGGCAACAGAACCAGGGTGCGGACCTGCACTGACCCCCCAGCTCAACATGGAGGCCGCCTCTGTGAAGGGAAAGCAGTGGAGGTAATCATGTGCAGCGTCAGACCGTGTCCAGGTAAACCAGAATAATATATTTTTTCCATAACATAATTATTGCTTGGGATATATTGTCCATAGTTTACCAGACTAACATTGTAGTTGTACTGGTATAGTGGCTGGTAACTGGGGGCCTTGGCTACCATGGAGTCCATGCAGTGAGACCTGTGGTGAGGGCATGCAGTCCAGAATACGGCTGTGCAACAACCCTCCCCCAGCATTTGATGGGCCACATTGCGAAGGCTCAGACACCCAAACACAAGTGTGCAAAGAGAGATCTTGTCCAGGTGAGAAGGCGCAGGTCGTTTTTAAATGAAGCCGATTGTCTGCTACCTCTGTTTGTCACATTTAAAATGCTCCTGATGTTTTGTGGACAGTGGATGGAAAGTGGTCGTCCTGGGTGAGCTGGGGAGCCTGCGGTGTTTCGTGTGGAGGTGGAACCAGACAGAGGACACGCCTCTGTGCTAGCCCCGCTCCCCAACATGGTGGCCGGCAGTGTGAAGGCAATGACGTGCACACTGACTTCTGCAACAGTGACCCTTGTCCCAGTGAGTCAGATTATTTGCTTATTTGCTCTGATTGTCTGAACAAACAACTACATTGTCTATCCATCTTTACCTCTACGTGTAAAATGTTGCAATTTTAGTAACAAATTTGACTTTATTCTTCTCAGTTAGTGGTAACTGGGGTCCATGGAGTAACTGGGGCAGCTGTAGTAAAACATGTAATGGAGGTCAGATGAGGCGCTATAGAACATGTGACAACCCCAGACCTGCCAATGGCGGGAGAGCGTGTGCTGGCGTAGATACGCAAATCCAGAGATGCAGTACGGCGGACTGTCCTGGTGAGCCAGCATGTTTGAGAGAGTCAAAATGCTCTTAAAAATCAAAAATAGGGGAGAATATGACGTTACCTTTTACTGTGCGTTTTTTTTTTTTTTTTTTGTTTTTGGAGTTGATGGCAACTGGGGCTCATGGCAGCTGTGGGGAGAATGCTCTGCTTCCTGTGGAGGTGGCCAGAGGTCACGCATGCGTCTTTGTAATAACCCGTCCCCTAGTAACAATGGTCGACCATGTCCGGGAGATTCTTCTCAACTATCCAGGTGTAACACTCAGCCTTGCCCAGGTAGACTTTTTTTCAAACGTGTGTGCATATAAGTTCAGCCCACAAAATATTCCTTAAAGCCTTTTTTGACAGGTGGGCCACAGAAAGCCAGAGGAAACATCATAGGGAGCATCAATGACATTGATTTTGGTGTCGCCATCCTCAATGCCACCATTACTACCAGCCAGACGGGCAGCAAAATCATCAAGGCCACAATTACTAATATACCCAGGACATTAGGTCAGTTGTCAAGTGATACAGGACAAACAAGCCCCACAACCTTTTTAGAACGTCTCCTAGTAAATGATACATTTGCTTTCTGCCAAGGTCCTGCCATGAGAAAGCTGGTCTCAATCCTGAACCCCGTCTACTGGACCACAGCTCAGGAAGTAGGAGAAGCTGTCAACGGCTACACTTTAACACAGGGCATCTTCAGACGGGAGACACAGGTGGAGTTCGCCACAGGTAAGACAGGAAACTCCGCATGTGCAGATGTTCAAGCTGGCACAAAGATGCTAATTCTAAAATATCAACTGGGCAGGTGAAATCCTGAGGATGACCCACATTGCCAGAGGTCTGGACCCAGATGGAGGGCTCTTACTCGACATTGTAGTGAACGGACACATTCTTCAGCTTCCTTCACATGCTGGCATCATCGTCAAGGTGAATTAGTGAAATGCTGACGTACAGTACGAGCTGTTGTTTTTATGCAGTATTTGAGGTATTGTAGGCATAATTATTGTTCAGTTAATAAGAAATTCAGCTGTGTTTTGCTTCACATGATCTTATTGTTGGACCCAGGACTACACGGAGGACTACATCCAGACAGGGCCTGGGCAGCTGTACGCCCTTTCCACCCGCATGTTCAGCATCGACAGGGAGAGCGTACCTTACTCCTGGAACCACACCATCACCTACGACTCATCCAAGGGGATGATGCCCTATCTTGTGGAGATGCTGCGTGCAACGGCCATCCATGCTGTCTACCACCCCCTAGAGGAGATGCTAGAGTATAGCATCCAAGCTAGCATCCTCAAAGGTGAGAATCCTTTAAGAACGGAATGACAAGATAATATTTCCCCCATGTTGCAACTGGGCTTTTGTGCCTCAAATGTAAATGTGATGCTGGTTTGTGATAATTGCAGGAGAGCGCAGTAACCAGTGTCCTGATGGCTTCTCTTTAGTGCCCGCTGGGCCCTACTGTGCAGGTAAATGTGTTACTGAGTGAGAAAATACTGCCTCATATGGTTAAAAACCTTTCAGGATTGCACTCACAGTGAACTTCAGTTTGAAAATGTGTGTTTAATCGTATGCATAAATATGTTCTGTTGCATTATGTTCTGCAGATGAGAACGAGTGTGAGGTTGGTAACCCTTGTTCTCATGCTTGTCATAACACCATGGGCACCTACCACTGCTCGTGTCCACGAGGCCTCACGATCTCAGCTGATGGCAGGACTTGCCAGGGTATACATCCAGCCCACACACCAGCGTTATCGCCATCATCGCGTACGGCTCAGTGATTTCAAACGATCCAGTGCTCTCTCTCTCTTCTCGTAGACATCGACGAGTGCTCGCTGGAGGGGCACGTGTGCCATAACGGGCAGGACTGTGAGAACACCATTGGCTCTTACCGATGTGTGATGCGCTGTGGGCGTGGTTTCAGGAGAACGGCTGCCGGCCTCAGCTGCACAGGTGTTTTAGTGGTCTTTATTGAGCATTTGTTGTGACTGAAACATTTGATAGCAACCGTCGTTGTTATGCAGATATAAATGAGTGCCTGGAGTCCCACCCCTGCAACCAGCACTGTCTTAACACAGTTGGTAGCTACCGTTGTGCCTGTGAGCCAGGATTTCATCCAAGGAACCGTCGCTGTATAGGTAAAACAGCTGCATCTACATCCAACATACGTACTTCTTTGCACGGGGGTGCCCTCTCATTCTTTGGTCTTCACCTCAGACATAAACGAGTGCAGACAGAGGGTGTGTCGCTTAGATCAGCAGTGTAAAAACACGCGGGGGGGTTACACCTGCATCGACCTGTGCCCCAGTGGTCTGACCAAGGCAGCCAACGGAACGTGTATTGGTGAGCACACACAACTCTTCCACAAATGGTATTTTTATCTACATGACGTCTTTCATGGCCTTCTGTAGACATCGATGAGTGCAGAGACGGGACGCATCAGTGCCGATACAATCAGATCTGCGAGAATACGAGAGGCAGCTACCATTGCACCTGCCCCCGTGGATACAGATCCCAAGGAGTGGGGCGCCCCTGCGTCGGTACGTCCCTCCTGTCCCTTGAAACAGATCCAGACATGCTTCAGGCAGCCGATTGTGCTTGTGTGAAGCTCTATGTAACTCTGTGTCAACTTAGAGCGCATGTCAAGCAAGCCAGAAAACAGTTTGCGCTGCTTCATCCTTGCTTCCTGCCTGCTTGCTGTCATCTGCACGATAGTCCATCATCTTCAGCTCTGCCGTTGCTGCTTACATATCTGAAATGATGCAGATAAAATGTCCATCTAACTTGGTGTCAGCTGAGGAGAGCAGAGGAAAGGACGGCAAAAGATGACAATCGTAGCGTAAACTGACCAGCACCAGGACCATAGTTCACTTCTTCTTTTTTTTCCTTTCACTCTTTTCCATGTCTTCTGGCTGTTTCCTGAAGTTGATCTTGCGTATGCGTCATTATTTCAACATTAACATTGAACTTCTCTCTGATATTTATCTGCAATTGAATTGAATTTTGTACCAGATATCAATTACACATATAAAATGCAAACTATTATTCCAGTTACTATGACAGGTTTTTAATCTCAATGCATTTCTGTCTTAGGGACATGAAAATGTATTGATTCAGATCTGGGTAATTGACATATACCCTTTTTGTCCCCTTCCCTCTCATCTCCCTTCTCTATTTCCTTGATCTGCACCACTTGATGTGATCTTTTCATCCACCATCTCTTTCTTCTTTGCTCTTTTTCCACTCCTCCTTCCATTCACTTCCTGGTGCTGGTCTTTCTCTGTGTTGAGGGCAGACATAAATGAGTGTGGGCAGCTGCCACAGCCCTGTGCTCACCGGTGCATCAACACTCCTGGTAGCTTTAAGTGCACCTGCCCACCGGGGCGCCACCTGCTGGGCGACGGCAAGTCCTGCGCCGGACTGGAGAGCCTGCCCAGCTATGAGAGTTACTCATACAGCTACCAGTCCTCCCAGTCCTCTCCTGGGCGCAGTCCCTACCAGCAGCTGTACCACAGTCTGGCCTCTCAGAGTTTCCACTCCCACACGGGCACCACAGGGCGGCGCTACAGGGGCCGGAGTCGCAGAGAGGCTCCCATACATTCTTGGCAGCAGAGTTTTGAGTCCAGCGCTTGTCCGCAGGGCTTTAAGTCCATGGGTGGCACCTGCTTAGGTAACTATTAGGGATGCACTGAAGCAATAGTGACAATGGACATCAGTCCATAACAAACAGCTGGGTCTCCGTGGCAACGAGGATATTGTTATTTTACAACAGTGAGCTCATGCTTTTACGTTTTTCAGACATCAACGAGTGTGAGGCGAAGGACGTCTGTCAGCACGAGTGTCTGAACACACCAGGGAGCCACAGATGTCTCTGCCCTGCTGGATATCGCCTCATGGCCAATGGGAAAACGTGTCAAGGTGGGAACCACCTGCTGCTACCAGCATCTTGCAATAGAACAGGCATGCAATGTTAATAAGATGATGCTTTTGCAATTAAAGATATAGACGAGTGCCTGGAAGAGAACATCCAGTGTGCAGCGAACCAGATGTGCTTCAACATGCGAGGGAGTTACCAGTGCATCGAGACTCCGTGTCCACCCAACTACCAGAGGGATCCCACCACAGGGTAAAGCACATGAAGAGAGGAGGAACAGCAGAAGCCAGCTTTATACATCCATTATTAGCTCATCTAACTTTGAATCTGTTGTTTGATTCTGCATTTGCTGACTGTTTCAGTTTCTGCCTGAAGAACTGCCCGCCCAACGATTTGGAGTGTGCGCTCAGCCCTTACGCAGTGGAGTACAAGCTGCTGGCTCTTCCCTTTGGCATCGCAGCCAACCAAGACCTGATCCGTCTGGTGGCCTACACGCAGGACGGGGTGATGCACCCCAGAACCACCTTCCTGGGAGTGGACGAGGACGCCACGTTACCCTTCGCCCTCCGGGATGAGAACATGAAAGGGGTGCTCTTCACCACACAGGCGCTCCGGGAGCCCCGCACGTACCGCATGAAGGTGCGAGCCCTCTCCTACAGCCAAGACGGAGGCATCGAGTACCAGACGACCTTCATCGTCTACCTCGCCGTCTCCATTTACCCCTACTGAGAGCACTTTAAAGGACACGAAACGTTGAGGGGGCGATCTGCATCCTCCGCTCGCAGCACCACTGAGATGGAGTGGTTTTGGAAAAGCTTCCACATCAGAAAATGAACTGAAGTAGAGACTTGGAAGAGCACAAAGGTCACCAGAGGTCAACCGTGGGTTTGGACGAGACCGCACTTTTGATATTTTTGCTAAAATACTTTGATTTATTTAAACCAGCAACATTGTCCTCCACAAACCAAAGCACCGGGATCGGTTCACTCAGATGGATCCTGCTCATCATAACTCGTCTCTTTTTGCTTAAATGTACGTGTAACTATGTTTTTTAACTTATTGGGAGGTGCTTGAACAAAAAAGAGCATTTCCTACCCGTGTTAGGCGCTTGTGTAATCAGTCAGCAGGTGAGATCAGGAGCTTGTTATGACCCAGCCAATCACACAACACACACACCCAACACACACACATCCCACAGTCAGTATTCTGTTTTCCATTTAAGATGTATTTTATTTTCATCACTTGTACTGTAAATATGTTATTTTTCTTCATGTATGTTCATACTACAACTGTTTTGTACTAAAAGTCTTTTACTTACAACAGATGTAATCAATGTGATGCCCACTTTTAAATTTAGTTAAAGTTACAATAGAAATAAAAACGAATCCTCCTTGAAAAAAAATCCTTAATTTAGTTGTACATAACGTTTGTTAGAGTCTATACTTAAGTTTCTAATGTAAATACAAGACCAAGTTTGTATAAAAAATTATACAAACATATTATTATTTATGTCCAAATAAAGCACAAACATAAAAAGGAATATTGAGTAAGGCAGCTTGAACAACAGTGTGCTTTCTTCGTTGCTCCTGAGGAGCAGAAGAAAGCAGAGCAGTCTCCTTGGTGATCTCCACGTGAAACCAGTTTCTGCACTAGCAAACGGATGAACGTCTGAACCTCGACAGCAGCCGTGACGACACTTTACGGTGCAGCAATGAAACGAAAGCAGTACTCCTATTATTCACTTTAAGATTTATATTCACCCTTTATAGTTCGTGCAGGATCAGACCTGGTTTAAAAATCAGCCTGTGAACAGAGCAGACTCAGTTCTCCTTTGTCCAACCTGGAGTGGACCGATCCTTCCTCCTCCTCCTACACCGTCTTTCTCGCCGTTAGCACCCTGCCGATGCTGCCTACTGCTCCAGCTGCCAGAGCCTGGAGATGCAGGGGGAGAAATACTGAGCACCATTTATTCTTTTCTTTTTTACTTAATTTGTTTTTAAATGTGTTCCATGTTTAATCATTAATCCTTCCTACACAATGTTTACTTAAATTTCTCTTAAACTGAAGACAATATTACATTTAGAAAACACTGATAATTTCAGAAAATCATTTTCTTGCCGTCACGTACATCAGCGTCCTGGGGATTTTAAAGTGAACATTCTGCGGTAACTTTATGTCAGGAGTGTAAACATCCACCTTTTCATGCCACTGCAGAAGGACCGCGCTGCTATTCTCCGACGGCCTCTCAAAGCCTTTGTAGATGTATTTCAACATTTTATGGAGAATACTCCTCCAGAAGCTGTGACAAATGTGGTATCCTGGTTTTTCCTGGTAAAACTTTCTGAAAGGAGCCGTGTGTACAGGTCCATGTGAGGGGGGTTAGGCAGATGTAAATGTCATTAAGGGTGGTGCTCAGATTTCCAGGTTTTCACAACAACAAAGGCTGTAATTTAAAGGTTTGGTGTTCCAGGAATCAGCTTATTCCAGAAATTTCCAGCTTATGTAAAATATGCAAAAGATCCTGTTAAAACTGGCATGTGTGTACAAATGTTTGGGATGCAACGGTCAGAGCTGACGACAGTGAGACAGAATAAATGAATAAATATCTGACATATGTAAGCTCTATTTGAAAAGCATTACCGGCAGAGCTAGAGGAAGGCTCCTGGCTGGTGGAGGGCATGTTGGGCTTGTCAGATTGCTGGCTTGGCTCCTCCAGAGATCCCTGAGAGACCGCTGCGTCCACGGACACTTCAGCAGAGGACCTGAAATAAAAAGATCAGTCGAAAACATGAATTAGAGCTGAACAAATACAAGATGGACATGAGAATATGAACAACAGCAGAGAGATTCAAACCTTGGGCTTGTCAGGTTGCTGGCTTGATCCCTGAGAGACCCCAATGGTCTGTGAGGTTGTGCTCTCTTCTCCTGAGCTGGGTACTCTTCCAACTGCCTCACCCAGACCTCTGTTTCCTCAAGGACCTTCTTTATCTCCTTTCCCTTCTGTCCTGCTTCCCCTAGACATGTATTAAAATTGTAAAATACCATATATACCCCATAATAGAACCAAGTGTATTCCCAATAACAGAGAAGATGGGGACCCTGGTATGAATGAACGTAAGCATACAGTTATACATTCATTTGTTTGCCACAGAGAAACAGCGTCATTTCAACAGTGCACGCACACGCATTACTGTGGAGCGCAGCGTCATGGCAACACATCCACTTGCCCACAGCAACGCTGTTCTGCCGTTGTCACCATTCTTCAGACATTGTTTTTCTGGGCTCCTTTAACACCAGTTTTCATGCTTCCAAACAGCGCGTCCCTGTTAACCTCCACCTCAGACTTGAGGGGATCAACTTCCAGCTCGAAGAAGTTTCATTTCTTTTTCAGGTTTCTGCTCTCAATGTTTGACTTCAGTGGGCGGGGCCTCTGACACATGACCATTTAAGGGCTGGACATGTTAATGAAGACCGGGTTCAGCTGCTGCCTTTATCAAGACCCGCTGAGTCGTACGCCTGGGATCGGTCATATATAAAATTTTCATGAATCGTGTGTCTTTTCATACCACGACCCTTGCATGCAGATTTGCACATTTCTATGCAAGATTGATAAATGAGGGCCACTGTGTGGGAGGGCGAAGAGGCACTCAGAGATATTTTCTTTGCAGCCCAGGAGGCGGTAACGTTTCCAGAGATGCAGACACTGGACTCTGCAAAGGAAGATTCCAGTTCTTCAGCGACAACAAGACTGTGGTACCGATCCTGCTGACTCCAGTCAACCCTTTCAAGTACACAACAGTAGACTTGTTTGGGCCTTATGAAGTGAAAGATGAAGTAAAGAAAAAGACAAAACTCAATATGGGGGATCGTCTTCTGCTGCATGGTGTCCAGGGGCTATGCACGCAGACCTTGTAAGTGACCAGCCGGCCGAAGGCTTCCTGGTGGCTTATCAAGGATTTACATCATTACGAGGCCATCCAAAGAAACTGTGGTTGGATCCTGGGAAGAATTTTGTCGGAGCTGCCCTTCAAGACATCTATACATTGCTGAATCAACTGGAAAAACCAAAGGAGCTGGCCCCACAGGAATGGGCAGCTGAAGCAGCTGTCCGCATTAAAGACAGTTGTTAACTGTGAACAAGTGAACATAAGTACATAAGTACATAACAGAAATGAAAAGCATTAATGCAACAAAATGAATATCCGTCCATACCATTTAAACGTTCTATTTCAGATGATCGCCTTTCTAGTGTTCGCGCCTTCTCTGCTTCCAACTCTTCTTTGGCTGTATCCAGCCAAATCTAAAAAGAAGAAAAAAAAAAAAAAAAAAAGAATTATTTAACCACTGTTACAATGAAACAGTTTTCAAATTTGGCATAGATTTTATGCAAAACATTTGTAATATTAAATCATCTACCCTAATGTCTGTCTTACCTTTACTGAAAAAACCTCTTTATTCTTTTCTAGTTTCTGTTCTTTTCAAGCACAATTTTTAAGTTCCGTGTCTAAATGGGTTCCGTGTCTTAATGGAAGTATCAAAGTGGAAATATTAACACAGTTCGAAAGAAATTAGGCAAATTAACTTGGTATGAATTGATTACGCCTTGTTTATGCTAATTAGCTAACGGCTACGTTAGCCGTTTCTTTAACTGCAAGTCGTGTGTAAAACATTATAACATTTTTACACAAATAGTATTTGATATGTCATGCATATTCATTTACAGAAGTATAATCACATTAACAAACTATATCGAAGTTTGTCTACTCATGGTAAAATCTCCCAGACACGAGAGAAAATAAGAACGCTTACTGCTGTTGACCCGAAATTACGGAAGCGCCGCCCTAAGATGTCCGACAAGCATTGCCAAAAATCGTTAGCAAAAACCGTTAGCTATGCCGCAAGCATGCTAAAATCGTTAGATAAATTTATAAAGAGGCTGCAAAATCGTGTCAATTTACGTCTTGTTATTTGTACATGTTATTATACTGTGAATTTCTCTTGGAGATTTAAAAAAAGTATCTATCTATCTATTAAAGCAGAAAAGACCCTCTAGGCCTGGTTTCCACCTGTGACTAAAACTATCTGCTGAATGAGGTCCAGCGCATCCACCTACTCTGCGTCGTCTCCTGTTGCCTGGCAGAGTGACGCTGCCAAGACAGAAGATGGCTTCAGCTGCTCACAGAACACATAAGGTAGTTTGGATCCGGAAAAGAAGCCGACAGCCCCCTGGAGATGTTTAATCTCTTCAGGAGATCAACGTGGATGATAACCATCTGTGTGACAGTAAACGCTCCTCCACCCCACTGCGGTTCTTTGGATGTCCATCTGTGGCCTGATGGGTTTCTGGTGCAGCAGTATCATAGCAAAACTGCAAAAAGGAAGAGCAAACAATCTTCAAGATGGAATCAAATGTAAAATAATGGTAATTAAACAGAGGTTAATAATTAAAGGTCCTTCTGTCAGAACTATGAAGTGCCCTCTAGCGGCGACAATATGAACTGCAACAAGTGCGTTACAGTATCTGATGGAACACATTTTTAATTTTTATTTTTTATGGACTTAAAGTAAAATAAAATTGAAATCAGCAGCAAAAATAAAATGAAAGACCATTTATGCATTATTTATAATTGTGCATGATGTTTATAATAGTGAATGTGAGAATTCTAAAAGTATTTTAAAAAAGAATAACACATTTACGAAGACACACAAATCATGTCTCTTACATGGATAATTACCTCATTCAAATAGTAAAAGTGCCTTATAAACTTTTACCCTGTGTAAAATATCCTAGACTGTTAGCTCATAACCCCACAAAGACTTTTTAGTGATTTTTACAATGAAGTTTGCTATTTTAAAATGATTGTACTTACCTCAACATGTTTTTACATGCTATAATTACTCTTGCAGACTGTGAAAGAAGAAGAAGAAATGTCTATATAATATTAATTGCTTCCCATCTAATGTCAAACTTACCATATTTTAGTCTAAATTGTCTGAGCTGCGGTTAAACACACCTAAGAGGCAAATAAGGCGGTAATACAACGAAAAACTGTTTCAATTATGCTTTTTTTTTTTTTTTTTTTTTTTTTTTGTCAAACTAGTTAAGGATAGAACTTTTAAAGTTAAAGTTTTCATGAAGACGTCAGACTGATGTAGACCAGGGTGTCTTTCATCTATATAGCTACAAGGGGGCGACCTGAGTCTACTTTCAAAACTTCACTTGTGACAGTTTTACACTTTTGTATTTTGAATAGGCACGATTAGGATTAACTGGTGACTTTTAAAAACACTTTTTATTGAAATGTTAACTCACAGAAAACACTAACTGGACATTGCCTTATAGCATAAATACTCACAATATCATTTCCAAAAAGGTTGCACAGGCTGTCTACCCTTAAATAAGTTCAATTAATTTGCTGTAAACGGGATTGTGGGAGCTTTTGGAGCCAGTGCCAGTGTTCAGTGGGGAAGGACACACCCTGGACAGGTCATCTGTCCACCACAGGGCAGGTTTAGTGATAGTTACAGTAAAAAAAAAAATTAATAGCCATTGAGGCTAAAAGCACTAAAAAACCTGAACAATAGCCTGTATTTAAACTATGTTTTCACCCTGAATCTGGTGATTCAGCCTTTACAGTCCAATAAAACACCCAATGAATGACTTTATCTACAACTACAACTGAGTTATTTGTCTGTTCCTGCGGTATTGATTGGACAGTCTGTGGCAGTGATGTAAAGTTGGCCCGTGTGAGTGTCAGCCCACTCGGCTGAGGTGTGTGAAGACAGTCACCTCCTCTGGCACAGATGTGCGTTGATGTGCTTCCAGCTGTTTGTGGGAAATCGCCTTGTCTAGACTCGTTGTCTGGCCGGACCTGTCGACCCTCCCCCGTAAGCTGGTGAGATCACCATGGCTAATTTGATCTGATCCGACAGCTTCCATGAAGTCAGCCCGCATCTCAGCCTTATAAAAGCAGCCCAGCGAGCTCCCTCAGCAGCGTCTGGACGCACACCCAAGCAAGGTGGGTAAGAAGTCTACTCAGCTTTAGTTTCCCCAGATGTGAAGACCAAGTTTCTCTGTGCTTTTGATTTGTTCCAGATTCAACAAACGATGTCTTCAACTGTCACCTTAGCGGTTGTTTTCCTGGCCTGTACTCTGACACTGAGTACTGGACAGTGTGAGTATATCAGCTGTGATTTCTGAGGATTTAGCAGCGTGTTACTGTCACATCATGTGTTTATACTGTGTTAATAATTACTTACACCAGTCTGGCAAAAATTCTTCTAGTTATAGGAACTTCCAGAAACCAAATTCTGACCCAGCTGTGATATTTAAGCCAATGCTGAACAAAATGGGCAGTTCTTTTTAAATCTGCTCTCTTCATCAGCGAGCTGTAAAGGACGATGTGGAACCGAGTACTACAGAGGCTACATGTGCCAGTGCGATTACACCTGCCTGTCTTATGAAGAGTGCTGCGAAGATTATGAATCCCAGTGCACTACCAGTAAGACTCCTCTGTCCTCATTCCTGCAGAGACAGAATAGGGCACCTGAACGTCCCACACAGCCATCAAAAATCCTCAGTTTTGCATCTCAAGTTGTGTTTGTGTGCAACAGAAAACTCGTGCAAAGGTCGCTGCGGGGAGGCCTTCAGGAGAGGTCAAAGGTGCAGCTGCGACCCCGACTGCCAGAAATTCAAGCAGTGTTGCTCAGACTTCCAGACCTACTGCGATGCAGCAGGTGAGCTTCGGTTGTTCTTCCCTGGATCAGTGCACGGCGTCAGGCAGAATCAGCCTGAGGGAAAATCCCGGCTCTTGTATGCATGTGGGGTCGCCTGCGGTAATCTGCACTCAGTTAAAATTGTCAATATTTCCTGTCTTGGTAATCACCAGAGGAAATCAGTGGAACCCCCAGTGCTACAGAACCAGTGAAGAGTAATTCATGCCATAATGTAAATCATAAGGCCCCTAAAGGTATATTTGACTTAATGCTGATTCTGTCTCCATTTTCACTTATTTTAGGTGAGACAAATTGTTTGTATTTTGTATCTAACATGCTGGTCTCATCCCAACAGAGGGAACTCCAAAAGATGGACCAGGGACGTCTCCTTCCTTCAATGGAGGAAACGATCCAGGTGACAGCGTCTGTCACAATTAGCATGTCTCACAACGTTCACTGCGATTTTGCAAAGTGCACCATTTCTCTGCAGAGCAAGCTAACAGTATTAGCTTCACTGACGTTTGAATTATACCTCATTCGACCACAGATGAGCAGCTGATGCCACTGGTCAGCCCAGCAGTTGATCGAGACGACCTCAGTGATGGTTAGAAAGGTTAAAGGTTATCTTGTTTGTCCTGAGGGTGTTCTCACCTGATGCTTTCTCCTAGAATTGGACCAACTTCCTAACATTGGATTTGCCGCTAACGGAGCTGGAGACCCAGGGTCCACTCCAAACCCTGGGAGCATCAGTGGCGACGGACTGTCAGCTGACCTGGTGGATCAAAGCACTGATTCGGCGCAGGATTCAAATAGCGCGGAGTTCAGCAGGGAAACCTCTACAGTCGTCCCTCCGGCACGCTCCAGGGATGAAGATGGGGACCTCACCACCCTGCCCCCGACCAGCGGACAGGCAGCCACAGATAAAACAGGTGCATTCAGGATTTGGATGGCTATGAATGAAAAGCAAGTGGTTAAACATGTTTGTCTCTGTTTCAGGTGCTGATGAGCTGACCAGCTTCTCAGCTCTTCCTCAGTCAACAGCTGCTCTCCCCTCCAGCCATCTCTCTCCATCTTCAGTCCCCCAAAAGGAGCATTCCTCTGCAGTCGGAGTCACAGGACTCGAGACAGCAGAGGTGGAAGTTCACACGGTTTTGCCTGACGCACAGAGCAACACCCCGGCCTCCTATGATGGGCCTCCGCTCACACAAACAGGCCCCTCCTCGGCCTCCACTGGAGCCACAGTAGGCTTCACCATAGTTCTGGAAAACTCCGAGTGGACCGGCTCCTCCGCCTCCACGCTGCAGCCAACTGCGACCACTTCAAAAGACATCACAACGGGCCCTCTGCTCCAGGAACTCCTGACGACCCTCGTTCCAGCATCCTCAGACGCAGATTGGGGTGTCACGAGAGATGACATCATAGCAGGCGTAACCACAAACAACCCATCAGCCATCACCCTGAAACCAGGCAAAACCACCTCAAAAGTGCAGGACAAACCATCACCGACTAAACCTGTGAGCGTCACACAAGGTGCCAACACGGACGAAACGAGCAGCTACCAAGCAGGTAGGAAAGATTTCCGTGTTCTCTGCTGCTCATTTTCTGCCAAACAAGGAGGCCTGACCCATCCCTCAAACTGTAGCTGCTCTGTTATGAAGTGTTGGAGGTGGAGTTTTCCCCACAAGTCTTTGCAGCTGGAAAATAAAAGAACAGGCAGTTAGATGAAAAAAGGTCACTGAGGGCCCCTGGAGTGCTATGTTCGGCTGTAACAGTGTTTTTTTTCCTGCTGTTGCTCATTTGGTTTCCATTACAAACATGTTTGTCTCTCTTAGATGACAGCAACGATACGGATCTTTGCAGTGGGCGGCCGGTCAGCGGGGTCACCACACTGAGGAACGGCACCATGGTGGTTTTCAGAGGTCCGCGCCCCAAAGACTGACTGGGACAACCGGACACTTGTGAGTTTTCAGTGTTAACATGGCAGAGTTGTCTTTCAGGGCACTACTTCTGGGTCCTGGACAGAAACAAGGTTCCCGGTGCAGCACAGGGCATCACACAAGTGTGGGGGGTCCCTTCTCCAATCGACACCGTGTTCACCCGCTGCAACTGCCAGGGGAAGACCTACATCTTCAAGGTGCGTCTGTTCCTTTCAGCCTGTTTGTCTCCACTTCAAAAGCGTGACCGTTCAGTTTGGGGCCCTTGCAGGGAAACCAGTACTGGAGATTTGAAAATGGCATGGTGGACCCGGGTTACCCAAAATCTGTCCAAGTTGGCTTTGATGGCCTCCGGGGCCACATCACAGCGGCGCTATCTGTGCCTCAGTACCGGCAGAGGAGAGAGTCCGTTTACTTCTTCAAGAGAGGTGATGAAAACAAAATATAGTGAAATCTCAGGTTTAATGATGTTTTCACTCCATTTTGTATAAATATTGATTGATTAAAGCCTCAATGTAACAAAGAATGTTTTAATTGTAACATGAACTTTGTGTATTTTCAGGAGGAGTGGTGCAGAAATACTCCTACCACTTCATCCCCAGCCCAACATGTGGCACAAAACCCAAGTTAAACATCTACACAGTCCGCAACCGGGTGACTCGACAGGCTGCAGGTATTTTAATGTAATCTGTTAATTTACCTAAAATCATGTGACATCATGTCTTTGTGTGGTCCTGGGTGGTTACCGTCACAACCACATTTTATTTGACCACTAAGTCATATAAACCCCTGAAGGGCAGAGGTTCAGAGGTTCGTCTTGTAAATATTTGTGGGAACAAACTGCTTGTGAACCTTTCACGTCTACAACAGAATATCAGGGATTACTGTAATCTGATAAATGGATCAATCTGACACTTCTCATTACTTTTGCCTCCAGCGTCTAATCTCGGTCCAGCCATCAACATCCGGGCATCTTGGAGAGGTTTCCCCACAACCGTCACAGCTGCTGTGTCCGTCCCAAACAAACGGGAACCTGATGGATACAAATACTACGTTTTCTCGCGAGGTGAGCACCACTGCTGCAGTTCCACCATTAGTTTTATTTCAGCAGTATTTATTAGATCACACTTCACAACTGCTTTTATTTTTTGGGGGCTGGGGGGGGGGGAAACTTCATGGAGAATACTCCTCCAGAAGCTGTGACAAATTTGGTATCCTGGTTTTTCCTTGTAAAAATTTCTGAAAGGAGCCGTGTGTACAGGTGCGTGTGAGGGGGGTTAGTCAGATGTAAATGTCATTAAGGGTGGTGCTCAGATTTCTTTTGGGAAATTTAGGAGAGTTTCCACAACAAGAAGTGCTGTAATTTAAAGCTTTGGTGTTCTAGGAATCAGGTTATTCCAGAACTTTCCAGCTTATATAAAATATGCAAAAGATCCTGTTAAAATTGGCATGTGTGCATCCTGTTTATGTTCAAAAGCATTATCTCTCTTCTGAAACTTGCATCTTTGTTTTTAGCTAATGTCTACAATGCGAGGATGGACACCGAGCGTCCTGCTCTGACTGCACCAGCCACTAACACGTCCCCTCAGAACAACTTCTTCAAGTGTCCAAAGAAAAACTGACGAGTCGTTTTTAAACTTTAATTAATTTTTCATTAAACACTTCGCTTCAGCTTCAATTGACGACAACTTTTTCTTCACGAACACATTAAAAAACAAAACAAAAAGCCAAAGAACTCTAGAAGAAGAGAACATTATCCAAATGTGTGATAATGTGTTTTAGGTTCTAGGTTCACCTGGCAAACCTCCTCCCGTGTAAACTTCGGGAAGGAAACATTGGACCTGTCAACGGAGAAAATGTTTGAATAAAATCTTGCTGTACTGCTGTAAAACCATGAACACTGAATATATAAAATGTCAAAGGATGCCTTCATTTCCACTATTATCTGTCTCTGTCTGCTAATTAAAAGGACTGGAACTGCATGAACATCATGACTGTTGAATGTCTGCTTTCCTGTTACCTCCTCTCTTCATGCGGCCCCCGCGCTGTTCTGGCCAGCGCTGCAGCTGTCGGCTGGGTCCAGGTCTGGAAGATTTTGGTGGAGCAGTGTTTGTGTCTAAAAAAAAATATATATATATATATATATATAAAAATAAAAAACAAACAAAAGGTATGCAATGATCAGAGCTGGCGACAGTGGAGACAGAATAAATGAATAAAATATCTGACATATGTAAGCTCTATTTGAAAAGCATTACCGGCAGAGCTAGAGGAAGGCTCCTGGCTGGTGGAGGGCATGTTGGGCTTGTCAGATTGCTGGCTTGGCTCCTCTAGAGATCCCTGAGAGACTGCTGCGTCCACAGACACTTCAGCAGAGGACCTGAAATAAAAAGACCAGTCGAAAACATGAATTAGAGCTGAACAAATACAAGACGGACATGAGAATATGATCAACAGCAGAGAGATTCAAACCTATCGCTGTCTGGCTCCAGCAAGCTGTCGTCTCCCTCTTCCCCAGTGTTGGCTGCTCCTGGCACAGGCAGGCCTGGTGTGGACGTGCTAACCATGGGAACAGACTGGGAGGCCTGCTCACTGGAGTCAGAGGGAGCAACCTCTGAGAACACTGACACTGGAGATATATATAAAAAAATAATAATAATAAATCAATAAAGCAATGGTAAATCTGGAAAATATCCGCCATCTTACATTTCAGGCCCATATGAACAGAAATACCTGGTGCTGCCACTTGTAGTGGTGTAGTGGGAACACTACGTCCACCAGACTCCTCTTCATGACTTGCTAAGAACAAGGGGCTTTCATACATCCCAAGACCTTAAAGTATGTTCAACAAGAAACAGACATTCAAAAAGTCAGTTTATGTTATTCTGCACTATTTGCAAGTCTACACACATGCGAGTGATCTACCTCCTTGTGATGCTAGCTGTCCCAGGTCAGAATGGGAGGAAGAACTGGTCTGTGGCATGTCCTCAGTGGGACCAAATCTGAATCGTGGAACACCAGCCACTTGGGGAGAACTACAATAAATAAATCATTCGTCATCAGAAAGCAGAAGAGGCGGTAAACAGAGCATTTTTGGCACTAACCCTTTTAATCAGTCTACTTAAAATGTGAATAGTTTTGGACACTGTGCCAGCGTGTGAGGACTTACTGGATGGCCTGGTCAAGACCATCAGAGCGGTGTGGAACCACCAGAGTGGGAGTACTGGGAACCATTCTGTCATCTTCATCAAAGAAATGCTGCTGCAGGTGAAGTGGTGGAAAAACACTTTTCAGAACGATCCGAGTAAGAAAGTGTCCCACTAGTATACGGCAAATGAGTTAGAACCTACAGCACTGCCTGATGCACCGGGGGTGAGCTGAGGGACTCGCCGAACAGGAATACGCTGGAAGGTACATTTTACAAATAGATTAGAAACACAAAAATAAAAATAAATGAACTTAATGAATGTAGCAATGTTATAGAAATCTCTTCTTTTCAGGCCACTCATCATACCTGGACCTGAGCAGGTGGTCCCAGTTCTGAGGAAGAAGCAGGGTGGATGTTCAGACGAGGAGGCAACTGATGTGTTAGTCTACGTGGGGACTGGGGCATCCTTGCGCCGGAGTTTGTGACTGGCTGCTCCGTGGAAAAAACCTCCATTGCACCCGCTTCGACTAAAACAACCACAAAAACACTCATTTCAACACGTTTAAAAAATGTTATTAAAAATAAAACATTCCTTAATTATCTGCTCTGAGAGAACTTTCACAACCTAAATCCTCCTGGAACCAGTGTTGTCCTTTAGTCCTCGTTGTTAGCTTAAGTTTTTACATTTTTCATCTAAAGCATTCTTCGTGTACCCTGGTTACAGACAACATTAAACAACCATATATGATGTCCTCAATCATTAAAAAGTGTCAGATAAGTAACGGGGTGGTGAGACAGCGAGTCTATGTGGAAACACTGAGGTGGATCTACGTATGTCCGGCGTGACAGGGCTTCCTGGATCTTACAGCTGGGTGTCTGGGAATCTGCTGGTCTCTGGGTGGAGTCAGAGGCCCCCAAACTCTCCTCTGTCTCTGTGCCCGGGTCTGTTACATCAGCGCCCTGAGAAACAACAAAAGGAAATTGTGTTTTAAAAAGGGACCTGGAAAAAGAAAGCACAATTTTAATAGGTCCCACAGGGATATATAAAAAGTTATAGGAAATAATCCAAAACTTCTAAAATACCCAAAGCAGGTAATGTGATGGTCCACCCATTAAAAATGATTGTAATACAACCTGGAAATGACCCTGCCTCTTGCCTGAAGGTTGCTGGTATATTAGTTCATATTTAATTAAAAAAAACAATGTTCTGTATTTCAAAAACACTCCACACCTGCTGCTTACAGAGGAAAGTCCATTTACTGTCTCTACAGTCATGGACTTATTCTACCGAACTTGTGCAAGACTTGTGTGAAAACAACACGCACAGGGACAGTTGTGACTGTTATGAAAATAAGACGGTGGAAAAACTGTGTAAGTGTTGGAACGTAGACCTACATTCCCAAATGAGAGTGTGGTTTGATGGAGGTTTTGTGGTTAGGAATTTAAATGGTCACCAAGCTAACCTCTGTGTCGTCTCCTTCATAAGCTTCATTGCCATCGCCGCTTCCCTCATTACTCTCCTCTCCTTCTTCCTCTATCTCACCAGCATCTTCTTCATCACCTTCTTCCTCCTCGTCCCCTTCTTCATCCTCCTCCTCCTCTTCATCATCAACATAATCCTATTTCAAATTGAATTATAAGTCATGTACATGGATATAAATACTACCTGCACAAGACTTTCTAAAAATGCAGTTGACATGTTGTACCTGCTCTTCTTCCTCTTCATCCCCCTCTTCCTGTTCATTCTCACTCTCTGTGTCTGTTACTATAACTATCACTTCATGTTCCAGCTGGTCAGGGGTGTCACTTTGGCTGTGGGAGAGCTCTTGGTCCATGATGGTCTGTGAGGTTGTGCTCTCTCCTGCTTCCTCCTGAGCTGGGTACTCTTCCATCTGCAGAACAAAACAATACTAGAAACAAACATTCTACTGACTTACAGGACATACATTAAAAAACACATACTTATTAATGCTAAAATCACACATAAGTTTAAAGGAATTGTAAATAAATGCAGATACCAAAAAAAATAAAAAGGGTCAGAATATTTGGTATGATTACAGCACTAAAATCATGGATTAAATTGTTTACTATACATGACTAACTAAACATGACTAATTAAACTAAACTAACCTGACTGGCTTCAGCACTGTCATCTGTGGGCACCACCCCCTCAGCCTCTGCACTGTCCTCTTCCAACATCTCCTCCTGGGAAGAAGAGCAATTAATGACAGAGTGTGAAGTAATTAGGTCTTTCTTTTCAGACCTGAAAACTGAAGTTTTCTACATTATGACTTCCCTCACCTCTGGATCCACTCTCTGAATGATGCACATTTTCTTAGACATAGGAGCCCTGGAGGCATCCTCCTGGGTGCTCTCTGTGTCAGCCACCACAGCAGCAGCATCCTCCTCCTCCCGAGGTCTTTTGGACATGGAAGATGTTCCTGGAGCTGCTGAGACTGGAGATGACATGAATTATTTTTGTAATTTTTGTAAATGCAAACAAAATAAACTCCACAATAACAGCATTATTTGCGTCAAAGAGTAAGATTGTCCTAAGTTTAAAATAAATAGGAGTGAACATAAATTCAGATCCTCACCAGTCCCAAACACAGATGAGGTGGACGGCCACTCCACCTGTGAGTTAGGTGTGACCTCAACGACTGCAGAGGGTGGCTCCTGATTGGCTGGCTCTGCATGGCTAACGCTCTGTTGCTGGGTCGGTTGGACAAACGCCGTGGCCTGTGTTTGTGTTTGCTGCACAGTCAGCATGGGGTTGGCTAGAGTGGTCTGGACGTTGGGGCTTGCGGAGCGCACCGAGCCACTGGTGCTGCCATACACCGTCACATGCTCCACCGGTGGGCCTTCTGTGGACTGCATGGCTGTTCAGAAGTTTGAGAATGCTTTGCTTAATACACAAATAACAAACAATGCTAATGGTAAAAATAACACACCTGTTTTATCCCTTAATGAAGATACTGTATGTCTGAAGAGTTAAAGTTACTCACCTTCCTGCGATTCCACCTGTGTGGTGGGCATGACAGTAGCTGTGGGTGTTGGTGTGGCAACAGGGGCTGGGGTAATCATAGGCCTGATGCTTGCACGTGGAGTGGGTTTGTTTCCTGGATTGACAGGCTGTTTGCTGGCTGTTGCTACTACAGGTGTTGGCTTAATGTTGGCAGTTGGAGGCTCAGATGTGCTAGCACTAAATCAAAATAAATGTTAGCATATGAAGGATGACTCATCTAGCTCTCTTTTATGTATTAATATTGCACGGTACAGTGGTCCCTCGTTTATCGCGGGGGTTACGTTCTGACGGGTGGTGGGCTCCAATCGCCCTCCGACAAAATACGCAGCACTTCTATTTTTGCTGGATGCCAGAGTACGTTGCAACAATCTAGCATAACGCACAGCGTATGGGCCTGGAAGTCGGGTGCGAAAAGAAAATAAAACATCCAGGAAATTGTCAAACTAAAAGGTCCCGTATTTAGAGCAATCGTTTTCAACAGGTCCTAAGTCTTGTGAGGGTCATCTCGCAATCATTAGACAAGGGCAAAGAAAGACTCGTCATTGAAGCACAAACCCATACCATTATTTATGACGTGTCACATTCTTTTGAGAAGCATAATATAAAAAAAAGCATGGCATGGAAAAGAAATTCAGAAGCAAGAGGAGTGAATGGTTAATCACTGAAATTACTCAAATTAATGCTTACAGTGTTTAATGTGTTTTTCATCTACATAAGTACAAAGTGGTAATGTCGTGCGGTCGTACATGATTTTGTTTTCAGCGTCCTGTCTGGCCGCACAGCTCCTGATGCAGCTTTGCTGGACAGTAGAAACAGAGCGAAAGCCGCGGCTGCAACGCAAATGCATTCAGTGTATTTTCAGGGTGATTCTGGACCAGAGTCCCTTGGCCAATCAAGACACAAAGCACAGCGTTTTATGTTTACTGACCCAATAGAATTTAGATATGAAGTACTTCATACAAAAAAAAATCCACAAAACAGCGAGACTGTGGAAGATGAACCGCAATATGGCGAGGGACCACTGTATTTCAAAAACACAAAAAATAAACAGATGTAGTGATTGCGTCTCACATACCTGCCCCTGTCGGCAGCTGGAGTTGTCTTCAGACTGATCTGCCTTTGCTCAGTACTCCTCTGTTGCTCCTGTGTCTGAAAACCAGAAATATAAGATGGATAAGATGAGATGGAAAGATAAGATGGAGACCGACCACCTAATACAATATAATGTCATTTTTGGTCTGTGAAACTTTAAAGCAGACTCTCACCTTGCTGGGACCTGCCTCAGGCAGCTCATCTCTCTGCTCTTGTCTCTCCTGTTGGCCTCTCAGGTCTCTCAGTTCTCTCTCTTGCCGACTTAGGCGACCCTCGTACTGGGACTTAAGGGCACTCAGCCGGACCTCCAGTTCCTCACGCTGCTTCTTTAGCTCCTCATTTTCCTTCAGGAGCTGTTCTTTGGCACCTATATGTATTAAAATTGTAAAATACATGACTGAGTGTATGTGTGAGTGCAGGTGCCACAAGATTGTATTCTTTAATAAGGCACCAAAAAGGTGACAAGTGTATTCCCAATAACAGAAGATGGGGTCCCTGGTATGAATGAACGTATAAATACAGTTTTACATTCATATGTTTGTGCCCTGGTGAAACCTTCTTACCCATGAGCTGGCTGATCTTCTGCTTGGCCATGAGAAAGGCCTTTCTAGTTTTCTCCTCCTTCTCTGACATCTGCTTTCTCATCACTTCTTCCTGAGAAGTTTTTTCCTGCAGGTCCTGCCTCATCTGATTTAGTTCTGTTTGGAGCTTTGAGGACTGTTCCTGGGTGTTACGCAATTCAGTTTCACGCTCTGAAACCACCTGACATAGAGGGCACGATATTAATGATCAATACTCATCAACATGGATGTGCAAGACAGACAGGCTGGGATGTACACTGTTCATACATTTTTTTTGCACAGGAATTTGAAATATGACATTGCTATTGACACTGTGACAGACGGTAACAAAGAACATAAATTTCATATATCAAAAATAGACACTGTCTAATGTTTTACCTTGTTTAAGTTCTCCAGCTGTCCCTCAAGGTCTCTGCTCTTTGTTTCAGCCTGATTCAAAGAATCTCTGAAGCTTTGCAGTTCCTGGACTGAAGCCTGACGAGCCTCCTCAGCCTGGGCTGGGCCTGCCGCAGCCTCAGCAACCATCTGTACGAAATGGTGCACAAAATTGATTTTAATTCAATCAGCATAAATATAATGACCATTCTGAGCAGGACAGATTGTACAATACAAAATTGAGGGCTCCAAGCTCTGACCTTGTCATGTTGTACTTTAAGTTCATCATACTGGGTCTTGTAGCGGCGGCCAATCTTTCTGACCTGCATGATAGTTTGCACCTTCTCCTGAACTTCGTGGTTTTTGGTTTCCACTTCCTTCTTCAGAGCATTCCTTTCTTCCACCATCTTATTTGTATTATCTCGCAAACTCTGAATCTGTCCTTGTAAAGATGTAGTCATATTATTGGCCCTATACAGAGGAATTAAAAAGGTGAACAGAAGAATGGAGAAGTAAAAAAAAAAGTGATAGAGGAGAAGAAAAAGACCTGGCAATGTCTGCTTTTAGCTTGCTGTTCTCCTCATTGAGCAGCTGAATACGTTTGACATGTGCTTCCCTCTCAGTGTGCAGTCGTTTGTACTCCTCTGGATCAGAATCTTTTTGCTGGCTCACCAAATGCTAAAGTGAAATGAAAAGTTGTGGTGGTGAATGGTGAACTAATATATCTTTGACAAAACAAAAACATGAAAACTATAGTTCTATCCCTGGTATACTATTCTCTTCACCGACCTGGGTGCGAGCTTTCCACCGTTTGATCTCATCTTCCAGTATCTTCTTCTCAGCCTGGAGCATTCCACTCTTCTCACTCAGCTCTGAGTTGGCTTGCTGCAACGGCAAGATGTCTGATTCCATCTTTTGTAACTGAAAGCAGCAGAAAATGTGTCAAAACATTTGGTTCGCACTGAGGTATTTATGCAGTATATAGTATATAGAGCGTATATTTCTACATGGATACCTTAGCTTGGGCTTGCTCCAGTTTTTGCTCCATCTTTTCCTTTTCCTCTCTCAGCAATTTGTTGCTTTCAATCAGGATGCTCATAGTTTCAGTCTTTTTCATCAGGTCATCATGTTGAGCCAGAGTTTTTACAGCCACCTAAGTCACACGATTAATGGATTTTACTAAATTGATTCAATTTAAAACCCTGATGTTTATTATTAAACGATTTTAATTTTACCAATTCTTAATAACACACACCTCCATTCTCTCTTTTGAGGACTTCATGCTGTCCTGCACCTCCTTCAGCTCTTGTTCGAGATTTTCTGCCCTCAGACGGTAACGTAGAGTCTCCTCTTGGGCAATTTCAAAACGAGACTCTGCAATCTCCTTCTCCCGACGGACAAATCTGTGGAATTTGGATATGAAAAACATTAGTGGACTAAAATAATGATCAAGGAACTGAGGATTTTAAAATACACACACGTGAATTAAACTGTATTAATAATCAGGTAAATCTGACAATCCTACCATTAACTTCTTTTGTATACAAGCATAATGTGTATTCTTTAGTCGAGTTGAGCTACACGCCTCACCTCAAAACTTCAAGGATCTGCTGTTGAGATTTGCTCTCTTCAATCAGAGAGATGTTTGCTGTACTGTCACCAACTGTTTGGGTCAATTTTTCAGCCATTTTGGTGCTCATCGCCTGGATCTGCTCATGCAGGATGCCATTCTGCCTCTGCAACTCCTCATTTCTGCTCTCAATCTTTGACAACTCCTCCTACAAAAATGACAAATTAGGTGAAAACCCATCAAACTGTAATATCCATGGGGGGAATCAGGGAATGTACTAAACAAAACCTAATTAAATTACTTATACTGGAAATAAACACTGACCTTGAGGATCTTTTCCTGCTCCTCCGCAGAGACCTTTGCCTCCACTAGCTCAGCACTAATCCTTTGGACTTTCTCCTCCAGCTGGTGTCTGAGCTCAACAGTGTGCGAGGCCTGGGCCTTGGCAACTTGCATGGCCTCCACATTTGCAGCATGCAGCATCATCTCCTGCTCATACTTATTTTGTGCTTCTGTTACCAGCTTAGTCTTTAAATGGAAAAAAAGGGATATTACTGATTTACCATAAAAAAAAAATTTGTAGATAGTGATTTTTATTCTTCTCAGTCTACAGTCTTGCTAGTTTTTCATCAAAAGATAATTCCATCTTTATTATTAAAATTTAGAAATTCTAGCTCACCTGCTCCTGGATGTCCTGTAGAAGATGTTGCTTTTGGGCTTCCACTACAGCCAGCGACTCTAGTGCTGCTTTGTGATCTTCTTGGGCACTGCTGACATTTCTCCTTAGATTGTCCATCTACAAAGTGCAAAATTCTTGGTTGTATAATAAAAACAAATTGAATAATTTCTACTGAATATGTGGAAATTGCTTATAATTACCTACCTGTTCGTCAAAAGAAATCTGTGCCCTTTTGTTCTGCTCCTCTAATTCTTGTTTCTCGATCAAAGCTTTCATGAGTTTCTCCTCTAGATTTTGGTCATTCTTTTCAGCCTCTTTCGTACGAGCTTCGATGGATGCTTGTAGTTGCTCTGTAATCTGGTCAGACATAAAAAGATTTTATAAAAACTATCAGCCACAGTCACCAACTTACTAGGTGGTAAAAACGTGCAGCAAGTGTTTCTGTACCTCTTTTTCTCTGTCTAGGGATTCTTCCAGGCTCTGAACCATAGCTCTGTACTGCTCCATTTTGGAAGTAGTTGCCTTGAGGTTCTCTGCCAGGTTATCTGCCTGATTTTCTGCCAGTCGCAGGCGGCACTGTAGGTCTTCTCTGTCTTGATCTTAGCAAATCAGATGTGAGAGCAGGAAGAATAAGCGTCAAATGTTAGTGATGCAATTTATTGTCAACTTCTGTGTTTACCTTCACTGAAAAAGGGATGCATTGTTGATTTACTGAAATAACCATCATGCTTTAGCAATAAAGCTTAACATTTGGATGCTGGGTGTAGGAGATGGTAAATTTCCAATTCTGTGTTTGTGCTAACCTCTGACTCTGGTTGCTGACGGGGAGCTCAGGACATGCCGTGATTCCATGCTGCTTTGCTGCATTCTGAGGTTTCTCAGTTCCAGCTCGGCAGCATTCAGCATCTCCTTTGTCTTGTGATGCAAAGCTACTTGTGTCTCCAACTGTTTTTTTGTATCTACTAACTGGATCTGTGCATCAAGAATGAGAGTGAAACTTAGTCATACATTTCCTCTTCATGACTTTAAAGGCAATTAAAATTCATAAATGCTGACTTATTATAGGTACAAAGCTCTTAACCAAACATGAGAAATTACTGATTTATCAGTACTGCAATATATCTATGATCATAAAAACAACAGACATAATTTAACTAGAACACTGTTGTATGGCAGCTGAAAATTAAAGGGTTTGGTTTTTGGCTTACTTCTTGGTTTCTGCTGAGCAGGTGGCGCTGCTCCACCTCATGCTCCAGCCTCTTTTGCAGTTGGGAAATCTCTCGTTCCTGTTTCTCCAGCTGGTTGTTTAGACGCTGACGTGTTTCTGTTTCTGACCGTTCAAGAGAAGCCTGAAAGAACATTAACTTATAATTCTGAGCAATTTTGATAGTTGTTTGTTTGAGAAAATCAGAAAAATTCTGCATACCTGAATTGTTTGGAGGTTTTTCAGGAGCAGATTCTGAGTCTGTTGTTGGCTCAAGATAGTTTCTTTTTCCTGACTGAGCCTGGACTCAACCAGCTTCAACATATCTCTCTCCTTGCGTAGACTCTCTGCTTGACCCTAATTCGCAAACAAGTTTACATTATTAGAGACAAAAGCAAGTCCAACCTAAAAAAACAAAAAGCAAAAAGCAAAAAAAAAAAAAAAAGACCTCAGTAATTGCGAGTTTCTCTTTGGCAGCTCTCAGGTCCTCATTCAAAGTGTGAATATTCTGCTCATGTTTCTGTGCTGCAGTGGCCATCTTTTGATCTTTCTCTCTGAGGGAAGCAATTTCTTTCCGGTAGCCCTCAACATTGTCTTGCAGCATTTCATACCTGATATGAACAAAAAAGATGTTAAGCAAACTGTACAATTTTCAAACACATCATGTGTTGAGTGACTCGGAACAAGTAAACAGAAAGACTTTATTTTACACAAATGGACTTCAACCTGTAGGGCTTTCTTACAGTTGTCATAGTTTAACACTTACCTTTTGGAGACAAACTCTAGCTGGGTTGACATCTTAGCATTTTGGAAATGGAGGTCAGAGAGCTGCTTCTGGAGCTTGTCATTTTGCTCCATCATCGCCTTATCATTCTCCACACGCTCTTTTTTATAAGTGGAGAAGACTTCTTGCAACTAAGAATGTGATCAGACATATTTACTTTTGGTTTACACATTATGACAACATGAAAAAGACCAACTATTTAGTATGACATATTGCCCCCTAGTGGAGACATGTCAAATCTTGAACGTTCACACATTTGGTGGCAAATAAATCTGAATTAAAGTCACCTGTTGCAAAGCTGCTTTGGCTTCCAATGCTTCTGTTTGCTCCCTTGCCATTGAAAATAGTGCAGCTGGTGTTCCTGGAGTGGAAACAGCTACAGGTGCACGCCGAGGAGTGGATGTCAGGGAAAATTCCTCAGATGGGACACCTTGAGGAAAAACAAGATTTATCTCAATGGGAAACACACTCAGAATGTTACTAATGAAAGCAAACTTTTGTGAATTGCCTATATTATCATTCTAAAATACCAGGTTTCCGCATAATTTTATTTTTTCGACTTAATGTCTGTTACCTTGTGGAGGTAAGCTGACTGCAGTTGCCTGAGCCAAGAGCACACGATACGTGTCCCTCTGCTTAACTATGTCCTCAGTTATCTTGACTTGCTTGATCCGTTCTTCTCGCAGAGATTCCAGCTCAGCCTGGGCTTTCAGAAAACTCTGCTCCAGTTCACCAACTCTGTAACAGGAACTGTTAGTCAGCCCCTTGGAAGTTGTGCTCACTTTTCGCATTTTGATATGAAATATCTGAATTTGGGTACCACGAGTCATGAAAAAATTATAGTGACATTTCTGTGTGTAAAAACAGATCTGAGAGAATTTATTCAACGTACTTATTCCTAGAAATCTCAGACTCCTCCTTCTCCTGGGCATCACTGAGATCCCTGAGGGCCACTAAGAGACGCTGGTTCTGCTTCTGTAGCTCCTCTACACTGCGGAAGCTAACCAAGTGTTGGCTGATTACCTCTGACGCGTTGCTGGCGTCAGTTGAGCTCAGCTCCTCTTCATAAACCACATGGTTTCCACGAGCTTCTTCCAGCTCTATCAGCAATACACGCACCTGCAAAAACGCAGCTGGAATTTTCTTGAACTGTAAACATCCATATTTTAACAATAAAGACAGTAATATCCCACCTGCTGAGCCAAGTCTCCCAGCTGCAGTTCACATCGCTTGTTTTCTCTTTCCAGAAAAGATGATTGTTTGTTGGCCTCATCAGCCTCATTCTGTAGACGATGTACTTCCTTTGGGAATGTAAAGACTATTGAGTTATTCATGCAGAATAAAGGATTAGATTCCTCAAACTGTTCAAAATACTATCTAAAATTATTATTTGTCTATTTATTCTAATCTGATTGATTACATTATGATGAACATGTAAAAAAATATATAAAATGTGATGGAGTAACCAACTTCTAGAACTCACCTTAACAGCTTGTTCTAGCTGAACAGAAAGAGCAGCCACTGACTTTTGCATGCGCTCATGTTCATCCCGCTGTCGTTTGAGAATTGGGGCTTTGGCTTCTACTTCCTTCACAATATCATCCAGGTATTTATTGAGCCTCTTGTTCTCCAGTCGCTCCAACTGCAGCTGTTCCTGGCTCTCCACAAATGCTGAATACAACTGTAAGTACAGACAGTGCATTAGGAGACAACAATATTTTGTGGCCTATCAATAAGGCTCCAAACTAACTGCAATTGAATGGGAAAATGTAGGCTTTTTATTATTTCATCACAAGCAAATATCACAATCAAACCAAATTACAGGTTAAAAACATTGCAGCCATCCACTGGTTTTTGAAGAATTTAAAAGAAGAGAACATTATCTGTTATCTAATGGTTAATGGTACCTCCGTCAGCTTCATGCCAGGTTTTATTTGGGATACAGCAAGTGCAGTTGGAGACAGATTTGTCATTTGTTCCTCTGTCAGCACAGATGTTGAACCAGCAGGACCTGTATTTTTCAATTTTTATTTTAATGCACAATTTTTGAATAAATGTCCTTTAATGTGTAAACACTAGAAGCAAGATAAAAAAAAACAAACCTCTGAGTTTCAAACTTGAAAGCAGCTCATTGGCATTGTCAAGCTCTTTCTCAAGGACTTGGACTCTTTCTTTTAACTCTGTCACATTCTTGTCTGAGTTGCAATTGATCTCCTGCAACTTTTCCTCAAGGGCCTTGTTGGCTAAGATAGGAAAAGGCAAATATTAAAAGTAAAAAAAAACAACAATCATTCCTTCCATTAAGCAAGTAAACAGTCTTGTACCTTCCCCTGCATCCTTAAGCAGCTTATGTAGCTCCTCTACTACTCGATTTAGTTCTTCACTCTTTGCCTCAGAATCTTCTGCTGCACCCTGTCAGAACATTAACAAAAAAATGATTAAATGTTGGTAAAACAAAAGTAAATGCTCTAACGTTAACATACTGTATTTCACTGAAGTCATTACACTCCGACAGACAGCAGTGGTTGACCAATGCAATTCCCTTTTTTGTGATCATAGAAACTAAGTTTGAGTAAAGTAACTGGTAGATCATTAATACAAATATTTTGAATACTAAGTTTAAATCATATCAAAAAAGTATGCAGAACAGAAATAAGAACTACCTTATAAAGATTGGAAAGCTTAATATTGGCATTCAGCTCATTCCTGAACTTTTCCTCCATGGTGACCTGCTGTTCCTTGACCTGGAATAAATAAAAGTCAGTTGCGTACTTCAATGAGCTTTGACATTCACTGCTACAGTAAAAACAAAAAAAAAAAACAAAACAAAACAAAAAAAAACAGGAAAACATAAAAGTAGAAAACATAAACATACTTCTTTCAATGTGTTGATCAAGTTCTCATTCTGTTTCTGCAGATGCTCATTTGCAGTCTTCAAACTGCTCACTTGGTCTTGCAATCTGTTTAACTGAAAATCACAAAGAAAAAATGTGTTTGAAATACACGGGAACAGAGCAATTGGTAGTTATATAATTAAAGCTACTACACTTAATGTTATTCAGATTTATGGGAAAATTTTATATTCAGTAAAAAGTTAGACATGCCTCATCTTCTTTATTCTCCAGTTTGCACTTCAGTTCTAGGATCTCATTTCCTTTTTGTCTGGAGATTGACAGAAGTTCCTCACTCTTAGCCTTCAACTCCTCATTCAACCAAGATGTTTGGCCTTGCAACAGCTCCTTTTCTTGTTCCATTCTTTTCTCCTTGTACTGTAAAGTCAAAACACCAGAGCTTTAAAACAGCTCAAAACTAACAGCACGTTACTACAACAACAAATCATTTTGAATATAAACTACTTTGATATAAAAATCAATTGATTGAAATGTGGCTCACCTTAACATTGACTTGGACTGCTTCAAGTTCATCCACCTTCACTTGCAGGGCCAATTTAGAGGTGCTGACTTCCACCAACTTATCATTGAGATGTTTTAAGTCATCTGGTAATATAGTTATTAGCACAAGTGAACATAAGCACATAAGAGAAATGAAGGGCTTTAACAAATGCAATAAGATGAATATCTATCCATACCATTTAAATGTTCTACTTCAGATGAACGCCTCTCTAGTGTTCGCACAAGCTCTCGCTTTTCTGCTTCCAACTCTTCTTTGGCTTTAGCCAGCAAAGTCTGAAAAAAAAGGAATTTTAAAATTTGTAGTATTAAATCATCTACCCTAATTGTCTGTCATACCTTCTCTGAAGAAAACCTCTCTTGGGCACGTTCATAGTCTTTGTTCTTTTCAAGGACAACCTTAAGTTCCGTATCTAAATGGGATTTGGAAGGATTAAAGTGGAAATATTAACACAGTTCGAAAGAAATGAGGCAAATTACCTCGGTATGAAGTAATTCTTACCGAGTTTGGCATATTCCTCTTTTAGTTTGAGATGTTCCTGTGTCTGGGATGAAAACTCTTCCCGACACTGGGCAAGTTGGTCGACGTTTTCAAAGAAATGTTGTTCTGTAAGAAGTTCAACAAAGACATACATTTGTGAATTGAGTAGACCTTGTTTATAATGCTAATAAGCTAATACGTTAGCCGTTTCTTTCTTTAACTGCAATTCGTGTTTAAAGAAAATTCACATTTCTATACAAATAATATTTGTTTTGTTATGCATTTTAATTTACATAAGTATAATCAAAATAACAAACTATATAAAAGTGTGTCTGCTCATGGTAAAATCTCCCAGACACGCGGTACGCAGAGAGAAAATAATAAGAATCTTACCGCTGTCAACGCGAAATTGCTCATATTGCGCTTTCAAAGAATCGATCTTACATTGCAGACCTATAAGAATCCCCTCAAGTTTGTCTTGAAATGCCGGCGACAGGTTGGATATTTCTGAATCATTAACTAACTCCTGTAGCAACGACGCCGCCATTTTTCCGACGCCAACAACACACCTCGCGCATGCGCCATCTGGTGTGATTCTTGCAGTTTGGGTATCACTGATGCATTATGGGAGTTGTAGTAAAAATCTTCTCAAAGATGTGTTTAACTATTAGAACTTTTCCTTTCTGTAATTTCGTAATTTTTTAAACATTTTTTCAAAGAGAAAAATAATCCAACGCTACTAAACTATAAGACCACTGTTATTAAATATGTTATTTTTTCCTCAAGAGTTTCAGCAGGTGGCGCTAACACATAAATATCTGATGCGACCGAATCATACGGGGAAACGTCAGTTGCCATCAGTTGGAAACTTTTAATAAGATATAAAACAAAAACACATTGCAATAGATATTTTAATTAAAAACGTAATAATTTAGGCTTTATCTGTGGTTAAACATAAATTATCTGTTTAACTACTACTACCACCACTAATAATAATAATAATATATGCCACAATAGATGTGGCAAAATATTTATTTTAATTACTTTAACATTTATAAATAATGCTGCTATTTATTCAATTACTGGAAAATAATCTACTATCACAAGAAACCAAAATATGTTGAGACTTAGCATTATGGCAGATGTTTCCTCCATGGGGAGCAGAAATATTTGGATTGCACTTGGCAGAAGAAATAATTGCAATTATACTCAGCTGTCACAAATGAATGTAAAACCAATCTATTTGTTTAAAATATTCTATTAGATATGTAACAAATCTTTTACAAAGCAGCTCAAATTGTTTCCGAATTAGTTTGGTGCATTGTGTGTGATTGATTGCGGTTAATGCTGCATATAGATATTTTTGATGGATGTTACATTATCTCAGCTCTCAGACAGTCAGAAGTTGTGATATCGATAGATTGTTAATGTGTCAAATGACAATCTAGTTTTATCATGACTCATTTTTGTCTTTGCTGTCTGTTTTTAGTAAAGTTTACACATTATGTGATACCTCCACCAAGGAGATCATGTGACATTCTGTCTGTTAATTGCATTTTTGATTTTTGACAACTTTTTTCTGAAGGATTCTTTATTATTGCTTGCTTTTCTAGTTTATTAAAGTTTTAGTCAGATCCTCAGTTTCAGTTCCTCTCATAAGTTCTAATCAGATCATGAATAAATGAATCAGTGTAAAATGTAGGATAATATGTTGTTAGTTTAAACAGTGAGTCACTGAGTATCTACAAATGCAATTACTGTGGACGATGAGCAGATCTTGTAGTTATGCCATCCACATCCCCTTTCCATTTTTGGGCATAGGGGCCGTGTGTTCTGGAAACCAGGTGCCCACTGCTGTGTCATGATATCATCTCTGGGCAATTGTTATTCACGAGTGTTGCAGCTGAGCAGTTCAAGAGGCCAAACACAAAAATCACCACAGTTTTTCTAATTAGTACATGAGTATAAACAGTTCAGGGGAATCCCAGCGTCAGGAGTGGGGGAGAGTTCAGGTGGTCATTTCAGGAATAAATATTGAGATAGAGGAAGAGATGACTCAAAACATAGGCCCCTGTCTGTTCCCCACTCAAAAGATGAGTATATTAAAGATGTAATGTAAAATGTATTTTTGCCAAATGAGCACTGGTCTCTCTCCGAGGAATGGTGCTGCAGCTATGCAAGTGAACTGTTCAACATTTTTCTGTTGGGATATTTAGGTTGATGCAGGCCAGAAACCTTGTCTGCTAACATGCTTTGGCACCTGAGACAAAACCAGTGAGACGAGCTATGGGAAGGTGTTACCTCCAGACAAGCTGCCGCAGAGCGTGAGATGTTTCCAGCTGGAAGTTATGCGCTCCCTGCAAGTAAATTCAGCATCATGTACATTCTCACTTGAAATGACATCGTTTATTCTTAACCACCTTAAATTGTCTTCATTCGGTTAGTTCCACTCTTGTTTGACCTCCAACACGTTCAGGTATGTACCACAGAACTGTCAGAAATCCCAGTTCCCCACCAGTACATCTCTCAGTTCACCATAATCCTCTTTCTACCATTTCTTCGTGTTTCAGCAGTTCATGTATCCAACACAGTGCATTTGTCATCAAACAGGACTCAGCATGAGCCAACAGTTAGCATCACTGAGTTCCACCACAGCCTACGGTATATATTACAATTGATCGCAAGTAATTGAGATTACTAAAATCTGTTCGTGTCTTACACTGGTCTAAAAAGAGTGAGCGTAGCCAGTTAGCAGTGTAGCTAAAAGTACCAACTTAATCCTGCAAGTAGATTGGCCTGGTTATCTCAGACTTGATCTCTGTAAAGGGAACAGGCAGTAGCTGTTGATGTGTGCCCTGATATGAGATTATCTGCAATGATCTGATTTTTCAATTTATGCATATCATAGGGGAGTCACAGGAGAAGCGAGAATCAGGAGGCATGTGATTGCATGCCTCCAGCCTTTCTTTATTTTAAATCTAATTTTAAACTTCACTTTGTAACATTGGCGCTTTCCAGAGTAATTGTACAAAAGCAGCCATTCATCTATTGCCTTTAAATAGTGGAGCAAATACTGCTGAGGATGATCACAATGAATTTATTTCAAATAACACTGCAGACCCTTGACCTGTTGGCAGTGAGAAACAGATCAATTATATGGCGTTCACATCTAAGATACACATTTATTTTCATTTTTCAATGTGATAAGTAACCAGATGCTAATTTTCCTTCTGCATAACATTAATATAAGGTTATGTTTAAGAACATTCCTCCACAATGTTTAAAAAAAGTGGTGGAACCTTTTCAAAATGACAGATGCGTTCCATTTGTACTAACACTTGCATCTTATCTCTGTCACTCCGCTCCAGTTTAATCTACACAGAAACCAAACACAGACAATCTCAGTGAGTATGTAGAGCTCACAGATGATGGATAAATTCCAGAGACTCGGTGGTGTTTTCCCAGACTTATTGGTTTTCCAGGACAGACACTGGAACAGGAGCCGGTAATGTTGTGGTGATTCAGCTGGAATGTAGTAATGTTTCCACATGCAGAGCAATTTGGCCTCATATGAATCCAGAGTTACTCTTCTTGTTCAGCGCTTAAGCTGTAACGTTTTGGCATGAAAGAGCATTGATAGAACACTTACTTTTTAAATGTTGTAACCAATTTTATTCACTTTCAGTGACCTTGGATTTCTTGTGAACAGCTTCAACATAACAAATGCTAAAAAAGTATTTTATACACTTTTTACAAGTAAGTACAGAATGCAATTTGTGCTATTATTTCAAAATAAAATACTGCAATATTTTTAAAATTACGCTTAGTTGCTTTTTCGCATTATTCGAGACACATGTCGTTTCCTCACATTTGAGGGCGCCTATATTTGAGAGCACTTAAATCCAATTTACCAAAAGTTTAATTTTGCGGCTCCAGTCTTCAGACGCAGCTTCTTTTCCTCCTAAACAGCCAACTCTTGGTTTACTCCACATCATTTTCTTCCTCTTCCCCGCCAGGCAGCTCTTTCTCTGGCAGCATGCCATAGCTGTTGAGGAAGGCTTCCACATCAGTGGCAAAGAATTCTTCACTGAGGTGCTGTGTGCAGGCCAGGAAGTTCCCCAGTAGTTCTCCAGCCTTGTACACCAGGAGCGTGGGCAAAACATCATCCGAGAATCGCTCAGCAGCTCCCGATGAGACCGCATCGATCCTGCAGAATTTGACTGTGGGATACTGGGTGGCCAGGCAGTCAAGACAGCTGTTGAGCTCTTCACAACCTTTGACCCCGACCTTGTAGATGTGCACGACGACCACTGTGCTGTGATGTTCCTTCTCTATGACTTCCAAGAAGGCCTCTCCACTGTCCAGGTCATGCACACCTTCAAATCTGGGCCCAAAGCTGAGTTTCTCATGCATCTCCTGCATGCACCTCTTTCTGTATTTCTTCAGGCACCCCTCATCTTCCTCTTTCAGCATTTCATATTCTTGGACACTCATCTTAAAAAAAAACAGTTTTCTGTTAGTTACAAAAGTTCCTGTATTGTCATTTTAAATGCTTATTTTATATATTAAGAGTACAGGAAATATAGAAAATTACTCTTCTTTAAAAAAAACAACTAATGACATTTCACAATCAAAAGACTTTTCATCAAAGTGGGATTTTGTCGGTGGCTTGGCGGTACCTTACGGTTGAGGTTTGCTCTGGAGTCGTCCTTTGACTTGCTTGGGGATGACATTTGTCTCAGCAGTTCTTTTTTTGCAGAGGGTACATTTTCCTGGTCCATACTCTCCAGTTTAAACCTCCTCCAGTCATTGATGACCCCTTTTGGACCTGTGGGCATTTTAGAAATTTTGACAAACTAAAACATAAAATATATATATATTTACAAGATGATGAAAAAGCAAGTTAGTGACACAGTGGAAGAAACAAAAACAGCCAAGTCTTGTCCAGAAGCACCATTTTAAATAAAGCAATAATATTAAACTTTACAGCTGCTTTAAGGAGACATTGTGTCCTATCTGAGGATTAGAACCTCAGCCCCACCCTGGGGGAAGTCTGCTAACTTTGTTGCATAAGAAAAAGAAGATTAGATTGTCAGGTAACCTGCTAGAGCTCTGCAGCCCAGCTGCCCAAAGCAGTAAAACATGTTTATGTTTCAAAAACCACCATGTTAATCGTGGTGTTTTTTCACCTGTGTGGGTCGCGGACTCTTCCAATTCCAACAGTCTGTCAGACATTTTTCTGGCTATATGGCTGAGGGACAGAAAGACAGACAGAGTTAGCCTTCATGTGTGCACAGCCTGGTGAATCAACCCCTGTAATGGCTCCAACAGTCAGTAACACTTGTCTGTTCTGGCTGTTCTCTCTTAGGGTAGATAATGACATGTTGTAAAGTGCAGTCTTTGCACTGCTGGATGCCAAGTTAGCTTTATGATGCTTAATTAAATTAATGCAGTCTAAGAGGATTAACAAACTGCAGCAGTTGATTGTGTTGGACAGACGACTGCAGAGAGACAGACACACCAACACCGATTCCTTCATTTCTTCAAAGCTTAATTCAGTGAATCTGCATGTGTCAGATTTCAGATGACACTAAAATAAACAATAATTGAGTGATAGTTGAGTGTCCCATGTGCACGGGTGGGCTGTCACATATGGATAAGTCGATTCTTGTGACATATGGCTCCCACAGAATCCCCAACAGTGTTTTGATTAATACACCCTATTGTCCTGCAGGGGATTTGTGATTGTTTCTGCCAGGGTGTCCTGCAGATAAAACAGTGTCTGGTCAGGACCTATAATATAGATCTGTGGCTGAAATAGTCACCAAAACAGAAGACCCTTTGTTGAGTATAAAGGTTTCTTTTGCATGCCAAAAGATAGATACATTAAAAAAAAAACTCTTTAGATCTGTATTATGTTATACTTTGTTTAAATTATAAATTAAAATCAAAACTCTAGGCAGACTACATTCAAATATATGAACACATATAATAAATGAATACATTTTTAAATCTTCTTCTCTTCTGCTAAGTTTTAGCTGTTGTCATGGCAGCTGCCTCTAAATCCAAGAGATGACAACAGAATTTCTCTTACCTTCCACTGTCACAGTACTCGTCCTTTAGCGCTTGTTGCTAATGGTCCCCTGCCGAACACTCGATCACTTCATAAATCTATCTGCTGCTGGACGGCTTGTGTTTTTTCGTGTGCACGTGTGTGCCTTTTCCAGCCAATGAGCTTGGTCTAATGGAGATTTTTAAATCGACCCTATAAACCAAACAGAAATAGAGCATAGATCCTAAGAGGATTTCACTAACGGAATTAGAAGCCTCTACTTGATAAAGGCCTGACAAGACTCAATGACGAGAGAGAAAGAGAGAGAGAGAAGGAAGGATAGATAGAGAGACTGAGAGGGAGGGAGAGAGGGAGAGAGTGGGAGGCAGACAGACAGACAGACAGACAGACAGACAGGTGCACAGAGACCTTCAGTATTTTATACAATGGCCTCTTTAAGTGTGCACAAAAGTTACTTTGTTACTACTTTAACAGCAGAAAGGCTTGAAATTTTTTTTTTTTTTTCTAGAAAAACAGAGTTCTTTGAGGCATAGCACCTCACAGGAACACATGATGCGGGTCTTTCAAGGCAAAATAAGACCTCTGAGTGTGGAAGGCCTAATGATGCCCGGTCATGTGCTTTCTGATTGCACAAACCACACACTGTATTCTCCTCTCCTCCTCTCTCTTCTCCTTCCCCAAACTATTATACAAGTAACTATTAGACAGTTTCATAATAATTGTACAACCTTGTTTTTGGAAATGTAGAAGTATGTCAGTCCTTCACTGCGGAGGAATTTTCTGAGTAAATGTGTCACAATGCATGGGGAAGTCCCCCCCCCTTCACACATGTTGAAAATACAAACTGGTTTTTGTCCAGCTGGCGCTGGTTGTCGCTAAGTAGTAAAATTCTGTAACTCAGCTCCACTTGTGATGTTGATGGGATGTGTAATTTCATTCACCCCCAGTACATTTACTGGGCTTAATTACACTCAACAACTTTAGTTTCTACTTAAGGCACAAGACAGAACATGCCTCGCTCAAAGCTAATAATCATAGGAAAGATATTGGATTTGGAATTTTCTGGATGTTAAGCATTGAACATTCATGGTTTTGATTCTGTGGATTTCAAGTTATTATTATAAATATTATATAACATGGGTTGCTTGAATTTGTCACTAGACTGCAATACCTTAAACAGTAGAACTAAATAACCTTGCCTAATGATATCATCTCCTTGCCTCTTTTAAACCTGTAAGCTTGACTTTAGTGCTGAATCACAGCAGTTTAAACAAGAGGAGTTTAAATGCTCCACTCCCTCATTTTCAGGACAACACACGCAACCTTGTTTGGCTGCTATCCTTTACTTATGCTTCCTGGTACTGCTTTTATTGGCTTAAAAGATTTACGAGATTTTTTTTTTTAATTCTGACACACACATGCATATAGTCCCTATCACTCAACGAGCATAGGTGGCTTAAAATGGAGCTAAGGATATTATTTATACACACACTACTGAAATCATCAGCAATGAAACGGTTTCGTGTGCACAGACACCCCACACAGCCCCCCACAAAAACCATTTTAGTCATCAAATCTTTTATAAGGGTGTCTAATTAAAGCTCACATCCACATAGAGTAATTTACAGTCATTATTATTATTTCCTCTGGATTGAACTCAAGTGAACAGTTCAAAGAGTAACGAACTATTTCATGCTTATTTCGCCACACATCCCTTACATTAGAAAATAAACTGTACATGGAGGGCACATGGAGAAGAGGCACATGGAAGAGGAATTGCAAGGAAGACGGTGTGCTGGACCTCCATACTGTACATGCGCAGTCATCTCCTGGACACCAGTGGCGGAAGCTCAACGCTTTAATGGCTTTCAACCGCTAGAGGGCAGGACTCTACCTTTAATCAGCGTGGAATCGTTATGTTTTTAGGGAGACATGTATTTATAACAACAATAATAATCTTAAGAAGCTAGGATAACATCAACATTGTTTCATTGTACAATTACAATTAACAGATAATTAATACAAATGTTTTCAAAATCAAAGAATTGCATTTAATTCACTGCAGACTACGGGTTGAATCAAAGACCCATTTTTTTTTTAAATAAAAGTCATTGACCTCTTCTGAGCTTGCTCCTCAGCCTTGGCATACCAGAACCAGGATGTGGATGTTTAATAAATACACATTTATGTCTTAGTTTCGCATGTCTGATACATGTATGACTTGTTTTTGCCGTAAAAGTATGTTTTGTTTTGTGTAAGTGAGCTATATGTTCCTTGACGTCTATGAAACACATGGTATAGAATTACCTCTTTTCACAAAGTCCATCATTTCAGGCTTCCAGACATCTCAACCAGGGTTTAAATATGATGACGTTCTTCTTCTAAAATGTAATTGTGAAACTCAGCTTGGCCAAAAAAATGTCAAAGATGTGGGTGCAGAGAAATATGATATATCTGCAGTGTGTCAGAGGTTTAACTAGAGGTAAGCCCTTTCATTTCATTGGTTTCCTGCCTTAAAGCAGCTAAATTAAGAAAGACCTTTGCCCAAGTTTCCTTATAACTGCTTTTGCAACACCAACAAAGGATAAATCACAGGTAAAGTGACCTTTTGCACACTCCCACAGGTGCACAACAATTGGGCAGCTGGTTTCACTGCAGTGTCATACCTCAGCTATTGTATTTAGAATGATTTAAAAAAAAAAAAAAACAGCAGTTAGTATTAGGTTTTGACCCTCCTCTGATTAAACATCCTCTGACCTTTTCTTTATTTCTAGTTATTATGGCTTCAAGTTTTGAGTTTTTTTTCTCCCTAAATGTTTCCATGTGTGCAAGTTCAGTGGATGTTACAAGTAAAAAATGTAAACTGTAAAATATATTCTTTAGTAGTTATATTAATTATATTAAATACGTTTACCAAGCTTTAATTGTATATGTAAGGTATCATATTTAATAATGTTACTGTGATGCAACAAATAGAAACTTCAATTAAAATATCTGTGTAGATTCTCACTCATCCAAGTCATAGTTATCCAAAGTTAGAGCTCTAATAAAAATAGTGTTTTATAGTGTTATTTTGTTGCCACTGACAACATTTACATACGATTTAATAGGAGGACACACACAAACACACGCACACACACAAACACACACACACGCACACACACTCACCCACACACACAGAAACACACGTTCACAGAATGACACATCTTTCCGTTGAAGAACAAAGCCATCGGAAGGAAGTTATGAATGATACCTGACATGTTGTGACAACAGGAAACATCACAACATAGAAACTTCTTCAGCTTCTTCTCTGTTCTTAGCAAATCTCTGCAATGTGTAATTTTTTTGACATTGATGATATGATTACCACTATTACCACGACTACCACTACTACTAAGATACATTAAAAAAAATAAAACAACACCATTTAAAAGCCTCCCAAAAATATTAAAAGTGATTTTATGCAGTCAGGTTTTGAGAAATGTTTTAAAAGTAGATCAGGTCAAAGGGCGCCCCGATGTCCAGAGAGTTCCATAGAGTTATTAGTTCTGCTCAGAAAAGTGAGCAGGTTGGTGTCAGAGGACTGGATAGTGTGGGGTCAGAGCAGGCCTTTGAGATAGGAAGGGGCCAAGGTCGTACCTCCAGTCACATGCTTTATCCAAGAAATCATCAATGAATAAAAGTTTAGTGCAAAGAATTTTGCTCACAGTCAGACGATGAATAAGAGAAACATAGACGCGTATTCATGCCAGTCCCACACAGTTCCAAATTAAATCCATACAAACCCCAAATTTGGCTTTTTGTGATGTTAACTGCATCACTGCAAACTGAATATATACTTACTATCTAAAAAGGGATTATATGGGCGGTGATTGTAAGTTTGCTTAAATGGAAACTTAAAAAGAAACTGAGACGTGATTTCATTGACTCACTGCAAGGTGGAAAGCATGGAGTGGCCACTGAAACTGTGAAAAAAAAAATCACTAACTACTGAATCAAACATTAAACAACCTTCCAGCTTCTAACGCTTTTTCCTGGGATAAACATTAAACAATGAATAAATAAATTATTTGGAAAGGTTTCATCCAGCATGAGAATATTTTTGCTGATGAGTTACAAAGATAACTGATTAATTTATTGATTAATTTTGCTTCCATGTCAATATATACACATGACCACATATATTTAATTGGTACATAGTTAAGATTGTCAACCTGTCTGTGATTTGATTAAATTACCGTTTTATAATTAAATCAAATCACATTAAAGCTAATGTTACACCGGTTCCAGCAGTACATTAGCTGTATCATTATTCATATTTAACAGAAATAAATTCATCAAATTGGAATGCAGGTGGTGTCACCAAGTACTCCTGAGAGTGACACACACAGCTGAAACCTGTAATCATGTCTCGGTTTGTAACGGTGTTTTGAGCTTTGTTTTGAAAAAACAAGAAAGAAAAAGAAAACAACACAACTAGAAGCTCAAGAAAGGCTGTACCATATTGTGCCATCGAGAACCCAACCCTAACCCTAACCCTAACCCTAACCCCCTAACCCTAACCCTAACCCTAACCCTAACCCCCTAACCCTAACCCTAACCACAATATAAGTGTTTGTCTAAAGAATTTAGTTAAAGGAAACCGTTGCTGGATGTCCACAAATATTAATTCACACCATTTAAACATACTGGACACTGGTCCTGAATCAGCTGCAGTGGCAAGGAAAAATTCCCTTTCTTCCTGTTAAAAGGGAGTTTTTCCACTGTCCTTACCTGGGGGTTCAGGCTCTGGGTTTCTGCCTCTGTAAAACACCTAGAGACAATTTTTATTGTAAAAGGCGCTATACAAATAAAAATTGAATTGAATTGAATTATTCCTATCCACTCTGTGGGTGTCCTGGAGCTGACCAAACCTGCGTTTCTGTGCGTGATTCATCGAGCTTTCCCAACACAAACATGACATTTTCTTTAGACAGCCTGGCAGACGTTAAGTGAAACACATGAAAATATGTGTTTCATACACTTTGAAAGGAAAAACACTGAGAGGTTTCCTGACCAGGGGTGTATTCACCGAACTTTTAGGAAGATATGTTTAAAAAAAAAAAAAAAAAAAAACACACAACAGAGTTTAAACCACAGAAAGGAACAGTAGATATGACAAATATGCAAGGTGTGTCAAGGTATGAGGTAACATGGAAAAACTTTAAAGGCACCTGACACCATTCAGTCTGTCACCTGTTTGTCGTGATGCTAATTGATGAATAAGTGTCTGAGACACACTGATACAGTCTGTGACGTAGAAAAGCCTCTGAACGGCTCGGCTCCCTGCAGGCATTTTATGACAATCAAAAGGGTGCATATTTGCTCTTTCAGATATTGACAATAGACTAATGAGTACGTTTGTTGCTGGAGAAAGAGAGAGAGATGTGAGAAACCCCGTTCACCCACGTGTGACCTTAGAGATTCTGGTGAGAGGCATTCTCCTGTGATGATGGGTGGACATTCCTCCTTGCCGGAAGTAACAAGGCTGCATTTTACTTTGTGATATCATGTTTGAAAATTAGTAGTTTTACACAAACACGTATCCTTCAAGTCATAGTTGAAACCTCAATGACCTCAAACCTTTTTTTAGGGACAAGTTTTCCTTTAATTCCATTCATCTCAAGTATTGCCTCATGTTGAGCAAGTCAAATGGGTATACACAGTAAAAATGACTTGACATATCTTTTTTTTTTCCCTTGAATACTTGCATAATTCTACCCAACCCTGCATTCTCTTTGCTGTCTGCGATTAAATGGAGGAAGCTCAAGGACAGAGTTAGTCCATTTTTACAGTCTATGAACAAAATGCACAAGTCCTTTACTATTCATTTAACTGGGTTAAGAACCAGATTTGAAGAAGTCTCTCTCTCACACACACACATAGACACACACACAAACACACAGAGCTATGGAAAAAAAATGTTATTTGTGTGTCAAGTGACGGTATCGTTGAAAAAAAAAACACTGGAGCTTTTTCCCTGCGGGCAGACGAGCCAAGCCAACAGCGAAACTCTAACCCATCACTGTTACTGATGTGGTTGCTTTTGACATGAAACCTTCTCTGCTCACTGAAGAAAACAAAAAAAAACAACCACATTTATTCTTTGCTGAACCTGAACTACCATTATGACCTACAACACACATAATTTTCTGATTTGAGATTAACTGCTGTAAATATAATGCCCATGAATATAATTACCAGGACTTAATAACTTCTGAGACACTAATTGAAAATCACCATTAATGACGAGTGACTTCCGGTGGGTCAGTGCCAGTGCTTCTCATGTGAAGGCAACTGATGGCAGCTGGTTGACTGGGGGGGTGTGGGGGGTTCTCGCTGCCTGATGGGTGTCACGTAACCCATGGCTTCCACATCGGGTCTGGCTCCAGAAGCGCTCAAAGGGAAAACACGCACTGAAGTTTCCTGATCTTCTCCCACACCAGGGCCCAAAGCCCGCTCACGCTCATTACTCTCACACAAAGCAAGATGTGGAATAATAACACTCACTCTTGGAGAGCTGTCAGTGGCAAAAACAAATAATGTGCACACAATTAGGTCATTTTCATCTCGTCATTGGCCAAGTCTCTGTGACGGGAAATCCAACACATGCCTTTTGAAGTACAATACAGAGATTATGTGATGAGGGAGAAGCTATCTACTGGGTTTTGCTAAGATCACAACTGATGCACATGACTTAATTAATATAATTTCCTTGATTTACGGGAAGGAGAAAGTCTCTGTATCGGTTGTCAGTAAAACTGAAAATGCAAGCGGATGGGAAAATTGCCTGCCTTTGTCCAGAAGGGATAGTGCCCGACTGCAAGACTGCCTGATCAGTGTTGCCTTTGTGTCAACATTGCGTCCAAAGTGTTTGGTTTGGGACACGTTCCCTGGAAATATATCTTTAGTCCGCAGCTACAGCGTATCAAGGTTGTCCGTAAGTTATTGGATGGAGCACAAATCTGCAGGACTCATTTACAGGAAGAGGTTTATTCTTCCTTCCTGGCAAAGCTTACAAAACTGAAAAATGAGAGCCACTGGCATTTTACAAGAATCACATGGGCATTTCCTCTTTAATATTTACCAAAGGGTTGCGTTGGAATTCAACGTTAACTAATATCAATACAAAGCATTGTTGTGTCACTGAGAGTATGTAGCTGTAGGTGGGAACTTCTGCAGTAGATTAAACATGACCTTGCATCATTTCATTTCTTTTATACCCTGAGAGGAAGCGCCTTCCTATACAGAGTTTGCTCTGCTCAGCAATGTCACCGCTGCCTAACAGCATGCAGGCATCACTAACACTCACAAGTGCTCACATGTTTTATTTGATATTCTGGAAAATAAAGCTCTTCTGCTGGTTTGGCCAGTGTGTGCAGTCAGTTGAAAAACAAGACAACGGGAGTGTGCAATGGCGTTTCTGGGGTGAGCAAGTTAATCAGTTCTTTAAAATTCTAAACTTCAAAGCTAGTGCAAAGACCGAAGTAAAACATAAGCAACACATAAATAGGAACACCATTATAAATAAAGATCAAGAGTCGAGCTCAGTTGCTCCATTCAGTGTGAACGTCACTGATACAGTATATTTGGTTATTACTAAACTACCATACACTGAATTCATTGTCATTCTATGTATCGTAGCCAATACTGTGCATTAGTATGTAACTAATGCCTTGTACACACGGCATGATTTTTTTTGAGTCGGCGGGGCGCCCGGTGTTCACACTACAAGACTCGTCTGAGACGGGAGTGTCCACACAGCGCGATTCTCTCCGTCACAGGAGGCGTGACCGACGAGGACTGACACGGAAGTACGTGGCCGCAGCGTTATTGTTGTAATGAAATGTCTGTTGTTGCTCCTGGAGTTTGTAATAATAAATTTACCACAAAATGCCACTTATATTCTAGTGCAATTTATTTTTCTTATTCATGACGCATTTTTTGACCGATTCAACTCCGGGGTGACTTCTAGTCCGAAAAACACGGACTAGCATACCTTTATTAAAACTACAAAACAACTATGTACAATTTACAAAAAAAACATGAGAGAACGACACAACTTCAAATGGTTTCCAGATAGGGGTCACAACTACGCAGTTTTGGCAGAAAATTTTCGTTGTTTATATTGCGGCAGTAGTGGCGTGCAGATTGGTGCAAAAAGTCGGCGTGGTTGGTGCGGACAGTAGCTGAGAGAGTCTCCTGTGTCCACTGAACTCGCAAAAGCATTTTTTAATCTCCCAATGTGTTCTGTTTCTCTGCTCTGCTGCAGCCGCTCTACTGCTCCTTTTCACTTCTTTATTTTTGCAGCCACGCCCACGTCTGCTCTCATTGGCTGGAGCTCTTTCTACGTCACCACGAGCACCTGGGAGATCAAGCAGGTTTGATACCCAGTTTTAGGTCTAAGTCAGGCTCATTAGTCGAGTCTTCGCGGTACTTAACTTGAGTGAGGGCGAGTCGCAAGTCTAAGACGCCGAAAATCGTGCCGTGTGTACTAGGTTTAAGACTGTAAACTAAATTTCAAGTATGAAACTACAGTGACTGAGATCATTAAAAATAACTTAATAATACAAAAATTCTCTTAATAAATAAATACAACCACAGATACAAAAATATGTATAAAAAGGGTTCCATTTTCCTGTGACATCATATAAATTAGGACAATAAATAAAATATAAATAAGTAAATAAATAAATGTAAAAAAATTAGAGCTCAGAAGTCCTTTCTTTAAAAATGACTGTGGGGTTGACATTTCTTTCGCTTTCGTGGGACGTGCTTGAGTTGATGACCACCGATCCGGTATCTTTCATGTCAGGCACGTGAAAGGACGCCACGGGACAGGGGCCTCGGACGTTGTTGCAGATGAGCTTCTGCAGGGTGGCAGTGTTGATGATGTCGAAGCCTACTTTTCCTCCAAATGTGCTGGGTTTCCAGTATTCCGGAGAGCAGATGGGGTTTCCCATTAAGCCCTTGAGAGAATAAGGAGCACCCATTTCCACCATGGTCTCCCCAAAGATGGCGTTAGACCTGGGCTTCTCCACCAGCAGACCAGGGTAAAGCTCCACAGCATCGACATGTCCGTACATTTCTTCAAGCTCTGCTGCCATTTCTTTGTCTCCTGAGTAACATAAAAAAGGTATTGTTTTTTTTTAATTTTAATAGTCTTAAAGCACATTTTCTATTATCCAACATTACAGCTACTAAGGATCCTCCCCTCTGGATCAGGAGGCGTCGCTACTAATCCTTTCTCTCTTCCTCTGACAATCTGTTTATTCTATTACAGGATGTAGCGAACATCTGTTGTTTAAGGTCAAACAAATAAATTCCTAAGGCCCAAAGCTGCCAGGGGTTACACTTCTCCAAAGCATAATTTTATTAATAAGTAATTGCACAGGGGTGTTTTTCTTGAACTCCTGAACTATGCACATGACAACGCTAACTATTACTTAGTGGCAATTTTCCTTTAACCACTGATCTTTTGTGGTTAATATTACCAAAGTTTGAAATTATGCTTTGCAAGAGGTTTTGTCTCTGTCCCACCTGTCATTTCTTCAAAAGAGTTGTAGGGCTTCATGGAGAAGCGCTTCCTGTAGGCGTTTAGGGACTGGTAGCGCATCTGTCTGCTGTTTTCAATCGACTTTATGGCGACATGCAGGAGAGACTTGGGGACATTTCGACCGCCGGCAACCTAAAAAAGGTGAAAAGAAAGTCAGTCAGTCGGATTTCAGTCTATGAGAGGACAAGAGGTGCTGCACAACCAAAACCAAGGTCTCACCCGGCCAGCGAGCTGCTTGGTGAATGACTCCACGAGATGGCTGATGCCATGCCGAGTCACCACAGAGTTGTTAAAGATGAACTCTTTGTAGCTGTACTCCTTGTCCTCGATGTGAAAACTGTCGGGCATCAGTGGGTGCCAGTGGTACAGGGTGTTGAATTCGGATGCGATGCGGTTCTGGTACTGGAAACGCTCCTTGAACAGCAGCTCCGGGTCAAACTTAAGCTTGAAATGATAGCCGCTCAGGTGCTGGACGTAGTCTTCGATCACAATCTTGATGGTCTCTCCTACAAAATAATGAATTCAGGTATGACTTAGTTATCTTTACAGTTAAATGTAAGTTTAAAACAAGTACACGCTGTAGCAGCTTTTGGAATCAAAGGCACTTTTGTAAAACATTAAACATGTGAGATACAATCTTCAGGAAATTTAAATATTCAATATTTGCATTATAGCAGAATCAGTGCTTTTAAATTTATGTAAATCTACATGAAGCCAAAATATTCTCTCTAAGAAAAACATGAAGCCTTTTCAAGAGAAACAGAATATTTCCTCCTCACATGTTTTGGTAAAAGCTATTTTACATGCAATTTGCATGATTACCAAAACTCTGTTCCTCTTTTCAAAACTCCTGCTCACAGTGTCACTACTGTGACAAAAGCGGGACCTGACTTCATTATTGTTTTAACTCCCTTTGGTAATCACTTTTAAGCTTGAACCACAAAACTCACCAATCAGAATCAGCCGGGTGGTCTGGAAAAGCCTTTCGTCGTCCCAGTTTGGGTGAACCTCTTTCAACACGTCACACACCCGGTTGTGTTCCCGAAGCCAGATGGTGGCGTACATCATCAGACCCGGTACCAGACCGAAGGCCTCGTGACCCACAGCGAAGCGCTCGGACTCGGGAATATGGGGAGGGTAATGCATGTCCACCCCCACGTCCTTTACTGTTGGTGGGTACACTTCTCCATTGATGATCTGCACAGATAAATCAGTTGTTATTGACGTGAACTGTTGAAACTGTTGAAACCGCAGTAAAACCGCCTTTTCACCCACCTGATGTTGAAGCTTGCCGTCCTTGAAGAGTCTGAGTTTGTGTTGCCTCTCCAGGTCGCCTCCGTAAATGTGGCTAAGATCCACCTAAAGCGAAAGAAACCATGTTAACGCCTGTTGTATTGGTATTTTTTTTCTGTGGCTATAATCTCGCTCTCTATTACGTACCCCGTGTCCTTTAGCTCCAATAAAAGCGGGTCCTTTTTTTACATCGGTTTTGAAGAACTGGTGGGTGAAATGCTGTGCAAAAAATGCAAACATCAAGCTGGTCCGCTGCGGGTCTGGGATGAAATGTCTCCTCATCAGAACCTTCTCAGCCAGGAGTTTAGAATCAGGCAGCTCCTTTTTACCTGGAAAGGATAGAAGAGTTTAACATAAAGCCCTAAAATATCAATCAAATGATCAGTGAGTTTCTTCTGAGTTCTTATAATCTGCTTAAATGTTGTGGAGTTTTGGTTTCAGCTCTTTCAGCTCTGAAGAAGGTTTAATTATTCTGAATCAAAGAATCTGAGAAAACTGGTTCTTGCAGCGAAGCATGCACTCACCTGCTACTCCCATAGGCGTTGGGCAGTCTTTTGACACAGGGGGAAGAGTGCGTGTGTAATAGGAAAGGTTGGAATAAGCCTCCCAGCTTTTGTAGTCATAATCAGCATTGAAAGTCGGTGGACTCTCAATCAAATGTGATCGGGCTAAAAAAGCAAACAAAAAACACTTTGTTATTAGTATTAGTGTGTCTTTGCAACCTGCCAAGGAATGAGTAGACTGGTTGGAAACTTACAAGTGAGAACGTATCTCATGATGGCGTCCCTGAGGAAGGAGATGTTGTTGATGATGTTCCAGAAACCTTTGAAGTGGGTGAGTAGGTAGTGGACAGTGTTGGGCGAAGGCTTCAGGGACACTTTGACCCAGGTGAGGAACTCGGCTGGAAAGATGGAGACGAGAAAGTGAATATGAGATAAAAAGAAAAACCAGCTCAACAAAGTTGTTTTCACCTGTGTTCCGTTCATACTTACGCGTTGTGCAATTTGGCCCAGTATACCCAGTCCGCGTGCAGTCACATTCATAACTCTCTTTTCCGATGGGGGTACAAACGCCCCTGTTCTGGCATGGTTCTGAGCAGCATGGGTTACCTGTATCATCAAACACAATATTTAATAAAATCTTTTCTCGGGGTGAGGCATTGTAACTGATGTGATAACTATAAATCATCTGTGTTATTAAATCTATATAATGTTTTGTAATACAATAATATATATATATATGCTTTTCCCATTTATTTGACTCACCAGCTTCGCAGAGAAGAAAACTTAGCGCCAGGAGAGAAACTGCAAATGTGAACGTGCTCATACTCCAAAGACTTTCGGTGATCGTCTCTGCTTCTGTCTCCTGTCCTCAGCGGTTGGGTCGCTCACAAGCTGCGACTAAGACTGAGAGAACCTCCTCGCCGGAGCTCCTAATATAGCAGGCAGCGGGTGATGTCATCGCCACGGCCGAGAGATGTTGGAGCTGCGGAAAAGAAAGCAAGGTGGCGGTTTAGAAAAGTTGAGGAGTGTTTTTTCTTTCACAACCGGAAGATGGATTTTGGATGATTCGTTTTAGCATTTTCACCTCATATTATCCAGATTTTACTCACTAAGGTTGAAAACTAGAAATATTCCATCACAATACAATTATATAAAGCAGACGAATTCACAAGTTTCAGTCCAGACTTATTAACCGACAGGCTTTGATTATTACAAGTGATTTTATGTAACTAGGTAAAAGATAATTACCATCTAGAATTCATTCTTAAATTTAAAAAAAAAAAAAAAAAAAAAAAAAAAAAAATAGGGGGCAATAAAAACTGTCAAAACTCAAGGACGTAATGCTATTACAAAATTATCTAAACGCCAATTTTGCCTCTAATGGTTTTGTAATGAATTATTACGCGATAACAATATTTCTTAAAAATCCTGATCAACTCTGCGTAATATAATTCACGTATATCGTAGAATAAAAAGGGAGAAGGAACAGAAGCAACATTGACTCATCAATTTTACTGAACTGAATTTTACTATATGACTGAATAATTGGGTCATGATTTAGGCGCCATCCTGTGGCTCTGCTTGCGCAAATTGTGCGATGGAGACGGGAAAAGAGTAGTCAGCTGCAGGTTCTCCCGCTGAGTCAACAAATCTGACCCCTGTTTGGAATTTTTATTATTCATTTTTGGTGAGACAAATGTTTGGATGACTGTTTTAATCAGACAGCTACTGTATTTCTGGTATCGCCGTGTGTTTGTTATTCATGCCCTGAACTATCCTGACTGCCGGGTTACGCGTATTTTTGATGCGTCGGGAGGCACCTCCTACAGCCGTAATCCTGCACTTTCGGAACCATACACACAATCAGCATGTCATATCTAGCAGGGTCCGTGAGTCGACGGAACTTTTCTGGATGAGGTAAGTTTCTGGTTTTAATTTTTTTCCCGAGACGTGGTGTCATGTCAGAACATAAGTTTTGAGAAGAACGTCAGTGTCTTTCCGAACACTTCCCGAGGAAGTAGATAACGCACTAGTTCAAAAATTTTGAGAACGATCATTTTTAGTCTTTCACGTTTCCATGGCGCACTTCATGAAAAACTAAGAAAGTCTGATACCGTTTAAAGAGACAACTTGCCTCTGAAGCGTGTCATCATGTGTTATGTCATAGCGAACTGCCCACAGTCTCCCATATTGTGATTGTTGCTCATTCTAGCCAGAATTGTAGATGCACGGTTAAGACTTTCTAAAACGAGGTGTTTTTACTGGAACTGTTGTTGATTAAATCCCGGAAGTGCAGTGGCCGTCTACGTAATGACCGTCATTGTTCATTTAACCATCAACTTTTACCTGCTTTTATTTTCCAGACAGGCCAAACTCTGTAGAAATAGTCCACATATGTTTTAAATTGTAATCCTTCGTCATTTATTTATTGATGGCTTGGATGTTCTGTGCCTCTTTCACACCTCTGCTGCACAAATGAAAATGCAGCTTGTGTCTTGTCTCTGGAGGCTGGCACACACACTGGCCTCTGCCACCGCCGCCGCCTGCATCCAGCCTTTGTATGCTTCGGAGGAGGAGGAGGAGGGCAGAGTCATCTGGCCCACAGAAAATTGGACCACCGATGCAAACTACGTGACCAGTGCTGTGAACACACAGGCTCGCTACGTGCTCTCAGTCCCCTTAGTGATGATACGCTTTGTTAAACAGCTTAGAAAAGACTCACTGACCTTGATGTGCTGTCATCAGTGCACAAACACACCCAAATACACACACATACACACATATCCTTGTACTTCTATCTCTGTGAGAACTTTGATAGACATAATGCATTCCCCTGCCCTTTACCCTAAGCATCCCAACTAACTCTTACCTTAACCCTAACCCAACTCTAATTCTAACCCCAACCTTAAAACCATGTCCTAACCCTCCAACAGTCCTTTAAAGTTGTGAGAACCAGCCAAAATGTCCTGACCTTGCTAAAATAATGCAGATTTTGGTACTGTGTGTAGAAAGTACAATGACACACACACACACACACACATATTGTGCATATTGTCTATTGCAGAGTCATGCTGATGTTGAATGTCTGTCAGCCTGTACTGTGTTGTACATTTTTGCTTTTTTTTTAAGTCTTCCTCTCTTGATTATCTCTTCACATGTCATTTATGCACACTTGAACTATCAGACCAGGTCTGTTATCATGGGTTTGTGGCTGAGCATTTCCTGTTGCCGCTGCAAAGATTATGAAGACTTCATAGATGCTATGACTGAAAGAAGTTGCAGCAACGTTGATGTGTTGCTGGTTCAGGCTGTTTTGCTTTTTATCTGCGTTTTGAATATCAGGGCATAAAGTAGCATTTTTTTGTGAGTAGAAATGCATCTCTGCATTAAAATGTTTCTGTTAATTGTTCTTGTATTTTTCTCTTTTTGTCTAACATGTTCCATATGCATCAGTCTGTAACTGTGAGATGTTTTCCTGAGCTGAAGTTCTCAACTTGATGATTTTCCTGAGCTTTATTCATCTGACACACAATGGCTTCCAATATAATTGTGAGTATGGTGAACCAACATAGTCGCAACACAAAAATCATCTGTGCACAGACATGCAGACCCTGTTTAAAGATGACTCTCATGGGCTGTTCAGGATTATTCTCTGGAAAAATTCACATTATTTTAATCAATGTTGAATAGGCTTCACAGCTACTATATGAAAACAACTAATGATCAACATATTAACAGAGGAAGTTACTGTATTTTTAAACCATGATTAAAAGCCTTTTATCAGGATGTGTCTGACCTGGATTAATCTTTGGTCTTCCATATTTGGGACAGGTTCCTCATTAGGTTTTATCTTCTTTTATTATCTTTATTATATTTTATTTTAAATTATCTTTTATCTGTCTTCTCACTATAATGTAAAGTTTTTCTTGTGAGATAATGATGGAAAACTGAATGCAATGAATGTTGCTTGGCAGGTGGAGCAGCAGTTTTCTAACAAATTTACGGTGACAGTAATACAAGCCGAGAGCGTCACAAAGGGAGCATTGGGAGACCTGTGTGAGTCTCAGTTCATGTTGATTTTCACGTCTCTCTTTAGTGAATGCTAGTATATTAATGCAGGATATGGTACCTGTAGCTCCTGCATAACTTTTATATGTGTGTGAGTGTGTGTGTGTGTGTGTTTCTGTGCGCAGTGGATACACCAGACCCATATGTGGAGCTGTTCATCCCGACGGCCCCTGAAAGCAGAAAGAGGACCAAACATATCAACAATGATGTCAATCCAAAATGGAATGAGACTTTTACTTTTATATTAGATCCCAACCAGCAGAATGTCCTGGAGGTGAGGTTTGAGTGTCTGTGTGACTGCGATGAGACCCTAGGATGGTATGATTCCTCATAGCAACACGGGGAGGTCTGTGTGTTCTCCCTGTAGAGTGTCCTTATAGGAACATTTTGTAGTGGGGAGTTTCACCAGTCAAACACTACTAGATCAGTGAGGATTACTTTGAAATAGCATCACAGGAAGAGAATGTGCCTTCTTACAACATAGAATCGGTGTTGGAAGGAGTGTAAATGGGATTTATTTATAGCATCTTTTTAGTCATCTTTAACCATATTCTTAACACACTGACCCCTGCCTGACCTCTGGCCTTTGAACAGCAGGTCAGCTCAAACCAACTAACATCGCTCTACAACCGTGCTACCCTGCTAAAGTTGTTTTCACCCGTTCACCGTTTCATCCATTTTAGCATAGTTAAAGTGAGGTTTAACACTTGGATGGATGGATGGCTGAATGGATGGAGGTTTAACACAAGCCCACGATAAAAGTTTTTTAATCACTTAACGGATGATGTTTATTTTATTCAGATAACGTTAATGGATGCCAACTATCTGATGGATGAGACACTTGGGAATGCCTCCTATGACATCACCAAGCTCAGCATCGGCCAAAAAAAGATGGAATCTTTCCTCATTGGCAAAGTAAGATATGGAAAAAACATGATAAAGTTCAATGATAAAGTTGTACGTGACTTTAAAAAACAAGGGTGAAGGTTCCAGATTGTGTATTTTGCAAGTTATCAGGCATTATATCTCCTTGTGACCATTAATGACGCTTTATATCTTTCCAACAGGCAACCAAAGTCTACTTAGAGATGTCGCTGGAGATCTGGTATGTATTTGTGGGATTTCACATTAGTTGAGTTTAACATTCTTTTTTCCCTCTGACTATTAAAATAATAAATTAATAAAATGAAATGAAATATGATGAGGATTTTTGAACATTTGCCCGAGGCTTCAGAATACCTAGGAATATAAGTGTATGACTCTACCTGGAGCAGTAACTAAAGTAGAAGTAAGTCACCAAAAGATGTTTCTTGATCGACAAGTTTTGAAAACTGATATGCGTCAATCCCTATGTTGGGTTAAGCGGAAATACCCCACAAGTGGTAATGTCGTCATTAGTGTTGCACACACAAAAAGTTCATGCTCTTGAGACAGCTTTGAGGAGAAAAAAAAAATGACTTTATTCTTTCGTTCTTTCTGAAGTACCAACCTGGACCTGCGCTTCAGCCTGGCCCTGTGTGACAAAGAGAAGCACTTTAGACAGACCCGCAGAGAAAGAGTCATGCTGGGAATCAAGAAGCTGCTGGACATGGAGAAGCCTCGGTTCCTGCCCAGTTCTCCAGAAGAGGTGGGCACGTGGAATTATTATTGTTAATGTGTGATCTTACACAAGAAGTGTTATGATCTTTGCGATGACCTCTTAGAACTTTATTTTGAAAATCCTACAGCATGTCTGCTTGAGTGTTTCCTCTCAACTGTTTCCTCCCTTTAATAATATTTTTATACTCTACACTCAAACACCAACCCTGCAGTCAGTTTCATATCACTACTTCTGCTTTTCTGTCTGGCTGCTGTGGTTGTACTCCACCCGTGTTGCACCCAGGGTTGGCTGTGAGCTCCAGCCAGACCTGGACCCTTTAGCCTGAGCTTGAAGCTCCAGGGGAGGAAGAATATGGCTCCTGTTGGACCCTGGTGGAAACATATCAGAAATATTTCAGACATCCGCACAAGTGCAGGAAAGCACGGTTGCACAATGCAAATTATGAAATAGTTGAAAATCCAAATGCATAAGCTTACTGCTGCTGTGGCAGTCAGGGGTTTACTCAACCTCACAGAAGAGCTAAAACACAGACAAGAATGAGATGAAAGGAGTCAGAGGTCATACGGTACAACCTTTTATCCCTTTTTTGTGTTACAGGTGCCGGTGATCGCCATAGCGGGCTCAGGAGGTGGTTTCCGTGCCATGGTTGGCTTTGCAGGTGTAATGAAAGCATTGTTTGAGTCCGGTGTACTCGACTGTGCCACATATGTTGCCGGACTCTCTGGATCAACATGGTTAGTTTTACGTTTACCCCATGTCATTCTTTATTATTGCTGTATTTTTCTCTTTTTCCTTGTTTCTGGTGCCCGTGCCTTTTCTGACAAACCTACAAAGTTCCTGGTTTTCTACAGTCTCCTGTCATCATATCTCTGGTGGACTTTGTTAGATTTAACTTCCTTTAAAGCCTTAAATCTTAAAGATTTCCCTTTTCAAAACTGTACCTTCTTCAGTTTAGTTCAAGAGAAACTCACACGCACCCACGAATTTACCAAGATAATGCTACATCTGATGGATCTATGTGTACTTGTGTTTATTCTCCTTTCACCTGTAGGTACATGTCCACTCTCTACTCACATCCAGATTTTCCAGATAGAGGCCCAAAGGACATCAATAAAGAGCTGATGAATAGAGTCAGCAGTAACCCGCTGAGGTTACTGATGCCCCAACACGTCACAAACTACATCCAGGCTCTCTGGACCAAGAAGGCTACCGGACAACCCGTTACCTTTACTGATATCTTTGGTATGCTGATTGGAGAGACTCTCATACCTGCGGTAAGAGCTGTCTGATATATTTAAGTTTTCAAATATTCCTCTTTGTTTTCTTTCTCATTTTTAAGCTGTATTGCAGTATTTATGTCTGAAAATTCTGAAAAAATAATATGAATTAACTGTTTGTTCTCTCAGAGGATGGATATTAAATTAAGCAGCATTCAGGAGAAAGTAAACCAGGCCCAGAGTCCTCTTCCTCTCTTCACGTGCCTGCATGTCAAACCAGATGTTTCTGAGCTTATGTTTGCAGGTAAATACAGCAGGAGTTCCATTAAATAACCAATGATAAGCAGATACGTTAGGCCACATGGAAGTTTTAAAAGGCTAAATACCTCCCATGCTGTCATCTAATAACATGCATATTAAGCAACTAAGAAATATGCACAAATCAGATATCTGCTGCTGCGTCAGGGAATTTTGGCCTTTTGGTGGCGGGTTAATTAAGGTGAATTGTTTATCGGGCAGTATTGCACAATGTGGTGACTGCAGCAGATTGGAGAAAGGCTTCCAGCCAAGGCTTCCTCTTGCGTGCACTGGCCAGTGTTCACAGTCTCATTAGCTATTTGAGACAAACAGACTGTTAACTGACATCTGAATATGCACGCTGATAGAATTAATAAAGCTAAATTGATCAGAGGTTGATTGGTTTTACCTTTAGTTGTCTTCCATTTATACCACGTTCTTTTTAAGGATTTCATTGATTTATTTCTGTTAGTAAATTAATATGTGGAGCTTTGTGGGCTTGGAATATCAGCTACTACAGAAGAACACAAAGCAAAGCTTCAAGCCATTATCATGTTTTTGATGACTGTAGTATTTATAGGTTTCATTAATGTGAATAATAACGTCTGAACCCGCAGACTGGGTAGAGTTCAGCCCGTATGAAATTGGCATGGCGAAGTACGGCACCTTCATGACCCCTGATTTGTTTGGAAGCAAATTCTTTATGGGAACCGCCGTCAAGAAATACGAAGAAAATCCTCTTCATTTTCTAATGGGTGACAAAGACGACTTCATCACAACGAATCATAATATAAACAAACCAGACTAACAGCATGTCTCTGTGGTTGCAGGTGTGTGGGGCAGCGCATTCTCCATTTTGTTCAACAGAGTGTTGGGAGTCAAAGATACCACTGGCGGCGGCACCATGGAAGAGGAATTAGGTACTGTTATCATTATTGTTAAAATATTTATAGATTTTATTCTTCTGAATTCATTTGTTCCATTATTTCCCTCCACTCATTCAGTACAAGTTGCCCTTTGAACGTTATTTCTTAACTTTGTGCTTTTACACATCAGAGCAATCGTTGACCCCCCTCATTCAGTATTAACTGGTTGTTGATCATAAACTCTTCCGCTTTGTTTTTTTTTTTTTCACCTTAACAACAATAGTAATCCCTCTTAAAATAGCCAACCTAAAAATACCTGTGAGAGTCAAGGTGCATTCCTGCACGCGTGAGTTGTGTTGTGAATAAGCTGCGTTGGCACAACAGCCGGAAACTTGGATGACCTCATCTTCAGACACTTGTTTTGGGTGAACACACATGTTTAGGGTGACCTTTAAACATTCAGACAAATATACACTGATTAAAATAACATCTCCGCCCCCTCAGAGAATGGTTAGATAATCACATGTTACATTACTTCAAACACTCAGTAATCAATCAACAATAGACTGTTAACCTGATACAGACAGAGTGTTGTTTTAATCCAGATCCCGCTGGCTGAACCTGTCTTTGTCTCCTACAGAGCAAATCAAACCGCAGCACATCGTTGGAGAGGACGCTCTGGATAATGACGACGAGCCACGTAAAGGTGAGAGGCCGCATGTGTGACAGTGACGTGCCTTTTGGCAAAAGTTGTATTGTAGATTTGAATGGTGTAGTAAATCCTTTAATTAAATGTAAAAGTTGTCATTAACTCAGCGTTTTCACGTACAAAGCTCTCAATAAATGTTAGTTTATTGGATGATAACAGGCATGTGACAGTCCGTTCTGATGTTGAATGTGATGCTCAGGTGGGACGGAGAGCCAGGAAGCAGAAGATGAGTACCACCGCACGGCTCAGGCCAGTTGGGTTCAGCGAATGTTCACGTCTCTCTTCAGCGATTCGGCGCTGTTTAACACGAGAGAAGGCCGAGCCGGGAAGGTACTTAAACATGACCTCATGATGGAATCTTAAAGCCGACCTGGGTCTCATAACCCGTCTCACCTCATTACCAGGTTCATAATTTCATGTTGGGCCTCAATCTGAACACCAGCATGCCGTTTTCACCTGCTAGTGGAGTCACGTACCACATGCCTCAGCTTGAGGAGGAGGTGGATGCTGTCACAGGTAAGATGGATGTCATATTTACGGCGTCTTGGTTTTCTGTCATCAAATTCATTCTTCTATGTGTATATCCAGCAGTAATAAAAGGATAGGTGTGGTAATATATCCTGATTTGGCTCGTGGAGCTGTCTGTGGGTTGATCTCGGGAGGTCAGTAATTTCACATTTCAGGCAGGGATCTCTGCCCTTTGTCAACAGATTCGTTCCAGCGGTTTTAACAGTAATAAGAAGCTTTCTGTCATAGCTTTAGTGGTAATCAAAGGTGTGGTTGAATGCATTTTTAAGATTATACCCAACCCTATTTCTGCAGTATGAAACAGGTGACTCACTGTAAGGAAACATGGACTGTGCCAACACATGTAGAATAAAATGTTGCTGCAGGTGAAGGAAATAGCCAATAATCCCGCGTAGTCATTCGGTTGGCGTGATTGTGTTTCCAGACCCTGACGAGTTTGTTTGCATCTACGAGCCTCTGGATGTGAAAAGTAAAAAGATCCATGTGGTGGACAGCGGCCTGACCTACAACCTCCCCTATCCTCTCATTTTGCGGCCACAGCGCGGTGTTGACCTCATCATCTCTTTTGACTTTTCTGCACGACCCAGCGACACCAGCCCTCCCTTCAAGGTTGTTACACATTCACGCGCTGAATGCGAGCCGCTTGACCATCACATCCTTTTGTTACCTCTGATGTTATGTACCCACAGGAGCTTCTTCTGGCTGAGAAATGGGCACGCATGAACAAGCTCCCGTTCCCTAAGATTGATCCTAAAGTCTTTGATCGCGAAGGCCTGAAAGAATGTTACGTCTTCAAGCCGAGGAAAGGCGAAAAGAACTGTCCCACCGTCATCCACTTTGTGCTGGTCAACATCAACTTCAGGACATTCAAGGCACCCGGTGGGTATCTGTGTGGAGCTTCTCACTGCCTGTGTGTGGGAATAATAATCTAATCATACTGCTTTTTTCCTGTCGTGGCATCTCCTTCCTGAAACTGCATAAAGGAATTCAACCAGTCAGCACAGTCAAAGATTTGGGCTTCTCAACTGAGCGACCCCAATTAAAAAAAAAAACAAAACTTTCAGCTCAGGGTCTGATGTATACCACAGACCCTGAGGGCCGCCTTTTACAATTTTCCCTGGTGAATTATGGGTCTGTAAGGAACCAGGTGCTGAATCTCTCGCTGCAGCGGGAGGGTTCTGCGTAAACCATCGTTCTGCCATATATCACGAGCACACGCAATTGAACACTTTAGTTCTGCCTCTTTACATTCAGTCACTTAGCAACCCGCATGCTTTTGCTGTCTGTTTATGGATGTTGTATAAGATGTTTGCACACGCGAACCCAAAGAAACTTGGGGAAATTGTTACTAAGAACTTTTAAAAAAACTTTCAGTGGTTACAAGTAATTAGAATGAACCAAGTGTATTATTAATCAGCTGATTTAATTCCCTTTCAGGTGTTCCGCGGGAGACGGAGAAGGAGAAAGATTTTGCAGATTTTGACATCTTTGATGATCCCGAAACGCCATTTTCCACATTCAATTTCCAGTACTCCAATGAGGCCTTCACCAGACTTCACGACCTGATGGAGTTCAACACCCTCAACAACCTGGAGGTGGGTTCCGCACCACGAACATAGACGTTACAGTGTGTATACAGATGGCCAACCGTAGGAAACAGTGATGATGCCTGCATTTTATTATCTGACTGGTTTTCGTCTTCATTATCTCAGGTATTCATTTTGCTAATCTGCCCTCATTCAGGGCTCTCAAAGCAGAAGATGTCACTGCACAAATATGACTTTGTTGTGCAACATCAGATTTGTCAGTTCCCAAAGTCCCGGATTATAGTAAATAATACGTGTCTTTTCTACTTTCCAGTGGGTGTGTCACAGTAAGAGGCCCACTCACTTTCACTCATATCTGAGTCACTTCCCTGCTGAGTAACGATGCAAATGCACCGTGTTTGATTTCACTCAGGGATCACAAATGCTGCCAGGAATCACCACGCAAAGGTGATGGGATCAAAGTTGTCGTTCTGTTTCCATTGTAAATAGATGAAATTCTGTGTAGCCAGTTCTTACGACGGTGTTCCCAGAAAGGTGCAGTGACGTGGAAAGCACAGTGAAAGTCACACATGAAGAGCATTGATGGAGGAGACAAGCAAAACAGGAGAGTGTGGGACACTTTACCACCAAGGCAACATAAAGTTTAGGTCATCATAATGTTTCTATCTTTAACCATGTTATTACAGATTTATCGTGCAGTTTATAAATAAAACTTAATTACTTCAGGGCCGCCTGTCAGTTTGCGATAAGTGGGTCTTCGAGAGTGACGGGCTTTGATTGAACTGATCTGCTTTAAGGATGAATAAAACATAAAACATGGTGTTTGGGGTTCATTGTTTCCTATTTTTTTCCTATGCAGGTGATCAAAGAAGCCATCAAGGACTGCATTGTGGCCCGGAAAGAGAATCCATCGTGCCTGTCTCATCCTTTCTTTCTTAGCGAAATCCCCAAAAAAAAGCTTCCAAAAACAGATGTTCGAGTAAAACCCTGGAAAAACTTGGGAAGTAATAACCAATAAACTCATCTTTGATGTTTTCTTGACCACAAAAATCAGATGTTATATTTGAAACTTACTAAACACTGCAGAATGGAGTTTGTTATGTTTTTAAGTAAACAAAAAAACCTTCATTTTTGATGCTTTGTGCGACTTCTGTTCGCCAGACGCTACATTCCCCGTTGTGTTGGCACCGCTTGGGTGCATCCCTCGCCACCACAACTTTCAGCTGAAACCTCCCGACGTGCAGCTCCACAGGTTTCAGTCTTGTTTTTTTTTGAGCGGCTGGCCTGTCTAAACATGTCGTCTTGTTTAAAAACAGGAGGAGGTCGTAACCATTTGTTTTGTTTGGTGAGGACTCCTACACACGCCAAGTGCATGCCCCTCTTGATACCTAAGACCTCTCAAAGACTTTTCTTCAACTTTAATGCCTTGTACACATGGCACGATTTTTTTCAAGTCGGCGGGGCGCCCGGTGTTCACACTACAAGACTCGTCTGAGACGGGAGTGTCCACACAGCGCGATTCTCTCCGTCACAGGAGGCGTGACCGACGAGGACTGACACGGAAGTACGTGGCCGCAGCGTTATTGTTGTAATGTCTGTTGTTGCTCCTGGATTTTGTAATAATAAATTTCCCCCACGAAATGCCATTTATATTCTAGTGCAATTTATTTTTCTTATTCATGACGCATTTTTTGACCGATTCGACTCCGGGGGGACTTCTAGTCCGAAAAACACGGACCAGCATACCTTTATTAAAACTACAAAACTATGTACAATTTACAAAAAAAAAAACATGAGAGAACGACACTATTTCAAATGGTTTCAAGATAGGGGTCACAACTACGCAGTTTTGGCAGAAAACTTTCATTCTGTTTATATTGCGGCAGTAGTGGCGTGCAGATTGGTGCAAAAAGTCGGCGTGGTTGGTGCGGACAGTAGCTGAGAGTCTCCTGTGTCCACTGAACTCGCAAAAGCATTTTTTAATCTCCTGATGTGTTCTGTTTCTCTGCTCTGCTGCAGCTCATTGGCTGGAGCTCTTTTACGTCACCACGAGCAGCTGGGAGATCAAGCAGGTTTGATACCCAGTTTTACGTCTAAGACTCGTCGCGGGGCGTCGTCAGGCTCATTAGTCGAGTCTTTGCGGTACTTAACTCAGTCGCCAAGAGGATTAGTGCCTCACCCCGATTTTGAGTGGGGGCGAGTCGCAAGTCTAAGACGCCGAAAATCGTGCCGTGTGTACTAGGCTTAACCTGCAGGGGCCTGAAGGCTGCCCCTTGATCTGTAGAATTCCACACTGAAGCGCCCCGGAGCTCTGTACTCATGTTTCAGCCCTGTTGATGTGGATAAAGATGTCTGTGTAGATTCTCACTCATCCAGGTCATGGTTATTGAAAGTAGATCTCTCTGTGTCAACTGGACTGAAAGGTTTCCTTGAAAACGTTTCGCCCTCTCTCCAGAGAGCTTCTTCAGTTCTAACTTTGCTGGGGCAGAGCTTGAAAATATAGCCCTGTGGACCATTGGCATGTTAATGGCCCGGGTGGTCACCTGAGAGTCCTTGGCAGGACTCTCAGGCAACCTCCTTGGCAACCTCCTCTCTACATGGAGGAGGTTGAAAACAGAGCCCTGTCGTCTTTTCACAGGAACCGTCCCAAGCTACTGGTTCAGATATGGTTCAGATATGTTGATGACACCTGGGTCAAGATTCAAACAAAAGAATTGGAAGCGTTCTCAACCCACCTGAATAACACAGATGATTACGTCAAATTCACCAGAGAGGACGTAAAAGAAGACAGTCTGGCCTTCTTGGACTGTGCAGTCAAGATCAAGGAGGACAGAAACCTTAGTATTGAAATCTACAGAAAACCCACCCACACAGATCAGTACCTTCTTTTTGACTCACACCACCCACTGGAACATAAACTTGGTGTTATCAAAACCCTACAACATAGGGCCAAAGAAGTACCCACCACAACCCAAGGGAAGAAGAAAGAACAGGAACATCTAAAAACAGCACTCAAAACATGTGGTTACCCGGACTGGGCCTTCACAAAGACCTCCAGAAAACGAGACCCCAGCAAAGAAGAGGAAAGAAATAAACGTCACAGCATTTCTATCCCCTACCTGTCTGGGGTTTCAGAAAAATTCAGGAGAATCTTTCAAAAACATGACATTCCAGTACAGTTCAAACCCTCCAACACACTCAGACAGAAACTGGTCCACCCAAAAGACAAGACACCAAGACACAAACAAAGCAATGTTGTCTATGCTGTACAGTGCCAGGAGGAATGCAAGGAACTGTACATTGGGGAAACCAAACAGCCCCTCCATAAACGAATGGCCCAACACAGACGTGCCACTTCTTCAGGACAGGACTCAGCAGTACACCTACACCTAAAAGAAAGCGGACACTCCTTTGAGGACAGTCAAGTACGTGTGCTGGCCAGAGAAGATCGCTGGTTTGAGAGGGGTGTCAAGGAAGCCATCCACGTCAAGTTGGAAAAACCATCTTTAAACAGAGGTGGTGGACTAAGGCACTTCCTGTCACCCACGTACAATGCAGTTCTCCACTCTTTTCGTCAGCATTCCAAACATTCACGCTGTTTGACCAGACCTGGAGACTCATTAACATGTGACCCAACAGACAAAGGGGAAGCACCCCAACCGAAACTAGATGAACGACCCTGCCAACCACCCTGCCAAGGACTCTCAGGTGACCACCCGGGCCATTAACATGCCAATGGTCCACAGGGCTATATTTTCAAGCTCTGCCCCAGCAAAGTTAGAACTGAAGAAGCTCTCTGGAGAGAGGGAGAAACGTTTTCAAGGAAACCTTTCAGTCCAGTTGACACAGAGAGATCTACTTTCGATGATGTGGATAAATCAAACAAAAGCAAAAAAATTCTGTAGCCATTCACGAGCACAGACTGTGTGCTTTTTTTTATTTTTGAATTGATCGTTTGTGTCTACTTTTTGTGTCTTTTTTGTAGTGTAACATGATTGTTTTACCTTGTAGGAACAGTGATTTTTTTTTTTTTGTGATTCAGTTAGGCTTCATGTAAAAAACAGGACAGTGTAGCTCAGTGTTTGCAAATGTCAGTTTTAGGTGTTTTAGGTGTGTTAGTGCTGCAGATTTGGTGGAGACATTTTTCACATTTTTTACATTTTTCGTAATATGAAGTGAATGCTTAAATTTCACAGATAATTTTACTGTTTCATTTTCTTTTCTGGTCTTGGGCAGTTTAGAGAATCTAAAACAGTTACAGTTTTAGAGAATCAAAACCATGTTCAGAAGTGCACATGTAGACATTAACAAATAGCACTGGCAGGACGTCAAATGTAATGTTAATATGGATTATGTAAGGATGGTAATAAAAGATTCTTGTCACGTAGTGCTTTCTGGTAAGGTATTTGACTCCGTTCCTTCATCCTAAAATAAGGAAACGCAGCAGAGGCGACTGCAGAGCTGCAAATCCACCATGTTGGCTTTCTTTTTGTTGTTTTACAAAATGTTGGACGACAGGACAGCTCAGTGCAGCTGCCATCTAGTTTATAGGTTCGCCTTCATGAAAGGTGAATAACAGGTCAACTCAAGTGTGTTTTATTTAAATCAGGATATGATGTATCAGTAGGGACAATGGAGATAATTGCAACTAATTTTTAAACTGTGTTGTGACATTAACTTCACCTTCCCTTTCACCTGAGCTACAGCCAACGCATAAAACTTTTTCACTCAATTTCAGTATTTAAGGGTGGTTTTTATCTTTGTTTTATTGGTCGATAACTGGTCATTCATTCTTCTATCAACTGAATGTTTGTGCAACCCTGATGCAACTGCACAGAATGATTTTCACCGCAGGAATGCAAAACCCAGTCACCCATCAACCAAAAAAATCAGTACACCGTGGCAACCACTAAATTATTACATTCCTTCACCCCTTCTCCTAATCATTACCCACACCATACTTTGCTCTGGTGTGGATCCTCTGCTTCAGGACGGGAGCCACAGGATGTCTTTGTTGTTGGTCTGCTGCTCTGTGCGCAGCAAGAAACTCAATACAGAAACTTCCATACCCTTCTCAATTTTCACACTCATGTAATGGTCATGTATGTACATGTATTCTCCTCTTTGACGACCTGAGTCATTCGCATAGCACAGAAGGGTTGGGGCATTGCACAAAGCTGGCAGTGAGGGTGCTCATGACAATTGCACGCAAGATATGTGTCAATGTGTGTGTGTGTGTGTGTTAAATGGTGGGTCAAAGGGAAGTGCGTCTTCAAGTTGAGGCCAAAATCCAGCAGTCTAGACAGGAAAAGATAAGGAAATTTAAAATTCCACCTCCAACAAAAGCAAGGGAAATATTAAGGGGTGAAGTCGATTTTTTTTTGTGGATTCCCAGAAAAAAAGCAACGTCATTGTGGACTCACAAAATGTGTTATTTCAACATGTCTCTTTGATCTAAATAAAGTTAAGTGGGTGAACAGCCAAAAAAAAAAAAGGAAAACGTGTCTGTTTTCAAAAGAGAAAAAGAGTGACGCAAACCCTGACATCAAGCAGCTGCTGAGGTGGTCTCTGAAATCACTGCTCAGGTAAATAAATCAAGTAAGTAAGGGCAGTAAGAAGTGGTGACTCAACACACACCCACACACACACCTGATTGGTCATTTCGGCACAGTGTGGGGTTCTCTCATGCAATCTTATGAATGAATTGTTATGTATACTATGTTGGGGCATTACACTCTTACGTCACCTCTTTCAAGTGAATGAGTGTGTGAGAGCGTGTGTACGAGTAAAGGTTGCAGCTTCCTGTGGCTGGATGTTGTACTAGGTTAAGGAAAGTGGATGTTCTCATGAATCTTTGACATAATTTTTCTCTATATTAATTTAGACGGAAAAATGTGTGGGAAATAGATTTAACTACTTCAAATTTCTAAGTAAAGTACTTAGTATAATGATCGATAATGCAAAGAAATTTTAATTCATATGTCAGGGTCAACGTTTGTGTATAAACCGGTATATACCGGTAATAGGTAAATTAATTTATTATGTTTTGTTTCCCCCTATTGGCAAGAAATGGGATGTACAGACAGTAACGGTTGTTACACACGTTGTCCACCAGAGGGAAATGTCGTGTGTACTACAACAAAAATCAGCCAGAAAAAGGAGACGGAAATCAGGAAGCTGCTTCCACTGACAGCAGTGTTGAAGAGAAAAAAAGGCCAGATTTGAACTTTTATTCGGCCCCTCATCGGATAAGCTTCAAACACCCAGACCGCCGCAAACATGTCGAAGAGCACCGTGTCCGCCCGCTTTAGGCGAGTGGATGTGGACGAGTACGACGAGAACAAATTTGTGGACGAGGAGGACGGAGGAGAAAACCAGCTGGGTCCCGACGAGGCAGAGGTGGACTCCCTCATCAGACAATATCCTTTACATGATTAGCTTAGCCGCATGTTAGCATGCTCTGACATTTAAAAGGACACCTTTGTAAATGTGTGTATTGTGAGACGCTTCGAATGATCGAATTACAGTATCGTATATTTCAACCCGCTGCATGTAGGAATGACTGGTTTCCAGCCAGTTACTGTCCAGACTTGCCTGACAGTCACATTCCAGGGATGCCTACCCCAAGACAGAACAGGTTCTTTACGCAAGTTATCGCTCATTTTGATACCCTTTGGACCGATTAATCACTGGCATTTTCCTCGCTGTCATGTTTGTAAATTTGCGTGTGCAGACGAGTGTTGCAAACAATTAAAGGATACTTTCACGTTTTTGTGCCTGATTCAGTATAATACTGAGAACATATAAACACTATTGATAGCTTCATAACGTCCTTTTGTCTTTCATGGCTGTAAAATAAAAAAAAATGCGCATTACAGGGTTACTAAATTGGTCAGTTATTTTTTTTAAAAATTGTGTTCTTAACCATCCTTGCACAGGAAACCTCATGGAGGCTTTACATGCCGTTCTAAAGAACCCACCAATCAACACTAAGAACCAGAATGTGAAGGTTTGTTTTTTTTTTTTGACAATTGGTCCCTGATCCCTCTTTATCCTCATTGTGCAGTAGTTTGTTTAAAAAAATAAATAAATAAAATATCTGGCTGTTTGCTGTCTTTAGGATCGTGCAGAAGGTTTGGTGCTGAAGGTGCTCACTGCCTTTAAAAGCAGTGACATTGAGAAAGGGGTGCAGTCTCTGGACAGGAACGGCGTGGACCTGCTGATGAAATACATCTACAAAGGCTTTGAGAGGCCGTCGGAGAATAGCAGCGCGGTCCTTCTGCAGTGGCATGAAAAGGTGGATGTTTACACTCCTGACATAAAGTTACCGCAGAATGTTCACTTTAAAATCCCCAGGACGCTGATGTACGTGACGGCAAGAAAATGATTTTCTGAAATTATCAGTGTTTTCTAAATGTAATATTGTCTTCAATTTAAGAGAAATTTAAGTAAACATTGTGTAGGAAGGATTAATGATTAAATATGGAGCACATAAAAAAAAATTAAGTGAAAAAGAAAAGAATAAATGGTGATCAGTATTTCTCCTCCTGCATCTCCAGGCTCTGGCAGCTGGAGGAGTTGGCAGCATCGTCAGGGTGCTAACGGCGAGAAAGACTGTGTAGGAGAAAGAGGAAGGATCGGTCCACTCCAGGTTGGACAAAGGAGAACTGAGTCTGCTCTGTTCATGTACCTAACGGACAGCACAGGGACACGGAGGAGAAGCTGATTTTTAAACCAGTGTGAGGTCTGATCCTGCCGCATCTCAGACAAAAAAAAAGTCTAATCAGGCTCGCGTTGGTTTAAAAAAATGAGTTCTCTCCTTTCTTCCTGTGCGTCATCACCGCCTATTAAACTCCTCCCAGGGTGCTACAGATCAGTTCACACCCCTCTGTCTCTCACGGCAGCGGTTCCGATCGTGAACCGAGGTTACCACATAATTCATTTAAAGATTATTGATTACTGGATTGGTTTAGCCCTCAATTAAAAAAAAAAATCTGCATTAAAAAATAAGCATTTACAGATTTCTGTCCCGTCACACACTGTTTGGGCTCATTTTCTCCCAGGAAGTCTGTCTGCTTTCACGCTGTTGTGTGTCTTGGCCCAGACTTCCTGAAAGGATTAAAAAGCCTGATTTCCTGTCGAAAAAGTGTCTGGAATCAATGCTGTAGCAGCAGGATTGTACTGAAAAGCACAGTCGCAGATGGAAGGGTGCTAGATTTTCTCACTGGGGGTCATCATTGAGTATGATTACCCACAATGCCTCTGATTTTACTAATCCCTCATCTCTGTTTTTCCCATCCATCCGCACTTTCAGGAAATTGTTCCAGAGGACCCTCCATCAGACTTCAGCAATTATCAAAATAATCCCAGATTATACACGTTTTGGTCTTTAATCTTTTTTTTTTTTGGCCTCTAAATCCTCACTTGCTTAAAAAAAAAAAAACAAAAAACAACACTGCTCAAAAGTTGATTATCATCTGAAAGATGAGAGAAATTTATTTCAAATATGTATTTGCATGATCCCACAGATCTTTAGTATTTTTCTCGAGCATTTTCGTATTTGTCTTTTGTACGTTAATGCGTCTCTATGGGTGGGGGGGAAGAGTGAATTTTTGTATTAAATATAAGTAAAGTTATAGTTTCATCAATGGTAGGAAAACATGTTGTTAGGTTAATAATTAATTTCCATATATTTTATAGAACACTGAGTAAAATAAGTGATCTGCCTTGTTGGGGAGATCCTGTCTTGCCAAATGATTAATGTTGCTTTCATCCAAACGATGTAGCTTACATCAATGGTTTGGTTGCAGTTGTGTCTAAGATGAGCATTTCAGCAAAGCAAGTTGTGGAGTTCGAACTATAAAGGGTGAATATAAATCTTAAAGTGAATAATAGGAGTACTGCTTTCGTTTCATTGCTGCACCGTAAAGTGTCGTCACGGCTGCTGTCGAGGTTCAGATGTTCATCTGTTTGCTAATGCAGAAACTGGTGTCACGTGGAGATCACCAAGGAGACTGCTCTGCTTTCTTCTGCTCCTCAGGTGCAACGAAGAAACCACACTGTTGTTCAAACTGCCTTACTCAATATTCCTTTTTATGTTTGTGCTTTATTTGGACATAAATAAAAGGTCTGAATGCTGAGCATAACTGCCACCTGAGTCTTTTTTATACAAACTTGGTCTTGTATTTACATTAGAAACTTAAGTATAGACTCTAACAAACGTTATGTACAACTAAATTAAGGATTTGTTTTCAAGGAGGATTCGTTTTTATTTCTATTGTAACTAAATGTAAATTTAAAAGTGGGCATCACATTGATTACATCTGTATGTAATCCCCCATTTCGAAAGTAAGGCCAGATGAATGAAAAAAGTTAATTACTGCACTTCTTGTCTTAAATTTTAGGCAGTATAGCAGCGCGCTGTCACTGACCCCGCGTTTCCACTGGATGCGGTGCGTCCCCGTCCGTCCGTTTTACCGGATGCGTCTGGACGGACGGAGAACGCCGCAACAATCTAGCACAATCCACCGCATGCCGGACAGGAAGTCGGGTGCGAAGACAAAATAAAACATCCGGGAAATTGACAAAATAAAAGGTCCCATATTTAGAGCGATCTTTTTTAACAGGACGCTGAAAACTAAATCACGTTAAGACTGCGCGATATTATTACTTTGTAGTTTTTGAAACGAGGAACAGAAGAAGACGCTCTTTGTTCCTAAACAGCAGAGGAGTAAAATTTCCCGTTTGGATTTTGGTGACTCTACCATGGGTAATTCTATTAATTTTTCCTAAAATGTGTAATAGATCGATTATTTCTTGTAAATTCTGGTTATTTACGAACATATTTGAAGATATGCTACAAACAATAAGTTAACGTTTGATGTTGTTTCAAGAGATAAAATGGCACAAGAAAAAGATGATTCATACATGTAATAACGTAAAAAAACGATAGCTCTATATACGGAACCTTTTATTTTGACAAATTCCAGGATGTTTGATTTTTTTCTTCGCACCCAATTTCCTGTGCCGCACGCGATGCCTTGTGCGAGATGGTACGGCGTGCTCCGTCCGTCCGTCCAAAATAGAAGCGATGCGTATTTTTCCGGAGGGCGACGGAGGCCCCCAGCCCTGCCGTGGACGGAACCGCAGCCAGTGGAAACTGACGCATTGACTTGAATGGAATCTAATCAGGACGGTCGGACGGACGGTGTCTGCAGCCGCTGAATCATATTAAGAATCCTTGGGATCACGAGCGCCCCCTACTGAGAGGCACGAGCACTGCGTGGCTCACCTAGTGCCTCTTTTCAGCCGTTTTATGATCGCTCAGCATAAGAAACACGTTCTACACATAGTTGACAAAAAGCGCTACATTGATGATATATTATATACATCAGATAAACTATGAAATTCATGTTGCGAGAGACAAGGCAGTCAGCCGATTCATTGCGCAATCCACGGTCAGTTGCCTGCTCTTGTCAACTTCCACCCTCTTCTTCCTCAGAACTGGGAGCGCCTGCTCAGGTCCAGGAATGATGAGCGGTCTGAAAAGAAGAGCGATTTCTATAACAAGTTAATTTATTTACTTTTGTGTTTCTAATCTATTTGTAAAACTTACCTTCCAGCATATTCCTGTTCGCCGAGCACTCCCGCTGCATCTCCAAAAAGCTCTCTAAGACGCCCGGATGCTGATGGCTACACCAAGATTGATCAGGAATAGAGCCATTTCTCCATCAAACCTCTACACAGAACCAGATGCTCCACTTAATCATCCATCTTCGGCTCATTTTATATTTTAGAAAAACTGAATGTTAAAATAACTGGCTCCTTATTGTTTGATTTCAACAAAAGCAGTAAAAACTATATTAAAAACAAATATTTGACTAGGCTTCAGGAAGCCAGTAGGGGGCAGTATGACCCACATTACCTCCACGGTAATTTAGGAAGAGTTTGTAGGTGGAAAACTGTTTCTTTTATAGCTTGAATAACATCTGGTGGGAAAATGCAGCTACAGCAACAAACTCCAGATAGAACAAATCACACACACACTCGCAATAGTTCGGATAAAATGCCATTGCGGGACACTCACTTGACCTTTAAACATTTTACTTAGAAAGGCACAAACTAAGATTTCCTGGTAAATTATTTTGATGTAAGAAATAAAAATCAAAAGACATATCTTTTTTATCTCCATGTAAAGACAACGTTTTCTGGCCATAATTCGGATATAAGCATTGTGAAGAGCTCTTCCTAGATCAGTCTTTATTAAGATGTTTTCTTAACTGTTAATTCCAAACCTAAAATTTACCACTGTATTGTTTTCATTTCCAAAAAGTGCAATAATAATAATAATAATAATAATAAAGAGAGCTTAATATCTGTTTCTCTCAATTGTCCACAGTACCTGAGGCCAGTGACTGTGCTACAAAATCCATGTTTACAGACAAAAACAAAGCCAGCGTGAGGAAAAGATCTGAACTCCAGAACACTACAACATAAAAATGGTTTTCAATGCAGGGATTCGACTTCAAAAACAGAGGATTCAATTACAAAAGAGAAAAAAAACAAAACATAAAACTCCTCCATAGTCACTTTTTATGGATGAAATGCTTCCTGTGTCTCTCAGATTTAACATTAATATCGTTCACCTTTTCCTCTTCGCCTTGATCCCAGAACACACACCAAAGGAAGGAAAAGAAAATTAACCATTTTCCTAAAGAGCAGAGATGTCTCTCTCGATCCACTGGGCTGGTTCCCCGATCAAACGCTGATCTTCATGGAATCTAAATTACACAACTGTTTCAAACAGTAAGTTTTCATATTCACTCCACGGTAGTTTCGTTATTACACCTTTTTTTAAACGTTTTCTCAAAGCCCCTGTTGTAACATTGGTACATTTTTTTTTTTTTACTGATAAAGGAATCAAGGGTCTGTTGTGGTGTCAGTAGGACCGCAACGTTCCTTTAACCTGCCAGGAGCAGGGGAGCACTGAGAACAACAGAGAGCGCAAAAGGGGGAGGTACAATGATGGTGGGAATAATGTGAGCAGAAGAGAGGAGAGAGGTGGATAGAGATCGAGGAGATAAAATTCGGGGGGGGGGGTGTAGTTGCTTCCATTTAAAACTCGACAGTGACCACAAATATTTCAAGTTCTCTTTGCTCTCTTTTTTCACTTGTGTCTCTGGAGGGTTTTCCTCTTTCTCCTTTTGAAGAAACAACAGCACCTGCAGGGAATCAAAGGAGTGATCAGGAAACGGCTTTTTTAGATGACAAGAAACACACAGAGGTAACAATAAAGACTAAACTGAGTTCTGACGCGCGAGTGGCTCTAAAGGGACACGCTGTCCTCTACAAGCATTTCCTTTCAGCAGAGAGGAAATGTAAAACACTGAATCATTCCTGTCTCTTTATGGGCTGCAATGTGCCACCAGAAACTGAATTTCAGTCATTTATATCTGAATTACTAAACCTGAACAACTGCATTAAAAAATGGAATTTCAATCAGATTCAATTTTTTTGTGCAATGTTTCAAATTAAACAATAGAAATTCAAATTATGCGATTCAAATTCATTTTGAATGCAATTTTTCAAGTTTAGCAATTGAAATACCAATGATGTAAATTCAGTTGATGGTGGCACGTATTTCAGTCAGTGTTTCTTACTTGGTCTCATCAGCCACTTCGACCTCGGCGGGAGCGGTGATGGGAGCGTTGGAGTGTCCGGCTGTGGGATCGTCGGTGTTCAGCTCACCGTTTGTCGAGCTCATCACCTGCAGAAAGGAATGACAGCAGCGACCAACTCAAACACACGCATCTGGTCAATGACTGCAAGGTGGAAATCAGTTTAAATCTGACGGACTTTTATATTCAACTGTGTTTTTTTTACATCTGAGTCTTTGAGTCTATGAGCATTGCCTAGGATACTGTTCACTGAGAAGTTATATAAATGTGCTTCCAATGTTACGCATGTAGGGAAACGGTCCCTGGATGTGCGCCAATGTGAACCAAAGTTCAAACAGAAATAATATTTATAATTTTAAGTACACACATCTAAAGGAGGGACAAGTGTTTGATTCTGTAAATCAAAAATGCTAAACGTCTGAATAGAAATTCAATACTTTGCCATTGGAAGCACACAGAGCAGGAAGACTAACAGCAGACATGGATAAAATTAAAACTATTTTTTATGAGAATGAAAACAGCATTATGATTGTTTATGTGACATAAACTGTGCCTCACATAGCTGCAATCATTTCTTTTACCAGCAGGGGGCAGCGCCGTGCCACATTTGTTATAAACTGCAGTTTGTATTTGAGATTATTCTACTGTGTTGGTGGTTTTTTGTTACTAAAGAGGAAACTGAATGCAAAAATCTACAGCTCTACTTTAGAATCATCATAGATCTTATAGTGATTTACAGATATCTACTAAGTGAAGTCTGACTGCTTGGATGTCCTTTTTTGCTTGAGCCTTCCTTTGAGCAAAATGAAGAGAATGCAAACAGAGCTAGAAAAGCACAGACACACAGGAATTCAAAAGAATCAAAACAAAATCACAGACAGGCAGCGGTGTGGGATCAGTGTGAGAGGGGGTCAGAACATATAAATAAAACTAACAGGCTTCATGCATTAGCCATCAGAGCAGCAGCAGTAGCAGCAGCAGTACCTGAACAGAGCCCCCCAGCCTCTCGGCTGTGAGGTGCGACCCCAGAGTCTCCTTATTGGTCACTGGAGTGGGCTGAGACTCACTTCCTTTGGGCTCAGGTGACTTGACGTAAAGAGCAAAAAAGGGTTGAGGCACGTGGTCACAGAGTGATGAGAAGAAGGAAGACAAAAAAGAGGTGGGGTGTCGGTGAGGCGATGTGTTGGGAAGGGGTGAGGGTAGAGGAGGTGGAGGGACAGAGATGAGGAATCGAGTAAAACAAAAAAGGAAAGAAAACAAAAAATTATAGAAGACCTATCCCAAGCAGAAGCGGGCTTGTTAAGACATTCTATGTTAATAGAGGAGTAGTGGGAAGCAAAAATTTATGCAAAGCAAATCACACACTAATAAAAGTCATGCAAGAGTAAGAAAGAACAGCCTTGATTCTCTAACATTCAATATTTAAGACAACACAATTAGCAAGGCCTAAAGTTTTCACGCCGAATTTAAGATTTGAGTAAACTTTCATTATTATTATTATTATTATTATTATTATTATTATTATTAATAAAATGTTGGCAGAAATAGATTTAAAGTTGTGCTTTGGAGTTGTGTCCGTTGAGACATTTAAAACAACTTTGTCAGTGGAGACAAAAAAAAAAAAAAAAAAAGATCAAGAATAAAGCAAATATTTTCCTTTGAAACTAGACACTGTCGCCTGGATCGTTTTTCCAAGGACAGGTTACTGGAGATTATGTTTGCACGTTTCAAAGGTTGGCGACTGTTATTGAGCTGATCACGTCAATACAATAAGGAACAGAATAATAAAATAAGGTTGAAGTCCACTGCTGCGTCTATTATAACATCAAATCAAATATCTCCACGTCTTTATGACCAGCGGTAAGCCAAACTCGCACAAAGCCACATAAAGATACTTAGAAGTATTTTCCAGACCTCATATTACTGCTCCTCTACTATATCTAAACAAATACGACAAGGCCCGGATAGCATGACGTAAAAAAAGGGAGAAAATGAAAATCAGGTCTACACATTGTCACACACTAAGCATTTAATTTGTCATTACCAGTGTGAATAATGCAATTTGCATTTTCAAATCATGCACGCAATGACTGGAGCTTAGAGTGGCAAGGTGTGAATAAACAGGAGCTGGAAACAGGGCTTTGTTTCAGCTGGACAGCCTGCTCGCGCGTGCTGAAACGACAACCCTCCGTCCAAGAGACTGGGAACCAGAAACGGGCCTGAATGGTTCTGATTGTAGACGCGCTCACCTGGTTTTTGGTCTGCTGTTGTGCTTTGTCTCTGCTACTGGCCTGCAGGGGTGTGTCACTGGGGATGGGGCCTATCGGTGTGGGCTACGGAAAAAGAAAAGGCCAGAACAAAGACTTTACTCAGAAACAAAGACTTTACTGCAGAAAAAAAAAAAAACACAGATACACACGCGCAGATGATGACGTGTTCAAGAGTATGCCTTTAATACCTCCGAACCCCATGCTGCGACGTTAGATTTATTAGTACTATATCTGATTTCCTTTAAACATTTTATATCTTTGTACGGTGGGTTGCCATGGGGATTGTGAGCTGTATGGCAGCTGTAAATATAACACACTGTATAAAGCGCTTTAACATCGATCTAGTCTGAATAGTAGTTTCGGCTGTGTACTTTCCTGTAACTAACAATATTTTTTCATAAGTATAAGATTAAATCACTCCAGCGTTAAAGGTTAGGGTTAGGGTTAGACGGTGGGATGCACTCACAAGTGATTTGCCGACCCAGTCATATTCATAGTCAAAGACGTAGCCGTTCCTGTCGAAGAGATCAGTGAAGAGCTTCCTCAAGTAGTCATAATCAGGCTTCTCAAAGAAGTCCAGCCTCCTCACGTAGCGCAAGTAGGTGGCCATCTCTTCTATAGCGAAGAGAGAGAAGACATTGTTACGTAAAACCAGGGAGACAGAAATATTGAGTTAAAGATTAAACAGAGAAACTGGATGGTTCCACACTAACCAGGGAAACTTTCGCAAAGCACTTCGATTGGTGTCGCCCGTTTGGTGTCACCAATTTTCTGGTACCTCTCCTTCAAAGTATCTGCCTGAAAAGAGAAATACAAGCACATATTACAAATACAAATAAGGGTTAAGGGTTTATAAAAGGTGATAATAAGTTCAAGACTCTTTTTAGACTGTCATTAGTCCATTTATAAGCGCAAAGCACAAATTAAAGATGGATTTGACTTCCTTACTAGAAGAAAAAACCTCATCTGTGGACTTGATGTGTCCTTGGGTTCTTAATCTTAACATTTTCTTACAGTGTTGTAGTTACATTGTTCTTACCATGTGTCTGTTTGTCCAGCACAAATGTTATATTGATGACACACTCAAAGCTCCCTTCACCACCCACTACCCGGTCTGCTCCACAACTGTCAAGGTTTATGACAAATGATCACAGTACAATGTAATTTCTGGTCATTGTGCTCTTGTAGTTTTGATGCAAACTGCCATTTTGTGTTGGTGGGAACTTGCTTTGGCCTGTGCAACCCAACATCCCCCACATTCATCCATCCTTCACACTAATGTTCCACAAGCTTCCTCCCACACAGCAAATGTTCAGATGAGGTGTCTTGTAATATATTCTACGTACACCTTTGATACGAGTGCAAAATATCCAGTAAACCGGCAACTGTAACCTGTCCTTCTCAGACCTGTCATTGTGTTTAGATGCCTTTAACTCTTAACCAGTGCACGGAAAAACTGTTTAAAACACAGCAATATACTGTAGCTATCTATGTGCAAAGCAAGGAACCACATCTAATCACTCAGAGTAGGGTACCTTTAGGACTTCTGTGAACGTTCAGACGTCAGTTAACAGACACTGAAATTCCAGCAGTGCGAGAAGATGATGCTGTTTACAACGGGCACTCTGTTAGTAAGATCGTGCTGATAATGGGTACAACAGAGTAGGGCAGCACAATATATTGTTCCGTCATCTATATCACAATGAGCCCATGTGTAAGAGTCACGGGGGCAATTATAGGAAAGTATCTGCAAAGTATCTGGAACATGTCCAACACAACCAAAATATTAGTATAAATGTAACAGTAAACATTGTAAGGTATTTATATATTTTGTATAACAGAGGAAAAGGCCAACCCTTCTGGTTTTTGTATCATTGCATAACACTGTAAATGATTATTGCAACAGATCACCAGATTATTGCAACAGATCACCAGATCTGTCTACCAGAATATGACCTAAATCAGTATTTGTCAACGTTGGTAGGATGTAAAACAACGTGCAACGGTACCTTTAAGCCCTGCCAGGGGAGGCTACCTCGAAGGAAGTACATAAACATATGACCCAATGCCTCCAAATCATCTCTTCTGCTTTGTTCTGGGGGGGGGAAAACACATTTGAGACATACTGTACATTCATTTTTAAACCAACTGAGAAGATCAACAGGGTGTAACAAAACACAGCACATCTAGCACCAGCAGTTAGGAGGAAAGAACTAATCAGTGAAATGATGTTTTCCTCCGCAGATAGTTACTGCTCTCTTTTAACCAATAACTGCTAAATTAGCTGACAATTTGGAAAAAGTACAAAAGATACATGTTCAACTGAACTTACCAACAAGTAAAGCATTTAAAAGACTTGTCAAAGCTTTCCAATGTGATGGGCCTTTCTTACCCTTCCCGAGGTGTGTGTTAATGCTCATGTAGCGTGCCGTCCCAGTCAGACTCTTGTGCTCCCGGTAAGGGATGTGTTTTTTGGTCTCTGGGTCGATGTACTCTTTGGCCAGACCAAAGTCGATGATGTGAATGGTGTGCTGCCTCTTGCTTCCTGGCCGCCCGACCAGGAAGTTCTCTGGCTTCACGTCTCTGTATATCAGACTCTTAGTGTGGACGTACTCCATCCGTGTTATCTAGCAGCAAAGCAGAAGGATCAAATATGTATCTACCTCAAAGAGCTAAAGGTCTTTTAGAAAACTGCTATGGTTTATTGAAACTTGTAGCATTTTCCAGCTCTTACCAGCTGTATGGCTATCATGAGGACGGTCTTGAGGGTGAAGGTTCTGTCACAGAGATCAAATAGGTCCTCTAAACTGGGTCCGAGTAGCTCCATCACCATGGCGTTGTACTTCCCACAAGGACCAAAGTAGTACACCTGGGGGATTCCCTCTGTGGGCACACACCCAAGTAAGAATACAGCACTTATAAAAAATACTGACCCTTCAATTAATTCATCCATTGCAATAAATCTGGCATTTTAGGTGACACTGACACTCCGTGTATGACGGAGAAGATTGTGGTGACGACTGCAAATAGAATTTTCCTAGCAGAATCCACCACACCCACTGTGCTGAACAAACTATGGCTTCTAAAGAATGCATGTGAATGAACCAAGAGGATTGTTTCCAGCCAACTGGGGAGTGTCAAAAATGCTGTGGTATCATTTCAGACAAACCAAAAAAAAAAAAAAATCATAACCTAGTACCTACTGCAGAAACAGTGCATAGTGCTTCTAGTACTGCAATTTAATTAAATTCAATCCAACTATTTATATTACATAGTTGTAATATTCAATCAAAAGAGTATCCAGGCACCTTACAGAGCCTAACCTCAAGCAACAAGCAATGGTAGCGAGAAAAACCTTGTAACAGGAAACAACCCTGAGCAGGACCAGGCTGCCACAAAATGAGGCATTTTAGGCCACAGCAATTACAAAAAAAACCAGCAAAATCCTGAAGAGTCAAAAATGTAATGATCTAAAATGTTGCCGTAATCAAGTGCCAAGAACAGAGAAGAGGGGAGTGACACAGAACGCAGACAGAGACTGAAGGACTTCAGAGGGTGCAGGAGGATCAGACTTTAACTCTGTCGCTTTTGGAAATTCGCTCATCCACAAAGACAAATTATCAGGGATAAAAAAGATGCTACATATTAAAACACTGATGAAACAAAATTTATTGGTCTTCTTGGTCAAATCTGTAGTTTTTTTAGGTGATCTCAGAGAATGTTTCAATCACCACAAATGATCTAAGACACATAAACTCCACCATCATTCTCTACTGAGCAGTGTGATTAGGAAAGCCGTTCACACACCACAATCAATAAATCAATGCTCACTGCTACACAATATCTAGGTCTAACATCTGTTAAATTTTAGTTTCCTGACAATCATTTAATATAAAAACAGCACACTGAAGTAGCTGTTCCACTTAAAATGATCACCCACTCTATGACAGGACTAGAATATCACATGCATCAGCAGCATTCTAATTACGAGCCAGAGCAACACAAGCAGGGTCAGAGAGCAGCGTTCCCATCAGCTGAGAGCCGTTCAGGACAGCAGAGAATTAAAGGTGTGCACTTAAGACCTCAGCAGACCACAGTGTGGCCAGTCTGAGTGTGGTTAACTATCACGGACCCATTTTGCCACTTTGACAACATAAGTGGATTGAAATATGCTCTGACACCCCCTCCCTCAATGCTTCACTGCCCCCTGTTCATGGAGAAAGCAGATATCAAACACAGGTCTGTCAAATGTTGGATACAGTTGTAGCTTCACTTCTAGATGGCACTGAAAGTACCGAAAGTGAAGCTAGAACAATCAGTGTTTCCTTTGTAAGTAAATGTTGATTAATTGTGTAAAAACCATACATAAAGCACTGAACAAAGGCAATATTCAGCAAAAACCAGACACCACATCATTGCTGCTACAACAACCAAAAAAGTAGCAAATACTGTGACTGCGAAATCTATCCCAGTAGGAATGCCATGAAGGCCTGGCTGCTTGTGGAGGACCATCTATAAATAGCCAAGGACTGCCCTAATGCCCCACCTCGCTATCAAAGTGGAGGGTTTTTGCTTTGCAAGCCCAAAGGAGCCAGGAAACTGGCAAGTGTTATTAAGTCTGATTCTCTCTCACTCACTCACACACACTTTAATTAGTTTATTTGGTTTAGAACCAAAGCTGCTACCCAAATTTCAGATCAAAACATTGATGCCTGAGCTTGATCTTTAAAATGATCAAGCTTTAAATCTTTAAAATGATCTTTTAAATAGCAGAGGGAACACTTAGTTTTAGCAATTTATATTATCAGTGATCTTCACCATTGCTCCTAAAACACGTCTTGACATAGATCATAGAACCACAAATCATGCAAAAGCACCGTGCATGTGACAGTCTAAGCTCATGAGATCTCAGTGTCCATTCCTTTTAGAAAAGATGAAGACAATGGATTCTCAGAGCTGGTTGACCAAGGCCACATCCAGGGCCACATCCCCTGGTTCTGCACGTCAGAAGCTGTGGAATCAGAAATCAACATAACCCAGCATCTAGCTAAGAAAGGAGATATTTATTACTATGATATGGATAAATTACTTCTTAATCTGTTTAAGCTTGGCACCTGTAGAGCAAGTTTTGTTCCAAAGTGGTATCTGACAAAAGACACCAAAGAAGCAAGCTGTCAGTACAGGCCTCAACCATGTAAATCTGCCTCCAGTCTCAAACCAGTCCAGAGAAAAAGCTGCTGCCCCAGGGCCAGACATATTCGTGACAGCAGTGAATGTGTCAGGGGCATTTCTGCAACAACGGAAAGACTCTGGGTTGCAGTGGAAGTGGGATTAACACCATCCACTGACTCTCCTGCAGTTGTGTAGTTGTCGGAAGATGAAGAGCAACACATTGAATATTAGCCTCCATTACAAATGTGCCATTGTACCAGTTTAGCTGGCACAGTGGTTGTTGTCCTTCCATCCACAATATGGACACAATAATGCAAAAACTGTAAATATGCTTCCAGGGGTCTCTCACTCCTAGGCACAGTATAAACCGAACACAAGTCTGCATATGACTGTTGTTACATTTACATTCTCTTATTTATAAATCACGACACAAACAGAGATGATGTTTCGCTTACCCGAATTTCCCAACTGTTTGTAAAATCTATACTCCAAATGAAGCTGTGGTGCCCTGGACTTAATAGGTTCCTGAAAGAGAAGAGAGGAACAGTGTGAAATACTGTATTATGCATCTTACATATGAAGTACAGTGTTTTTATTTGCTCAAAACTGTCAAATAAAGAGAGTTTAAACTAATCTGAAATCAGAATGTGGGATGTTAGAGGATAAAGAGCAGTTCCAGCTTTAGCGATGACAGGTCATTTAACTGTCCACGCTCCATTAAACCCAGACTCAGATACAGATGAGTGTGGAACAGCTGAGGTGGAGAGGTTACTGTAACAGCAGGTCAGACAGGAAAGGACCCTTCTGGCCAGTGGGTCAGCTGCCTTCGACACTCTTGGCCAAAAGCTCCTCTCCTCATTTTAAATATACGCTCTGAAGAATTCGGCACCCTTCCATGAAGCGACTTTGGTACGTGCAGCTCTGCCTTGTCAGGAAAGCATGTCAGCATAAAAAAAAAGACATGGGTGAAAACTGAACACATGAAAAGAGGTTACATCAGTCATGAGTAAGCCTGGCTCTGGCCATTTACACAGCTATAGCTTATCCCATCTGCTAGGAATAGAGATGACTTAAGTACATAAAGCTGCCATAAGCCCCCGTTTCCTATTGTAAGCTGTTTTAAAGGATCCTGCAGTTGTGAAGCCATCGGTTTTAATTCATTATTTATATCTTGAAGCGTTTCTTGCCCTTTCCTTGCTGATACTGCCTGACAGTCTTGCTGGTCTCCCTTATGTAGGATGTGGGTGATGCTCCAGCACGTCTTCACCGTGTGTCTTCCTCCTACAGGCTCCACTTCTCCAGCATCACTTTAAGCCCTTAGACATGCACGGCTGCTTCTGACTTGTCCGATCACCCCATTGGTAGGTATATTCAACTATCAATGAATTATCATTACTTTTATTTTTTTTATGTTGCCAACAATTTTTCAATGGAATGTAACAGAGTAAAGGGCATGGTAAGGTTTCCAAGTGCTACTAAAACTAGGAATTTCTGGGCAGGCAGGTTCCAACTCCGTGACCCCCCCCAAACAACCTAGGGAAGGGTGATGGGAGAAACGTTACATATCATTCCAAGGATCCATGTTCATGTAAATCATCTGAGGCTTGTACAATTATGTGATTATGTCATCGAGGATTAGGTGGTTTCTGTAGTTTCACATCGCAGCTTCCAAAGACTTGAGCGACTGCACAGAGCCCCGCACACACTGTGGTCCTCTCCTGGGATTAAGCAACTCTGCATATTATGTCCTCTAGAATAGATATAATGTCCACCACGGAAAAGAAGTATTAGAATTTACATCAGCAGTAACCAGATCTTAACAAGGTAAACACAAAAATGCAGTCAGGTTATTGTTAGTACAGACACGGTTAGAGGTAAAATGACAGATTTCAGACAGAAGTCATGCTGGGCCAGACAGAAAATGTCCAATTGGCTCTGCATTTCTCAAAAAAGCTGAAGTTTTTTAAGTGGCCTTATAAACTAATGATCAACACACAAAAATCCACACAGGTTACAGAGCATCACTGTGAAGGTAGGCATGAACTTCATTTAAATCCATGGCGCCATTTTAGCACTCATCAGCCGGCACAGCAATGTTTGCATGATCACTTCTGCAATATATCAAAAAAATAAATAAATAAATAAATAATCACAACGTCATTTACATTTAAAAGACACGGTGCTATGATGTGGCCAAATAGAAACTCAGCTTAGTGGCTGGAGCCAGGAACATTATCTTTCTAAAAAACATGGTAGAGGGGGATGATGAGGGAAAGCTGGGATGATGTAATTTAAAATGTTATAAACATGTGGACCATCTGTCAGGGCTGGTGTGATATTCAATGGGTAAAAGTCATGTCTGTGAGTGTCTGGGTCCAGAAGAAAAGACCCAAAATAAAAAAAGGCCCAGAATAGCCCCTGACCTTTGCCTGACTCACTCAAGCATTTCACAATATTCAGCGGGCAACATGACGACTCTACTTTTAGACAGAGCAACTCATTTGTCAACAACAAGCTGCTTCCCAGATCCTCTTCTCAAGCCTTCAGAGATGCATTGATAGTGCAGCTCATCATAAATACAGATCTTACTTCATTTTTGTTTGTCGTTAGAAGGGGACTTTAAGCTCATTCTCAGGCTGATCAAGTCTAATTGATCCAGTTCAATAACGAGCAAAACAAGCTTCTAAATCAATCACTGATGGCTCACATCCTGATTTTGAATAAATGTTTTAATCCCCAAATGTTTTTACATCAGCTGTCCTGAATTGGTTAAAAGAACACAAAAGAAAATGAAAAAAATGTTTTCAATAAATTTATATGTTCAAAAAAGGTGTTGGAATGTTTGTATAGTTAGAAATGACAAAATAGTGATCAATCCTCTGTACATGCAGCACCGTTTCTGTGCTGTCATCGTATTACAGCACATAACTGTGTGCATAAAAACAGATTTCTGCAAGTCACTTACACGCAGACTTTCCTGTGCAGGTTTTATGACTGTTATAAATCATCCTCAAAGCGTGTGTGTGTGCGAACATCCCATGTTGTTGCTGGTAAATCATTCATTAGAGGATTAACTACTGTAGTTTAAGGTAAGCTTTTACATTGGCATTGGATGCTAACTGTGATTCAGTCAAACATGCTGATAGTTTTTGTGCCTCCTGCAGAGCTTGTGTAACCTGCAGAGCCAGGGTCTCTGGATACCAACAAAACAAGTCACAATTCCTGTGTATTTTACCACCTGGTGAGCCTTGAGTAGACCAGTTGCTCAATTATCAGGCTACTGTAGAGGCAGGAGAGACAGATCGCTCTTTAGTCTGCAGACACACTGAGCCAGATCAAAAGCATTCTCATTCTGTGACCAATATTTATCAGTCACCCTTCCAGCATAATTATTTTATGTCATTAACGCTGCCTCAGTTTCTGACTGGTTAGTTTGACATGTCCTGATTGACCAAAGTGATTTTGGAAACGGCACCGACGCACAAACACAACACCATCCTATTCACATCGACTAGGCCCGTCTGCCGGCTCATTTTATGTGATGTATTACGTCCCCGTCAAAAAGAATATTTGGAATTCAGTATCCTATATAAAATCCAGCTCCGATGTTTCAAGAAATGACCGACAAAATAAAGGTGCTGAGAATCAATGGGGTGAGAAACATCGACTCTTCACCTGATACACAAGATTAAGAAGACATCTTTTTCAGAGGACAGGTGAAGACAGGCTGATAGGAGTTAGTTTCGCCACTGCGGCTGCTTCTTTAAGAGTCTCGCACCTCCTCGTGTCAGTACAGACTGTGGCCTACAGCAGCAGTTACATGTCAGCAGAGGTCTTGCCTCTGTCACACGGGCATTTGTCAGTGCGAGAAAACACCCAGTCTGACCAAAGAGTGAACCACTGTGTGTGGAAGAGACCTGCTAACAAAGGCAACCTTTCAGCCCGTGGCGCTTCCGCTCTGCCTTGCTTGTTGCAGCAGCAGTGACAGAGAAACGTGTGCACGGCCATATAAGTCTGTCTGCTGTCACATGGTGGAGCAGGGTGACACTGGCGTTCACCTTTGTCCCAGGTGTAGACAGGCACCGCCCATATTCCCAGCTCAGCAAGATATGAAACAACACACACTGTGCATAAAGGTGTCAGCTCAGCCCAGAGAAATCACCATGTGCTGTCCTTCAGAGGTTAGCGTCTATAATAAATTAATAAATATCTAGCTAGCCAAATAACGAAGTACACTTGATAAAGGGTTCAATCCAGCCATGCCGCCAGCAAAGTCCTACAGCAGTTCTTATTTTCCAGACAAGTCTCTGGCGACAGTTTCTTAACGGGAAAAGTGATAAACCCAGAGTCCAGTGGACCACAAGATCCACGAAGAACCCTCATGCCTGATCCAGATTTAACTGGACACCATAAGGATAAAAATACCAAACAGATGGGAGGGTTCACAGGCCTGTGAGCAAACAAAACCAAAGATTTCAGAAGAGCAAAACTGCAATTACAGCGTCGGCCAACGTCTGCCTTCGATGTGGCTTCCAGCAAAGCCTTAAGTTGATGCCCATTCAGAGATAATGACATCACGTCATCAAAAATAGACCAAAGCAGATGTGTTTAAGACGGTGTTTAAGCCACATCTGATTCAGTGGGACGATTAACTCGACCTGGATAAATTCAATTTTGAGACAACAATGTCAGCGATCACATTAAAAATGGTTAAGCAGCTGACTGGTGCACAGCAGAAGGCCCCGCTCCTGCATGTGGTTTCTCACTGCTGGATTAAAAGCTAACTAAACCATGGCTCAGAGTAAAAGTGTCAATGCTGACAGAATAAAAAGAACTGGTAAATAATTAATTACTTTTGAAGCCTGACACAAGGTTAGTGGAGAGAATATCACTAGAAAGAATGTTGTTTTTGATGAAATACCTGATTTCAGTCCAACAGATTTAGTCATGCTAAATCTAAAATATAAAGGAAACAAAATAAAAGCTAACTTGTCGTTATATATTAAGCTCTATCTATAACTAAGCTCCAAAACATACAACAAATATGAGCAAACTGTGATTCTTTATATTTTCAGCCTTAATATATTCAGGAAGTATCTAAAATCATCTTCCTTGTTTAGGACATCCAAAGATTAGCATGCAGACTTCCCGCTCATAAAATAAGAACAGTTGGAATGAAATGGATTGTAGGAAATACATAAACAAGCACACCATCGGGGTGTAGTGTAGGATCTGTACCAGTTATTGTGCGCACAAGTATAACTAGATCATCACACATAGCCACTGATGCTAGCTGGCTAGTACTCGTCCAATCTGTTAGCCAGCAGGTGGCATTAAAGGCCCTCCACCAAAGCAGGACAACGGTGATGGATCAAGTAGCAATGTGTGCACTCATTCAGCCTTTGGACCAGCACATATAGGATGTCACTTCACGCTGGATGTGTACCATTAAAGCAGCAGAGTGCATAAGTGAAAGTGAGAGTTTACATTTACTAAAGCTTGAAAAGATTCACTTACCAATTTGATGGCCACATATTCATTGGTGTAGAGGTTTTTTCCCAACCGCAGCTCTCCAAAGTTCCCACAGCCAATTTTTTTACCCACACGGAAGTTTGGACCAACCATTAGAACTCCAGAATTGGTCCCTGAACTCCGGCCCCCGTGTCCAGTCCTGCTGCCTGCTGTCTTAGACATCTTTTTCCCTTCCTCTGTCTCTCCCTTTCCTCCTCTCTTGTCAAAATCCATAAGCTTGTGATACCCTGGCCTCTCCACGGTTATTCTCCAGCCATGCAAAGCATAAAACTCCAATAATGTTGATAGAGGAGGTGGAGGGAGGATAAATCTCAAGGAACAGAGGAAAGGTGTTTCTGGTAATGTGTGCAATGTTTCATTTGACACTTAAACAACAGCTTTAGGTCTTTCTGCATCTATCGGACAGCTTATTTCAAGTGCTTCCCTTTTTTTTCTTCTCGTTCCTTGTTTACCAGAGAGGCTGCTTTTAGGTGCGCTTTTCCCACTTCAGCATTGGAGAAATATATTCCTACCCAGGGAGCCGGCAGAGGGACAAATAATAGTTTATACAAAGAAAAAAAGGGGGGGCAGTCCAAAACCCAGCTACTGCATCCAGAAGGCCACTTGGGAACATCTAATGGGCTGCCTTCATTCTGGTCAGGCTGTAGTGGCACAGTGGACACTCTACATGGTGCAGGACCACAGCAGACGAGAATGCCACGTCACGGTTTGGTCTGATGTTGGCTGTAGATCTGCAAAAACACACAAACACAAATCATCAACTTTCCTTCTTAACTCTCAAGAATCTGAAACCGATATATGCAGAAACATTGCATAGGCATAAGAACGTCTCTAAAAGTTAAGCATATTTTGCATGTTTTAAAGACAACATCATCATGTGTTGTCAAATAAGATATTAATACCAATTACAAATTTGACTTTTCATTAGCAGTGTAAGTTCACAATATGTTGGTAATGTTGTGATAGTTATTTCACAGACATGAGCCTTTCCAGAGCAGCTCTCCAGCCTTTTCATCCCTGATAAAAGATGGCAGAGCAGATATGCAGGTACTTGTGATGAGCAGCTTCTCTCTCCTGTGGAAAGGCACTTACACCAATCAATGACTGTTGTAATGCCTCACAGCGTCCACGTCACTTGAAAGGTGTATTATTGGAATGGAGTGGATGGAGTCTAGTCTACAGCTAACCTATGGTGACTGACACAAAGCTAATAACGCATCACAAAACTAACATATATCATTATTATTATGAGCTTATTTGAACTAACAACGCCAACCATCGATGCCTGTGTTTCGAAATATATTAGCCAGTAAATAAACCACGCCGCGAGCCATAAGCATCCACTGACATTAGCGTGCCGAGTTCAAGATGCAGGGCATTATTTTGAAATCACACTATCCAACCCAGTCACAAGACTGGAAATAACAATAAACCAGCAGGGTAAAACCTAATTTTAACAGATGAGCACATCAATGAAATGGCTGTGTATCGTGCCAGGTTCTATATGTGTTATGGTAACCAGAGCCACAGATCACTTTAAAAACAACCTAATGTTATTATCTAAATGAAAAAGGTTGGAAATAGCCAGAAACACAAGTTTAGAAACCTCAGTCTCAGGTCAACTTTGGGCAATCTTGTTTCATCTGTCTAGACTGTCTGATTAGGAAGTAGAATATTGTTTTTAATATCAACTGCTTGTAGTGGCGGAGATGCCAAGATCGAAATAAAATACAGTAAGAACGTATTCATATGTGCAGTTTCTACGATGGTAATTGTAAACACAGAAAAAATTTATATGAATAGCCTGTAGCTCTGTCGTCTACAGTGTTGCTACCATATTGTCGTCAACAATGACAATAACTCTACAGAATAATAGGCACTAAAAATCAGACAACTTTCTTACTTAAAAGATCCGAACTAAACATAAATTTAAAAAAAAACAAAAAAGACAAATATTCTATTCGTGCAATAAAACAGCTCTCTTCTGGAGCTTATATTAAGGCTACTAGCAAGTAGCTAACTGGACACCGATTAGCGCTCGGAAACTCATTTATCCCCCGTTTCAGTTATTCAAACGAACCATATCTTTTTAAAGCTATTTTGGATTTGAAATTATAGGAATAACATATTATTTTATAACACTATAAGTTATAGGAGTCGATATAACATTTTCTTATATTAGCTGGCTTGGCAGAAAAGGCCAATACTCTTAGGCTATCTTGGCGTTACTTAGCAAGCTTAGCAACTTAGCCTAATACAGTCCTATAGCTTATGCACTTTGGTTAAATTAAAACTAAAACATGTCAAAGGAACAAATTTCACGATAGCGCAGAATGTTTTGTGTATGACCTCGTTATGTAGCTACAGTAAAATCGAAATCTTATACGGTCTTTATCCAACCAAGCTAGCTACCTACTCAAAACCTATCCTGCTGGCCCAGCGCCTGGTTTAAAGCCAGCCAGCCAAACCTTCCAATGTTAATTTAATCTGTTAACGACAGTGGAACATAAAATCGCAACACATAAGAACTGAAGCAATTGAGCAAATCGTATCAGAACATGGGGTATTCATTGACTGTTACTTTAACTTGCCCGGTTACTAAGTGCTTAATAACAACAAAAAAGAATATCCAGAGCAACGATACAACAGGTTAACTTTATCGGCTGGAGTAAAAGTATGGTGAAAGATGGGCTGTTTCACTCGAGTATAGTTTTTGAGTTCAGATTCCAGCTATAGCCATTATCCTGACCACTGCCGGGCAACTCCTTAATCCTAAACAACCGAATGTACACGAACGGGCTGCCTTGGATCGCTTACCGCTTAGCTCACAAGCTAGCCATTTAGCAAGTTAGCACACGAAACAAGAGCGTTCGTGTCCGGTGAAATGGACTGTAAAACTGAAAGCTACGAACAAAATCCGTCGCCAAACGAAGGCATGTTACCTTTAGCTATCGAACATTGTCGAAGACATGGTTCGTCGTTCGTGGGCACCGTTCTCATCCCGATTCCCCTCTCAAAGTTGCTATGATTTTGCTGTTGTCTCTTTAAGCCTTCTTCTGCTACAATACCTAAATACGCCGTCACGCCGGCTCATAGAATTGCGCTACGCAACAAAACTAGCGTAAGTGATATTGTGGAATAGGGAAAAATATGAGACGTACGTATCTCAGTGAGCGGCTGCTTCAGCACTTCAAACCGGTCAGCTTGGTCCAAAATTTTCCGTCAAAGGACCGCATTTATTCACAGAATATGGGGGAAAGTTTCTCGGTAATTAAGTCATTCTTTTTTTTTTACCTAAAAATAAAATTTTTAGGTAAAAATTTGGATTATTTTGCTTTTAACAAATTAAACACAGAAGTTGGTCCTGTATGGACTGAGATGAGCCTTGGGGGCCTGGCTCTCGTTTTGCTCATTTCTGACTGTTGCAATGACTCAGTAAGATGAGAAACTGGCAAAACCGGGGGGGGGGGGGGGGGAAGTTTTGGTGCTTACATACATTTCATTTTGATAAATAATCCTTGTTTATACTGTATATTGTTAATTGTAGTTTTTCATTTTTTTCGGTAGTTTTTTTCTAATTTAGCTTAGTTAAAGTAGTTTGGATTATTTTTATTATTTACTATGTTGCTGCACCATGGGTCCGAGAGGACTGCAATTTCTTTTATGCTGTATTTCGAACATATACAAATATATGACCATAAAATTGACTTTGACTTTTTTGACTTTACCATAACATGCAAGTTTACTGACTGGTATTGGAAATGCATGAGAGGTTCCTACACACATTTTAGGAGCATCAGTCAGGTTAGAGAAACAGTTAAATTTGAACATAGCACAATTTACTGCAGCAAAGTTGCAGCACAACAGAAAGACAAATTATAGAAGAGAAAAATAACAAGAGACAACTGAGATGCACTTAATTTATTTTTTTATGTTTCTATGCTGCAGTCTCTTGTTACAGTGGCCAACATTTCTCAAAGGCCATCACCAGCTAATTAACGCCGGGGTCAACAGTATCTTTGAATGTGATACACTGCTTGTTATTCTGAAACAACAACCTTCAGGCAAACCTCTCTAAAATTAACCTACAGACGTCAATAAATCAGACTGATTCCAATTTTAGAATGAGTCCTCTGAAAGTTTAGAGCTGCACAGTGAGTCCTCAGAGTCTGGTAGAGAAGGTTTTACAGTTAGAGCCCCAGGTGAGGAAGAGCTGCAGCTTTGCTGGGATACGCTGTCTGAAGTGAGAGGCTGCAGTTTTTTGTAAGCGACAGTGGATGAACTCCTACAACGGAGCTATGCTGCTGTATGATGGGCCAGAAAACTGGGGGGAGGTTGAGTTCGGCGGACAGCACTCCCATAACAGGCTGGTGAGGCGGGTGGACAAGGCGCTCCCCTGACACAAAGGTGAAATTTGTAGGAGAGCGGAGTCGTAGCGTGCACCGAGAAGCATCAGAGTCTGAAGACGGACAAGCGTCCAGAGATTTATCCACACGAGAAGGCGTGGCGGGAGGACAGTGAGGACGAGAGGCTTTGTTGTCTTTGTGTGATGGTGCTTTTTCCAGCCGGACGTCCTCTGATCCCAGCACGTCCTCCAGGCTGTGGTCTCTGGAGAGCGGCGAGCATCTCTGACCTTTACGAAACTTTGCCCTCCTGTTCTTGAACCACACCTGGATGTGACGTCAAAGTGCATAATTATATACAAAATATACAAACAACAAAAAAATGCACATACTTTGACAACAAACAGTAAAAGCTGCATTATTAGATTATATTCACTTATAGTATTCCAAAAAGTAAAGACTTATATTGTTGTCATGTTTTAGTCTAGTTATGCTTTTATATTATTAGTGTTTATTGACTGTTAATCAGTGTATATATTCAGTTTGCTCAGTAAAATTAACCAAACAATCTCAAGACTGTCTGACATTTAACATTAGTCTAAAACGGAAGATTACTTCAATATTTTCCATCTAACATTTGAGGAGGGTGTCTCACCTGTATGCGAGCTTCAGGCAGGTTAATGGAGAAAGCCAGCCTCTCTCTCATGCTGATGTCTGGGTACTGGGTTTGCTGGAAGGCTTTCTCCAGCGCCTGCAGCTGTGACACGGTGAAGGCGGTGCGGCTGCGGCGCTGCTTCTGCTGGTTGCCGTACCGAGCCTCCAAAATAAGCTCTGACGGGAAACACAAACAGTGTTACTGAAATTGTCTGGTGTGAGACAGTTTTAATGGAGGATTCTGTCAATATGACATATTTATACAGTTCTACAGTTTTTAAATGAATAAAATTTGCCTGAGGCATTACAGTAATAAAATACAGTAAAAGTAATAGCTTTTAAAGCATTTAATAAAGCAGGAAATAAATCTATACAGTCTGTATGGTTCAGGCAAATTCTGAAAAGTTATTCTGTAGAAAAGATGCAGTTTTTTTGCTTTTCTCGTTCTGATTTTACGCTCTGCGCTGCCCTCTACTGCTGAACTCCTGCTCGCTTTGGTGTTTCTTGGTTGAGGAGCAGCGTGTCATCTTTGCGCAAGGGACCATGCTAATCTTCTCTGTATCGTTCCACTTTTATCGTACAGCGTGACCTACCTGCCAGCCTCTCCGCCACGGAGAGGGTGTGCGCTGCGGGGCTGCCTGCGGAGTAAACGTGGTACTGCTCCGCCATCTGGTGGTGCAGGTCCAACAGCATGGAGTTCACGCCGTGGAAGGGATACACAGCCGTGGCCGATGGACCGCAGAAATTCAAGGAGTTCATACTAAAACTAAAAAAAAGAAAGAAAGAAAGAAAGAAAAACAGCGGCGGGTAAAGAAAAACAGCTAAAGAAAATAAGACAAATGCGCATAACTACAAGTGTGGGTTCTAAAAATCACTTATCTATAATTCCCTTCATATGTTTATGAATCCATTAATAACTAAGAGTTTTACCAGATGTTTTGAGCACAACATGATTACGTAATTTTGGAAAAATCTGCTTTTGAAATTAACAAAGCAACCATCTTCGCTTCCATAACAATAATTCAACGACTCACACTCTTGTCTAAGACTCTTTCCCGTGATTTCTTTTCAAAAGGTTTTTATCCAAACGCCGTGTTTTCAGTGTCCTTGCCTGTTTACCTGTGCCGACACGCCACAGACAGGTGCTGCGTCGTAGTCCAGGCGGGTTTGGGCCTTATATCGCCGGAGCGCAGCTGTCCTCGGCGCGGCACAGCTCTGATTCTGTGGAACCATTCTCAGCCACGATTATTTAAGAAGCATTTACCCAGGCTCCCCCCAGCCATTAGCCAATAGAATGAAAGGTATTAGCCGGGATTAGGTGGGATGAGGGAAGAGAGGGGGGTTGCAGGGGGCTCAAGTTTTTGAAACTATTGAACTTGAGAGATTCATGCCAAGGATCCCCCTATAAGCGAGCATTTCATTCCCTCCCGTTAAAACAATTAAAACAATGTGGTCGGTTAATCTCCGAGGCAGGACAGATTAAAATAACAGCCTTTGATTGTGCTCTCCTTCTCACTCCTCTTTCTCCCATACCGCTGCCTTTGACAGTCTCCAGTCGGAGGGGGGCCTCCAAGGGTTTGTTTTGCTAACAGGCGCCATATTTTGCCTATAAACTGTCACCATGAAGTTAATCTGAGCGCTCCTCAATGCGAACAATTTCTTTAAGATGCAGAGGAGATAAATTAGAAGTCTTCCCAGCAGAAAAAAACGCTTTCATGCAATGACTGACGCTATACGAGCCTCCTTGAATTTTAATAAATTCGTTTTTAGACAGAGAAACTTTGGTGAAGTTTTAATTATTTCACTGAATACCGGTTTACTGAAATTCCCACTTAAATTTTCAGCCATTTATAATCTGACAGCTGTTGTGAAACTAGAGGAAAATGTGTATTTATGGTTATAAAGTTTTAAATCCTATTCATTTTTTGCAGATTTATAAAGGAGAAAGTATAACATATAAAATGTATTTGGTATAGAGCAGATAAACATGTATAAAGTAATTTACCAGTAAACAAACAATAATTAGATTCTCAGTTTTCATATTTTATCAAGTGTCTTTTGAGCACAACCTGTTGCTACAGAGTTGCTTCCACGTCACCTTGGAAGCAGCAGCAGCTACAGGCAGACCTGCATTCCTCCACCCAACCAACATACAGGAAAACTTCTGATTGTTGGGTAAATGAATGATCGCATAACCATGGTCCGTTTGGTCCCATCACACTTTGGTCCTCACACAATTAACTGCTCAGACTTCCAAAATATGTGAAAATGTTTGTTCCCTCCGCCCCCCCATCTTTTTTTTTTTTTTTTTTTTGGCTGTTCTTGGCTGTCAAGCTATATTAGTGTCCAATAGAAATAAGTCATTTAGAAGAGGCTCTGTCGGCCAGCCCCTCAGCTCCACTAAAAGCTCCAGGATTAGGTCCCAGAGGCCTTTGTCTCTGCAGCCTGCAGGATTAGGGGAGATTTACTGCGAGGAGAGAAAAAAAGTAGTTATTTCATGGCACTTTCATGATGAAACCTGGCCAAAGCTGTGTTGGCTGGGGGGATTAGAGGCACACAAAGAGTGGGGTTGTGTGTGACCCTCCCCATCCCAGAGCGGCCGCCACCACTGACACACACCACCAGCAGCAGCAGCAGCAGCACCGCCACCGCCCCTCCCGGATCATTTCGCCTTCTGCAGGCCACGCTGGGATCACCCCCTACCCTTCAAGATGGGCAGAATTAGGTCCAAATATGAGATGACCTCGTCATCTCATATTTGTCCTTCACCGTCCACTGTCAGCAGGAGTGAGTTCGGTAGGGAAGAGGCACCGCGGCAGCCCTAACCGACGGGATGTGTTTTGCATTGAAGACATTAAAGGTACAGAGGTAAATGAGAAGTTACCGGATTTGAGTCCCTCCTGTAGTGTTTAAACCCGCTTAAAAAGAGTTATCCTACTTTTAGGGGATCCACTTGCACATGCATGGATTACAGTGAATGAAAGACAAAAGGCAAAGTAATTTAGCTGACACGGGTCTCAGCAGTGAGCAGGTGGGAACTCCTGCAGCTTTAATAAGTGTGTCATGAAGTGGAGGGAATTACAGGGACCTTGCTGCTCTGCTGATAAGAAAAATGACACCCACAGTCAGAGAAATCACTCTTTATGTGATTAAAAGTGCAGCATTAGTGTCGACTCGCGCGTGTCCTGTCACACATGCTTTTGTGTACTGCTGCAAGTAGAGTTTTGATGAAAAACTTGCTAAATGTAAATGTCTTTAAGCCCCCTTTGAAATGCTGTTATTAATAGTTTGGTCAACATCTGGAACGTTTTTTTAAATTAATGGAAAATAAGAAAATATCTGTAGTTCTGTGTAGTAAATCCAGGGTTTTGGAATAAATGCTGGAATAAATAAAGAAACACATGTACGAGAGTGAAACACAACTTTCAAATGGACTCAAAGGCTGCAGTAAAACCTTTCATTTAAAGCAACGGTGCCTACTCTAAATCTCTAAATTTGTTGTTTCTTCGGCTCTCCTCAGATCAACTTGGGTGGAGATTGAAGTGGTGGTGGTGGTGGTGGCGGTGGCGGTGGTGAGGGAGAGCACTTAATCTTCTTTTTTGTTGTCATTGTCTTCTCCTTTTGTCCCTGCAACCTTTTTGTTAATGTGTCCTGTTTAACAGATGCTTCAGAAAGCAAACTCCCCTTATGTCCAGGTTTTCTTTAATTACTTATCAATAGTGGAAATTTGTATTGACAAGGGCCTGTCAGGAGGGGACCTTTGTAGTTGTCAGTTATCTCCGCCCCCCTCAGACACCGACTGGATCGATCAGCATGCAAAACCCGATTGAGGGGCCTTTCTGGGGGCCTGAGATGACAATCCAGGAGCATGTGGACCAAAAAAAAAGGGTTAGCAGGCTGGGGAAGACTTCTTCATCTGGGGGAATCGATGGGGCTGGCTGGCCTTTGACCTGGGGGAGAACAGAGGAGCAGGCGGAGGGTCAGTTGCTGCTCTTAAGCCCCTCTGAGTGCCAGCATCACGCTGAGACCTGACACTGACTATGACACACCCAGGGCTTAGAGTGACACTGACCTGGCTGCAAACATGCTGACTACACACACACACACACACACACACACACACACACACACACACACACACTCCGGCTTTAAGCCGAACCTCAACCAGAGGATCATTGAGGACCAGGAAATTGTGAGAAATTAACTACAGTCTAATACTTTCTCACCATCCAATGATTGTGTTCTGATCTCTGATCAGTGAAGAAGGACTGAGGCTCCTAACTGGGCGATCGTGCTACAGATTAAAGTGACGGGCAGCTGTGGGTGCCCCCAGGCTCAAGGGCTCCACGAGCGGGCTGGACTCAGGGTTGGAGGGGTTTGAAAACAGACCCAGGTCATCTTTGAAGATCAGGTGACAGAGCAGAGTGTGAAGGAAGATTATGGGTCCGAGTCCACGTGACTGTCACCCAAACTGAGGAGGAATGTTCCAGCAGAGGTGTTTCTTTCAGACTTAATGTTAACTCTTTTTTTTTTTTTTAATTATCTCATTTCCACTGTTTATAATAAAACTATAAACTAGTCATGATGTATCCAACCTGGATTTAACTACAGAGAGATAAAACCATTACAGGAACATAATAAAATAAGCCAGGATCATGGCTGCGTGTTTTGGTGAGGTATCCTGGGTTTCCATTCTTCTTAAAGGTAGTCACAGTGTAGTTTCCAGTGGACTAACCAATCACTTCATGTTAATTGTGTTAAACTGCTTCTGCTTTTGCTGCGATAATGCTGCTCTTCATCTCTCAGCATGGGGCAAGTTGGAGAGCCCCGGCCCTCAGCTTCCCCCTCCTGACCCCCACTTGTCAAAGGTGATCATGGAGGGGGACAGAGAAAGGGAGGTGCTGATCGAATTTGATAATGAAGACGACCCCTCTAAGCGGCTTTGCTCCACATGTTCAAAATCTCTACAACACTCGATAAACTCTCAGAAGGCCCCCTGCCTGTCACAGGAACATTGTGTAGGTATTGATCCCATCTAACTGGTTCGCTTAATACCTGGGGCCTGTGGATCGGCCTGGGGAAATGCATACTGACATGTGACGAGAGCAGCTTAGCAAGCAAACACACCGAAGAAAAGACGGGCCTCTGTTTAGCATTTCTCTTCCATTTTTTCCCAATTTACACATCTGCTAAAGTGGTGAATTACCGCCGCTGCACCTGCTGTTACAGGGACGATCCGACAGCGAGGGGCCCGGCGCGGTGGCGAGAAAAGGCTGTCACACTGTCAAAAACTATTTGTGAAGCAGAGGTCGAAGGTACAAAGCAGGGATGTTACTGTAACATCTCCTGCAGAACTTACTCCTGTGTTCATTTACAGTTCTGTCGAAGTAAGAAGTTGGTCCACCAAGGCGCCTGCGTTGGTGTCGGAGTTTTTAAGGTTCAAAGTTTCACACTTTAAAACTGCGTTTCTGTCAAGCCTGTCTGTGGTATTTAAATCCTAGAGTAGTTATTTTATAACTTCTGACACATTCTTCAGTCTTCATGTGCTATTACCGTTGTTTAAAATGATTTTAAACGCATACAGTTTAAAAAGAAAATCTGTATGTATTATAATTGCAAAAGTTATTTTAAGGTTTTTTTTATTTCTACTGACTGTTAAGACAAAGTTCTTTCTTTATAACTTAGGCTTTTTAATAGAAAATGATTAACAACCAAAAATGAACAAATACAAAGGAAAATGCTTGCAGCCTATTTACAGCATGAGTATCTCCTTAGTCGCTTTTAACATAAAACAGCAGGTTAGCTTGAATTTATGAAACAATTATAGTCTTTATTCAACCAGGTGTTCAACGGCAGTCGTGCCCACAATGATTACTGCTGACTGTCCTCTGAAATATAAAATAACTGATAATAGTCAGACAAACTATACCAATATGATCCTAGTGAGTGTATTTTATGTTATCAAGTATAATAGGATTATTCAGGTTTCAGATTTAACCAATAATGCAGTAAGAACCACGCCACAAACAGTGACATAAAAATAGGTGCAAAAGAGGTGAAAAAGAAAAAAAAAAACAACAAAAAGTGCATTCAGTTTTTAAACAGTCTAAGACAACAATGCACTAAAGTGTAACCAAGTGTGTCGCCAATAAGAAGGTTTTGAACATGGATGAGGTACTCAGACTTGGGCCCTATACAATAAGAGCGTTTCTATAGTGCAATTTAGGCCGAAAATGCAGCCTGGCAAGAAAAATCACATTAGTTCTTGCTGTTCAGCAGACAATGGTCTGCCAACCGATGCTGCACTTCTATAGAAATGTTCTGTTCATTATTTGACGTCACTGAAGACACTCCTCATATACACAGAAATATTTATTTTAACCAACAGAAGTATGACTAAACAAAAGAAGACACTGTTCCGGGGCTCCTATTGCTTTGAAAGAACTGACAACTCATTCGGTCAAAGGAGAAATAACAAAGATTCAAGCCCCCGCTGATAAAAGATTTTTCCTCACTTCCCCATAACACATTGACCTGAACTTCTGAAGAGCAGGTGGTCGGGAAGATGAGTGGAAAGAAGCTGAGTAGAAGGAGGTCAGAGGTCATCTTTTGACCTTTGCATCCTCCTTAATCTTCCAAACCATTAACTCCATGCAGGCAGACGCATCTTCGCTGGAGTCATGACCCTCAACTGGAAATGTACAGACAAAAAAATTATTTTTATTTAAAAAGAAAAACACATAAGGATCTGAGAAACACACGAGTCTTAAAAGTTATCAGGCATTAAATCTGCAAGTGCGCTCAATGAACTTGAGTGACACCTGCAGGCGACGCGGCGTACTGCAACTTTATAAAACAAATTAAAAAAATGTTTACAATTTAGATAAGTCCATTGATATTATTAAAAAAAGATATAATAAATTACTATAATTGATCTGTATTTAATTCTGAAGAGCATTTTAATATATCATCTACTCAACCCCAACAACCCAAATATAAAATTCATCTCCCTAAATCATGACATTTTCTCACCATTGTCTTGGATAATGCGTTTCAGGTGGTCTGCCATAAGATTCCTCAAGGCACGTTTGTAGGGAAGCCCGAGTCGGTGCGGAAACACGATGGACGTGTCAACAACTGAACTGTGGATCAGCTGGTGGCCAGAGAGAAACACGGAGATTAATTTAACAGGCTTTTCCTGCAATATTTCAGGGCAGTTTCAGTGCAAACGCAACAGCAGTTTTTTTTGCCGTGGGGTCACCTTGAGGGCGAGTAGGTCGCTCTCCAGACTGTGACCAATGAGGATGGACTCAGCACTGAAGAGACTGAGCAGCACAGCCTGGACGTCTCGCAGACTGATGGTGGTATTTTCCAAATCCTCCTCTGTCACACCAGAGAATCTGTGACACACATGCAGAACCATGTGAGACCGACACAAGCGGAAACATTTCAAATTATAACTCCCGTCTAAGTAAGCGTTCCCCCGCTTAAAGAATGGAAGGAAGTGTATCAGCGCTAATGATTAATGATAAAACCAGCAGACAGCTTTACGTGGTGTCACGCTGCAAACTCACCGTGTGTTGTAATCCACCACTTTGCTCTCGGGCTTGACAAATGTGTCGTAGATGACCTTCATCTCAGAGTCGATGACCGTCACCCTTGTCAGTTCCAGGCCTTGCTGTGTGTAACACTGGCGAGAGAACAGATGCCACAAATCAGTGGATTTTTAATAGAAACAGAAGAATCAGGCAAAAACATGTCCAGACGTGCCTCACCATCTCACAGTCCAGAGCAAAGACTCCTGCGTTCCCATCAGGAGGGAGATCTTTGCTGAAGGTCATGACGTATCCCTCTAACGACGTCTTACGTCCATCCTGAACATGTTGCTGTGGGAAAATGGTGCATTTTATTAGATTCCATTAAAGAACATCTCCACACAGCTACAAACTAGAGTTGACTCAACAGATTCAGGGGTGGAGGTACCCCACCTTGGACACTTGGCACCCTGGTGCTCCCACAGCTGCAGCACAGCACCTGTAGCTGGTTTCCCAACCTCCAGCAACTATGGGACAGGAACAGGAACAGGGACAGGGACAGGGAGAGGTTGAGATGGTGGAGATGAGCATTAGGGATCGATTCACTACAGGATTTGAATTAAAACAGAAGGAAAACACTCTAACACTCAGACCTTTATGTCTACGTAGCTGTCCCCAGTGAAAGCTACATTCCTCTTTCCGCACACAGTTGCCGTTGGCGTTGACCTTGTATTCTGCGCCACATCGGCAGCATATTTTGTTGAAAGCTGTGAACACAGCCAGAGTAAGAGCAAAACACCTATAATAGTATGTTTGATGCTATGTGGAGACTCACGATCCGATGCGGGCTTCTTCTCTGGGAGGTTGTAAAGGATGGCTCTGCCGGGAGCCTCTGGGTTGCTTCTTGGATACCCATGCTCCTGGAGCTGATCCTCAGTCATCAAGTAAACCTTCAGCTTCCTATACAGTCTGGCTCCTACAGACAGGCAGAAATCATGTCACCTTCATACCAAAGACACTCAAACAGAACGACACTTTCATAAACGTAAACTAGACAAACTAGAGCTTTACTGTTAAAATAATCCAACATTCTGTCATTTAAACTCCCTCCTCCAGACAACCACATTACATCCATAAAAATAGAAAGTTGTTGGTGGGTTATAAAACCAAGATCCACAAATGTGATACTTGTTTTGATAACACTGTGTCATAACACATTAAAAAATGATTTTTGTTAGAGATGAGGCTTACAACCCCATGGCTGCAGGCCTATATGTGAACATTTGAGACTGGAAATAAGTTTGTTATTATGTCTTTTTTGCCATCACATCACTTTCTGATACATCACAGGGACCTTTGGAGCACTTTTGGATAAACCCATTCCTTCTGGCATCAGATCATGAGGCCAGGGTTTTTATTTTCCTCAGCAACACCAGTCACATGTTTCAGTAATACACTACAGTAAAGAGTTTTTCATTTGGTGCAAAGAGAGCAAATGTTGAGGGCAGAGAAGAAATAAGGAGATAGCAAAAGGACAACGAGAGTAGAGAGTAAAATACGAATTGACCTTGACAGCCCAGCAACAGCACAACATTTGTGTAATCGACAGAAGAACAGAGTAAAGGAAAGGTTAACCTGGCCCATACCAGAGAGCTTCTCCTCCTGCTGTTTACCCATCCTGTTGACAGTGAAGCTGGTGGTAGCAGCAAGACGACCCCCGAGAACTTGCTCGTGAGACTGAGCCCTCCTGTTGGCCAGAGAACCCGGTTCTTCTGTGGAACAAGTTTCAAGTTACTGAACTAAATATGCAGACATGTCTGTACAAAGCGGTTAATGTTCTCTAGTGCAGGCTGAAGCGACCTACTGGTCACGGGTGAAGGACAGGAGTTGCTCTTGCTGCGGAGCTTCTTCAAGGTGTTGACAGCTACGTTGAGGTAGATGTTTTTACTGCTACTGCGATCATACACCAGCTTCTCCTCATCAAGGGCCTGAAACAGAGAAAACCGTGAATGATAAAATCAACAGCCTGCTCCACACAAGCCCCTGTGCAGGCAGACCAGCTGCTCTTCCTACCATCTGGAAGGCAACGTCCTCTGATGGACAGAATTTGACACATTCATCGATAAAAGTGTTGAGGTAGCGCTGGCGGATGTTGGTAGGGATTTTGGCTCCAAACTCAATGGGTATGATGGGGCGCTTCAACGAACTACTCTGCAAAGGTCAAAACCAAGCAAAATGCAAGATTAACTTTCGCAACAAGTGAATAATGGTGAGAAATGTGAATACTGTGCCACGTGGATACCTTCATGGTGGGTGTGTGTGCCACTCGCTTCTGCATGACAGTGGATGTGGTCTTGGATATGATACCAGCGGTGGTTTGGGCTTTGACAGGTAGATGGCTCTGGCTGGAGTAGGACCCCCCACCAGCACCTGGTTTCACAATGAGGGCACACATGCTACATTACACTTCAGACTAATGGGCAACTCTAACTCAGACATCATCAGAGAGCACCAGTATGAACAGATGATGAAGGTAGAAGCTGAGTCCTGAAGTGGAGGCCCTCACTTGTTTTCAAGGATGTTATTTGTGGGTTGGGACGGTGTGCAATTCTCTTCTTCTCCCCAGAATAACTGTGGTTGGTGCTCTTCGCAGCTTTGGCTGCAGCGGAAAGCTGAGCCGCCTGCTGCTGGGCCATGTGCATGCGCTGGTAGCAGACCTCCTGGGCACTGAGCCGTTTGTGTGGCTGCAACACAGGCTTGGAAGGTGCATCATCCTGGAAACACAAACGCAAGCACGCAGCAAACGCTCCGTTCAAGCTCAGCAGACAGTCATCTTAAAGGTTGCAGTAGGAGAACAGACCAGAAGCAAACACTTTACATATCATCTTAACACATCCTCAAGAACAAGATGTGAGCTTGAACAAATAAATGACTGAGTTAGATAACAAAACTGCTTCTTATTTAAAGGTCTGTCATAATGTCCACTTGATTTTCAATTAATCAGTTGCTGTTTTGCATGCAAGTAAAAAAAATAGGTATAAAATTAGGTTTGGACTTGCTCTATCTTGTGATAATGTTTATTGCCCAGTTAAAACAGTGTGTTTTCACCCTTTACTGACTTGTTTTTGACTTGTACTGTTATTTTGGGGGGAAAAAAAACCCTCAAATAATTCAAAGTGACAAACTCACAATTCCTTTGGCAACAAAATGGGAGACTCTCCTCTTCTGACCAGGGAAGAGAGTAGTTAAAGTGTTTTGTGTGCTTTGCTCCTCCTCTGAATCCTGGGAAGGCTGAAGAATACGTTGAAGTTCATCCATACAAACAAAGTCAGCTTTATAGCACAATAAAAGCATGTGTCACAGAAATTACACAGAATTAAAGAAAAAAAATTGTTCTACCTGTTTAGCTTGTCTTCCTTTGTCTTCTCTCTTCACATCGGTTGATTCGTTGAATATCCGCAGACACTCTTCCATGGGGTCTGATTCAAAGTCTAGGTCATCCTGAAAACTGGAGAAGTCTATCCCGAGGCTGGCTACCGTGTTCTTGCTCGTCCTGCTTCCCGCCTCGTCATCAGAAGACAACGGGGTCAGCTCCGAGGCTTTCCTCTTATTCGAGCGCCCTCTCCTGAAGGCGTCGGCAGATTTTCTTACCAGCATTTCTTCAGGTTCCTCGTCATCCACTTCAAATGGTTCAGCCTCTTCTGGACTCTCATCTCCAAACAGTTCAGCATGGCTGAGATTCAGACTTGGCCGTTTGTCCTCCAGACTTTTTCCATTGGCTGAGCTAATAGTTTGCTTAATTTTATCTTTACTGTTAGTAGAACAGCTTTTATTGTTGCTGCTGCTTTTACTAATAGTCTTTACATCGATTTCTCTTTTATTGCTATCAAGTTTCCCATTTTTGGAGTGGCGGTCTTTATTCTTGCTGAGTTCCTTTTCTTTGTCTGATATCTTGGCTTTCTTGCTTTCCCTTGCACCATTTTCTATGTGTTTATCTTGTTTACTAGGATCTGTTTTTACTTTTACAACAGTTTTATTCTTGAAATCACTTCTTTTCTTGTCACTGCCTTCAGTCTGACCTTTATCTGATGTCCTAACCTTGTCTGTGTTCTTCCTGTCTTCTCTTTTTACATGACTCTTGTTCTCCTTCTTTGAGTAATGCTGCTTTTCATTATTGCTACTTCCACCATTATTACCACCAATTACATTGTATAATTCCCTTGCAGGCTTATGCACTTTGTCTGATTTGCCACTTTTTTCGTGACTTTTCTGAGTGCCCATCTTCTTTTTGTCTAAACTGTCCTTTCTTTTAAGACCTTCCTGGACATCTGTATGCCCTCCCACCTCTTCTTTATTTCTCTGTTTCAGAGAATCAGACATACTACCTGTTTTTTCTCCTCTCTCACTTCCCAGTGCATTCCAAACTGATGCACTGCTTGCTTTTCTTTGTTGCAGATTGCTAAGTGATGTTGGTCGATACTCTGTCCCAGAGCTCTCTCCGTCAGATTCAGAGACAGTGTACTTTTTGGAGTCTACGCTCTGATGTGGTGGTTTTTTCTCCCCAATGACACAGTCGTCATCTGACATGTCTGATCCTGGCAGTTTGTATGTCTTGCTCCCCTCCATCTGAACAAGTCCATCCTTCTCCTTTTTGTTTTTAGATGCAATTCCTGCAGAGTAGTTGGAGAGGGGGTCATATTCCATATCTGTAGATGGTCGAGAAATGTCCACAGTGTATTTACACTTGGAGGAAGATAAGCTGTTGGAGTACTTTGGACTGCGGGGAGGAGAGGGGAGTTGGTGGCCAGGCGTCCGAGGCTTTTTCACCAAAGTAGGAACATATTCCATAGAATTACTATTGTTCCTTGGGGTGTCTGTGTCCAAGGTATACTTGCTGCAGCCCGGGTTGGGAGTGTAACCTTCTGATGTCATCTGATAACTCCCAGGGTCATATGCCAAGTGTGAAGATGGCATTTTACTTTTAAAATGATCCGATGAAGAGAAACTGCTACTCTCACTGGGATCATATGATTCATCTCCAATGCATGAGAGCTTTCTCTTTTCCCTCTCAACCTCACCGCGGACCTCCTCAATGGCCCTGTTGACCAGTTCCAGAGCGCCGCTGAGGTCTCCAGAGTCATCTGGCTTTCCATTCTGCTGTACTTGATGCCTCACAACTTCTGGTTTTAAGGGATCGTAACCTTGTTCTACAGGAAAACAAGACAGTCTTTAATAAAAAGAAATGCTGTCAGAAATTATTTTGAAAAAAAAAAAGAAAGATGGCATTCTACCACACTCCAACCAATCATTACTGATTACAGATATTATGTGGTCTGAAGAGGCCCTCTCAGAGGCTTTAAAGTTTCTTGTAGCTCCTGTCAAAGATTCTTTGACAGTTTAAATCACTACCATGACTATATATATATATATATATATATATATATATATATATATGGGACCATTATTTTGGATGCATATATGTTATATGCAACTGGCTGAAAGAAGACAAAATGAGAAGTAACGCATTAATGTCCAATTAAAAATGGAAACTGTCAGACTAATTTAAACCTATTCTAATAAGTGATTTTATGAAGCAAGCAGTTAGCTGGTTTTTAGAAGGTTTTTAGAACAGATTACAGTATTTTGAGGATAGCATCAGTGTGTATATGTATATTGTTAACATAAAGAAAAACCCACTGTTTCTTGCGCGTTTAGTACAAATGGTTGTCTTCTTAACAGGTTTATATCACAAACCAAGGAAAATTCCAAAAAGATCACGACAGATAACTGTTAGTTTCGATACGCCACTGAACTCACGTCTACACGCACTTCAAAGCTACCAACGTGTAAGACGCCACCAACCACACAAGAATTTTAAAATATAAAGATAGCCAGCACCTTTTTGTGCCGAATGAAGTTCCCATTGTTTTTTAGCATCTGCTGGTGCTCCGAAGGACGGCCGAATGTGCCTGAAATGACAGTACGGTCTGTTGCACCCATTTTTAGTGCCTTTGCCTTCTCTGTATTCCGCGTAAAATGGGCAGTCAATCCCTCGGAAGAAGCCGGTGGACCTTAACATTATACCCAGTTGGTTCTCTCATGCCCGCATAAACGCTCCCGTTAGTTCATCCGCGTTGACTCAATAGTAATACACGAGCTTTTGGGAGCGGCGAAACAATAACAACGTCCCTACGTCGCCATGTTGGATTGGTCGGGAAAATGAAATCTCGCGAGTTTGCGTTTGTCGCGCTAGTTACGTCAGAAGAACGCGCGTCGTCGCATTTACTTTATGATTTAAGATTCGTGCGTTGCTCTGTAACTCTATAAATCGAAGCTTCCTTCCTTAATAATAGATTAAAACCCATCCAAATCAAGCAGATCTTAGATTTCTTTCTACATAAACTTAAATCGCTCCAATCCTGACTTTCTAAAATGGCTAATTACGTCTGCGGTTACTGGACAAACATAAACAGGTGTGCTCCTCATTGCAGAGCTATAAGACCTTGTTAAATAAATAAGACAAGTGTTTTCCCATTTTTATTTCACAGGAACACAGGTATGGTTGTATTGACGGTTGTAGTGATGAAGCGGCCCACAAAGATGTACTGAAAAAAGGAGTGATGAGTGATAAAAGTTGTTTGAGAAAACAATGTACCATAGTCATGTAAATGGAGGTGGGAAGAATATTACTCGCTTTACCCCTCGTAATTTTATTTTGCATATATCAACCTTTTGATGATCACGTGCCAAATACTTACATAGGTTATTTCTCTTCAATTAAATTGTCAAGAATTCTTTGACACAATATATTTACAGAAAACTATTACTAGCACAAACGCCTACCTCCAGTTTCACTGTCACCGTAGTCGCTGACGTCATGGCAGGCTTTTTGTGCGCTCCAGACACGCGACTCGACCTGATGACGCGTGGTCTCAGGTGCTGCTCAGGTAATTCAGAACAGACTTTTTTTTTTTTTTTTTTTTTTTTCCAAACACCTGATATGCGATATTAGCCAAGCAGACGTGGAATTTATTAAATGACTTGCTAAATTTCTTAAATTTTAGTTATTAATGCCATTTAAAAAATAATACTCAGATTATAAAAGCGAAGACAAATTACAAACTCCACCCAAAATACTATTATACATTGGCCTTACTTCACTTACTGCAGGCGATAAAATCTAAAAACAACCGATTTAAGGCCGATTGAAACGTTTTTGTAGCGCTGCATGAAATCCTGAGGGGAGTAGATTTTAGTTTTTGCGCAATTTAATGTTGCTGTAATGCGAATTTATGTCCACCAGAGGGAGACAAAGGCCGGTGAGGGTCCTCATTCATGACTAACGTTCTCCCCATCTGTCCCTAAAACACTGGGACGTTGCATCATTTTTACATGACGACCGTAAAACTGCAATAGAACTTACATGTGCCAGGTTTTGATTTCAATTTATTCATATAAAGAAATGAGGTGTCATACAACTAAGGATGTGAATTGTTTAGGTTCTGTATTTTAATTTTTGTTAAAAAATGCACATAAATTATGGAGAAATTTAATGATGCAATTCAGTTGCAGCTAGTCGGCTAGTCGTTGAGCAAGAAATATTGAAAGGCTTTTGTTTAAGCCACTTTGTCAAATAACCCCAACATACAGTGTCATTACACCAGTGGTGGTTTTTAGCCTGTTCAGCAAAACTCTTCCTGGCAGCACATAGGACCTGCAGGTGTTGCAGCAGGTTGCATCAGTCTTATCTTGCTGCAAAAAGATCCACCCCTCCCCACCACATGGAGCAGCTCTCAACGTGACTAATGCAAGTCGAAGCCACCGTCAAAATTTCCCTGTGAAGAAACATCTGAGCTCATATTTACCAATAGGCGAGGATGGGTGGCCATGTGACAGCTCAGGTACCAGCCAAGTTACTGTTTAACAGGATTTACAGCAGTGAAACACATGCAGCAGCTGCAGCAGCCTTGGCCTGCAGATAATGGCAGTTAATATCAAACCAGAGACAGGAATAAGAAATCACGTGTGTAATTCAAAGCATTTTATTGCAATTTTTTAGAAAAACAATACAAAATTCTGCAGCAACGGTCACAATTGTTGCCTTGCGTGAACTGCAATCATTCACATGGTACAGTAAAGTGCTTATTTTAAATCATTTTTTGTACTTAAGGTTGTATTCAAAATTTCTTGTCAGTGACAAATTGTGGGTGATTGAGTTTTTAAAGGTTTGAGAACTTTTAATAATCCCACACCACGTTCATGGAAGGAACATTTATTACACAGGTCAGTGTTGCCGGATTGTAAATGCTTGACTGAGCTACATTCAGATTGTGGGGACAGCTCATTTTCTTTTAAAAAAAAAAAAAAAAAAAATCCTTACTTCAAAATGACTTACAATATCAAAATTGCAAGGCTGGACAATGTGGTTGCCCCCCAAGAAAAGGTAGTCCAAGAGATTCGACAAAAGTAGAAATGGTCATGACCAAGAAAACTCTTATCCTATCAGATAAGAGCATGGCCAAAGTCTGTGCGTTTGAGTATCCAGCCCTATCAAAAAGTAGGGACTAACGTCTCAAAAAGGCAGGGGAAAAAGCAGAATACTGAACTGTATTTTGTCGAAACCCAAAGGTTGCCTTTATAATCAGCTTAATGCTTTGAGATTACTCAGAAGTTTCCCAAATGGAGAAGAACACAGCTGCATACACAAATTCAAGTCTTATTATAAGACATAAAACCCCATAACTATGCATCTGAAGAAAGGTATCAGAACCATTACAGTGTCCTATTATCAGCATTATGGGTCCTTTGACAGTAAGGGAGCAATTTCCTCCCTGAGTACCATCACTGCAGTGCTGGGAACAGGACATGGACAATCAGGAGACCCCCAACTTTGACTGCTGGATAATGGATCACATGTTCAATAGCACAACGCCAACCCTCTTTGGTGAAATGGCTACAGTGTCGTGAGACCTCATCACCAGTCCATAACCTGCCATGTTTCAGAATGAGCTTAATGAACTTACAAATAAAGATTATTGCCAACTATTACACATAAAAAAATAGAACTTAAAAACTCGCTTTCACTGGGCCTGAGCGCTCCAGATCAACAAACTCCATCTCACCTCATACACCACATACTCTGAACTTTTAAAAACAAAAAAAAAAACATAAAAAAGAGGAAAACATCCTGTGTTTCACCTGAACTGAACAGCACCTGCATGAAAAAAAACACTTAGAAAGAAAAAAAGAAATCAGTGTGGCACATTTTCATGGAGTCAAAGTTGAAAAAACAAAGTAAACTTATACAGCTACACATCTGTGGAAGACTTTTTTTGTTCTTTTGTGGAATGTTTTCCTTTTTTTTTTTTAAATTTTCTCTATTATCCGCTTCTCGTGATAATTGTAATTGAAAAGGGGCATCTTGAAGACAACAAACCCTTGGGAAGAAAAAATTATTAATCCAAAAATATCCAATAAATGACATGGGTGACAGAAAAAAATGTGCTTTTTCAAACCTCAAATTGGCGCTTTAACCTCAACTGCCGAAATATTCAAGGTAAATCATTTTAAAAAAAGTCCTGGTTGTGTGAGGGGGACTATTTCTAACCAGTCGACACTAACATTGATGTAGCCACTAACCTTTAGCGAGCGTACTTGGCCACTACCCAGTTACATCTCGGAGCTCGCTCTGAAGCCTCTCCGGGTGGCCCTGCGTCACACCCAGTGCAGCAGTTGTATTCAATACTCTCTGGCTGGCCCCAAACTCACAAATACTGAGATGTGGACTTTAAATGACCGTTCACATTATTGTAATATCCTGAACTGAGGGTAGGCTGAACAGACATTTGTTAGTCTGGGAAGCGCAAGTGCACGATCATAAACAGAGATGAGCATTACCTCGCGTCTGTTTAAATGGGGGGGGGGGGGTTAAAAAAGCGCCAAAAAAATAAACACATTCCAGTCCCCGGCCACAAACCACACCAGGCACAGACGGTGCTGGTTTACAGCCCCCCTACCCTTTCAATTTCCTCCTCCATCTTGGCATATTGCATAAGCTCGTATGGATCTGTGGATGGGCCATTTATGCATATACATACAAGTAAAAGAACATTCCAACTTCATTCACAGTGGATCCAGTTGTAACATGGGAGCAGCACAACAGGTTGTCCTTTGGTGTCTGAGCTTAGTTTTGAAGATGGGCTCTCTTCTTTTAGTTTTATGAAAATAAAATAACTTAGAAAATATTCCTCCCTCTCACAAATCATGAACCGGCTCTCCTCCCAAACCCTCACACACACTAGCAGGCGTGTGATGTACGCAGGCCCTGGGCTGATGTGCTTCTCAAGTGCTACACGGGCAAAAGGCATTTAGAAGAAAGGGCTGTAAGAAAGAGGCCCCCTTTAACAGCGAGGCAAAAACGCCTGAATGGCAGAGGAACCAAGGCCTGCTAGAGTTGGGGAGGGGGGCTAGATCTGAAATGGAGTCTGAAAAGGATCTAGACGTGGATCTTCACAGGGAGGTCGGAGGTCAAATTTGAAAATGTTCAGGCACAGTCTCCCACGATGACGAGAGGGGCCAGCAGCTGACGAAGTTCCGCAGCAGAGACAGGCCCTCCTTTTGGTTGGTTGCTCTGCTGCCTGCGCCGGGCCAGCTTGGACTTGGAAGGAGGGGAGAGTTGCATAGAAGAGCCAGAAGCGGTTACAACAAACGGGACTTCCTGCTGCTGCTGCTGGTCTTCCATGCCGTCCTGTTCAGCCAGCTGACGGTTCACAGCCATGGCCTTACCAGCGAAGAAGGTCAAGTCTCTGGCATTGCTGGATCTGAACGATAGAACACATCACAGTCCATTAAACATGCAATTATTTCAGTCTCAAACAATCCACAGCAGCAATAAAACAGCTTCTCACCTCTGATGCAAGATGGATGTCCGTGAAGTCTCAAATGCACCCTAAATGAAACAGAGATAAGCCATTTAGTTTCCCCGCATGTCTATATAATATCAACAAGAGCGTAGATTCCCAAGACTCACCCCTCGCACCCAAGGGTGCCGCAGCACCTGGCTAGCACTCAGACGGTTTTTGGCATCCCGAACAAGAAGTTTGGATATTAGATCTTTGGCACTTGCAGAGATGTGCGCCCAATCTTTCTCTGGAAACTCGTATTTCCCTTCCTGGATACTCTCAAACAAAATGTTCTGGAAATGAAAAGGTGTGATCAGATACCCTGACCAGGATGAAACAGCGTGGATTTAAAGCATTCAGTATGGTTCAATCTGTACCTGGCAGGTGTGGCAGGGTTCTCCAAAATCCCACCCACAGTCAGCACCGCAGCGGCCGACGAAGGGCGGATAGCCGCTCAGCATGATGTAGAGGATGACGCCGAGGCTCCACAAGTCACAGCGCTTATCGTAGATGGTGGCTTCCTCGCTGAAGGCCTCCACAACCTCCGGGGCCATGTACTCTGCAGAGCCACACTGAGGAGGACAGAGGAACCATGTGCTTGTCAGTCGAGCAGCAGCCCACATTCCTGGTTCAGGTGGTTACTGAAACCCAAGACGCACCCGTGGGCTGTAGGGTTTGGGGGGGTGAACTATGTGACAGTCACATGAAACCTTGGTGCAAGTGTTCTCCCCCTCTCCCCTGTGCATTAAAGCAGGCGAGGGTCTGGTGTGGGCAGGCAGCAGCAGCAGTGAGTCACTGCTTTAACCATCCAGCTGCACATAATGTGGGCAGCATGTGCAGAAGCTCAGCTCGGGTTTGTGATGTAGCTACGGAAGAAATGAGGCCAAACCCAGAAGGGAAAAGAGGATTGGCTGTCCGGCAGAGCTGCAGTCTGGGCTGAGTCCTCAGTTATGCAACACTAGAACAAATGCTGTTTTAATGCTTAACAGAAAAACAGGAGCAGGTCGCTAGTTCAGCAGGACATAGCGAGTCCTGGGAAAGACGCTTTAACCTCAAAGCGCAGCATAATATTTAAGATGCTCTGTGCCCAAAGATGCTGCTGTACATTTCAAGTCCAATCTTAATGTTATCTTGTGTTAACGTGGCCAATAAAGTGCCCGTCTCTGGCCGCGACTTTTGTCATGGAAAATCTTCTCCTTTCTATCTGTGGTAGCGGTTTATATTAAATGGTCATCTTTTGTGGCCGGGTTCATACCAGCTGCCTGTCCAGTCCTCCCACACCCTGCTTCACCCTTATGTAATGAAATTTGCTGCACAGGAATCTCAGACAAAGCCACTTCTGTCAAAGAACAACCCAACCCCCACCTTTCCACCAACACCGTGTCTGACGTGTGCACTTAATTCAGACGAGCCCTGAGGATTGAGGCCAAATGCAGCTGCTTCAGGAAAACACACATGAAAATGTTGCTCAAACACAACAGCCACCGTGGCTAATCTTGTTCCTGAGCCGTCTGAACACAGTAGCAACCAAAGAGCAGTCAGGAGGAAAGATACGCCGCCCGGGACCTCAAACCTCCAGCCCCCTTTCTGTGCTCTGCTGCAAACACTGTACGAACTTGCATCATTTGTGGAAAGTGCACATCAGCTGCTTTTACCGCAGCTTTGTTTGAGAGTTGAATGCTGGGGCTTTCCTGAAACCATGTGACCAGTGAGGCCATACAGACACAAATGACGTCCCTCTGCTATTTGTAAACTAAGGGATTAAAGAAAGACGGTTATAGCCAGACACCCTGACTGTCACTGCTCTGTTTCCATTTCCAAGAAGAAAGTTAAATTTCTCCACCCTTGCTTTTATATCCATGTGTTTCCTCATCCATCATTCGGACCGACAAGATCTGATATGCGACCGTGTCCGCTTCCTGCCAACAGATTTTTCTGGAAACTAAAAGCCGTCTTCTTAGAAAGGCCCCTCTCTATTTCTGCTTTCCATGTGCTAAAACCTGGCATGTAGACAGCAAAAAAACACTTCACTTTGCAGCAGCATGAAGGAATGTAGGTAAAGGAGGGGGCTGGGTGACAGGCGCAAACAGTGACGTTAAAGATCTGATAACACTGTTCTTGTGATCAAGCAAAGAAAACAAGACAGGGCGCATGTGCATGGCGCATTGTTCGTCCCGTTCCCCCTGATCTAGCCAATCACAGCCCAGTTGCCATGTATATGGGGCAGGGTACAATTTCCAGAATGAGCCTCACTCACAGCTATTGTATAAAGAACAAAAAAGAAGTTGCAGAGCAGTAAAAGCCTGCCTGGGGTCGGCGGATGGAAACCCGGGGAAAAAAAAGGGTGGAAGTTTTTTATCTAAAAGAAAATGAGCGCATCTGGGCCTCAACTTGGTACAAGACAGCTTTTGATTTTTAGAAGTTAAGTGTGTTTTCTGCAGTCTTTTCACCCACCGAGGTTTACACAGAAAGACATGCACTACCTTGGATATGTCCCCAGTGACTGTGTACGAAAACAAAGTACAACAACCTTGACTTAAATGCTGGCAGGCCAAGACAGACGTGCCCAACGTAAAAGTCCATGTGGACTAAACAAGGTACCCTGTTTTCCAACAACCATCTCCCCTTTGGAAAGGGTTGATTACTCTCTCATTACTTCTGGAGGGGGCTAAAGTTACCAGTGTAGAAATCCCCAACCCGCCCAACTCCCACCATTCCCCTAGACGCCGAGGCAAGATCATCTGCTCTGATCTGTCCAGTGGGTTCATGGACAACCAGCAGACAGTATGTGCTGACAGACCTACACGGTTTTATAACTCAACATTACCAATGCTGATGTCAAAGGGTCAGGCTACAGTCAATGCCATGCAAGGCTAGGCTGGCCAATAGGAAACCACCTGTCCCCTTGATAACCCCCGTTGTTTTACAGCCTCAAATAGTCTTGTTTATCCACAGGGCAGCTACAAATAGATATGAGGAAATGCTAGTTTTATTGTTTAATCGCCACTACGCTCTCAAACTTCCAACATGCAGTTCCAAGATACTTCCAAACCCCCTTCCCAACAGTTAAATTGGTCAACTCAGTAGTGTGGGTATAAAAGCAGACTCACAGGAGTAAGTAGCTCAGGAGTGGAGATGGGTGAACTGTCACTGTTCAGTTTGATTCCGCTGCCCAAGTCAAAGTCACAGATCTTCACTGGGGAAATCTGGACGAGATCACAGTACAGTCATAAAATAGGGCTCGTAAAACGCTAAAGAACATTTTCATTTCCAAAGTTCATTTCACGTACATACAGCCACTTATCACTTAGTGCCCTTTAAAACAATAAAATGAACTCAATGAGCATTATAAACTGACCTTGTCCTCACATTCACAGAGAATATTCTCAGGTTTCAGGTCTCTATGTGCCATTCCTTAAAAAGAACAACCACAAATGAGGCTTTGAGTAATTTAACTTAAAGTAAAATACAGTTTTCTAGATCAGGTCATAAAATACAGCTACTTTGGCCTTACCCTTGTTATGCAGGAAATCCAGAGCGCTGGCAATCTCTTGCACGACCACACTGGCTTCCTGCTCGCTGAAGTGGCGTCTCTTGTGAATGTGAGCCAAGATTGATCCTAATTGGGGGACATGACAACCTGGGTTTTCTCGTGTACAGGAACGTTTGAAAGTCCACGAGCTTTGACGCTGCGGCAGCACTAACCTCCTCTAAGCTTCTCAAACACCAGGTAGAATTTGTCTTCCTCCTCAAAGAACTCCACCAGTTCCAGGATGTTACTGTAGAAAGGGCGAAAGTGAGCTAGAGAGTACCAAAGTGTGCTGTACTGAGGAACTTCCATGCTGTTCGACAACCTTACCTGTGGCCCTGGCACTGATAGAGCATCTCAACCTCTCGAAAGACACGGCTGCGACTGTGGCCCGGTCCTTTCTCAATGATCTGGAAACACAATATTTTAGGTTCAGTCATACTGTCTAAAGATAGCCCACTAAGCAGCGTTTTCCACAGCAGTAGAATTTAGGACATTTCTGAAATACCACTGGTGGTAGAAGAAAAACAGAACACATGGGTTCCTTTTACCACATACCCCCGCAGTGTCCCTTAGAATAAGCAGTATAGCTCCAGTTATATATAACTTCTATGCACAATCCCTACTGCTGCTGTGGTTTAGCTAGAAAGACTGTTTAACCTACTTTCAGAGCAGTTACTGCAGGGGCAGGATGAGGAAAAGAGCATTTAGCATTCATTTAGCTCATCCTTCTCATAAGAATACTTAAATTTCTCCTGAGCATTAACATGTGAAATGCATTGTGAACTTTACATGCTTATGAAAAGACAAACACATTTAAAAAAAAAAAAAAAGAAAACTTTAAAACTAAATCACAAGGACCACTGGCAGCACAGTGAGAAGATCAGACTGCTGACAGCACAGCAGAATGGCCTGAAATTTCCAGCTCTGGTTGGTTATTGTGCGTTTTGGGGGCTGCACATGTTTGTCTTCCTGGTAGCTGGATTACAGCTGCTATTGAAAACCAGCGGGGCCCCCAGGCTGCCCTGTGTGTACAGGATTAATGCTCAGACAAGAGGCCTGTGAACAACCCACACCTCTGTACTGTTCCAGTCCGAGTCAGCAGCACAACAACCCCCGTCTAGTTTACACACACCTGATCAACATACACATCTCCCGCCATATGAAAATGTAGGTTATAATCAAGTCTGCAGGCTGACACACATCAGAAGTGGGTCAGTTTGGTCAAAGCAGAGTTAAAGCCCCCCCAACATGCAGGTTCCCATCACAACTGTGCAATATCAGCTTTAAAAGGAAGGATCTGATGAGGCATTGGGCTGGAGCATACATCTCACTCCTCCTGCTCACACTTGCAGCACTAGGGCTTTTGTTGCAACACAGAGCTTGCCCTGTCTGGAGGGGGGGAGGGGACGGGCCAGACATCTGTCAGGAGTTGTCTGAGCCCCTTCTGACTCCTAAATGACATCAATAACAGACACCATTTTGCCTCTCCATTAGACCAGCAACTCTCAAGGGATCTGCCCAACCACCCCTGACTAAACAGTACCAACAGATCACAGGTCACATGACAATGTCTGCCCCAATTCCACTGAAATATTAATAGTATGACATGCACACTGGTCCTATGGGGGACCAGTATTCAACCTTTGGCTGCTTAGGAAACAAAATTTAACTTAAGGTTTGTTTAAAAGCCCAGAAGTAGTTTTATATTTAATTATAAGCTAAAGAACAAGTCCCCATTGTACTTTACTACAATTCAGAACAGAATATTTAATAAATAAATAAATAAAAGGGAAGAATGTGCTTTTCATATTTAAACAAAAGTGGAAGTTCCAAGAAGTCAAGTCCACACCCAGCTTGGAGAGGAAAAGTAAAAAAGTGCAACTGTACAGAGTACAAGGCAGTGTAAACACCCAGACATAACTCTCTCCTAGCACCCCTCCTTCCTCTTTGTGGGTTTTTGTTTTGGCACAACTGCCAGTACACAGTGTCCTCACTACTAGCGCCCCCTGGAGGCAATGCGAGTAAAAATGAGGGGTGTATCATTCTTTCCTGCTCTCTGATAGGCTGCCACAGAATGAAAGCAGTGATGGGAGGGGCCTGCTAACAATATCAAGCTCTGCAGGCAGGAAAAAAACTGAACACAGAAGTAACCCAAAACAAACAGAACCTGCAGGCAGGCTGTGCAAAGAGCACATGGTTCAAAAAATGCAAGCATGACAGGACATGACATGGCTGTCATAGCCTCCTGCAGCAGGCTAAGGCTACACTTGTCCATCTTCATCAAACAAATGATGAATGTGAAGAAATACCCAACTGCAGGAGGAAGGACAGCATATATTTTCACACAACATTTATAGACCAGGCACGAAAGAACGTACGCCTACCTTGACAGCATATTCCTTGTTCGTTATGAGGTTGATGCATGTTTGCACTCTGGCATAAGCACCTTCTCCCAATACCTCTTCTTGCAGTCTGTAGACATCTGGAGTATAAAGTGCAACATGTTAGGATGCTACTGTGGTTCAGTCTTACTCACTTCAGAAGATAAGTTTGACCTGCCACATAATCATACTAGTAATAAAAAGATTTACCCTCAAAACGCCCAGAGAAACTGTCGGTTGCCCGGCATCGCTTTTTCTTCTTGTTTCTCTTCTTGGCATCTGGGATGTCGATGGGCTGGCTAGAAGGCATATCTGTAAACCCAGGAGTGTTCTGTGAAGGACTAGAAGGACTAGCAAAATGTTCTTAAAGGGCAGAAGCCATGTAACTGACTAAATTTTTTAAATCATTTTACTCACCGTGTCTTGGAGAGGAATCAAAATTAAATGAATCAATAAGATGGGATCCGTTTTTAGTGAAGTCATCAGACTCAAAGGGATTTTGGCCCTAAGGAGCAGTAATAACATTTAGCATGGCTGATTGAGGAACTGGAATGGTGAACTGCTATTTAAAAAATTTCACCCAGGGTCCAGAGCTTACAGTTACTAAATTAGTAAAAAAAAAAAAAAAAAAAAAATTAGATTAGCTACACAATTAATCTATTGTCACTTATAACACCATTAGCATTATGTTTATTCTATTCTAGCCAAAAGGACACAAGACAACTGGTCACACACAGTGTGTGTCTGCCAAATAACGTGGTAATGTAACAGATATGTGTGTATCTATATCAGGTCAGATTCCTGTCATACATGCTGTAGCATATGCTCAGATCCAAAAGGCTTCACTAAAGTCTCAAGCAATTAAACTCACTTTGAATGACCGGTGAAAGCCAGTGACTTCGGTGATCTTGTTTTGAACCATTTTGCTTCGGTTGGGGGCGATCTTTGGGTTGATGTGCGGCGGCGACAGTGGTTTTGGGATACCAATTTGCAATTCTCCGAAAGACAAGAGTCGTTCCAGAGAGTCCCAAGTGGTCACACTGCGCTGGTGAGCTCGCTGTGGCGTTTTGAACGGGAGCCCTAGCGATAGCACAAAACACACCAGTTACATCCACAATATGCAAAATGATATATTAGAACACTGTGCGTTTACAAAGATTTACTTAAACCTATACGCCAAACTAAGCACGATGACGCCGCGGCTAATGTTTGTCACATGCTCGGTGAATTATCAGGGGCAACAACGCCTAGCTTCGCAGTAGTCACAGCAGCCGAATCAGACCAGAGTTAACGCTAAAAATACAACACAATGTTCCATCTTGGATTAGCGAATATGACCGATATTACGAATGAGTACAATTTTCAGAAAATTCCGCAGTAACACGACAGCCATCGGCTGCTACCGCAGCGATGCTAACGTTAATTAGCATGAAGATTCCTTTTAAAATCGAAGTTTCTCCGTTTAATTTAAACGTCAAAGACTGCACACGGACTGTGTTAGTGTTGTAATAACGGCTAACAATGTATATCCTCTTTAAATGTATGTACGCGAATATGTAAAATTACAGTTATAGTTGGCGGCTGTTGTCTAAGTTTTCTACTCACCCCGTTATTAATTTTACAGCTCCAGTGTTGGCGTCGTTGTTTGACCCACTGCTTCGGAAGCCGCAGAGGACGGTCGCGGGGGAATATGCCTGATAGGGAAATGCGTGGAAGGTGGAGAAAAAGCGGCGGAGCTGGGGCTTTTATAACCTCCCCATGACTCCGCCTCTTTCCCCTCCTCCGTCGGGATAGCGTCAACGGACTGGAGCGATCGCGTGTTTTCCAGAAATGGACATGGTGGCCGCGTACCGTTTCGTGTCTTTCTACAATAGAGTTGACATCTCACTGTTGTGAAAACGCTCATAATACAAAATTTATCAAATAACACAATATAAAATGTAACAAAATATGTTATTTAATGGGGATTGTATCATCTAATGGTGAAATTTAAAACATAACATGCAAACGTTTTCAGACCTAAGGTAGTATGTGTGAAATGGAATGCATCCCATGAGGGCTGTTTTGTTTCAGAGGCCACACGACGGGATGTAAGAAAGGGGAGAAAAGGCAAGTACGTGCACAAGGACACAGTCGGCGCTCACCGGGATTTGTTTTCATGAAACATAGATCAGGATCTGTTCTGAGGTCGAGGGGGACGAGTGCAACGTGTAGACGGACCAGATCTACAAGTTTACCCTGTCACGGAATGTCCAAGTTGTGCCGCTAGCGCCACCCACAGTATATAGTACACTGTATAAACATGAATTGCAGTAATTAAAATTAACAACAATGCCTCCAGTTCTAATACAGAAAGAATGAATTTCACAAACGATAACGGTTTAATGCCCTTTGTTTGCATTCTATGAATAGTTAAGGCATATGCTTACAGAAATCCATATTCATATATATATAGATATATAGCTATTTAGGTGCAATATCTTTATGTATTACGTGCGTGCTACAACTACTACTCATGCTACAGCAGCAACACATAAGAGTAAGATTACCATTTATTGTTTATGTGTATATGTATTTATTTTTTATCCTATAAGAAAATCTACATTTATATATTCCTTTTGTATGTAAATGTACCAGTTGTCAAATAAATGTAGTGTATTGTGGAGTACAAATACCAGCATTTCACTCATGGTATTAAATGAATAAAAAAATCCACGCTTATGCTTTCATTCCACTATCTGTCTTTGAATTTCGTAGAAATGTGTAGGGACAGCCACCACCCAATGGTATGTCACTGACAGTGCACAATTTTAAGTCTGGTGTCACCAGACTCCTGAGGAGGCTTCACAGGTGTGTGTGTGTGTGTGTGTGTGTGTGTGTGTGTGTGTGTGTGTGTGCGTGCGTGTGTGTGTGCGTGTGTGCATGTGTGCCTGCTCACACTCAGGTAGAGGCAAAACAAGAATAGCAAAAGATTAAGTTCTGATTTTTGTCATTACAGTTCCTAGTGCTTGAAAGTGTGGCTGTGTTCATTTGTGACCCCTGAACTGCCCATATTTATTTAATTTTCTCTCTTAACTCTCTCCTAACTTAATGGGGAAAAGTGGAATTAAACTTGTTTCCCACTGACTTTTAATTAATCTACATTGAAAACCTGCCAATATGACTGACTATAGGATCTTTATAGGGAAAAATTACAAAAATATCAGTTTCATTTGCATTTACAGAAATCAAAATGTTTAATGAGACAGCTGGTGTGACTGAAGTTAGACAGGTGGATAAAAATGGAAGACTGCAGGAATCGAGGATGTGGAGGTTAATACAGTTGCACTAAAAGAGTTAAATAAAGATGTAAAGCAGGATTTGGTCTGTTCCTGTAACATTTAGTGTCCCCTAGTAGTTCACATCAGTTCAGTTATTAATGTTAAAGATGCAAATAACATCTCGTCATCTTTACTGAGGTGTGTGTGTGCACGTGCACCCACATCTCATGCCTATGATAATGAAAAAAACCCCAAGAGCTCTGATAATGTAACCACGCGTCTCTTAACTCTTCTGCTAGTTGTTAGATGCGCGTGCAACGTTGTCACTGACGTGCTAATGCCGGGAAGTGTTTTAACAAATTAAAGTCAGTCCAGACAGCATAAGAAGGTTATTTATTCTGTCATATTTATGTTCTCTTACATGCACCTTCTATAACAGGGGTGGGCAATTATTTAGCCTGAAGGCCAACATTGGGTTTTAGAGCTTGATGAAGGGGCCGACCAGGTGGTGCAGGAAACTAACCCCCCAAATGAGGATTGGAGGTTACCTAAAAATCGCGCTTGATGGCAGAGAAAATATTTTGAAGAGCCTATAAATTGGTCCAACTAGAGAAGGATGATGAAGCTCCAAATGATGTTTAGCCCCACCTAGGACACGTTAGCATGCTAGGTGAAGGGGGGGGTCTGAACCTTTTTCTAACCAACAAAGCTGACAACCCTCTTAATTTGACCTTTGGAGAAATTATTGTGAAGGCTCTGTGGGCCAGATTCAACAGTTCATTGGGCCACATGTGGCCCTGGGGCCTTAGTTTACCTACCTCTGTTCTAAAATAGCACCAAATAATGGTAGAAAATTTACAGAATCAGTTTTGGTCATCTCATCACAGTCCAGGTGCAGGAATCATGCAGAAATGTGCTTTTCTTTGCAATTTATTTAAATATCACTGTTTGTATTATTTAGTGTCCTGATTTGCTCTGTGAAAGATGATTTGTTTATCCAGGTGGTTTGATTTGAGGCCATGTTGGCTTGGTTTGCAGGAGCAGGATGTCTTGTGACTGGAGGCTCTCCACGTCTCCTCCTATCACCGCCCGTCTTCCAAACATGAGCTCAGTGGTAGCAAACATTACGCAAGTTTCAGAAGGACTAAAGCACATGTGTAGTGAAAAGTTTAGTGGGAAAACAAGATCACACTTCAAAGTGCAGGGGGGTGGGTCTGTGTTACTGCAGGTCAACGTGGAGAGGGAGGGGCCACCATCGGCAGACTGACATGAATGGCAGTCAGTAAAAGACGTTGGGGGTGGGTGTCGCTGATCAGGCAGTGGTTGAAACAGGATCTAACAGAGGTGTGTCTGGGTTGTTTTTGTTGGTGATGCACTACAGTTCAAGGCTTAAACCTACGTGTGGGGAGATCGTGCTGTTCCTTTGTGCTGCTATCTGTCTTGTAGTCTGTGTCCTCATTTCAACACGATAATGAGCCTTTAAAAGATCTCGCTCACTCCAAGCATAAATGCACATTTGATGGTTACTGCAACATTTAAAGTGTAATGTCAAATGTTCCCACTGTGAGTTGGACTGGTTGTTAGCTGGAAACGACCAAGCGGCTCCTTTTACATGGCCTGCAGGCGTGTTGTACGATCACAAGGGTGAAATTTTCTGGATGCTTGTACTCAAAGAACGAGGTCGCGACATTTTCCTCAGAGACCCAAAACCCAGCGGATTAAAAACAGAGAAAAACAACTGAATCTGTTTGCACAATCTGGAGACAACAGAAGGATGGGGAACCACTTGCTGGTGCACAACACTTGTGAGGATATTGTGAAATTATAAGGGAACTAACTCCTGACCTTCTCAACAACACCTTTAGAAATGTATTACACAACACAGTTGACTGAGGAGCCTCGTTACCAGGTTGCAAAATGCACATTATGACTTTACCTCGCCTGACATCCCAACACCAAGCCGATTGTCAGTATTTTTGACTAATGTGTCTATTCCAGTCGAGTGGATGCAAAATATGCTTGTGCAGTTTCTAACAATTCTTTCTAGTGTAAATTTCCGGGAAGGATGTGCCCTGGAGGTACATAAGAGATTTACATAGTCTCAGGTAATGTACAATATTAAGTTATTTTAGGTGGAGGGCTTCCTGATCCACTGACATGAAGACATTAAGAACAAAAACTACTCTGATATAAGGAACTGCTTTGGAAAACACCAGTTTTGGCACTGAACTTATACAGTCACACTGGATGAATCCTGGTTGATTCCTAGAACATTCTTTCAGATTGAGTAATAAAACGGATTATCTTGAGCGTGCAGATGTTTGGAGCTGCACTTTAAAGGTTTTTCCTCACCTGGCAAATTTGTGCATAAAAAAATAATTGAATTATCTTTTAATGTCACAGCCGTTGTTGACGAAATCTCATATTTCCACAACAGGAAAGGAAATAGTTGTTTATTGTGTGGCGGTGGTGCGGCTAAACCTGAATTTCCCCTCATTGTGTTTAACAATGACGCTGTTCAAATACCACATGATTGTGAAACCTCCTGTGTTTATCCAAATTCACCACAGGAATATTGAAAATCAGGCAGCTGAACTCTTCTTCCACCACCTCCTCTCTGCGGAAGCTGCCGGAGCTGGAAACCGCATTTCAGCCCCCAAGTCTGCAGCACTTGAGGCAAACCGTTACGGGTGTGTTCTCATTCCGACCATTTGCTGAGTCACAACATCACCTCAAAGCTGAAAATAATCCCACGTCCCACTGAAACAACAGCACAGGGCCTCTGCTGTGTAAACCCTGTCAGCCCGTTTGAGACGCTTCCTCTTTTTCTTGGCCTACATCCAGCGACTTCAGTCCTGCTGGTACATTCCAAAGAGGAAAACACAGCAGAGGGGGTAGAGGAAGAGCAGCTCACACACGTAACCAGCGTAGCGCACGTCGCCAGGAGAACAGGGGAGGGTTTTGTTGGAGGAAGTGGCTCCTCTCCGAGGAGCAGGAGGAGAGGAGGGACAATCCTGTAAGAGGATCAGGTTTCTGCAGCAGTGAGGTCACTGCAACAGTTGACGTTATTGAGGCTGATGGTTACATCATATTGTTTTATTAGCATTTCTATCTTGGTTCAGCTTCAGGAAGTGGACAGAAGCGTTTTATTCCCTGATGTAGCAGAGGTAAACCTTCAGATGTTTAGATTATTCCAGATTGGAAAATAATGTCAAGTCTTTGTACAAGTTGCAGCAGGAATCATCAGTTTATAATTTCCTTTTTTGTTTGTTTATTTCTTCTGCTTTAGTGCCACAATTTAACAACTCAAGTGAAATAATGAGCAGGAAATCTTGGAAACTCACTGACAGCGTGCGGAGATCTTACAGCGTCCTTTTTTAAACCCAGACATGATTCTCACAAACATTAACTCTTAACTCGTTTTACCAGTTTTCTCTTAGAATGGTTAAAATGGTTTTACTTGCTGCAAATATTATTGTAATTATGCTGACGATGCTGCTGAAACAAGTCAATTTCCCATGTTTGGGGTGACTAAAAGCACTCCTATTCTATTCTGTAAAAGAGTTTCTCTTTATCAGCTACTGGAGGACACACTTTACATTCCGTCATGTTATCTTTATTGTTTTGACTTGAATTGACCGCCCTTGCTGATCTCTCATCTAAATAAATTTGATAAATAAATTTGTTTTTCTTCTCATTTGAAGCGACAAAGTCCAAATGTTCACAAGATACACTTTGATTTCCATTTAAATAGCACAACTTTATTGTTTTGGCTGACTTGTGGAGGGCTAGACCGTTTACATAATCCAGGCTTTTGTCACTGATCCACCATAAATGTTGTTGTGCCAATTAGACAAAGTCAGTCCACTCAAAACAGAAAACTCTGTGTTCATTCCAGCACAGCCTGGCCCGGTTCTTATGTAAGCAGCTTACAGGAATCATTGACCCGATTCAGGTCTCAAAGGGCCCACTGGCAGTCCTCATGACCGTAACTGGGACGGTGGTCAGATTACGTAAATACAACATAAACCGAGAGATTTTAGCGTTTCAGCAGACGGAAACGCTGGAGCCTGACGCCACCCAGTGGACAGATGTGCACATGGCGGGCACACCACAGAAGCCGCAATCATGTGAGTTTTGAGCCGCGTGTGACCTTAAACTGCCAAGGGAACGCGCTCAGATGTGAAACGATGGCCTCGGGGAGTTGTTGGAAATGTTCCCGAAGCGAAGGCTACAGGGTCCATGACGCCGGGACTCAGGCGCCGTGCATTTAAATAACAATCACTAAATTCACATTCTAATAGAGTGGAGTAATTTTATTGAACAAAATGATTTTTAAATCAAGCAGTAAGAATTCATACTAATACAGGGAAAGACGGACGTATGCCGGAATGATGGAGATTCAAATAACATAGAAAATAACATCAACACCAACAGAGAAACCTTGATACTCTGCTCTCATGAAAGCGTAAGGAACCTCCAGAGGAACAGATCTGGGTTAAAACCTACAGTATGTGGCTAAAATAGATTACAGTACTTAAATATAAAAATAGACTCTGAACTTGAATTTCTTTGCTGCTTTAGGCCTCGGCCATAGTCTCCTGCGTGGACGGATGAGATGGTCAGCAGGTCCCAGGCGCCCGCTCAGTGACACATCCTGGAGGTCATCTCTTTCTGCAGGTCAGAGACACCCAGAGCAGGCGCTTAGAGATGCGATCAAACACATTTCTAAGTAGATAAAACTTTAAAACAAGTGCAACATCAGAGTATTGTTTCTCCTAACATTACAACTCAATTTACAGTGAGCGTCTAATCAATCATAATGTCACATCACCGGGCAGCGATCCATGCCACGTTTTGATTCTAGTCGACAAAAGAGTATTAATTGCGTTTGTTAATCGTGTGCAGGTCAGCAAATTATAGATCAATTTTACAAGAAGGATTACAATCAACAACCTGAGCCTGGAGGCCACCGAGACTCCATTAATCACAATTTAGTTGAACAAACTGTGACAGGCTCATATTAAAGTTGATGTATAAACAACAAAAAAAAAAAAAAAAAAAGAGCTCATGAAAGTTTTACGTGACTCACCAGAGGCTCCAGCTCTTTGTGGTCGGTGAGGTTGAACTCAGTGACAAAGTAATAGAAATGCTTGTAGCAGGTGTTGACGTGAGCCTCGGCCCCCATCTGGCTCACGCGGTCAAAGTGGTGGATGTAGACGTGGACAAACACCCGGAACAGACGAGACAAAATCTTCTTAGCCACCTGCATGAAGGTCTTAGGGAAGGGAGTACCTGAGCAGATGGAGACAGGAGAACACCACCGTCAATCCTGCGATGACCTTTGACCTCTGCCGTGCAGAAAGCAACATGTCTGATCTATTTAAGGCAGAAGTTGTGTTATATTGTTGAATATTTAGGATGTTTCCCCTCTCGGCGGTGATACCGGCGTTTCTTCTCCGGCAGACAAACCTCCGCTCTGACCGACTCCTCAACGTCAGCGTCAGTCATTTTGCTCAGACTAATTCCACAATATTTCAAGAATTTGTTCCGGAGGACAACTGCGTCACAGGTTCTTTCCCTTCACAGTCTGAATTATTTTTAAGCCCAGCGGCTGCCAAGAACAGAGCACACCCATGCACGCAGGCACGGGACAACAGCAACATCGGATTATCGGTGTTTGCTGTGTGCATTGTTGCAGGTAATCTAATAAATGTGGCCTCACATACTGAATCTTAAACATCTCTGTCTTATCTGGCCTCACATTTTACATGCATTCATTCTGCAGACTTTGAGTTTTTTTGATCTCCTAGTTTTGCATATTAATGACCAGTTTAAAGCCCATTTGATGAAAAAAAATATTTTCCCAATATTAACAGTTTGTCATATGTGTACTTCAGACAGGTGTGCATATATTATTTCACTGTTGAAAAATCCTGCCCAGCTATTCATAAAGATGACTCAAGATTGTGCAGATTATAGCAGTACTACAAACGTGTTTAAAAGATGTCTGCCACGGTCTAAATGAGAACATGAGTATCTTATCATGCATCATATCTCTGCCATTTACGGAATGTTTACTACTCACAGATTCACCTTGTGATACTGGAACAGTGTTTCCAAATTACTGAAATGTTTGACGAGACCCAGGGAAATTATAGGACATTCTGTAAGAGCGCAGCCTTTTGCAGCGTTCGTCTTCTACGCTGGGATACTTTACCGTCACCTCAAGAGGTTCTGATTATGGAGTTTAATGTGTATTCAACACCAGCTTCGGTTTTTGCAATTTGGGTTGTGCACTAAAAGCATTTAATAGGGCAAATAAACAAGGTAATTTGTGCAAATGACATTATCTCATGACATAAGTTTCCTGGTAAAGACTCTGGGATATACAACAATCCCTGATCTTATTTAAAGTAGATTCCCCACAGGAAAAGATCAAGAATATCACAGGGAAAAGCCTCAACAACACGCTTACCAACGTTGGTGGGGAAGATGTTCTCATTGTTGATTTGTACCTCGATCCAGTCCATGAGCAGGCTCATGTACTTGGGGGCCGACAGAGCTGTCGGCTTCTTGTACTTGTGCTCGTCCTGCCAGCGGTATTCATACTTGGGCCCGCCTGACATGACGGGGCAGGTCTGATCGGTGCAAGAGTCGCTGATGGTGCCGTAAATGAGGTTGATGCGGTTGAAGAAGTCGACCACGTGGACGGCCACCCAGTCATTGAGGTCCTCTCCGTGGGGCAGCTGTACTGCCTGCTTCAGGTCCAGCCCGGCATTCAGAGAGGCCTGGGCCTTCTTGTGCAGCTCGAAACGCTGCGTCCCGGGCTCAAACTTGCGCTTGGGCCGGAATGTCCTGTCTTTGTTGAAGACTTGTTTCAGGGCATTGGACATGGTTGCATGTGATGATGGTGGTGATCTGGTTAAATGCTTCTGGTGAATTATCTTCAGAAAAAAATGGCGAAACCTTTGTCAACAACCTGTGCAGAACGTTAGTTGCAAATGCTCTTTTGACCTCAGACTCTGGTCCTGTGGAGGTAAAAATAAAGAGGCATTCATTTCAGTTCTCTTCTGGCAATTATGTTCACTCTGTTTGCGCAATCATCTTTACAATCTCTAAATCAGCCTGCATTTGATTTGACACTAATCAGTGTTGTTAGCATAGAGCTGACATTTGCTCCTATTATAAAGCAACTTTGGCCTAAAACTCGTCAAACGCCATTTAAATCAAGAGGCATTTCTTAAAAATGTAAAGGCGCTGCGCGTCATTTTTATCCACTCGGTGGTGAGAATCGTGCAAAGGCTAGCAGATGCACGTCAAACAAACGACGAGGTTCAGAAAGTTAGGATGAAACGGCGGTTTTAGTGAATCATTTCCTCTTTAAGACGCCCTGAAAGCAAGAATCTGCGGAATGACAATAAAAAGAAGACAAATCGCCTGCTGCCACCGAAACAGGGCGCGACCAAGATAACTTACAGTACCTGTGCTTCCAAGCCATAATACCGGACCGTTCAAAACAGAATTGCCCTTTTTTAAGGGTAAAAACCGGAGATTTACCAGCAGGGCACATGACGACTGTAAGAACTTTCATCGTGACGCGACTAGCTAACATTGAATTCGATCGGACTTGTTGCTTTCAGCTAACCTCCCCAAACATACAAACACAAAACAGACGGGTTAGTTAGACTTAATATAAATTACAACGCGTATAAAAGGATAGTAAAAACACACAATATGTCCGACGGATAATAAAACGATGACGAAATCGCACAGTTGAAAGCTACTTTGCCGAACTTACTTGTTCCGTCTTCCTGTTCCGTTACTTTCCTTCGATGCTTTGCCAAAATATTCCGCTGCCAATTAATAGCTTTATCTGGACAGCACACACAGACTACATTATGGATCAACTGTGACACTAATGTTAAAAAAATACTGTAAATTTAATAAACATGTCACTAATATAGAAACTACTGTCTGACTCCTCCCTGCAAACGAAAAGTATCCCGGCGTCAAGGTGGAGATATTGACAGGAACTTCTGGGGAGGACTTTCAAAATATATTATAGCTAAATAAGTAATTCCGACAATGTTACATTTACTCTTATTTAGTGACCGATTAAAGGTTAAACACCTATTAGATTTGTCAAAAGTTCACATTATTTAAGACCTTGTTCTAAATCATTCCATAAATGTATCGTAATTTACGCTATTACTTTGAAGATGAAGTCAACAACTTCCGGCTTTTATTGCAGCCTGGGCTCAGAAGTACGTACTCTGAAGGCCGGGCGTCTAACCTAATTGATTTTATAATACGGTGACACTAATCCACAAAACATGTTTGGGTCTGTTTGGCAGCCAGGAAATCCACAGTAAATATCTCTATTGCAGAAGTCGGAATAATACAAGATTTAAATCCAGGCACAGGGCTGTCACATGATCCCCCACATAATCCGGCTTTAACCTTGTCATACTGTACAGAATACTGATATTTTTTGTGATATCCATCATTCATGCAACATTCAATAGGTTTCCATTTATTTCATCATTTATTTAATGAACCTGTGTATATCAACATGATATTGAGCTGCATGAGCTGCTCCATAATGACATCGGATGCTTTTGAACAGGATTTATTTACAGGTACATTTGAAAATAAAATAAAATTCTGTAATCCCTGAATCAACAGTGATGTTGATCACAGTAAGTTTTGGCCTAGAAACAACAAAAATACTTAAAGATGTTGACAGTTGGCATTAAGGACAATAATAATTCCCAAAATACTAGTTTGGTCATCAGTGTAAATGATAATCGTCCAACACTAAAACCCAGATACAGAGACAGACAGGTCCGACATCCAAAGCCTGCAGGCTGAAATCTAGTACGCAAATGCACATTGATTGTCACTGAAGCCTGTTTAACTGCATCAGCACAGCAATTGAAGCTGGTCAGCGTGTACTGCTCATAAGAACCTCTTTGTTTTTGCGGTTTAGTGGTCAGTTGAAAAGCGGCTTTGTGCAGCACGGGGACAGAATGCACAATGTTCCTGTTGACTTGGCAAGCTGCGGGTCACTCGGTCTTGTTAGATATGGAACTGTAGTAAGACTGCATGGACTCCTCGACCTTCTTAAAGTCGGGACGATCCTCGTGCCTGGTGAAAGAGAGGAGACGTGACAGAACAGTTACCAGAATACCACATGTACTAACAGTGACAACGGAAAGGGCGTCTTACTTATATGTCCAACACTCCTTCATCAGTGTGTACATCCTCTCTGGACATGGCTCTGGACGCTCCATGCGGTTCCCAGCCTCGATAAATTGGTTCACCTCTGGGCCTTTCATTTTCTAGACACATCAGGGCAGAACCAGACTAAATAAAGCCGCTGCTCTGAGGAGCTGTGTGGGTTTCTAATGGCCGGACTGAGAGATGCCCTCACGCTCGCTTGATACCTTGTAGGGTTTGCCTCCGTACGAGAAGGCCTCCCACATGGTGACGCCAAAACTCCACACGTCGCTTTTACTGGAGAACTTGCGGAAGTTAATACATTCCGGAGCGTACCACTTCAGTGGCCATTTCCCTGCAGTACGAGCCTGCGCGTCCCAAAACCAGGGCATACAGTGGGTTAATGATTCCCAGAGCCTGGGAAAGAGTCACTTAAATAACAAACAGCGATGTGAAAATTATTGATGTTTATACATTTGCAAAAACCACCTGTAAATTCCAAAGGTAACATACACAATTATCAATTAAAACGGAGCAAAGCATCTCAATTGCCCTTCACTTAAATATCTTCATGCATTGATGCAGAATATGAGTTTTAACCTGTAAAGCAGGTTAAAACAGGAAACGGCTGTTTCCTGTTTGCCGTTTGTACCTTGTAATAGCTGTCGTCTGCTCCCAGGGCCTTGGAGAGCCCGAAGTCGCTGATCTTGGCGAAATGCTGGTTGACCAGTAGGACGTTGCGAGCTGCCAAATCTCTGTGCACAAAGTTCTTCTCCTCCAGATACTTCATTCCCATGGAGACCTGGTGCATCAGCTGGACAATGTTCTCCACAGTTACAGTAGTTCTGTCGGGACAAACACGAGAACAATCGAAAACATCCTGAATGTTGGATTGGGTCTTTGTAACCATAGCAACGCATCTAGCCAGTGTCATATGCAGCAAATCTTGGAGGCAAACTACAAAAAGAAGTCAGTCATTTCTGGCATTCACCACTTCAGGCAACAAAGCAATATCCTTTACTTTCTGGTGGTACCATTTGTTTTCCAAAATGAAATCACCTATTTGAAGAGAGGAATTTGTTGAGGGGTCCAGCAGAGGCCATTTCCATGACAAGCATCAGGTTCTCAGCGTTGCACAGGCCCAACATGCGAACGATGTAACGGTTGCTGAGCTGGTACATGATCTCTGCCTCCCGCATCATCTCCTCCTTCACTAGCCTCTCGTTATCGCTCTTCAGCACTTTGATGGCAACGTCAATCTGACCTCTGAAGGGAAGATTTGAAGTATTTCAGGGAAACTGGCAAACAATTCAGATGCAGGAGGTCTGCAGGTGTGACACAGTTGCTTGTTTTATAGTATTTCCTCACGAGTCAGTCTTGAGGACGCCTTTCTTGACGCAGCCGAAGTTCCCAGAGCCGAGCTCCACCTCATCGATGAGAAGTTGGTTCCTCTGGATGCTGAACTTCCTTACTTCATTTGGGTTGTGGTAGGGGTTGAAGTCTGTCTCAGTGTCCTTCTCTAGAGGCATTGTCACGGATGTCTTCGTGTTAGGCTGCTTAGCTGTAGAGCGCGCTTCAACCAAGTGACCTCCAGGGGGCGGTGTGTAGCCATTTTGTCGCTGCGGCCGCTGAAATAGTTCCAGTCAGTAAATTTGCAGACTTTAGCAATTCAATGAAAAAACTGTAAAACTCACTGGCTGTGGAAGATTGGGGGGCTCTGCAACATAACATAGATCAGAAATGTGTTTTTAGCTACAAATTTTTAGCACACAGACAAGAAAATCTAACTTGTAACATTTGCAAAGTGTTAAAAAGCGGATTGTACTTTCAGCCGCTTTGCCGTTAATGCATGCCTCTCCAAGAACTGTTACCAGGCCGTCCGGTTTCATTTTCAGGTACTCAACCAACTAGTGACATTAAAAAAAAAAACAAAAACACAGAAATGATAAAAACACAACCAGCAGCAGGATATGTACATATGTATTAGATATTATTTGTATTCAGGGACCTAAAGTGAAGCTGCGGTGCAGTACCTGCCAGATTGTGTCAAACTTTGTTCCCCCTGGCATCGAATATTTGCCTGATTTGGCTTGGAGGACTTGATAGTGGTACACCATTTTCCCGTACATGACAGAGAGAGCGAAAGAACCTGGCTCATCTCTCTCTCTCACTCTAAAAACACAGAGATGCAGATCAACCAGGTTCACAGTTCATGCTTCATCCTGGGTCATCGGGGTCATCGGGGGTTATCGCGATAACGTGGGAGCAACTGCACCACTAAACTAAGGACCCCTTGACACATGACTGAGGGTGCAAACAGCGTCGCTCAAGCTAATTACCTCGGCCAAGAGAGGAGCTCATGTGACAACCAGCGTCTGTTTGTCCTGCCTAGATTCTGACCTTCTGACCTTGAGTGCTTTTCTAGTATGAATCTTGTGAAACTCACAGGAACTTTCCATCCGGTTGGGCTCCACAGTAAAGCCGCCTCTCACCCTCTTGGCGGGGGATGTTACCGTGGTACCAAGGCATCTTCTCGTGAGCGGTGATGGCGATCAGTTTGTCCAGCTGGGACGCCTGAGTGACAATGGCCTGCTCCATGGCCTCCCCCTGAGCACCAACAAATCTGAATTTAAGGATTTCTGGAAATCTGGACGTAAGAGCTGATGTGAAAGCAACAGAAGCTCACCTCCAGGTTCCAGGACTGCTTCACATACTCCCTCACCATCTTGTCCCTCAGGTTTTCAAACATGCCAGTCCGTATGGGCGTATCTGGGGGCCGCAGGCAGGGCTTCCTCAGGAGGCACACCAGTCCATCCGGGTCTTTGCTGTAGAACTCGCAGAGCTCGGCCGGTCCGCAGTGAGGCTTCCCTCCAGCAATGCAGTAAGTCCCATTGAGCTGCTTTTCTATGGAGTAATGGTGAAACTCCAGGTTGCACACAACAGACAGAACGTAGCCACCCAGGCTGCGGATGCACTGACGCAACAAGAAGAGTCCGTCGTCCATCCCGGCCAGCTTCAGGTGCTGCTCGGCGTCTGCGCGACTGATGCTGCCGTAGAAGAACGGCAGCTCGGCCGCTGGGTCCGTGGACATGGTGAGAGCTGTGGGGATGACCTGGCACTGGAGAGGAAGGAGAAACATCTGGGTAAGACTAGAATTAAAAAAGTTTTTATGAAGTCAAACTGGAGATATGAGTTAGCAGGATGTTCAATGACCTGATTGAAAAGAGTGGAAAAAGCAGCTTGTAAATGTAAGGTTCTCGCCTTCTCCTCTCCTCTGATTATCTTAATTCAGGGCAGATTGTGCGTATGTGTGGATGTGATATTTCACAAGAAGCACCTACACTTCTGCACAGAGTTTGCAAATTACCAGACTGATGACAGAAGCCACAACAGGAAGCTGCAGTTCGCCCTCAGACTCCGTTCTCCAGCAGCTCACTCTTCCGTTACACAGGTGCTTCACGCTCTGAGCTCATTCCTTTCAAAATTTTCCATTGCGAGGGGAAAAAATCTTTTTGATAAAAGGAAAATAACACAAATTCACATCCAAATTGTTGGAGAGCATGAAATGCTAACATTAGCAGGAGGGTCCGGAGGTGCAATTTTGGAGTAATGAGCTGGAAAGAAGATGATTCTGGCACGTTTAAGATATTTACGATCTCTTTTTATGATGCCCTGTTTTTTCTCTTTTTTGATTTTTTTTTTTAGGTCAAATCAAAAGAAAAAGCCTCGGCTTGTTGTGCGAGTCGCTGCCCACATCCAAGGTGGACAACTGAGCAGAACCACAGGACACCAAAGACCACCGCAGCCTGACCACAACAAAGAGCCGCAGAGCCAACGGCTTGGACCGAGGCGGTGCACGTCACAGTGCACGGAGGCCTTCCCAAGATATCTCAGTCATGGAAGCAACAATTTCCCAGACGAGGCATCAAAGCAGCCTCTGCTAATCACTTTTCACAGGTTTAGCTCAGGTCTGAGGGTTGAGACCCGTGCACGTGCACAGTTCCTGACAAACGCTGAACCCACAGTAACGTGTGACATCTTCAAAGCGCCTGCCTCCGGAGGTTTTTATTAAATTATACTTTAATGGAGAGAGAAAAGCAGACAAACATGTTTTTGAGCAGACAGTGACGATGTGAACGGTGGAAAAACACCATCTGACTCAGCGTACAACAAACAAGGAGAGGCCCACACACACATACACACACACACACACTCACACAGACCAAAAACGTGTTTAAGACAAAGAAAGAAGGCCATTTTTTCCACTTAATAAATAAAAAATCCACATGTATGATAGATAAAAGCCTATAAAAGGTGCTGTTTTATCTAGGAAATAAAACCATATGATAAAGGAAGTTACATGTAGAGGAATCACTTTTTTAATATTTTACAGACTATATATGGAATTTTAAAAATACCTTTGAATAAAAAATTATTTTTATCAAGATAGTTCCTCTAGAGTATTTAAAGAATATGTTTTAGAAGAAAAGTCTATGAACATAGAAGTATAATTATTGTTTAACGTTGGTGGTAAATAATAAATCAATAAATTAGTATTTAAATGAATATTTTGCATAATTGTAATGTTTATCAGTAGCTTAAACAAGCTAACGTGGGACATGTTTGTTAAAATACAGCAAGTTCAGCCGCACCAAAACTTTAATGGTATCAAAACAGCAGCGAAGCTGAACCTGGATGGAAAAAGTGACAGTCGACTAAACTGACTGCTTCATTCCTTTCATTTAAGTCATCTCATAACCAGTAAATATGTAGTGGGAAAGTGGGAATTGCTGTTATATTTGATCATTTCTATTCTTTTAAAAGAATCCAGATTTCTGCTGATGGAAGCGGCGGAGCCTTGTTGTGTTCATCAGGACTAAATATAATGTTCACACGGCCTATAAACACTTGAGTTTACAACAACGTTTTGCACATGAAATCCTGGTTCTGTTGCCGTGGACAACCTCGTTGGACTGTGGTCGGAACAATTGTAAAAATAAATCCAGTTGTTTCAACAGCTGTCGCAACAATTATCCGTCCACTTCCAGACTTGGCTATTTATAATTAGCGGCCATAATTTGTACAGTTTTGTGCCAGTGCGATGATGCCACAGTCCAACCGTGGTGCCTTTGGTCTTTAATTGTATTTTACAGCACAGCTGTGGAAACACAAGTCTTTAAAAGCAGAGAGGAACATAAATAAATAAGAAATAAAAGAAAGAAATAAAACATCTCTGTGATTAGATTAGTGACGCGTCAGGCAGCAGAATCCAAGATACACAAGTTTCTCAGGTGACGTCTGAACCTGCTGATCATCTTTTAATTTGTTATGTTCTAAAACACAACAAGAAAATCTACTCACCGCCTGCTGTTGCTTCAGAGACGAAGATACATCTGTTAATCTGACAGCAGTGCAAGTTCTGCTAGCCACACACACACATGCACACACACACACACACACATAGAGAGAGAGAGAGAGAGAGAGAGAGAGAGATAGAAATGTTGTTGACAGTGCTAAAAAAGGTGTTGGATGAAATTTCTTTCTGTCAAACATAAGTAAGAAAGCCAGATTACAGTCTCAGCCAAAATCCCTGCCACAACAAGGATGTAAATGTGAAAAGTTGCTTTTGTTTGGGAAAAGTTTAAAAGTCATGATGGTTATTAAAAAAAGTGGCTTTAATCCATGTCAAAGTCTTATAGACTTTTCAAAAAAATTGTACTTAATATTTTACTTTTAGTATAAACTGGACAGAATTAATCTGAAGGAAGTTGTGACCTGTAGACCTCTTTTTGTGTGTAACCTGTCGCTTGGTGTATTTTCAAGCCTGGAGCGTTGCTGTAGTTGCAGATGACAAATTTAGGTCGCAGCAAACTTCGGGTGACAACAGAAAAAAAAATTGTCCCAAACTGCAAATTTTAATTTTCGTTATCGATGTTTAGTTATTCTATACAAACATGTGACATGTCAGACAAACGCAGCTTTCCTTAGATCTAAGCGACTTAGACTTTAAGATAATAGAAAGATAATGTTCTGTGCAGCCAGTCATACATTTCTGTCCCTTTAAATTTTACAGATTTAGGTACTTTTGCTCCTTGCCAGGCTGTATAATTTCACATACAAACTCTCTCCTTAGCTCTCTCTCTCTCTCTCTCTCTCTCTCTCTCTCTCTCACACACACACACACACACACACACACACACACACACACATCCTCGTTCTACTTTTATAAGGACTTTCATAGACATAATGTATTTCCCAGTTGCTTACTCTAACCATCCAACTAACCTTCTGACCCTAACCCTTACCCTCACCATAACCAAAATCAATTCTAAATCTAATCTTAAAACCAAGTCTTAGCTCTCAAACAGGCCTTTGAGGGCCAAAATGCCCTCATTTATGTCCTCACTTTGCTAGTATTTTGGTACCGAGTATGGAGCAAGTACAAGAACACACGCACGCGCCCCCCACACGCACGCCCCCTGACACACACACATACACACACGCACGCACACAGCTGCTACCTTTGAATGCAGACTGAGCAGCCGATCAGTCCTTCAATCCTTCAATGTGGAATCAAGTCCGACAAAAAACGGATATGAAGAGTTGTGCGCACCTTCAAAGTAAAAGATGTTTAGCAATAAATAAATAAATAAAAATTTTAGATTATCGCTTCCCAGAACACAAGGGTGAAAGGTGAGGGTCATGCATACAGGGCCCACATAATGCATGCGGGAGGTAAACGTTCAAGACACAACTTACTTATTAAATTAGGAGTTTACTTTTTTTTTTTTTTTTTTTTTTTTTTACACATTTCACCTAAATAATTACTCTAGTAACAGCAGTTCAGGTTGCGAAATTCTGAAGTAATTAAGAAGGTTTTCAATGTGGAATGTGTGCTTTGATTGTTCCTTTTTAGCTTTAGATAATTACAGGAAAGACACTGGGGCAACCACTTCATCTCTAAAGTATTTCCTCTTATGTTTAACAGTATATAACCAACAAGATTGCCAGGTTTTTTTTTTTTGATTGGACATAAAATTACTGGACCAAACCGTTCCGTTACACAAGACAAAAAATAATTTTTGATTAATGCTAAAATAGAGATCTACTCCAAGTCCTGTTAGCGCTTTCTCTTATTTTGCAAGTCATGAGCGGAAGCCGTGGGTGAGCAGTTCGGCAGGTTTGACCTGCTCTTTGGCCGTCTGGAGGTGGCTGGAGTTGAGGCTCTTCTCCGCTCCGCTGCGGAGGACAGAGGACACACTCAGCGGAAACTTCTGCAGGCGGACACGCAGAGGTAGGTCATCGAGTTCGGGCACGCTTTCTGCTCGTTTCACGTAAAAAGAACAAACTTTTTAAGCAAAACGGCAAAGACGTGATGCTGGAGGGAGGCGGTACTCCGCTGTGCACAGACATTTCTGCAGATTCAAGATCTACTTTTTTGTCGTTTTTAATGCGATACCGCGGGGTCTATTTTTGGATTATCTCCTCTAAATTACTCATGACAGGACTATCACTGTGTGTGTGTGATGTGGCGGAAAGCTCCCATCAGGTACAGTGAACGGTGAGCAGCGGGAGAAACACCCGCAGCTGGTCGCAAAAGCATCAGAATTATACTGGATAACTTTAATTAGCTGTAATCAATCAAATCGCAATGTTTCTACTCTTCTCCTGGTTGGTTGTGGACGCGCAGGGTGCACACTTCCAGTTCTGACGCCTCACTTCTGCAAATCAGGAATATCAAGATGAATGCGCTTTGGCGCTTTCCTGCTCCTCATTTAGCATCTATAACTGTGTGAGTCAAGGACAAAAATAACTGCCGCACCAAAAAAAAAAACCAAACAAACAAAAAAGAAACACAAAACCCTACTAGGAAAGCAAGAATAAGGTGGATTATCCAGTTGGATATTTCTATTGCACCTTATTTAACATTTCTTTTACTTATATATCACCTCTAGAGACAGGGTCCACGTCATTATAAACTCTGTATTCTTTTACATCAACAATAAAAATTGCTGTGTTTGTGAGCAGCAGTTTTGGTGCTGATTAAATACATCTTCACGGTTCTGTCTTTGCTACTTTCCTTTGTCCTGAGGGACGGCAAAGCCATATTTGTGACGTTTTCTCCTGCAGTCCAAAAGATAAAACCTGGCCGTAAAGAGAAACCCTTGGTTGCCATCTGTGCTCGGTCCCCCCCCCCCCCCAGTTTCTGGCTGACTCACTTCATGTCGAGTCAGCTCTTCCTCCCTCTCTCTCTGTCTCAGTCTCTCATCAAATATTGTTTCAGACTGGAGGGGCTCGGCTTCAGAGTGAGGGGAGCACATCCGAGGCTCTCCGGCCTGTTTATGTTCCCACTTTTCATCTGCATGCTGTTTATTTGGGGAAACAGAGAAAGGAATGCCTGCCTGCCTCTGTCTGTTTCAGCAGACAGAGTGGAGAGAGGAAGAAATGCCCCCCATGGTTCCTGGAGGTATCAAGTCCAGCATTAATCAAGATACAAATATTTTCTTCTGAGATATTAATAGTCGCTCAGATTGTCTTTATGTGGAGACAGAGATGTTCTGATAAAAATGAAATCTGAACATTTAAAACGTGCGTGCGTGTTTATATGTGGAAGGAGAAATGGCGGCGGGGTTGTTGCACGTGAGCCTGAAAGCTTGGGGACATTTAGCATCTGTTCAGCCCACTCAGACGTTCAGCTCCGAGCCGATCATATGGCTCTGGTTAGCGTGCTGCTTTTCAGATCGCTCCACTCTCCCTGGCAGCAGTTTAACACAAGGACACCAGTCTCGCTGTATGTCCATGAAAACACTACGGCAAAATAATAAATAAGACGCTTCTGGGACCACTGGCTTGATTATATCTCACATTTGGCCCTCCCTTAAATTCCCACCTAATTATGCCGAGCAGTCCAACTTTTCTCTCTTGTTAACAACGACCCCTTTCTTCTCCCCTCCACTTTTTTTTTTTTTTTTTTTTGCAAATTGAGAGCGCGTTGCATATTGTGCAGTCTGTCTGCAGCTTGCACCGCTCCCTCTCTCTCTCTCTCTCTCTCTCTCTCTCTCTCTCTCTGGGCTGCACATCACCTTTACCGTGTATCTGTTCAATATTCATGGCTAATCCCAGCAAACTACTGAGCGGAGACTGTGTCTGTGCTCACTTGGCTCGCCGACACACACACACGTTTTTAATTTCTCTGAAAGTGATACAGCAGCGGGGGGAAAGTTTTGCACAGCAGACCTCAGAAGATGTGCAGCGCCATCACCTCTGAGGCGACTTGCCCCTCGTTTGCGAGCAGCCTGTAATACATTAAACATCCACCAAGAAAGGAGTGTGCTCACTTATATCCTGAAAAAAAACACCTACTGATGCATGTGCACGTCTGTCTCCTTGTTGCTCCTTCAAATAAACAAAAGGAGGAGTCAGTAGCCATGGAAAGCACTTGATATCAAGTGTAATAACCTCCAGAATAAATTGAGAGTGAGCTGGAGAAGTAATGAAATAGAGGGGAGTGTGGCATGTGCAGGAAATGACTGGGAGAAGGCCTGAGGGAGGGGAAGACAGAAGGACTGTCGCCTGGTCCACATACACAGGAATCTGCAGCAGGACAAAGACCCCGTGGTCTTTAACAGGCTTCACCTTCTGCCACATCATGAACGTCCTAAACCAGGTCCTGCACTCTGGGGCCTTGACGTTCATGCCATCATAGCTGGCTGGTCCTGCTCACGCTACGCTGTCCCCCCCCCTCGCTCCTCCCTGGGCCTTACACTTGTTTTTTCCCCTCCTCTTTTCCCTCACTGTCGTCACCGAAAGGTTTCCCATCTGCTTCCGATTACCTTTGGCTGCAGTTGGTTAGCCGCCAGCCATCTGGGCCAGGGTGGCGTCTCCGCTCGCTCTCACCGCTCCAGACGGCACTGAGGGAGGGATGGATGGAGGGGAGGCGGAGAGGAGAACAAAGAGGGTTCACATTTAGCTGACGCTGCAGTTTGTAGCCAGAAAACTCAAGTTGGAGAGAAGGGCACCCATGAAACGGTGACTCCCCATCTTGGCTCGGCTCTGTTTTTGTAGTGGGATTATAGGCCCGGGGAAGTCATTCTCCACTGTTTTTATAAGGCGGACCTGCTCCGTCTTACTCCCAGCGTTGAACAACAAACTGTTATCTCGCAGATGAAATCAGCCACGGCGGAGAATTGATGGGTCCCCGGTGCTTTGTTCCACAGCGGGACTCTTCTCAGTCTGTAGTAATGATGATTTCATGATGGATGGCTGCGTTTTATTCGTTCGGAACAACAAAGCTTACCTTTACCTGGAAAAAATGATAAAGCTGTCAGAAAACCTTCCAGTCAGCAGTTTAGTAACGGGATAAGCCTTGTTGCTGTTATTTCTGGCAGCGGGACAGAGCTTCTAAAGGCTCTGCTGATGGAAAGATTCCTTTTTACTGGTACGGTGAAACATTACGCAGATGATGTCCGGCTGTTTAACAATTAAAAAAGAAACAGAGTTCTGCTGAATATTCTAGTCCCAGATGTGGAACTGCTTTTAGGTATTCGCTTTATAATTTTAAAGATTAGTTACAAAGCTGTCAGTGATACGAGGGAGTCTGGCTTCCATTTGCGTGGAGAGTTGCTCGTCATCAGTTGTTGTCTTTCCAGTGAACCCTGGGCCGCTTGCAGTTTCTCTTATTTAGCTTGAATCGAGTTGCTGTGCAAAGGCCTGAAGCGATCTGTTTAATGGCTGCTGTCTGCGTTTTTATCTTTCCAAACTGCTCCAGGACCAGTGCTGGTTCAAGTCCCAGGATCTGTGGTTGCACTCAGATGGGAACGGGCTTCATGTGAGCACTCATACCTTCTGTCTGCTAACCAGGATGCCAGCCAATTAGCAAGCTGTACAGTCAGGCAACAGGGCAGCAAGGCACTCAGCCGTACACCCAGCCACCACAGTCAGCCAGTGGAGCCGTGATGGCAACCTGCTGCTCCTCTCAAATTGGCTCATTTTACCCCCAGAGCCTCTGACATAATACCCACTTCAAACCCTATTTGGGCATTAAGTGCAGCTTTTTACAAGATCAATGGCTTCCTTTGTGTTTGAAGTCTTTCCGGTGGGCAGGCAGCGTAAAGAGCAGGGCCTCAGGGGCCTCAGGTTGGGACCTGCTCTTGTCTTTGGTCATCAGAGTGAAAGGCAGAGTGTTTGCCCTTCACTAAATCCAAGATTGATTAGCTGAGGGAACAATGCAGGAGTGGGCGGTCTGGAGTACGAACTGGCTAGATTTGTCTTGTTGGACTGGGAACCGTGTGGGTCAATGGGATCTCATGCTCTCTCTGCTAAATCTGTGTTTCACCACGTCTCCCTGGTGCCTCCCACCTATCCCAGCCTAAATCTGTCCCTCCCCTCCCTTTTCACTCCCTTTCCTGTCCTCCTTTTTCCTCGCTCAACTGTTTCTCTTCCACAGTGCCGCAGAGAGGAGTCTAAGCCAGCCTTTTCAGGCGTACGCCTGCGAGGACCCATCCAGGATCGGGCGCTCCGTGCTGATCGGAACGCTGCAGCGGCTGCTGCGACTGCCTCCAGCCAGGGATCCACCTGCAGCCATGGCCCGACACAGCGCAGAGCCGTCCCACCTGTAGGCCACGGGGCATCCCAGAGGGCAGAAGAAATGTTGGGACAATGCACTGAAGTCTGTTACTATAGCAATCACTGTAGTAACCATGGAAACGCTATGGAGGACTGGTCTGGTCTGCACTGTCATTGCCATCGTGTTTGCCACAGAGGTCGAAGGAGGTCGCAGGGACGAGTTTGTCCACTCACAAGGTGAGTGTCGGCGGGGGGGCCGAGGAAATCCGGCATGAGCGTAAAACTGGTGGAACAGGCGCCAGTTGGCCTGTTAGCCACTCACGGTCATCCCAAAAATCCCATTTTTCCAGCGAAACGCGGCTGAGTGTCAGCCTGGTGTCCCGCCCTCCTTTTGGCTGGATTTCTGGGAACAACCGTACCTTTTCAGTGCAACCCAAACAGCCAAAAACAACCTTGTGTAGAGTCGGTTGGACCTTATCAGCCTGTTTTCCGTAGCTCTTATTTCTAATTGATGCTTAGACGCAGCTGAAACGAGCCTTAGAAGCTGTTTAAGGAACACTTAAGACCCTCAGGTCTGCGGCGCTGACCTTGAACTCCACTTCGACAAATGACGTAGCTGTGGCCACGTGCACGCCCCCTCGCCTTCAACCGCACAGGAGCGCCGGGGACCGGAGCCCCCGGAGGCAAAGACATGAAATCCCGTCGCGTCCCATCACCCAGAACAAGGCCATGATTGTGTATTTGCTAAACTTAACCTGTGACCCCCCCCCCCCGCCCCGCCCGCAGCCATCTGTCTCCAATAGCCTGCGTTTTCTTGCTGGATCCCTTTGGGAGTTTATTTTCCACAGGTCAGAGCAGTCCAAGTGTTTCAGCCCCACTTATTCATCATTTTGGGTGTTGGTTTATTTCCACGGCTCTTAGCGACCTCCCCTCATCCTCTCGGCTAAACAAAGGTTGTTTACGAAACCACCTTAAATAAATCAATAAGCTCGGACTAATCGATGGTCCTCTGGAGGCTTTCAGGACCCGTAACTTCATGTCTGGAGCCGAGTCACCGCGTTTAAATCAAGTCACCTGTGCGCAGCGTTGGCTCTCCACCCGTCCGTGACTGGTCTGGTTTCACAAACAGCTGCAAATAAATCCAAAAAAATGCTGAGTTGGCTCGTGCGCTGGAATCGGGGGGTCTGTGGAGGCCTGCTGCTGGGGCCGGGGGTCATTAAGACGGTCCAGAATTATGTCCATTCTATGATGATAAGGATTAATCCTGTCAAATATCATTAATGATGGAGACCATGTTGAAATAACTCATTTATCTACTGACCTTAAAACCGATTCTTAACCCTCAAACTGACCTTCAAAATTGAGATAACCAGCTGGATTGTCCTCACGCTGAAGATTTAATGCGTCACATGCACAAGAACACACGCCTGGAAAAGACCGCAGCTCAAATCAGACCTTCCTCTAGAACGAGACGAGAGAAAACTTGGCGATGTATATTTTTTTCATCCTTGCTCCTTTGAGCTTGACTCTGGTCCAGGAGTTGGCTCGTAGGAGCACAAATGATAACCCCGCTGACTCATTTTTACGTAAACATCTTGCAAGATTAAATTAGATTATGGCAAAATTACTGCCCCAGTCATAAAAATGTATGACATTTGCTGAGTCTCTCTGTCTTAACCTTGCTAGCATGACCTCCGCGCAAGTTCTACATGCATGTTCTCCATCGTTCTTCCTGCAGTATCGTCCGAAATGAGGCAGGGCTGTTTGCTGTGAATGTGTGTCTGCAACGGAGGGTGGGAACGTTTTCCAAGCGGAGAGTTTCCTTCCATGTTTTTCGTTTGGCGATAACAGAAGGCAGGGTGATGCCTCGTTCACTGGGCGGATTTATCACAGAAGCTGCTGCATAAAAACAGGGAGGGTCGCACTTTATATTTAGTAATTCTTTCATTTTGGCCTTCCTTGATTTGATGGCTGTGGTGGCCAAAGTGAGGATAGAAGGGACCAGTAGATGGGCCAGTTCCTCCATTTATGGAAAATAAAGGATGAAACAAACACCAGGTAGTCACAGCAGCAGCGTGATTGTTGCCGTGTGTGTTGTGGACATCAGAACAATATATTATTTTTTGATTATTAGGCCCAAAGTGAACATAAAGAAAGTAATAGGACCTGAGCCTGAACAGCAAAAACTAGCCCAGGAGAAGCTCCTGAAGAAGTCTGCGTTATCATTCCAGCCCCGAATGATAACGATCTAAAGATCTTCACGATCTAAAGCGTCCACTTTTCTCAAACTGCACTTGAACTAATTTGGCTTGCTGGTTTTTATTAGTGGATGTTTTATTCTGTGTGAGGTCTCCTTAATTTCCTCCTTGCAGGTGAGTAATGTGTGCTTTTCCCTTCATTTTCTCACCAGGAGGATTTCCTGCGTTTTGGGTTAAAACTCGCTTCATTACTTCCGATGCTGCGTGAGGGCGCGGGGGGGGGATGTGTCCTGGGAAAGTGTTTCAATGGAGAATAAGATTTAGCGTCAAACAACTGTGTGTGTGTTTGTGCGTTTTAAAGGTGTCATGTTAGAAAATGTCATGTCATGTTTTTTTTTTTTGTTTTTTTTTTTGACATATGTTGGAAATCCTGTGTTTTGTCCAGGCAGCAGCTACAACTGCGCTTGCTTCATTTTTGAGCCAGCTTACAGAGTAATTTTCCCAGTACAGATCTCCCCAAGTCTGTACCAGGGCACTCTGATCTCTGGGTATTTACCGTGTGTGGGAAGGGGCTGCGTCTCCACCGGCGGTGGCCAGAGGTTTGATGAAAACTGGGCTTATTTGCTAGTGACTTTCCTCCATTAGTTAGCTGACGTTAGCAGTTTGGAGCCATGTGTGTTTAGACAATAAATCTCCAGCAGGCCCTGACACACACTGGGACAGACAGGAAGTATACAGTTTCAGCGTAACCATGGCAACATCCCTTTGACCTCATGAGGAGGGTGGGCGGCTGGTCTTAGAGTAGCGGAACCCGTGCAGGCATTTATGCTCCAAAAAAGCTACAAGCTAATTTGTGTCATCTGGGTCATGAAAACCTGAGTAATGTTCTTCAAAATAAGTGGCTGCCAAACCGTCAACTGCTTTTAATTAGGGTCACTTAGATTTGCCTGAAATGTATTTTTATTAGGTAAATCTCTGATTTGGGTTTTCTTCATTTTCCTCCCCGTAGCTGCTTTTCTGTCCAGTCTTGGCCAGTATGAGATCGCTATCCCAGTGCGAATAGGACCTCACGGTGAGACACTGGACGCAGCAAAGACTCACCACCAAAGAAGAAGACGCAGCACAGAAGACCGCCTGCCTGACTCTGTATAGAGTTCTTTTCCTTTCATTTCTATGTCTTTCTGTCCGTCTGCTGGCTGTGACACTTCCCGCCCTCTTGTTTTTGTCCTTGTAGCTCTTCTACCAGCTGTCCACCTCACGCAACAACTTCCTGCTCAACCTCACGTTGCAGGGAGGCCTGCTGTCGAGACAGTTCAGGGTGGAATATTGGAAGAAGGGGCGGTTAGCATGGACACATCCTTACTCTCCTCACTGCCACTATGTGGGACACCTTCAAGACCAGCCGCACTCCAGCAAAGTGGCTCTGAGCAACTGTAATGGCCTGGTAAGTTTACACGCTGAAGAACTTCTCGTTCTGACCCATCCATGTGCGTACAGTACTCAACGCTGCCCACTAATGTTACTTGTTGGTACTGGAACCTTTGGTCCATAAGCTGAACCTTTTGAGTGAAATTAATTATTTAAAGGATTAATCTGTCTAAAAAGAGACCAAAGTGTAGCTCAACAAGGAAGTGTGATGTCTCAGGTTAAGAAACGTGGACGTAAAGGTGACGGCACGATTGTGGGTTTGAGAAAGACACACGAGCTTTGAGACGGGGGCACACACAGGAAGGGTGAGGGGGAGCTGTTAGCCAGTCCAACGAACACCTTGTTTGAACTTTGAGGCCTTGACCCTCGACCTCAACCACGAATTCATCTAGTGCTGGCGTGCTCCTCGTTTTCAAGGCAGACGTTTGATAGATTATTCACAAAAGTCAAGATGTAACAGCAGAAAGGCCCTTTAATCGCCTGGAATATTTTGAAATTTTCACACTTTTCCTAGCAAACCCATTTTATGTAACATATTTGGCCTTTTCTGACTGAAGGTCAGCCTCCGTCTCAGTCTTGATCGGATCATTTACCTGTGATGCGTATTCACGCGTCCCCTGCATGTCCTCACCGCTAACAGCGGCGTACACAGCTGAGGATTATGCCTGCTCACAAAGCGTTAATAAGCCACACACGTAATTACTGTTGGTCAGACCAGCGTGAGCACATTCAGCAGCGAGCGGGCCGTGTCCAGGGGAGCATCACTAACTTTATTATGGGATTAAAAGCCCTTTGAGAGCCGCCGCAGCGAGTCGAGGGGAGACGCTCTCGCTGGCCGGGGCCAACACGTCTGAGCGGAATCAAAGGGAGTGTTAGTGTATCGCTTTGTCTCACTCTCTCGCTCTCATTCACCCTTTCATGCTCTCGCGTGTGTTTTTCTGTGTTTGTGTGTGTGTGTTCTGTGGGGTCGTGATCCTCTTCATGGATGGGTCAACAGTGAGGGGAATATGTGAGGGGATATTTGAAATAGAAGCTTTTCGTCGTTACTTTAGGAATCATCCCCATCACAGGCTTTGTTGGCAGGACAGCCCACCCCGCAGGTCTTGCACAAGCTCCACATAGATCTATGTATCTAGATTCCAGATAGATACTTTGAAATTCGCATGAAACCAGAGGAAAAAAGCAAGGGAGAAGAGGAGGGAAAACAAAAAGTGGGCGAAACACACGGAGCTGCTAGAGAGGCTGCCCCTCGCATCGGCGCCAGGTAGAAAGTCTGATGTCAGACAGCGATCCAGTGTCACAGCATGACAACAAAAATGCGGTAGCAGAGGAACAAAATGGAAATTGTCTCCTCCTTTACCTCCTTTTCTCTTATATGGTGGGTGATCTGGTGCTAACTTGCGTTCTGCCCTCAGCAGTTACGTATATGACGAGCAGTAACTCATTTTGACACTGTTAAGCACTTTTGGCAATACGTCACACACGAGCAGAGGTTGCGTGCTGCGCTGCCTGCACTCTGCCTGCGCGCTCACGTGCCCCAAGTATGTCGCAGCGTGTCGCCGAGGGAAGCTTAGAGGTTATTGTGGCGCTTCCCCCTCTTTGGCCATTGGCTTTCTGAGGCATTAGCACCTCAGCTTTAGCTTATCACCTGTTTGCCCTTTCTCCTGAGTCAATATGGAGTGTGTGACCCGAGGATTGCCATTAAAGGAACCTTTGGAACTGAGGCGTTTGCTTTGACATATTGGGATTCAGACCTTTGATGTAATGTGATGTTAAAGTGTCCACGATTCTTGTTTTATTCTGTTTTGTTACTCTTGTCTCTCCGCAGCAGGGGGTGATTGTTGCAGGGGGAGAGGAGTACCTGATTGAACCCCTTGTCTCACCAGATAACCAGACCAGGACAGAGAAGGGGGAGAGAGCTGAGGGGCGCCCCCATGTGGTCTACAAGCGATCTTCGCTTCGACACCAGTACAAGGGCCAATCATGCGGAGTCATTGGTGAGCGGAGGGTTTTATTCTGGTCTTTTTAGTAGCAGCGTTCAGTTCCAGATTGGGGGAGTAAAATATTCACGGGTCAGCAGAGGAAGATTGTGGTTGTGTTAGCGTTCCCGGTCGTGATTGGGCGTGACTGAGCCAGTGTTGCAGGGCGTTGCTGCACACGCCAAAGTATGTTCATAAAAACCATACTTTGCAATGCTGAACTTGTGTTGTGTTTGGGCAACTTTCATTTAATGAAGTGACTCAGACAATGGTCAGTTTGCCAGCTTAGACAAATGCGGAATGTTGAGCGACTGATTCTCTTTTTAGCATGTAATTGCTCACAGACCTCCTCTTTGAAAGTTATAATAACGTTGTGAATGCGTTTAATTGTTCCCAGACGAGAAGCCAATGAAGAGTGCATCGTGGTGGCAGCGAACCCTGAAGACGCCTCCCCATCATGTTGGTCGTGGCCAGTGGCCCCTGAAGCGCTCAGTTAGCCGCGAGCGCTACGTAGAAACTCTTGTGGTGGCCGACAAGATGATGGTGGGCTACCACGGACGTCGCGACATTGAGCAATACATCCTGGCTGTCATGAATATTGTAAGTTTCACAGCACAAATCATGTTGAGTTGCAAGCATCGCTAGAACAGCTCTGGAATAATGCGCAGAAAGGACCATAAATTCTAAAATCCGCTAGTTTACCACCACATATTCTGCTCCTGGTTAGTCCACACTTTTCCCCTTGTTCAGCCTGGTAGTTGGGACCCAGAGGCTAAAATCCTTTATAAATAAAGCCAGCATATCCGCCACTGAGGCAGTAGAACTCTGGGCTCCTCCAGCTCTACAATCAGTAATTTCATCTTAAGTCCCATTTAATCGTACTACAACGCTCACCGTGAGATTGGCGAGTCGTTTTGTTTGGTTTTGTTGGTTACACCACATCTTCCCTGGAATGAGGTTGACATCACCTTCTCCAGGAGCGCACACCATCAGTGCACAGCTCGGTAGCCCCTGCAAGGATTTCCAGGGTCAGCTGCTAAACGTATCCCTGGGAAAATGTAAACAGAGAGGTTCCTGCATTAGCAACAGCTAGTTTGAGTCTCAGTTTTAGGGATAATTTCGTGCTTTTTATGTTAAAAGTGGCTCCAAGATGAGTGTACCTAAAATTGATGTGATTGCTTATACAGAAAAATGAAATCAGGTTCGAGTAAATCAGCTCACGGCTCATTTGTTCCCATAAATAATGCTTAGTGAAGCATGCGTGGTCCTATTTTTGCTTTGAGTAGCGAAGGCCTCGTGTTTGAGTCAGACAGACTTAGGCTGTGTGTCAACATCTGCTTTATTTCTGTCAGTGGGGGATCTTTTCACACGCAATTAATCACCCTAAACATATACACATACATGTGTTAGGAATGTGTTTAATGAAGGGTTGGTCAGCTGTAACAAAGCAGGTTTGTATCTGGGATTTTAGGAATCCCGGAGTCTGCCTTTCGCTGTGTGGAGCAAAGTGGACGAGCGTGCAGCAGACAGCAGTAGTGACACGTGTCTGAGCAAAGCTCTTTTTTTTTTTTTTTATTGCTGTTTGTGTTTTAACCCTTTAATTATGACCTGCACTGGTGCAGCACTGGCTTCACAATCGTTTCGGGACTTTATTGAGATCAGTCTTCCTCAGTTATAAGCACGCTGTCGCACTGGCGATGCATTCTGGGTGTTAGGAAGCATGGGCATCCTCTCATCCGTCCAACGTGGTGTTTTTAAGACTGGCTTTTTCTTGTTTCCCTGGAGGTCAGGTTGCCAAACTGTTCCAGGATTCTAGCCTGGGGAATGCAGTCAACATTGTGGTGACGCGGCTCATCCTTCTCATGGAAGACCAGGTAAAAAGCACAAAATTCTCTCTTTTATTGCTTTTTTTAAAGTGCCGTCACAAAACTCCAGGAGCCTCCAGATTGTGTCAGATTTGTGGCTCCGTGGCTCTTTACTCTCCGAATTTCTGTGGATCCTTCCCGTGGAATCAGTTCTTGGCAGCAACAAGAAATATGAGGGTTTGTAAACAAGCAGGGAAGAGAGCGAAAGGAGGATGCATTAAAGGTGAATTAAACAAGTGAAATTATTATTCTCAACACGCAATAATGGGAAAGACTCTGATGCCAATTAGCAAATGCTATAATGTTCACGGGATAGAGGAAAAATTAACGTCATTTTCACATTGTCACCTTTAACATTTCAGCAGGTTGACGCTAATATTTAGGTGAAAGTTTTTAATGTTTTTTTCTGCGTCTGTGGAGCCTAGAAGCTCATCACAGCCACACTCGTTTAGCTCTCATTCGTATTTGCAGCCGTGGCTGTCCAGAGAGGTCAGCAGAGTTAATGCTGGTGCGTTTACAGAGGACAGGAAAGAGTCTGAGTCCACACCAGACCGCCAGGCAGCTCGCCAGCACGTCAAAAGTGCATGAACTGTCGCGCTGGGGAGTCGGTGAATGATGAATGATCTTAGAGAATTAAAGGGGCATTAAAGTGTGGTTTTGAGGTTTTCCTCCATAGCTTCCTTATTAGAGGACATTTACGGTTCCTCCTGCCTCAGATTAGCCCCATCATTTACCACTGGGGTGTGCTCTGGCAGGGGACGGGGGTAAATGTTAGGCTCATTAGCGGCGGTCGCTGTTAGCGTCTTAGTATTGTTACTCTTTCTTCTCGGTCCGTCAGGCTCGAGCTCTGAACAAGACTGAGAGTCGTCTCGGCGAGCAGGTCCGTTGCTGCTTTCTGAAAACGGCAAACTCTCTCTGGAAACTAAAAGCAGGCCAGCAGTGGGCCCAGAGATGAGGGACTGTGGGATGAGACAATTGCTAGTTATGTCACCACACGCATTCCTGGGTTACGTGTTCTCGCCAGCTGTGGCTGGCAGGGTGCTCGCTCCTCTGCGTCTCCTCTCTGCACACTCAAAATACTAGAAAGCAGCTTCGCTGCAACGCTGCTTTTGGTTTACAGTGCCGCAGTATTAAAATTGGAATGGGTCTATCTTCCAGCCAACCCTAGAGATCAACCACCACGCTGGGAAGTCTTTAGACAGCTTCTGCAAATGGCAGAAAACCATCCAACACCGGAGCAGCTACGGTAACGCCATACCAGACAACGGGATCGCTCACCATGACACCGCCGTGCTCATCACCAGGTGAGCAACGCCGCAGATCAACATTGATGCTACTGACCGAGGGAAGCACAGCGGCCATGTTTGGGCCCCGGCCGGTTCTTGCTCTCCAGGACGGAATATTTACGCCAGCCGAGGCGTAGAGTCGGTAAAGAATAGACGCCCGTTTTTAGATTTTTTTTCGTTTTTGCTGGTTGAAATGTCGCATTTGTGAGGACAATTCAATTATCAGAGCGAGGATGGACGCTGCCCAGAGCGGTGACAGCGCAGAGACCCTCCACCATTTCCTGCCATTGTTTTATGGCTGTAACGTTCTGCTATCATCACCATCCACGATCTGTGTGTGTGAGTGGTGTGTGTGTGTGTGTGTGAGAGAGAGAGAGAGAGAGAGAGTGGGTGTATGAGGGTGTCCTGTCAAGTGTTTCTGATCTGATTTCAGTACATGTTGATCCTATTTGTGTTTTTGTTTTCTTTTTACCTACAGGTACGACATCTGCATCCAAAAAAACAAGCCCTGTGAAACTCTAGGTAAAACACACACACACACACACACACACACACACACACACACACAGTCAGAGCCCTCATTTACATAAACCGTTCAATCAGTCTTGACCCCGACTGTCGTGGCTGAATGCCAAACGCCGAGGCCGGATCCAAGCGTCTGGACTGCGCTGTCTTTGTAAACTCCAGGGCTTTTGCGGATGCGTTCCGCAGAAAATCTGTGAGCGCTGAGGCCCGTCCAAACCCACAACTCATGTACTTCAGCAGGGCTCTAAAGCAGATTTTCTGCAGACTTCCAGAAAGTGTGCAGACCAGACAGCACTGATCTAATAACCCACAATTCATTGCAATCGAGACGTGGCACACTTTTTCCAAATGCCTTTTGCCAAAAAAAGAATAAGAAAAGAATGACTTTATTGAAACATTACTTAAATCTTATCATGCAGGAGTAACATTTACCAAAATATGGAGAAATATAAGATGCAGAATCACGATCTTATTATCCCCATCTGCCTGTGCCTGTCAGAATGTCCTCGCTTTGACATAAAACACCACGTGTGTGTGTGTGTGTGTGTGTGTGTGTGTGTGTGTGTGAGACAGGTCTGGCTCCTGTAGGAGGGATGTGTGAGCCAGAGAGAAGCTGCAGCATCAATGAGGACATCGGCCTGGGGACAGCATTCACCATCGCCCATGAGCTCGGACACACGTGAGTGAACACACACACACACACACACACACTCCTCCCTGGGCAAGAGAAGCGTCTCCAGAATACACCTAAACCCTCCGCAGTCACACACAGGCCGGTCATGCTTAAATGGGTTCGACCTGCTGAGGTAAAGCAGATGTTGGAGCATCCATCCTCATCAGATGCGCTCGTCTTCAGAAACAGCCAGCGTCTCTGTAGAACTCCAGCCGTGTCCGTTACTCAGACCGTCGAATTTACCCCCACGAGGAGCACCGTGAGTCTGAAAAACCCAGCGGTCGTTTGAGCTCACGCGTGTGCAGATTGCGCCGTGCACGTATCTGATCATGTGGAATCTCTGTAAACTGATCTGTGTAGCTGATCTGGACCATTCCGGATCAAGCCCTGATCCGTCTGAAGCCTGTCCACCACCGCCTGATCTAATCTTACGGGCGTGTTTGTGGTGGAGGACTCCTCCAGCTCGTTAAAAACCCCTCTGAGCTGAGTTATTGATGCAGCATCTGTTACCAGCAACATGGTCTCCAGACGTTTGTCAGAAACCCGCAGCCTGACCCCTGAGCACACGGTTTCATGCAGCAGTGGCAACCAAGAGCTGCCTTTTAACAGGAGGAAACCTCGGGCGGGACCGGCCCACGGGGGTTGGAGCGGGGGACGCCATGGTCGAGTGTTAGTCAGGCCTCACCAGCACGTCTGTGCTTTCGATGCCGCTGAACAACCTCAATCTGTCGGTGTGTGATCCTGGGTTTTAGGTTTGGAATGAACCATGACGGCATGGGGAACGCCTGTGGGCCTCTCAGCCAGGAGACCGCCAAGCTGATGGCCGACCACATCACCATGAAGACCAACCCGTTCATCTGGTCTGCCTGCAGCCGGGATTACATCACCAGCTTCCTGGAGTGAGTCAGACTGTCAGATATCTGCACACCACAAATAATTTGGTAATGAGAGGTTGGAGGAGGAGGAGAAAATAATGGGAAGGTCAGAGGAATATTCTTCAGAGGAGCAGCATGAAAAGCCATTAGCGTTATTATTCCCAGAAGCCTTCATTGCCAGGTAATGTGCCTTTCCTCTTTTCCTCCCTTGTTTGATGTGTTTTAGCTCAGGTATGGGCTCCTGCCTGAATAACATCCCACCCAAGCAGGAGTTTGTGTATCCGACCACGGCACCGGGCCAGGTCTACGACGCAGACGAGCAGTGCCGCTTCCAGTACGGCGTCCGATCACGACAGTGTAAATACGCGGTGAGCGCTGCCGCTCTACACTTTACTAATGAGTCAAACTCTGCCAAATAAACCAAGGCTCATAGCAAAAAGGGTGTGGGTTCCATTCCCTGTCGGGCCTATTTATCAATATCACCAATAGTAGTCCAATCATTAGGGTAATTATGCAAAGATTGGAAAACTTGGCCCAGTATCGATGGATCTGTTATTCATCCTCGTACCTAAAGCAGGAATGTCAGTTAAAAACTGTTATTAATACCAAATATTAATCATGAAAGCATGCTGACAGGCTAAATTAAACTAGTGTGTGTCGGCCACCGCTGAAATTTCATGTTCGTATATCCAGCTCAACCCCGTGAACTTTGTTTGGAAATAGGAGCAGATGGAATCGCTGTGTTAAATCTTTTATTACATCTCAGAGGATTTGCCAGCTGTTGGACCGTGAAGCGCACATCACGAAGCCTGTTTCAGGCAGAAAAAAGGTCTTTGATTTTTAGTGCTTCTACGCTTTTATTTGCCTGAAAACAGTCACCTTGCTAGAAATGAGCATCCCGACCGTGCTGGAACTGCGTCAGAGTCTCTTCTCGGGTTTCCGCTCCAGCGGTTCTCATTTAATAACCTGCAGAATGTGTTTGCCCCCACTTGTTTGTGCTCATCTGGATTGTGCTGCCTCGCCGTAATCCGACCAGATGAAGTCAGTGTCTCTGGTGTTCTCCCAAACCATCTCTGCTCTACCCTCGCTGAGGAGCCTCCACATTTAAAGCACGGTCAACTTTTGTGGAGCTAGCCTTAGACCAAATGGAAACCTGGAAGCGTCTGCTGCTTTTAAGGCGGTGTTATTGATCCGGAGTGGGCAGCGGATGTGCGCTCCATGAAATATAACCCTCATGTGTTACATGGAAGCGCAACAAAAGCGTGTCTGCTACCGGCTCTAGATTTCTCTAGCTTCGTGGGGGGAGAAGTGGTATGACCTCCCCTTTCATTGTCTGCTTTCTCGTTATTCTCACCCCAACAGGAAGTCTGCAGTGAACTTTGGTGCATGAGCAAGAGCAACCGTTGCATCACCAGCAGCATTCCTGCAGCAGAGGGAACCATCTGTCAGACCAACACCATAGAGAAAGGGGTACATTTGTCCCACTTCCTCCTCCTTTTAGGCCCTTTTAAAACAGTCAGCGCTTGCCTTTTACTGCCGCTGTGGCGATGTTTCACGTCGTCCGCGTGTGGCTGTGCTCCAGTGGTGCTACAAGCGGATGTGCGTGGCGTACGGAACCCGTCCGGAGGGTGTGGACGGAGGCTGGGGTCTGTGGTCGACGTGGGGGGAATGCAGCCGGACCTGCGGGGGCGGAGTCTCTTCTTCCATCAGACACTGTGACAGTCCCAGGTACTGGCTTTTCATAATATAGTTAATAACTTTCCAGGTCAGCCGGCATTGGGCAGAACCACATGATTTCTCCAGGCCAATCAGCAACGTTCTGGCTGGGTTTGACTCATCATGCTGGCTTCATATCGTTCATTTGTTCCCCCCCCATCACCGACTTTAAACAGCAACACTCTTTAGCGTGCACAAAGAGTCGCCGCACAAATGAGTTTTTTATTCTCGGGGCCTATTTTTCAAGCAGCCTCGCCACTGTTTTCATCGTTTTTCAAATGTTTCGTGTCGGCTGAATCATCACCAAATGACTAGCAGACCCGCCTTTAAAATCACACTCACCAGATCGCCCGTCTGCTTTTGATTAAACGCTCAATGAACGGACCCAAACTAGCGAGCCTGCGCCTTTGTTTTGCATTGTTTTCTCCAGCGTTATCCTCTTTGCTTCGGCCTGATTTTAACAGTAGCCGATTCCCATTTGGTTCACGCCTTCTCCTCCGTATTTACGTATGGAGGTGTTGTCGTCGGGGGCTGTGATGGATAATAAAGTAATAAACTCGGCCAACGGCGAGATTGAAAACACGCTGATGGAGGCAGGCGATGCAGACGTCAGGGGCCAGCGTGGTGCGCTGATGTGAGGTTAGAGCTTGTTAAATTACCCTCAGATGTGACTAACTGGCGCGATTCTCTGTGTGTTTGGGTGTAGGCCAACCATCGGTGGAAAATATTGTCTTGGGGAGAGAAAGCGCTTCAGGTCCTGCAATATCGACGTAAGTTTGATCTGCAGCATCGTGGCATCGTGGACGGACCAATCATGGACGCTGTTGCTTTTCATATTTGTACGTGTGTGTGTGATTGTGTGTGTGTTTGTGTGTGCGTTGCAGGAGTGTCCTGCTGGCTCTCGGGATTTCCGTGAGATTCAGTGCTCCGATTTCGATGGCGTTCCTTTCCGGGGAAAGTTTTACACCTGGAAGCCGTACAGAGGAGGTGAGGGAGTGAGCCGTGTGTGTGTGTGTGTGTGTGTGTGTGTGTCTATCCGAGTGTGTTTACACAGCAGTGATCTCTTCAGCAGATGTCCTCTACCCATTTATCAAAATTAACTCAATCGATCTATTTTAATATTGATAAATGAAGTTGGGAAAATGAAGAAGGAGAACCTGAAAGTCGACGTGACCTCATCTCTCTGGTGACATTTGCATCTTTTAGCATCAGCAGAAACATCTTAAAAAAACACTTGAAATTCATGAAACAAAAGCAAAATAAACACATAATCAGACTCTGATAAAAAGCTTTTACAGCATAATTAACATTTCAGGAAGTCCTGAGACCCCTGACTGGTGTGAAATAGCATGATTTAAACTTTAAAATAATTCTCTTTAGTGTGTATGTGCAACAGAGTGTATGTTTTTGTCTGTGTGTTTTTCCGTGCGTGCGTGTGCGTGTGTGTGTGTGAGTGTGAGCAGAGAGACGACAGACAGCAGAAACTGAGTCAAAGCTGCAGACCTCCTGTCTGGCTCGCAGATGCTGGCTGCAGCAGAGCAGCGCCGTTGCATCCCATAATACATTGCGAGAATTCCTCACTCTCGATGAGCACTACATTGGATGTGAAAGATAAATAGCTTCAACAGCACAACTGGCTTTATTCTACCTCTCCAAAGACATAATGGCTTACAGAGATGGCTGCCAGGCCAAATCTGGCTTCAGGCAACAAGCGCTCCTTTCACGGAGTCAGCTGATTTTACAGTGGAAATCCCTCGCAGCTGTTCAAAGCGGAGCCGTGCCATCAACTCTGCCCTGTCTGATGCCAGATCGCAGCGCCCAGCCTCTTCCCTGTCCTCTGCAGCGTTCCTGTCCCACTTCACAGTCGCTGGGTGTCGTTCTGTCTAAACCAGCCGACTGTTGTCCAACAGCAGTGCTGCTCTGAGGAAGCCTTAATCGTATGAATGTGATGGCCTCCGCTGCCACACCCTGACCAGACGGAGATAAAGATGTGTGGGACGAATGGGACGTGACCATGGGTTTAATGGGACGGCGGGTTGGTCAGCGACGGTATTTTATCTGGGGATATCCAGCATTGTTAGCGGTGAGATGCACACAGTGGAGGGCTGTTGTCCTTCTGTCCACCACTGCACCAGTGAGTTATGTTGTTCTTTTCTCTCTTTTCTTGTCTCTCTCTCTCTCTCTCCCTCTCTCTCTCTGGACCTGAAAAACTGTCACCTTAGCTGCCCTTATTTAACAATCTCCACTCTGCTGCAATCCATCAGCCTTCATGCACATTGTTACCCTCCACATCATATCCTGGGGGTTTTTACACATACTCTCAGTCCTGCTGTCGCCATGCTTGACCTGCCAACTCTCGGCATCATGGGAGTTGTAGTTTTCTTTCAGACTAAGCAGTTATTTGTCTGCAGGCTGCTGGACCTACTCGTCATCTGTGTGTGTGTGTGTGTGTGTTGGTGTGTGTGTCTTCTGAATGCCCTTACAGAAAAACCCACCTTATTATAATAAGAAGCTTAAGCTTTTAGTAGAAAACCAATTTTGGTTTCAGGTTCAGGATTTACAGTACATTTTTTTTTTATATTTTATTTTTTTTTAAATATTTTATTAAAGTGTTGGTGATGTGACGTAATCTTTAATTCAGATGTGCAGGTGAAATGACATTGTTAATGATGAGCAACCTTGGCTTGGTTTTAAAATGTTGAAAAATCCCCCAAAAAAAAAAAAAAGTTTATTTTAAGGTGCATTTTTGAAAAATAACTTAATTGGTTTAGTATCAGCAGCATGTCCACATCAAAATGTGCACTGTCAGAGTTTATGCGGTCATATTCTCAGTGGATCTAATCACATTCAGCTGCTTGTTCTCTGGTTGCTCTGTTTACAGAAACTGTCTTTGCAGATGCTTCTCTCAATCTGTCTCATGACGATGAAGCATTCTTCCAACCCGCCGCCCTTACACGTGAAAACATAACACACAGGAGTGTTTAGCCCAGGTTTTGTCATATGTTTGTCAAGGTCAACGGCAGAACAGACGTCGAAGCAGAACAAAGCGAACAAAAAGGGATTTTAATAAAACCAGCTGTGTCATAAAAAGATGACAACCGATTCGAAATTACTGAGCTAAAGATGTCCAAATGCGCTGAGGAAGAGGTCTGAACTTGGGACAAAAACAAGTAGTACTAGGTTTAAAAGAACAGTCAGGAAATGTGTGTGTGTCTGTCTGTGTGTGTAGGTGGCGTGAAACCTTGTTCTCTCAACTGCCTAGCAGAAGGATACAACTTCTACACCGAGCGCGCTCCAGCTGTGGTGGATGGCACGCCGTGCCGGGATGACTCTGTGGACGTGTGTGTGAACGGCGAGTGTAAGGTGAGACATTTACAGCTGTTCAAAGTGTGTGTTTGTGCGCCCCACCTCCACCCCCCACGTTTCTTTCATTCAGAAAACGCGAACCTTCTGCTGGGGCCACCTGTAGCTCCAACAGGTCCCTGGAATCCATTTTGTCCCCTGACATCTGTGGCTGGATCATGTGACGCGCTGCTGTTGCTGCCCAGTGTGCTGTTGGACGGAGAGTCACATAGTGAGGAGGAGAGAGAGGGAAAAAAAGCAGGATTCCCAGCTTGTTGTTTTGCGCTCGCCGCAGCGGTGCCGAGCGCCAGAAGATTTTCTCCTTCGGCTCCCCCTCGCGTGCCTCTCACCCACACAGCCTTGCTTTATTTGAACCATCTCAGAGGTTAGATAGAGCGCGGCGCAGAGGGAGGCCGGCGTCCCTGCTCTCTTCCAGAAAGAGGATTTTGTTTATTAACATCCCTTCTGTGTTCTCCCCTCCTCCACATCTCCTCTGGTTCCCCCTTTTTTTGCTATTTTCTTCTGCTCTGGAGGAACTTGGTGACCCTGCAGCTCTGCGTGTTTTTGTCTTTTCATTCACTGTTTTTTTTTTTCCTTCTCCTGTTCTCCTTTTATCGTCTTACCTTTGGTAGTTTCTTTAAAAAAAACTTAAAACGACGTGCACCAGGGCCAGAGTAATGCATTAACGGCGCAGAAAGAAAAACTCTTTCTAAATCTGCTAATCAGAACATTACAGAAAATGATCAGAACCGCATGTTGAAAAATTTACGTGAGTTCTGACCTTTTTTCGTGGAACTCTGACTCTGTTTTTCTGTATTTTCAGGAACATTTTTTTCATATTTAATTAAAAGAAAAGAGGAAAAAGAGCTAGGTGTAGAGCTAATCAGAGCAGGTAAGCATCAGCTGCAGGTGCGGTAAACTTATGGAATTGGATCAAAGACATTTTCAGGCAACTTTAGATATTTGTCATGTAATAAAACATCAGGAGATGATGATGATGATGATGGGAGAACAGCGTTTACTCTAACTTCTGACTTCTACCACGTTTGTTTTATGGCTACTATGTAATTACTTTATTACTGTGTAATTACTATGTTTAAAAGCAGCTCGCTTTGGTCTTTATGTTCAGGTGAGTTTCTGGTGAAAAAGTTTGAAAGTTGAGATGGCAGGCGTTGATGTAAAGACCAGCAACAAACTGGGCAGAGAACGGTGGTTACGGTTGCTCCCACATGGGGGTTTCGAAAGTCTGCTGCAATAAATCAGGCGGTCAGCTTGTCCTGTACATCAAAACGGCTTCCTTGGCTCAGGAGCACGGGAGTGAATTTTCGTTTTCCTCATCCCATTTTTTCCTTTCCTTTCATATACGACAATTTGAATTTCCCCTGGCCTGGTTCTGGAGCTATTATAAATACAAATCTCTGCATTCTTGCCTTCCATTAGAGCCCTGCTCTATTTTCTGTCTGAGTGTGTGTGTGTGTGTGTGTGTGTGTGTGCGCGCGCTATGGCACACGCTGTGACATTACACACATGTGATTTCTGCAATCCATTAATGTCAGTTTTTCGAGACGAGATCAGCCATCCAAGGACTTATACACGAATGTCTCCAAGGAAACGGCACTAGAAAGCCGAGCGCTAACACTGCTCCACATCAGCGCCAAGCGAAAGTCAGAGCGCCGTTCCGATGCATCAGCTCGGAGGAGAGGGGGAGGGGGGCAATGGCGTGGACCGCAGCACATGTGACGCTGCTGAATTCCATCCAAAGATAGTAAATTCATCCACAGAAATTACTATAAATGGTAGAAATGAGCACAACTGTACTTAAACATTGTGTTCATTCTATACGTGAATATTTAAACATACAGTTGCCCCCCCTTCACCACAGCCCCCAGTATAAAGTGGCCAGTTAACCCTGGATTAGATCACAGTTTTGAAATGTAATCTAATCAGTGTTAAAATAATAATAAACTCGGGCCTCATTATCCAGGTCTGCAAGCAGCTGTCATATAAAAATGTGAGAGGGAGAGCGGTGGCGGCTCTCTCGCTCCGCTTGTGTTTGGGTTCGGTCAACTGTTAAAGAGTTTGAGTAGAACCACCTGCTTCACTCATCATCAGACACGCTCGCGCCAACATCCATGGTGGAGCGAGCTCGGAGCGCGGTGTGCGCTCTGGATCACAACACATCTGCTCTTATCATCTGATATTGTGTTTTGGAAAAGCAGCCTGGAAGGTTTTACAGGCGGGTCCTCAGGCCGTCTCTGACGCCTCTCAACTTTCTGACTGTGCCCCTTCACCCGTGACCCCCGCGTCGCCCCGCCGCTCACCCCTCTCTCCCTCCTCCAGCACGTCGGTTGCGACAGGGTGCTCGGCTCGGACGTGCGCGAGGACCGGTGCCGGATCTGCGGAGGTGACGGAAGCAGCTGCGTGTCCGTGGAGGGACTCTTCAACAACTCTCTTCCGGAAGGAGGTAGGACGTCAAAACCACCGCTCTGCTCAGCTTGGTGTTCCGGTGGGGGCGGGGGGGTTGGACCCGGCTCAGCTTTCCTGGGAGAGAAGTAATCCTGATGCCCTTAACTGCACGTGTGTGTCAGGAAGCCGCCGGCATCAGCACGCTGGGACAGATCTGGGTTTGACGCCTCAGAACATCCATTTCAGATGAGATGAGTTCAGGTTCTTTAACAGAGACGTGATCGTTCGTTTAGTAGTTTTTGTGAAGGAAGTCCTCTCTCTCCCCCTCTGTCCCGCTCAACAGCTCTGAGATCTGAGATGGTCTGGTGTCCAAACGAAGCTTCTCGTGTGTGTGTGTCAGTGGCTCGCTCATCCAAGCATCTGACCCAGCTCAAGGAGGCTGTAGACCAGTGGTCCCCACCAGTACCGGTCCGTGGGTCATTTGGTACTGGGCCATCAAGAATAAATAACTTACATTACTTCGTTTTATTTATTATCTGAAACTGAACGATGTTTTATTTTGAAAAATTAGCGGATTGTCTTCGTTCCATCCGTTTATGGCTCGCTATTGGCGCACGTTTATTATTATATGTAGAAAACACCACACTTTTCATGACGGTCATATCATCTTCTTTTGTTGTATTTATCCGCCATCTTAACGGCCGGTCCCTGAAAGTACTGTCTGACATTAAACCGATCCGTGGCGCAAACAAGCGCTGTTTTAGACGGTGGTAGAGCTCCTGTAAAACTTAGATCCAGCATCCTGTGGAGACCTGTGGGGATTTCTGCCCAAACTGGGGACACACCTCATGGATAAATGAAATATTTGTCTGATTGGGATTCAGCTTTTCATTAAAGTTTATATACTCTTTACTCATTTATCACAGACACGTGGCAGACAGATTTACCAAAGGGCCGACCGCTGGGGCCTGAGGTCCTGCTGCTTTGGGTCTATTCTGGGTTACATTTCTCCCCACAACACCAGCCTCACACTCTCTCTGCCAGCTGCCACTCACCCTCCTCCTGGATTCCTCAGAGGGGCCGCACCCTGGACCACAGTGACCAGGCCGCTCAGCCTGTCAGCCCCGGCTGAGCTCTCAACTTTCCCCAAAATATCCGACATTAGCGCTGGCCTAAAACCAATGTGTCAGTGGGGCCGCAGTCCAAGCAAAGGTAGCTAAAAGCCTGTGCTGAGCGCTCCTGGGTCGCTGTTGTTATTCAGGCTCCAGCCTTTAAGTCAAGATGATGGAAAGTGAGCGTGGAGCGTGTCCAGAACCTCGCTGACATTGATGCAGATGCATCATTTTGAAAACCAGGGGCAGCAGAAGCAGCAGCAGCTCTTTAATGGGTTTTAAGCCACAGGAGCATATTGAGGCCGGGCGCTGTTGGCGATGAGGTCCTGCCCGCTGTGGTTATCCCCGTTTAGTGGGGTCAAAACCGGGTCTGGAGGGATGCAGACAGGTCCATGTGGACGTCTGACCGTAGGCTTTTTTTTTTTTTCTCGGCTACATTTTTAGTCAGCCAAGTTCAGCTGAGTTTAAACCAAATAATTCACTTGTTACAAGTCCTGAAAGTCTAAAGTGGACTAAACTAAACGTAAAGCTCTGGAGCCAAGATCAGAGGCTCCTTCCTGGCACAGAAATGATTGATGAGGTGTGTGTTGGTGTTTCCCCGCTCTGATCAAGTGACTTAAATATGTCCCGGATTAAGCTAAACTAGCAACAGTCCAGAAAACACCAAGAGCTAAGCGCTCTACATCTGAGAATAGTCTAGCTGTTACTCAATTCTTGCTGTTTTCTCAGCTTAGAAGCAGTAATGTCCTCTTAATTCTCTTCCCATCTGTCCAGCCTGTGGCTCTGCGCTCTGGTGAGGGGTTACTGAAGCGTCAGGGGATGGAGCTTTTACTGCTTCGCAGCTCCCAGACCACAACTAAAACACTTTTCTCCAGACCTGGGGACAAAACCTTGTAAGCTAAAACTAATCACTCAGCCTCCAGAGCAGGGTCAGAGCCCGCTAGAGAGGTCGGGGGTCAGATCTCGTCGCTTTTATTTTCTCTATTGTGTGGCTGGAGGTATCTGCCCAGCTGCAGAGAAAAGCTGGGCTGGAGGTGAGACGGCGTGAAGAGAGGCAAACTCAGACCAAAACAGATGGAGGGAACGGAGAGGGAAAGGCCAGTTCTTAGAATGTTTCCAGCTCTGGAGGAAAGAGCCAAGCAGGGCAGCTGAGGCTGACTGCCCAGGAATGCAGCTGGAATCCGAAGCCTCTGCTTCGTCCACTGACTTCCAGCAGTTCCAAACACGACTCCCACCGGCTCCCCCGACCCCCGGTGAATAAACCACCTTCACTTTACTTTGATTTTGTTTTTTTATTTTTATTTTGCATGTCTCAGGCTACGAAGAGGTGGTCAGAATTCCCAAAGGCTCGGTGTTCATCCACATACAAGAACTCAACATCTCCCTCAACTATCTTGGTAAGATGGCCTTCGCTCTGATTTTTACTGATGTTTCACCTTTTTAACGTGAGCTCTTGTATGCGACTCTTTAGTTTCAGGGTCCGTGATAGATTAACCCTCTTCCACCTTTGGTAACTCAAGTATATCTGCTTCTTACCATGAAAACAGCTGTGAGTGTGTGTGTGGACAAGCAGTTAGCTTTAGCCTAGCCTGTCAAACGTAAACTTCAAAGAAGGAACTGCCTCAATGATCAGTTATATATTATAAGAGTTGCATGACAGTTTCTGACCGCAGACAAGCTCCATTATTCATTATTGGATGTGTTGTTCCTGGCGAACAAAGCTCACAGTTTGTAGTTGTTGAGCTAAGAGAGGAGCCATGGTTTTGTTTATGTCGCTCAGCTATCAAAAAAAAGGACCTTTTTTCAGTGCCCTGGTGTCTGTTTCTGCCTCTTCATGCCTTTTCGTTTCTCCCCTCTTGTTTGCCAGTCCTGAAGAATAAAGGGGACCAGTTTTTCATCAACGGGAACCTGTCCATCGACACACCGCGCCGGTTCAACGTTGCTGGTACCACCTTCTACTACAGGAGGCCCACTGATGGGCCGGAAACTCTTGAGGCTGTGGGGCCCACAAACATGTCCTTGATCATCATGGTAAGACAGACCACCCAAGTAAGGTCATCAACAGGTGTGAGCATTTTTAATCGTAGCATTAACTATTTGTCTTTCTGTCTGTTTAGGTCTTGGTTAGGGAAGAGAACCCGGGGGTCCACTATCGCTTTAACCCTCCTCTCAACAGGGATCCATTGACTGGTTTTGCCTGGCACTACACCTCCTGGTCGCGCTGCTCAGCCCTTTGTGCGGGAGGTACGAACACATAAGCTTGAAGCAATTTTATGTGATTTTGCGACCACATATTCAGGATTTGTTACTTTGAAAAACCTGTAACTCAACTTCAGTGCAACCAAGGACAAGATGTTGCTCATAACGCTGTGGTCTTCAGGTGTACAGACACAGCAGGTGGTGTGCATGAAGCCCTCCGATCGTACAATCGTCTACAATCAGTTCTGCGACAAGAAGAACAGACCCAAAGAAAAGAGGAGATCGTGCAACACTGAGCCGTGCTCCCCGAGGTGAGAAACAGGATCTCAGTCGTGATTTTGGCCTCATTTTCTGCACTTTCATTTGCACTTTTATCTTCCCGTTTTAGAAATAGCTTTCCTCTCTGCCGCAAACGTATTTCTCAAGCCACCTGCTGGTTGGTTGTGGTATTTATTAGCTCTCGTGCGCTTGCAGCTGGTGGACGGGAGAGTGGTCCGAGTGCAGCCGCAGCTGTAACAGCGGCCTGCGCACACGACAGGTCTTATGTAAGAGGAGGCTGTCTGTGACGGAGGAGAAGGTCCTGGACGACTCCGCGTGTAGCCCCCTACGACCTTCTCTCACTGAACCCTGCAACAACCGCAGCTGCCCCCCTGAATGGCTGGCCCTGGACTGGTCAGAGGTAGGCAGACGTCTCCCGTCGTGCGCCTGCGTCTGCATGCAATCCCGCATGGAGCTGAAGTGACTAGGTGCGTTCTCTGCTGAATTGTTCTCAGATGGGGGAGTCTTATATTTTCCGTTTGGAGCGAGGGAACCCTGACATCCGCCAGGGGACAGAAAGAATCTCTAAACCATGAAATGAACGGCAGAGGCACGGAGCGCACACGTACATCTCTCTGAACGTGTGAACGCCTCATGTTCCCCTGCTCTCGTGGGAATTCTGACCTACTTTTACAAGCAGGCTTCCAAAGTGACTGGAGCACTAATGCAAAGCGTAAATAAAATCAACATTCAACCATTTGCAAATGGAGATTGTTTACAAACTGCTGCTGAGTCCACTTAGTAAAACCCAAATACAACCACATCCTGGCTTGTAAATGCCAGGATGCCCGGTCGCCATGCCATCTGTTCCCAAATAGGTTCTGCAGCTGCGTCTGTTAGACTCTTACATCATGCATTACATAGCTGAAAATACTCGGAAAGGAGCTATCGCAAACTTTGATCATCGAATGCACAGCCGAACAAGCGCTTGTCCGCAGTGGTTGCTACATCCCGAGCTGTGATGGTGGTCTCTTCCCACAGCACGTTTAGCAGATTCATGCTTTTGGGAACAAATACCCCCACTACAAAACGGACAGACACCTAAACAACAGCTCTCTGGCTTCTCCTTGACTCCGTGATGATCTGTGTAGTGTGACAGTGGCAGTTGCTGCAGATAAACGATGTCCGGCTGGTTTCCAGGAACTCTCCTCAGGTCTGCAGGCCTCTCCTGCCTGGATCGAGATGGTTGCAGTTTGACCTGGCTGTGACTGCCAGCGACTTCCTGCTTTAGTCACCCAGCTGACGCGGGCCTTCTCTGTCTCTGCAGTGCACACCCAGCTGTGGTCCCGGCTACAGGCACCGAGTGGTGCTGTGCAAGAGCGGCGAGAGCGGCGACACTCTGCCAGAATCCAAGTGCCCCAAACACAGTCGGCCCACGTCGAGGGTCCGCTGCAACCTGAAGCGCTGCCCCCCGCCTCAGTGGGTCACAGGTCCATGGGGAGAGGTGAGATGAGCGTTTGTTTTATACTCGCAGAGCGCATTTTTATGCATCTCAGTGTACATTTCTGGCCTCTCGACAGTTCCCAGTCCTCATATGGGTATGTTTGGTGTGCGTGTGCGTGTGTGTGTGTGTGTGTGTGTGTGTGTGTGTGTGTGTCAGTGTTCTGCCAAATGTGGTTTGGGTCAGGAAATGCGTTCAGTGCAGTGTCTGACACACACTGGCCAGCTGTCCAACGAGTGTCTGGAACACCAGCGCCCAGCATCCATGCAACAGTGCAAAAGCAAATGTGACCTCAGTCTTTCTGTTAACACAGACAACTCCGAAGGTCAGAAATGTCATTTACAGTAACCAGCACAAACTAATGTGTTGTTGAACTCTTGCACTGACCACATGTCATCTGAATGACACGTGCGTATTTTTTTTCCCCTCCTGCAGAGTGTAAAGATGTGAACACTGTGGCTTACTGCCCCCTGGTGCTCAGGTTCAAGTTCTGCAGCCGACCCTATTTCAGGCAAATGTGCTGCAAGACCTGCCAGGGACACTGACCTGAGCCCCTGATACCTTTGGATCCTCTCACAGTAAGCCCGAAGACCTGTTGAGCCTTGCCCAACGCCGTCTTGTGTGAGGTTTAACCAGGACACAGTCGGACCCACACCCGGTCCCGTAACTGTTAACGGGGACCTTTCTTCCCATCGTTATCCATCATACATCTCCAGGCCGAGCATTCCACTGGAGGGAGGGCTACTAAACCTGGAGTGACAAAGATGGGGACCAGTGTCTCTGTGGTTCTATTAAACAAACGCTCTGTTATATTTTGGTGCTATATATTTTACTATGGCCACAGGGCTGGTTGCAGTACTCTCCCACACCTGTAGGGTAACAGGTGATCATTTCTTAGTGTTGAATTTAAAAAATCCACTTTGTAAAGAAAATGATTGCCAGATATCTTTGCCAGATATTGTATGCTATAAAAGAAGTGTTACTTGCTATACGATAGATGTTACTTGACCACATTTTTAAACGGCTTTGTCCTTCGTTCAAGCCTTCAAGTCCTCGCTGTATCTCAGCTGAAGTATGAGCAGTTTAATTTGCACAAAGTGTCAGTGGTGGGAGGACTTGTGTGTGTGTAACTGTGGGGTTTTTTTGGTGTGATTGGACCGATGTCTCTAAATGCTTCGGTGCAGTCGACCCAGCAGGGCTTTTCTGTGTCAAGCGGTTCGCTACAATGCTATCACCTCTGCAAAAACAAAACAAAAAAGCATCTTCTCATGCACAGAACACATGCAGACACTGTGAGTGCGACCCGTGCACACTTGCCAAGACATTTTCAGACAATATTGTGCTGCAGCTTGTGCAGTCTTCAAGGAGGAAGGCCACCAGCTCAGCACAGTGTCGTTACCTGAATAATCCCTCAGCCTGCAGCTGTTAATTTAATTTTCTTCCTTCCTTTATTTTTTCCACATGTTACCAGTGATTCACAACTTTTACTATGAGTGGCGACTCAGAGCACAGTGAGTCAACTCAGCCAGCCAGCAGAGGTGGGAAGGCTGAGCATTCGGAGCTTTTTATAGAACGGGTGCTAATCTGAGGATGGATTTACACATCTATAAACTATCAGATGACTCTGTGGTGCAGACCTGAGCTGTTCATAGGCAACTAAAGCATGGATTGTTCTAAATTATAGATACCTTGAATACACTCTTATTGTGAGGTGGAAAGACATTGCTATAACATTTCAATATAAACTAACATGAGGGACTGTTTTTATTCAATTTCAATTTCTTTAAGCTCGTGTTTGGTTCAACACATATCAATATCAATTATGCGATGCTCTGAGGCTTTAGTGACATCTAGTGGCGGTCTGGCAGATTGCAAACATTAAAAACCCATGACGTTTTTCTCTTCTCTTCTCTTCCATCCATCCATCCATCTTCTGTCAACCTCAGCTTATTCCTAATGGTTGGGTCCCAGTAATTGCTGGGTGAGTGGGTAGTAATACACCCAGGAGAGGTCAGCAGGTAACTGGGAAATCCCCACACAGATACTGGCAGAACATGGTTACATGTCAACAGGTCTGAGTTGGCTTGATAAATTATATCAACATGACATTTAACGAATCAGCAGCAATCAAAAAAGTGAGTAATGGTAACATTTATTCGGGGAGAGGCTGTTTGTGTAAGATAATATCCGCTTCTTTGAGTTCCGTCTGGCCCAAGAAGAAACGTGTCATGTGGCCAGAATTTGTAAGCCTGATGTCACCGATGGCTTTTGCTGACCCAGCTTTGTCTAGCCCACTGATGATATCTCATAAATGCTGACAGATTAGTCACCGCTGTGATGCCCACTGTGCCCTGAACTGTGACCACTCTGACGCTGACAGCAGCACGGCGTGTCCGTAACAGTCACATGACGTCATTGTGAGGATCTGCAGGATGGCTCTGTGAGGATTAGCTGCAGCCTCCGCTTGTTTTTCCTTTGGTGCTTCAGTTTGAATTGGTGCTATTATTACTTCTCACTGGTTGTCATCGTTTCTCTGTTTGTTTTTGTTAGGTTTTTTTTTTGGAAGTTATTGTTTTATTAGTTGTGCTTTTAGTTATATGGAAGTAAATTTGAGCCTTTTGTAATAATATCCATCTGCAGCAATGGCCTGAGCTATAACAGAGAGGCCCAGATCATCTTATAATTTACTTAAACTAGCTTCAGAGTGCCCTCGATTTTTAGGATTCATTTCTACAAAATCTAAGAATTTCCAGGAATACTCAACAATTTGGGCATATATAATTTGTGCACAGGGAGCTAAAACATACAATCAGTGCACGCAGAGCACGAAAACACCAAGAATATTTAAGTTTAATTTATAAAATTGCGATCAACTCTGTGTTCTAACATCCTACAATAATCTGATTGGATTATTTTTCAAGAGTCTGTTGTTACATTTCAGTTTAAGTGAATATTTGCTAGTGATTTGTCAGTTTTCAGTGTATAAAAGACATTTTTCCTGTATTTACTTGTGTGTTAAATAAAGGTTCACGCTGAGTAGTGAGCCTGTTTATCTAAATAAATAAGAGTCTACAGTATCAACAATTGTTTTATATTTCACAGGCTAATTATATCATGAAATATACTGTATGTTGTTCAGTATTATAGAAAATGGATCAAATTTTCTCCAGTGTACATCTTTTTAAAGGACATATTAAAGTTGAATAAATATGTTGCATTCTGGATTTTAAGAAATGCGACATGTTCATTTCTGACGTTTGCTCTGTTTGTATTTGCATGAGTAGCACTCGAGCTGAAATAGCATGCAGACAGGAGGTGATGTCATTGGTGATGGGCGTCTATTTCTGGATCTCTGAGGGTGATTGAAGGAAGAACTGATGTCTGATGAGTACAATCTTTTTTATCTTTTCGAAACTTTTCTGTTAAGTTGCCGTGACGACCTCCTGCAGCTACTGGTGCACTGCGAGCCGCTCCTGCACGAAAACACAAAAATGTGCAGCTGAAACTTGGATGGTTATGCTAAAGTGCTGCTAACATGTGTTCTGCCCCGGAAGTGATGACTCAAAACCAAGAAGTGAAGTTTCCCACACTCCAGTTTTAATTAAACTGGACCCTTTTAGTGCAGCCAACATGAACGTGTGTGTGTGTGTCACATAACAGAGGTTTCCCACCGTTTCCCACACTGAGACCCATCAGTCGCTGAGGACGCCACCTCTAAGGTGATCAACAAGCTACCAAGATGTGGAAAAGCAGAAAGAGGGAGAATCAGGAGGGAAATGAGGCCTTTTCTGCTGCACCCACTGGCACCTTCTTCTGCTGCTGATTTGGGTCACGGTCCCTCTCTGAACTTCGAGGTACCCTCAGCTTGTGTCACGAAGTGGGTTGTTTTCCAGAGACCGGGTCTCCATAGGCTGACATGAAACACCTGTAGCAGTTACGATGGGCGTTGGGCGGAAGTTGCTGCTCTGAGGAGACAAACCACAGCCAGGGTGGAGCTGACAGCACCTAACTGAAAACACGTCGCTACAGCGGGTTGGGGATAATTATGACCTGATCAGAGCCTGTTGCTGCTGTGCTGTGCTCAGCCATGACCATCCCTTCATTCTTGCTCTGTGAGAAAATAGAGAAGTGAATGCATGACTTTGTTTGGTGTGTGTGTGTGTGTGTGTGTGTGTGTGTGTGTGTGTGTGTTTGAGCAGTCTTGTTTCTTATATCTGTGTGTAAGAGGAAGTAGAGGCTGCAGTGTTGCAGTGGATGTTTCTGGGACCTGACTGCTGTTGGCCCGGCTGCTTGAGGATGGTTGAGTCCAGCTGAGGAGAGCAACCTGTGGATTTTAACACCCCACACACACACATACTCGCGCGCGCACGGACGCACAAATACACACGCTGGACCACTGAGGAGGAGCAGACCCCGGCAAAGATGGTATGATCGCACAACTCTTCTCTCACACATCCAGACCAGCAGCGTGTATCTATTGTTGTTTGACAGGCGCGTTTCACATGACAGAGATGTAAAGAAAAAAGCACCGTACAAGGTCATGAATGTACGGAAAGGTCAGTCGTTTGCTCCTCCCTGGAGTTTCCTCTTTTCAGGATACCTTCTTTAACTCAGGCTGGTTTTAAACAAACGGGTGAATTTTAACTGGGCAGCAATCCGAGCGTGCATTTTTCGCGTCTGAAGTGAATCGAGGGCCTCCAACAAACAGGTGTTGCCATCAGGCACCGCTGAACGTCTGCAGCCCCCTCAGCTGAGCCGACTGTTGCAAGAACTGTCAGTATGTGAAAGGTTTGAAAGTTTCACAAGCAACAGAGAGGTGTGACAGGAGGAAGTGGCGTCCAGGAGAGGCCTGCTGCTGTCACACACTTCCTCCTGACACTCGCATAGCCTCTTCTCTGCAACCCAACTATGCCAAGAAAAGCCTAAATATTGGAAGCACATAATGAGAAGTGGTCACAGATGACGTTAGCCGTTTTTTTTTTATTTATTTTTTTTCCCTGGAACTCTTACAGTACTACTCGGAAAATTAGAATATCCTGAAAAAGTGCATGCATATTGCTTGAAATCAATAAAAAAATCAGCAAAATTTCAACTAAAAATGCTTGAGATATCTCACTTTGCATGTAACGAGTCTATAAAATGTATTGGTTTCACCTTTTATGTTGGATTGCCTGAATAAAACAATTTTTACACGATATTCTAATTTTCCGAGTAGTACTGTAGAACTGTTACTCCTAACAACCCAGCACACAACGCCTCCTCTGCATGTGCAGTTATTTATGTACACATTTTGGGGGGTTTTTCATGTAACTGGTTATTCCAGCCTGGTTTTTTTGTACTGCTTGTTTCCTGCTCACATGTAATAACTGATGTGTTGGTGGTCAAGACAAACAGATTTGAGTCCAGATCAGGGGGAATTTCCTCTTTGAAGCAGATAAATGTAGATAGGAATAAATGCAGATCGACGCGTTGCTGACGCTGATCCACCAAGCTTGGCCGCTTAAAAAATCTTATTTAAATAAGCCCAGTAAATTTAAACGCAACAACTCCATAAAACAATGGACTTCACAGAAATGCTAATTCTCACTTCGCTGTAGTGGGAGTTTTAGTGGCTGTGAATTTTTCTGCTGCTTTTCTGTTCAATACATCTGTAATATTTTTATCTTTTAGGAAGTGTTGAAAACTTAACGCCCCTGCTTTAAAAACAAAAAACAAAAAAAAAAAACCTTGCGGTTGTTGCTGGTTAAAGATGGCGTGCCGGATTCACACATCAAAGCAGCGGTGGCTGTAAGGTGCCAGCAGCAGGTGGCCTACATGCTGATCACAGCTGCTGATGTATGCTGCAGTCATGCAGCATTTGTGGTTGCCATGGAAGCAAATGTGTTTCTGAACTTTACCGTTGCTCGCTGTGTGATTTCAGGCTAAGTATCACTGGCAGAGTCAAAATGTTAAACAGAGCGGGGTGGACGACATGGTCCTGCTGTCCAAGATCACAGAGGACGCCATCGTGGAAAACCTGAAGAAAAGATACATGGACGACTACATCTTTGTATCCTTTCTTTTTTACAGACACACACACACACACTTTGTGGCCCATACATCAATGACCAATCACACTGATTCCACTCTTCCTCATTTGTACTCTCTGAATGACTTGGCGGATCACTTCCATCTTCTCTGAGCGCATTTCAATAAATCTGCATCAGCTGGTGTCGCCCCAGCAACCAGGAGGTTATTAAGACTGATGATGGTCTGAGACTAGAACGATGGTTCCGGTCAGTGCACCTTGTTTTGTGTGATAAAACACTTCTGGTCATGGCTGGTAGGCTTCCATCGCTGTAAATAATCAGGAAAAAGCTTATTTATTCTTATTTTACAGATTTCATGGACAATAAATACATTTTTTTCAGTATTTTCAGGTCCAGAAGAATGTCACCAAACAAGTTTTATTCAATTAACAACAAGCAATAAGACCTCCGACCCTATTTTAAATTCTTTAAAATTCGTAAAGCAATGCTAACTTTGAAATATCTGCAGTGGAAAAGCAGACGATTGCACTGTACTGTGACTATAGCTGACCAACGGTGACTGTGTTGCGCTCCTTGACCTCCCTGCTCAGACCTACATCGGCCCTGTGCTGATTTCAGTTAATCCCTTCAAGCAGATGCCTTATTTCACTGAACGGGAGATCGAACTCTACCAGGGAGCTGTGAGTTCTCTTACCCTGATTAAACAAACGAGCCGCCTTCCGCTGACATCTTGGCCTCTGCCTGCAGGCCCAGTACGAGAACCCACCGCACATCTACGCGCTGACCGATAACATGTACCGAAACATGATGATCGATGGAGAGAACCAGTGCGTCATCATCAGGTGAGCCCCGGTTTCACTCTCTCCATGTGATCCCGCGTGTGCGTCTCGTGTGTTGTGACGCTTTGAGACCGGTTTGCAGCGGCGAGAGCGGCGCTGGGAAGACGGTGGCGGCCAAATACATCATGGGTTACATTTCCAAAGTGTCTGGAGGAGGAGCCAAAGTACAGGTAAGCGTGAAGGCACCTTTGACCTTTCCTGCAGATTGCTTCCTGTTGGGTTTCACACTTCTTATGCGTGTGTGTGTGTGTGTGTGTGTGTGTGTGTGTGTGTGTGTGTCAGCATGTAAAAGACATCATCCTACAGTCAAACCCTCTGCTGGAAGCTTTTGGTAACGCCAAGACAGTCAGGAACAACAACTCCAGTCGTTTTGTGAGTACGATCTGGCCGTGCACGAGGGGATAGTATTTTAAATGTATTTGAAGTTGAATTTGAATGATCAGGCGTTCGATCGCAGCTGCAGAATATAACATAGCAGGTGAGAAAACGATGGTTTTCTCCAGCGTTACGCCACCAAGCAGGAAACCCATGTGAACAAAGGGCTTGTAATTATACTTGACTCATCTCTGACCTGCTCCGCACCCCTCGTCAGCTTTGTGCAGCAGTCGTTTGCCACCTTTTGATTTAGCAGGGCAGGTTTCCGGGTGTAGAAAGTCTGCAAAATGACCTTTGTAGACCCATTAAACACACCAGTATCAGATATCCACAACGATCTCCTCAACTTTGTCTTTATTATTTACATTTTTATGATCAGCCGGGCCTGATCACAGTCTGCCGCCTCCGATTGTTGACTGATTTTGTGTTTGTCAGGGTAAATATTTTGAGATTCAGTTCAGCAGAGGGGGAGAGCCGGATGGCGGTAAGATTTCTAACTTCCTGCTTGAGAAGTCAAGAGTGGTGAGCCAAAATGAGAACGAGAGGAACTTCCATATTTATTATCAGGTCAGAGACGTGCACAGATCTAGTCTGTGTTAAAACTCACTGCCAAACTTCCCATTTCTGATGACTTTAGAAGAAACTGGGCTTAACGGCTCCTATGCCTGCACTGTGCTCTTGCAGCTGATAGAGGGCACCAACGCTCAGCAGAAAGAGGGGCTCGGCATCATGACCCCTGACTATTATTACTACCTTAACCAGTCTGGGACCTACAAGGTGGACGGGACTAATGACACCAAAGACTTTCAGGAGACTATGGTGCGTATGTTATATCACCTTCAGCTTTTATCCTAGTTGATGTTTTTAAATAAATGCATGCTGAATATGTATTTGCCGTATATGGAGCCTCAGGCAGCCAGAAAAAGTGTGGTCTTAATGCAACATCTACTCTATAAATGCACACAAACTAGCGCAGTAAATAATTACAATGTTAGCACTCAAAGAATATTTTAGTCTGGTGACCAACCTACATTTCTGCAGCTGGCATGTCAAACCTACACCTGCCCTAACTCTCTGCCTGTGCACGGCTTTTTCCAGGAAGCCATGCAGGTGATTGGAATCCCAGGTGACATCCAGATTCAGGTGCTGAACATCGTCGCAGGCATCCTCCACCTGGGAAACATCAGCTTCATTGAAGCAGGCAATTACGCAAAGGTGGAAAGCACAGACTGTGAGTGGGGCCAAGTCACACATGTAGTCACTCATGCACGCTCCCAGCAGGCTCGTCTACTGTGAGAGTGCTCATTTTCTCCCCCGAAGGGACGAGAGTCAATTAGTTCTCACCGTGCCAAAGCAGTCTCCACCCTGCTAATTGATGGGAGCTGTGCACAGAGGTGTTGTCTTGTTTGTCCTCACCTTTGTTTGCTTGCAATCGACCATCTATGTCACTCTTGCTGTCTGTGTCTGCAACCATTTAATGATGGTGGTCAGTTGCAGGTGTTTGTGTGTGTGTGAGTGTGTGTGTGCATGCCTGCAGCCTTGAATTTAGACTTTCTAAATTCTTCTAAGCTCTTATTTGAACCACTTTCTCTTGCAGTGCTTGCCTTCCCCGCCTACCTGCTGGGCATCAACCCCGACCGCCTGCAGGACAAGCTGACCAGTCGAAAGATGGACTCAAAGTGGGGCGGAAAGTCTGAGTCCATCATCGTCACTCTGAACCAGGAGCAAGCCAACTACACCCGGGACGCTCTGGCTAAAGCCCTCTATGCACGAATCTTTGACTACCTGGTGGAGGTAGTCGACATTTTAGTAGACCTACACACTACAAATAAATGATTAAGCACTCATTTCTTTTTTTTCTGTGTTCTTGTTCTCAAGGCCATAAATAAGGCCATCCAAAAGCCACACGAGGAGTTCAGTATTGGAGTTCTTGATATTTACGGCTTTGAGATATTCCAGGTCTGGCCTATTACACATTATAGAACGTATATTGTGATATAAATCTGAGGCTGACTTTATCGCTTTTTCCCTTGCAGAGAAACGGCTTTGAGCAATTTTGTATAAACTTTGTCAACGAGAAGTTGCAACAAATCTTTATTGAATTGACTCTGAAGGCCGAACAGGTGAAGTTTGTGTCCATTTGTTGGTTCTCCACCTCTGATTTAGCTGCCGTTTTGCCAAATGCAGTGTTCACTTTTGGTCGCCTCTTCAGGAAGAGTATGTTCAAGAGGGCATCAAGTGGACTCCTATTCAGTACTTCAACAACAAGATCGTGTGTGATCTCATTGAAAATAAAGTGGTGAGTTTGCGACTGTACCACCTGGACCCACCAGTGAAGACAGAGGTTAGAGCTCTTTTGTCCCCTTGCAGAACCCCACCGGTGTCATGAGCGTGCTGGATGACGTTTGCGCCACCATGCACGCCAAAGGCGAGGGTGCAGACAGCACGCTGCTGCAGAAGCTGCAGGCCACCGTGGGGACGCACGAGCATTTCAACAACTGGAATTCTGGCTTTGTCATACACCACTATGCCGGAAAGGTACGGGAAGCTCAGTGAAAACGACGGCGCTCCTTAGCTCACGTGTTAATTATCCTTTCAGGTATCCTATGACATCAACGGCTTCTGTGAGAGGAACAGGGACGTGCTTTTCCCTGACCTTATTGAGCTCATGCAAAGCAGTGAACAGTAAGTTTATAAGTCCGCTTGCCTGGTTTGATTGTGTGTTTTTAAAGGCGGTGAAGTAACCCCGTCCCTCGGATCTGTCCGCACAGCCGCTTCATCTGTAGCCTGTTCCCGGAGAACCTGAACACCGATAAGAAAGGCAGGCCGACCACAGCCAGCTCTAAGATCAAGGTGGGCATTTAAACGGAAACTTTGTGACTGTTTTCTCCGTTTGAGTTCGCCCAACATGAACCGCTGTTTCCCCCAGAAACAAGCTAACGACCTGGTCAACACGCTGATGAAATGCACCCCACATTACATCCGCTGTATCAAACCTAACGAGACCAAAAGGCCAAAAGACTGGGAGGAGAGCAGGTTAGCATCCTCGCTCTGACAAAGCAAAGGCTGGAATATGAGACAGGCACTCTGACACAAACGCTGCCGTTCCAGGGTCAAGCATCAGGTCGAATATCTGGGTCTGCGTGAGAACATCCGTGTAAGACGGGCGGGATTCGCCTACCGCAGGGTCTTCAGCAAGTTTCTGATGAGGTGATTCTAATTCTAAAGTGGAGAAGCGTTTTCTCATGGCTGTGGTTATATTTCTCTGGGTATTTGTTACCCAGGTACGCCATTCTGACAGCTGAGACGTGGCCATGCTGGAGGGGACATGAGCAGCAGGGAGTCCTTCACCTCCTCCGCTCTGTCAACATGGATAACGACCAGTACCAGATGGGACGCACCAAAGTCTTTGTGAAGAACCCTGAATCGGTAATAGAACCTCCTTCTGGCTCTGGCTGGCACTGACACAGCAAGAGTCCAGGTTGCGCTCCGGGCCTGGGTCTTTTCCTGCGTAGGTGATAAGCAGGTTCAAACTCAGAGACAACTGGTGTCTGTAAAATGGAATTTCTGTCTGTAGCTCTTCCTGCTGGAGGAAATGAGGGAGAGGAAGTTTGACACCTTTGCCAGGATCATCCAGAAATGCTGGAGAAGGTTCATCGCCAGGAAGAAGTACGAACAGATGAGGGAAGAGGGTGAGTCACCCGGACGAAGAAATAATGATATATAATGTTAGAATGATTCGAAATGTTTGGCCTCACGTGTGACGCAGCCTCGGACATCCTGCACAACGCCAAGGAGCGCCGCAAAAACAGCATCAACAGAAACTTTGTGGGAGACTACCTCGGCCTGGAGCACAGGCCCGAGCTGCGCCAGTTTCTTGCAAAGAGGGAGCGCGTCGACTTCGCCGCTTCCGTTGACAAGCTTGACCGCAGGTTCAAGGTGCGCCTTGAATTTGGATTTCTTGAGTCTGACCGATGAGAAAGTAGCAGTTTCCAAAGCATACGCTCCACTTCCCCTTTCGGGCTTTGCTGACAGGTATTTCTGCTTTTGCCCAAACTCAGTCCATCAAGAGAGATTTGATCCTGACGCCCAAGGCCATCTATCTGATCGGTCGGGAGAAGGTGAAGAAAGGACCTGAGAAGGGACAGATAAAGGAGGTGTTAAAGCGAAAACTGGAGTTTGGAAGCATCAGCAGTGTTTCTCTCAGGTGGGTGTTCAGGAGAGCTAAACGATGGCGGTGAGAACTGAGAACAAACACAACGAAGGAAGCTGTGGCGAACATGACAACCAGACGATTCACAGTAAAGGGAATTTAGGGATATAGATTTTGGTTTCCGTAGCTACATTATGCACATGTGTTTCCTACAGCACGCGACAGGACGACTTCTTCGTCCTTCACGAGTCTCAGTATGACAGTCTGCTGGAGTCCACCTTTAAGACGGAGTTCCTCAGCCTGCTTTGCAAACGCTACGAGGACGTGACCAAGAGAAAACTGACAATCTCCTTCAGTGACAGGTGAGGGGACGTCTGCGTTCAGAGACCCCGCCGCCTTTTTGCTCCTATCAGAAGAAGCTAACACACTCATACCAACTCACACATACCAGGATAGAGTTCAGAGTGAAGAAGGAGGGCTGGGGTGGAGGAGGGTCTAGGCTGGTGGTGTTTCAGAGGGGCCAAGGAGACCTGACCCTGCTCAAACCAGCCGGAAAGAGCCTTACCGTCACAATAGGGGATGGTCTACCCAAATCCAGCAGTAAGTCATATAATCACTTAATCTGGCTTTGAGATCATTAACAGCAAGATGGAGCTGATCAAAAGGTAACTTGTGTTTCCTCAGAGCCCTCGAGGAAGAATGCTCCCCAGTCTTATGCTAGAGGAGGACATAACATTAATATTAGAGGTAAAAACCGCTATTCCACATCATTGCATTACATTGCATACATTTTATGACGTACGAAGTATGTGTTAATGATTTAACATTATCTAGTGGTCATGTTTGAAGGGGCAATCTAAGTTCATGTTCATGTCCTAGATCGCTGTATTAAAAATAACAAGCGGGGGTAGGAAAATGGTGTTGGTCTTGCATCAGTCATGTAATAAAAACCACACAACACAAGACAGGACATGGACTCATCCTGCTAACCTAAACCTTAACCCAGTGTTCTAATGTAGGAAGCATGCTGTGGTGGTATCTGATAGAAGGGCCTGTTTTCTTCTTCTTACCGTGGGAGGTCCTGGATGTTGTTCAGTCGTAAACAGACAGTTATAATTTAAGCTAATATCTGTACAGCACCAACATTAAACAGAAGATGTGCTGAGGGCCAGATGTTCACTCCTCTTTTCTCTTCCTCAGCACATCAGAACGGTGCGGCCAAGTTTTCCAGAGCTCCTGCGCACCAGCCATCAGAAGTCATGTACTCCTCTCCGCACAGACCGCCCAGTGCGATCCTGCCCAAGCTCAACTCCCAGCGAGCACCACGAGCCCCAGTCCAAAACCAGTACAACCAGAACAACATGGACTTCCTCAATGTGCCTGACCAGGGCATGTCTGGGTAAGAATGGTCCCCTTGTGTTGCACAAATAAAGGGGAAGGAAGGCGTGTGTGTGTGCGTGTGTGTGGGGTTGGGTGGAGCTGAGTCACCAGAAGTCAGCACGCTTCTTGAGTTGAGACATTTAAGGCGAGGCTCAACAGTCACCAAGCCTGAACAAACCAAACTCATGAGTAAGGAGGATTTTACAGAAAAAATGGTTGTTAAATCAAGACTTTCCCTCTCAAAGCCAGAAAACCCCTGTGTCGCAAAGAAATGAGGTAGTCCTGATCCGTTTGTCAAGTCGGACTTGTAAACACCTAGTGGCCATAAAGGATGACTTTTAAATTAAATAAAGGCTTCATTTTTATCCCTTACAGAATATGTTTGATTTCGGTGTGTTCTTCACAGGAAACAGAGGAAGAGGAGCATCACTCAGCGACCCCTCCCTGCTCCCAAACCCCAGCCCAGACCAACGGGGCCCCGCTGTCGGGCCCTGTACCAGTACATCGGCCAGGACACGGACGAGATCAGCTTTGACGTCAACGACGTCATCGATCTCATTAAAGAAGGTGTGTGGATGAATCCAGGAGCTGGAGCAGAAAAAAAGCAGTGTTCACTCACGTTCTCTCTTCTTTGTTCCTCTGTAGACCCGTCGGGCTGGTGGACGGGCCGGTTCCGTGGGAGGGAAGGTCTGTTCCCTGGAAACTATGTGGAAAAGATCTGAGCTGTCATGGACTCGGTCTGCTAGAAAAAGTGTTATTTTACCACAGTTTTTGCTAAAGAGCCCCCCCCCCCACCTGCCAGTCAGGTTCTGTTAAGACCTTCATCCATAATGGATGCGGTGTTTGTCTCAAAGGCGGCCGACATTTGAGCAACCAGTCATTTGTTTATGGCGCCGTTGTACAAGCAGAGCTCGGGTGACACCGTGGGTGTTGTTGTCGTTAACACACAGGTACGCCACAAAAGTCCGCTCAGGTTTCCGTCGCTGTCCCGAGCTGCTCGGTCCAGAATCCTGAAGCCGTGACATCTTTGACTTTGAGCTCCCACACCTTTATTTGACCTGATTTACTTAACTGAAAATGACCCACAGATAAAGGTTATGGCCTCAACACAAAGAAACGTCTTCATGGATCTCTTGAGCGTTGTCACATGCCTGTAGCTTTTCTCCAGAGCAACACTTTTGTCCATTGTGCCGAAGACAACAGCCTCAAATCAGTTCACAGCTCTAGAATAAAAGATTAGATTTGTTTGAATGAATTTCAGTCATCTTCTTCATCTTTTACTTTGCTGAAAGGACATCGTGTGTTGATTTTGTAAAATAATGTCACAATAAGGCAGTGTCTGCTTCTGTATGAGTGAGATGAAAATAAATGAGCTAACAATCTGTTGTTCCCTTTTAGATTATTAGTATTGTTGTGCACACACGCTCTCCAGGTTAAAAATGAGAAGAGATAGTTATCAATTTTCATTTTATGCTGATTTTTGTGAAATGTGTACAATTTGGACTTCTCTGCTAGAATTAGGGGGATTTTACTAGAATAACACTAATCCCACTTTAATTGGGGTAAATCCTTATACTTGATTTAAAATTTAAGATCTTAGATGCGATCTTCACATTTCAGTGGTTTTAGTTTTGTGTGTCACTTGTCCTCTTCTTTGTTTGTACTAATTTCGTGGGACGCGTGTGCAGCTTTTAAGGAATTTAAGAACACACGCACGCACCCACGCCGCGCAGGCAGGGACAGATGAAACCTTCTTCCCGGGATGTGGCGAGATTACGCGGATAAATCCCTCTCCACCTGTTGCCTCCTGCAGCCTGTTCCGTCTTCTGTAGATTTGTTTGGGGGTGTAAAAGAGTTTTCTTTGAAAAACAAGCGCTTCATTCCAGACATTTCTGCCGGGGGCACATGGAGCCTTTCTCTGCCTGTCGGCCCGGTGCAGAAGGAATGGGAACTGTTGCGTCAAAACCCAGAATCCAGGATTTGAAGATCAAAATGATGCAGTTTAATCGGGCAGATCAAAGAAGGGATCAAAGAAGCCTTTAAATATCATAATAAAAGGACAAAAGTTAATATAAAGCAACTTTACTTGCTGCGGCGCAATAGTGCAATAAGAATGGACTAACCTTTCAAATACGACCACAGCCGCTGATCAACCAGAAGACGCAACTGGTATGGAATAACTTTGTATGATTGAGCTAACTAAAGATTAAGACTAAATTTCAGTACTTCATTGTCAAACAGTCATACTGAATTAACGTCATAGTAAAATGTTCTAATAGTAGCAATGTTCAATAGAGTAGTTCATTTCCGACCTGCTGTATAAACTGATGGTCACATTTACTGTTCAACATTTGCTATTATCTATTGTTCAACATTTGCTATTATCTATTGTTCAACATTTGCTATTATCTATTGTTCAACATCCCATATCATTTACTGTTCAACATTTGCTATCATCTATTGGTTAAGTAATCAAGTGTTATAGAGTGTTATCAAGTGTCACACATGCAAATCAGATACGAATGTGCAAAATGTATGTTCTGTCTATCTCCAAGGTTATCAACCTTTTCCTTCCTATTCCTAATCTATTACTCGATTAAATTGGTGGACGAGAGGGAATGAGTTGTCCCTTGCATCCTTCAACGTTGATCAAGCAGTTTTTCAAGTTTGGGCACGGCTGTGGTCGCAAAAAACCCACACAACTTGACAGGAACGTTTCGATGCTCCGCCCAGAAAAAATCCACCTGTTGGGTTGTCTTTCACCTGGAACTCATCCATACCGAGGGAGTGGAGCCAGAATGGGAGGTGAGAACTTCTAATTTCTCTGCTTTTAGATTATTTTTTATTCCGATAAATATGCTTACATCATCCGATAAAAATTGATTATATCAGTTGGTAGTGATAGTCTGGAACACACCTGATTTTTTTGCGGAATAAACTGACCAAAACCAAGTGTTTATAATAAAGTGTGTCAAGGTTCATTGTTGTCTTTGTCCAATACGTTGCGGTAACAACCAGAAACACTGAGACAAAACATGATTGTAGCTTTATGACTGTATGTCAGAGTGTATCAAGACCAATGAAAGTTGGTGTAAAAAGATGAACAAATATTAAAAGTAAAGTATAAATCAGAGCAATGGAAAGGTCTGAAACATAGAAAAGCAAACTGGACGGCAATTTTTCTGAATATAGCAAAAAAAAAAAGCCAGATGAAAACTAACAACTTAAAAGAAATGATGAAGATGAAGTGAAAGAAATCCAGAGATGATCATTCGTTTCTCATATTTAAATCATGGGAGTTTTTGAGGAAGTATGAGTGTGGAATTTGCATTGACATGTAAATACAATGGATTTCCATCCCAGCACAAAGACCCTGCATGTTGCCGGGGACACATCAAACACACACACACACACACACACACACACACACACACACACACACACACGTGTATTCTGAAATTGTAACCCTCTTTCTGTATTTTCTGAACAGGTGTTTTCACCAGTGAAAAGACGGCAGACATTTTCTCCTATGAGAGTTCAGAAATCGACTGGTGTGAGGACAACTACAAACATTCTGAACACATCGTGGAGTCCTTTAACACGGTGAGTTCAACCTCTGTGCTGTGGCGTTCTAATTGGTCTGTGTTTTTTTTTTTTTTGTAGAAAAAAAAATACATCTCAGCACACTGTCCATTGTGTCCCGCAGATGAGCAGCTTCGTTTTCTTCATTATAGCTCCCGTCATGCTCTACCTTCTTCATCCTTATGCTAAAGAGAGGAACCTGGCTATACACCTGGTCTGGATCATGATGATATTTGTTGGTCAGTCACTCTGATTTGCACTTTATTTACTAATTTCATAATCTTTTTCACAAATGAAAGTCCTTTTATAGCTTCCCTCTGAGATGTGAAATACAAATGTAACTATAGTGGTCCTGAACAGGAACTCGGTGGCACACCAACAAGATGGACTTTAAAAAAGAACATCAAAAATCATTAGCATTAATGAGATACAGAATATTAATATTCTCTTATGAATATTCATGATATAAGCCTCTGTGGGAATGATGATTTTCATGCACGTGGAGTGTTATTGGAATAAGGACTGGTTTTTCACCTACCAGTAGTATTCTGAATTCAAAGTCTGCTGGTTTACTATGTGTTAGACCTGAATCAGTATATCCCATTAAGAGAAGAACAAGCGGTTTCAGGGTCATTTATCTTATCGCAGGTCTTTTCTCCGCGTACTTCCACATGACTCTTAGTTTTGTTGGCCAGATGTTGGACGAGCTGTCCATCCTCTGGGTGCTGGCAGTGGCGTACGCTGTGTGGTTTCCACGGCTACTCTTCCCTTCTTTCATAGAAGACAGGTGAGACTGCATTTACAACCCAACAATGAGGCATCGGGGTTAAGATACATGGACATTTAAGTTGCATCTGATTAACCGTGACCAACGCCTGTCAGTGACATGTAGGGGAGAAAACAGAAATGAAGTTTTAATGGACACCTGAAAAACAGCAACACACTCCTCATAGTGCACTGGTGTTGATTTTTGAGAGATCCCAGCCATACCAGTTCATCAAACACTTTTTTGAAAATGTCATGCAAATCAGAACAGCCAGAAGAACTGTGACAAAGTGACCATACTTCTGCCTGATATTTATTTATTTATTTATTTTTATTTTTTTTTTCAGGACAACATTTTCCACTCTCGTCCTGGTGGTCACCGTCATCGCCACAGTCTTGTTGTTCATCAAACCTACAGCCAACGCCTACGCTCTGAACTGCTTTGGCCTCCATCTGCTCTACATCCTGGCTGTGGGGATGAGACGGTATTAAAACTCAGCCATTTCCATCCCTTTTGCTGCACTTTTGAGTTTTTATTAAGTAAAAATATCCATATTGCAGCTGCACTGACGAGAAGGCGCTGCGACTAGCCAAGATTTCTGTGGTTCTGTGGGTGCTCGCCATCTCCTGTTGGATCAGCGACCGGTTTGGCTGCAGCATCTGGCAGAAGTTGAACTTCTGCTACTTACACGGCTTCTGGTAAGGCTTAACCAACTCGACCTTTTCCTGTTCTGGTTTTTTCTTTTTCTTTTTTTCCAGACAATGTTAAGACATCGTTCACCAGTCCAAGAAATAAATGTTTGTTGTGGATTTCTTGGACACTCATGTCATTGATTGTTTTCTGGATCTTCCAGGCACATTCTGATTGCCATAGCTGTGGCCTATGGCACCACCTTGGTAGCCTACCTGGATGCACACTATGAGATACCGTACTCACTCCCTGGACTCCAGTACTGGCCCTGCAATGAATGGGCTGTTGGATTACCTCATATTGTGTTAAAAGGCACTACCAAGACACGGAAGCAGTGCTAACAAAACTTTATCTTTTACAATACATTTCTTTTTTATTCACCAATCATTTATTTCTGATTTTAATGAAGTAGTACAAGCCCATGGGTAAAACTGCCTTTAAGCACTTATCCTTATATTCTGTTTGTAAATGCGATATAAGAAATTGATTTTATTTATTTTACCTAATTACCTAAGACCAGAGAACTTAGCTGCCTGAACAGGCTGACTGACATTACATTACTTACTACTAGTTTGAAGTGGTTTTAATTTATTTTCATTGATTTTGATTTGACTGTGCTCCTAAACTCTGAAAGTGTTTGTACCTGATAAATAAAAGGTAATAATAGAATACATTGTTGTTAGATATTTGTAACGTTTTAAATATTTTATATACATTCAGCCAGTTCGTTATGTTAATTGTGTGTGTTAATATTGTGAAATTTGCAATAAAAATAATTCAACCTGATCCCTCCAACTTTTTCTGACAGGTGTCAGATGTTTGAGTCAACAGTAGGTGGCAGTAGCGCAACATATGTGATGAAAGTAAAAGAAGAAGAAAAGACCGCCCACTTCACTCTTTTCTAGGAAATTCTGACTGAATTAGTAATATTTTCATTTAAAGTATTATAAATTAAAATTAACGTTACCGATAAAATGCTTTTGGGAGCAGCTTTTAATCGTGTTCATTCCTAACCAAGAATGGGTAAAAATTAGTTTCCTGCAGGATAGCGGTCTACTCTATTCACCTATCTGCTCTCTGAATCGTCCCCTGAGCCATCTCGTTTTTCAGGCTGTCAAGATCCTGAAGCCTGTCGGTCAGTCACATTATTTTAGAAATATCCCTGGAGCAGCCTGAAGGGAATTTCTCAGATGTCACTAGAGGATCTCCCAGACTCAAGAAGGAAGTCAGCGTGGTCAGAGATTAAATGTGGAGTTTTTGTGATTTACATCATTGTCCCTGTTTGCATGTTATTAGTGCACATTTATTTACTTATGTAGGAAAATCAAGAAGGAATTGCAACACACAACACGCATTTTACACTAAACTTGTCCAAAAGATCCTAAATTCACCTTTGGTTTGATTGGGGTAAACACTGGCCTTTATTATACCGCCCCCTGGAGAAAAACCGACCCCTGGAGAAAACCCCCCTCATATTTCACATCTCTCCATGCTAACTAACGTATTTAGAGCCATGAAGGCTGCATATTTACTTAAATGAAAAATATTAATAATGGCAACACTCAAAGCAAAAATATTAGTTGTGTGATGTCACTCCTATATACTCCCACTTCTGACTTTACCTGCATGCAAGGTTCGAAATTATATCATCCAATATAATCTGTCAAAGCAAAAAAACAAAAACAAACAAACCGCAAAGCAAAACCCGAGTCGTGGACTGTACAGGACCCAAGTCATGTGATATTTTACCATATTTAGAATGTCACCATGAACTGAAGATGTGTAGAAGAACCATTGTTATTTTATCAATAGCTTATCTACACTAAGATCTACAAATGGAGCACTGGATTGGAGCCTCAGCTAGTTGTCCTTGCACCGTGCAATAAAGTGCTCCATTAATCAGTCAAAACAAATATTATAGGCCTGGACAGATTGCTGATGTTCTGAGGTGCACAGCCTACATCCATTTACTGTCATTTCTTAAACAGCTGATCTAATATGAGTCTACTCCTTCTCAGTCCTCTTTGGGACATGGATTGAGTTTGTATTTCCTTCTCTATTTACATTCTGAATAGGAGGATTTAAAAGTTGACGCCTCAATACAAGCAGGACACCCCCGCACTGACAGCCAGGTGGGACTTCTTTGACCGAAACTTGTCTGAGGTAGACTGGATCGGTCTGTGCAGGCAGAGAGAGAAAAGGAGGCACCACACCAGTGAGAGACTGGTGACCTCCTGTCCCAGGCTGAGGCCAGATAATCTCACATCAAAGTCTGAGCGCCACAGAGACTTGACTGCAGCGGGACCCCGCCATACAAGAGAAGTCTCCAATCAGAAAACACACTGCTTGATTTTCACAGGACACATTTAAAAATGGACATTAGAGACAGGGGCTTAGAAAGATCAGCACAGCACCCTGTGGTGTAAAGTAGTTCCATTTTCTTTTGGTTATTCTCTTCGTAAAAACCCTTCACATCTTCCTCTCTCACCACGGAGCTATGGTTTCTTATTTTGAATCACTTTAGAGCCTTCTTTTAATGTCTTACCAAATTTAACAATGGGATACAAAATGTGTTCTGGGTAACATTACAATACAAAACATTGCATAAATACGATATTATGAATTAGACAACGCGTGCTGCAAATTAGGAAAAAAGGATATGAGTCACGTGATGCTGTATGATTACAATATAACCGTAATTGATAACGTTATTGGTTTTACATTGACCAGGCCTAAAAGCACTCGATCGAAGGCCGATTAATCAATTAGCGTAGAGTGCATTTTACAATTGAAACAGAGCTGTAACCATTGGGACAGGCTCGCTGTCACTCGAGAAAACCACAAGAAAATGCTTTAATTGTATTTGCAGCCCGGCGTCTGACCCGCCTTCCTCCTGCTCTGATTGGTTCCTTTCAAGGGCGCTTGAATTTTGCCGGCTTCCCATTGGCTGAGCGAGCTTTCTGTTTTGGTCGCCTGCCAGCGGCCGTCTGGAAGGGGAGGGGAGCCGTCTGCCTTCCGCTTCTGGGCTGGATTGACACACAATGAGGAGCACAGGCTGGGGAGACGCTCCGCAAACGCCGCTGTAAATAAATACAACAATCACTGAGGCCAGAGGAACATGGAGAACCAGGTATGGATGGCTTTTTGCGTCTCTTTACCGTATCCGAACTTTTCCACGTGGGGGAATGCCAGCGGGATAAGCGCTGGCAGGGCTGGAATGAGTCCTCGGTTCTGCTAACCAGAGAAAAAAAAACGCTCCTGCTGCTAATGTAGTTGTTTGGCTCCGGAGCTATGCTAGCTGTGCACTCATACATCGGTATTTACCGCTAGCTAGCACCAGCCGACTACACCATTCAGTACCGCTGCATAGCTGTAGCAGCAACCTGGCTCAAAGAGGTTTACACCCGGTTTTTACCACACTTGGATGTATTTTAAACGCACACGCACAGCATTGTGCATCAGGATATATCCCCTTTGATTTTATATATTTGTCTTGTTAAACCGAGCTGGTGTGCCCCTATCAGCATGTCGGCCTTTGGCTAAAGGCTAAGGAGCCGCTACAATGCGCCGGGAAGAAGACTTGTCGTCTCCAGGCTGGACCGGAGAGGCGGGGTGGTGTCGCCTCCTCTGCCACCGGCCGTAAAACCTTATATTTAACATTTCAAAGCAACAACGACCCCATTACCTATTTAATATATCTCCGTTATTTGTCAGAACTTTGAAAAATCACTGATAAAATCCAGGTAACATGGAGGAAAAGCACTGTTGGCAAACGTTGAACTTGAATCATGGTGACCACACATGCATCGGTTGATCATGATGTTTAAAAAAAAAAAGTCCTGAGTAAGGCAAAACTGTGCATTCTTTGCACAAAACTTTTGCTCTATCCTTGATATTTGATAATATTCCACAAAGTTTGCAATTTTTAAAATCTGCAGAAGAATGTGTAGCGTTTTACAGGGGATAGTTCTCAAAGTGCTAGGGGTTGATCCAGAGTAAAATTCGCATGGCTACGACACACACACACACACACACACACACACACACACACACACACACACACACACACACACACACACACACACACACACACACACACTTGGAAGGCAGCACAGCCACTTTCTTGGAATTGTTCCACATTCAACGTTGGACCTTTTTGAAGTTTTAATTGCATTTGTGTGTGTTCATCCACTGGAAGTCAAATGCTGCAAGATGAAATATTTGTTCCACCTCTGGGATGAAACTCTGCTTTTCTTTTTGTTCTTATTAAACAGATGCACGTTTGCTTTTTTTTATTTGTACAGGTCTCTACAAATAACGCTGAAACTGCTTCAAACATGAGCACAAGAATGTGCATCAGATTCTCATATTTAACATCAAGTTGTTAATTTATTTCTTGGCAGTGATAAAGTGTCACAGCTGGGTGCAGAGGGACGTCTTGTCATGCGTTTTTTGGGTCTTTTTTGTTATTTGGGTGTGAGATCTGTATGTAACGGTAGCCGGAGTGGTCATTTGGCTTTTCATAATCTCCATCCAGCCCCATGCTTCCAATTCTCACGTGTTTTCTTTGGGTGCTGCAGGCGGTTTTACTTGAACTCCCCTGCGGCTCCTGGGGTTGGACCATTTTTCAGCATAAGCGAACTGCTTCATCTCTCCGTCTCATCTCTTAGACAGACGGGTCGGTGTGCGTGACTAAGCTGGAACCCCTAGTTCTGTCAGCTGCCGTCCTGAATGTTTTTTTATCCCCCTCTCCCGGGGAAAGTTTTCAACTTTTTCTTGTAATCATTCATTAATTGCCAGAGTTTGCCACCACCATGAGGGGTTGTTATTTACATGTCAGCTGGGAGTTCATTGTGTTCGTGGGAGCTAGAGAGTCTGGCAAAATTTGTGTTTTCTCAAATCCTTTGAATCGGAACTCTGTTTAAGAAGAAGGAGCACACATGTTCCATCTCTTGTGTTTTCCTGTTCCAGTTTTACATTAGTGAATGAATGATCCTTCGCCAAATGTGTTTTTCTTTTTTTTTATGTCATCTGTGGGTTTTTCTCAGCCTAATATCGCCTCTCTGGTTTTATTAATCAGCAGAAGTTCAGCCACATTTGGCCACACAGATAAATGGTCATCGGTCATTCACTTCACTTTGGTTCAGTCCAGAAGTATTTGGACAGTCACATGTGGTCTTTTTTACACCATGATAATGGCTTTAAAACAAAGAAGAGGCGACGGCAGTGCAGACAAACTTAGGGGGGTTTTACTGTTCAGGAATTGCAGCCTTTTGAAGAGAGCAGCCGTCTGAGCCCGGTTGTAAACGCTCTCTTTACGTTCACAAAGGCGTTTGTTGATGGCAGACTTTGATAGTGATACTCCTGCCTCTTCCACAGTCGTCTTGAATTGCCCGATGGCCTGCAGGCTTTTTTTCTTTACAAAGTAAAGAGATACAGAGTGATGGAGACGCATGATAAAAAAAACCCACCTCTTTCTTTGCTGACTGTTCGTTTTACTTAATCCGTTAATAAATGAGTTCACTGTGGATTAATGTGATGATGAATGATCTGAGTATATCAGCTTGTGGCGTTTCTAATCATCCGCTTGATATTGTCATAAATTTGATACGTTTTGGTTGATGTGCTGTTTAACAGATCCACGTGTGGATTATGGCCGACTTGAAAATGGTGTCATGTATATAATACTATTTTTGGGTAATTTATCCCTTAATTAATGAAAAAGAATCAGCAGTCCCAGCCAAGTCATTAGTTGGCCAGACAGTTTTTAAAATGTATTCTATTCTTTTATTGATCCCATTGATTTTTAACGCTTCAGATCACTATATTTGTTTTTTTATTATAGTTTTTTTTTTTTTCCACTATGTATCACGCTCCTGATTTGGCAGACGTGTCGACAAGGGCCTCGTTGGCGATTGGAGGGGCTCAGCGGCTGCAGTGTGTGTGTGTGTGTGTGTGTGTGTGTGTGTGTGTGTGTGTGTGTGTGTGTGGGTGGGTGTGGCACAGTCTGGATTTTAAGGGCATTACTGCCACAGAATTGCCGGGCAACCTGCCAGTCCCTCTCTAATCCTCCCGCCCAGTCCCCGCTCACGAGCTCCACTCCAGTGTGGCCAAATCCTCACATTCTTCTGTCTTCCCCTCACAGATCTAAAGTGCCCGTCCAGACCCTTTCATCCTCACCCTCCTCCATAGCCTCTTCACTTGGCTCGCCATGCCAGTCTCCACCAGCTCTGTCATTGTTCTTGGCAGAGAGGCATGGGCCAGCAATGCGCCCCCCCCCAAACCGTTTGAGATGAGTCTGCTCGGGGATCTAATCACTCCCATTCCACAGAGAGCATCTCCACACCAGTCCAGCTTTGTGTCCATGCCCTGTGGCTCTCCTCATGAGCACTTACACTTCACAAGTCCAAAATAGAGGCAGGGAGTTTATTAAAGGTCCTGCCATAAATTAATTTATAAGACTTGATTAATCCCTCTGATTAGAAAATTTGAAGTATTTATTAATAAAAGAGTAATCTAAAGGTAAATTCCTGGAATTAGCTTTCTGCACTAATGTGTTGGATAATACTTGCAGCTCGTCATGGCTGCATTTGTAAAAGTCACAAAAGGTTACTGGTGACAGGATTCTGTAATTAGCCTGTTAGACGCAACAGCATCGACAACATCGAGAGGATGGGCTAGTTTGAGCGTAGCCGTAATATTGCTGCTGCCTTCTAATCTCACTAACTCACAAGCTTGCATATTCAAAATTGCACGTGTTTTTTTTTTTTGCCCTTAAACAGTGTTTGAACCTTTCCTGTATCTGTCCCTCCAATCAGTGTACAGTGCAGGTGAAGCTGGAGCTGGGCCACAGAGCTCAGTTAAGGAAGAAAGTGACGTCAGAAGGCTTCACGCATGACTGGATGGTGTTTGTCAGAGGTCCAGAGACCGGAGACATCCAGCACTTTGTAGACAAGGTCGTCTTCCGCCTTCACGAGAGCTTCCCCAAACCCAAAAGAGGTGAGATGGAGAGGTCATGACACTGTTGTTGTTGAGTTTGTGCTGTTAAGTGTCGCGTTTATATATCTGATGTGAGATTCCATGATTGAAACGTCATATAAAAGAGGTGAACCAGCTCCTCCTCTGGGGATTCTGCTTGTGAAGTATCCGATTGAATTTGTAGTGCAGCAGTAAATGGAGAAAAGCAGCATTAAAAACATGGTGTTATTGTCTGGTAAACTGGCTGACGGTGCTGCTACATTAATGTTTGAACATATTAATCATTGTTGCAGCGTGGCCTTGTGCGTGGGCTTGACCTTTCCTTGATGGAGCGATAACGCTCTTGTAATTGCTGTTGTGTGCAGTGTGCAAGGAGCCGCCGTACAAAGTGGAGGAGTCGGGCTACGCGGGCTTCCTCATGCCGATCGAGGTGTACTTCAAGAACAAGGTGAGGCAGAGCTAGGTCACCTTTTATGGGTCATTTCAGAGGCAATTTTAGTATGGTTTATATATTTTATATAGAGTTGCAACTGGAATGTTTGCATTACTGAACCAATTTTATGAATAATAAAGACCTGTTAACTCTCAGTATATCATAAGGGGGATGTTTAAGAGCTATGTGCACATTAGTTTATGAGGAGCTTCTGCGGTTTCTAAGTATTATAGCTGCACCCAAAATGTCCCTTCTCCTCTTACGTGCAACTAGCCTTTAAACAAGTGACAAATCAGTGACGAAACTGACTAAAATGCTTCATAAAATGTCATCAGTCACTATTACTGTGTCTGAAAGGTATCTAAACAAGTAAAATATCTGCACATTCCCTGTCGCTGGCCTCGGGAAGGCACCGTCAGCTCCAGTTTGTCCCGTCTAGTCCTCACTTCCTCCACTTACCTTGTGTGTTTTCTAATTGTGTTTGTGTTCAGGAGGAGCCTAGAAAGGTGTGCTTCAACTACGACCTCTTCCTTAACTTGGAGGGAAACCCTCCAGTGAACCACCTGCGCTGTGAGAAGCTCACCTTCAACAACCCCACCAAAGAATTCAGAAGGAAACTGATCAAAGCCGGAGGGGTGAGGGCACATGGTTATAGCCCGATCCGAGGGGACTAGTCAAGAGCAACGTGCTGCTCTGCTTCTGTTTCTGGACACAGGTCCACAGAGTGACGAGAAGCTCCTGCATTAAGGTTTCCTTTGAAAAGTTTTCAGGCAGATTCTTAAATACGGGTGTTTAACTTCACCAGCCTTTGATTTTCACTTGACAGCTGAAAAGAATAAAAGGCGGGTTGTTTGTCCTGAAGCTTTTAATGACTTAATTTCAGATATTAGTGGTGCCGGAGGGGGCCGAAGCCATGTCCAGGCCCAGCCCTGATTACCCGATGCTGCCCACCATCCCCCTTTCTGCCTTCTCCGACCCCAAGAAGACCAAGACTTCTCATGTATCAAAGGTGGGTTAAAGCGCCGCCGCTGTAGTCGCCTCGCTCGTCCACGCTGAGTGTTTAACAAGTGTAAATGTCACAACCTCGTCGGAGTTATTGGTTTTTGTTTGGGAAAAAAAAAAACATCAGGACAGTTTTAAGAACAGGCTGGTTGAGACCTGTAATCATTACCAGCTGTTTTTGCAAATGTATTCAGGATTACTCAGATAGTTGATCTGCCCAGAGAGAGACAGAGAAAATTGGAAACACGTCCCAAAAGTTTCCATTATTGTGTCTTTTTTTTTTTTTATGAACCTTCCACAGAGTAGAGCAGGTATGGTGCTCTCCCCAGCCGCGCTCACATTCTGCTCGTGGGAATGATGAAAGCCGTTTCTGATTGAGCCCGTGTGTCAAACTGTGACCGAGCTTCTCTGCGTACGTCGTTCCAGGAACCCAGCAAAGAAGGAAGTGGCGGCAGCAGTAAAGGAGCCAAACCGCACAAGCTGACCAAGGAGCACCGCGAACGCCCCAGAAAGGACTCGGAGAGCAAAGCCACATCGAAGGACGACAGAGACGGGGGCGGCAAGAGCCGCGAGCCCTCCTCTTCCTCCTCTTCAAAGAAGCCGTCAGAGATCAAAGTGAAAGAGGAAGTGAAGGTGCTGCCTAAGGCTGCCTTCAAGGAGCCTAAGCTGACCCTGAAGGAATCAAAGATGGAAGGCATGTCCCCCAAAGGAGGGGGGGCAGGGACCGCAGGGGGTGGTGGGGGAGGAGGGCCGGCGGAGTGTAAAGCTCTGGGGAAACGGCCCTCCGCCGTTGACTCTCCCAAACCGAGTGCAAAGAAGCAGAAAAAGGGCAGCTCAGAGGGGCCAAAGGGGGCGACGGGTGGAGCCTTCACAGGAACGTCTCCCCGTGTTTCCTCTTCGTCTGCAGCCAGCCAGGCCTACCCCGACAAGAAGCCCCCCAAGGACAAAGGTCGCTGGGCCAAGGGCAAAAATGACCCCCAGGAGCCGAAAGAGCCCAAGAAGCTCGCAGAGTCAGAAGAGTCCAATTCTGAGGAGGAAGCCTCGTCCAAGTCGGAGGTATTTCAAACATGACTGTGTGTATCTCCAAGGAGTTGATTTGAACAGCTTTAGAGCAGCAAAACACACTTTCTGTGCTTCCTGTCAATGCCAGTAATTCAGTTTCTTTGATTTGATTTATTTCTTCATTGGTGCAGCAGTCGGCCCCTTCGAGCCCTTCAAATTCCAGTTCCAGCTCTGACTCCAGTTCAGATTCCGACTTTGAGCCTGGACAGAAACCAGGCCAAGGTAGCGTCTCCTGTTCTCTGTGGGCTTTGTTTCTGCAATGATGGTTGGTAAAGGCCTGCGCTCTCCCAGGTCCTCTCCGCTCCATGGTGGAGGAGATCCAGTCAGAAGAGTCGGATGATGATGACAGCAGCTCGGAGGAGGAGACCCCCATCAAGACCAACCCCCCCAACCGTGACTCTCGGTCCGTGTCTCTTGGTTTCCTCATAAACCAGAATGTTTTTTATTTATTTATTTTTTTTAATATCGTGCGAGGCACCTCGACGCTGCGGAGAATGTCAATGCCTTGGTTTGGTCGTCGCATGTGTGGCTGACCTCTGACCTCTGACCTCCCCCTGCCCCCTCCTCATCAGACTCAGCCTGGACAGCGAGAGTGACAGCAGCGACGGCTCGCGCAGTCCCAGTCGAGAGCCCGCGCCACCCCCGCAGAAACACAACTCCTCCAATAACAAAGTGAGTCACGCAGCGCTCGCCTCACCTCCCGCTCTGGTCGCGCGCCGCGGCAGGAAACGGAGGCTAATACAGCTGGGCGCTGACTGTTACAGGCCCCGGTCAGGGCCCGACGGGCTACTTTCTGGTCCTTATTCAGATTATGCCGAATCTTCCTCAGAGTAGATGCAAAAACCAACAACCGGTGTCAGTCACACCGCTACAGCTCAGCTGCACCTTTCGTCAGAATATTCTCCTTATTGATTTATTGACTGCGGGATGTCCGGCTTCAGGTGGCGTTAACCCTTTCAGCTAATGACTTTTTCTTCCCTTTTATATCAGGCTCCTAACATCGATACAACCAGCTAGCAGCACACTCTGTGGTAAATGGGGAGCCATAAAGAACGTGTCTTTCTGGGTCCAAAGCGTGCCTCCTGGGGGGGGTGGGGGGGGTTCTTCCTCTGTTATAGATTGGACTTCCAGTTTAAAGCTGGGTCTGATTCCTGCCTCCGCCTCTTTTCTTCTCTAATTCCCGTTTCTTTCATAGGTTTCCGGCAGAAAGAGTCCAGATTCCTCCTTCCGCTCAGAGAAGGTGTTGAAGAAGGGATACGACAAGGTAGGAAGGGTAAATCAACCTTTTTCTGCTTTGACTCGCACCCACACACTCAGTCTTTGTGTCCTTTTTGAACCGGTACAGGAGAACCGGTGCCGTGGGCAGTGACGTGATCCAGACGTGCACACAGCAACTGGCTTGTTGACGTCTGCAGTTTCTTTTCAGGGACACGATGTCTGTTAAAAACGCTCTGCTAAACGACTGTCTTTACAAAAACCAACATCGGCATAAAGATGTTGTAGGCTAATAGTGATATTTGTATCGTATCAGCCATCCAGCTTGAGTAATTGTGGAATATTTGCCCCATGTGGGGAGTCTTGACTTGAGGGCTGATTCGTGTTGAACTTCACAGGCCTACACGGAAGAATTGGTGGACCTCCATCGCAGGCTGATGGCTTTACGGGAGCGGAACGTCCTGCAGCAGGTGAGTGTGCGAGCCTCTGGACCACAGAAAGCAGCTGCCACTGTGCAGACCTTCATCCTTAAGCTGAGCCTCGACTCTGCTCCTCAGATCGTCAACCTGATCGAAGAGACGGGTCACTTCAACGTGACCAACACCACCTTCGACTTCGACCTGTTCTCACTGGACGAGTCCACCGTCCGCAAACTACAGAGCTACCTGGAGGCCACGGCCACGTGACAGGAAGCCGGGACCGTGGGTGGGGGCAGCCTCGCCACCGCGGCTCCTCTTTTCTGAGGAGGGGACAAGCAGCCACGGGTGTCGCAGCTGTCTCACAGGCTTGACTTGAGTCCTCCAACAGCTCCCACACAGACACAAACACGCCAGCAAACACAAGCACACAGGAAGCTGCGGCGCCATCAGGTGGTGCTGTGGGGGAAGCTGCGGGAGGGAGGGAGGGAGGGGGGATGAGCAGCAGTGGCTGACTGGTTCAACTTTTCACTACACTTTTTTTTTGTGTTTTTGTCTGTCTGTGCAGAGCTGTGGAATGCTCCCCTACACCCCCTCCTCCGCCCTCCTGCACTCATACGGCTCCCGCCTTTGCAAAGCCAATACACCCCCCCCTCCTCCTTCCTCTTCCTCCCCCCATCACGAGCCCACTCCTCCCAGAACACTCCAGTCCCCCTCCCCCCCGCTGTCAGCTGGAGCTCATTTCTCTCCTGATGACTCTCGGGTCTCGTCTGTGTGCGGGGGCGTGCGTCTGTGTGCATGTGAAGACTTTTAAGAGGACATGTTGTCTTTGTGGTTACTGATTTCTCTTTAAGTTCAAGCAACAGCTGACTCCCCCACCCCCCACCCCACTAAAAAGACAAAAACATGGCAAACAAACAGAAACGACTTGAACTCGCCCAGATTTGAAATGAAGCCATATCTGATCCTCGGTAGGAGTCAACGACATGACGCCTACCGACCTTTTTGTCAAAAAAATTGCAGGCTAAATGTGGTGAAACTGGAATTACAGCGAGTCCTCATCGGTCTGGGAAATATTCCATGCTTATAAATGAAAGGGGTCATTTTAAAGCATGTTGATTAGTGCACGTCTAGTTACACTAGAACACTACATGACATGACGCTGAGTCGTCTGGTGTGTGTGTGTGTGTGTGTGTGTGTGTGTGTGTGTCTTGAATGCCTTTTTTTTTGTAACACGTTCTTTTGAGTCCCCCCCCACACACACACACACACACACACACCTAGCACTGAAAGCTGAGCCTTGACCTCCTACCATCAGCTACACTTCCCACTGGACACCCACCCATTCCCCCCCCCGCCCCCCCTTCCCCAGCTCCCACATTGGCGTGCATGAAAGGGCTCGGCTGCTCGTGGTCAGAGTGGTGGAGGATCGCTCCCAAATTGCCTTCAGAGTGGCTGTGCAGGGTGTGGGGGGGGAGTAAAAGGAAAAAAAACAAAAGCCGTGAAAAAGTAGCCATACTTTTCTCCCAGAATCCAAAAATGTTGAAAATTAGGGGCCATGTTTTTTTACATTTTATTTTTCTACAAGTGCATATTATGTATTTATTCCCAGATCTGGATGAAGCTGACCTGTAAGCGATGAATGTATATTGCTTTTACTTTTCTACAGCTTGCAACAGCCCCGCTCTAGTGCCTTCTTCTGTGACCTGCAGTGTGAGTGTGTGTGAGAGAGAGAGGAGGAGGGGGGGGTGTACGCTCTGTTAGCCATGGTCACACAAATTGGGAACACTCCCCCGCCAAAAAAAATGTGTGTGTGTGTGTGAATATTGAGTAAAACCAAGTATTGTCCTCGTAGGTCCTCACCTCTGTGTCTTTGTCGGCTGTTGCCTTTCTATCAGTACCATCGTTTTTCACTAAAAGTCATGGTTTTCTTCCAACTTTCTGATTTTCTGCCGGCTGTGTGTGCGTGCGTGCATGTGTGCGTGCGTGTGTGTGGTTGGTTACCTGCATCAGTTAGCTCTAGTCCCAGTCGCCTCACCTGTCCTGAACTGGTTAATCTGTTGCTGGAGGAGATGCTAATGGGTTCTGTTTCCTCCCTTCAAAGGGAGAAAGGGTGTGTCTCGGGCCTCAATCGGGGAGCATCTTCAGCACTGACGGGTCTCAGGAAGCCGGCTCATTTTGTTGGATAAGCCACTTAGCAACATGCTAACACGTCTTTGGATTCAGACCGAGCAATTTATATTAGAAAATATTGTAGGGCCTGAAATTCCACATGACGTTCATCATGATATGCGTCTGTGAAAATCGGAGACGGCACTTGTGCCGTGAACTTTTTGTCATATCTCCACAGTCGAGAAGCAGTCTCTGTTAGCTTTACGTTACTCCGTATCATGTTCACGGCGCGTTAGCTCACAGGTTGATTACACTTTACTGGAGATGAGAGTTGAGAAAAGAGGAGCTGGTCTGCACTGAGACTTGTATTCCACATTACTGCTGGATTTGCTGTATGAGATTTCCACTGCAGGACAACCGTTTTTTTTTTTTTTCTCTTCTGGATGAATGTGCTGCGTATGTCCCCTTGCATCACCGGTAGTTGTCGACCCTCCTCTGAAGTAGCGCCATCAGAAATCGTTCCTAGTTGCTGCAGCGTGAACGAGATGGGAACACGCTAATTCTGCTTCCTGGGGCCAAAGGTGCTAACGCCACCGTGAGCCTAGAATGAGCGCAAGCGTATTACTGTAAATATTTGATCAGACCGGTGTAAATATCTGTAAATATTGTGATTTACTGTACGCGCTCGTCTTTTCTGTAACTACTTCAGGAAAGGACCTTTCTCCTGCTGCACTGAAATCACTTCTCACACCGACAGATTGACAATGATCATCCGGACGGACGCCCGTTTGCTAAACTGAGCCACTTCCTGGGACCTGTTTCTGGTGTCAGTGTTTGGTTGCTGCCTGGTTCAGGCCCCGGGCGCGTGATGCCCCCTCCATCCCTCCATCCCTCCCTCTCTGCATCTTCTTCCTCCCATCAGTGTTTCTTGATAGCTTTAACGCGTCTCTCCTGTTGCCTGCCTGGCTCAGCCAACTGTACGCACTCGTTTTTTTTTGTTTTGTTTTTTTTTTTGGAACACGCCCAAGTAAAACCAGGATCGTTACCACCTTACGTGCCCTGAAGACCCCCCCCCCATTCCTCCCGTCTTTCCTTGTCATCCTCCAGGTGTGCCTGTCAGCAGAATTCCAGGCCGACTGAACTGTTTGTCATCAATGGGAGAGATTTTGTCTTCATTTTCTTTATTTAAAAATAACTTCCCTGCCTCCAATCTGTTCGGGGAAGGTTTAAGTCTGAGTTCATGAACTCTGCCCTTTGACCAGGCGGTCATCCAGTTCCTTGTTGTGGCGGTGGAGGGGGGGGCTACAGAGGGACTGGGGACATGTCCCGCTCTCTGCCCACAGTCAATGTTTTATTTATGGACCTCTGCACTTTTGGCTGTGATGACTTCAGTACTTACGTAGTTACCTAAACTGTATTTTTAAGGATTTTATACAATATTTACATGCAATACAATATGAATAGATTTTTTTCTTTGCCAACTATTGTTGTTTTTCTTATTTAATTGTCTACTCTGGCATGACTTGTTGCTATATTCAAACAGATGTGTCCCTTTGGATGGATTCCAGGCTGAAAATGTTGTCAGGGAACGTTCCTCGTTTGTTTGTGAGTCAGGGTTGTGTTGACTGAAGCTGGTGTTGGAAACTATGTGCTGGATGAGCTGTTCTCGGTGGCACCCGCTGCTTCCAGTAGGAATAACTGGGCCAGAATGGTGACGACCAGCGTCCGTATTTTGGTTCAGGGAACTATTTTGTTGTCGATAGAAGTCGTGTTGTGATTTTTCTCCTGATTTATTGTTTTGAGTCTGCAGAAACACATCAGAAAATGGGAGTGTTATTTTCTCCATTCAGCTCCTGGCACTGGAACGAATTTATTTTTTGCCCTACATCTAGATCAGATCAGGTATATTGATCTGAGAGCGGTCCTTGAATTAAATGCCCTCTTTCTCCATAGCAACGGTGATGTTTTACATCCGTCCACCCTGAACACAACTCAAGCTTCTCCTAATGAACCAATTCAATCCTTAGGCGACCTTTGTTTTCATTGGGCCAGTCTGTGACCCTTCATCTTCCTCCTGAGTGGTTTCTGCAAGAGAAAAGCGTTTGAGCCGGGTGGGGGGCATTTAGCTGTGGAGCAAACTGCGTGAAGGGGCACATGCAGATGGGACTGGTCCTTGTGTTTGTCATGGGACAAGATTTGATTTGATTTTCTTTAAACTGGCTCAAAGAGGAAAAGTGAAACCCCAACTGAGCTACAAATGAGAACAAATGAACTGGATTTCAGAACAATTTGGTGTTTTAAAAGGAAACAAAACTTGGCATTACGATGCCACCATGTGGCCATATGATGCAAGTTAAGGACAAATTCTGTTCTTTTAATGTTATTTTTTATTTTGAAATCATTAATAATAAAGTCATTAAGTACTGTTCGTGCATGTGTCCGGTCTGTGAAGCCGGTCAGGGTCGTCCAGAGTTCACGTGCAGGTCACCGGCAGGCGAGCAGGGTTAAAAGGACGAGCGGCGTGATGCACTGACCATCCATCCTGAGCGCGCCACTGCAGGGAGGGAATGAATTGATGGTCAATAAATTGTTACCTGTCGCTGCTTGGAGGCAAAGAACGACAATGCAAATCTTAAATGTCTTCAGGAACGTCCATGTTTGTGTTCCACGCTCAGTTTAGTAGCTAAAGGTCACAAGAATGGAGCAGCAGTCGTCAGCTTGGTCAACTTTATTTCATAACCAATACAACAAACATTCACAGTCCTGATGTCATGCACCAGTTTCAGATCAGGTCAACCCAATCTCCTGTTGGGAGGTCAGGTGAGGCACAGCTCCAGTATCTGATTTTTTTATATCACCTGTTTGTTCACAGCTTTACAGAGAAAATCATCCTGATCACTTAATCACCGTCATTTCCTTCACACTAGAGATTTTTAACCTGAACTTCAGCCAGCGAACCTTCACTTTCATCCGTCCATGCTACAAATACAGTATATTTCTGTACAGTTAATTCACGAACAAGGTCGACTCTTCAGCGTGCGCCGGGCGATGGGTCATGGGGTCGAATCTCGGAAACTTAAAAAGATCCATGAAGAGATAATGACAGACCCTAACATTTGCTTGAATAATTTATGTACATTTCCTCATAAAATGCCTCAGTAATTGAAATAAAAATGAATTAAAAAAATTAAATTAAGACGATGATGTAGGATACAACATTTACAGTAATTTGACAAACAGTGTGTCAGTTGCAAAAAGATATGGCTTAAAAAACGTTAACTATTTGCTGACTTCTTGAACACTTTTTTTTTTAGGAAGTCTCACTAAATGTATTCCAAGCTTGTTTGGCTCAAACGGACTTTGGCAGACTCAGAATAAATAAGAATGTTAAGTAAATGTTCAAGTAAAGCAGTGCAGTAAACGCACGGCTGTCATCCAAATAAATAACAGTTCTTTGATGTAACGCTATGTTACAGATGCTTTAGCGAACGCACGCGGCTGAACTGACAGAAGGCCATTATGATACCAAGGAGGAACCTTTGGGGCATCTATTGGGGAGGCAGCGGCTCGTCTGGGGTCAGAGGGGTGGCCACTTCTTTGTAAAACTCCTCGATTTCCTCTTTGTACATCTTCAACACCGACGGCCTCTTCAGCTTCATCGTGGGACCTGTGCAGCGAGAATTCTGCCCGTTAACCTGAGTCTCGGCCCACGACTGACTTGACGGGAATAACCCTCCGCACTTACCCAGCTCTCCGCTCGTGATGGAGAAGTCCCGGCCCAGAATGGTCCACTTCTGAATGCGCTGAGCGTTGGAGGCCGCCCTCACGTTGACTCTGTCGATGCCCTCCTGAATGGCGGCGTTGACGGCCCGGTCCCGGCCCCCTGCGATCTCAGACACCCGTGTGGCGTTGCTGCCCACTCTGCGGCAGAACTCCACGGCCTCTGGTGTCATCTCATCCTCCGGCTCACCTGACTCGGCGTTTAGATTACACTGAGGAGTGGGAAAAGAACCTTTCTACAATTACGTCTGTTCACCACTAGGTGGCAGTGCTATCATATGGTGGCGGGCTCTGAAACTGGAGTTCTCAGGAACCTTCCTCTCCTCTCCTGGAGGACCACATTTAACACTCATTCAGTGGACCAGGTAGCAAACGAATGACCGTGACGTCATCCATTAGAAGAGGGGTTTTTACATTTGAATAGTTTCTGCTATTCCTCATCTACTTTTGAAACTGTTTAGGGAAAGCAAAGCTGGTTGAATATGAAATGAGGGGTAGAAATGAAACGTTTATCACTCTGACATTCACTGCGTGTGAGTGATGAGTCAGAGGAGACAGCATCTAAATTTACCTTAATGGTGAGCAGCATGGAGAGAAACTTCCTCTTGTCTCCGATCAGCATGGCGTTGCTAATCAGGGGTACTGCTTCCTTCACTGCATCCTCGATGGGGACAGGAGGGATGTTCTCTCCACCAGCTGTGATGATCAGCTCTAAACACCACACAGGGAGAACCGACTTAGTAACCGATCAATCGCAGAGGCACATTTTTTAAAAACACGGCTTCTAAAAGGGGAAATCAGATTGAAGAGGAAGGAAACAACACCTTTAATCCTTCCCGTGATGAAGAGGAATCCCTTCTGGTCTTGTTTGCCCAGGTCGCCAGAGTGCAGCCAGCCCTCTGAATCCAGAGCCTCGTCGGTCTTCTCGGGCATGTTGAGGTAACCCATGAAGACGTGGCGGCCCCAGAAGCAGATTTCACCCACTCCATCCTCGTCTGGGTTGTGCAGCTTCGTCTTACACCCGGGAAGGTCGACACCGCAGCTTTAGGGGACAAAACAATTAAAGCCACTCAATATTCATCAGCGCCACACCTTTGTGTCACCGTCTAAGTGGAAGTGGGAAGGAACCTGGTGAGCTTGAAGGCCTCAGGGAGGGAGATGGTGTGAGGGCCGCTGCTCTCGCTCATGCCGTAGAGCTCGTAAAGTGGGATGTCCAGACTGAGGAAGAACTCCAAGGTGTCTTTGGTGATGGGAGCGGCGCCCGTGTAGCACCGGGTGCAGCGCTCCAGCCCCAGGGCCTTACGCACTTTTTTAAACACGAGCTTTTTGGCGATTTGATAGCTGAGAGACGTGTGGCCGGCCGCTCCGCTTCTGAGGGGACACAAAAGCGCAATATGGACGTCACATCTACAATATCAAGACAAAGGCGCGAGCCCTAGCGTGAACATACTGATTCATCTTGGCCAGGTTGTTATGCAGGCCCACATCTTTGGCCCAGGCGGCCACCTTCTTGCGCACAGCCGAAGACTTGGCGCCGACGACCTTCATCTTCTCCTGCATCTTCTCCCACACACGTGGGACGCCCATGAAGGCTGTGGGACGAACCTCCTTCATGGTGTTCACCAGCGAGCCCTGAGAGAAACGGGCAGAGAAGCAGGCGTGTTCTTTCTGAGCCGCCAAACACCAGCGTCTGCGAGGATTCCCTCTGCTCTCACCTTCAGCGCGTCGGGCTGGGCGAAGTGTGTGAGCCCACCCGCTCTCATGGGGATCCAGATGTCCACCATCTGGGCAGCGATGTGGCTGAGAGGAAGGTAGCTGACCACCACTTCCTGAGACACGGTGGCGTCTGTCAGACCCACGTGTTTGATGGTAGAGAGCGCCGTCCACAGAAGCTGGGGGGGGGAGGGCAACGCAATAAGGGTCAAAATGAGCTCACAAAGGTTGCGAAACTCCACCTAAACTGAAACGCCAAAGATATTTTCCATTTCCCTACAATTACCAGCCTTTAATTCTTTAATTAGCCTCCAGCGGTCAGCCGCCGGCGCCTCGTTAGTCCTCACTTCCAGGACTTACATTATCGTGGCTGAGCATGACTCCTTTGGGCTGCCCGGTGGTCCCTGAGGTGTAGATGAGCGTGCAGCACTGGTTGGGCTTCTGGCTGGAGATGATGGCGTCCAGGGCTTCGTCGGGCTCCTTTTGTCCCAGCTCCATGAACTCCGCCCACTGGAGTAGACATCAAATCAGTTCCGCCGCGGCTCTGGCGAGTTCTTGGGGCGAGCGTGCTTACCGAGTACAGGTTGGGTCTCTTCTCCTTCAGCGCATCTTTGTACTGGACGATAGCTTTCAAGTGTGGCAGCTGGTCTTCAATCTGCAGACGTAAGCGCAACAATCAGTCAGCGGGAAATCAAGGCTGCGTACATCGTCTGCTCGCTGCAGCCTCACTTTCTAAGGCCTGGACACGCGACACGTGTCGATTCAATTCAGTGTTAAGGTGACTAAGTCAAAGTTCACCCCGGCAGACGAATCGACCATCAGTGTTGCACAATGTGTGACGGCTGGTCTTTTATTAGATTTCCCCCCCACAGTAAACAGTACAAATACACATGTGTGACATGTAACAGACAAAATCAATAGATGGTTCATAGCTCAGATGGCTGAGGAAAAAAGAGAAAACAGTTCAAAGGGTTTATTACTCTGGTTTACTTTATCTTAACTAAGGAAGGCTATCCTGATAAGGCAGATCGACAAGCGAGTAGTGGCGCCGCACAGCCCCGAGCGCTCACCTGAAGGATCTTCTGCAGCTGCTTGTGGTTCTCCACCACCATGATGTTGGCCTTGCAGTTCTCTGCTACATACTGACAGGCTTCTGGGGAGTTGGTGGTGTAGATGCCCACTCCGAACCCACTGCAACACGAGGGACAGGATGAGAGTCAAATTGGTCCCCTCCGACTGAGCTGATTCGCTCCTCCGTCCACCTGGCAACTGAAACTGACTACGCTGCCTCGGACCGGGACCGGCCAGACAGGTTGATGGCAGTTTCACCGCATTCTTAGCGAAGGGAGGCGTGTGAAACTGAGCAATCCACAAACAATAGCAGCGTCTGTGCTGCAGCGCCCACTGACCAGGTCTGACTCTCAGCAGGAAGGACGATTAATCTCGTGTAAACAAACTCTAATCAATGAATTCCTCCTGCCAAGTGGTGGCGCCACAGCGTCAATTAGACGCCCTAAATCTTAAAGTTACCCGTTTATTAACGTAACAAATTCCAGGGCAAATCTTATGAGCTCAAATCATTAATAAAATTTACGGGTTTTATTTCAGTTCAGGCCAATTTATTGCGCAGCTGCTGCTCAACAGTTACATGATCTGCATCTAAGCTAACAGCTCAGCCACCTTTGATCTTGTCAAAGATCAAAGGTTTGCTTATCTAATCTGACAGTTGACTTGCATCAACTTTTTGTTGCACACGATGTGTGTGAGGTAACACTGAGTTTGGGCGCCAAGCCCACAGGTGAGAGGGGACACGGACGTGGACACTCACCCCGCTAAAATGGTGCCGATGTCGGCGATGAACCACTCGGCCGAGTTGAAGCCCAGGATTCCGACGCCGTGGCAACGCTGCAATCCGAGCTGCAGAAAGAGAGAGAATTTGAATGAATTTCTCCGCCAGGGGAAAACTGATGAAGTGAGCCGCTCAAATACCTTCAGGAAGCTCTTGGCGGCCGTGCGGCAGGCCTGGTAGTATTCTCGGTAGCTCAGGCTCTTTCGCTGCTCCCCGTCCTTCCAGCTCAGGGCGGTGCGCTCTCCAAAGCGCTCCACAGCTGAGGCCAATGCCTGGTGGACGGTCAGAGGCGGCTCGGCGGCCAGGCCCGAGTCTCCCATCCTCAGCTTCACCTCTGCGTCTCCCTGGGTGGTCCACAGGGCGGGCTCCCCTGCTGAAGGCACAGACAGCGAGGTTGGCCGCTCGGCTTTCTCTACAGGGTCGGAAATAAGAAGTGGAAACCATTCAGATACAGTAACGAAAAGACAAGTCTACTTTAGAGAGAACAATCAGGTAAAAGCAGCATACTGTTGGTTGCTATGGATATATGATTTTACAGCAAACGTGACTCGTTTTCAGTATCTTACCTTGCTGCATTCTGTATTTCTTCCTATAGTTAATGACTGTGGTTTCACCTAATATCTACCAGTGGTCTAGAGGTTAGTTGCAATACAAGGTAGCATAGTTATAAGCGCCTTACATTAAAGCTATAATGTAGTATGTTGCTTTGAATAAAAGCTCCTTTGACCTTTGATCAAAGCTCCTTGATGTGGCATGGCGGCATAGTGGTTAGCATATTGCTGGACTCCTCCTGGACTAGACTGACACACGGCGGCTCAGGACTGACCTTTTATCTGCCCATTGTACAGATGACTGTATAATGACAACTATGGACTTTCTTTGATCTTTAAAGCCATTGTTTGATCTTATTTGTGTGTTATGTTGGGCTTTCGGGGGTGAGGGGTCTGAAAGATTCTAAATTACCAGGATAATTTCAGTAATCTGTTTGACGGCGTCATATTGCAGGAAGAAGAACTAAACCGAGCTACATTTATGAGCAAATACAAACATGGCCCAGTGCAAATACAGCCAGATGGGAGCGCAGCCAGGAGAATCTTTCCACCAGCAGGATGTATTTACAACCACAGCTCTGCTCAGAAAGAAATTCAACACCAACTCCTGATTGGGCTAAACTCTGAGGTTCAATGAGGATTGAACAGATTCACTAGCTCCGTGTCCTGAAAGAAGAAGTTTGCGTGTTTTCCTGTTTAAGTTGATGCCCGGAATTTCAGCGTGGGTGGAGGGGGGGGAGGAACAACTCCACATCCTGCCAGAGAATGTTTGACCTTCAGTTTGGCCCACTTCCTCAGAAAACCCATCTATTGTTGCTGACCTCAGACTCAAAGGCCTTAACGTTGACTGATGAGTCCGACCAGCCGTGCAGCCCAGCGTGACGCTAATCTGGCTGCTTGGGAAGAGCGAGTAAAGTCACGTGACCTGGGGTCGCTGTTTCCCAGCACTCACCTGTTTGTGCTGTTGGGCCGTGCTCAGCGGAGACTCCTGAAGTCTCGGAGAAGCAAGTGGCTTCATTGTGTGCATGGATCTCTTCTTCCCTCTCCCCCGTGGACTCCTCCTCTGAAGACTCACTGGAGCCAAGACAAAGAGAAACAGATGGAAACCGGATCTCTGCCACTTCAGATCTTTCAAGCGAGGGGACAACTGTGGCTCCCACACCTCAGTAAATGCCAGGCTGCAGGGAAACCGTCTGGAGACGTCAAAGCAACAGGTACTGCCGACTTACTTTGCTGTATCCGCGATTCCGTCATTGAGGGACGCCGCGCTGTCTCCCTTGCAGGCTGAGTCCAGGCTGCCGTCTGCTCTGGAAGGCCCAATCACGACAGGGTCAGACATGGCGGTGGGCTCACAGTCCGTCACTGAAAAAGAGGAGTGGAGCGGCTGTTTCACTTCTGCACCCTCTACAAACTACTGTACCTCCTCATGGTTACTTAGCAACAGCAGGAGGAAATGTGCACAGTGATTAGTTTGTTATCAGATCGGTTCAAGATCAACGTTGAAAAAAATGCAAACATTTTAAGACCGTCACCTCTGTGGCAACGCAAGCTGCACCTCCCGCTTGTGCTCAAACACATACGCTCTGCCCGGCTGAGTTTGAACAAGCGAAAAGAAACAGGCCCTGCTGGGGCCAGAGGGCAGGAACCAAAATACTTTCCATCACGAGTTTGAGCAGCAACACTTTGAAATCCTACAGTGATACGGACGTCTCCGTGCGCAGTTCATGGCGGCCACACGGGAGTAAGAAACCATTTCCTCCGACTGTAAAAACTGTTGCGAGGAAAGAAAAATCAATTCTGCAGATGATCCGTGGTGAGACAGCCAGCTGATCCCAAGACTCTGAATTGAGGAGACGTGTCACGATATGATCTGGCCACTGACCACGGGGACGAACACAAAGCTGCCATTTTCTCTTTGCGGTGTTGCTGCACATTTGAGCACAAGGCTTCGGGTCGCAGAGACAGCTGGACATAAAGGTGCTCATCACCAGTTTGACGTTGAAACATTCCACCTTATCTGGCTGGCAGGCATGAGGGTCATCACCGTTGACAAATATAACCTCAACTGTGTGACTGGAAAAAAGTCCCGAGGGTATGATGTGCTGCTTCAACATGCAACACGTAGAAGCGAAGTAAACAAAACAAACAAACAAAAAAAAAAGGCTCACTTAGCAATGGGGGATTCCAAAATGCAAATGATGACTGATAATTAAAGCAGTTGGAGAGACAGAATTTTCACAGAGCAAATTTCTATCTAAGAGGCAATCACAACAAATAAATGCCTGAAAAAGCAGTAATGACTCCTTGATGGACATAACATCATTATCATGTCTGTTGACTCCACACATGATAACCACCATGTGTCAAACAGAATAACCACAGAACCTCTTCTGTCTCAGTCTGCCTGGGCCAAACACATGCATCTCCACCCGCCTGTTCCACCCAAATCACGCAGATTAATGGCATTTCCATCCACGCATCCTGAGCCAGCTGCCACCTCGGCACTGTTCATAACTGGGCGTGATCCTCTGCGTCCACATTCATAATTGCTTCCACCAATATCGCAAAATGCGGGGGATTGTTTCAATGCAATATTATTATTTTATCATTTACCAATGATATGCATGAATTGGCCATTGGTTATCTGGCAGGGTTACACCCATTGAGCATATAGAAGATCTGGGTTACACCCTTTTGCAGAGTGTCCACACGTTGTGAGAGCGTTGCAATATACTAAATTTAACTAAACATTAAATGACAAAGAGTACTCAATTATTAATTACAATTGCCTTCGAATCAGGCTAAATATGACTCAGTTTGATTATTATTCTGCGCTCAAGTCAAAGTATAACCAGGGGACCAAGCTTTTAGATATTAAATACAGCATTTAGTTAAAATGCAATGTTTCGTAGTTTAAGTTAATATAATCATGTATAAAATAAATAGGTAATCAAACCGTTCCGAGAAGATGACCAAAGCTGGAAGTGAAACCTGAAAAGGGACTTCACCTCAAAACAAACAGTAAAAAATATTAATCAGAAGAGAAACTCACGTTTCATTGTTGTGATCTTATTCGTTTCCGGGTGGCCTAAAAAATTTGCAGATATTATATTTTAAAAATTGTAGTTTGACGCCGAACGACACGATGCCCGGTATTTCTACAATAGCGTAGCCTTTATTCAAACGCCAGCCGGCTTGGTTGGCCCCGCCCCCTAAAACCCCACCCATACAGACCTCCAGTTCAGTGCAAAGAAAACCCACCCACCGGCCGATCTGATTGGTTGAAATGGCTCACACCATGAGTGTCATCTTCCTTATAAGGTCACGCATCCCCTGCAAGCGCGGGCGGGGGAGGAAGTGGCGTTATCGGAAATACACACTGGCGCTAAGACATTCTGAGGACACACAGATGCGCTCCCCCCCCCCTCTCTCTCTCTCTCTCTCTCTCTCTCTCTCTCTCTCTCTCTCTCTCTCTCACACACACACACACACACACACACACAGCGGATATTCTGGGTAAGGTTACTTTCGGCCAAACACAGGATCGTTGCTTAAGTGCCTGAGAGCAACTCTGGAAAGACGCCCTCGTAGTGTCACCGACATTTCTAAAATGACGAGACCACGCCCACTACAGCACTTACAGGCTGTGATAATTGCTTTCAATACTTTTTACTGTGAACTATATTTAAAATAGTCTGGATGTGCACTCTGGTCTAGTTTTACAGTTGAAGGATTCGTGACTAGAAAGGCATCTGCCAACAACTCAATCTAAAGTATAAATAAGGAATAATACTACAGCGATAACAGACCAGTTTTGCATGTTGTATTTCCTGTTAAAGTAGCAACAATGGGGACCTAACTTTTGACCTAATGTGATGGGATGCATGCTTGCTGTGTTGCTGCAACATATTCTGACCTGGCTGACATTGGAGAGGACGGGTGCTCCATAGCCAAAGCTCTGGAAACTCATGAATGTTTCTGCAACAGGAAAATTCCACAATTTATTAAAGTTTATGGCAAATTGAACTAAATTTGCCATACTAAACTAAAACTAAACAGCTATCTGTCATCTTTGGCAGTTTGACAGGCCGGTCCTGTACTTCTCGTTTTATTTGGACAAGGGTAATTATGTGGCTCCAGAGAAGTTTAAATAGAACTGTCTAATAATAAGTTTGTGTTAAACTGTAACACAAGTGAATTATTAAAAAGAAATACAGTATATTCTACAACAGCAAGGTCCATTAGTGCAACCAGGGAAGGAGGAAGTGAAGACTGGCTTCAAATTGTGTATATATAAATATAGTTCCCACATTTAAAAAAAGCTAAATTTACTAACTTAATTTGTAACCCTTGACTCACAAATTGATAAAACTGTTTAAAATGTGCTAAAAATGTATATGCAGATGATGGTAAATTAAATACACCTCGTTAAGAGTATCTTCCTGTGTGTCTTTTTTCCTAATTGATAAAAATAGCAGAATTTGGCAGACTGCAAATGTGTCGTGTGCACGTGACTTTGCAAATGTATGTCATTGTAAACATGTGGAAAGATCAAGCTCAGCCAATAGCTGTTTGAGATGAAAACCTCCGGCTAACACACCACAGCATCATGTGACAGTCTGCAGCCAGCTGATCTCTTGTGCGCATTCATGAGTATTGAACTGCTGCATAAAGCATTTGGTGCTGATGCACCCATGCATGGGGGTTACTGTCGGTCACACTCGTGCCACTCTCTGCTGGGACTGCTGCAGTACAGAGGCGGAGGCTTTATGAGTGACACTTGCGTATACAACTAGATTAATCAGGAAATACATTTAAAAGGGCTTTATGGACAGAGGTTGGAAAAGTGTACTGGTAGTAAGGCAGATGCCATGACACTTTTCAGAGCACTACCGAGATACCGTTGAGCTAGGTACCGAACCCCGAAATGCTCAGAGAGGGCCCTGCAATGAGCTGGGGCTTGTCGAGGGGTGTACCCTGCCTCGCTCAAATACAGCTGGGATTGGGGAAAAAGCAGTTGAAAATTATTTTTTTGAAATGAAAAAGCAGAAAATAAAATCTACAATTCACTTTGCTGCAATAAAAGAAATATAGGAAAAAAGCAGTAGCCAGCACGCTAACCGGCAAGTACATAGACAAAAGGAAAATAAAATGTCCCAATATTTTATTAAAACAGGCAATTAAAGTCTCAGTAAAATGTTTACTTTTTATTTATTAAAGCTATTTATTTTAATTGCAGAACAACGCTGTGAATCAAAAGTGTCTCAACAAAAAAACATAGCGAAAAGCTTTAAAATTAAGCTTTTTTTTCCTTCTGCTTCATAGCTGCTCTTGAAGGTATCGTTAATCCAATTACACAAACAGGTGAAAGACTACAATGATTAGTCATGTGTGTCGTGACTTACCACAAGAAGAGGCTCTTTTAAACAAGCCTATCTGACGGGACCTGCACTGACTGGACGACTTGTGAACAGTCCTGTCATTGACGGAGGGTCAAATCCAGGGTGAAGTGCACTTAACTGCCGCTCTGTCCTTGCCTCTTCTTCCTCTGTTTGGTTTTTATGGCTGTTGCCATTGACACCTCTATGACATCAGGTGGTTCAGTCTCTCGCTGAGTAGGAGGGCTGTGCCCCAATTTCATAGAACTAATGTACACAGTGCAACAGACTGTGCAATAAAGATTATATTATATTCTTTATGGCTCTGCACTTCCCCCTTACTTTCACTACAGTCACACCACGTATTGAATGCATGTTAACACCTTTGAGAAACGTTACTAGTCAGTAATTCTGTGGCTGCAATCACTGTTATACCTAACCTGATACTCATGGTCAGATATGGGTAATAATAACCTTTAGCCATCATCGTTGTTATGGGTAAAAGCAGCAGGAGGGTCCTCCCATATGATCCTGCTCAAGGTTTCTTCCTCTTGAAAGGGACTTTTTCCTGCTGATGTTGCTTGACTACAGTATAGTGATTGGAACAGGCTCTATATATAACACTGGGGTCATAATTTGATGCACTAAATTTCGGCTCCTGTTTTAAAATATATGCAAATTATTGGCATGTTTTTGGATACATATAAAATGTAGGAAATTATGCGTTTTTGCAGAAAACCAGGTATTGTCTTTTAACATTGCTTTGAGAATGCACTCAAATTAATTCATTAGAGCCTGATAAAAAAGTGCAACTGTAAGAATGTGAGACAAGGATCTATAAAAATAAAATAAATATTCCTTAGAACATTACAGTCAATTACTTAACTAAGTTAATTAAACTTAATGATCGTTTTCGATTGTATTTACCATGTATCAGTTGCTGCGAGAACCTAACCTGGACCTGAGTTATTCTTTATACAGACAGGTAAGTCATAGTTTAACGAGTTAACATTATATTAATCTTTACTGCCGCCATGTGGTGAAGAACAATATCGCAAAAAAGATGCCCCGTTACGTTCAGAAGCAATAATGAGCAATAATAAGGAAATAGGAAAATAATGTTTACATATAAGATAATTTGTTTTTTTTTTCGCTTTAAAAAAGTAAGGTAGCAAAAACAAAGTAAGGTAGCAAAAACAAACAAAAAAATAATTTTCACACGTATAATCGCATATAACATGTTTGTTGGTGATTTCTGGGATATTGTCTTACAGAGTGAGCCAAGCAAATAACCCACAAAACATAGGGTCCATTCCCGATTTCTAGATGGGTTTTACATGAAGAAGATTTTAGGAAATTTGTACTGTCGCCTGCTCAACTTTTACATACACCCAAGATGATGCTAGCAAACTAACTGGAATGGTGCTATCTGTTGTCTGACATCAAAGGCTCATAACGGTCTTAAAAAGCCAGCTGTATATTCCTACTTATAAATAGTTGACGGATAATATGACGTCACGTCAAAGAACAAAACGGAAGCATGGATGAGTTGACCGTCATTTCCTCCACTTTCCTTGGCTAATGTCGCCCCCTACCGACTCAGTTCTTTCGTTTTCAAATAGGCGGGGCTCTGATTAATTTGGCCTCTCCCTTTCACAGTGAGAGCCCTGACGTAGGCAGTAAGGGTAGCAACAGTTGCCCCGAGACCCCCTCGCGCCATAGTGACTGTAGCCGTGGAGACAGTTACTTACCAACCAGCGCAACACTCAGCAACGGCGGCCGCAGCATCTGGAAGTCACGGGCGAGTAGGAGAGAGGGGAAAGCGAAACTTTTCTCAAAAGCAAAGGTGATTATGTTTCTCTGTTTTTTGTTCAACCTGTATGCTTACAGAAAACGTATGCCTCAGTTGGAGCCGACCGTGTGTTCCACTACATAACTTCCCCGTGTTTGTAGCGTTCGCCGCAACTTGCCACGGCTGACACACACCTATTACTGAAAAACTGCTTCTTTCACTTGAAGCCACCACCTCTGGTCGCTCTTCAACACTTGCTTCAGTGTTTCTCAAATACACGGCCTTGAGCCGTCAAAATCGAATCCGCATCACTTCCCACTTGTTGCTACGCTGTAAGGCGTGAACGCACCTCCACCTCAGTCCCAGCTGGATGGGTGGCCAGGCTACCGGCTGAGCTAACGCTAATGCTAACTTTGAGAGCCAGGAGCGACGAGTGCGTGTTGTACGTGTGAGTGAAGCCATTATTGGTGTGGGAAACGACAGTTTGTTCTCATTCGTCATGACACCACCAAACTTTGTTCGTCGGGTTTCTTTCTTAGAACTGCATTCAAACAGGCGGTAACGCCGCTAGCCGCATTAGCAACGCGGGTCCCCAAACTGTGCGTTCTATCCGCGTGACGGAGTGTGCACACGCCGGGAGGATAACTTTGACTATGGAGCTCAGCCTCCGAGATCAAAATTCTCTCCTAATACGACCAAAAAATCCAACCCAGGGCAGCCGAATGGCGTTATACCCGCGACGTCAAGACAGTGACCATTACCACTGTCAGCAGAAGTGATCCTTCGCCTGCTCTCTCCGGAAATTAAGGTTAATCTTTCACTACCATTAAATTACTGAACTCCACCATAATTAAAGAAATATGCAAAAGTTTTCACACTCCACAATGAGGGGTTGTGTTACAGCTAGGTGGTGCTGTTATGGTTGTTTTATACTTCCCCTTTATTTAAACATATTTGTGTTTAAACAGAAGTTTTTAAAAAGATGGATATTAAATAACTGTAAGATTACAGATTGCATGAATCCGAGTGAGCTGGGGATCCTGATTCCTGTTCTGTCAGCCGTTTCATTCAACTTATTTTATAACAAAATAACATATCACGTCAGTCTGTGTCATTGCAATAACAAAAAGTGCTTTAAATTCCATGAACGTTACGCCGTGGTGGGTTTCTAGCTCTTTGCATGCCCTTTTTCCTTTTGGGACTGTATTTTTTGTTTCCCTTAGATTAATTTTAATGAGTTAGCTGTCATATGCTCAGTCATTTGTAATGCTGTTTGTTATTGGAGCATTATGAAGAATCTTTGAGGCATGGGAATTTGTCCAATTATCATTTGTGCTTGCTGTAAAAACTCATTATTTATCTGCACAAACGTGCTGAGGTTGAATGATTTGTTTTACTGGTAGCACTGTCTCTGTTTATGTAGAAAAGGGTGAAAAACATCACATGTTGGTCTTTTAAAATGCCATGCTTGACTGCAGATTTGAATTCACACAAGTGTCAGGGACAGAAACTTTCTCTGAGAAACGCGCATCTAAAAAGAAAATAAAGACATGACTGTGTTGGAATACTGTGTGTAACCCCCACAAACTCCACTCCCTCATTTTGAAGCATGTCACTGTTATGTTTACATGGCAACTTGATACACAAATACACCCAAGTTGTGAGAAAAAGTGTAATGGACTGTGCCAGGGGGTTAATTGTTATTATTATATATTTTAAAATTCAAAATCACTTTCAATCAGGTTATTTTCATTCCTCCTTGGCAGTAACGGAGCATAACTTTGGCTTGCAGAGGCAGGTCAATAAGGGATGAGTGTTAGATTGTCAGACTATGAAGAGGGGGTTGTGGCGCAATCTAGACATTTAAGAGTACAGAAAAGGTTTAACTTTAAAGGATGTAAACTTGGCACCCTTTTTTTCAAAACTGTAGCAGTGTGTTCTGCCTCCTGCGTATGGGTTAAAATGTTTGCCCTCTCCAAACCACGTGTGCAGTACAGTTGAGCTATCAATAGGACAGCTGCACGGGTCTCTGGGGCAGCGGGTGGATGACCTGTGTGCCGTGTGGATATGTTTGTGTGCATGTGTCTGCTCTTGCTGTATTTAGATCTATCCAGACAAGGCCTACCGTTGCCTCTGGGAGATGAAGTTCCCAATCTAATGGGGCCACTACAAATTTAGATCTGGATCTAGGCGCAGCCGTCACTTTGTTGTTGTTGTTGTTGTTCACTGCTGATCATATTCAGGGTTAAATTTACAACCAGCCGAACTGCAGTTTAGAGTCGCTGTATCGTCGTGTTTTTAAATGTGTTATCCTGTAACTCTTAAAAGAATCACATCAGGAAAAAATGAAGAAATGCAGATAAACAGATGAGAAAAGCCCCGAGTGGCTTGTGAAGGGGAAAGCCATTTATTTGCAGGCAGGAAATGTTTCAGTTTCACAATCTTAATCATTCATTTATCTTTTTCAGGTTTTTGAAACAAAGCGTTGAAAGCAAGATAGTCGAGGCGCCTGTCACCTCACATCTTGCAGCTGAAAAGATTTTGGGTATCGGTGTAGGTTTATGCTGCTAGGATACAAAGAAACAACTCTCGTCATGTGCCAGAAGCTGTTGCTCCTGATTGGCCACTGTGCTGTGACAACAAGTTGAAACTTGTCGTTTCATGTTTTTCTCTCTGTCTTTTCTGTGTGTGTGTGTGTGCGTGCGTGCATGTGTTATCAGAGGCATTCTTAACATTCCACCTGTTTGTATCGCGGCTACACAACTGCTAATTAAATTTCCTGCCACAAACAGCAGACAACACAATGATATTTGCATGACAATGGCCGCCCCCCCATCTCTCTGTCATTCAGAGGTTGTAGAGCCCCCCCACCTCTCTTCACTTTGCCTTTCTTTCCAGAGTTTTAGGATAGCTTATTGAGAGTGTATATGTGGTTTAATAGGAGTTCCTGTCTGTGTAAGTCTGCAAGTAATTACCAGAACCAAAACCAGGACCTTTATTCTACTGAGATTCAACCAGTTTTTTTCAACAATAGGCCCAGACGGTGTTTTTACATTGAATGGCTACTAAGCAACCCTTTAGAGGCAACGGCCCTACCGTTGCTCAGTGATGTGTAACCTTACACTGCTGCCCTTAGATCCCATCTCTGATCTCTACAGCCTTTTTTATACCCGAGGATTAAATGTTAATATCACAGTATGTGGCATTAGAGTCACTGTTGTATGTAGATTATTCTTCGTGGAGGATATGAGTTTGGTGCCTGAGCAACATTAACAACTGAATAAAGATGGAGCTGTATAAGTATATATGTGTTTAAAGATGAGTCCTGGAACACTTAAGACAAGTAATCATGAAAGAGAGTTGCCCACGCGTTTGAGAAGGATCTGATTATATTCTCTGGTATAAACAGCTTCCCACTCCAGCGCCGCTCATCAGTACCTTGTTTCTCAACACAAATCCTCAAGATCCTCCGTACGGGGTTCTTGTTCTTCATCTCTAAACGTTAAAGATAACAGCTTGAAGTTTTTCGACCTGTTGAAATCTGGTACGACGTCGGGGGAGGAGATTGCCGGTGGATGGCACGAGCGCACCCAATCTCCATGGCAACAGCTTGATCTTTTTCTTGGTGGCTGTCAGGCCTGCAGTGCATACGGTGACGGAGTGGTCAGGTTGATGACCGGGGGAAGGTGAATGGGATCCGGTCTCTCTCTCTCTGTTTCTCTCCCTCTCTCTGCCATCTGCAGACCTCGGGAGCAGCTTTGATTGGATTAGCTGTGAATTATTGAGACAGGCTTGAAGAAAAGCCTCTGTTGTGGAAGTCTCTTATCATATCTTAATTTGCTCTTTGAGTGATGCATGTGCCTGTGTGATCCTATGTTTTTCTTTAATTGAATTAAATGTAAGATTCTCTTGTGTGTAATAATGACAAATTAGCTCTGTAATGAAATTGTAAGGCAAAGCAATCTTTCATTGGAAAATGCATGTCCAAATGTCATCAGAGGTGTGTTTTCTTCTCATACATTAAGTACTGAGCTCCACACTCGTTCTTCATCGACATCCCTTTTTTTTTTTTGCAGCAGAATACATTTGTTTCATCTAATCTGGTGGTGGAAAGTGTATTAATCTACAGGCACTGAACTTTTCTTATTGTTGGCTGGTACAGTGACTTTAAATCAGCCTGGAAAAAAAGAGCTGTTTCGTTGATGACTAAAACAGCCATCCTTCCTTCAAGAACGGAGTAGCTAAAAAAACAGAACTGCTTCCTGTCCTCTTCAATCAAGTCTAAACCAGCAAAACCCCTCTACATTTTTCTGTAACAACAACCCAGAAAGCAACGTGTCCCCTGGTGTCTGAAATTAATAGCTTACATAGTATTTATTGCCTTAAGTTTCTACTTAGCGTGCAGTGGAGGATCAGGTGGGGGGGATGGCATTGTTTGGTTTGGGAAGTATTCTGTTGGTCGCATAGCAACAGGCTCCTGGAAACGGGAGTGGACAGTGTTGCCCATAGCAACGGTTGTTGCTCTTCAAACAATGTGGGCCAGTTCAAACATGAGCCAAGACTGTAGGCTCCTGTTTTTAATTGAACATCTGTATGTGTTTTTCTCAGATTGCGCTCTGTGCGAGTGAGATCTGCCAGTGACAGATGTGGAGGTCTGGGCAGCAGTGGTAGCAATTTTAAAGTATTAACGCCGTTGTCTGTTGTCTTCTTGCTGCAGTATAGCTTTTTAATTCTGTTTTTTTTTTATGTTGTTAATTGCTCATGTGGGATTTGTCAGAGGTGCAGAAGCTTGAATGTGCCTTGAATGCCTCTGTTGGCTTTCTGGTGAATAATTGAGGTTTATTAGATGGAAAAGTGGAAGGTAGTGCTTTTTTTTAAATTTACCTCACAGCCATTCCATCCACTTTTTAATGACAAAGAAACCCTCAGTCCCCACTTCAGGTGAAAATGATATATTGGTACGCGTCATGTAAATGTCCAGTTTTTCTTTTTACTCTGCTCTGTCCGTCTTGTTAGAATGGTCGTCCCTCACATTGGAAATGGCCATTATGGCAGCTGGTTTTCTTTGATCTCAGAGGTGAACTTTAATTTTGCCCAAGTGTTCAGATGTATAACGAAGTTCTGGATATAATTTCAGTTTTCTGATAATTGTAGCACCTCTCCTGTGATGGTTTCAGTGATTTCAGCTGTTTATGAGATTGTTTGCTGGTTTGAAATCCTGGTCAAGTGCAGGGTGTTTTTTTCCTGAATAATCAGTGTCAAATAGCCCTTTTTCCCAGTAAATACCAGTCACTCATCTGCACCGACTGACTTTTCCTGCTGCGTCTGGATTTTATTTTAGCCCTGAACGTAAGGCTGCTCATCAATGCACCACCCCCCGTGTGCAGTGTCTTTTTTTTTTTTTTTTTTCTAATCCTTCTCCCCCTCTCGTTGCTTTTACACTCTGAAAGTTCCTCTGCAAGAGCTTTATAAAGACGATGGGGGTGGTGGGGGTTGTGGGGACAAGAGGAAAGGGGGGGTTGGTTGTCATGGATTCCTCACCATAGCAACTGACAAACGTTTACAAAGCATTAAGGAATTTCCTCATATCAGCTGGATTATTTGAAGCCTCAGGAAAGAAAAAAAAAACAACGTAGCAAATGCTGGATATCATCGGGAGCCTGGAAGGCTCCCTCCATCTTCATCTGCCCCACCTCCAGCTTTTTCACAAGGGAAGTTGTGTTTTATCTCCTCATTCACCCGTCCTCACAGATCCATTCTTCTCTTGTCCCTGCCTTATTCTCGCTCTTTGCTTTCGTTCTTTTTTTGAAAAGCAAGTCTTTTTGTCACTCCAGTTTCAGTCCCCATTTGCTATGCTGTGCACATTGTCAACCGGGAAGTACAACCGGAGTGGTGGCAGCTAGTTTGGCCCTCAGGAAAGGTTTCTGTCCTGCTGCTAACTTGTGCTCCAGTACTCTACTTTTCCACCTGGGTCCAGTCCATCAGCAGGGACATCAGTGTCTGTGTACTACTGCTGGGCTACCTATTTTTCTTCTGATTAAACGCCAACGTGGCCAAGCTCTGAGGCTCTGAAAACTTCAGTGACTCAGCTTGAGTCGGAGCAGCCAGAAACCCCCCTTGGGTGCTAAAAATTCCCCAATGTAATTAGTGAAAAGGACCAGATTTGGCATGGTTGTGCCTGGACATGCCACTGTTCCTTTTCCCTCAGTCTTTGGCATGGTTTCAATGGTATATCCATCTAAAGGCATATTTTCGCGTTTATAATTGTTCATTTGTCTCTCCTAATGCAGCATGCAGAGCTCTGAGGGAGCATCAGACACCACGAGCAGCGTGGCAGCACTGCGGACAACCTCATCAGCCCAGGCTCCAGTGGTACAGCCTGTCCCAGCCTCCCAGCAGGTAACATAAACCCGCTCACCTGCTGCTCCTCTAATGTCAGGAAAAATGGAGAAACATGCGAAACAACTTAACACTTCTTTCCATGTAGTTCCACATGCGTAAACCAGACAAGTAGTCATGGCAACCAAGCCAAGAAAATGCCACAAAATGGCATTCGTGCATTAAAAACGGGACAGATCTGATCAAATATAATCCTTTTTGTCTTTTGATTATTGTATGGTAACTAAAGTTAGAACTATTGCTGAGGCTCTGCTTTTCCAGACCTTTCAGATTCTGGATACGGAATGTTGATACCTGAAGCATGCTGGAAACAGTTGGCTGTGTTGTAGAGGTAGACCGATTAATCACCCAAACTGATTAATCTGATACTCTGGAATTTGGCTGCAGATGTCGCCTTCTTTGAGGAAATGAACGACTCTGAAACTCATGAGCAGTTTTAATGACTTCAGATAATTAGTTGCAGGTTAGAGTTTAGATGAAGTTCTTATTACACTGAGTGTGATGTTTCACCCTCCAGTGCTGTTCATTCACTGTAAAAACTTGGTAATCTGATTTAAAGTTAAGCAGTTTCTCGTAATATGGAGCCTTACTCATTTCCAACCTTTTGACATGGATGAGAGGGGTAATATTAGATCAAATCAGAGTACTGGCAGGTTAAATTTGCTGGATAAAACCAGTAGTTATCATTGTGATCGGTCAACCTCTGCTGCCTTGTGTTGACATGTGCTTCCAATGATGCGTGTATTCCTCTGACTGCACATGCATACCCATGTAATTAAGTTATGTCTTGTATCCACACAGAGGGTGCTGGTTCAAGTCATAGGCTCAGCTAAGAAGGGAGGCCAAGTACAGCAGCTTTCAGTACCCAGGGTTCAACAGGTCACTCAGCAGGTACACAGTACTGTACATACCTGTACAGTACATTTGTTACTGAGCTGGCACCCGCATATGCAGCATTTTCTATGCTAATGAAGTAACATCTTTTATTTCTGTGCATTGGAAATAGTTTATATATAAATAGTTGGAAATAATTAAAAAATAGTAAGATGTTAGTTTGGATAAAGTAATTGATAATATATTAATAAGACCAGGTCAGTGTTCAGAAATGTAGTTAAAGCTCAAACAAACGCTGCTCCTCTCGGATATTCAACAAAGATCTGCACATGTTCTTTAACTGAGCCAAATGTTTCCATATACAAATAAAGATGATTCATAGTGATGACAGAAGCTTTTTCTTTCACACAAGGTTCTTTTTATGTCAATGTGATTCTCAAGGACTTGAACCGAACCCATCCCAAAATGTGCGCGATGAATCTTTGTGATCTGTGTGGTTTCAGCTCAGGGAAGAGTCTCAGACTTTCCAAGTCACATGACATCAACAGCTTTCATTAGAAGCTTCTTTTTCCAAATGTGTCTTTTAAAACGCTGCTGATTTCATTTGTTTTAAAATTTCCCAGCTTGTGGGAATTAATGGACGTTTATACAAAATAGACAGTGTTTTCATGCTGCTTCTCATTGTTGCAGTTTTTCTGTTGGATGAATATTTCTGTAAGACCCAAACGGGTGTACAGAGTTTTTCCACCATATTTTATGTTCACACTGTAAAGGTGTGCACGAGTACACCCACAGAGGCACGTTTTTCTTTTTTTTTTTTTTTTTTTAACTTGATCCTAAAGAATCACTGTTCCGTTTGTAGTTGCAATTCAGCTTACCATTGTGCCGTGAAGGAAGTCTGATTTTTATATTTCCTCCTTTGATTTCCTGTTTCCTGTCCTGTAGGTGCAGCAAGTACAGCATGTTTATCCATCTCAGGTCCAGTATGTAGGAGAAGGCGGGGAGACCGTCTACACAAATGGAACCATGTAAGAGTTGTAATACTCCAATTTTTATACACATAAAATCAAAAAAAACACATTAGCACTGATGCGATCTTTTGCCCCAGCCGTACGGCCTACTCCTACAACCCCGACGCTCAGCTGTACGGGCAGAGCAGTGGGGGGAGCTACTTTGACTCGCAGGGCAGTGGAGCTCATGTCACCACAGTGGTCTCCTCTGCCAGCGGCGGTGTGCCCTCTCACGGGATGGTGGGCATCGCCATGGACGTAGGCAGCAGCCACATCATCTCCAGTGGAAGCACTTACCTGATCCACGGAGGAAACATGGAAGGGAGCCGTAACCACATATCACACTCGTCACGCTCCTCCTCAGCTATGGTGAGTGCTTCTGAAGTCTGGGAAACAGCACCCCGTGCATGAGAGGCTAGACTGAGCACAGCAACAAGAAGCGACTGAGTACGCCTTGACGCTTGTATGTTCTTTCCTGACAAGCGACCTGGTGTAGCCAAATTATCCATTTAACGCTCTGCTACGGTATTAATAGCTTCCCAGAGAGCTCTCCCAGTTGTATTGGGACGCTGCTTAGTAGCAGGCTGAATCGGGGCCTCCTGGATTTGCAGTAATGCAGAGTGCCTTTAGAATCAGGACATTGGTTTAAATAATTTAGCCTCGCCTTGTTTCTGGGCTTTTCACAGCCACTTGAGCGGCCTGTGGGACGGAGCAACCCCTGCGGCTCATTACCATCTGGCCATGAGCCCTCGGGGCGTTTTTTTTTTTTTTTATTGTCCCCCTTTTTCTGAAGTTTGCCTACCAAGCTTAATTTGCTGTATTTCCTGTGTTTTTGTTTCATAGTTCCCTTGTTTTCTAGTTCTATAATGCCAGGTAATGTGCCAGGTTTGGGCAGGAGGTGGGACAGAGTGGGGAATGACGTCTTTGTCCAAACGCGACATGACCTGTGCCCTTGTGTTTGATTCCTATTTACATACATTAGAGGGTTTGAATACAGACCTTCTCTAAGCAGCTTACCTCTGAGTCCCCTGATTTGCATGCTTTTGATGACCAATAATGGATTTGGCTAAAATACTGACAGATCTGAATGGAAATGCTAAAATCTGGCTGCTTGCTAACAGTTATTTCCTTGTTCTTGTGTGCATGTGTCTACACTTTTTTCATACTCTGCCTATTTTCATCCTCTGTAATGTCTCTCTGTTTTGCTCTTGTTTATCCACTTGTTTTCTCTTTCTTTTCTGCATGCTTCTTCCTCCTTTAGCTTGACATGGCGATTGAAAACCTCCAAAAGTCTGAAGGAATTGCAAGTCACAAAAGCAGCCTGCTCAACAGCCATGTAAGTCATCCAGAAACAGCAAGGATAAATAAAAAAGCTGCACTTTTATCTTCCCCAGCTGAAGCTGAAGAACACGTCTTGTATGCACCATATTCTTGACTCTAGCCTGAAATTGTTACATTTCTGCTCTATTGAATTTTAAATACACCAAGAAATGCACAACCACATCTATTCACGCTGTGATCTTCTCACTTATTTTTGAATGACCTTTTAATAAAAAGGAATTTCATTCATCTTCCATTCTGATTTCCTGATGGTTAGAACTGTGGTTTAGATACTTCCCCTCAGTCACTCACAGCTTTCACATGATCAGTCTGAATGAAGATGTCTGAACATCTGAGGCCAGTTGAGTTTTTGCTTGATTCTTCTGATTTCACCATCACAAACGGTGTCTGTTCTCCTGTTGTTTTATTCTCTTTACTCATCCAGAGTTCTTCAGTTCTTCTTGCCGCACTAACAAAGTGCTGTAGTCCAAAACTCAGCCCTAAACTGGCTGAACGTTGCTACAGTGGGAGTTTAATTTAACTTTCTAAAGCAAACAGCCATGTTTGTGCTAGTTTAGATTCGATAAGCTCCCTCTGATTTCACAACAGGTGACTTTATTCACTGGGACTCACTGGTTTATTTGGCTCTCCTCTTCAGTTGCAATGGCTGCTGGACAACTACGAGACGGCAGAGGGGGTGAGCCTGCCCAGGTGCTCGCTCTATAACCATTACTTGCGCCACTGTCAGGAGCAGAAACTGGATCCGGTCAACGCAGCCTCCTTCGGCAAGCTCATTCGCTCCGTCTTCATGGGTTTGAGGACTCGGCGCCTTGGCACCAGGTACAAACAGGAAGAGGCTGCTGTGGATGCTGAGAACTGCGATGTCATTACCATTCTGGATCCGATTCATGCGCCGATGCTTATCGGCACTGAAGACTGATGAAAGAGGCTAATGGTGGCGATAACACTGGCAGCTCTTCTCCTTCTCACTCGTTTCTGCCTTTTGTCTCACTCTTCTCCCAGAGGCAACTCTAAGTATCATTACTACGGCATCCGCGTGAAGCCGGACTCGCCGCTTAACCGGCTGCAGGAAGATACCCAGTACATGGCCATGAGGCAGCAGCCTGTCCACCAGAAACCAAGGTCGGCTTCCTTTTCTTTCTATCAGTCAATCCAAGACCAAAGTGTTGGTAAAATATCGGTGCTGTGCATCTCTCCTGGTTTTGCCCCGAACCCGTCTCATACTGGGTGTACAGGTTCAAACCTCTACAGAAGGTGGATGGTCTGTCTGACAGCGTGTGTGGCAGCTCTCAGCACTGCAGCAGCACCCCGGAGCAGTCTGTAGCTGCACAGAGCCAACACCATCAGCAGTACATCGGTATGAGCTGCAGCCAGTTGGCTTCCGCTTCACGTTTAAAGAGGACAGTTGGGCAGATGAACTAGATCCCGTCTCTTCCATCCCCTTTATCGTGACTGACATGTAGGTTTCAATCCTTTCTTGCAGATACGTCTCACAGCCTGCCTTCCTTTCCCTCTCCTGACGTGAGCCCTCAGTCTCTGCCTGAGCGGATCACCTTGAGCGATATCAGCAAGCTGCGGAACCTGTACAGAGACCATTGCGAGGTACATCTCATCAGTCAACTTCAAAAATGTCAGAGCCGACTTTGAAAGTTTGAGTGCGGAACCGAATGTGAACAAGGAACAGGTCAAAGGGGGAGTTGACCTTTCTGACCTTTCAGATGAGGTCACCTCAGACTCTCCAATGCTGCTAGCACAAGGCCCCCTCAATTCCAAACCGAACTGAGATTACTCTAACAGAAGCTTTCAGAAGACAATATAAATAAGACTGCTAGTCATAAAATCAGTTAGGACCAGCTAGAGCCAGTGTGACGCACTGAGCCTTTCCTCTCATTGGTGTTTTCAGTGGAAAATACACTTTTGCTCAGGATCTAACTAACTCATCAGCAAGGTGGACAATCACAGATGTCCCACTAATGGTGTGGGGACATTTTAGTTCTCTAAAAAAGGAACGACACTCCTGTCAGAGCGAATTGGAAGGGCAGAGAATAGTCTGCACACTGCTACGGTCAACAGGTGCTAAAGCCCAGCACAATGCAGAGCAGTCCAGGGAAAGCGCACAAAGAAAAGGCTGCGTAGACACGGTGTATTATGTAATGACTCCTCACAGGAGGTGAACTAGTACTGAACATAAAAATTTGGGGGCTTTACGGGCTGAAGAGAGGCTGTGATTAAAGCAGCGACGCTCTGGCTTTAGCATATTATCCCTGCCCTCCTCGTGTCCAATCTCACCACGCTCCCTTTGTGGAAGGCGTCTTTTCATCTCCCTGCAGCTTTCAAGACATGCCAATTAACCTTTCAGCCGGCTGGGTGGACATCTTGGTGTCTTTGTGGTGGCCTCCCCTCAGGCCTTTGTGCAGCCTTGTCTGTGGACAGGCGCACGGGCTCCTCTTTGTCTGCTAACACATTTCTGTCACTCGCCGTTCCCACCGCCTGTGTCCGATTAATGTTTCTGCGTTTCACTTTCCTAATGAGGCAGCGGTGACCTGTTGGAAACAGCCAAGATTTTTATATTAAACAAATACTTCTTGCTTTCTAACACCGGGGTTATAAACATAGATGGAGAGGTGCATCGTGTGTCATGGCAACCCAGGCATCTCCTCAGGATGATTCATATTCTGAATAAAACAAAACTATTCCATGTTTAATGAAAGCTTTTGTGCAACATAAACTATTCTACCTACGTTAGCATGTGTAAACACTCACATGGGAGGATGTAGATTGGGGAGCCGCTCTCCTCATCTGTCTGCACGTGAGCATATGTTATTTCTCCTCCACACTCTCCGCCTTTTTCCAGGATTTATTTTTTTTTTTGACGTTGTTTTTCTTGTGTGGTGAAAAACCATGGAGGCAAAATGCTCTTGTTTAGAGACGATGGGGATTTCTTTCCTTTTGTTTTGAACTTCTGTGTTTGACCTGTTGCTCGGGGCAACCGTAAACACTGTTGCCATGGTAACAGCTGCAAAGGAAGCAAAAACATATCATGTGATTGAAGTCTACGGCGCCGTGTAACAAGATCTGCTGCTGCAAAAAAAATCTTTGAGCGTGGCTGTTACTCAGGACAGAAATATAGTGGAGAGTGTGAACGTCAGTTTGTATTTTGTTTTGTTTTAAAAAGAAACTCTGGTTTTCTGTGTTTTAGCTGCGTTTGTGCTTTAGAATAAAGTGATCCTTGAATGACAGAATGGCCTCCTTGTTGCGCTTCCTGGTGTTCTAAAACTTCTGTGACACTTTTGAACAGGAAAGAGGAAGTCACCGCTTGGCTCAGGGCTTCACGTCAGCGCCTCGCCACAAACAAGCTGAAAGAACAGAGCAAATTCATAGATCTAAAATAAAAACTAAGGCAGAAATAAATAAAAAAATCCTTGACGTATGAAACATGGCTGTGAAGACAATTCTGATTATTAATGTGCAGGGAGCAGCGTTGAAGCTGGCTTATTGTCTACCCAGGAGGGCTCTCGGAGTGCGCGAGAGGCTAGCGGCCTGCTTGTGCAAACTTTGTTGTGTGTCTGGTTACCATGGCTCAGCTCTGTATGTTTTGTTCCCCTTCCTCCCTCTCCTTTCCCCTCCTCCCTCCCTCTCTACAGGCCACTCTAGATGTGGTGATGAACCTCCAGTTCCACTACATTGAAAAACTCTGGCAGACCTTTTGGTGTGCAACGGCGCCATCTAGCGACGGAAACGCCACCATTAACAACAGGTCGGTCTTTATTGCCACATTTGTTACTTCTTGAATTTAAAAAGAAAACTTCTTTAAAATTGTCTGTCTAGTTTGTTATGTCTGAATGTGACAGTAATGCTATATTCTGATTTTCTGTGCAGTGATGATGAAGTGGAAGGTGCGATCCCCAGAGAGAAGCTGGTGGCTCTCTGTAAATATGAACCGGTTCGACTCTGGATGAGGAGCTGTGACCACATCCTTTACCAGGCTTTGGTAGAAATCCTTATACCTGACGTGCTGCGCCCTGTTCCCAGTGAGTAATATCGTTACTATCGTTACAATAACATACAGAACGTCTGAGGCTTTGGTATGCTGTCACCAAATGTAACGAGTCTCAATGATTTTGCTTGGTTTTTTTTTCCGCGACTCTGCATTTACATGAACAAATCCTTTAAAATCATGAAATATCTGTTTTTTCAGGTACTCTCACTCAGGCCATTCGTAACTTCGCTAAAAGTCTGGAGGGCTGGCTCACGAACGCCATGTCCAACTTCCCTCAAGAGATTATCCGCACCAAGGTAGCGGGAGTCCCATCTTCTTTCTGCGAACAGCTGTGTGTGCATCTGGAACCATCCTGTTCTCCTCTTCCCTGGTGCAGGTGGCGGTGGTCAGCGCCTTTGCCCAGACGCTGAGACGTTACACCAGTCTGAACCACCTGGCCCAGGCGGCCCGCGCCGTCCTCCAGAATACCTCACAGATCAACCAGATGCTGTCTGACCTCAACCGGGTGGACTTTGCTAATGTTCAGGTAAATGTGTTGGCCATCTTCTCCACATTGCTCCAGAAATATGCATGCAGAGTGTCCCTGATTCGTCTCTCACGCATGCGTGTGCAACAGGAGCAGGCGTCGTGGGTGTGTCAGTGTGACGAGAGCGTGGTTCAACGTCTGGAGCAGGACTTTAAGGTCACCCTGCAGCAGCAGAGCTCTCTGGACCAGTGGGCTACCTGGCTGGACAATGTGGTCACTCAGGTCCTGAAGCCTCACCAGGGCAGTCGCAGCTTCCCCAAAGCTGCACGCCAGTTCCTGCTCAAGTGGTCCTTCTACAGGTAGCAACCTCTTCCTTTAAGCCTAGTACACACGGCACGATTTTCGGCGTCTTAGACTTGCGACTCGCCCCCACTCAAAATCGGGGTGAGGCACTAATCCTCTTGGCGACTGAGTTAAGTACCGCAAAGACTCGACTAATGAGCCTGACGACGCCCCGCGACGAGTCTTAGACGTAAAACTGGGTATCAAACCTGCTTGATCTCCCAGCTGCTCGTGGTGACGTAAAAGAGCTCCAGCCAATGAGCTGCAGCAGAGCAGAGAAACAGAACACATCAGGAGATTAAAAAATGCTTTTGCGAGTTCAGTGGACACAGGAGACTCTCAGCTACTGTCCGCACCAACCACGCCGACTTTTTGCACCAATCTGCACGCCACTACTGCCGCAATATAAACAGAATGAAAGTTTTCTGCCAAAACTGCGTAGTTGTGACCCCTATCTTGAAACCATTTGAAATAGTGTCGTTCTCTCATGTTTTTTTTTTTTGTAAATTGTACATAGTTTTGTAGTTTTAATAAAGGTATGCTGGTCCGTGTTTTTCGGACTAGAAGTCCCTCCGGAGTCGAATCGGTCAAAAAATGCGTCATGAATAAGAAAAATAAATTGCACTAGAATATAAGTGGCATTTCGTGGGGGAAATTTATTATTACAAAATCCAGGAGCAACAACAGACATTACAACAATAACGCTGCGGCCACGTACTTCCGTGTCAGTCCTCGTCGGTCACGCCTCCTGTGACGGAGAGAATCGCGCTGTGTGGACACTCCCGTCTCAGACGAGTCTTGTAGCGTGAACACCGGGCGCCCCGCCGACTCAAAAAAAATCATGCCGTGGGTACAAGGCATTGGAGGAAAATCTTATCCCCGTTTCTGCCTCCAATATCCAATTTGTTTTGTTTTTTTCGGGCAGTTCCATGGTTATCAGAGACCTGACTCTGCGCAGCGCAGCCAGTTTTGGTTCCTTCCACCTGATTCGCCTGCTCTATGACGAATACATGTTCTACCTGGTGGAGCACAGGGTGGCTCAGGCCACAGGAGAAACCCCTATTGCTGTCATGGGAGAGGTAGGAGAAGACGCTCCAGACTCTGACTGCTCAGAGCATCTTATCTAATTCTCTCTCATCTCTTGAACAGTTCAGTGACCTGAGCTCTATGATGCCGTCGCTCCTGGATAAAGGTGAGCCCAGTTTCACATTGATATAATCTGTGTTCTGACCCCCGCCAGCGTTAATCATTACAAGGGAAAATAAAAGCAAATGTAAGCTAACGGTAAACCTCCCGGATCCACCAGGACACGTCAGATGTTCCCGATGAGTCGTGATAAACTGAGTAATTTGTGATGAATCTTTAATCTGATTGCACCAGTTTGTTTTCCTCTGCCATTAGACGCGTCCTGCACCGATAAGATGGACGAGCTGGATGATGCAGACGTGTCGAGAGGGCCTGCTGAACCAGCTGTGAAGAGGGAGAGGATTGAAATGAACCAGCCTCTGCAGGAGATGTGAGTCTGCTCCCCACGGGGCTGAACTTAAAGCTGAACGACACGAACCCTGAAGTGGCTTCCAGGTCCCCCGGCTGGGGCCGAGCTCATGGCCTTCGCCTGCCATCACTGGGTGCAATGTACATAAAGAAGGAAGTAGCAGCGTGAATCCTCCTTCCATCGTTTAAAGGTGGCCCTTTTCTCCCTCACATCACCTTCTCTTTTTCACAGATGTCTAACCTTTTTCACTTTTTGTTACAACTGTGAAAGACTGTTGTGTTTTATTGGATGTTTAACTCTGAGTGCTGGTGTGAGATGTTTGTGGGTGTTTTTTTTTTTCCTTTCACATTTAATCTAGCTGTGCCATAGTCTTGTTTGAGTGCCTTAGATTGAGACGTTTAAAACCACCACTACAGATGTCTACCTGTCCCTCAGCTGTGCCTCTACCGCAGTATGAATGTATGGCTCCGAACCTCAGAGAGCACCTTGATCAGCTCCAGGTGTCCAAATCTTTTCGCCTCTGCCGCAGCCTGAAAGACATGCACGCACACGATATTTCCCTCTGACGTTCCCACCAGCTTACCTGTAGTCCCGGCTGCGGAGCCTGGTGTTCTGGCAGCAGACTCGTGTTTACCTGTGTGAGCTGTCCATCTGTTTACCTCAGACCTGCTGTGCTCAGATGAGCTCAGATGATATGAGGCAAGTGTCAGAGGGAGAGCGACAACCAGAGAGTGAATCATGGACAGTTTATGTTTAAGATGGAGGCCAAAAATAGGAACGGAGAAAGCCCCACTGACGCTGTTTATTACCCTCAGACCAGCTGCTCCACAGACAGAAAATACTATCCCTTTAAGAAGTGTAGCCTGTGCTTGTTTATCACTTCAGTTTCCTTACGTGTAAATAGTTCATCACAAGAGTTTTGGCACACATTTTTTGGAAAAGGTCTTGATCAGTAATCATTTAAAACTGGAATTTAGTTTGACACGTTGAGCCTCAGTACCTGTTAATGGCAGTTGTCACCTGCAGCACCCCCCCCCAGATACTTGGCCCTCATGCTGTTGAGTCTTATCTTCTAAGTTAGATGAATGTATATTAGAAAATCCAGTACATTAATTGAGGTATTTGTCAAAAATAATATATACATATATAACTGTCTTTGGTGTGGCCTTCGGTCTGATCTCTCCTCGCACTGTTCTCAGTCAGACATTTAGAAAACGTGTGTGTGTGTTGAATTGGTTATAAATCTCAATCCCTCAATGTATGGAACTCCTTTATTGCCCTGCCCGAGTAAGCTATTAAAATATCTATTTATGACCTTTTCATTGAACTGACATCAGTTCTGTGTTGAAATTGATTCCGTTGATGTAGTCGTCCTTCTCCACTTTGTTTTATTTAAATTGGTTTTTTTTTTTGGAAACTTGTGCCTGTCACAGTAATTTGCCTTCAAGTGCTTTGGAAAAAAAAGAAATCAGTGTGTACTTTGGTAATGTTTTGTAAGGCTGTTCTAGAATTTTGGCTGAGGATTATTTTTTATGGGACTAGATTTTGTTCTTTGAGTATACTGAACCCTTATTTTTGTGCATTTACAAACTGTTTCCTGACTACATTTTAACTCTCCTGAGGGCAGATGATTGTCTGATATAAAATAGCTCAGCTGTCTTTTGTACTTGGTTACAACGTGTAATAAACTGATGAAAATCAGGATAAAGGTTCAAGCTTATTTATTTTTCTTAATTAAATACGACATCAAAAAACCTATTCGGAACAAACAGCAGACTTACAAACGTTTTTCTAATCTTTCTAGAAGATGATGACTTTTCTCTAGAGTCCCATAAGAATTTACATATTTAAAAAAAATCCTAACTTCTAAAGCAAGTTGGTTCTAGACAGCGTTGCAGCTTAAGCTTCATTCTCACATTTACTTTCCTGAAGTTTTGTGTTCTTAACCGAGGAGCATTAGAAACGTCTGTCCACTCGCTACATAAGAGGACGAAGGCTGACAACTTCAGTTAGAGGAGGAGGAGGTTTGGTCCTCGAACAGGACAGCAGCAGAAGTAAGTGCACGTTGTCCTTCCAGCCGACTCGTCAACTATTGTCACATCTTACCGCGCATCTCTCCGACCGTCTTCCACTCAGAAAAGTGCAAAGTTCACTGAATCCTTCCCGTGATTCACAGGGAGCAGCCGGCCATGTACTTCCCTGCCCATGAAGAAGACAAACAATCACCTTTTTTGCAACAAAAATGACGTTCAGTAAATGCCTTCAATTATGAAAGTCATTGAAGGTAAAGTCCCATTAATACGGACGCAGAAACAAACGATGCACATTCTGATCGCACGTTTTTTCCGGCGTTACCTGTAGCGAATCTCTTCTTGACCAGCGACATGCGGTAGCGGCTGCCCACCAGCTCCACATCCATGCCCGACAGCGACGTCCCAGAGCCCACGAACTGGACAGCCAGGCTGGGCGCGGGGCCACGGGGCACCTCCAGGCACTGCCAGCTGGCACACAGAGTCCCTGAACCTGAGATCACAGACGCAGCAGGTAACCCGTGTTTGCTCCAACCAGGAAAATCCCCCATTTTTGACCTTTTCCAACCAACACAGTCAGTGATGTCCTAAGGTAAAGATTCACAAAAAGGGAACGTTAAAGAGACTACACAGAAGCACAAATGAGAGGGAAACCAGAGCCTTTATGCCGTCTTTAACGTGCACTGAGGAACGTGGCCGTCTGCAGGCTGAGCTGCTGACATTCAAATGTAAATTATGCTGCGGAACATTGATCATTCTGGGTAAAAAGAAAAGGACCACATGGAGCTTTTTTCACGTAAATCCTAACGAGAAATTCTTCTTTTTCGGTTTCTAAGACAGAGAGGAGAGGTGACGAATACGTAAATGTCGTCTTTTAACAATCCGTTCGTGTTTGGTCAAAAGAGGACAAAAAAAAAGACAGCAGCAGATCTGACCTTTGCTGTGATTGGTCGGGGAGAGGTTGGGAAGTTTCCACAGCAGCCGCCGCTCGTCGGCGTTCCTGCAAAAGCCGACAATCGCGAGAAACAGTCAGTGAGGTTTACAACCTGCTCCCTCCAGTCTGCAGCCGTTCAAGTCCTGTTGAAGCTGGTTAAAGTCAGCTGATGAATCTCTTTAGTTGTATTTAACACCTCCAGACCGCTTGAAGAAGACGCCCCACTGCGTAGCGCTCTTCATCCTTAACTATCATAATAAAAAATGGTAACACTTTAGATTAGGGAACACACATTCTCCATTAACTACCTGCTAACTAGCAGGAATATTAGCAGCAAATTGATGTGTTATTATTCATAGCAAAGGCTAATGGTTATTATGTGTTCCCCAAACTAAAGTGTTACCTAAAAAATAGACACACAAACACTGAGAAGTGAATCGGCCTCACGAGGAGGGGATGAGATCACATGATCAAGATTCAAGCCTCGTCTGACCAGAATATCTCTTTTTGTTCACAGATTCCATGAAATAATATGTAAAAAGGTCGATTTTAAATATCAGCTTTAACAAAGCGCGTTTGCTGACCAGGAGGCGGGCGGCTGACACTGCAGGTCCGTGGCCGTGTGGTCCAAGGGCAGCAGCACCTGGACAGCGGTCAGCTGGGTGGAGGGCGCCGTGGCGGGGCAGCAGTGGTAGTCCAGGGACACGCGTGTGACCGTGCCGCTGCGCTGACACTCGGCCGAGAGCAGGAGTGGAGCCCGCCCCGGGTCCTGAGACGACAGCTGAGGAGACGGCAAAATACCTTTAACAGCCACAGCAAGAGCCCAGATAATAAATAATAAAAGAACGAATAAGCGCGTTTAATCTGACCTGATACTTGATTATACCGACGTTGTAGTAGGAGGCCTGAGGATTGACCTCAGCCTCTCTCTGCAGGTGGAGCTGCAGAGCCTGCATGTTGAACCAAAAGTCCCTGGTGTCCGGGTCACTCTGGGACGGGTCGCTGGACAGAGAGACAGACGGACACGGCGGTGACGCCAGCATGCTGGAAACACAGCCCATAACCAGAGGGCAGGCGTGAGCTGACCTGTAGAGCAGCTTCTGGTTTGGCAGGAAGTGATCGATCCTGGAGATGTTGACCAGTCTGAAGCTGAGCACGGGAACGTTGGGGTTGGCTGTGAAAATCCGGGTGATGCCCGCCGGGAACGACATGGTCAGGTCACCGGTGAGCTTCACCAGACACCTGGAGGAAGAAGGAAACACACAAATCATTTGAAGGTGAGGGACTTGCTGTGGGATTTTTGTTCCTGGAGGAGGGACGTGACGCTGACCGATTGTGTTGTCCACCTTTGAAGTAGGCGTTGATATATTCCGTAATAGCCGCCGCCACCGGCCACGCCTCCTGTGTGCTGAGGGAAATAGGGCTGGGACCTCGGGACAAGTGCACTGAAGCATGAACATATGATGAGAAGATTCAAGATTCAACGCCCTTATTTAAATATCTACAAAAACCTGAAGTGAATTCTTTATCGTGAACCTGATTCATTTAGCGTTCAAACAACAAGTCAAGTCTCCGCTAGGACACTTTAAGAATGTTCTGAGGCGTACACTGTCTTTGGTGGTCCTGGTGCTGGAACAGCAGCGGCGATGCCTGACCCGGCCTGGCAGGACTGGCCGATCGGTTCTGGCTCCCCCACTCGCTGGGCTGAGGCCCCCACTCGCTGGGGCTGGAGGAGGACGAGGAGGTGAGGGAGGGGCTGGGCTCCGGCAGCGGGGAGGTGCACAGAGACCGGGACTGAAACGCAGAGTGAGGCATGATGCTCTGAGGGTGTGGACGCAACCAGGAAGGGCGCCCCCAAGTGGAGGTTCCCCAGAACTACTCAGTGCAAATGCAGCTGTTATTAAACAACAAAAGGGAAATTCTACAATAAAAATGTATGACTGTGAAAAATGGCTGTTAACTCACCCTGTCACAGCTGCTGAGTCGGCCTGAGGTCCTCTTAGCCCGGGCAGCCCTCAGTGGAGCGGCGGCGACTCCAGCGGCGTCCTGTCTGAAGCTGTGCTTGGACCCTTGACACAGGAGAGAGGAAAGATGAGTCGAGGCCAGCCGGTCTAAGTCAAACATCCAGAAAAGGCAGAAATACTCAGAGATCAGTCTGCTGCCCGAGTTCAGAGCAGCCGGAGACGAGCTGAGCGGCACAACTCTGCCAGGATGAGTTGGCAGAAAACCTCCTGACATCTGAGTTGTGCCGGTTTCATTTAGCAATCAAGCATCCTCCCTTCACAAACAATGGCTCCAAGGCATAAAAGGAGCATTTTCAGGCCAATTCTAACACAAACCTTGCAGCTCGTGACCGGTTTTTCCATCAATAAATCTAAAACATCCACAACGGTGACATTTTTATGTACACATTTGTGTGCACTAATAAAAGGCTCCGTACCCTTGTGAGCGCTGGCAGGAGAGGACACGTGTGTGTTCAGATCCAGGCAGTCTTGGTCTTTGTCTGTGGAAAAGCACAGATCCTCCTGTGGTCCTGAATGCCTGGTTAGAGGAGGAGCGTTTCTGCGCGGCTCGCTTTCAGACGAGCGCTGCTTTCTCCGCTCTGCTCCTCCGTCTCCTTTCCCCCCTCCTCCTTCATGGGTCTTGGAGCTGCTCGGCGTTCCAGAGACGCCTTCGCTGAACGGGTTGTGCACAGAGTTCCAGTGCATCAGCTCCTTCTTGGGCTGCGTCGTGGTTAGGGAACCCACGTTGGCGTCCAGTCCGAGCCTGCTGGCGTGAGCCGCTGCAGCCAGCGCCGACTGATGGGTGGGGCTTCCGATCATTGTTATTGCAAATGGGTCATCAGAGGAAACGGGCGGCGGAAGGCTCCGCTCTCGTTTCCTGTCCCGATCTTTTCTGTTGGAGGTGGATGAAGCTGAAGAGGAGGAGGAGGTTGGCGTTTTCTTCGTCTCAGGGAGTGTCGTGGCAAACGGATCGCCTCGCACCTCCGTCGCTCTGCCTTCTGCCCAAGCATCAGAAAAGTTCAGGGCTTCCTGGGTGACCGACCTCTCGAAGGCAGAGAGGAACGGGTCCTCAGGGGGGACGTGTTTGGAGCTGCTCCACGCTGACGACTCCAGCTCAGGTGGGGGGAGCGACTGGGAGAAGGGCGGGAACCGCGCGGACGAGTCCGTGTCCGAGGAGACACGAGAGGGGCGTGACATCGCGACGGACCAGACACTGGCAGGGTTGCTTTGCGGGTGAGGGCTACGGACGGGGGAGGGGTCACGGAAAGCAGGGAGGAAGGGGTCCACCGGTCTTCCCAGAGTCTGTTCTTTACTCTGTGACACGGGAGGCCAAGCGGCCCACCCGGCAGGCTCAGGGGATGGGCCGAGGGTCTGATGGGAAGGCGAATCCAGGCCAGAGTCTTCCACGTTCTCTGGAGAGGAGGAGTCGGACGAGAAGGCGGCATCTGACACACATTTAAACACCTTCATTAATATGAGAAAGCAACAAGCTGCTGTTGAGTCTGCTGTCCTCTCAAAAACCCACATTCTGAGGCACCAAATCCACTCCGCTCCCTGAACTGTTCCCGACTATCGAAGCTTTTGGATTTAAAGGCTGATTCCAGCGGTGGTCCGAACAGACTGTCTGAACCCGACACTGTGGAAGTCAACCTGGAGAGAAACAGGGAGGGAAGAGCCAAATATCAGCAGAGGAGCCGCTGAAGGGCCAGACGGGGCGGAGAAATGGTCCACGGAGGAAAACGGAACGCAGGAGAGAGTCAGAAAGTCGCTTCTTGCCCAAAAATATTAACCTCTCAACTATAATTAAGCTGACGTGAACACACACATCTGGTTTCATAAAACTCGCAGTGTTTCAAATACCAACTTCACGCTGTGCCTGCCATGCTGCCTCCATTTTCATGCCTTTGAGCAAACACTTGAGTGCAGGAAGAGTTCTCTGTGCAGCATTACCATGAGCTCTGGGGGATATCGTACCTGCTGTGGTTGGGGCTGGAGGTGGACCTGCGCAGACCCTCCTGCTCTCCATCTGGAAAGACGCAGAGCGTGACCGTCTATGTACATGACCTGACTGATGTCACGAGAGGCTGCAGTCAACAGCTCACCAACCATCCAGCAGCAACACGACAAACATTCTCCAGGTTCAATCCCCAGAGCCGGCGGCCATCTTACCCCTGTGGGAGACGCCTTCGCCGTCCTCTGAGTGACCTCCTGCGGTGCTCGAGTTTCCTGCAGAGATGAAGCAGAAGGGCTTCAGGAAACAACAACAACAACAACAACACGGAGGGGTGTTTAAATGAACGTACTGGAGAGATGTCGCTTCGCCGACACCTGAAAGGCAACAGAAAGGCTCAGAAAACAGGAAGTTTGAGGCAAAGATTGTCCATGAAAAAAAGCCACAGCCTGCGGTCGTACCCCTCTGTTTGGCGGCAGGGTGAGGGTCCCAACGGTGGCTTTCAGCTCTCTCTCGGTGGCGGCGGCGTTGCTGCGGTTGCTGTTGGCGACTGGTCTGATCTGGATGCTGAACTTCTTGGGTTCTTCGTCGTCAAAGTCCGAGTCGCTGGAGTAAAAGTTGTTCTCCTTCTCCCCTGAGCAGCGTAGAGCCAGAGGTCAAGGAGGGTGCCTGCAGACCTTCGGCTCAGCTCTTTCTTACTCTTATGATGACATTATAGGATGGATGACATGGACAGAAGGATATCGTTCTGTGTGCTGTCGGACCGGATGACGAACCCCTCATCATCCACCTCCGGAGGGGAATTCTATATGGAAACCCGCCCACACAGAAGAGCACATGGAGGCAGTCAGTGATATCGCTTCTAGTCGGAGGGCGTAGCATGTAGCGTAACATAACTTAAACTGATCACAGTGCAGTTAAGAAAACCACTTGCACCGTGTTTTGTATTTCCAGAGCAGGCCCGGCTAAGCCCCGGGCCCTAACCCTACGCTGGAGCATTCACACACAGAGCACGGCTGCCCGCAGAGACTCACCAAGGCCTCTGTCACCGCCGAGTCCCTGGAAACACAAAACATCACACAAACGGACCAACATCAACTTTTCACACAATCGGGACTTTGGAAAAGTGTGTTTTGGTTGTTTCCGTGTGAGCTCACGTTGAGTCGGGCTCCTTGTCCCTCTTGCCCAGGCCGGGAATTCGGAAAGCTTTTGCTCGACTTTTTTTGCCTCCTTCAGGTGCCAAAGCTGTGATGTAGTCCTCAAAACCAGCCAGAGCTGCAGAAAACAGGCAGGAAGGAAGTTCATGCTTTGTGTTTGAGTCCCACCCGTCTGCCTGCTGAAGCATACCTGGCTTGTCTTTGCCTGTGCCCTTCAGCTCTGCAAACTTCTGGATTAGGTTCTCAATGCCGATGTTTTCCACATTCTGTTTAAATTCCTCATGAACCTGCAGAACAGGCTTTTTTTTTTCACTTGGTCATGCAGATCAAGCTATATTCTTTCTATAATGCAGATTTTTTTAAATGCATGAGTAGAACAGAGGCTGCCTTTGAGTGTATTTCTAGCCTACCTGTCCCACTTGGACATGGGTGTCCTCTACTGAGTGGGAGTAACCTTTGATCAGCTGTTTCATCTGCCGCAGGTGGGCCTCCTCAATTTCCTGAAACTTCTGCTCACACAAACAAACCCAGGTGACAAAGAAAACACACAAAATTACCCAGTGAGCCCAAAATCAGGGATGTCACTCAATGCATCTTTGTGGGAGCTGGGAGGATTTAACTCTTGTGTTTCCTCTTCCTCCAGGCTTTCCCCACACGTGTGGGGCTTGGCATGAAATTTTAGAATACTTACCTGAGTCCACCCACTCAATTTTATTACGAGGGATAATTGATCACAAGGATTTCCATCATCTTTTCAGATCTCGCTGGTGTTTGATTGGTTTCCATGGAAACAGCAGCAGTATCTATGGAAGACTGGAAGCAGCGAATCGGGGACGTGTGTGTGTGTGAGCTGGTGGGTGTTTAGGCGTCATGGGGCTGAGGTTTCCATTTTTGAAGAAAGCATGGCGTAGAAAGCTCATTTTTTACGCTGGGGTTTGGGGAGACAAACGCGAGGACAGCTGACCTGGGACGACTCGCTCATCTTCTGCTCAAATTCTGCCCCCGCGCGATTATGCTTCTCGATGCACAAAGCAAAAGACTCGGCAGCTTTCTTAGACTTTAGCTCTGCCTGGGGAGAGAGGAGAGAAGAAAATGACAGATGAACGGCAAGAACACGCCTCCTGACGATGGAGATGTGAACAGGAGACCGAGAGCGTCATTACCGACCTTCTCCAGCTCTTTCAGCGGTGCTCCTTCCTTCCTCAGTCGGTCCAGCTCCAAACACTTGGCGTGGTAAACCTCCTTGGACTTCTGAAGGTGACCGCTCTGAACCTGCAGCGCCTGCACAGCCTCCACCGTCCCCACCATCTCCTCCTTCGCCTGGTGGGCCAAACACATCGTTACTCCTGCATGTCCTGGTGTGAAGAAACTTCTACAATTTCTACAAAAGGAGAGGAAATCATTTGATTTTACAGAAGATCAATTAGATCATGCGGACAGAGGGTGGAGGGAGGGGGCAGTCTGGAGGAAAACAAGCTGATGCCACGGAGGCAGAACAGTAGACACGAGTCCATCGGCCCTCATTCAGGCATGTACCTTACGGTGAATTTTGACCTGCTCCTCCCCGTACTTGGTGATATCCCGGATGAGATCGTTCATCTTCCTCATCAGCTCCAGGTGGCAGAGGGCCAGTTTATCTGACGACACCCTGAACACGTCCCACATGGGAGCAAATGTCCTGGGAAATGACACAGATTCTATCAGATCATACAGGATCAGGAACAGCAAAAGGGCTGGGGGGGGTGCAATTTGTGCACATTTCTAGACGCAGATGGTCCTCATCCATATATGATGGCAGCCATCTGACCTGAGCTGTGACAAAGGGGAAGACGCTGCTGTCTACTCACCCCTGAGGACTGCTGTTGCTGGCAATCTTGGCCAGTTTGCTCATGGATTTGGAGTAGGTCTCCTCAACCGTCGCCCTGCAAAACACACCGAGTGACGTTAGAGTTCAGTCGCCTCTCTTGTTTCTGTTTCACACAGGCAACGACTGGGAAAAGGCACCAAAGTCACAGAGACAGATTTCTTTCTCTCTGCGTTGACTAAAGGCCAGCAGACTCGGTTTTCAAGGCATGGACATGAAAGTATAACCATCTGTAGACCCTGAGGATAAAGATGTTTGAGCCAAATATCTTGAGGGGGACCAGCTGATAGTACAGGAAGTCACAAAGAAACAGTGCCAGCCTCCCTCAGCTCAACAAAATGACAGCTGATTTGGATTTTCTAGGTTTATTTGTCTAAACTCCAGATTAAAGCATTTTCAGTTGTTGAGTTCAAGGAATAAATAACACAACTTCAACTTGACCTGAAGCAACGGTGACCTAAAATGGTACTTTCAGGACGTGGCCACAGCTGAGCTCTATATATTGACCATCACACCTGCAGCAGCTTTGTTTTCTTACTGTCCAACAGTTGTTTAATCTAAGTAGATAAACAAGTTACTCCCTGAGGAATATGCTCTGGGCTTCTGAATGAATGTCAGGAGGATTTGTTCATTTCTAGCTGTGAAATCACAAATTTTACTTTAACCAACCAAAAAGAATTTGTTCCTTAGCTCAACTGAGCTAAATTCTGTGGCAGGTCAGAAGCAGAAGGTCAGTGGAACGTTAAGAATTTTTATGATGCACAGGTTGATGCCCTGTGTCCGTTACTGACAGAGCTTTGCACACGCTCACACACCTATCTACACTTGTTTCGCCATCTTTGGTACAGTCTGTCATCGTTCCTTCCAAAAGCGTAGAATTCCTCCACCCATCACTGGCACCACTTCCCACGTAGATAAGCACAGACTTACCTCTCACGGATGAACTCGGCTAGCTCCTTCGTCGCCAGCTGGCCGTGCTTCATATTGTGGTAGAGCACGTCAAAGCCGGCATTCTTCTCCCCCTGACAAGGTATAAAAGAGACCATCTGTTAACGCTCCGACCAAAATAAACCAGTAATCCAACATTAGAGAGAGACAACGTCCTTTTTTGTGTTCCATTATTATTAAATATTCCATATTGGTTCCTAAACTGCATAAAAAGGAAAATTCAGTACAATTATCATATTAATTGATCTCAAAAAGAAATTTAGATGCAACTAGAAACTAGAAAAGCACTCAGAGCGCTGACCTCAGCCAAGCAGCTCATTTCCCCACATAATTTGTTAATTAGGCCTGTAATATAGAATACTGTTTACAGACAGCTGTAATACAAGGTTACATAATGTAACCTCTATGGTCACAACCCCCTGGCCTTTGATCTTGTCCTATCATCTTTGAAAGATCAAAGGTCAAAGTCCCCGAACCTCACTAAAATGAATGATCTGTTCTTTGGCCCATTATCAACCTTGCCTGAAAAGTACATTAAAATCCGGTCATAACCGGGTTGTTTTGAAATCAGACAGGCAGATGTCACGTAACCTCCTCTCGTGGCAGAAGTAAAAATTAAGCCTTTGTATCAAGATGAATTCAACACCAATACAAGCAACATATCAAGTGACAAAAATGTAAAATATAAAAAAGAATGGTTAGATTACCAGGTTTATGTAGGATCTCCATGTTCAGATACTGACACATTAACAAATTGTGTCTGTTTTTCATTTATTTTTCTCAGTTTAAGTGTACCTGTTTAGTCCTTATTTAAGTGCATCGCATTTTCCTTTTTAAAACAAAACAATTAGGCCTTTATCACCCATCAAAAAGATCTCTATCCATCCTCCTTAAAAGAAAAAAAGGGCATCCAGCCATCCGTAGACTTGCAGTCGCCTTTCGCTGAACCTTGACCCTGTGCAAAGAAAGGTGAGCGGCGTGCACGTACACACACACACACACACTCCTGCCTGTCCAGTGCAGACTGAGCTGGTCCACAGCGAATATGATGGTGCTCAAAGGGTTTCACCGACAGAACGAATTCAGTAAAAACAGCAAAGAATGAAGCAAACGTGTGAGCACAGAACAAATAATCAGCACAGTGAAATAGTTTCACTGGTGACATTTACTTTGCATGAGCGCTAATATTCACACACACACAAACACACACACACCTGGAGCCTAAAGAGCAAACGGGACTTTTTATCTGTGACTTTACAGGAGTCAGGAACACACTCCTCAGCCTGACAACAATAAAAAAGCATCAGGTGCACGCTCGCGCAGGTTCTCAGAGGTGAATCGTACCTACGGACGCCGAACTGTGGCGAGAAATCTGACCAGAGAGCTGCAAACACGCAGTCTGCAGTCGGTTTAAAGAGCCGCTTTAGGTGCCATATTGTATTCTTTAAGCCTCCAGTGAATGAAAATCATTCAAGTCTGATATATGCAAACCCCCTCTCTTCTTCTTTTTCTTCTTCTTCTTCCCTCTTGGTGATCTCTTTTTCATCAATTAAGCTGACCATTTTGGTCACGCATGATGGAGTCCATTACCATCACAATGAGGGGAAAGATGGCAGAGAAGAAGACAGGAATGGACCGGGGGTGATAAAATGTGCAGGACGTTCACAAAGACTGAGACGTGTGCAGACCCCTCAGTGGGCCAGCGGCTCAAACTTGTTCAGGGGGATGGTAAGAAACGAGAGACTTATCATTACAGGAAACACTTTTTTCCCCTCAGACTGTTGATGGAGCTGTTAACAGCCGGTAAACTGAGTTCTAACACCCACCACGCGTCTGACCATCACTGTGTAATATCAAGAAACAAACAGTTTGAACGTCCCTTCTCATGATGCCAACAAATGGAAGAGTTGTTGCTATAACACCCAAACGTGTCAAAGTAAATCCATACTTTTGTCTTAAAAAAAGACAATTAAATATCCTTATTAAGATGAATGTAATCAATACTAACAATAGAGGTGTTGCAACTTTGCTCAATAATTCATGTTTTTTTTTGGTTTTATTTCTAAGCTGAGCGTGTTGAGTGGAAACCCAACATGAACCCGGTGGTAACCTTTAACTGCAGCCGTCGTGTGTGAAGCTCCAAACCGTTACAGCACACGGGATCACGGAGCGCTTAGCCGAGCCGCCGGCGCTGCAGCGAGTTCAGCTGACTCACAGACTTTTGTGCTGACTGGACAGATGGAGCAGGACAAACAGGCTGACAGCAGAGAGGTGGAGGAGCAGCTTGTCATCGCTGACGGCTCCACACCCATTCTGATGTCTGAGACAAAGTTTAACTTCACCTGGAGTGTGTATGTTTAGTGTATATATATACACACACGACACTTCATTTCAATGAGGGAGAGTCAAAAGTAAAACCTAAGCTGGTAGCAAGATCCTCCACACAGCATAAGTGCTGTTCTGCAAATCCAGATGTTAGCTGCCTTAATTCAGGATTAAGGCAGCTTGGCTTTCCCTCGCGAGGAGCTCAGCTCTTCTAGTTAATGGGAAAGAGCAGCTCGGCTCTTCTAGTTAATGGGAAAGAGCAGCTCGGCTCTTCTAGTTGATGGGAAAGAGCAGCTCGGCTCTTCTAGTTGATGGGAAAGAGCAGCTCTCTGAGTGGACGCTGACGTTCTTGAGCCAAACAAGTGAATCTCTGTGTGTGACGCTGGTTCCCAAGTGGCTGCGCTGTCTAATTAAGTGAGCGGAGGATTTGTATTACACAGTTATTTGTGTCTAAGCTGGCTGTGTGGGACCGGTTGTGAACGTGTCAGCACATTCAGAAATGATCAGCAATTTGTGACTCCGATGCGGCTGTGAAACAATGTCCTCATTTTAAAGAAGAAAGACTAATCTTAGGAGGATAAAGCTCCTTATTTGTCTGTTCCCTGGTAGCGCAGGATCATTAGAATATTCATTCAAAAACACATTTTGGTCACAACTTACCCAGAAGTTGATCTGAAAGGAGGCCATCTTTAATCAGTCTCACACCACCTGAAAAGATGTGGATAAAAACAGGGTCAACACACAAGATTCCATTTCTGTTTGACTTCAATCTCACGCACACCTGCAGACACCTCCAGCGGAGGAAGGAAGCTCCTGAGGAGACGGAGAGAGCAAAGGAAGGAAGCAGGTGGAGATGTGACAGGAGGGAACAAAGGAAATGTAAAAATCAATAGAGAGATGGAGGCGTACAGAGAGAGGAAGCCACCAAAACGCGTGACGGGAGCTGATGAGAGCTGTGGCGCGATGGGCAGAAAACGGGAGAAGATGGTGGAAGAGAATCTAATTATGTTTGTGGTGTGAGAAACGTGTCTAAATGAGATAAAGCAGGTTCCAGGAAATCATCAGGTAACAGCTTTTGAGTTTGGAGTGATGTTCTCTCTGTCCGGTTTGCAGTGACTGGCTGCAAACCGGACACCCTGGAAGCTGTGGTGGAGAGGAGGGTGCTGAACAAACTGTTAGCTATCCTGGATAACCCAGACCACCCTCTCCACCCACTCCTGGACAGGCAGCGGAGCTCCTTCTCAAACAGACTGATTCAGCTCCGCTGCCACAAAGACAGATACAGGAAATCTTTCCTGCCCAGTGCAATAACCCTGTTCAATAAGTCCGTCTGACGGAGACTCACAGCCCTGGTGCTGTGATGTGCTCCAGTAGTACTTTCATGTGGCACACTGTCATAATTATTTATTGCATTGTATATGTTGTAAATATGTTAATACTAGCGAGGCTGCTGGGACAAGTCAATTTCCCATGTCTGGGATTAATAAAGTATTTCTATTCTATTCTATTCCAGATCTGACAGTTGTAAATACACACACACACACACACACACACTTTCCTCCTGATCCCATCACACATACAGGTACACACAAAAACAACACACACAACAGCAGAGAACTTTAGACCTCTCCATTTACCTATAACAATAAATGTTTTTACCAATTAAAGAGTTACTGTGTGTGTGTGTGTGTGTACGTACACAACAGCCCTTTCTCTGTAATGGCAAAGGTTCAATTTAGACTTGGTGACCTAGCGGCACAGTGTGACCTGCTGTGTACCTGCATACACACACACACACACACACACCTCGTTAATTAACTGAGCAGCAGTACTAGAGGCCTCTGTGGAGATAACTTTCAGTTTGGCAGAGCAGATTAGGGATGCCGAGGTAGGAACCAGAGCTGCTGACCGCCAACTTCCAGCTCTGAGGCAACAGAAAGCACAGACGGAGCAGGTGAATGCTCTGACCTTGGTATTCTAATGCACAAGATCATCAGAATTAAAAAAATAGAGAAAATAATGTCCATTTCATTTCAGACAATATCAATGCCAATCAGCCGAGCACTCGCTAACCCCTTTTCTAGCTGCCAGGGAAACGTAGGACCTAATAAAAGACTGAAAGGAACAGAAATGAAAGAAAAACAACCAACAGTCTGTTCAAATCCTTGAGGAAATCACTTGTGCATCGTTCTAAAAATGGATTTTTGTTTCTTAGGTCCTTTGACAGACATCAATCCCCTCACCGAGAGCAGAAACACAGCTTCCACATCTGGCTAAGGCAGCAAAGTCAAAACGAGCCTGGGAGAAACAGAACCATCATCATTATACAGGTAACCACTGCTGAGTGAATGAAGGATATAAGCACGAGTGATCCTGGATCCCTGGACGGACAAACGGACTCAACGGCAGTGAGTCATCCGTCCTGCAGCCTTACTTTCAAACCAGATTTGACAAAGTGTGGAGAAGAAGATCGCCGTTTGTCAGACCCACTTTAGCTTTCAGTGCCACCGAAGACCTTGGCCACATCACGGCTGTTACCCAGAGACTTCACGTGGGCAGTGACGATGGTTTGGGTCTGAGAACACGAACCGATCAGGCTGGCTGACCAGTCAGAGGTCTGCACTGTCGGTAAAGTTGAAGACCATCCAGCAGAACGTGATGACCAAGGTTTCTTCTCTGAAGGTCAAAAAAAGAACCTCAGCGTGCTTTTAATTATGTCCTAACAGAGCAGACATGTAATCTAAATTCATGTCTAATTACGTTATCTGCAGCGACAGGAAATTCCACCTACTGGACCACAGCGGTCGTAGGTCCCGTCTCCATGATCACCACTGGAGGCTCACGGAGACATCCACGGCTGCAGACAGAGCAACTCATGGTGCACAGCCTTCCTTCTATATCATTACGAGAAAACGTTTGATGAGAGGTCAAGATGTGACCTAAATGTGACCCACTGGTCAGCTGACAAGTGGTCACACGTGGGAGATCAGCATTAACGCTTCGCTGCCAGGACAGAAAGATTTAAGGTTTCAGGAACACTACTCAAAACGGGGTCTGATTTGTGAACGTGTCCTTACCAACTGACAGCATATGGAAAGAGTGAGACAGTCCACACAATAGACACGAGACAGAGACAGAGAGAGAGAGAGAGAGAGAGAGAGAGCAGAGTGATAAAACACAACCCAGCCTCCCAGCTCGCCATTGTCCCGACCTGAATGTGCTTTTGTGGCTGCAGCACTCAGCCGCAGTCCAGACCCGTCCATGACAACATGCCAGGCGGCCATCGCTTCCCTGCACTGGCATGGGCCGCGATGTGAGAGCAGAGAGCGAACAGCACGACACAATACCCACCCGTACCCCAGGAGAGACCTACGGCTGTGAGGAAAAGGCCGCAGACGACTGTGCTCCAGTTCTGTTTGTGTCCCATTAACAACGGTCTGCTGTTGCTAAAAACCACACCGGCCACTCTGTGCTGCCGACTTTACACATTAAATGGTTTCATTCAGGCTGTAAACGAAGGCACTGTTGCGTAAATACCAACAAGTCTTTGTGCTTTAACGACCATGACAGGTTGCACCACAAGACTGAAGAAGACGAGGAAAAAATATCTGATTTGAGAAGCTGCAGCAGAAAAGAGCAGATTCTGCTGGACCAACACACTCAGCACCAACGTTCTTCTTAAAGCTATCTCAGATCAATTCTGTTTGATCAACTAATTTATTATTTGGTTAAATTAAGCTGCATTAAGTTAACTTCCTTCAGAATTGCTGGGCTAATTTTGACATAATCAATCTTCAAGTAAAGTCACAAAAAACAAACCAGTAACCTCCATCCCGGAGCGAATGGGGACGGCGTCCAACGTCCTGCCTCGGGGACATCCCCGTATGTCATCAGGATGCACACACACAACCCTCAGGTTGTATTTTACGGTCAACATGAAGCTCTGAGATGCATTTTTAGTTTAGCTTACTGCTGCTGCCTCTGGGTCATGGCCTGTTTGGCAGAGACGAGAACCAGCCTGGCGGTGCTCAGGCCTCCATAAGAGCAGTGGGACATGTGTAATTAACATGTCACTGGCATCATGCAAAGTGTCGCAGGGCAGCCGACAGGAAGGAGCCAGCCAGGATTTCAATAAGTAACAGTAAGAAGATCCTTGTGGGTCAAAGACAGAGACAAAGGACACGCTAAAGAGAGTTTTTTTTAATTTTTCTGATCAACGATGCATGTGAACACAACACGAGTTTGACTCTGCAGGCCAGGTGGACAGAAATGGTGGCGGATAGATAGATATGAAGTCAGTCCAAGTAGAGATGCAAAGTGGTTTCTGTTAAGCGACTGCTTCGTTTCCTTCTCACTTCTCTCCCTTCTTTGTCATTACAGAAGCGTTTGTGGTTTACCAACAGCTTGTTTGCTCAGCAACAATGAGGCGGCTGCCTGGCATCAACCACCTCGACTACTCCTTTCTTTGCTATCTTTCTGTAAACCTGATGACGAAGGCCCAACAGCAGAGTCAGAAAGAGAATGCCTGCAAAAGAGCTATGTGATATGCTAGCATGCAATATTTAACAAACAACAAGCTGACAAAGCTAGCCTTGTGTCTGGCTCAGCTACCCAGAGGTCCCCTTTGGTGCTTCCACACATTTTATAACCATGATAAGTATATTTTCTACTTCAAAAGATGCACACAGCGTGAGTGAATGGTGTGTGTGTCCCGTGATGGGCTGCTGACCTGTCTGGGGTGTATTCCTGCCTCTCGCTTTTTCAGTTTCCACTTTAATATTTTCCTCGACCAAGTTGCCTTTCTCGCCATCCCACTCAGCTGGCTGGTTTTCTGAGCATTCACTCAGGGGGATCTGCTGCTGCGGTGGAAGCCGCAGCAGCAGGGAGAGCCCCGTTTACGTCTCTGATATGAAAAGAGCAAACAGCACCTGGATCTCAAGCTCTGCCATTTCAGAGGCAGAATGAGAGACACAATACAGCAGACAGGCGGAGAGCAGACAGACAGGCTGATTCACAAGAAGACAGCCAGACTGATGTTTGTGCAGGATTTTACATCTGCAAGGTTGCTATCATATGAAGGTGAAGCCATTACAGGTAAACATTCAACTAAAATGTCCAAAACTTTTCATTTGAAAATGTAATTTTCCTAAAAAAAAAAAAAATCTTAGTATGACCAGTACATATCATTTCAAAACAGGGTAATATGCTGACTGATATAATTATCTATTCTGGGCCTTCCCTGTGTTTGTTCAAGGCTGCCTCCAGGTTTCTCAAGGTGGGACCGTTCCCCAACAAATATTTGTCATACTCATAAGAATTCTCAGATCTAGGACAAACTGGTTCATATTTGCAAGCAGGAATGTTTCCTAACCTACAAACCCCATTAAAAGTCATCTGCTGTGTCCACCCCTAAATCCAGAAATGGCCCCAGTTCTCCACTGGAATTGAAAACAATTTTATTTTTAGTATTCCCTTAAAAAAAGTCACAGATGCTCATTTGCTACCTCTGTAAGAATGACATTGTCATTAAACATTTTACAACAGCATGGTCAGTAAAGAGACTGCATAATAAAAAATAAAGCAAATGTATCGTAGTTTGTGGGTTTTTTTTTTTAAACTCTTAAATACCAGTAATATCAATTGGTATTTAAAAAAAAAAAAAAAACACCAAAAATTCACTTAAAACCGTGTTAAATTAGGTAAAAGTGCTAAAATTGCAGGAGAAAATGAGCATAATACCTGCATGTATGCCAGTTAAACTCTGCCCCACCCCTCGGAGGTTGCCAAAATTGATTTTGTATAAAAATTACTTTTTATTAGAGACAACGTGAGCAGAAATCGCATCACATTTCAAGCCCACACATTATATTTAGGCTCATCCATATGTTTGTCTGCTAAGGTTGGCTCATGTAAATTTCCCCCAAACAGACGAGTCTCCTCCAGTTTCAATTCAACAATGTCACAGCCACGCACCAGCAACTGCGCGTCATTAGCTCGGTCTTCTGACCTGCGTTTTCACCAAAGTAGACAACAACAGATATCGATCTTTTATTACCTGTATTGTCCTCTGCAGCAGCGTTTATAGCATATTTTCCATCCCCTCGTTAACTGCGGCCACAGTCGGAGAAGCTCCCTGAGCGGTGTGACTCTGGTAGTAGACAATTTTCAGTGTGCGCGAAAATTCCCGCCCACCTGGACTCTGATTGGCTAGCTCATCCTTCAGTCATATAGGAACATCTAGTAGGCATAGCAACCACTCGAAGGCGGGTCTTAGATAACATACTAGTAAACTATTGGGTAATTTATTTCAAGGTAACGCCCACATTGAATAATATAAAAGTGACGGTAAACGACTCTTCCGTGTTTTCAGTTGTGTGGCAAAAGTTTTATAACCTTTATATTCGAAAAATATAACTTTGTCACTCCACGCTGAGACTATGATGTGTATATGTATCAGATTACTCGCTGCTCTTACATAATTGACAAACATTACATATCCGAGACTCTGCTGTTTTAAAGCCCAGTGCAACAAATTAAAATATTACACAGTGAAACATACGACTAAGGTCAGTGTGCAATTCTATAAAATACTGCAGTAATTACCTCAGTAAATAAGTTAAAAAAATCAAATAAAAAAACTAAAAATAAAATAATTACTATTATTATACTATTAAAAACACTATTAAGTGAAGTCAGTTAAGAAATATGCACTCAAGAGAGAATAACTAACCAGTCTTACCATGATCGCCATCTATCATGTCATCCGTTCAGTCCCTCTTACAGTTCCACTTCCTGTCAATATAAAAGACAATCACCAGTTGCAATTTAAAATAATAATAAAATGTAAATGGTAACTTCTTTGGATTTCTGTGTTGCATTTATCCTTCATTTGTAGCTGCAGTGGTTTTTGCCAACCTGAATTATTTCATATATAAACACTAAAGAATCTCTGGTGTGCACTGAAAGTTGCATGAATAATGTGGGAAATAATCTCGAGTCTGCACCAGCTCAGGGCCTGAACAGGGTGTTTTTTTGTTTGTCCTTAACTCTATTTGTTAAAATTAATCTGGGCTCCAAAAAAGGGATGAAGTGTCCTCACAACTGTGCAGTAATGATGTGATTTTCATCAACTCTGAGACCCTAATGGCTCTGTAATGAGAAAAGCAGAAGATTTATGAATGTCAGTATCAGGAGTTTGGTGAGGACAATTAAATTCAATTCTACCCTCCTCCTGTTTTACCCTATTTGTATATGTTAAAACTATCCTAGCACAATGTCTTAGTAATACTGCTTTTGAACTGATCAGGTTGTGCATGCAGATGTGCAGAGATTCACTGTTGTTTCCAGCACCGGTGCAGAGGCTACAGGCGTGTGGTATCTCTGCTGACACAAACCCAGCTGTTCTGGTTTGAGCTTCCAGCTTCAGGCCTCCTTTCAGGTGCTCGTGCACAGACACCAGCAGTGGGAGGTCTCCGCTGATGCTTGGATCTGACATTCACAGATGGTGCAGATTTGAAATCATGAGAGGATGCAGCAGAACTGATGACAGAAACCAGTGAGAAGGCGGACACGAGGCTGGTTTCGTGTGCAGCAGCTGAAATGTTACATCTACTTCCACTTTTAGACTTACAGCCAGGAAGAGAACCGTTTACTACAAGACATGTGTGACGTAAAATGAGGTAATGGGATAAAAATAATTACATATGATGCTTTTCTCTACCTAATGTTGTAGTTAGTCAGTGGGGGAGGCACAAAGTCATCGCTCTGTTGACGTTTTCTCCTCCATCTGCGAGCAAAATGTTGGCTTCTCCTTTGATCCTTTAATCCATTGGTAGGATGTCCCCAATGAAATGAAATGAGCTGTCAGATTATTATTTATTATTATTCATGTTGTGGTGCTATTATTCATGTTGTGGTGTATTATTCATGATCATGGTTAATTGGTATATGGTCGACTAACATGATGAGACAGATATTTCTGAAACATTTCATCCAGATTTCACACAGGTTACATAAAGTTCTTCAGGTGATTCCATGACTGTTTTCCTCTGCCTGCCCACTGAAGTATGTTCTAGTTTAAAGCAGAAAGAAAGACCCTCTAGGCCTGGTTTCCACCTGTGACTAAAACTATCTGCTGAATGAGGTCCAGTGCATCCACCTACTCTACGTCGTCTCCTGTTGACTGGCAGAGTGACGCCGCCAAAACAGAAGATGGCTTCAGCTGCTCACAGAACATATACGGTGGTTTGGATCGGGAAAAGAAGCCGGCACCCCCCTGAAATTTTTAACCTCTTCAGGAGATCAACGTGGATGATATCCATCTGTGTGACAGTAAACGCTCCTCCACCCCACTGCGGTTCTTTGGATGTCCATCTGTGGCCTGATGGGTTTCTGGTGCAGCAGTATCATAGCAAAGCTGCAAAACGGAAGAGCAAACAACCTTCAAGATGGAATCAAATGTAAAATAATGGTAATTAAACAGAGGTTAATAATTAAAGGTTCTTCTGTCAGAACTATGAAGTGCCCTCTAGCGGCGATAATAGAAACTGCGAGAATTGGGTTACGGTATCTGATAAAACACTTTTTTTTATTTTTCATCGACTTAAAGTAAAATAGAATTGAAATCAGCAGGAAAAATAAAATTAAGGAACACTTTCGCATCATTTATAATTGTGTATAAAGTTTATAATGGTGAATGTGAGAATTCTAAAAGTATTTAAAAAAAGAATAAGAAGACAGACATTTAAGAAGACACACAATCATGTCTCTTACATGGATAATTACCTCATTCAACTAGTAATAGTGCCTTATAAACCTGTACCCTCTGTAAAATATCCTAGACCTTGACTGTGAGCTCATAACAACCGCACAAACACTTTTCAGTGATTTTTACAGTTTTACAGTTTGCTATTTTAAAATAGTTGTACTTACCTGAGCTTTTTTCCACGCTATAATTACTCTTGCAGACTGTGAAAGAAGAAAAATACATATATTATTAGTTACTTCCAATCTAAACCGGCCAAAAGCTGTTTCTCTAATGTCAACCTTTTACCACACACCAAAAGAGCCAAACAAGGCGGTAATACAATGAAAAACAGCTTCAGTGATGCATTTCTTGTCTAACTAATTAAGGACAGAACTTTTAAAGTTAGTTTTCATGAAGACGTCAGACTGATGAAGAGCAGGGTGTCTCTCACCTATATGGCCACAAGGGGGCGACCTGAGTCCACGTTCAAAACTTGTGACAGTTTTACACTTTTGTATTTTGAATCGGCATGATTAGGATTAACGTGACTTTTAAAGACGCTTTTCATCTAAATGTTAATTCACAGAAAACACTAACTGGACATTGCCTTATAGCATAAATACTCACAATATCATCTCCAAAAAAAGTCTGGTTGACCTTAAAGCAGTTTATTAAATAAGCTATGAAGCTCCTACCAGAGTCCTGTAATGACGCTGTGTAGGTAACTATGGGACACGACCGTTTCCACGCAAGGGTCGGCGTTTATCAATCTGGACGTGAGCAGATGATACGCATCAACTCATGTCAGCTCTGACGCAGAACGCAAGTTAGAGCTGCGAATCTGAAACAACGATTAAACAAAGCCTATACTGATCATTAAGCGCAGGCAGCCACTTATTCCGTCCAGAATAAGATTTTTTTAAATCAAGAAAAAAGATTACGATCCGTGATTTTACCTAGCCGGTCAATGATCCGGATTTCAATATAAAATTTTTTATCACATTTCTACGCAAAAAGTATTTGATGTCATACATATTCCTTTACAGAAATATAATCACAATGGCGAACAATCTATGTCAAGTTTGTCTACTCAGTAAAATCTCCCAGCACGCAGGCCGAGAAAAAGAATACAGCGTTGTTGACGCAAATTTGCGGCAGCATCGCAAACGGCCCTCAATAATGTTAACAGTTAGCAAACGTAATTTCGATCCTGCTTCAAAAATCTAAATTATACACGAATTGTTTTCTCTACATTATATTAACATTTACCTTTCATCCAATTTCTGCTGCCTCAGTTAGTAACGCCTAAGCCGTGGATTTCGGCGGAAAGAAAGCTTCCTTACCACTGAACCAGCGAAGCTGTAATTTAGCAAAGGGTGACTGTATTCAGATACAGTTGGTTGCGTTATTGAACTACATTTCCAGATTCCATCTCTGCATTCCTGTTTAATGTTGCTGGCTAGTCGGAGAGAAAAAACGAACAACTACGCTAGTCAAGTCATTATTAGAGGTCGTGCTGATCGCCTCAAGGTACATTTGGTACCATGAAGCCAGAAAGCACGGTTGTTTATTTTAATCATACAGCTGAACTTTACTTGTTGTGGTAGCATCTAAGTTCAAAGTTAAATTTGTCGAAGGTCGCTACTAAGCTAACGCTTTAGTAGTAGAAATAATGATTACTTTTTGCTATAGCAGCTTAAGTCTTCGCAGTTACGTTAGTCAAGTTCTTACATCGTTAAGACTTGCTAGTGGTAGTGCATAACACTGATATTTGCCACGTTTAATTAATTGTCATGTTCATTGTCTACACCATAGTAGAACTAGTATTAGAGATAACAAACAATGCTGCTGATTCGCATTTTGGTGTGTTGGTTTGGACTGAGAAATGCACCATGCACACCCATGGACAGGCTCTTTTGGTCTGTTACTGTGGATTCCATGATTCCAAGGCGAGACTTGCAAAATCACTTTCTGGTTTCTTGAATGGCATCTCTACCCAATGCACATCATATTTCGCATTATATTTAGCTGCCTATCACACAGAACATCAGTCTGTAGCTTCATATTCGAACCCGTGGATTTCTGTCTCCTGAAGTCCTAAAGTCCTTCCTCTTTGGCAATGGCGCACTACTTTCTTCGTGTAAATATTTGGAGTGATTTTTTTTAATTTTTCTTTATTTATTTAGTCCACTTGGTGGCTAGAAGGACCCCTTGCCCATCCACGGTGTGAGGAGTCCTGTCCCACATCCCTCGGTGAGAGCCCCAGGCCTGTCGTGGGACACCCAGCACAGAACCCTGTGTAGTGCAGCAGTACAGTAGCAACTGCTGTGTTATTAGTTACCCTTGTACATTGTATTAATAATGTGTTATTGCTGTCTTCTCATAAGAATTATTCAGGTAATGCTGGTGATGCTGCTGCATACTGGTTTCTGGGAGAAATGAAGAACACTTCTGTTCAGGACCAGAAGTGGATTTCCAGTAGCCCTGAAGTTGTAAGCAAGACCTCAAAGCAGCTGAGAAGATCATTTGTGTCTCTCTTCCCTCCCTGCTTGACATTTACCACACCCGCCTCACCCGCAAAGCCACCAGGATTGCAGGTGACCCCACCCACCCATCTCACACTCTCTTCAGCCTGCTGCCGTTGGGGAAAGAGGCTGCAGAGTCTCCGGGCCAACACCAGCAGACTCAAAGAGAGCTGTTTGGTGGAGTGAAGAAGACTGCCCATGAACCCTGCTGATCTCAGGACTGCACACTCTACTTTACCCTGCTGGATTCTGCACTGCATCAAAGGGCAGATCCAAAGAAAAACTGGGACCAAAGTCACTTTTAACTTTAATTCAAATTATGCAACACTTATTACAATAGAATAGAAATCCTTTTTAAAACACACACATTTTTTAACTTTGTTTATATTAAAACAATAATGAAACAGTGAACAAACCTCAGAAGGAGAAAGCCTAGAAGTTAACATTAATGCTTCATCTAGCAGATTTTTCTTTGTAACCGAAGAAAAAACATTAGACCTGTCGACAGAGAAAATGTTTGAATAAAATCTAGCTGAACTACTGTAAAACCATGAACACTGACTATATAAAATTCCACAAATCAGCTTATTCCAAACTTTTCCAGTAAGAAACAAAATATACAAAAAGATCCTGTTAAAACTGGCATGTTTGGAAAATGTTCATGTTCAAAAGCATTATATGTTATCCACTAACTATGAGCTGGATGAGTGAGAATCTACACAGAAATCATATCTGTTCTGAAACTTGCATCTTTTGTTTTTAGCTAATGTTCACAATGTGAGGATGGACAGCGAAATACCCTGGTTTGACTGCACCAACATCAACACCCCCTCAGAACAATCCTCTGCGCCCAAAGAAAAATCAAGATCAAAGTCGTTTTAAACTTTAATTTTTCAAAAATTTTATTGAGAAGCTTTCATTTAATGAAATGAAAATTTCATTTAAATCCGCAAACCTCCTCCCGCGTGAGAATCCGGAAGGAAACATTGACCTGTCGACGGAGAAAATGTGAGAATAAAATCTTACTGTACTGCTGTAAAACCACGAACACTGACTATATAAAATGTCAAAGACGCCTTCGTTTCCATGTTACCTGTCTCTGTCCGCTATTTAAAAGGACTGGAAGTGCATGAACATCATGACTGTTGAATGTCTGCTTCCCTGTTACCTCCTCTATTCACGTGGCCCCTGCGCTGTTCTGGCCAGCGCTACAGCTGTTGTCTGAGCTAGGAACTGGGATTTTGGTGCAGCAGTGTTTGTGTGTCTTAAAAAAATGCCAAGAACATCAGAGCTATGACAGTAGAGACACAAATGAACAAATATGTGACATATGTAAGCTCTAGTTGAAAGTGTTAATACCAGCAGAGCTAGAGGAAGGCTCCTGGCTGCGGAGGGCATGTTGGGCTTGTCAGGTTGCTGGCTTGATGCCTGAGAGACCACAATGGTCTGTGAGGTTGTGCTCTCTTCTCCTTCCTCCTGAGCTGGGTACTCTGCCATCTGCCTCACTAAATCCTCAATTTCCTCAAAGAACTTCTTCCTTCTGTTCTGCATCCCCTAGACATATAAATACAATTAAAATACCAGATATAGCCCAAAAATAGAACCACAAAAGCAATACCAGAGCAGATGGGTCCTGGTATGAATGAACCTGTGCGTAAAGTTATACACTCGTTGTTTGTGCTGTGGCACCTCTTCATACCCATGAGCTGGCTGATCTTCCTCATGGACATGAGAAGGTACTCAGTTTACGGTTAGAGAGCTTGCTAAATGGAATTTGTTCTGGAGGTGAATGTTGAACTGATATAAATATTTTGAAAAAAAGATCTCTCATTTCTTTAGGACTCTGGTTCTTAGGACTCATGTATTTTTGATTCTGTGTTTTCTAAAGGAGGTCTGAAAGAACATTAACTTCTGAGAGGTTTTGATAGTTGTTTCTTTGAGACAATCAGAAATAGCACAGGTCCTGAGTCTGCTGTTCATTCTTGAACTTTTCCTCTCTGGTGACCTGCTGTTTCTCACAGTGGAATGAATAAAAAACACTCTTGTGTACTCTGTGAACTTTCGCATTCAGTGCTACAGCACAAATACATCAAAATAGAAAAATAAGACGATCTTGCAGATGCTCATTTTCAGTCTTTAAACTGCTCTTTGGGTTTTGCAAGATCTCGCAATTGAAAATTGAGAAAAAAAGAAGTCTGTTATGAATACACATGAACAGAGTAATCGTAGCTACATAATTAAACCGGGCTATACTTAATGTCCTTCAGCTTTAGGGGAGAATTTCATATTCAGTGAAAAGATACATGCCTCAGCTTTGTCCTCAGTTCAAACTTCAGTTTTTCGAGCTCCTGTAGTTTGACAGGGCTGAGACTTGTTTCTTCCTCCAGAGCATGGAACCGCTCTTCCAACAAAGATATTTGTAAATGCAAGTGCTTCTCATCTACTTCCATTTGTTCCAGCTTCTTCTGCAAAACTAAACACTGGAGCTTTTTGGCTGAGATGAAAAGTTCTTCACTGTCAGCCTTAACATCTCCTCCAAGGTAGCTACTGGCGATGCAACATATCCTTCTCTCTTTTTCCATCTTTCCATCAGGATCTGTAAGTCAAAACACCGGAGCTTTAAACTGCTCAAAATTCAACAAAATGTACTTTTAATAATGTCACTGGAATAAAACTACTTTTAATATAAATGAATGTAGCTAACTCTTTAAGATTGCCTTGGGAAATCTTAAGTTCTTTCTCTGCGATACAGCCTGGTTGAGAATCTTCTTTCTTTCAACGCTTTTTCTAAATTTGATTTTGTAACTGGAAACAGTTGTTAAAAAAAGTGAACATAAGCACATATAATAGAAATGGAAGAGCTTATGCAACAAAGATACATTCATCCATACCTTTTAATTCTCTGCTACTTCAGATGATTTCCTTCTAGCATTTTCTACAAGCTCTGCTTCTCTGCTTCCAAATTTTTAGTGGATATATCCTCAGTCTTAAAAAAGAAATTAACTCAACAATGGAATATTTTCAAATTTGGCATAGAATTGATGCAAACATTTGTAATATTAAATCATCTGATCTTAATCTTACCTTTCTTCGAAACATCCATTCTTTTTCTGTCTTTTTAAATGCAGATTCTACAGACTTCTCCGGTCTTGAAATAGAGGTTGGTGTGGAAGGAGAGGGAGGAAAGAAGAGGGGAAAAGGATGGAGGAAAAGGAGGAAGGAAAGTACATGTTTAGTGGCTATTAGCAATATTGGGTTAACAAAAGCTTTTGGCTGGCATTTTGTATTGAAATCAAGATCATTCGTGGGCAACTAGTAGTCTAATGTTGACGCGGGAAATGTTTGACCTTTATCATTGGCTTAAAAATCATCTGTTCAATCCAAATTTCTCCTCTGGACTCTTGGCTCATCCATCCGTGAGTTGGCGAAGTTTCTACCGAGTCCTGGGTTGACGCTGTGTAGGTAACTATGGGACACGACCGTTTCCACGTGTAACCGGATGGAATGTGAGCAGTTTTAGCGCAGGTGCGGTGATCTTGGACCATGGGAACGCTTCATGGGCACCCATATGGTAGCCGTACTATTTGTCGCTAAGGCGGAAGCCTATTTAGACCGGTATGGAAATGTTTGCGTTCTCTTTTCCTGACCAAGAGTGCCGATAATGCGTGTGTTGGTGTTCTTGACTGGGATCTTCAGGTGAATGTGGTCCTGGTTATATGTGGGTGGCTGCCGGCCGTGCAGGTGAGCAGTGTTAAACGACATTAGGGTGTGGGTGGTGGTATTAACAGTGAGTTTTCTATTTTTAGATTGTTTCTAGTTGTTTCTGCCTGCCTCTTTTTGAGTTTTGTTTGCTTGCTGCCTTTGGTTGTATTGTTACTTTTCCAGCTTGCTCCTGCTTCTGTCCGGAGTGTAGATTGGTACTTGTTTTCATTTTTCCGTTGTCCTGTTTGGACTGCCTTAGACTATTGTGTGTTAGTTGTGAGTTTGTCTTGCTTTTCTGTTGAGCTGGGCTTAAAGGAGAGGGGCAGAGGCCACCAGCTGGGGTGTCGAGGCTTTGTTTATTTTGGTTGTTTGTGTTTCATTTTGGTGCTGGTTTGCTGTGTTTTGTTAAGATTATTGTATTCTGGCCATAGTTATTGGGTGACTCTCTTTACTTACCTTTTTTCTGTGGCCTTCACTAACATCTGCTAAAGTTGCTAGACATTACCTATGTTTTTTATTGTTCTTTAGAGTGTTTGTTTTGGGATGATTTATTTGTCCTTTTAAAGAAAAGAGAAATAAATAAAACTGTTTTCTACCTTGTGCTGCCTGTATTCTTTTGTGCAAGGTGCCTGTGCATGGGCGCTAAGTTGGGAACCCTATCAAAGGAACTGGGACCATATTCTTTAAGTGAAAGTCCTAAGGTGGGCGTAGTTGGCATAAATTGGAGTCCTTTGTACCGACCACTCGTAAAAAATATTCACTCCTGTGGTCACACACGCAAGGGTCGGCGTTTATCAATCTGGACGGAGCAGATGATACGATCAACTCTCATGCCTTCAGCTCTGACGTAGAACGGGGTTAGAGTCAGTGTGAATTGAAAACAACGATTAAAAGCAAAGCCTATACTGATCATTGCTGCAGGCAGCCACTTATTCCGGCTCCAGAATAAGATTTTTTTAAATCAAGAAAAAAGATTACGATCCGTGATTTTACCTAGCCGGTCAATGATCCGGATTTCAATATAAAATTTTTATCACATTTCTACGCAAAAAGTATGGATGTCACATATATTCCTCATGAAATATAATCACATCTGCGAACAATCTATGTCTAAGTTTGTCTACTATAGTAAAAATCTCCCAGGCAATGTAGTAGGCCGAGAGAAAAAGATTAGCGTTGTTGACGAATTTTGCGCAGCATCGCGAAACGGCCTCAATAATGTTAACAGTTAGCAAACGTAATTTCGATCCTGCTTCAAAAATCTAAATTATACATCAATTGTTTTCTACATTATATTAACATACCTTCGGCCCACCTTTCTGCTGCTCCTAGCTTAGTAACGCCGTAGCCGTGGATTGAGTGAAAGAAAGCTTCGCCACTGGAACCAGCGGGAAGCTGGGACTTGAAGTAAAGGGTGACTGTATTCAGATACAGTTGGTTGCTATTGAACTACATTTCCCAGATTCCAACATCTCTGCATTCGTTTAATGTTGCTGGCTTGCTAGTCGGAGAAAACGAACAACCGCCAGTCAAGCCATTATTAGAGGCTGCTGATCGCCTCAAGGTACATTTACATTTGCTAGTTGTGAAAGCACGTGCCGTTTATTTTAATCACACACAGTCGTGGAACTCTTACTTGTTGTTGTAGCATCTTAAGTTCGAAAGTTAAATTTGTCGTAAGGTCGCGTCAAGCTAACGTTTCTTAGTAGTAGAAATAATGATTACTTTTTGCTATAGCAGCTTAAGTTCGCAAGTTACGTTAGTCGTAAGTTTCACATCAAGCTAACACTTGCTAGTGGTATAATAAACACTGATATTTGCCAATATTTAATTACCTGGTCAAGGTTCATTGTCTACTACCATTAGTAGCAGAACTAGTATTAGATAACAAACAATGCTGATTCGCATTGGTGTTGGTTTGGACTGAGAAATGCACCATGCAACACCATGGACAGGCCTTGGTCTGTTACTGTGGATTCCATGATTCCAAGGCTTATGACTTGCAAAATCACTTTCTGGTTTCTGAATGGCAGCATCTCTACCCAATGCACACTTATCAGACATATTTAGCCGCCTATCACACAGAACATCAGTCTGTAGCTTCATATTCTAACCCGGTGATTTCGTCTCCTGAAGTCCAAAGTCCTCCTGGCAAATGGGCGGTAATACTTCTCTTCAGGTGTAAATATTTGAGTGATTTTAATTGTTCTTTATTTATCAGCCTCACTTGCGGCTAGAAGGACCCTGTGCTCATCCAATGAGAGGAGTCCCTGTCTCCACATCCTCGGTGAGGACACCAGCAAGGCAGAACCCTGTGGCACAGGCAACTGTGTTAGTTATCCTTGTGTACATTGTAATAATAATGTAAGTTATTGCTTGTTCCTCTCATAAGAATTATTCAGGTAATGCTGGTGATGCTGCTAGCTACTGGTTTCAGAGGAGAAATGAAGAACATCTCTGTTCAGGACCAGAAGTGGATTTCCAGTAGCCCTGAAGTTGTAAGCAAGACCTCAAAGCAGCTGAGAAGATCATTTGTGCTCCTCTTCCTCCCTGCTTGACATTTACTACACCTACCACCCGCAAAGCCACCAGGATTGCAGGCGACCCCACCCACCCATCTCACACTCTCTTCAGCCTGCTGCCGTCGGGAAAGAGGCTGCAGAGTCTCCGGGCCAACACCAGCAGACTCAAAGAGAGCTGCTTCCAGGAGGAAGAAGACTGCCCATGAACCTCCGTTGATCTCAGGACTCTGCAGCACTTTACTACCCTGCTGATTCGCACTGCATCAAAGGGTTACATCCAAAGAAAATCCACCAAAGTCACTTTTAACTTTAATTCAAACTATGCAAATAATTTATGCACAGAATAGAAATCCTTTAAAACACAAATAACATTTTTAACTTTTACTATAATAAAACAACAATGAAACAGTGAACAAACTCTCTTCAGAAGTGAGAAAGCCCTAGAAGTTAACATTAATGCTTCATCTAGTGATTTTCTTTGTAAACTCCGGAAACATTAGACTCAGTTTACAGAGAGAAACATGCTTGAATAAAATCTAGCTGAACTAATGTAAAACCAATAACACCACCATATAAAAATGTCAAAGATGCCTTCGCTTCCACTGCTATCTGTCTCTAACCGCTATTTAAAAGGACTGGAAGTGCATGAATACATGACTACAATGCCTCGCTTCCCCTGCTTACCTCCTCTATTCACGTGGCCCCTGCTGTTTCTGGGCCAGCTTACAGCTGTTGTCTGAGTTTAGGAACTGATTTGGTGCAGCAGTGTTTGTGTTCTAAAAATCAAGCAACGATCAGAGCCATGTACAGGGACAATGAACAGCAATTAGACATAAAGCCTCAGTTGAGGCACACTGGTGAGCTAGAGGAAGGTTCCTGGCTGGTGGAGGGCATGTTGGGATTGGCAGATTGCTGGTTTGATGCCTGAGAGAATCACACAATGGTCTTGAGAAGCAGCTCTCTCCTTCCTCTGAGCTGGGTACCTGCCATCTGCCTCACTAAACTTTCACTTCAAGAACTTTTTCCTTCTGTCTCATGCCCCCAGACATAATACAATCTGTAAAATACTCTCAGATATAGCTCCAAAATAGAACTGCAAAGCCAATACCACAGATAATCCTGGTATGAATAAACCTGCACATACACTTCGCTGTTTGTGCTGTGGTGAATTCTTCATACCCATGAGCTGATCTTCCCCATGGACATGAGAAGGTACTTCTAGCTTATTTGCTAGAGAGCTTCATAAAATGGAATTTGAAAGTTCTGGAGGTGAATGCAGAACTGATATAAATATTTGGAAAAAAGATCTCTCATTTCTTTAGACCTCCTGGTTCTTTAGACCTTGATGTATTTTTTGATTCTGTGTTTTCTAAAAAGAGGTCTGAAAGAAATATTAACTTCTGAGAGGTTTTGATAGTTGCTCTTTTTGAGACATCCAGAAGCAGCACAGGTCCTGAGTCTGCTATTCTGAACTTTTCCTCTCTGGGTGACTCCATGCTTCATGGTTGAATAAAAACACTTGTGTACTTCAGTGAACTTTCACATTCAGTGCTACAGCACAAATATCAAAATAGGAAAAAATAAGACGTATCTTTGCAGATGCTCATTTTCAGTCTTAAACTGCCTTTTGGTTTTGCAAGATCTCAACTGAAAACGAGAAAAAAAAAAGAAGTCTGTTATGAATACACACATGAACAGAGTAACTGCAGCTATAATTAAACCGGCTATACTTCCTAATGTCCTTCAGCTTTAGGGGAGAATTTCACATTCAGTGAAAAGATACACATGCCTCAGCTTCTTTGTCCCTCTCAGTTCAAACTTCAGTTTTGAGCTCCTGTAGTTTGACAGGGATAGACGGTTTCTTCCTCCAGAGCATGGAACCGCTCTTTCCAACAAAGATATTTGTAAATGCAAGTGCTTCCTCATTCATTTCATTTGTTCTCGTATTTCTTCTGCAAAAATCCAAACACTGGAGCTTTTGGCTGAGATGAACAGTTCTTCACTGTCAGCCTTTAACATCTCCTCCAAGGTAGCTACTTGGCGATGCAACATATCCTTCTCTTTTTCCATCTTTTCCACTGTGATCTGTAAAGTCAAAACACCGAGCTTTAAAACTGCTCAAAACTAACAAAATGTACTTTAATAACAAGCCACTTGGAATAAAACTACTTTAATATAAATGAATGTAGCTAACTTTAAGATTGCCTTGGGAAATCTTAAGTTCTTCTCTCTTGCGATACAGCTCTGGTTGAGAATCTTCTTTTTCTTTCAACGCTTTTTCTAAATTTGATTTTGTAACTGGAAACAGTTGTTAAAAAAAGTGAACATAAGCACATAACAGAAATGAAGAGCTTTGCAACAAGATGAATATCCATCCATACCTTTTAATTCTGCTACTTCAGATGATTTCTTTCTAGTATTTTTCTACAAGCTCTGCTTCTCTGCTTCCAAATTTTTAGTGGATATATCCTCTGAAGTCTAAAAAAAGAAATTAACCTCTGTAACAATGGAACACTTTTCAAATTTGGCATAGAATTGATGCAAAACATTTGTAATATTAAATCATCTACCCTAATCTTACCTTCTTCAACATCCATTCTTTTCTGTCTTTTAATGCAGATCTCACAGACTTCTCCGGTCTAAATAGAGGTTGGTGGAAGAGGAGGAAAGAAGAGGGGAAAAGGATGGAGGAAAAAGGAGGAAGGAAAGCACATGTTTAGGTCATTATTAGCACATTAAGCTAACAAAAGCTTTTGGCTGGCATTTTGTATTGAAATCAAGATCATTCGTGGGCAACTAGTAGTCTAATGTTGACGTGGAAACATCGGTTTGACCTTTTTATCATTGGCTTTCTAAAATCATCTAGCCAATCCAAATTTCTCCTCTGGACTCTTGGCTCATCCATCCGTGAGCTATGAAGCTCCTACCGGAGTCCTGTATTGACGCTGTGTAGGTAACTATGGGACACCGCACTGCTTCTAATGCAACCGGGATGGAATGAGCAGTTTTAGCGCAGGTGCGTGTGATCTTGGACCATGGGAACGCCTCATGGGCACCCATATGGTAGCCGTACATTTGTCGCTAAGGCGAAGCTCATTTAGACCGGTATGGAAATGTTTTATGCTTCTCTTCCTGACCAAGAGTGCCGATAATGCGTGTGTTGGTGTTCTTGACTGGACTTCAGGTGAATGTGGTCCTGAAGTTATGATGTGGGTGGCTGCCGTCGTGCAGGTGAGCAGCAGGCATGAAATCGCATATTAGGGGTGTGGGTGGTGGTATTAACAGTGAGTTTTCTATTTTTTAGATTGTTTCTGGTTGTTTCCCTGCCTTGCCTCTTTTGAGTTTTGTTTTGCTTGCTGCCTTTGTCAGGCTTTTTGTTACTTTTCCAGCTTGCTCCTGCTTCTGTCCAGTGTAGATTGGTACTTGCTTACTTTTTCCGTCCCGTTTGGACTGGGTTTAGAATTATTGTGTGTTAGCTGTGAGTTTGTCTTGCTTTTCTGTTGGCGCTGGGCCAGGAGAGGTGGAGGGCCACCATAGCTGGGTGTCGAGGCTTTGTTTATTTTGGTTGTTTGTGTTTCATTTTGTGTTGGTTTGCTGTGTTTTGTTAAGATTATTGTGGCCTCGGCCATAGTTATTGGGTGACTCTCTTTACTTAATTTTTTCAGGCCTCACTAACATCTGCTAAAAGTTGCTAGACATTACTCATGTTTTTTTTATTGTTCTTTAGAGTGTTTATCGATGATTTATTTGTCCTTTTAAAGAAAAGAGAAATAAATAAAACTGTTTTCTACCTTGTGCTGCCTGTATTCTTTTGTGCAAGGTGCCTGTGCATGGGCGTTGTTGGGAACCCTATCAAAGGAACTGGGGACCATATTCTTTAGGTGAAAGTCTCGCGGTGGCGAAAGGGCATAAATTGAGTCCTTAAAATCGACCATCAGAAAATATCTCACCCTGTGGTCACACACGCAAGGGTCGGCATTTATCAATCTGGACGTGAGCAGATGATACGATCAACTCTCATGTCAGCTCTGACGCAGAATCTGTAAGGAGTCAGTGTGAATCTGAAAAAACAACGACAAAACAAAGCCTATACTGATCATTACATATGCAGCCACTTATTCCGCCCAGAATAAGATTTTAAATCAAGAAAAAGCATTACATCCGATTTACCAGCCGGGTCATCGATCCGATTTCAATATAAAATTTTTTAATACATTTCTACGCTAGCAGCTGATCATACATATTCCTTTACAGAAATATAATCGCTACTCATGAACAACGGCGTCGGGTTTCATCTACCATAGTAAAATCTCCCAGGCACGCAGTAGGCCGAGAGAAAAAGATTAGCAAGTTGACGAAATTTATGGCAGCATCGCAAACGCCCCCAATAATGTTAATAGTTAGCAAACGTAATTTCTCGATCCTGCTTCAAATCTCAATTATACACGGTAATTGTTTTCTACATTATATTAACATTACCTTTCTGGCCCACCTCTGCTGTCCTAGCTAGTAACGCGAGCCGCGGATTTCAAGCGAGTTAGTTTCCTACCACTGGAATCCAGCGGGAAGCTGGGACTTGAAGTAAAGCAGACTGTATTCAGATACAGTTGGTTGCTATTGAACTACATTTCCCAGATTCCATCTCTGCATTCCTGTTTAATGTTGCTGGCTTGCTAGTCGGAGAGGAAAAAACGAACAATCACGCTAGTCAAGTCATTAGAGGCCGTCTCAAGGTACATTTACATTTGCTAGTCAGAAAGCAAGCGATTATTTTAATCACACAGTCGTGAATCCTACTTGTTGTAGCATCTTAAGTTCAAAGTTAAATTCTGTCGTATGTCGAGTCAACAAGCTAACGCTTCTTAGTAGAAATAATGATTACTTTTTGCTGGCAGTGCAGCTAAGTTCAAGCTACGTTAGTTTAAAGTTTCACATCAAGCCAACACTCTGCTAGTGGTAATAACACTGATATTTGCCACTATTTAATTACCTGTCATGTTCGATATTCACTACTACTATAGATTAGATACATTGCTACTTGTATTCCAGTAAGACGATAACACCATAATCGCTTGCCATTAACTAGTAGTCACTCCAAAGATGATGCACTATAAGTCTATTCCCTGTAAATTTAGTATTTAAAATGGTAGTGGCAGAGGGAAGTAATTGATGTAATGCCATTGCTGGCTTGGAGTTTCTAAATCATAGTAGTATTAAATTTAGTGTCATGCCCATAACACTATTCAACTTCAGTGCACATGTAAAGTTATATAAAGATCTCATAAAACTGACATGCTATAAGAACTATAAGCATAGTGCCATTATATGTTATCCACTAACTATGAGCTGGATGAGGAGAATCTACACTAGAAATCATATTCGTTCTGAAACTTGCACTCCCTTTGTTTCTTTAGCTAATGTTCACACGTAGATGACAAAGTAGCCGCCCCAAGCCTTTGACTGCACCCAGCATCAACACCCTCAGAACAACTTCATGCCCAAAGAAAAACTGATCAAAGTCGTTTTTAAACTTCTTAATTTTTCAAAAATTGATTATAGCTTTCATTTAAATGAAATGAAATTTCATTTAACCGCAAACCTCCTCCCGTGAGAACTGGAAGGAAACATTGGACCTGGGTTTCGACGGAGAAAATGTGTGAATAAAATTCCATTGTACTACAAAACTAATGCAACACTCGACTATATAAAATGTCAAAGATGCCTCTGCTTCCATGCGTTATCTGTCTCTGTCTGCTACACTAGAAGGACTGGAAGTATGAACATCATGACTGTTGAATGTCTGCTTCCTGTTACCTCCTCTATTCACGTGGCCCTGCGCTGTTCTGGCCAGCGCTACAGCTGTCGTCTGCGTTTAGAACTGGGACATTTCAGTGGAGCAGTGTTTGTGTCTTAAAAAAAAAAAAAAATCAAGCAACGATCAGAGCTGGCGACAGTAGAGACAGAATAAATGAACAAATATGTACATATAATGTTGAAAGCATTACTTCAGCAGAGCTAGAGGAAGGCTCCTGGCTGGTGGAGGGCATGTTGGGCTTGTCAGATTGCTGGCTTGATGCCTGAGAGACCACAATGGTCTGTGAGTTGTGCCTCTTTCCTTCCTCCTGAGCTGGGTACTCATTATCTCTATTCACTAACTCCTCAATTTCTCAAAGAACTTCTTTTCCTTCTGTTCTGCATCCCCTAGACATATAATACAAATTGTAAAATACCAGATATAGCTCCAAAATAGAAACTACAAAGCCAATACCAGAGCAGATGGGTCCTGGTATGAATGAACCTGTGCGTAGTTATACACTCGTTTGTTTGTGCTGTGGTGAATTCTTCTTACCCATGAGCTGGCTGATCTTCCTCATGGACCTGAGAAGGTACTCTCTAGCTTTTAAGAACAGTTTCTGGGAGTAGCAGAACGCGGCTTCACACGCTGAAACAGACTGACATCAGGAACACAATATTAATGGACAATACTCATCTGGCTCGCCAAAGGCTAAAATGGAATTTAATGGAGGTGAATGATGAACTGATATATTTTGTAAAAATAAGATCTCTCAAGCTCTCGTTCCTTTAGACCTGGTTTTTTAGACCTTGATGTATTTTTGTTTTTGTACTTCCAAAAGATGCCTGAGAACATTAATTTATAATTCTGAGAGGTTTTGAAAGTTGTTTGAGAAAATCAGAAATAGCACAGGTCCTGAGTCTGCTGTTCATTCTTGACCTTTTCCTCTCTGGTGACCTGCTGTTTCTCAAAGTGGAATGAACAAAAAAACTTGCGTACTTCAGTAAACCTTCGCATTCAGTGCTACAGCACAAATAGGAAAAATATTAAAGTAGAAAAAAATAGCAAAAAATTAAAAATAAACATACTTTTCCAAGCTTTTCTTTCAAGTCCTCTACGTATTTTTGCAGACGCTCAATTTCAGTCTTTAAAATGCTCTCTTGGTTTTGCGAGATCTTTAACTGAAAATCAAAGAACAGAGTAATTGGTAGCTACATAATTAAACCGGCTGTAATGTCCTTCAGCTTTAGGGGAGAATTTTATATTCAGTGAAAAGTTACACATGCCTCAGCTTCTTTGTTCTTCAGTTCAAACTCCAGCTCTCTGCACTCCTTTAGTTTTTGATAGGTTCTCAGTTGTTCCTTCTGAGCAGATAACTGCTCTTTCAAGAAAGATATTTGTCTATGCAAGTGCTTCTTCTCGATTTCCATTAATTCCAACTTGTTCTGCAAAGTCCAAACACTGGACCTTTTCTTTGGACTGGAGATGAACAGTTCTTCATTAGCATTTAACTTCTCCTCCAACAAAGCTATTTGGCCTTGCAACAACTTCTTCTCTTTTTGCATTATTTTCTCCTTGTACTGTAAAGTCAAAACACCAACAGCTCAAAACTAACAAAAATTTACTTTTAATAATAAGTCACTTTGAATATAAACTATTTTGATATAAAAACTGATTGAATTGTAGCTCACTTCAATGTTGATTTGGACTAATCGAAGTTCATCCACCTTGTCCCACAGGGCTGATTCAGAATCAACGACTACTGTCAAAATATCTTTGAGTTTTGTTACCTTATCTGGAAATACAGTTGTTAACAAAAGCCAACATAAGCACATAACAGAAATGCAGAGCTTTAATGTACCAAGATGAATATCCATCCATACCTTTTAATTCTGCTACTTCAGATGATTTCCTTTCTAGTTTTTGCACAAGCTCTTGCCTCTCTGCTTCCAACTTTTCATTGGATTTATCCTCCAAAAACTAAAAAAAAATAAGTTAACCTGTTAGAGTGGAACACTTTTCAAATTTGGCACAGATTTGATGCAAAACATTTGGAATATTAAATCATCTACCCCAGTTGTCTGTTTTACCTTCTTTGAACCATCCATTCTTTTCTGGTCTGTTTTTTTCAAGCACAGCTTTTAATTTCCGTGTCTATATGGGATTTGGAAGTATCAAAGGGGAAATATTAACACATTTCGAAAGAACTGAGGTAAATTAACTCGGTATGAAGTCATTCTTACCAAGTTAGAATATTCTTAAAGTTTGAGATGTTCCTGCGTCTGGGATTAAAACTTTTCCCGACACTGGTCAAGTTGGTTGACGTTTTCAGATAAAAGTTCAACAAAGACAAACATCTGTGAATTGATTACACCTTGTTAATAATTAGCTAATGGCTACGTCAGCTGTTTCTTTAACTGCACGTCCTGTGAGCGGACGATTGGCTGCCGCTGCTCCCCGACACTTATATATAATTGTTTTATGTTGCGCCATGGTTCGAATCGACACTTAATCGTTTGGTGAGATCTGCCTCGGTCGGCTAACGCAGCCATCAAGCACGACAACGCGGCTGTCAACTTTGGTCTGCTCAAAATCCGCTCGCTTACGAACAAGGGTTATTTCGTCCAGGATCTTTCTGACCGTAAGCTTGATTGTCTCTGCCTGACTGAAACCTGGCAACAGCCAAATTACTTTTCCCAACTTAATGAATCCGCTCCGCCGGGGTTTGTTTACGTCTGCCGTCCTTGTGGAAACGGCCGCGGAGAAGGTCTCGCGTTAATTCACCGCGAGAAGTGGAAAGTCATACGGGTGCCAGTGCCCCCTGCTGTTTCATTTGAATGTCTTTTGTTTTTAAACTGGTCCGGCTCATGTCCCACCGTTGTTGTTGCTGTTTACCGTCCAGCTATACCACACTGTGAATATTTGGCTGAATTCTCCTCCCTTCTCTCCCATCTGTCCACTCGCTCACCTAATGTCATACTGCTGGCAGACTTCAATATTGACATGGACAATCCTAATCTGCCTCTTACCAGAGATTTCTCATCATGTCTGGAGAGCTTTGGCTTCTCACAACACACAGATTTTCCCACTCATAAGAAAGGATATTATTTGGACTAATCTCCTCTGATGAACTACCTATAACTGACCACTTCCTCCTCATGTTTAATCCCACACTTTCCCCCTCCACCATCAAGCCTTCCCACCTCATCTCATTCGGGAATATTAAGGACATTAATTGATTCACTCTGCTAAATTATCAACAATATTTCTACTCCGGACTCTTTTTCCAATCCTGATGACCTGGTCAAACATGACAACCTCAGCCCTCAGGACATCCTCAATTCCCTTGCCCCAGTCAAAACACGCTGTTTCCTTCTCCACATCCGCCCCCCGGTTTACTCCCGAGCTATGAAAACCAAAGGTCGTCATCTTGAACGTCTTTACAGAAAAACTCATCTTACGGTTCATAAAGAAATGTACAATAACCATATCCTTCACTACAAAGACACCATAGCTCAGTCCAAATCAGTCTATTACTCCAGTGTCATCATCAACAACAAAGGAAACACCGAATCTCTCTTCAATCTGCTTAATAAAATCCTGCAGCCACCTAATTCCCTTCCTCCCCATCTTTATTCTGCCAACACCTGTGTGTCAATAATGCAATTCTTCAATGATGAAGTCATCAACATCCATCAACATCTTTGCTTGATCGGACCCCCTCCCTTCCCACCACTTTTCCCTGCTCTCCCAGAACTTCAATTTTCCAACTGTCCAGTTGGGCAGGTCTAACTTGTGTCTTTAGCTGAAAGGTGATGCCAAATCCAACAAAGGTGCAGTGGCTAGTTCAGCTAATTCTCACTTTTGGGCAGTATAATGACAAAAGCTTCCACTAGCTGGGGAAAACGATGTGAAAAATAATACATACTCGGTCTTTGTTATTAATCCCATAAATTAATTGTGCTATGTGGTCACAGCTGCTGATCTGTGCTGGTTGTTGCCCTCTCCTCCCCATATCAGCTGGACTGCGCTCCTAATCAGCCGCACTGGTTTCTCATTGGCTTAACCCGTGGACTCGGAGTCATCGCCACATCTTGTGTGCTTTCATGTCTCTCATTCCCACAATCTACTTTCAGACTGATTATTGGATTTTGACCCTGCCTGTACTTGACCTGCTTCTGTTGGAACGTCCCAGTAAAGCTGACTGCATTCTGTACCTGAGGCTGAAATTGCCTGATCCTCTGTACCGTTGTTTGAAAATAAAATGTGGTTTCATTCCGCCCATCGAGTCACTCCTGGGTCCCACTCAGAAACCTGACACTATGTAATGTTTCAGTGCCACTGATCACATAAAAAAAAACACCTAGAGAGAGGACCTATTAATGATAAGAAGTCACTTTAAATGTAAGCTACTTTGATATAAAAATTGACTGAAATGTAGCTCACTCTAACATAGACGGGCTGATTAAAGTTCATCCACCTTCACCTGCAGGGCCAATTTAGAAGTCCCGACTTCCACCAACCTTTTGAGTTCTGTTGTCATCTGGAAATATAGTTGTAAACACAAGTGGACATAAGCGCATAACAGAAATGAACAGCTTTAATACAGCAAGATGAACATTGTTGCGTCAAAATACAAAATACAGATCAAAACAAGATCAAAGGAGCAGTGGTCGGCAGTCAACACCTCACGGAGTGTGCCGCACATCCACTTGGTGAATCGCTCAATAGCGACATCTGCAGGATTTTAAATATATTGCAAATAACCCGCGTTTTCATAACTACCTTTTGATAATAATGTGCTTATTATGTGCTTAATTAATATCACAGTAATTCATATTCACACATTAATATTCATAATAACAATGTAAAAGTCAAATCTCATGAAATTAATTTAATATATTAGAAGAGGAATTCATTTGTTAAAAAAACAGGCTCTGTACTGAGTAAGAACATACAATGTGACCTGTCCTTAGCAGGACACTACAAGGGTTAATTTCCCCCCAAAATGTTAAAATGTACTACAAATGGATAAATATAACTGACAAATGAACTGAACCATTAAATAGAATATGAAATAACATTTTGAGAACTGTAAATTATATTATCCATTAATGGAAAATGTCTAATAATCTGTCCCCATATTCTGTCAACTCCATGCAATTTTTTTGCTGCCCATGGATGGATGCAAGGATGCAAGGGACAATTCACTTCCTCTTGTTCATCAAATTAATTTTGTAATGAAATAGGAATTGTAGTAATAGGACTAGTAATAATAAATTTGAATATAAACAGAACATAACATGTACTTTTTGTATGCAATTTGCATGCATAACACTCGATAGTACATATATTAGGCAATAGATAATGCAATCATTAGATTATACAACAAGAAGGAAATTAATATTAATACCAGTTAATACCAATCAATGTCCATTAATCTTAAATTAATCTTAAACATTTAAGTTGCTTCCTACCAGATGCAGATGCGTCTTGTGATTCATCAAGATTGTGGTTGTGTTTTCTCAAAGGCCGGTCTAACTTAGCTACATAATTGTAACCCAGTATGTTGCCTTACATCAAACCTCTTTGCCCTTTGATTATTAAACATCAAATGTTCCTTTGATCTAATTTTTGATCTGTGTGATTGATCTGCGCCTTTAATTTTCTGAATTTTGGATTTTGATGCAACAGTTGTGATTTCAGTTCATTCTGTTATAAGCGGCCCTTTAGGATACAGATTGTGCCCATTAGTTGTTTTTTTTAATGCCCAGTAAATCCTACTTTTCTTGCTTCTGCCTCAAGATCCTGTTGCCAGATGTTCTGTGGCTTTCAACTCTTTTCCATTACTTGATGGTTACATGTCAAAATTTAGTCAAATGTGTGTATGCACTTCATGAATTTCACTGTCAGCTGTTTGTCAACACTGTCAGATGAAGGTTGTTGTGTGTTTTGACAAAATGTTTTACCTTTTGTTTGTTTTGTTTTCCTTACATGGTTTGGTGGCTGAGACCTTTGTCTATGAATATACTTATTTGAAATTAATTTTCTTTTCCTTTCAGCTGTTCCCTTCAGGGGTCGCCACAGCGAATCTATTTGAAATTAATATGGTATTAAAAAGAAATGTCAATCTACATTATGTTTTGTCCCTTATCCCAAGAATTACTGATCAGTATAACCAAAATAATGTCTGTGGCTAATATAGTATGTCAAATGCACAATTTCCAAAAGCAGTTTTTTTTGCAAGGATGTGTAAGTAAAAAACATGAACTGAAAGTGAGTTTTGTTACCCTTTTTAAAATCATCAATCATTTGTAATATATAAGAACTTGAAAGTGGGAGTGCTAGTGTACTGGTAGCATCTGGCTTCATTGTTAACTACAATTGAGTGTCGTTAGCATAACAGTGAAGATTTATTGAGTGTTTTCTGATCACATTGCCTAGTGAGAGCATACTAATTGTGAATAGGATAGGGCCAAAGACAACCTTTTAGAACACTATAGCTAACCTTAGTGAGCATGGACGAGTTTTGATTTACATATACAAAGTGGTGAACAAGAAAGTGATGTCTATCTGATAGATAAGACTTAAACTATCTTAAAGCAGTTCCATTTATACCAATTTGATTTTCTAATTTATGTAAAATAATCTGGTGGTCAACAGTATCAAATGGAAAGGGGAATTCACTGCTGTCTGTGCTGTTTGCATGGTCATACTCACCCCTGAAGACTGCTGTTGCTGGCAATCTTGGCCAGTTTGCTCATGGATTTGGAGTAGGTTTCCTCAACCGCCACCCTGTAAAACACACTGAGTGACATTACCAGAGTTCAGTCGCCTCTTTTGTTTCTCTGCTTTGTATTTCACACAAACAACGACTGGGAAAAGGCACCAAAGTCACTGAGAGACAGATTTCTTTCTCTCTGCGTTGACTAAAGGCCAGCAGACTCATTTTTCAAGACATGGACATGAAAATCTAACCATCTGTTAAGTTTGTTACTGCTAGCAGGTACTCAAAAGGTGCTATAGGGCTAACTTCTAGCAGACATGCTTTGGGTTTGCTCAAGTGAGCACGTTCGTGCACCGTAAGTTACTTAATAATGCAATTAGCATGAACACAAATGTTCATGAGCGGATGTGTCAGGAAATACGTACTGCTAAATTTCACGAACACACGGCAGATAGAGTAAAGACACTGAATTGCCATTGCTATTGCTGCTAGCGAACATCATTAAATTCAATCTTCTACTTTTGTTCAGTCTTCTGGGGTCGGTGTCACTTGACCAATCTAGCATAATTTGATTATGACGTTCTTTTTGATTAACGTCTCCACTGAAACGTCCCAGTGAGATTTACTGTCTGTTATTGAGCTGAATGACCCAGAAAAGAGGAAGTTCGTTGATATTGTGTTAAATATGAGTCACTCCTCATATTTAACTGCCTTTTCCAGACTTTACACTTTCAGCTGAATTGACGTTTCTGTACTGTGGTTTTGTTCATTGCTAAGTTAAAAAAAAAAGGTTATTAATTTGGCTTTAACTTCCTGTTAATACTGGTCAAATGCTCGCGAGAATTTACCCCACACTGGAAACAGTAACGCTGTCTCTCGGTGTTACCGTGGCAACCAGAGTTTGTTCACTCTTCAGTTGGAATGACCCCTTGTGCTTTTAAGCACCAGATGAACTTGAAAATACGCAGCATAAGTAACTATGTAAATCAGTCAGGGTTATTGACATCAATTTGCAGAGTTCATTAAATATAACGTGATAAATTAACGTCACTAGTTCCGAGGCGATTTATGAAATAAGAGAATAGAGTCTAGCTGGAACTGCATACACTTGTTTTTGAAGAATATATTATTGGCTGTATTTTTAAAAAATAATCTCAGTATTTTCATAAAAAATTGAGTCTATCTCCAGGGTTGTAAAACTATGAAAGCCCGCCCCTGGCGGCTGAGCTCCGGCAGTGCAGGGTCGATGCGCGGAGGGCAGGCGGGACAAAGCACTTGTTCAGAGGCTGCTGCCCGAGAAACAATCCTTTTACCCCAGCGTAGGGCAGCTCGTTCACCGTTGGCTTCAGAGTCTTAAAGAAATACATATCAAAGCCTGAAGGAGCCGTTAGTATTTCGACAAAAGCGATTTAAACTCTTCCGAACTTTCGCCAAAGGGGGAGTTTTGACGGAGACTTCCAGCGTTCTTCAGCGATCAGCAGGTAAGTTCGAGAAAACATCAAGTCTGTGATTTTTAAGCACCGGACTAGAGCCCAAATACTCAAGTCATCAACTTTTTACGATTGAAACAAAACATTCGAGCGGAACCTATCAGTGTAAAAATAGTGAGATTTATGGACAGGTGGAAGCTTTTATTGTCCCTAAAGCTACCGGAGAGAACCACTTGAGTTAAGCACATATGTCAATAACGGTTCGTGTTGTTATTTACTCAATAATTGTACTTTAGAACAGGGTTACCTAATAAACCAAGAATAAAATTAATAAATGTTAAAAGTGCATAGTAAATGTATCATTTATGAATCTGTTCTACCTAATTTATCGATGTGCGTAATAGCTAATTTATTTTCAATAATTAGGCTTATTGCTGCTCAGGTGCGCAAGGTAAAAGTAGAAAATGGTAAAAAGTACTGTGTCACTAATCAGTATGTCAAAATCCTGACAATCTGTAGTCTTACTTTGTTAAAGTTCATGCAGCAGAGATAAAATGAGGTCAGCAGAAGGAATTTAAGCAGCATGGCAGCCCAACCAAAAACAGAGTTTGTGTGTAAATGTTAGACTGTTCTCCCTGTACTTCTCCAGAGATTGGAAGCTGTTTTACCTGACTTTTCACTGGATCTCAGGACGTTTCCAATATCAGCCAGGAGCAGACGGTAGTGTTTTGGGACAGGAAGTCTTGGCGGACTCTTGTATGTGCCAGCGGGCCCCGGCCCACGCTGGTCCACAGCCCTGATCATTTTTGACAGATGTGAGCCATGTGACTGTATGACTGGAATTCCAGCATCAGCAGCAGATGATAGAGTCTCTGTGTTGTGGTGGAGTTCGGCCCGTCGCTGGTGGGTGTCTTACCCGGCCTGGGACTGACCCATGCTCCACATGCTGCACTTTCTACACAGCTTGATAATGAGATTTTTTAGCCAGATTTAAACAAACGCCACTGTAGTACTACAGTAATTACAGTACTACTGCTGCTACAACAGCAAACAGAACTGCACTACACCGTAAGAATCCTAAACAGACAGCAATGACGTCATCTAAGGAAATATAGCCTTCACATTCTTTCATGTTGAGACTGCAGATATTTGCACTTTTTTCCACGTGTCTCAGTCGGGTTGCTTTAAAAAAATATATATATTAAAAGGGAATTTAGCTGATGTGGGAGGTCTGTATTTTTTGAATTACAACTTGGCGAGTGTAGGTGAGCCAAGTTTAAGACAGGCTGTATCTTTTTTATTTTTTGTGTCTTTACCTGGGAAAAAAGTTTGTTCAGCTAAAAAAAAGAAAAAAAAAACTGCAGTTTTCCTGATGATGAAGTAGAAAAAGAGATGTTTAATGTGATTCTTTGGTCCATTATCACACCTGTTGAGTGACAGTGACGTCTGACGTCCCCCCACCTCCCACCCACCTGTGCTCATGTCTTTGTGCGTCCTTTGACTTCATCACTCCCCCCCCCCCCCGGAGCAGCACAGTGGAGCCCTTGTGTGATCCCCTCTGTACAATACCCCTTTTTTTTTTTTTTTTTTTTTTAACCCTGGCTCCATAGCAACACTGTCCCCAGGCAGGGACTTTTGCTCCTCCTGCTCCCAGAAACAAAGGCCAGAAGTTATGGAAGTGAGGAGGTGAAGGCAGGATGAGATTTGGGGGACGGGGGGTTCGTGATGGGGTGAGGGAGGAAGGTGTCTGGGATGGAGGCCCTGAGGTGTGGCGACTTCTGCAAGAAGCCCATAAAAACTGGAGAGTTATTGCCGGGGACTGTACTCTGTGGTGGAAGCCAGGAACCGCTGACTGCCGGTCTGTTTGCACGTCCACAGTTCAGAATAGCTGCGAGCTCCTCTCAGAACCTCCACAGCGACCAGACAGCAGAAATGTTCACAGGGGATCTGCAGGGACCCGTGTGTCAAGCCTCCTTGATGAGACGGGTGGAACATTTCCTTAGAGTTGCTGTTGACCATTTATCTCACAAAACGACGAGCGTTCCAGGCTGTTTACGTGTTTTATTGGGTTATTTTATTGGAGTGTCTCGTGATCACAGATAACAAGGTCACACTTTATAATCACCATTGTTTTCACATCAGACTAAGATCAGAGTTAGAAATAAGCAAAAAATATCCATTCTTGTTCTTCTTTTTGCCCTTCAGACTGACTTTTCTGTGTTTCCACGCAGGCAGGGCTCGTCTCTGTGGGGCTCCTCTCTGTAGAAGAATGGGTATTGTTAAACTGTACACACACAGGCCGGTCATGTGACTGTAAAACAGGTCAAGTTTCTTCAGGCATGATATGAAATACTCAAAGTCTGCCGAGTTGGTTCTGGGAGAAGCTCTCACAGCCTAACGAGGCAAAAAGGACAGTATTGTTGTTGGCTGCCCGTCCCGTCCTGGTACCGGTTTCTCCACAAGGACTCTGATTTCCTGCTTCAGGCTTTAAAGTCATTCCTTTAATGCTTATAATGGTCCTCTCAAGGAAAGTCCGTGTTTCTAGGTTATGATAAGTCATTAAAGTTCTGCTTCCTGCTGAGAAAAGACTCCAACAAGCTGCAGCAGTCAAATATCTACTCTCCTCCCACTGGACTTCACTTGTATTCCAAACCTTTTTCTCCTTATTCTCCACAGATTTGAACCATGTTTGACAAACAGCGCTATGACAGCCCGCCTGTGTACAGCCCTCCTTACTCCTCACCCTCCAACAACGGCTTTGGCCCCCCAGGCAGCTTCCAGGGCCCCCAGAGCGATTACAACGCGTACCCGCCTCCGCCGGGATCTTACTACATGGAGGACAGACCGCAGCATTTCTACAAATGGCTGTCGCCTCCCGGCATCGTCAAGGTGATGTTGGGGGCCGTGATCATCTTGTGCGTGGCCATATTCGCCTGCGTGGCCTCCACTCTCATGTGGGACATGCAGTATGGAATAGGATACGGCACCGGGTACGGCGCCGGAACCTACGGCTCGGGGTACAGTGGCTACGGGGGCTATGGAGGTTATGGAGGATACGGCGGCTATGGCGGCTACGGCGGCTACGGCAGCAACTACGGAAGCTACATCTCACCTTACTCAGCCAAAACTGCCATGATTGCCATGTCAGCCGTCAACTTCATCGGCGCGCTGGCCTTCTTCATCGCCAGCCACTCCAAATCCAATGTAGTCCGGAGCAGGAAGTTCTTCCTGGTCCTCATGATAAGCTGCATCATCATGGCCATCCTGCAGGTAAGTCCTATTTTCTTGTCTCTACTAATCTTTCTCCGCTTAATCTTTGTTCTGACCCACTTCTGTGTCAACAACTCATCAAGAAGTAAACAGAAATCAGAGCAGCAGCAGTTGTAGATCCTGTTTGCCATAAACTGAATTCGCTGCTTTTTAAATGTGAATGTCTTTGAGGAATTCCCAACTAAAGTCAGCTGTCACTTCCTGGACCTCTCTGACCAGTTTGCCTGTGTGGGTTTTCTCCTGGTACTGGCCCCTAGCGTGACTGGAGGCTCTGGTCCAGACCGCAGCCTGAAAAGCAGCGTAACCATCAGCTTGACTGACAGTCGTTCTGCTTCCAGGGCATCATAAGTATTGTTTACATTGTCGGCGTGAACCCCATGGCCCAGAGCTCCTCCAACATCATATACAACCCCATGCTGATGATGTGCCAGAACCTCTACCAGTCCGGTTACAACCAGATGGGAGGAGTGGGCGGCTTCGCCCTGTACAACCAGTATCTCTACCATTACTGCTTCGTGGACCCGCAGGAGGTGTGAAGCTTTCTCTCTACATCGTTACGTATCACTGCAGATGATTTGAGGTTTCATGTTTTTTCATCTATCCCTGCTTTTCCAGGGCATCGCCATGGTGTGTGGATGCCTGGTCGTCATTGCCTTGAGCGTGGCGGCGTTCTTCGCCCAGAAAACCAGAGGGAAGATCTGGCGTCACGGGAAGCCAAACATCTACTGGGTAGAGCCTCTGGTCGGCGGGAAGGCCTCGGAGGGGAGAGACGTAGAAGACTGGGTAAGGGACGGCGGGGCGCCACCCACGCTTTCATAAGGCCAGGTTTTCGTGGGATTTGCAAAGAAAAATCATATTTCAGCCTAACCTGACCTTGAATTTGTGCAGGCACAGCTTGCACTCAAATAAACAGCAGCAGAGTTTAAATCCACCCAGATTTGATTAGATGATGAAATGACCAGCGTCTGTGGCTTCGCTTTGTTTTTTTTTTGTTTGTTTTTTTGCAGCAGACGTGTAGGTAGGTCACCTCTTTGTCTCAGCGTACTCTACCACGTTGTCTCTAGTTTGGCTGTCCGCAGGCAGATTTTTACAATGTCTGAAACCCATGATTTCATTACGAGATGAAAGTCCAGCAGCTCCTCGTGTATCCGTGCTAATCTGCTCACAGGAACAAGCGCCCGGCTGACTGTTTCCTGCAGGCGTGCCACTTTGTTCAGGGTCACAGCTGATAGCATAGAGATTGTTTGTCCCTGGAGCCACTAGCTGGTTTCACTCTGGCTAATCATTAAAGCCATGCGGAGATAGTGAGCACGCAGGTGGTTTCTAGAGGTTTTTAAACGTAAACACCGTCTCTGGCCTACAGCGCCGTCTCCTGAGATACCGGTTGATTACTGATGTGTCCTACCACTGTTTAAATGGCTCTTTTTCCGTACATTCCCAAACAATTGGGAAATTATACTTTATCCTTGCGTGATTTTGCATATTATATATGCACGCTAAGTAGCATGCTAAGTATTGTGGCTAATGGTAGTGCAGTACGGTGGCGTTTCTACTTCTGTTTGTGTTTAATTTCACCACATTCCCCTTTTTAAAGATCAGAAATGGTTGTTTAGTGTGATTATTGATTAGTTTTGTTTCTAAATCACACTGAGCTGACTCACACACCTCCTGGGTTAAAAAATAATTTCGAATGTCCGCTGAGGTTTGGAGCATTTGGTAGAGTGGGTGTTTTGTTTGTTTAGGAGGCTGTGTCACCGGCTCGTGCGTGCCATCGTGTAGGTGCGCAGGCCAGCGGAGTGGATGTGACAGGCCTGCGGTAAATCATGTGACTAACATGGTCTGGTAATGACACGTGTCTCTCTGATGTCATCATCCTGATCAGCGCCAGGCTGCTCTTCGCCTCCGCAGGTGGAGGATGGTGGAGATGCTGTGTCACCTGTCACTGAGTCACGCCGCCTGTCTCAGGCCGCGGTGGGTTTGAGACGGCAGCTCAGCTGGGACACACTGACGGCCTCACACACTGCTCTCATTCAGTTTGCTGATGGTGGTGGGGTGGGGGGGGCATGAGGTCATCCTCAGTGAAGAGGCAGCGAAGATGGTTTGAAGGAACCGCTTCAGTCGCTCTAACAGGGATTTTATTGAACAACTGCAGCTGAAAGGGAGACTTTACCCTCAGCGGTAGACGTCGTTCATGCCTGCGTTTCCAGCCAACTATCCTCATGTTGCTCCAGTCTTCTCTCTTTTTTATCCCTCTCTCCTCCACACCTTCTCCCAGTACTAGTGTTCTTTCCTCTGACCGCTGTGCTGCAGTGGGGGGGACATTGTTGGGATTCTACATGAAAGTGCATTCCTCAGATGGGATCCTCACCCGTCCCTCCTCCCATCATGCTTATTGTTTTTGGGGGCCCGGCTCTGCCCGTCCGCTCGCTCTGAGTACTCCACTGAAAAGGCCTTTTTAATACACCTGAAATGCTGGAACTCCTTCTCGTCAGGGTTTCTGCAACATCCTGAACGAAAGGCAAGCAGACACTTTGCTGAAGGTTTGTAATAATTGAGGGCTTTGCTTCGCTGGAAGAAGCGGCGACCCCCCATGAAGCTTTTATTGTGATGAATTCCGTCATGTCTGACCTGACAGGAAGGACTGGGACTAACAGAGATCACAGGCTGCGTCCCCCTGTGGGAGAAAACCTCTTTGGATGATATTTTAAGCAGGTTTACTATTTGAAATAATGTTTGAGTTGTTTAAAATGGCCTTTCAAACGTCTTTTGTTTTTGTTGCCTTGACCTTTCCACCCAAACTGATGACCCTGCTGCAGAGCTGTGCACGCCTGACCGCCCGCTCAAACCGACGTCGGTGATTTTTGAGCACAGCTGTGGCTTCCAGGATGCTGCTGAAACATTCTGTTCTGTCTTGTTAGACCGTGTGTTTTTCTGCCTGCTGTAGGTGAACAATGTGGAGGAAAGCCGCAGCGTTCAGGACGCCCCGACCCTGCTGGTGTCAGAGAAGGGGGCCGGTCTGCTCAACGCCTCGCCCAACAGCCTCCTCTCCTACCCCCCCGCCAAGGGGGACACCAGCTGCTATAACGAGGATGATGACGACAACAACGAGTGGGTCAACTGTGCTTAAACCATTTAGCTTTTAGTTTAGCCTCCAACAATAACTCATGGGGGCGGGGCTTATTGTTGATAGACTTTCAGTCAGGTGTAACTAGCGTGGACTGAAACATCAGCCTGATAATGTCTGCTTCTGAGCTGGAACCAGGGAGATGATTAAAGGATTAGACTGAAATGTAATTAACCAGGTATTACTGACACGGGCCAACTTTGGCTAAATCACCAGCATTATTCAAATATATGACTCTGCAAAGACTCTTGTGAAACACCAGCGGTATCTAATCACCGCCCCGTTCTAAAGCCTTGGAAAGCATATTGCTCTGCCCACAAACAGAGCTCTGCCTGTGACCTTTGAGCCCTGCCCGGATTAATTTTTCCTTGTTTTTGTCATGTTCATTTAAATCTCAGAGGACAGGGGGAAAAATTTGATTGTGTGCGTGCGTGCGTGCGTGCGTGCGCTCACAGAGAACAACATACTTCACAGACCTTTAATGTGTTTCAGACTACACAATCTCCTGTAGCCTGAAGACCTGAAGTTGCTGTTAAAGTGTTATTTTTACCCACGTTCTTGTAATATGTGCACATCTGGATTTGACTTTCTCTTCGAACCCGAGCATCCCTCTTCTCTTTATAAAAAGCCGATTCCTGACACTGATCTGGTGTCCTCAGGTACTCGGAGCGGACCACCAGCAGGCCCTCAGAAGCCTTCTCCCACGCTGAGAGAACCAGCTCCAGCCCGTCAGAGGAGGCCGGCAGGGGACGCAAACCCTCGGCCAACAGGGGCAAGAGACGCAGGCGGAACCCAGAGTGGGACGAGTCCCAGTACGAGACCGAGTACACCACCGGAGGAGAAACGGGCAACGAGCTGGACGGAGAAGAGTGGGAGAGGTGGGACAGAGCCTCTGCAGATTTCACCGCTGGGATTACAGATGAAATTGTCTTTGTCTAAGAATGTGGAATTGCATTTGGATGTCGTCGCTCCCTCTGGATCAGACCTACATTCTTTGATTCGAGTGACCGTAAGCTCAGAGTCACATGACCGATCACATGACAGGATCCAGAATGAGAGCGACACGAGCGTGGGGGCAGAGAATCGTATGTCGACAGATGTTTAAGTAAAGGAGTGTGTGGAAGGAGAAACAGTAATCCTCTGAGGCATGCTGGCACTCGGACCGAATTAGGCCAAAGGTACCAACCTGGAGTCAGCTTGGTTCATGAGGGGTGTTTATGGTCGACTCCGATTCAATCTGCAGCCACTCATGGAGTCGGCTGATGATTGCAACAACTCTCAGCTGGTGCGTACGTGTGGGCAAGAGTGTGTAAAGTATTGAGGATGATTTCCTGCCTTCCTCCTCCTCCAGTGTTTACCCAGAGATAACATCTGATGCCGAGCGACACGAGTACAAGAGGGAGTTTGACGCCGACCTTCGGGAGTACAAGCGGCTGTGCGCCAACATGGACGACATCAACGATCAGCTGAACAAACTGAGCCGGCAGCTGGACACGCTGGACGACTCGTCTGCCAAATACCAGGTCAGATCCAGAGACGCTGATCTGACTGTGGAAGCTGCTTCCAGATGTTGTATTTGGCAAAGTGTTCATCAAAGACACGAGACGAAAGTGTAAATGCCATTTATTTGCTGTTTCCACAGGTTGTGGCAGAGGAATATAACAAGTTAAAGGAGCTGAAGCAGGTGAAGACCTCTGAACGCTGTGAAATAGCCTAACGCTTGCTGACCTGTGTTGAAACTTTAAATGAGTGTCTCTCTCTCTCTGTCCCACTCTCTCTCTCTCTCTCTCAGACGTCCGACTATCAGTCAAAGAAGAAACAGTGTCGCAGGCTGAGGCACAAACTGTTCCACATCAAGCGCATGGTGAAGGACTACGACAAGAACCACTCGTGAGTACGCAGAGCCCTGCGGTCCGCTGAGCAAAGATACACTCCAAAACACAGAGATCCTGTCAGACCAAAGCTAGCTGGACTAAACCGCCCAGTAAAACACACCACACATGCTAGCGCTAAGTCTGATTTCAAACCAATTAATTAAAATTTATGGAGGGAAATGGAAGTGGGGGCTTCCACACCAAGCACTGCCATTTCTACTGAGAGTGTTATCATCTTTGATATGTTTCTCTCCAGACCAGCTTTTCTCACTGCAGATAAAAAGAGACTGTTGTGTAGAGTGTGTGTTTGGAGAATTTGCTGGAATCATTCTGGAGAAGATATGTTTTGAGAGCTTTAACAAATTTTTTTGTACTTTTTTTTTCGTGGTCAGAGAAGTAATGTGCTCTCTGCTCGGTTCATGTGTGTCTTTATGTTTTCATTATGAGACCAAAAAGGGGACAAACTGACCATATGTGTCTGTATGTATGCATGTGTGCATGTATGTGTGTGTTGTGCACTGTACCCTACTCCACTGAATCATGTTAATAATTCACTCTGAGAACAAATGTGCTTGCCTGTGTTAGCTTCTGCAGATACTGTAGCATTTGTGACACCTGTTTTGTTTTTTTTTTTTGTGCTAAAGACTCAAGATGGCTTGTTTTATTAATCAGTGTTCAGTGTTCATTAAAAATGTGTTTAAGCTGCACCTACAAGGTGTTTTTAATGTTCTCCACAAAATGAAAACATTTCTACTAATTCTTTACAGTTAAAATTGTAGTAGTGTACAAGTGTACGTTATTAAATTGTTTAGACAATTTATTGTGTATTTGTATTTTTTTTTATAAGATGCATTGTCAAACCACTTGCAAGCCATTTATTCTTGTACAGTTTGTGTTCCTTGTGTGACCATTTAGTTCCAACAGGTATAATAAGATAATTTCAGTAATAAACATTTCTAATTCTTCAAATACTCATTTAGTAAATACATTTTTAAATATGTATTTTATTGATTCTCCGAACAGAGGTCAATGTGCAGGGTCTGTCCAGCAGGGGGAGAAAGAACACTTCACAGGACGCCTCAGATGTGCGGACACTGCCCTCTGGTGGTAACATCTTGCATCAGATTTTATTTTTTACTGGAACCATTTTCTTTTGTTTTTTTGTGTTTGTGTTTTTGTTTTCCTGACAAGAATCCAACTAACAAAAATGCTTCCGCTGATCGCCAACCCAAAAGTCAAAACCAAGTGATGTTTTAAAGTAAAACCTCAAAAGTAATTGTGAGGCAGTATCCTCTCCTATATGTGGGTGTTTTGTACATCTTTTAAAAAAAGACGACCGCTGTGTTGCTTGTTGCACAGCCAAGAAATCGGGCTGCATCATCGGCCCACCGAGGATCTAGAGGAATACCGACCTGCAGCACATTTCTATTTATTGGAATTAACGTCAGAATTTTGTGCAGAAATAAGACACAAGACTTAAATTTGTAACAGATTTATTCAATTCTTTAATTTTTTTAATTAAATCTGTGTTGCATAAACGATCTACAACTATATATCTTGTATCTCAGTACCAACGGATACCATAACCCTTAAAACATTTACAACTGTCACATGAACATGATAATTATCTGAAAAAGACCAACAGGACGTGCTCTCATGGCCTGCTTTTAAAAGGGGGAACCCAAATATATTTAAAAAAGAAAATCAAAATGAACTATCTATGTTTATAAAAGCAGAGGAAACCATTCTCTGACCCCACACGTTTTCAAACATTCTCCGGTGTATTTTGGCCAAATTGATGGAGACAGAACAAGCAAATGCTGCTGTTTATGGTTTCTGTGACAAAAATTGCTTTGATCCCTTTATATTAACCTCCAGTTCGTGGATACACAGTCGCTGTCCTGGATGAATGAAACATGAGGTAATGATGGTCGTTGACACGGTGGCGATCCTCTTCAGCACGTTCGCACCGGCTTTCCGTCCACGACCACAAAAGGAATAGCTCCAGCTCATCGGGGAGGTTTAAAATGTTGGGTTTCTGGCAAACGGTCAAAATTACAAACGCTCCCTGGTTTGAAGGGAGATTATTACAGACTTTTTACATCCAGAGACCCTTCCGGTCAACAAGTAATCAGATTGAAATCTGGATGCGGGATTTTTACATTTGTAATATTAATTGACAAACAGCAGAGGGCGCTCCAGCTCTTGGGCAGAGCCATGGAGCGACCTGCTCAGTTGGTGTTGTGTTTAACTAAAGGTCAGTTTCCCATCTGTATTTGCAAGAAAGTGGACTTTGAAATGTTGAACTATTCCTTACAGAACAGAAAAATGTCTCCGGTGCAACATTCACTATACGATTTGGTGTTTTGCAGCCCCGTTTTGTCATCTACCCTCACACATGACAGGTTCTGTCTGCATGTGCGTGCTTCGCTCAAAGCGGCTCTGCAGCAGGTCCTCACAGAGCCCGGATTCAAATGGAGGTCACATTCGGGGTGATACAAGAGGAGGTAGTACGGCTCCATGGCCTGGTCTCAGTCGTCAGTTTAATCGAGCCCTGTTTTTTGTTGTTTTTTTTTTTTTCTTTACAAGATGAGACCCCGATCAAACACAGACCGGAGTTAAAAAAAAAAAGTGCCGCAAACACAAAGGCAGTGATGCGTTTCTGTTTCCCTGAAAGCTGCTTTGGTGTGACATCTGCCAAATGGTACAGATGTGAAGACATCTGGCCTCGCAGACAGAATCTCCCAGAAGATCCGGCATTTGGTTCCAAAAGCTCTGGCCTGACCCCGGCCTGCCCTCGGCCCGCTTCCAGGCCTTCACTGTCCTGACATGTAGGGCCAGCTGATGGAGCTCCCCGATAGCTGCATGTCTCGGATCAGCGTCTCGATGGGGGTCTTGCCCACCAGCCGCATGAAGAACAGCTGGGAGATGAGGTTGGCTGGAACGGCGCGCAGAGCCGGCAGACGCAGCAGCAAACGTCCGAAGCGCTGAGGCTGGCTGGGGTACTGCATCCTCTCGTACTCTGTCAAGGCCACCTGGGCCTTCTCCTGCAGCGACTCCACGTGGGCCGGGTCGGTAAGACCACACGCATCTGTTGAGGACAACAAACAAGATGTTGTAGTTCCTGACATTTCCCACAGTTCACAGGTACAAGCAGTACTGTTGCACACCAGGAGAGAAGAGCGCGATGGCTTTGAGACAGCTGTACTCTGCCGTGTCCACCTGCAGCCGGTTCAGCTTGTCCACCTGGTCCTGGAAAACCCTGACCTGGTCCATGAAGGACACGACCCGCTCCGCTGACATGGGCGAGGAGTGGAATCCAGCAGCTGCCAGTAGAGGAGCCATGTGTATGGGCAAAGAAGACTGAGCTGCGTTCAGGATGAAGAGCTCGCTCCAGCTCAGCCTCAGCAGCGCCACCTGTAGGGGCGACAGTGGGAAAGGTCAGTGGAGGGGTCAAAAACCCAGTTTCAACGCTGGGATTAAACCAAATCACCATCAAAGCCGGAGAGGAAGGTTCAACAACAACTTATATGGTGGGCAAAGGTCGCTGGTGTCGCGTTAATTTTTAACCAGTTTTACAACTTCAGCGTGAAATTCTGCGAAGAAAAGCTGGTTTAAAACAAAAGAACCAGTTTCAATTTGTAACAGCAACAGGAGCACAAGCTCCGCCCTCGAGGTTTTCTGCTGGTGACCTTTTGTTGATTAAGTGTCCATTCAAATGCTTTAATGTTTCTGATTCTTTTCATTTTGATTCTTTATTTGTTGCCAATTTTTAGATAAAAGTCATTAAAAACACTTGACTGACCTGCTCAGAGACTGGGAGTTCTGGGAAGTATGGGATGTTTCTGGCCCACTCGATGGTGCTGAACAGGAGTCGGGCGGCCAGCTCACAGATGCTGTCGATGCCCATGACGGGGGCTCCACCCGCAGACCCTTGCATCTGCGTCTGCCCGTAGGGGGCCCCGTAGCGGCTGACTGGATACGGCTCAGCCCGGAGCAACTGGGAAATGAGCTCCGACACCGGCTGTCCATTGAAGTAGTCCGGTCCCATGTGACCCGGCACAGCTCCCCCCACACCACCAGGCAGGGAGTTGGGACTGATCCCTTGGTGGGATGGAGGGATTCGACCCCGTTGGACTGCTGAAGAGAAGAAGAGGTGGGAATGTCAAAAACTAGATAGTTATATATAAAACTATACATATGTACTTCACAGTGAAAACGTTTATGCCAAATATCTTAAATGTGTTACAGGCATGCAGGCTCCTCCATGGCTCTGCGGGAATTAATTATCTGTATTTCTAAATTTTGATAATAAACAAACAGCATTCTAAGGGTCCCCACTGGCTATATATATATATATATATATATATAAATGGGTGAACTTTATAGTTAAATCAGTGATTTGCTAACAGCGGTACGTATTTGCTAACATGCGTGTTCATAAACTCTCCCGTCTGCCTGAAACGGTGGCAAGAAGTGGCCGTTTCCCTGAACCTGCCAGACATTTCCAGGCAACGTGGAAACGGTTTAAACAGCATCGTGGCTGCCGTCAGCAGCTCCAGATATAACCTCGGGCATACTGACACCTTAGAACTCATTATGCGCGAGGCGGTGTGCGGTGTCCACTGACAGACGGAAATACAATACTCAGGTTGTTGGTGAGCAGGGGCCACTCACACATGGAGTCTGGAGTTGGGGAGGTAAATAAAATTACAGTGACCATGAGGCAGCCGGTGAAGAACACGATAACAGATGTCCCAGCTATTAATCTATGGATCAGTTATGTAGGTTCTTACTCTGCTTGTTGTGGGGGTGGTTGTAAAAACACACCCTGGTTGTCAGTACTGTGAGTCTATCAAATGTCCCTGATGTCTCTTTAGCATCTTTCTCTGTTCGCTAACGCGTTTTCAGGGTCTTGGGTGAGGTAACTGTATAAAATGTGACGTTTAGTGAGGGTATGTCATGAGGTATGTGAACCTTGTGTATCGTTTCGGGGGAAATTTACTTCATCCTCTTCTGCTTCAGTGGTTTTAAGCTACATTAACCAGTTCATACAGCACACCACTGTATTTGTGTGCTAAAACACAGAGTCATAATTTACATACAACAAACATGTTTGCTATAATGTTATTTAATAACTGGATAATTTGTGTATTGAGCACCATCTAGTGGTAAACTGCAGTACAGGTAAAAAAACTGAAAAATGTGTAACTCGTGCTTTTATTATTAATATTAATATTATTATTATTATTATTATTATTATTATTATTATTATTATTATTTGTGTTACTTCTTTAATTTAAACCTTCATTTGATGAATTTGTTTTGGGCTACTAAGTAGAATCACGCTGCACAGACAGAATTGTGTCATATTTGAAGATGGTTTTGCAAATGTTTTAGGAAGAAGCTTGTTGCTGACAACAGCTGCTGGTATTTCAGCATGTTTGTTTTGATCACACGTGTAGTTTTGGTGTGTTCGCCTGCCTGGGGCTCAGAACACTGCTCATCTGGGTTTTCCGGGCTTTTGCTCCGGCAGCTCTCTCACCTTCTTTGCGCATTCCCACACGGAAACACTTCTTCAGACGGCAGTACTGACACTGGTTGCGGTGATGCTGGTCGATCTGACATTCTCTGTTGGATCTGCACAAAGGAAACAAAACAGATTTACTAACAGAGCGGTTTACATATTTACCCCCCCTCCGTGACCCCTGTGAGGAGTGAACTATTTGAGCTGGTGGGGCTGAAAAGCTATCAAGGCTGTGACCTTTGTAAATCATTGGCCCTGCACGCCCCAGCGCTGCCTTTTACTGCAGGACAAGGCCTGCCAACATTTCACAGAGAGCACTTTCACAGGCTAAAAAAGACACTTTCCAAGCAGCCTTATTATGTAGGGAGGGGGAGAAAAAAAAACATATTCAGAGGCTGAGGCTGGCGTTAGCGCGAGCAGAGAACTGAGTTGCAACATTCTGTTCCTGCAGTGAAGAATAATGGGAATGTTGACCTTCTGAGGCAATCCATCCTCACATGACAGACCTTCAGGGCTTTCATTTCGTTTTCCTTTTTTTTAATTTTTTTTTTTTTCCAGAGCTGTAGAGAGATGTATCCAAGGTTGAGACGCATCATCGCCAGAGAGAAAATGGAGCGTTGCCCATTTACAGAAAAATGTTTGTTTATTGGATCTAATCAGAAATAAGAACATTTCAAATGTTCAGTATTTTGTCTTGTTTTTTTCTGACCCACGTTCACAAAACCGAAGCCAAAAAGTTCACTTTTAAACTGAACAAAGCAACATTGAAAAGCTGCTCCAACCGATAAAAGCGACTGTTACCTGCAGGAGTAGTTGAGGTTCCGCCTGATGCTCCTCTTGAAGAAGCTCTTGCAGCCCTCGCAGGAGAAGACGCCGTAATGTTTCCCGCTGGACTTGTCCCCACACACCACACAGTCCACCACGCAGGCCTTGTCCTCGTCCCCGACGTCCACGTCACTGCTCCCGGCCTGAGGTGAGCCCTCCTCTTCCTCCCTCTTCAGGTAAGCCTTGTTCCCTAGTCCATTAGTGTCCCCGCTGGGGTTTCCCCATCCCCCGCTCACCATAGCCATATTTTCTGAGAAATGCAGCCCTGTGAGCGGATCATGCACAGACCCACCCTGTCTCCCAGCTACAGTCTAGAATTCCAAAAAGCGGAACAGTAGATCCAGTGAGTCGATCTAAAAGTCCTACCAAGTTGTCGGCGACTCTTCTTGTGACCTTTCTCCCCTCTGCCGTCTGTGTTGTAATGACCCGGCGCTCCCTCCCAGTGCTGTTTTCTCTGCCTTCTTTAATCTCCTCGCTCCCTCTCTTGTTGTCTTTCACCCGCGTTCGCTGCCCTGACCTCAGATCAATGGCACTCGAGGTCTGAGAAAACTTCAGACGTGCAAAAGATTGGTTCAGGGTTCACGCTGGCGGAGAAAGGTGCCGCCTCGCTCTTTTCGCAGGAAACAATAAATTGCACCCTGACTCCTCTGCTTCTCCCTCGCTGCTCGCGTTCCCAGATCGAAGCGCAGAAAAGCAGAAAAGGCTCACCTTTGCCTCAGCATGGTGGCGAGGGACGAACGAGTGGAGCAGCTCTGTCCCTCTTGGTGCATGACTCTGTCCTAGAAGGACAGACGAGCCAGAGCAGAATGAGAAGCAGCTCCCCTCCAGGCAGGGTTAACTGCCCTGCCCTCTGCTCCAACTTCCAAACTAGTCCAACCAGTTCCGGCTGTGCGGAGGTGTTATCTGCTGATCTGAACCAGTCCCACGCCAGACACGTCAGCCCTGAGAGAGAAGTTAAAGACGACGGTGGATGTCCAGAACCTCAGTTATTTATATGGCTTCACAAAAGTAAAAGACTCCTGATCGTCTGTGCGTCAAATGTCAGAGAGGAAATGAGCTAAAACCGAAGGAGACGGCCTCCTGTCCTCTCCTCTCCTGTCCTCTCCTCTCCTGTCCTCCTGCTGCTCTCTCAGCGCTTGTCCATCCAGCAAAAGCAACCAGAGACATTCCCGGTCAGCCAGTCAGGCTCTTCCGCTCCACTCTTTACTATTCCGCCTCTGTTTTCTATTCTTTTTTTCCTCCTTTCTCTGTGCTCACCCGGCGGCAATAATGTATGCAAAAAAAAAAAAAAAAACAAAAAAAACAGGCAGGGAAAACAACGGTCTCAGACGTGGTGGTGAGGGCCCGACGCTGCAGCGGAGGGCGAGTGGCGAGGCAGCGATAGCCTCCTCTCTGACTGCTCCCGAGCCTGATCCTCTCTCTCCTCCTTTGGGGAGAGCGAGCGTGTGCCTGTGTGCTCAGGGATTTGACACTGCTATTCAAGTCCTGCCGTTGCCATGGTGCTGGATGCCTTATAAGGCCAGTGGAGTCAAAGAGCACCGAGTGGGCTGCAACCACACAAACACACACACACACAGAAAGAATGTGACTGGCTGGCTGCCTGTTTCCCCCTGACCCCTCACCAACCTGGGGGCAAGGGGGGAGTTAACCCCGACACTGCCATGAGACAAAGGCTGGGGCCGCCGGTCATCACACCGTGAGCACATGGCCCTCACGCTCATGTTCTCCACTACACGCTAATCTCGAGGAATTCCTCCGGCTTTGTTGACCCAACAATAACAGGGAAGGCCCGTTGTTGTTGTAGCTGGCGAGCGACTCGTCAAAAGGTTATATGATACGCCAACGGCTCCTTTTTCACACCTGCTGTGCACACTCACAGCTCCGCGCAAAGGATCACCACGGCGCTCTGACGCAGGCCAGCGTCTTTGTGTGCGTGTCGGGCTGTAGCCAAGGTCCAGCTTTGGCCACTCATGAAACACAGGAAATGACTTTTTGACATGATTAAAACTACAGACGACTTCGCAGACCTGGTCTAGAGTTGGGTTACCCTAACCCTAGCTAGAGTTGAGGCCTGAACAGAACAGTCGTTAATATTCCACCACTAACGTACCTGTTGTTTGATGGGCAAAGTAATCTAGTATTTATTGGCTGTTTCACACCTGGTCAGGCCGTAACATGATTTGACCTCTCTGCCCCGAGGCTGCGACGGCAGCTTCGCCTCTGTTAAAAGAACGCGAAGCTCGGGACTGGACCGGAGCGTCTTAAACAGTAAGACAGGACTTCAGAAGCGTTCGGTGAATGTGTGTGCAGCCACATTCCACCACTGCTGACGAGGATGCTGCAGCAGAAGCAGGAACACAGCCGGGTTACGCAGGTCAGCACACGTGGGTGGATTTCTGTGTGGGATGCTAACGTTCGCACGAGCTCGCCGCCCACCGCCGCCGGTCATTCCCCTTCAAGCCCTCTTCAAATGTCTCTTCAGCTACTCTTCAGCCTCTTCTCTCCCTCCCATTACCACCAGTCTCCCACTTTAACCAGTCCATTTAGCGCCCCCGTTCTTGAACCAGCGACTGTAATCCGTCCATTTGCTTACACTCCCATCATCGCCTTGTTAATGTGGAAAAATGATAGAGAAATTCTCTTGTTGCCTATAGAAGTGAGGCTTTAAAGGCGTTTTACTGTGGTTCTGGCCTCAGCCGACAGGCCGCCATGACTGCAAATATTTGGACCACAGGAGGAGGTGGTCCTGGCTGATCTCCAGCCAGGTGCTGTGCGAGGAGGCGGAGCTAAACTCGGATGGCGCACAGCGAGGTGAGGGCAGGTGTTTGACCGAAGAGCGCTACAACAACGCTTGGCTAACGTGGGAGGAATGCCAGCAGTTATCAGAACACTTGTTTGAGTGCGCACCAGCGCTCGTTTGCCTGGACTGAACTTTGTCGTGTTTGTTGCCAAAGTTTGAAATTAAAGCAACTTTTCTGGGTTTTACTGGTTCTTCTCTTAGCAAACAAACTGTTGCTGCGTAACTCCTCTGTCGCCTTGGCAACCGGCTCTGCTCCCGTGGAATTCCTGGCCTGTTTTGGCTTTCATACCAACACTCTTGTAATTTGAAGGTCTCTACGTAGAAGAGGGAGGACAAAATAAACAGCCAGGGCTGCAGGCAAAGGTCTCCAATAACAGCCTCCAAACAGACGAAAAAGAAGCCTGGTTTCCTGGATCAACGCACTTTACACAAACGGCCCTCCAGAGTGACAAAACATGTGGTGAGCTGTTTGCTTCGCTTAAAATGTCTCCCTGAATATAACAATAACTTTAAAAGATGTCTGCAGGAAGAGAGGAGACTTGTTTTGCTCCTGTTGGTTGTGACCATAAGGTAACTTTAACCCACATCCGTCACAGCGAGACTCATTGTGCTTGGATTGGCCCTTTGTTTGGTTTAACAGTAATCAGGGCCATGCTAAGCTGCTGCTGGCTGAATTAGAGCTTTCCTTTAAGCCCTGTCGATGGGACGGCCGTCGGCTTCTGCGTGTGAAAGAGGTATAGATATAAATATATATATAAATATATGAAGCTGAAACAACTCCTGTGATTTATTATTGTTGCTGATCTGTTACAGTAAAAAAGAAAACACAGTGAAACGGGCAGGATCAGGGAAAGTGTGTGCGTGTGTGTGTGTGCGTGTGCGTGTGTGTGTGTGTGTGTGTTGAGAATCCACAGCAGTCGACTTCACACTGAGAGCTGCCGCATTCCTGACCTGCAGTTCAAAGAGCACAAAATACAAACACACCCACACACACGCACACACACACGCACACCTGGGGCTCAGTAGTTTTAAGTTATTAGCTTATTTTTGTGATTTACTCTTTTTCTGACAGGTGAAGCTAAAACACTGACTGCAGGTCAGCGCTGGTTCTTGATCCCAGGCTGTTTCATGACTGATAACAAAACAAAATATTTGCACTAATGAAAGATTAAAAAAACAAAAAAACAAAAACTGAAACCAGGCTAAATTTTAACTCGGACGAGAAACGCCAACTGAAGCACATGACTCCACGGCTCCTTGCTCATTAGCCCTGTGGCCCACAAGGACCCCCCCTCCCCCCCCCCCCCCAGAACACACACACAACGTTTCTGCAACACTCCCTTCATCCCAGACATTTGACCTCAACCCAATGATGGAGCAATTTAAAAGTAGAGTGGTGGAACCTGTCAAAGAAAAACATCTGCTGGGCGACTCTGGAGAAACGCGTAGCGGCCAATCAATATTTGCCCTCCTCCCCGCCCACGACCTGCTGGAGTTGGTGGGAAACTTCCCATTTGGTGTTCTTTTGTTGTTATTCTAATGGCCTGTGTTGTCTTTGGTGAACTAAGGTGTCAATCCCACGTATCAACCCCATCGAGTCAATAGAAACACTCGCTCCAGCTTTGATTCCCATGATCCCACGGTGAAGATAAGATAAACCGCGCCGCTAAAGTAATCCTTAAATTTGCTGAACCTTTGGCCTAGCTGCTGCGGCACCAAAGTTGGTAATGACTAAATTTGCTAATGGAAGCTTGAGCAATGCTGGTGTGCTTCAGCTAGCTTCAAACCAAGCGCCTTGGTCTGAGAGACATCACTGCCTTTAATCTGCCAAAATAAATGCTAAATTAAATTAAACAAATCCCTTCAGCCACCATCTCAGAGCATGCCTGGTCAGAAAGATGTCTGAAAAGCTCCGTATCTTCTATATCGGATTACAAGTTGCCAGTGCGGAGGGTTGACCCTCGGGTTTGAAAGATGAATTTTTAGACGGGGTATTAAGCTAACGCTCTCTGCAGCCACAACATGATGGATCACTCTCCTGAACAGCAGCTTCAGTCTCTGCTAAATCTCAATCTGCTGCTCCCCGATTGTGCCCTCTGCTACTGGCCAGGCGCCGTAGAGGTCAATTAAGGTGCTTAGGAGGACAAGAAAATTAACCTGATTAGCTCAGTGAAGACGACTCAAATGCTTTAATGGGATCAGGACGAGGCCCCTCCCACGGCCGCCTTTCCTCCCTTAACACCTTATTGCTGTAATCTAATGTTCACAAACTTGCTGACCTCTTTAGCTCGAGTGTGTTGTGTTTTTAATGCAGGTTCAGAGGCCGTGCTTGTGCGTTTGTATCGGCCACCTTTGGTCACTTCTTTGAGGGGTCTGACAGCCCTTCTTCAGATCTGGTCCTAGCGACAGCGAGAAGGCCCGTTGTCAGCCATTATCTGAGCGGGCACTAGTACAAAGCAGTTGTGGACGCACGTCTGATCGAGGTCAAATTTCTTTGGGGCTTCCCCAATGTCGCTAGTGCCCTGTCCTCCTGACCCCTCAAGCCAGTGCACAAAGCTCAGGAGAGAACTGTCAGGTCACCGTGGCGATGAGATAAAGAAGGTGACAGGTGAGCTAATGGTTCCGAGAAGACGAGGGACGGGCACTGAGCGGTTTATACAGCTTACATAGGGGGAACATTAAAATGAGGAACGGATGGAGGGAGTAAATGAGTTGACCTAAAACCCCCGGGTCACTCCCCCCCTCCTCCTGCATGTGTGTGTGCAACTGCTCCCACCCCCCACCCTGAATGACAGCCCCTGTCATCTAATAATGCTTCAAGTATTTTTCCCAGGCACTAAAATACTCCCCTGGCTGCAGGCTTCGACGGGGCCTGTTCCATTTGGGGGTGGAAACGTGTCCATAAATATGGGGCTGAAACACACCAGCCGTGGGGGCCCGAGACCCAGTCTTGCAAAAATCCGTTCCCGTGTGCTTTGTTTGACTTCTGTGATCTCTCCTTACAATTAATGAAGGTAAAACGTGACAAAACTGCAAAGAAATGGTTCTTTTGTAGCATAAAAACGGACGTAATGTAAGCTAAAGATATTAGCACACAAAAGAATCCTAATTTTCAACTTTTGTCGTGATCAAAGACATTTACATTTGCTTTAATAAAGCAGTTTGGTGAATTCTGGCTTTAGTAAAAGTGATGTGTGCGTGTTGTGTAGTTCCACTTCCAGCGTCCCAGTGAGTGCATAGTCATGATGGTGAAACTGACCTCTTTTGTGGTTTTTGGCTGTTTCTTTGATAAAAGAGTCACTCCGAGTTTACTAAGACTGCGTCGTCTACAAAACCGTTGATGAACTCAGAAGCTTAACAGGGGAAGTGCGAGCGAGCCGACGCTAAATTGAACGATAATTGTATCATCTGTTCTCGTGGCGACTATTGCCACAATGGTGGCCTGGAGGAACGGGTGTGTGGGGGGTGTCGGAGACGGCCCCTGTGCTCTGACCTTTGCACGGGAAAGGGCAAGCTCAGGCAAAAGTCAGGGCGTCAGGGTCTCGCCACCTCGTCTGCCGCTCTGAACCCTCCATTCACGGGCTAACACAACAGCCAGGCATCAAGGCGACCCCGCGGGCGTGACACTCAACCTTTGCCTTAACCTCCTGACCGCCGGCCGCAGCTGCAGCTGACTGGCTCGGGCAGGTCAGGCCACGAGGTCGGCTGCACGCGGGTTAGAGGGGATGGATGTGATTGAGAGATAAAGAGACTGAAGATCGAAGGAGGGGAAAATAATGCATGAAAGGAGGACGTGTTCCAGAGGATTTTAATGTGTCCAAGTCTAATTAAACATAACCCTTAGAAATGCAGATCACAAATATGTAGTTTCTCTTTGAATCTGTGTAAGAACAGTTTGACAGTGAAAATGGAACAAAAACAGAGATATAAAAAGATGAAAAGAACTAGTAAAATGCAAAGAAGACAAATGGTTTGGGCAACATTTTTGTGCACACATCATATGTGCCATTGTCTCCTCGACCCCCCAGGTCAGATCTTTGTCGTGTCAGCTTCAAAAAGGCCGCTTGTAGGGAAAAAAAGGGGCGTGTGTGCACTTGAGGTCAGGCCCGAGCCCCTCTTTGAGGTCAGCCCTTGAGTCAGCCTTACAAATTCAGAAGTGCGTGACAGCTGCTCTCTGAAGGCCGGTGAGCGTCTTGTGATGTGTGACTCATGTTAGGCAAGTTAAGCTTTTGGAATTCTGATCGTTTTACTGGTAATTGTAGTCAAGAATGTGGTTCTGGCACTACATCATTCATGCTGTTCACCCCTCCAACTCCCGAATAGCTGAGAGTGGCCTCGATTTACTCCGAAACCATTTTTCTGCGCTGAAATACAACATAAACAAATTCATCTCTAGAATAAATTTGCAGCAAATGAAATAATGTAGGAGACTGTCAAAACCTCCAGCCAACCAGAGGCCTGATGACGTGTAGCAGGTTTAGGTAAAGGAGACATCGGTTGTAGAAATGAACTGTTAATGCATCAAACATAAGCAAGCGAGATTAAAACTAGCTAGAGTGTACATTTGAGTGTGGGATCATCTGTTCCTCCAGATCTAAATATTAGGTTAAAAACCATCAGTATTGTTGGCTGCACGTCTGCTCGTCACACAGTCATAGAACGGTTTCCTCCCTCCTCCATTCCAAGCTCTCCTCTGCAGGTTTGGCTGTCCCGTGTTGTTGTTGACCCTCCGTCATGGCCGCCACCTTCTGCTCCAGCCTCCACACCTGCTCCCGGTACTTCCTGCGAATCTGCCGGTACGAACTCAAGGCCTTACTGGAAGAGAGAGAAGCCAGCAGGATGAATGCAACACACACACCAACAGCAGGTCTGTGACATACACACGTGCAAATATGACAGCTGGCAGGAAAACGTGCAGAGTTTCCTCTGGATGTCGACCTGTGAGCTTGTGTGAGTCGAGCGATCTGCTCTGCGTTGTCCCTCCTGGGGGGGTTGCTGTCAGACGCAGCCGAGTTCAGTGAGTCCTGGACTAAAACCAGCCTCTTCTTCAAGGCTTGTTCTCTGAAAACAAGAACTTTAAATGGCTGAAACTGCACCAGATTCATGGACTGATTACATATTCTGTGTTCGTGGCTGTGTTCTCACCTCTGCAGGAAGGCCTGCAGTTCTTGCAGAATGGGTCGGGCTCCCGCGACGTCCCCGTCACTCCCCGGCTTCTCACGAAGCCTCTGGTGAAACATTCAACGTTTCAGAGAATCAACAAACAAAAAGTGGTGAAAGCGCTGACCGACGGGCACGCTGGGGATCAGCAGCAACAGTTTTGTCATTGGACAATGACAGCGGTGCGCTGCTGGAGGAATCTGTGCTGCAGAGACAGGACAGGCCAGCGGGAGACCTCGTAGAACTAAAATATCCTCCTTATCCTGGAGGGATTCTGCTTTGATTTCCCATGTGGGACACCCTGATACGAATCGGGTCTGCCACAGTAGACCAAAGTCTTGCTCCCTGTTGTCGGGTTCACCTTGAAAACTCGGAGGAGTCCATCATACCTGTGGTTCGCTCTTACAGTCCTGCAGCTCCTCTCTGAGGTTTTCCGGTACAAACGTTCCCGTCGTCTCCTGGGCCTTGTGGGCCATTAAAGTCCACTCCAGACGCCTCAGCTCCTTCTCTTTGATGCGGACCAAAGCTCTCAGGTCAGACATCTCATCCTGAATTATGAATAAATGCAGGATTAACGTGGATTTGAAATGATTTCCAGGATTCAGTTAGCTCAAGTTAGGCTGGAAATTCTTGAGTTAGAAGCTCGTACCCTGACAGAGATGAGCTCGTAGAAGAGCGAAGCCTTCTCTTTCGTTGCATCAGCCATCTTGGTTCTCGCACCGGCCTGCTGACAAGTTCTCAGCCCGCTTTCTGCCTCAGTTCCCGGGCGTGGTTTAGGCAGACTGATGGCTTCCCGGTCCCGCTTCAGGAGCTCTATTTTCTGACGGAGAGCGGCCTCTCGCTCCATCAGCTCAGGCGTGCTGCGGGGTTGAATGCGTAACGAGGCGTTAGGGTTGTGACAGAATGAAATGTGAGCCACGTTTTCTCTTCTTAATGTGTCTAACGGTCGTCTGAAATCTCACCTGTGCCCTGTGCGGCTCCTTATTTCTGTCTCCTCTGTGACTCCTGCTGTGGAAAAGGAGGTGGACAGCTCCTCGGTTTCCATCCTCCCCAGAGAAGGTGACGAACTGTCGGGCTGCAGCGTGTCACCGTCTGCCACTGACAGCAGAAAAAGCAACAGCGTGAGCAGGACACACCGCAAACATTACAGGGAGTGTTTCACTCTCTGAGATCATAATAATCTCGTCCAAGTGCAGTATTTTGATGGTTCATTGAACTTAATGCTTGTACGCACTTTTCACACCTGGCGAGTGTGTGTGCAGTGGGATGCTTTGCTGTTTGCGGGCATCACACAGTGACAGCAGGTCGCTGTAGGTCTCCTCACACTCCAGACTGCCAACCACAAAGACAAAAGCCTAAAAACCTTGTTTACGTCCCAATTAATCCTGTCAGTCTGCTGACAGAGCATAGGTGTGCAGATAGGCCTGGTGTGTGTGCGTGTGTGTGTGCGTGTGTGCGTGTGTGTGTGGGTGTGTGTGCGTTCACCAGTAGCGAAGAGCCATCTGCAGGGCTGAGCAGTCAGCTTGGAGTCTTCTCACTGTGACACTGTTCTGTTCCGACTCGACCCTCCTTCGCTCCAGAGCTGCATTCAGCCGTTCGTTTTTGGACTTCAGCCTTTCAATGTACCTGAAACAAAGTTGTTTTATTTTCCCTTGAGTGCTTTTTATAGAATATTATTCACTGATTTTGAGCTTTGTCAACCTGTTGAGCACATAAAATAATGCTAGAATCATTAACTGTAACAGTTAGTATTGACGAATAGTATTAATAAGGTTTATTTGAGGTAAATAATCAACTCTCCATTGCAGAAATGGACGTATAAAAGGTAAATTATGAACAACTTGTATAACAGTTTTAACTGATTAAAGGTACATATAAAGACAGACTCTTTAAACTGTACTTTGTTTGCAATTTAGTTAGTATTTTAGTTTATAGTGAGAAATGTAACTTATATAATTCAAATATTTGACAGTCAAAAATCTCAGGCTCACCTGTTTAGTCGCTCTGTCTCACACTCCAGGCTGGTTGGAGGGCTGCAAGAGTTACCTGAACCCAACGAGGAACCGTCCCCACCTGGAGACAGAGGTGCCTCAGACCTGGATGTTCTCCGGTGGAGGAGAGGGGAACCAGGGAAAGGAGGAGAGGCCCAGCCTGGACCGAGTGCTCCAGACCGGTAAGAAGGAGATCGACAGCCTGACCTCCAGCCTTTGTGGAAACCAGCAACCTAAAAGGCAAACGTCTTAACTTCTGTCCTCTAAAAATGTGTTGAGGTCGGTCAGAGTTCTCCACACCTTGTGTTTCTCCTCCTCCTTCTGATTGGTGCTCTGCAGTCTCTCCAGCTCCTCCTGAGAATCACATGTCTCCAGATCCAAAATTTCCTCCTGATAGTGGTCCTTTGATGGGCCTGAGGGGCATGAAATGCCAAACTCTCTCTCCATTTCCTCCAAAATCTGCAGTCAGAATAATAACAGCAGTCTTTTGCTCAAACATCTAAATGTTTTCAATAATAATGCAACAAATGCAATAGCTGAAATTCATTTTCCTCCTCTCCTACCTCTTTATTTATTATAATGTTAGTTTCAAAAGCAACTAAAACTTGCGACAGCATAGGAAGAGTTGATTGGTCACAGTTCACCTGTGAGCACTGGTTTGACATTTGCAGTCCTAAATAATAAATCAAATAAATGAAAGGTTTGTTAGTATTAGCACCTGCGTGGCCTTAACCCAGCTCTCCTCAGCTGCCTTCAAGTGTTGTTGGTGCTTGCCCCTGTCAGAAGCTGTGATTGGGGCAGCCCAGGACCTCTTAGAGCTGATGGAGTCCTCCACTGAAGCTAAAACCTCCTGCAGTTTGGACCACACCACACTTCCGCCCCCTGGTGGTGGAAAACAGAACTGCCGCGTGGAGCTGTATTTGACATCTTCAGATTCAAAGAAGGTGGATTCCAAGTGAACACTGGTTGAATTTTCTCTGTTCTACAGGCTAATAAAACCTTTTAATAACATATTAATGTTTTTCAGTATTGGACAGAACAGAGTAAAGACCATTATACTCAACCTCGCCCACTCAGTGGAGGTTTAGCCATAATTGGAGAAGCAGTGTTTATTTCTGGGACGCTCCTGGCCACCCTGTGGGACAGCAGGTCTGGAACCAGGGGCCTGGGTGATTCTGATGATCTCAGATCTGCAGTTTCACTTAATAATAGCAGATAATGATACCAGAAAATAAACATTTTTTAAAAAATTGTTTATAAAAAAATGATCAGCTCAGTAATAACATTACAAATAGAGTTCCAATAAAATCTTGACTTTGCCTCACTAATATTACCTTGGTGGTTTCAGCGAGCCCATCTTATTGTTGAGTTCAGCGATGATTCTGAGCAGTGTGCCCATTTCAGCCTCACATTGTGCCAGCTCTGCCGTTGAAGGGCTGAGGTTTCCTGTGGGGTCAGGTCCCTCCGAGTCAAAGGTCATGGGTTCAATCGGTGTCATTGTCTCCCTGTCAAACCTTGACCCGGCATCTAGACTGTCACATCTGACTAGATGGAAATCCTGAAGGAATGTGATGCAGTTTTTGGATCAAATGAAACGGTATGGGTGATTTGACACAAATACATATACGTACATACTGTATATATATATATATATATATATATATATATATATATAGATAGATAGATAGATAGATAGATAGATAGATACTGTATATATAATATATATATATATATTCTCAATCACAAATCTTTTATTAATAATAATAATAATAATAATAATAATAATCATTGAAAGAATGTACTCTTGAACCAGCGTCTATTTAGCAGCTATTGTTGTGGTGAAGGAAAAGGGGGAAACTAAAACATCCTGAGATCAAACTTCCTGTCTGGCAAATATTTTCTTTTGTTGTGCACAAAAACTGTTGGATAAAAACCTTATATATGAAATTATATGATATAAAAAATATCCTAAAAAATATCCCAAAAGTATCATACTTGCTTTGAACTGGAATGTTAATGTGTATGGTGTTAGTTTTAACACAAATTTAAAGCCTATGTTGGAGTTTTAAATGACCCAGCATCCAGAGCAAACTGTTACATCTGTATGAATTTATTACTAATATAAATTTAGGCACATGGAGAGCCTCTCAATATTTTGTAGTGTAAGATTTTCAAGGAAAACATTGAAAACATTGAAACATTGCCAACTTACTTCCATATTTCTTGATCTCGGCTTTAACAGTAAAAATTTGTTCCCAGAAGCTTCTGTTCACTGCCTAAATACTTGACCAAAAACAAAAAATAATAATCATGTTATGTGTTGTTTTCTTCTTTCTTTTCCTCTATTTTCCAATAATAAGTCACCACTGCAGGCTGCTGTGGCGGTGGATGCCTGAACAGTGTTTAATGTGATGAATGAAGTAAGTGGAAAACACTCAGAAAGTCATCCCCACCCATTCCCTGTCACTGTGTCCTTTCCTGTTTTGGTCACACTTAGCTCCTTTTTCAAAGGGAGACAATGACAGCTACTAGCTACTATAAAACATGCAATAATAGATTACAACATTAACTTATAACGCTACATTTTTAATAATGAACAAATTACTTAATAACAAATAACAAATTGATTAATAACACTAAAGCAAGTGAATATTTCACTAAAATAAAAAACTTTCAAAACAATATTTAAAAATACGAATATGAAAAACTAAACTAAATGTATACAATAGTTCGTAGCTATCATTTTATTAATTTTAACGCCATGATGAACAATTCGATTGTACTTCATTACCCATAATGCAGCGACACTTCCTGAAACATACTTCCGGTTAAGAAGTTGTCCGGGTAAAATAATAAATGCTACCTCATCGCTGAAATATTAGGCAAATTTAAATGAATTTCGCATTCTAGAGGTTTCGCAGTAGTCGGCCATGTAAGTCATATTACATGCATGAAATAAAACATTTCACGTGTTTCGATTTCGTGTAGTATGGTCTAATTACTCTTGAAGCTAGCTAATGCTAATGCTGTCATCATTCTCCAACAGTCTGTGTTAGCATCAAGGTTGAATGGTGCAAAGCGCCGTTTTATCAACTTTTTTCTGTAAGGATACAATTTTCGTACTGATAGCGTAATGAATGAGCATGAGAGGGAGGCATACTGAGTGTTGTACTCGTTGTATGCACAGGACCTGCCGTGAAAAGCAGATGTTTACAGAGTTTGGGACTGTCGTACTTGAGTTATTCCGTTTATTGTTGGTAATGCAAGTTAGGCACAGTTTAAAGGTGTTTCTATACGTCTTTCTGTATCAAATGTGTTTAAAAATTGATTCATTCAACAATTCTTTTTATTTTCATAGCACCCTGTGAGTCCATGGAGACACCAGAACCAGGTCCAGCAGATGGAGAGGAGCGTCTGGTGGAGCTGCGTCCTCGGACACGTTCCAACCCAGAGGGCGCTGAGGACCGTCGCAACAGCACCGGCAGCCTTGGTGGAAACACTAACCCAAACATATCCCAGTCGGCTGTGGGCAGTCGTGTTGAGGGGGAAGGTGAAGCTTCAACTAGTGACAGTCCTCCCAGTTCCTCCACCACAATGGTGTCCACAGCTGCCACTCAGTCTGCAGCACCTACTGCAGTGGTGACAGCTGCATCTTGCTCCATGGTGCCTCTGTCCTCTGCGGCTGGTGCCGCCAAAGACCGACCAAAACCCACACAGCAGCAGCCCACACTGCCCACCCCGGTGCCTCCACAGACTGAGTACCAGCTCAGAGTCCCTCGTGTCAACTGCCCAGAGAAAGTGGTCGGTATAATTTTCATATTTCCCTTAAAATTTTAGACCTTGTTTTACTCCATTTTTTTCCACTTTGGTGTTGGCAGATCATCTGTTTAGACCTCTCTGAAGAGATGTCTTTGCCAAAGTTGGAGTCCTTTAATGGGTGAGCTTGACAAAAGAAAATCAGATGATAAATGTTTAAGCTTTTTGTGCTAACATGTTATCCATACAGGTCTAAAACGAATGCCCTTAACGTATGCCAGAAGATGATTGAGATGTTTGTCAGGACTAAACACAAGATTGACAAGCGCCATGAGTTTGCCCTGGTAGTCGTCAACGATGATGCACTTTGGGTGAGTGGAGAAGCATCTTAGCCATCATGTGAACTCTCTCCTCGTCTCAAGCATGTATGCGTGTGTCTCAGTTATCAGGCTTCACCTCTGACCCCAGGGAGTTGTGCAGCTGCCTCTATGACCTCGACACCAATGTGTGTGAATCTTTTAGTATCCTTTGAGTCTTCTAAGCATTTCAAATGAATGCACATGATACATTTAACTGATTTATTGCTTGATTGGAGCCTTAACAGTCATCTCTAGACCTGGAAGATCTTCTGAATGTAATGTAAGTACCGTCTTAAGCCTGGTTTATGCTTCCCCATTTGCATAACTTAAGGGGGGTTTGCATAGGAATTGTGTTCTCTTCCCGTCATCTGTGACCGTTGTAAAGAGTAAACCCAGAGAGGGACTGCAGACCAGGGTAGCCATGATTGGTTTGACAGATTCATTTCTGGCTGTCAGATGACAGTCTGCTGAAGCATAAATGACAAACCCGATCAGTGTAGGAAACGTGTTCATGATAGGCTATGCAGAAATACAATGAGCCCTTAATCACTGTTAGAATCATTAGAATGTTTACTGAATTACAGCCCTCTGTTGTCTTTGTAGCCGTCAGAAGATTGAGCTGCCGCTGATGGAGAATGTTCAGACTATCCCTCCCCCGTTTGTGGTGCGGACTGTGCTCATCTATAGCCGTCATGCTGGACAGCTTCAGTTCAGCCCCTCTGAGGTGTTCAGTGTAAGTTAAGAGAACTGCTGATGTGTCGGTGTAAATTTGACTTTTTACTATGCTTGTATCTGCTCACAAACGCTCTGTGAAACCATTCTGGCTTTGTGTCACAGAAGATGCTGCAGTCTCCCTACTTTTTCTTTGATGTCGTCTACTTACACAACGATGTGGAGGAGCCGGGGGATGAAACCAGCTGGAGGGTGAGTGAACCAGCTAAAGGGTCACTTATGATTGGATTTTATTTGGATTGTGTGCATGTTTTAGTCTGTTTATGTCACTCTCTGATGAAGGCGTTACTATTATTGTTGCTTAAAACCCACATTTTATTGGTCATATTTAAAACCAAAAAATATATATATAATACAAACACTGTATATTGCACACATTGTATTGTTGGTATTTTTATATAATACTTAATTTAAAACTATAATTAACTTAATACTACCTCAGAATTCCAAAAGTAGTTGGCTCAGAATTTTTACTTTCACTAAAACTAAATTTTTTTGAATCTCAAAAGAAAGCGGTTTTCTTTCAAGATCAAGATTTTAATGATTGAGACTAGTCACTTAATTCATAATTAATATTTTCTGATGACTGCTTTTTACTGTGGGGTAAATTTTTTTCTTGCAAAAATAGATTCTCGTTTCGACCACAAGATGGCGCAGTTACACCGTTAGTATTTGAAGCCTTAAAGTAATTTTAAATGTCTTGTGTCTTGTTGGGCTTTAGGAGACTGAATGATTGTTTTCAATCTTATTTAAATATGACGACACATAACACAATATTTTGTATTTTGTGTCAATGCAGCCTGTCAGTTACCTGTCTTTTCTCTCCAGGAAAACTACACCTCTTTCTGCAACCTTGACTCTAAGGGAATGTGCTATCGTTTTGAGGTTTCCATGAGTGGACCTGCTCTTGAGCTGCACAACTGCATGGCCAAACTTTTGGCGCACCCTTTACAGAGACCTTTCCAGAGCCATGCATCGTACAGCCTGTTGGAGGGAGAAGACCCCCAGGACATCGAGGCAACTGTCTGAAGCAGGCTTTTCCAGAAACTGCTGCTCAGCAATAATTTTTTAAAACGGTTCACGTTGAGTTGCTGTAAATTCAGTTCCATCAATGAATCATTAAATATTCTAAGAAAACGTGATGGAATGGTTTGGTTGTAAATCTACTGGAGAAACACAGGGCTTTGTTAAAGGCTCTCTTGATCCTTTTTCTTCTGCATGTAGTTTATGGTGAAATCAAATCAAAATTGTCAAATTTGTCTGTTTTTAAAATGTGTTTTCTATTTTTTTAAAGGTTTTTTTTTTTTCAATCATTTGTCATCCCTGTATGTTAATAATGGAAGAATGTACATGAACGTAGATGTGAACGTTTCGTGACATTTATTTTCATTGTAGCATCCATATTGGTGACTGTGGACGAAAGACACACCCATGTACTGCCAGTGTGGCTGCTCTCGAAACAATTTACAAGCTTTTTTGAAAATGTCCCCTGGTATTAAAGGCTCGTTTAATTCTCTCGCTGTTTGGTGTTTTCAGAACGCCCCCCCCCCATTACTCAACAAGAGGCCGGTTATGTCATTTAAAGTATTAGTTTTATTTAAGTCAGTCAATAAATGATTTGCTAAGAGGTCATCAGTGTGGCATGATAACGTACTTAAAATCAGACATTTAATCGTCGATCTCAACTTTATTACTCAAAAACGTCACACAAATGGTAATACATGGCATAGTGATTTTTTTAAAGATTTGTTTTAAAGTCCAGATCTGAAAATATAGCAAAGAACAGTATTAAATTAAGTGACAGCCTTAATCGTGGTTCTGTCACACCGGTGCATATAGACCCTACGTGACAGCAACAATAATTCGATGTTTGAAATAGTTATTCTCATTGTTGACTCCTTAACCTTTAATTCTTCCGTAACATTTGCATGTCTGCTCGGTCTGTGTTTTCTTTATTTCTTGTTTGAATCCCATAATTATTCATCTCTGTCCGGCAGAAGCTCTCTCATCTTATCAGGCAGACGCATGTTATCAATATTACTGGGGCGGTGCAGAAGAATAACTTCTCTTCGCCCTGAAAGTGTCTGCTCTGTTATCTTAAGAGGGCTTTTTATCTCCGTTTTCAACCGTTCGGTTTCCTGTTTTTGTCCAGGACTTGATGCACAGCCTGTCCGGGCTCGGGACCGCTGCGGTTCTATCGCTCGAACATAACCTTCATAAATTAGTCCTCTCTTTCCGGTGAGGACAGGTTGTCAGGGAGACAATGGGGGGCAGGAAAACCCCAGGCTCAGAGGACCTTTCCCCTTTCACGCGCACTTCCCCGGGAGAGCCGACGGGCTCTGACGTCATCGCCGAGGACAAGCGCGGGGGCGGAGGCGGCGCCCAGCGCGTGAGTGCGGCTGTTGTTCCTGCATCCCTGAAGGATGACAGCTCCCCATTGTTTGCGCTCCTTCACTCCTCCACTGCAGCGGCTCCTTTCCGCGCCGGACTGGAAAAGGATGCGCTCGATTCTTTTCTGTAGTTATTGTGTTTTTGTTCGCTAAATCCTTCTCTTAACCACCCTAACCTGCACAAAAGTCTATTTTTAAACACCGCACCGATGGGTGATCCTTCCGGCTTTCGCCGCGGTGGAAAGTAATGGTGTTTACGCAAATGTCCGAGTTGTAGGGTGAGACTCAACGTCAACCAGATCTTCTTCTGGTCAACTTCATGATAAATAGTCCAAGTGCAGATGCCGTGATTGAGTCCAGTTTTATCGTTTAGAAGTGTGCTTTTATGCAAATACCAGAGTTTTTACTCCCGATAGCTCTAAAAGGTTGTCGGATCGAGTCCAGTCTGGATTTGCATGTTCATTTCTCCACTTTCCTTCCACTTCAAAAGCGCGCACGTTAATTTGATTGTAGGTTCTAAATGACGGTGGTGTGCTTGCGTGCGCGCCTACGTGCGTGACGGCACTCCCGTGATAAATATTTAGTTCTGATCCTCACCAGCCGATGTTTTTCCTTCGTTAAAAGCAACGAGAAGAGATTTGAGTGTTTTTTTCTTTAATGTTTTCATTAATAGCTACATAAAACGTAGAAATGTTCCATCCATCTTAACTGCCACACCAGTTGCTCTGAATCAACTGGTTACCTGTAGGACAAAGTGTATGCTTTTAAATATACATATGCATGATAAACAAGATTTGCCTTCATTAATACCTGGGCTGGACGCTGGATGAGGGTCCTGGTTCTGGATCTCTGATCCTGGCTCTGGTTGATGTCACGTTTAAGATGCGCATACATTGAGTTAAATGTGTGTAAAAACCTGCATTCTTGTTCACTAATCAGTGTTTCTCTCGGGCACGTCTGCGTGGATGCTTAAACTCTGAGTCCATTTTCTTGGGCCTGAGCTGCAGTAGGAGGTTGTAACTGTGACACAGGTCAGTGAGGGTGGAGGTGAGGGCAGGGCTAGAGAGGGCTGGAAGTGCAGCATTTATAAACACACACACACACACACACACTCACACTCACACTCCTGACTGTCCTTGTTTACATCCAACTGTAGGATTTCTGCCCCGTGTCCACGTCTCACTTCTGCTTTTTGTTGTCCGTCTCAAGCCTCTGTTGCTGGGATATCTCTTGGATTTGGAGCGACACTTCCAGCTGCCACCGTCTCACCTCCAACAGCCATGTACAGCTCCAGCTACTCCCGGGCCAAGTTTGGCCACGAGGCAAAGGAGCCTCTGCACAGATCCAGAGGGAAGAGCTGCGGCTACTACCTGAGGATCATCTTCTTATTTTCCTCTCTGATCCAGTCCCTCATCATCGTCAGTCTGGTGCTCTTCCTCATCTACGGACAGCCAGAACAATCTGCGGAGGAGAAGAGAGTCAAGGTCAGTGTGAAGACTCCCCCTCGAGTGTCTGAAAAGATTAAACAAAAAAAAGCTGCTCTGAGTAAGAATGTCAATGTGATGTGGTTTTAAAGGAGCTGGAGGTGGGCTTCAACAAGCTGAGTGAGAACAACATCCAGCTCAGGAAGGAGAAGAGCGAGCTGGGAGCGCAGCTGAAAGCTCGCACGGCTGAGAAAGCCGCCGTGGAGAAAGAGCTGGAGAAGATGAAGACTGACTCCAACGCCACCGAGTACGGGCTCAAGCAGAAAATTGTAAGTACACCAACGTTTCAGCCCCAGTTCCGAATCGTCCCAATCACGGCAGCGCAGGAAATAACCAAAGTCTGCGTTTACAGGAGGCCTGCGAGAAAAAGGCTCTCCCGATTTCGCCACGGTGCTCCAACCCTCTGATTCCGGCCCCCGCTCTGATCACTCCTAACAGTACGTAGTCGCCCGATCTCTGCCTGAATGGAATCATTCTTTTATAAGCAGTGAAAATGTGGGTAAATCCTGCATGTTTCTAACATCACCTGGATTTCAACTATCCTGCATCGAGGAAAAGCCAGAGCTGAAATGTTAACGGCAGACCTGTTTCCCCCCACTGGGCAGATGAGGTGAAGACCCTGCAGAGCCTCAACGCCCAGCAGAAAGCCATGATCAGCCTCATCGAGGCCAACTTCACCAGCACGGTTCTGTACATGAGACAGGAGAGGGACATCGCCATCAGGGACAGAGACAAGCACCACCAGCAGGCCATCGTACTCCGCCGGGACAACACCATGCTGCAGGAGCAGCTCACCTCCTACACCAGGTACCTTCAGTCTGTCCGTCCCTCCATCCGTCCGTCCGTCCGTCGGCAATCAGTTCTGAAAAACGTTGACGTCTTTTTTGCGTCCTGTGCCCAGGAAGTGCAAGGAGGACTTTGCTCATTCTCTGGACGGGATCAAAACAGTGACCGGCGATTTCCTGAACAAGATCAACAACCTGTTTCCCCATCAGCTGACCTTTCATCTCACCTGTGAGAGACAGAGGGAGGAGATGGAGAAGATTCGGACCAGCTGCACCAATCTGTCCAAAGAGGTGGAAAATAAGTTCCAGGTGTATTTGGACAAAGTGGGCGACAAGGTGGGTGTAGCACAGTTTTCCCTCCTGTGGTCCGATGCTGACGTGAATGTTCTGACGGTCCTGGGCTGCTGTTAAAATGACTGAAGGAGATTATTAAATCCTTCTTAAAAACTGTGACATATGACATAAAAGTGTTGGTGCTGCATATCAGTTGCCATCATGGTGCTGAAGAGGATCACACGATGAAGAGCTTAGGCCCTGTGTGAAACATATTTTTAATCTAAAGAGTCAGTTCACTTGAAGCAGTTGATTATTTAGGGTGACATTCTTTCATTATCAGGTCGGGAACCAACACAAAAGATTTATTTTATAATTTTATATCTCGTTTTTCATCTTAACTCTCTGAAATGAGGCACAGCAGTACTCTGCTCCTGACTCTAAGAGTGACGCAGCGGAAAATTACTCAAATCAGTGACAAACGGCTCACGTTTGGAACGTGTAATTGTCCATAAACGTGATGGAAAATTGGAAGGGAAACCGGCCTCTCAAGAGAGGAAGTTCTGACTTCTGCTCCAGTCATGCGGCTAAAGAGACAGATGTCCTCTGAGAAGAGCTGAGGGTCAGCACAGGTTAACATCATTGTCTGCTGACTGAGTGACTCACAGGGGTCACGCAGGATTTTGGCTGAGCTCGAACACACCAATCCAGATCTTACGTCTTGGTCACGTCCCGCCGATCCAGACACATTAACATACATGGGTTGTGTCCCTCAGGGAGACGTGCTGTATAATTTAACTTCCTACGTCAGCTGTACCGCACGAGCTCCATTGTGAAAGAGAGGACAACGTACATTAACAAATACTCACACTGACACACAGAGACGCAAATGGCTGGGACAAACAGGCCCAATCTGACGGAACCATCTGGAAACGTTTACAGTCCAGTGATATTTAAAGCGTCCCGTCTCCTTTCAGGTGGCTGAGATTCATGCCCAGTCGAGCCGTCTGGAGGTGACAAACACCCATTTGACCTCTGACCTGGCGCTGTGTGAACAAACCAAGAAAGACGCAGCTGCCGATGCAGCAAAGCAGCTTCAGCTTCAGCAGACCACCCACGACAATCAGGTAGATGTTTAGCCCACACAACAGCGACGGGGACGTCGGAGGAAGACGCCCTCCGTCCGTCCCCTCCAGGAGTAACGTGCGTGTTCTTGTTCAGGTGGAGAGGCTGCTGCTTGAGCAGAACAGGCTGAGGGACGAAAAGAAGCTGCTGGAAGACAGTTTGGCACTGAAAGAGAAGACGCTCCAGCTCCAGCAGCAAATAGCTGCCACTCAGAACAAGGTAGGAGACCCAGACGCCGGGCGTGTCGAAGAAAGCACTTCTGTGGCGTTAAATCAGATTTATGTGGGCAGCAGACAGAAATATGAGCTTAGCAGCAACAGGAAGGACGGGCAGGAAAGGGAAGGAGAACCACGGCAATATAACTGATAAAACTGAATTTGTTCTGTGCAGCAGAACAAGCCGACTCTGCAGGCCTCACCCAAGTTGCCCTCGAATGGAGCACCCGACCTGAGCAAAGCCCCAAAAGTAAATATAACAAGACTCACGCAAGGCTTTCAGCTAACCAACATGCTAACATAGCGAATAGATGCATCGTAGGACTGCAGTTAAACTGGTATCTTTTCTCCTCCTTTCCTGACCAGGTGAGATGAAAAGAAGCAGCAGATCATTGACTGGAGGCACAAGAGTGAACTTTTGTCTTTAATTTTATGAGAACTCCTGTATATACTCCTGATCCTTCCACACTGCCTGTAAATACTCCATTCATTAGCCTTTTGGTGCACACCTTGTTTTGATCCAATCTACCACGTTTTTCCTCATGTTTAGATGTTTGCTGTGAAACGCTTACGTCCTACACTGTGTAAATATCCTTTATTGTAGGGATGTGAAGCTTTACTTTACCGTGGAGAATAAAATTAAATTAATTTTAAAAATGTGACACCCTCATGTCGACAAACAGTGCTTTATTAACAGTACTTTATTCTGGTCTTACTTAATGATCTCAGGTGATGTTGATCTGTCTCAGGCGGCGTTCCACAGGGCTCCATCATTGTTCAATTTGTTTTTTTGTATATATACTATATATGATTTTCCAGCAGACGTGAAAGCTTTTCTGCATGGTTGATTCAATAATTATAATAAAAAAAAAATAAATAAAAAATGAACCACTTGATAATAAACTTGCCATACATGGGAAAGATTGAGTCCATCATGGGAAAATGATCACAAACAAAGAGTTGCTGTAATCTTACGGCAAGACAAGGCTTTGTTACTGTTTTTCAAGAGTCCTGCCACAACCGCTTCAGCCCCAGTTCATGCAGGTCATAGGTCAAAGCGTATGCTTTCAGATGGCGGGATCAGATGTGGCGTCTCCATCATCACGTTGCCAGTGTAGAACAGGTCCATTCAGAGCTTTAAGGGCTTGTCTGATGGTTTTACTGCAGCCTGGATGTCCATTCAACCTATACACACATCATATATACGACCCTCGTGTGTCCATGTTATCGACCTTTTTATGGTCCATTCACAAGCACATAACTGTAGTTTACTAGAAAGTGTCGTTTACAACTTCCTTTTTCATTCCTGAGTAAATTGTTTCTCAAAAGTACATTACGGTGTTTGAAGTTTTATGATTATTATGGATGTAGTTAGTACTCTTTGTCAGAGAGGCTGTGTAATGCATGACTGGTTGGTTGGGGACGAGCTTAGCAGCTGCCCGGCCGACTCAAAGGAGGGACCGTTCTGAATTTTTCCTGTTTTAGGAACAGAGGGTTCTCAGGAAGCCTGTCACAATTTAGTTGGCAACAGCCTGATCCCAGCAGCTTTATCGAGATGTTACAGCCCACAACTTGTGAGTTTGGTCTTTCTGCGAGCAGTCCGCTCAAACAGACGTGGGGAAAAAAAAGTAAATAAAAAAAAAAATCACAGTCCATTTGGATAAAACAAATATTTGAAATTCCTTCAGTGTTGAATAAGATTGAGTTGAATTCTCAGGCTCAGTGCACAGCAGGATGTGAGTGAGGAGAGTGAGTCTGCGTCTTGTCTGCAGGAAATCCCCCGTCAGGTCCTGTGTGTCCTTCTCCAAGCAACAACCAATCAACTAAATAATGAAATATGAGACAAGAGGAGTTTAGCAAACCCTTTATTGAGGGCCATTCAGATCATTAAACATAAACAGGGTCACTATAGTCATTTGCTCTGGCTACACAGCAGCGCTATTTAAAAACAAGATTCAAAAAGCATCCAACGTGGCATAATTAATCAGGGAGAAGTTGAAAGAAGAGTAAAACAGCTGACAGAGCAGCGAGGAAAGAGGAAAGGTCAGGTAACAGAGACAGAAGGGCAGCTCTGCACACGTGCGGCGCGCTCAATGTCGTCATAGACTGCGAGGGAAGAAACCAGCGGGGGAAGGAGGGGTCAGGAGTTCAACGAGGAAACATAAATATTTGATAGTGGCCAGAGTGACAGCCGAACAAAAGATTAGGAATTGTTGCTTTCCCACAGAGCAGAGAGGAGGGCTGGGTCCTTCTTTACATCTGGATTGGTTTATTCCATATTAACTGACACTAAAAAATAGCTATTTTCAATTATTTAATCATAAAAGATTCATATTCTATTTTCTAGAATATATTATCCAAAAAAGCCTCAAATGCTTGTCTCCGTCATGGTTAAAGCTCAACTGAAGTCTGGGGGCTGTTTTACGACCAGTAGCGGAGGAAGTAGAGGAACATCTCTAAATGCTTCCTGAGTCATGAGCAGAGCATCGGCTGCCTGGCAGACGAGTGTGTTTGAGTAGGACAGTTGTAATGAAATAGGGACCAACAACATGGAACAACCTGTTAGTCATGACATGAAGCCCGTGAGGCCGTGGCCTCAACTTTCCGCTAAAGCGGGCTGATATTACACATACGTCATGTTTTTGCAGTTGCTCATCTATTTTCCAATGCAGAAGTCTTTGAAGATAATGTCCAGGATCTCCTCTGCTCCGACCCGTCCAGTGATCCGGCCGAGGCTCGTGAGAGCCTGCCGGACGCCCTCGGCTGCCAGGGCCAAGTCGACGTCACGGTATCGCTGGTACTGAGCCAGGGCCGCGCAGCACTGCTGTAGATGGGCCCTGTGGCGCGCCTGGGTCAAACTCGGGGCACCAACCAGCGGCTCGGCACAACTAGAGGAAGGTTGAGAACAAAACCAATGACATCACTATTTTGTTGATCTTTTTCTTTAAAATAGAGAAAAAAAAAACATTGTCAAAAAGGAGTATTAAACATAAATGTCTTCAATTTGAAAATGTTGGACTCTCGGAAGATCTGAAACCATCTTCAAATGTCAGTGACTCACAGATTTCTGACACTGTTGTGCAACGCTGCGAGGAAATCCGGCAGGCCTTCATCAGTGTGACAGGAGATTAGACAAACTGGAGGGAGTCCAGAGACCCGTCCCAGCTCCCTGTCCAGCTTCTGCCTCTGAACGTGAGGCAACAGGTCGGTTTTATTCAGCACCAGGAGAACTCTGCCTGCAGGAACTATAAAAACATGAGTGGAACAGTGGGGAAACGGGCCTGCCTGGGAATACTCAGATATCAGTTTAGATTCGCTGTTACACCGAAGGCGCACAGCTTGCAGTACAGCTGATGCATCGATGCGTTTGCCATACCTGTCTCAGGGTGCTCTTGGAGGGAGAGGACACTCTTCAGATGGCGCTTGAGGAATTCCGCAGCCTCTGGTGCGTTAGAGGGGAGGTGAGCACAGTCCACAACCACAAGAGTCAAATCTGCTTGCTCCAATCTGAAAGAAAAAAAAGATCAGATCCACATTAAAACACAGGGCTATCGTAACCGCATGTGAAAGAGAACGAGCAAACACACCCATCTGGCTTCACTACAGTAACTTTTCAGTTTGTTAACTAAGAAACAAAACACATCCTGCATCAGCTTCAGGTGGGACCTCAGTAAGACACCTCTGAGACCTGAAACATCATGAGAAGCTCTGCAGCCAGAATGGTAAAATACCATTTATGTCAAACACGTACATGCAAGTGGTATTCACGTTAACTGCTCTACACTCTGGTGCCCTTTAGTCCCACAGTGAGGCAGCAGCAGGAATGGATGCTTGTACTTACCATATCCTTCCTGCAGTCACCCAGGTCACGAGCCTCTGACATGCTCCCTGCACAGAAACGCTCTCTGCCCAGCACAAACTGCCCGCCCTTCCTATAGAGCCACCGCGCCGCCCGAATAACTTAAACAAACAATAGAGGTGCACAGACTGTTTGTGCTGACAAGTATTTTTGTCACTTCTTCGTCTGGGATCTGAAAGATGATGGAGTGAGTCTCCTTAGGCCTTCCGCCTCCTTAAAGGCTGCAGTAATTTCTGCCAAAATCAGATTTCTGCCAAAAATGAATGTCCATTTGTCTAAAGCTCATGGCTGCATACTCCAATTAGCATGATGGATGTGTGCCCCCATCTCCTGGATGTTTTTACACGGAGGAGTGATGACAGAGTGCAACAAGTGCTTCCATTCAGCCCTGTCGTAAACACTGGAAGCTTCTGCCAGCTAACGGCCGTACGTGCCTGTATCAAGCGCACCTCGTGAATAATGTCCTATTGGAACGCTCTACAACCAAAGTGGCCTCTTCATTATGCAACCTCCTGACTGTGTTTGTTCGATGTATTTATATCTGTGACTGAACACTAATATAAACTCTGAAGGTGACGCAGACCTGACAAAACTGTTAGAAGTTATACATGGGAAAACAGTGAGTGAGTTCTTCCTTTCTTTGTTTCAGGCACATGTGCACGCTCTCCTGTGCTAATTTGTTGGGTTCATTATTATGAAAGATCACCAGTTACTGAAGCAGCTACACAACATGCAACCCTCGCATAAAATACACCAGACACCATTAGCAAACGTATTTAATACATGGCTGCGTAATTATTTGAAAAGCCAGAGAAGAAACATTTAAATAAGAAATTACTGTGTAATGTGCACATTGTGCAATAATGAAGTCTGTGGGGTAATTTATATCAACAGTGAGAAATTATTAGCAATTACTCAGGACTTTAGCACTGCAGGGCACCGCTGGACCTGCTGCCTCTGTAACGTTTCATCTACTTTGACTGATGCTCACTTTAGTTTTGTACAGCGCAGCATGACATTAACATGATTAGAAACATCTGGCAATTAAATTAGGGCTGAGTTTTTTAAATGAGTCGTATGCTGCCAAATCATAAACCACAACCAAAATGACATTTGAGCTGTGCTTAATCTCTCTGTACCGTTCTCGAGCCCGGCGGACCCCCTCCCTCTCCACCAGGTCCGGGCTGTCTCTAAGGCCGGCTGTGTCACTCAGGAGGACCGGGAAGCCACCGATATCCAGCGCCGTCTCTACCACGTCCCTGGTAGTGCCAGCAATGGGAGACACAATGGCTGCAGGTCTCTGGCCTGGAAGTAAAAGAGGTTGAAACATGTTGTATTTTTATTGTTCTTATTTTCAATAAAGTCCACAGGGAAATACGCCAGCACACAACACAAGAATGTCAGCTCATGCTAGCTCATTAACGTGGATTCTCTGCAAACAGGCAGGGGGGAAAAACTAATCACATCATGAAACAATAACAGGATCTAATCATCAGTTTGATATGTCACCTATTATTCTTGAGAGCAGCGAGGAGGCCCTGCCAAAACATGCTCCGCTAAGTGACTTAACGAGATATAAGGAAATAAATATTCTAAACACACAAACATACGTTGGTTTAACCCTGAAAATAAAAGGTTCCCATTCTAACAACAGCCTGTATTTCTATTAGAGGCATTTCTTTTTTTAAATCAAGACAGAATCTTTTCATGCTTTTTAATGTTGACCCTTTTAAGACGTGTGTGTGTGTGTGTGTGTTTACATACAGAGTGTGTTCAGCAGGCTACTTTTCCCTGCATTGGTGGCTCCTGCGATGACCACCTGCACTCCGCTGCGCAGTCGCTCCCCCCTCCTCTCATCCTTCAGGTGTCGCTCCACTTCTGCTTGTAGCTGACACACAGATGTGTCCACTGTGTGTGTGTGTGTGTTTTGGGGCAGGCACAAGGACAGAGGAGAGACAGGACATGACAAAGGTCACATTCTTTCTTGACCTTGTGAAAGGAATTCTAAGAAAAATAAAGTCAGCCGTCATCTGGATGAAAAATGGGCCACAGACTGGACTCTTTTCCGTGTGTGACCAAAGCGGAAATTTCCAGTACAACATATAAACAATATGTCATATTTCTTCTAAATAAAACTGAGACTTTAAAAGACTTGACCACAGTAATCCGTCAGGCGGAGATGAGTTTAGCTAAAACATAACAAAGACAACAAATATAACATAAAAGTACTGTAGGGCATTCATGCCAGGTTTTCTATTTTTTAACAGGGCTATTATTACCTGCCACTCTGAGCCAGATTCTGTGCCACAAAAAACACAAAGAGCAGTTCCCAAACTTTAATGTCCCCACAAGCCAGCGCCAGACAGATGGCGACAGACTCGGGGGAGACAACACAAGCACGTGTGTTGTGTACGAGGCTACTGTCAGCACTATTCCTTTAAGAACTACAGTCAAGCTTTGAAGGTATGACAAACGACTGTCTGTCTGTCTCTTCACCTCCTACAGGAAACTGCTTTTTGGGTAGTTTGATGTTTTGGCCTTGTCCCTGCTGAGAAGCAAAAGTGCGCGGCGGTCAGCTGAAGAGCCAAACAGGAAAATCAGGTAGCTTTTCTGCTCACAGAGAACCTCTGATGCACCAACGCCCTCCTCACCGCCACTTTTAAAGCCCAGAGGCGACGGCTCTTCCACAGAGAACAAACGTGTACATATACCTTGGTTTAAAACTCCATCCTCAATGAGCTCATCTTCACTGAAGTCGATGAAGGCCTCTACATGGGCAAGACACTGAGGAACACACAGAGTAAAGAAGAGCCTCAGACCAGTTCATCCACACGTGCTATAACCATGAAACACATGCAAAAGCAGCTGCTCTTTTTACTTGATGGATGCACGTGTGAGATCCAGGAAGCATCTGTAGTCACTGTTAAAGAGAAAGATGACTCACATTCAGGATAATGTTCTGTCATGATCTGTGATTTCCTTCCTCACCATCTCACCCTCCAAAAATTTAAAGCTAATCAAAAGAAAGGCATCAACTTAAATTAGGATATTTCTTTGTGCTTCTCCATGGAAAAAAACACATTGTAAACCATTCATTGACTAAAGAACTATGAACTATTATCCTTCTGTTCCTTTGATCAACTCTTCAGTAATTTTATTACTGAATAAGGTCTTTGACAATCACTTAATAGAACATTGTTTTGTATTGTTGAACACGGTTGTACAAAAACAGGAAGCATCAGATACCCATATTTTAATGCATTCACAGAAGCCGAGGTTTTAAAAAGCAGCATTGTTTTGTTAGCAAATGGCAGTTTGACCCCTGACACTCTACAGATGGCACCACGGGCAGAATTCTCTGAAAGCTGAGTACAAAACAACGGTGTGAATAAATGCCTTCAGGAAACATCCTAGGGAAGGTGCCAACAAGCATCTGAGCAAAGTTGCTCACGGGAGATCACCTGGACTGCACGGTCTGATCAGACGCCAAGACAGCATGCACTAAATGAGGGGCTGGCTCGCATCCACGTCAGTGAAGTCAGTAACCCTCGACCTGTGGCTCTTTATTGCGTCAGAAAGTCTCTAATAATCTGAGATAAACACACATAAACTACCTTCATACAGGTAACAAAGGGAAAACAGAATCTTTGGTACTTCAACTAAGCACTGAGTAAAGACTCCGCCTACTGATGACAATGCTCTAGTTTTTCATAAATGTGGAGTTATTTTTAAAATTCTCTTTTCATTTTGTCATTCTGGAGGTTTTACTTTACCTTCTTCCTGACAATGTAAGATAAATATCTACATGTGGGATACAAATTATCGCTTTGATTCTCATTATCAAAAACAAAACAAGCAAGTGCACATACAGGAAGCCTGAAAACAGGAAGCCTCATATTCCCATACATTATTCCACCCACAGCAATACTGTATTGTAAAAACAGCTGCAATACAAAAACAAAGAGACCAGTTCAGGTTTGAAACTACTGAGACCTGACCTGCAGCACAGAGCCCAGACACGTTTTTCCAGCAGGTTTCTGGGAAAAGTCAAACGTTACCATAGCCCAGGTGTCTCTGGGGAGAAATTCAGGGCTTTGTTTTTTTTCCTGCTGTCACACTAAGGCTGAGTTAGGTTGGCTCTGTGGAGCGTGTGCACAGTCTACTGTCATCTCCTCCATTTTCCTTTTCTCATTGAGCCATCATTGCACATTAAAAAAAATCTAATTAGGGCCAGAGAAGAAGAAAAACTGCTGGGGACCCCATGTGATGATGACTCGTGAGCGCGTGGAAGCCTGTTGACACGTAGATTACCTCTTTAAGGTGTGTTTTTGCACCTTCACCAGTTAGAATAACAATCGTGATGGTATTACTGGGTCACCTACTCTTTTCAGCTGGTGGCTCCAGTTCTGGTAGAGGCGTCCCAGCTCTCCTGACATCTGCCTGAGAGCCTGTCTCCTCTGAGCCTCTGTTTCGGCATGGATCAGATCTCCAAGCCCCTCCACCTGCAAACATCAACAAATGTCATCACACTGTCGTCATATGAGCAAAAACCATGTTCTGTTTAGGAATAATCAAAGTACATCTTACTAAAACATTCTTTAATTGCAATCTAAATTATATATTGTTAGATCGCGTAAACAGATAGTATGTAAAATAGCTCGATATTTATAATTAAGCCTACATATGCAGCCGGATTTAAAATAAAACACAAATTACAGTAAAATTCTACAAATCTGCCCTGTTCTATCTTTTGTATTTTTTTTCATTCTCTTCCTGTCTACCTCTGTTAAACCCATCTTCCCCGCTTGGAAGGCTCGACGCGTGAACTCCCCAGCTTCGGCAGGCCTCATGCCAGGCACATTTCCTGAAAAAACACACAAACACACACACACACAGCACACATGCAAACATAAAGACACGTATGAGGAGCAAGGCAGGGGTGCATTGTGCCCACAACATACGTACAAACAGAGGAAGATCAAATTCAAGGTCAATGTGTCACCCTGGGTTCAGTTGGAATGAAATCACACACAGCTGTGCAGGTTAAAGAGGTGACATTTTCATTGTTTTTACATAAATTTCTCAAGTCTCATCAGGGGGAGACAATGGTGGGAAATAATGTCTGTGAACAAGACACTGAAACAAAAATGTTCATATTCTACTTGTTTTAGCTTGCAGCAAACACAAGTGGGAGCACATTAGGGTTGAATAATCTACAAACAAGCTGTATGCTACTACGTGAACATAAAAAATAACTTTTCATAAATGTTTTTTGTGGCACAATCATTTTTTCCAGTCCATCTATTTCTTAGCAGCGATAATCTTTCTTTAGGGGATGCAGAACTAGCCTAATGTTTCTAATGGCACAATGCTGCCCTCTGGAAGGTCAGAGGCAGAAAAGCAGATTTGTGCTCTGTAATGTTTAAAGGTGTAGATTTTACCTAGCGCCTGTAGCACAGCAGCAATGACAGCAGGACCACCATGAATGTGGAACTCCACGCTGTCCTCTCCTGTGAAGCTGTGAGGAGCTGATGACATAAATACAAACACGTCCCAGACCGTTTAGAGGTCATACCTAATCATCAAGTAGGTATAAATAAAAAAAAAAAATAACAAAAAAATCTGACCTGGGAACCAAAAGACAAGTCCACGGTCCAGGATTTCCCTGGAATTGGGGTCTGTGATGTTGCGTAACAAGGCGGTGCGGGGAGGAATCAGGCTGTGTGTGAGCCCAGCCAGACACCTCAGAGCTGTGGACGAAGCTGGTCCACTGGCTCGAACTACAGCCACCCCACACCTGCCGTGGCCGGAGGACAGGGCAAAGATGGTCTCAGCATCAGCCAGTCCGACTGGGAGTCCACGACAGAGAAAGCTGCAGGGTGGTGTTACTCTCCTGGTAAAATACAATAAATCTAAGTTTGCTTGGAAACTGAAGGACAAAAACAAGTAAATATTAGGAAAAAATTTAAGTACCGTATTCAGTCCTAGAATTGGATACATTCAGAGACCTTCACTGATGACCAGGTAACTGAAATTTTAGTTGAAATGTGACATATTGTGACTGAGTAACAAACCTTTTACTTAGTGTATGAAGAGCAGGTCTCCATGTGGAACGACAAATAGACGGCAGTATCATTGTTTTCATGTGACTTTACGGAAATAAGAAATATCAAAAAAACAAAACACATTGCACGGAACACACTTTGCAGAGCAACAGTGCTGACACTACAGTCCTAATATCGTAGTCACCTTGTATGTTAACCGAAGCCATCGTTATTATGTCTAAAAAAAAAAAACTCGGTGGGAACGCTAAAAGCTGCTTTAGCTTTTTTCCGTTTGCATTTACCACGATGTTGGGGTCTTGGCTGTGATTGGGCAGATTTTTCCACAACATAGGAAATTCTGCATTCTCACGTATCCAGAATGTGTCAATCAACAGTAATTCCCACCCACTGCGCGCCGTTAAAATGTGTCCGTGTAGCAACTTTTGTTTGGCCTTGATCTTTAGTCCGGTATGTGAATAGTGAATATTTCATGTGGGGAAAAAATTATACTGTATTTGTGCCGATTGATCTGCTGCAAAAGACACATATCTTATCAATATTTGTGTAGAGTACAGTAACAGATCATGATTTTTTAAATGTTTTTAAATTTTAGACTTAAACAATGACAAAAAGAAAACAAGATCATGTTGTCAAGCGCACTTGGACAATTACTATTACTACAGTTCCATCTAGTGGCCAAATTGAATATTGCAATAACTTGAACGTCCTTGGAACTCCTCCCTTATTTAGAATTGTCAGAGCATGGAGGCTATCTTGGCTTCAGTTTTCTGCTTGTTTATATATATAAATCTAACAAATTCAGTTAATTTGCAATACCGCACAAAAATACTATAAATCATAAACCAATGTAATAATTAACTGTGTATGTGCTTCCATGAATACCCCACTGCACTGACTCAAATCCATCAGCTCAGAGGGTGATGAGTAAGCGGAACGTCTGCTTAAAGATGAGGTACCTCTGATCTGACAGCTGTTTGCAGGGGGAGGGCTATCTGCAAGTCAGCCTGCTGTACAGTGAAATAGAGCATCTGCCTGGAGGTGCGGGGTGACTGAGGAGATGGACTATGTACAGGCCTGAAGCCTGTGAGACAGTCTTTATACCTGGGAGTTCAATCATTGATTAACTGCATGTAGATGAAGAATACCTACAGCAGCCCGCAGCTGTTGAACATCAGTGGACAAACATCATTGTCTATTCTAAACAGACTGTTAACGAGTCCTCAAATGTGATAAACTAATTACCCTTCGCCCACACCCCACAACCACAACTTGGCAAATGTAAAACTGAATACTTTGGTCATTTATGACAGTTGTGCTGACAGAGTCCTCACCACTATCAGTTTGGAGGATGTTTGCAAGTGAGCTTTGGTGTAACATTGACAGTAGTGTTTGCACAGTTTAAACACACGCAGTCTGGTCTCATAGGCAAGCCAAGATCCTGCTTAGATTATTGTTAGAGACAGCACAATCACTAACTTTCAACAGCACTAAAAAAAAATCTATAAAGGTGTCCAAGTGACTGTTTTATAAGGATTATAGTTTACTTTACCCATGAAAAAAAACACCACTTTAAGAGATATGCAAACTACTTAAAATACAGATAATCTTCTACTATTGTGGGATTATAAATATATCAACCACACTGTGCTTTTGTGCCTTTGTCTGGGTTTGGGAAATTTAATCCAGTATGAAAAAAAACAATAAAAAAAAAACAAAAACAAACCATATTTTATGGTTCTGTTGATAATATATCTCAGCAGAGTTTTAAAATTTTTCCTGTCCAGAGGTGACTTTGACGTAATTGCTGCCTTTGTGGCCTAATTCCGTTCAAGGAATTCTAATGATTATTGTAGTAATCGCAGTTGAGTGTTTGTGTGTGTGTGTGTGTGTGTGTGTGTCCCTTTCCCCTCTCTCCCTCCACCCCACCCCTCTCTTTGTCCCTCCTCTCTCGTGCACTCCATCTCGCCACGCATCCCGCTCCACAGAGCACCATCACCGGGATGATCCACCGCCACACCGACAGCCTCCACTTCACTTTCACCCTCATTTAACCTTCTTCTCGGAGCCGCCGTGCTATACCCATGCTTCAAGATCCTCCTGAGATGCGACAGAGCAGCGCTGTTTCCCGGAGAACAGCTTCATCTTCAGTCGCTCCACGCGGATAGAGAGCATGCCGGACACGGCGGCAGGCGCCGCAGCTGCGGCGGCCAGTGTGGCGACCACCGCCGCGGAGGGCGCGGAGAGCTCCCGGCACCGACACAGAGTGCAGCAGGGAGAAACGGAGAGGCCGGAACCGGGCGCTGCCCCACCGCCTGCCCCATCCGGTGTACTGGGTGAGTCATGTGCCTCTTTTCGCAGCGGACGATGCGGTTTGATAAGCGGACACAGGAAGAGGGGACAGGTGAAAGCGGACTACCGCACCATCGTACACCGCGCTGCAGCCGTCTTTTGTCTCCACCAGGGCGTCCCAAAAATAAACCCACCAGGACTATAAATAACCACTTTAACTTCAGATCGTGTTCTCAAGTATTAACGACCTTTCTGATTGAATTGTCTATATCTTATCTTGTTTAGCAAGAGACCAACAGATCAAATGTAGCAGGTTCGGGCATGATCGGCGGTTACCTCGTGTCACACAAAAACACGTCCACGATTTCATTATTATATCTTTCAAACACAATTACAGGGTTCTAATAGGAACGAATGCCTTCTAGAGCTTTTATCCAAGTGATAGTTCCCCCCTTAATTGAGTCTGGTGTCAAATAATGCAATTAGGTACTAAACTACTGCAGACAGGGAATTGACCCAGTCTGAGTCAGTGATTTGGGCATGTTCATCACAATGACATTCTCTCAATTCTTGTGGCTCTGACGTGTTTTGCGCAGACGTGCAGGGTGAGACCACAGTCTACTTTTTAGACCTGTGAGCGCAGTCGGATTCTTGGTGATGACTTTCCATGACACTTCCTGGGGATCAGAGCAGGCCCTGTCATTGGTACCTTACAAGAATGGCAAGAGAGGTTATTTTTGGAACGGACCTCCGATGCGAGCCTGGGTAGAGTCCGCCGGGCTGGGGCTGGTTCCCTGGGTGCAGAGCCAGCCTCTGCTGCAGAGTGGTGCAGTGGAGCGGTGGGCTGCCGCCACAGAAGCACCCCCTGGTAGAGCCCCCCCCCTACACACACACACACACACACTCGGGGTCGGGGTAACTTGAGCCGGCTGCTGCTGACTGATGTCATGCTGTGGAGTGGGAGGCCCTCACTGGTGTCACCCAGGACTCCTCAGCAGTTTACAGGAGGCGAGAGAACAGAAGAGGGGTTCAGCGCAAGTTATTACTGTTGAGGGATCACAAACTTTTGATCAGACTCTAATTTGTCTCTGCGGTTTTTTTTTTTTGAGTCTGGAGGGACAAAGTTTGGCGTTTTGAGGACCTAAGCGGGATCAGCGTGACCTCCTCGCGTCAGTCATCGAAGCCAGCCTGACCCCACGCTGAGGATTCTTTGCCACTGGAGGCTGGGATGCCCCAGCTCTTTCTCCTAATCCCAGTCCTTTGCAGTGGACGGGAATAACTTTGAGCCTTTCACCATCTTCCTCCACCAAGCAGATTAATTAAGCAGCCATGGTTAGAGGAGCCGGGTAAAAATCACACCAATTAGTGCCTGTCTCCTCTGAGGTCATTGTTGATCAGCTTCTCTGTTGGAGAAATCAGGTCATGTCATTTGTGCTCTCCAATCCTGGACTGAGGAAAGTAATATATATTATATTTTAGTTTGAGAAGTGGAGCAGCTACTAAATGATGTAAAGTACTGTTTTTACCTGCGCATGCTAGCTTAGTTTATCCCTATTTTAATTAACAGTCTCTTAATTTTAGGAATGGACTGATAGGGATAGGGATTTGCTCTTTTTCATGGTATTGAAGAGCGAAATCATGACAACATTGCGCTGCACGTGAATCTGCAGCCATCTTCCTCTCCCTCCCTCCAGAGAGAGCAGAAAATTAAACTTTACAGGCGGATTTGGTCTGTTTCGATATCACACAGCTTGCCTTAAACACACAAACGTGAGGGAGGGAGGAAGATATCTCTCAGGAACTGTTTCTCGCCGCAGCAGGCTGACTGGTTTCCACTGCAGGCACATAGATTTCCCGATCTGCTCCTCCTCGCCCGTTTCACATTAGCCGCATTAGCGATCAGGGAAATTTGCCTCTGCGTGGGGTGACCTTGCTGCTAGTCCCATCCCCGCATTGTCAGCCTCACCTCACTGGTGGAAGACAGGAGCTGAGGATCACTTTGGTGCACAGGCGCCGCCGTTTACCCTGATTTAATCCGAGCAGCCAGCCTCAGACATGAGATGATGAAGGTGGAAGAAGGTGCAGGTCATCAGGCGTAGGAGTCGTTTTAATGAGGAGATCATTATCACAGCAGAAGAGCGCTGCCACATGCTAATCTTTTTTGTTGATATTACATAAATATTTTCCTCTGAGGACAGGATTTTGGCTGCACAGCCAGATCCCTTGTCCTCGCCAGGGATGGGTGATACTGTACTACTCAGAAACTGTCTGCTTCCCTCCGGCACAGCGTGACGTCATCCCACACGTATTATGGGACCCTTCCAGGGGACGGCCCCCAGTTTTAATTGCTTTTCCTTTAATCTGTATCCAGACGGGTTTGGGTGTATAATGTGTTGTTGTTATATGAAGTTACGCTCACTCTGGTGCTTCTCTTGTCCCAGATTCTCAGGTTTTAATGGATTAATCTTATCACCGCTAGTGCCTTTTTGCTTCAAGCCATTACATTTTTTTTTTACCTCTGCATCGTCCAGCGAAATATAATAATGCACTCTGCAGGGCTTCATGCATGACTGGAACATTGTTTAGCTGGTTTTGACTCAAAGAAGAGATGCTAAGAGTCATTAACCATGGATAAGGTAGCTGGTCTCCTCGTTCACTGTCACCTCTACTGGTTGGGCCTTTTTTTCCCATAATTGTCTCATACAAATGTGATGACTGTGGTGAATAATGCTCTTCCTAGCTTTAGCTGTGCAGAAATGGCCCAGCCACTCTGCAGCCTCAGGAGAGGACTAAAGGGCTGCTTAAGTGTAGCGCACAACAAATGGATGATAAAAGCCTTTTCTCTCCTAGTTAATAAATAGACACGTTTTCCGTGTCAGCGTTAGCAGACAGCCATTGAGAAGCAGCCAGCTCTACTCTTGTCCTCCTAGGAGCTCTCCTACACGTTTTTTTCCCCTACGTTTACTTGAATATCTTCTTAAATTCTCTTCATCCGTCTTGGCAGCAGATTCAGCTAGTTTGAAGCGACACACGCTCAGAGCGCTGCAGTGCACCAATGTTTGCTCTTTCCCTCCTGGTGTCTGTAGGGAGGTGGAACAGAGCTTCAGGACAGCCAGACAACACTTTGGTCATAAACCATAGTTGCAGATGACAGAGGACAGGCTTGTCTACTTGTCTAAAAGCTAATCTTACTTTCATATGCCCATTTCTTCCCAGTTTGCTATATTACAGTCTGGCCTCTGGATGGTATCAGGTATGTTGGGGTGTTCACGGGACTTAGAGTGCCTTCCAGCTTTTTTTTGTTCCTGGTCTGTGGAGCTCTGCAATATTGTGGCTATTGCATTCAATAAAAAGTTTAATATGCTACAGCTAACAGGGGACATTATGTTCCAGATATCTCCATGGTTGCCTTCAGCACACAGCAGTAATATAGCAGCAATTATGGTGCCCTCATCTCATATATTTCTTCTGGGTTCCCAATCTTCATTTATTGTTTCTTTTTGAGGTCGTTTGTTACTGTCGTAATTCGGTGTGGCTGGGTACACTCTCGGATTTCTTACTCCATGAGATGCTGCTGTGATATTCGTGTTTTGTTTTTATAGAACAGTTCCTCTCACTCTTGTCCCGGAGTTCTGAATTGCGACATTGATTTCAGGCCTAAATCAAAATCGAATGTGACGTGAATATTCTTCATGCTTTGTTTAGACACAGAAAGACAAGGCTAATGTACGTCATTAAAATCTTCCTCTGCTGGCCATTGAACAGGAAATGGGAGGATATTTATGGCAATCTGCAATGATCCTGGGTTTCTTTGGGGTATTCATCTGACTCCTTCCCTTCCTCCACTTCACGTCAAAGCATTATTCAGATCATTTACTCTGCGGCAGCCTCTTAAAATGTTTTTTTTCATCTTCTAAATTAGCTTCCATGCATAATTCAGTGTTCATTAAATAACTCTCACGACTTCCCAAGTTTTTAAAGTGTGGGTTTGGTGCGCCGACGAGGCACGAATCCATCCGTCCACAGGGGGCGCTGCAGTCTATCTCAGCAGTCAGTGGGGAAGAGACAGGAACCCTATATACACACAAGGGGCAGTTTAAAGTCTCCAGTCAGCCTGGTGTTCCACCTCTTATTTTAGGAAAATGTGATTTGGCCCCTTAAACTGCTCCAGACAATACTGAAAAGACAACAGGGCCGTGTTCGCATCCCTGCGTTGTCCCTTTGGTTTGGTTGTTGATCAGAAAAGCCTTCCTCCTCTTTGGCTGTGACCCACCATGAAACAGTGAGGCTTGTTTCCTCGACAAAGGCTGCTATTCACTTTGTAACTTGTAATTGGCCCTCAATAATGTCCCATTCAGCCAGTTCTTTAACCAGTCTGAGAGTGTCTGAATGAGGCGGGCTGCTTAGACTCCAGTCTGCACCCTGCTCACCAGTCCTCCATGACGTACCTGACTGAACAGTTGTCAGTGAAACGAGGTAGCTCACTCCATTTAGGCCTGTTTGGATGAAAAACCACCAGCAGATTCCAAGAGAGCAGAGGAGCAGATGAAAGGGGGATAAGTGATGGGATGGGGATGGTAAAATGAAACCACAGATATTCTGCTGCGTGGCTCCTCTGTGCTGCACGGTCTGCTATTGTCCAGTGTCACATGCAATCATTGTCATTGGAAGCCAAGGACGAGCCCCCATTATTGCTACCTGCGCCTGTTAATGAGGTAACCGAAATTCTGACATTGAATTTGTCACAAAGATAGAACTGAAGTCTCATTTGTCACGACACATCTATTCTTAACCACGTCGCTTACACCTTTTTTTGTGTCAGAAGAGGTCGTTTTTAGCTGCCGACGGCTCCCGATATCAACTGTAATCTATAAAGTTGGGGTTCACGGCTGGGATATGATTTGTGAGCACGTGGCACAATCATGTGATTTTTGCTACACTTCTGGGATCCACAAATGTGCCATCTGTAAATATGTGGGAGGATCGGTCTGTTTGCACAAAGGTCTGAACACACGCTGCAAATGTATGTCCTCATGCAGACCATTCACGCATTTGCACATATTTTCACATAGAAGAATATGTATTTTCAGACTATATGAAGGTGGAAGTTCCCAACCAGCAGGCTGTATAATGGTCAAATGTCTGCTAATGCATTTCACGATGATGTCATTGATTTTACTGGAAAGCTCAAACTGCATTACAAATCACAAAGGAATAGGAATTAATGTAGAGGGATGGACAAAGTCTTTGTTTTTATTAAGTTTAGCTGCCCTTGAATATGTACAAACACAAATTTTAAAGATGAATTTTGGCTGTTGGCTGAGAGAATTTGGATTTGACTCGCTTTTGATGTTGTCTGATGCTGCTCTTAGTTTTGGACGCCTCTTTTAAGTCGTCCCCATCGCCAGACTGTCTTGAATTTGCTTCACGAGCACGAAACTGTGAATACGTCACACACCATTATGGACAAGTGCTCTCTCACTTCCCAGCACTGTTCTTTTCACTCTCCCATTGTTCCGAATTCATCAGGACGGACATTTTTCTTTGGGTTTCTGGTTCAAAGCTGCATCATTTCTGTCATAATTAGGTTTAGATGCTGTCAGTAGTATCTATTATTGCTTAATCAGCAGGAAAGCTGACAACTAAAGGTAGTACTGCCTGTGTTTATAGTTAGATAACACACAAAAAAGACGAGTGAGTGAAAACATACTGATTCTGTTTCTGTATTACCCCCAGTTTAGAAGAATCTACACAGTTCTGATGAAAACCTGACTGACAGATATGGAACGGACCGAGAGAGAAAGAGAAAGAGAAGGAGGAAAAAAAACCAGGCTGACAGATTCTGCCCATGAGGGTTAGGAGGGGTTCTGAAAGAGAGGAGGAAGCAGGGATGGGAGCAACAGGAAGAAAGAAAAGAGAGAAGCTGAGCAGTATGTCAGTGCGGAGGAGTCAGACAGGCTGCGTGCTCGTCTCGATCAGGGAAAAAAAGACGGGATTCATGTCATCTGCATCACACGTGCAGCAGGAAAAGGTGGGGCCATATTTAGGTGTGCAGACTGTTTGGGATTTGGAACAAAAAGAGGAGAAGAGAGAGAGGTGGGTCATGCTTTTCCTCCCTGAAGACATGGAGCAGCTGCACTGCAGCTTAATTCATTTAATCCTCACAGGTGTAAGCGCGTGATTTGGTTTTTGGATACATGTCAGCGCATCTGTATATGCCGTATAAGACGTACGTGCCACCAGCCTGCTGAGCGTTACCGCAGCAAAACAGGTAGTAAATGTGACAGTCTGCAAGGGGCTTTATGACCGGACACAATGTTGACCTACAGAGCCAGAAAACATCCTGGTGTTTGAGGTGCATTCATGGGTTATTAAATGAACCACACTGCTTCCAATAAACAGTACACAGCGGTTAAAACCCATAATCAGTGTAGCTTGCTGGACTAGCCCACAGAAAAAACACAATTTCAAAATTTGACACGGTAAATGTTTATAGTTAGCCTGTGGCCTTCACCTTGGTGCTTTGCACGTAAATACCTGTTGAGTGTTGACAAACCTGTACATGCAGGAAAACCCTCCGCAGAAAAGCTGTGTCATCATTTCACTGAAGGCAGAAAGGATGCTTTTAATGGCCGTCAACTCTTTTTGTACAATAAACAGATTTTATGAACTCACCCAGTAACTGCTGGGACAGAATCCAGCACCCCCAGTGAACCTGATTAGGCGTAAACAACAGTTGCCAGAATTAATGATCGATACATGATTAATGTATTATAAAAATAGAACTGTAATAAAATAACTGTTACATCAGTTTTCAGCCATTCAAGATAAAGCTGACTGTTTTTGGAGTTCCTGCTGCTTGTTCCAGGAGACTGTGTGTGTGCGTGTGTGTGTGTGTGTGTGTGTTGCCCTCAGCGGTGAATACAGGACTCATTAGGATTGCTGTCATGTTTGCAGCCTGCAGCAGTTTTTCTAAAGTGGTGGAGCAGCCAGTCGCATTTCGCCATCTGAGTAAACTCAAGATTAAAAGTCATAATAACCACTCAGCGTGGTTCCAGTCCTGATGTTTGAGAACATTCTTCAGAGGGGAACAGCAGCTTGGAAGGAGATTAAGTTGTCACAGCCTCTCCGTAAGTACGTCAGGGCTTTTGATGGACAGCTTAGATTGAAAGTTCTGTTTGGAAGTAGCTGTTTTTCATCCTGGAATTATCTTCTTCGCTATTTCGCTAATGTTCTAGTGGTATTACTACGATGACGAAAATCTGTACCAACTCTGTGAAGGTTCCTGAGGAATGTCTGTTACCAGGAAGCAGTACAGGGGGAACCTGGGGGATATGGCAGCGTGTTCTGTTGACACAAGTCCCCTGAACACGGAGAGGAGATAAAAGTTTGTGTAAACGGAGGAACAGAATGTAGTTCCACAGGACTGGTTCAGAGAAGCCCTGTTCCACAGGACTGGTTCAGAGAAGCCTCTCCACAACAGGCCGTTCCAAGAAGTAGACGGGAACATCCATGGTTTGATCTGACAGGTTATTATTGGCCCCCCAGAGGACACAAACATACATTTACAGCATCGTGCAGGATGGAAGTCAGTTGTAAAACATATCTTCTCTTCCAGCAGACTGAGGTCAGTGTTATTTAGTGCCCAGGAAGGGTTTTTACCATCTCCTTTGACAGCTGTGCAGAGGCTCAGCTTTCGCTGGTCACACTATCACACTGTTCCCATTTAAACCATTGGCACTTGTGGAGGTATCTGGGTGTGTGTGGGTAAACTGAGACGCTCAAATCAGATGAACGAGGTGCTGATGCTGCTTATCCAAATCTTAAATGAAGAGTAATATTAAAATATTCCTGGTTTTCCACCACTGAAAATGTGCCTTATTGTCATTCTGCAGCCTGTGCTAGCACTGGCGTGCACGTGAAGTCTGGAGGCTTAAATCACTTCTCTGTCTGAGTGCATTCATACAACAAACAGCCTTTCTTACTCAAGGGTTATTTATGTAGCTGTTTTTCTGAAGCTGAGCAGTGGCAGCACTTGGTGTGTGTGTGTGTGTGTGTGTGTGTGTGTGTGTGTGTATGAGAGAGGCAGTGAAGAGGGTGGACAGTGTGTGGCCTCTGGTCCTGGTGGGGCAGAATTATTTCTGCAGGTCTGCCTCTATGGGGGAAAGTGGCGTGACATTTAAAAAGAGGGGGTCGTGTGTGTGTGTGTGAGGGAGAGAGAGAGAGAGAGAGAAAAAGAGAGCTGGGATAAGGCTTTTGGGGAGGGTGTTTGCTGCAAATGTTAGAAATGTCATTTATCCTTAGTGTTTTATTTTGAAAAGGTGACTCACTCTGCATCTGTCTGTCTGTCTGTCCGTCTGTCCATCTGTCCTCCCTCTCAGATAAGCTGTTCGGAAAGCGGCTGCTGCAGGCGGGGAGACACATCATGTCTCATAAGTCTTGGATGAAAACGGTGCCTACGGAGAACTGTGACGTCCTCATGACGTTTGCAGGTCAGACATGTTTGATGGAAAAGTTGATGAAAGGTTGCAGGACTGCATGTTGAACATGTGCTACTGGACTGAGCTGGAGCTTCCCCAAATCTAGTCAGGAAGTAGATGGAGATATCATTTAGGTGATTAAATGTAATAAAAAATCTAGAGCTGGTCTGTACAGCGAGCTTGGTTTAAAACAGTTCCTCTCATTCTGATCTTTCAGCCATTCAGACACATTATACTGGCTGTATGTGATCAATACTATTTTGTTAATAACAAGCCAGTGTAGTAGCGTAATAATAGTATGAATAGGTCTAATCATCAGAATATGTGTTATGGTGATGGTACAGTTGAGGAGCATGACTGTCAGATCAGTGATGCCTCCTCACTCGAGTTCCTTGGCTTAGGTTGAAGGAATATACGCTGGCAGAGTCGATCTCGAGGGTTTGTTAGTATGACCTTTGACCTCCAGCTGCTGCTCAGCGATAGATCGTCAGAGACTGTGAGAGCTCGCGGCGGCTGCTATACACGGCCCTGCGTGGGTAAGTTGTAGTGTAAATGTAGTATTTCTGTCTTTCATCTCCTGCCTCAGACACTACAGACGACCACACGTTGCTATGGCTACTCAACCACATCCGGCTGGGAATCCCGGAGCTCATCATCCAGATCCGACATTACAAGCACACGCAGGTCTACGCATTCTTCGTCACCGCTACGTATGAAAAGTAAGATGGTGCGAGTGTGTTTGACTCAGTTTATTATTCTTCTAATCTGCTTTTAAGCATCACCATCTAATTGTTTTGCAATTTTTATGATAGTAACAGAAAAGTTGTCCTCTTATTTGCTGTTATCACGGTGTTTTGGAGCCTGGTGCTGCCCTCTGCTGGTGGAGGTGGAGAAAAAGGTGAACATTAATTGACGTGGTCATGGTTTGTATTTTTATTGAGTTTATATACGAACCCGCTTCAGTCCAAGTCTTGCTCTTCTCTCTGATGGCTCTGCCTTCAACAGCCCCCAGCCAGACCTCTACCCCTGCATGAACGGAACAGAATCAGACAGATGGCCGGAAGGAAGGAATATAGAGCAGCTGACAGACGCAAAGAGAGAAATCTGGAGAGGAAGAGACGGAAGAGAGTGTATTCTGACAGGCCGCAGCTGCTTTTTACAGCAATTCTCAGCAATGGCAAAGCTTCCTGTTTATAGCCGCATGTGCATGACATTAAAACCGCGTTCCTCCTGTGAAGTGGGAGGAGGAACTGGCATCACAGCTGTTGCATCTGATTTTGTTGCTTCAGCATTTGCGAGCCTCTCAGAGAAACACTGCGCCAAAGCACGCTGTGTGTTTTGTGATGTGATTTATGTAACGGCGGTCGTGGCCAGCGGGGACTGCCGCCTCTCCGTTATTACCTTGAAATACTGTTCTGGCTTAAATCTATACGTCCTCGCTTCCTTCCAGCCGAGCGCTAAAGTTGTGATATTGCAGCACAGCGCTGTATTAATAAAGAACACAAAAGCTTCTCTCTCAACATTTCTGCAGGACTCCATCAGGCTGCTGAAAGAACCTCTCTGTTAATGCACACCCAATTAACCTTAGCTGAACGATGGATGTGTGTGTGTGTGTGTGTGTAGTATATCTACAAGAGTGACAGGTACATGCGAGGGGGCCGAGCCCTCACCCTGCTGCTGCATTATTATGGTTTTCGTTCTTTTCTGTGAACACAGCGTCTGAGAAGGTCAGATAGTGATCAGAATAGAGGAGGGGGGAAGGAGGAGACGTAAGAAAGAGCCGTGGGGGATAAAAGGATGGAGAACAGAGAGAGAACAGGGGACGAAAGGGGAATGAAGACAAAGAGGCGACACAGAGGAGGAGATGAGGGGAAATCAGATGATGAGAGTCAAGCAGAGATGAGGTCAGAGCGTTGGAGAAGAACTCAGATGATTTATATTCTGTGAAAGACAGACTGGCTCGAATTGTCTGGTTCGTGTTTACCATAAAAAAAAAGTTACTGTTAAATCACAGTGATGTACAGTTGATATGTGCGGCCATTCAGAGTCTCTGTCCCACTATAACCAGTCCATTAAGCCTTTTCTCCGCTGTCCCCTTAGCTTCTCTAAATATGACAAAACAACATTTCTTTTTAGTAAATCTTCCTTGATTATTTTAGTTAGATGTTCTGGTTTAAAGGGGGCTTGTTTTAGGTGATGTCTGATAATATGTCAACAGTATGAAATGTTCTAACATCAGAGCTGGAACTTCTCTGCTGTCCTGCAGTCTGCTGCGCGGAGCGGAGGAGCTGGGGCTGAGGAAAGCAGTAAAACCAGAGTTTGGAGGTGGAACGAGAAGCTTCTCCTGTGAGGAGGACTACATCTACGAGAACATTGAGAGCGAACTGTGCTTCTTTACATCACAGGTCTGTCACCCCCCCACACACACACACACACACACACACACACACACGCTGGTACACACCGTACCAGCGTACTTTCCTTCCTCCTCATCGGTCCCCACAGGAGAGGCAGAGCATCATTAAATACTGGATGGACAATCTACGAGCCAAACACGGGGAGGTGCTTCACAACATCAACTTCCTGGAGGGCCAGCCAATCAGTGAGCTGCATGCTTTATTCAGTCACTGCAGTGTAAACGCGACCTTTTTAATCCTTCTCACAACTGGAACTTGTTTGACTCTCTGTTTGATTGTTCCCTGCAGTCCCGGAACTGAGTGCTCGAGGTGTGATCCAGCAGGTTTTCCCTCTCCATGAGCAGAGGATCATGGGCCAGCTGATGAAGTCCTGGGTGCAGGCTGTGTGTGAGAAACAACCATTAGGTCAGCATAAGAAGCGCGCACACAGGTCAGATGTCACACGCCTGGAAACCAAAAATGATCCCCTCTCATCTGATTTACAGATGATGTCTGCGATTACTTTGGGGTGAAGGTGGCCATGTACTTTGCCTGGCTGGGATTTTACACCACTTCCATGCTGTATCCTGCTGTGATCGGCTTTGTGTTGTGGATGCTGACCGAATCGGATCAGGTGAGAAGAGAAGCTTTTGTGGCCTAAAACATTGGTAATTGGGAAAAAGGCATACCTCCTCCTCTGGTGGGCTTGTTTCAGACAAGCCGGGACATCTGCTGCGTGGTGTTTGCCCTCTTCAACGTGGTGTGGGCCACCTTGTTTCTGGAGCGCTGGAAGAGGAGGGAGGCTGAGCTTGCATACAAGTGGGGAACACTGGACCCGCCTCCTGAGTCCTTGGAGGAACCGAGGCCTCAGTTCCGGGTGGGAGGAACTACATTTTGGTTCCGTCTTTTTGTCGTTTCCTCTTCCTGGTTGTCTCACACGCGACCTCCGTCTGGGCAGGGAGTGAAGCGCTGCAGTCCCATAACTGGCCGCGAGGAGTTCTACTATCCTCCGTGGCGGCGGCGCCTGTTCCGGTGGCTGGTCAGCCTGCCCGTGTGTATCCTGTGTATCTGCTTTGTCTTCCTGGTCATGCTCATCTGCTTCGAGCTACAGGTCAGTCATGGTAAACAAAACCAGATATCCTGCAGGCGTTTTATTCGTGCTGCGATGAAACGCCATGTCAGCACCCTCAGTCACAGCCTGGAGAAACACACGGAACCTGTTACTTTGCAGGAGTTTGTGATGGGGATCAAGGAAATGCCTCGACTTGCTCGCTTCATCCCCAAAATCATGCTGGCTATCACTGTGACCGCGTGTGACGAGGTGTACCGGAAAATTGCCTGCTGGCTCAACGACATGGGTGAGAGTCCAGCGCTGAGGTTCCGACCCTGTAATCCACACTAATCAAAGATGGACCGCACAGTTTTATCATGGAACGTCTCCGCTGATTTTTGTCTCTCCCCAGAAAACTATAGACTCCAGAGTGCCTATGAAAAAAATCTCATCATCAAAATGGTTCTAGTGAGTGACTTCATCACATTGAAGCTCATCTTTAACACTTTCCTCTGTGACGTCTGACATTTCTGTCTTGTAGTTTCAGTTTGTGAATTCGTATCTCAGCCTTTTTTATATTGGATTCTACCTCAAAGACATGGAGCGGCTGAAAGAGGTGAGGAGTGCCCTCGGTTCTGCCTGAAGTGGCTCCACATTGATTTCCATAACCGCCCGTCTGCAAAAGCATCCGCTTGCTCGTCTCTACATAGCTCATATTTCTGGGAATTTAACAGATGGCGAAATGAATCAAATCCGCAAAGACGGGTTGGTCAAAACAAGCCGTCGCAGATGTTAAATCTGTGGTCGGTGACTCATCAAGATGCAAAGTTTGAGGAGGCAGCTGCTGCTTTAAATGCAGGGGTGATTAAAATGACAGTTTATGGTCTTATCTTGATTTAAAACTGAATTTTTTTTTTTCCTTTTGGATTTCTCCGTTTTGCTGGTGTTCATTTGGCGTGTGTCAGCGGATGATGAGCTCTGTGAAGCTGCAGCTCTGGTGTGTTTGCAGATCAAGTGTCTCTTACTTTTGACTGGTTCACTGTGCTGATGGGTGAGAGTGAGTGGTTTGCTACTGTTATTGGATTTAGGCGTTACTAAAATGCCTTGTAAAAGGCTGAAACGTTGTTATTGAGGTCTTGAGGGGAAACTCTGCAGTCGATCACATCCTGGAGACAGGAGCTGCTTCCTGTTGTTGCACTGTGAATGAGATGAGCTGTTCAGTGCCCAGAACACACCTCACTGACATGATGTGACCGATGCGACTGTTTAATTACTCACTCTTTAGTTCCTTGAGGATTTGTCAAAACACCGTGAATCCTGATGATTCTGTTTTTACTCCATCTGCGACTTTTCTGCCTTTTTTGTGAACCTAAGATGCTTGCCACGCTGCTCATCATCCGCCAGTTCCTTCAGAATGTGAAGGAGGTGCTGCAGCCGTACCTGTATGAGCGCCACAAGCTGGGCGAGCTCACGCCGCGAGCCCTGTGGGACCTGCTGGTCTCGGTGCTGCTGAAATACGCCCGTCTGGCAGCTGGGAAAGCTCAGAGCTCTCCTGCTGACCAGACCGTGCAGGGCCCAGGACTGAGGAGCACCAGGCCTGGGTGGGGGCCCTCAGAGCGGAGGTCAGACTCACCACTTCAATGCTCGGGCAGTTAACAATTGGAACTGTGTTCAGTTGGGGGGGGGCAAAAAAGGTTTGCTGCTCTCCTTCTGTTAGGGAAAAGAAGTGCTTGAACGGGGGCTGCGGAGTGCCCGATGAAGAGGAGGGGGTCGACAGAGACGAGGCTGACAGCGGCCGGTTCAGCGAGGGAGAGACGGAGGAGGAGAGTCTGATCGACTGTGGTCTGAAGCTGAGGAAAGTCAGCTTCATCGAAAAGGTAGAAGATAAATCCTGATAAATGTGTCTGTTGCTGATGTCGGTCGTTGTTTCAAATGTTTGGCCGTCGATGTTTTCCAGGCGGACAGGCGGTCCGTCTGCAGCGGACATGCCATGGACAGCAGTTTCATGGAGGAAGGGAGCCCCACTATGGTGGAGAAAGGAATGGAACCGGGCTCCATGTTTGAAATGTGCGACGACGAAGACGATAACGGCATCCATGACGTAAAAGAGGGGACTGGAGGAGGAGGAGTGGGCGGGGCAGAGGGAATTCAGGCTGCTGCCGCCGGGCCCTCGGCCGCAGCTGCTGCCCCAGTGCATCCTGGGTCCGAGAGCTCGTCTCTCCGTCACAGAAGAGTGGGCAGGAGCGCAGAGAGAGCCGAGACGAGGACCAGAAGAGAGTCATGGATGGACCCGCCTGAGGAGGCAGAAGGCAACACGCTCGCTCAGGCCGAGATGGAGAGCTGCATGCCCACTTACACAGTAAGAAGATCATTCCGTAATATTTCATAGGAATTTTGACGGATGCTCACTGGAATGCTTTGAAGCCTTTCATAGTTTATCCCACAATTTGTTGCGGAGATTTAAGAGGCACAAAGGCAGAAAAAGTGGTTTCCCTGGAGCATCCGAGAAACCACTGTTTGGACACATCCTTGAGATTAAAGGGTTTTTCTCTACATTTCATTTGATTTATTCTAGTCTTTTGGATTAACTGATTAAAAAATAGAAGTCATAAAACTACCATAGGTTTCAACTAGCTAGTACTGATATTTATTACTAACTACAGCTCCATCTTTGGTGCCAGTTGTCCTTTTTTTGTATTACAGTTTGCTTTGCTCCTCTCAGGACACCTTCCAGGACTACCAGGAGATGTTCGTCCAGTTTGGCTATGTGGTGCTCTTCTCCTCAGCCTTCCCTCTGGCTGCCATGTGTGCGCTCATTAACAACATCATTGAGATCCGCAGCGATGCCTTCAAGCTCTGCACTGGCCTGCAGAGGCCCTTCGGCATCAGGGTGGAGAGCATCGGCCAGTGGCAGGTCAGAAACGCTGCTTCAGCCCAGTCCGGGAGGGAACGCGGACGTTTCCGCCCTCGGTCAGAATTGAAAACAACAAAACTGCTTGTTTTCTCCTTCTCAGACTGCGATGGAGGTCATGGGTCTGATTGCCATCATAGTGAACTGTTACCTGATTGGTCAGTGCGGTCAGCTGCAGCGGCTCTTTCCGTGGCTCAGTCCTGAGATGGCCATCATCTCCATCGTCATCCTCGAGGTGTGGCATACTCTTTTGAGTTTTTTTTTACCCTCCATTTAAGGAGAGTATAATACTTGAAGCTATTATTAGATACGTATCTCTGCACTGGACTGTATTTAAAATAAAAAGTCAGCGCCCAGAATGCCGTAATCTCTGAAAAACAGTGCCACAAATATCTGATCAATGATCCCTTATTTCTTTTGTTCCTGCAGCACTTTGCCATCCTCCTGAAATATGTCATTCATGTGGCTATCCCTGATATTCCCACATGGGTCCAGGAGGAGATGACCAAACTGGACTATCAGCGCAGGGAGGCCTTCAAGGTAAATTTGACCGCTTACCTGACCCGAAAGGTTGTCCAGCTTCACCTCGACACTCCAGCTGAAAACACAAATATAAGATGTCAGATATTAGTGCTTTTTTTTCCATAAAAATGGAAAACAGTAAATGCACTTAGTACCTGTAAATCTCTGGAGGAAACCGCAGTTTGGTGACACCGTGTTGGAATGTTGTGCAGAAACACGAGCGGCAGGCGCAGCAGCATTACCAGCAGCTGCAGAGGAAGAAGAGGGAGGAGGAGGAGAGGCAGAGGCAGGCGGAGCATATGGCCCGCAGGGAGAGGGAGCGTGACGAAAGCAGGAGCGACTCCTCTGGAGATCACCACCACGACAAAAGCCACAGCAGCAAATCTCGCTCCGGCGGCGGGGGCAGCAGCGGCTTGGACAAGCCCAAGAGGCCCAGCTCGCTTCTGGCCAATAATAATGTGATGAAACTGAAACAGATCATCCCGCTGCAGAACAAGTTCTCCTCGGGCGGTGCCCGTTCCCCTCAGTCGCCCACCGGGAGTGAGCCCAAACTGCCCGGGTTCCTGAGCTTCAAGTTCCTCAAGTCGCCTGAGAATAAGAAGGAAGGTGCTGCAGCGTCCGCGGGCGCCCCCAGCAGCACGCACGCAGCAGCAGCAGCATCTTCTTCATCCTCATCCTCATCATCAGGTAGCAGCTCTCAGGAGCGTTCTCTATCACCCAGCAAAGCCTTCAACCCTGGGAAGCTGTTTAACTTTGGGAAATCAGAGGGGGGGGTGTGCGTGAACGGCGCCGCGCCGCCCAAACCCGGAGAGGGACTGTCAGACAGGCCGCCGTCCAGGTCCGACCTGAACTGTGTTCCTGACGAGATCCCCTCACCTGGCGGGGAAGGGTCAGAGAACGGGCACTCGGCGGACTCAGACCCCCCCAGCTCGAGAGCGTAGGAGCGCCAAAGTGCTTCTGGTTCCACTGGTGACGCTTTTACTGTGAGAGAAGACATGGCCGACCTTCTGTGTTCCCACGAGGTAGTTGTAGATAAAACGTGACCTTTGGTTTGCTTCTGCTGAGAGATAAAAAAAACAAAAAAAAGGTTTGATATGAAAGACGTCAGCCCTCCTTATACACACACTCACACACGTCTTTCTTGTCTGCAATACATGCAGAAATGCATGAGCTGCATTTCTCATATTTTTAAGCCTTGACCGCATTTATCAGTTTCTCCTGATTGTAAGCATCTTTTAGGCCTCCACGTGGATTTAATAGCCACTGCAGAGGAAAAATACTTAAAAGCAACAAGAAGAGGAAACAAAAGGTCAGTAACCATATATCACACAGTTTAAACACTGAAGAAGGAAAATCAGAAAAGCAATATTAATGTTTTCCTTTTTAATTTGTCTAGTCGCCCATAATCACGTCCCAAAATCACCTGCATTATATTCCAGTCAGCGCTGATGTGTGAGCTCCTCTGACAGTCACAGATTGGTCCAAAAATCGATATGAGTATTTTTGTGGAAAGGAAAGTAACATCGGAAAAGAGTAAATAAGGAGAAACCTTAACCAGAGCACACACTGCTCAGTGTAAACAGGGATGGTGCTCCGTTCCACACACAACTAAAACACAACATTAGAGAGAACACTCCAGACTGAACCTGCACAGCAACACCAGCCGGCCCCACAATTATGCAAAATCTGGATGTGTTTTATCATTTACTGTTTTCTCTGTTCCCCTCGGCAACCACAACATGTCCTAAATGTTGGTGTTTGATATTTGGGCAAGGGAGCTCGTCACTTCGTGTTTAAGATGGGGCAAACATCTAAAAACAACAACCTGCTTCCAGTATTAGCGTGTGCAGAGTGACACATAGCAGAGTAAGAGGACTAAAACACAAATTCTGGAGACATAAAACAGGATTAAACGAGGCTGCAAGACTGTAGGCTGAGAGGAACCTTGAACTATGCATTCACACACCATCGCCTCTGGCAACTAGTTTGGCAATAACAGCAGCAGATTTCCACATCTACAGTGAGTCTAGACTAAATCCTTAAACACCCAGAGGCTAATTTAGCTGTCGTCTCACTCTTGAGTTCTCTCAGCTTCCTTCTGTTCCATGTTTAAAGTGAGGAATCTGATGTGATTAATTTCATCTATGTGTGGCTGATAAGTTTGTCATCATCTCACCGCTGGATTGATGGAGGAGTGTGTGACACCACCACTGTCAGGTACACAGAGTACTTGGGCCATCTCTAACCTTTACAAAATACAGACATGCCCTCCATGCTGCTCCTGTGTCCACTCAGATTCTGTTAAGCGTTACTGTCCTTTATAAAACGGACTTTTGTCATTGGATTGTGATTTGTTGGCACTTTAAAACGTGACGTGATCGTCCATATCAAGGTGTGATAATGTCAGACTTTTTTTTAACAAACATTCTACAGTCCTGAGATGATGATTGATGATTATAACACGCTTACCTCATGCTTTAATCTCGCTTGAATGGCTGCTTTGCGGTCAGTCTGCCACTAGATGTCACTGTTCCACATGGTATCTCCACCGTGCTTACCACTGCAGTTGATCTTTCTGTAGAATAATATGACAGTATTAACAATATCGGGTTCTGAGCATCGCTGGCCACTAAAACTTTACCTGCTCCTCTTTAGAACCAGTGGTGAGAAGATAACGAGTGAATTTTCTTTTTATTGCTTCAAAACAAATAAATCCCACGTTAATCAGACTAATACAGAAAAAAACCTGCAGACGACAGAAAGATAATAATATCAAACTTACTGTGGAAACAGACATGTAAAAGAAACACTTTGCTGTCAGTACAGGATGTTCTACACTTCTGTCATAAAACCTTTGTCTCTTGGGCTAAACAGTCACATGACAGGAATGAAGATGGTACTGTACATGTAGCTAAATATCATGACATCACATCTTATTCTTTCAGGGATGACTCACTGATGCGACAGCATCTACGTGACAGAAGCATCATTTGAAAATCTGTGAAAGGTCATACAGAGAAATGTAATCTTGTCAAAAAATAAGACGGGAGTTACATAGGTCCATCTGAATCAGGGAAAACAGTGCAGCACCATGCAGCAGAAGTCAATACTCATCGCGTAACGCAGTTGAGGGCATTTGTGAAATTAACAGAACAGTTTGGATTCGGACTGAAACTTTATGAGCATCATTGTCATGCAAGTACGACCTAACTGAATTTAGTAAAAATATGAGCAGGTCAAGCTACAGTAAATCTTTTCAAATGTTTTCATGGAAGCCTCACAGAACATCATAAGCTCTTCCAATGTACCACTGTACAAATTTAAAACCACCTTTTAAAGAAAAATACGAGGAAATGGGATAATTTATTTCTTTTTAATTTATTTTGTCATATTTTTGTAAGACCTAAAAAAAATAGTTAATAAAATAATTCCAAATGAATTCTGTGTCTTGTGCTTAGTCTTACAAATTTTTGGGTTCCAATGAAAAGTAGTGACATCTAGTGGTAAAAACGCAGATTACAGAAACGCGTGTTGGAAGGGAGGGACAGTAGCTGCAAGGGAACAAAATGCATCGTTTCTCCACGTTTTGTTGCCGTATATTATCTAGTGGAGCTTTAAATTATAACTACTACGTACATACCTACTTTAATTCTAGTTTTATTTGAGCAGTGAAAAAACAACACGAGACAGGACAAAGCTCGGTGTGTTTCAACATCATTCTAAGAGGAAGTACGTCTTCATGCTTCAGAACAGATGGGATTTACACTAAAGGTCGGGGGCAAGGGACCCCACCATAGACCCAGTCTGCAGCATTAGATGAAGGGATGAGGAAAGAGGCTGTGACCATGTAGGTAAATAAATAGGAACAAGACAGCGCGCCGGCTGCTCTGTGCATGCTGATAGTGAAGGATGTGGCCTGAAACAGTCCATCTGCCTTTAGTTCAGAAAGTTTTCAGACTTAACAATAAAAAAGTTAATGTTGGGTAACAGCACAGCGATCTTGGCTAAAGGGTCTGAGATGTAAGGCCTTTTGGCTGACACCTCCCAGGACAAGCCTGGAAGGACAGACACACAAGCAGCGTCCATGGGTCACAGCTGGGCTTTTTCCATCCTCTCTCAGCACTGCAGGCATTTATTCTTTTACAAAAAGGCAGACAAAGCTTTTTGGCAATGACACGTTTTCTTTTCTCCTCGTCTGAATCGCAACTACAATTTCAGTGTTACGGTTAACAGAAACTTCTTACATTTGAAGGTCAAAGAAAAAGTAAACACTAGCAGAAAGAAATACAGTATGTATTCTCCGAGATCTCAGAAGGGAATAAAGGAACACATGTTCACGACAAATAAACATTTAAAGGGGATTCTGAAATATTGCGTCTTCTCTGCATCACAGTGGATTTGTTAATCTGCATGTTTAAGCAATGTGGAACACTGTGGTTCCGGAGTGGGCAGCGAGACAGAGCGGGTGGGCACTGTGGCTGACAGGAAGCTCATTTTGTTAAACAACACTTACAATTAAATTAAAATGGTAAATAAAAAAGATGAATTTACACAAAACGGGACAGCCTCTCCGGGCAGCCACACACCCAGAGAGTCAGGTAGTGTCTGACTTGCAGGCGAGTCCATCTCTGGTCTTTAATCTACTCTTAGCATCCGTCGAATGTTCATTCGTTTCAACACATGGCACACAAAGCCGCCCATTCACTGAGCCACACAGGGAAGCGCCAACGTAAATAAAATAAACACCAATAAAAGGTCCCCCCCTCGCTACGGTACTGCCAAATCAGCGTCACCAACGGCTCCGAGATATTTACCTCAAAAACCGGCAGATTTATATACAGGAAGTCCCCTAATTTTCAAAGAGGGGGTCACATTAAACCAGGAAATCACCCTGCTTTGCCACAGAGCAAAATACTCGGGGGTCTTTAATCAGGTGGGATTATTTTCATGAGTTTCAACCAGCTATGCCCTTTAAGTGTGCACAAACACAAACACACACACACACTGAACAACACCATTATGAATCCTCGTTCATTTCTTGGCTGTCTGTCCGTGCAATCTTCCTGGGGGGTGCTGGGCTGTCACCCTCCCCTTGTTCCTGTTCCCTTTTCTTTGCTGCGTTCTTTGAGACAGAAGATAAAAAAGTCAGCGAAATCATTTGTTTTTACTATTTCTCTGGAAACTAGTTGATGATGATGATGTTTAGAAAAGCAGACTCACCTTTTTGTCCCATTGCTGATGGAGGTAACGCAGAAGGATGTTGGTTTTCTCTGTCACAATGACTGCAGAAACATCAGAACGTCACTGCCATGAAATCACTTTAATGCACGTTTTTCACCAGATAAAGCCCCATTCACACCTGCCACTGTGGTTTGCATGTATATTATGGGATTGAAGTTAAGATGCTTTAACATCAGTACAACAGCAGATGTGGCTGCTGAGTAAAGCCCCAACAGCTCTACAGATGTGCCTGGAGATGAGAACAAAGTGTGTTTTCATTTATTTTGAGTGTATTTAATCAAGTAATCTGAAGTGACCTGACTGTAAAATATAAATAAAACAAAATGAATAGAAAAAAAGAGTAACGGTGTAAAATGAGATTGATCTTAACTACCAAGCAGTTGTCCCTAAAATGCGTGTAATTTCTCCAATAATTCTGAATTTGCGCAGTCAGGTTGGTGCTTACTCTGTTCAGAAGGGTATTCACGGGTTGGAAGATACACTGAGGGTCTCCGATTCTGGAGGAGAAAAGAAAGACGTGCTTAAAGATTACTTAAACAAGATCAGAGACAAAGACAAATGGATAGATTACATAACAAATGACGTTCTGATGAAGTCAGGAGGTACTTACAGATGCTTTGCAAACAGAGTCTGCATGAAACCTGCTGAAGTTGCTTTTATTGTAGACAGGAAGTCCTTTCAAAAAATCGGCCTGCACGAATAAATGAGATTTACTACAGATCTTGATTCGATTTCATTGTAACATTCATCTGGTGTCCATAGTTGAGTATATATGTCTGTTATGTGGCATTTCATGGCAGTCTACACTATCAGGTGCCATCAGTGTGTAAAGTTTTGTAACAAATAGGTTAAAGAAAAGAGCCCGTAACTGAAAGAGACACCGGCCGGGGCTGGGCGTTCCCTCAGTTAAAGCTAACGGGCCTGCTATCCATTCTACAACCCGACTCACCAACTCTCAGCTGGGATATGTGATCGTGCACAGTGTGTAGTAAAGGGATTTAAACGAGCAAGTTTGGCGGAGCAAAAAATGATGCCGCCTTGGCAATGGCCACTGAGCAAGTACAAGCAGATGTGGTTAGGCATATTTAGCTACGGTTGGGATTACCACGTATGTCCTCTCTCATTGTAGTTTAACGTGGGGCTAAAGCTATACATCGTGTGTATATGAAACAATTACCTTCTCCATGATACCACAAGAAGCTTCCGTCGAAACGCTGGCTGATAAAGCTGGTTTGCTGTCTGTTTCGGTGGATGATGAAAGAAGAATCTGCCACGGTTAGCAACGTTAGCTGACTGGCTAATTACCCGAGAGAGCTGTTCACTTGGGTCCTCTTGGCAGGGAAAAAAACAGCGGTCTTTAAACACAAACGGTCCTTTCCGTCATATATCCAATTACCCATGAAACACTACGTTTAACTCATAAAAAGAGGGAAAAAAAAACAAGAAGCAATGTAACGATATCTCAGCAAAATTACCCAAGGAGGGCTTCTTTGGTTAGCATTATAGCTAGATGGCAGCGGCACTTCCTGGGTCATCCCATGAAGAGCGCCCATTGGTCCACGATGATCCCCACGTGGTAGTATCGAACTTCAATAACCAATAATCCGACAGTTTAAACTGAGTATTAACACAGTTTACAATAATATTAGTTAGTTAGTTTGTTAGTTAGATACTTTATTGTCCCCGAGGGGGACTGCCTTCGCAGTTGTACATTACAATAGAGAACGCCGTTTCACACATGGAGACACCATGTATATTTACACATACAGACAAATGGGCAACATAATCAACATAATTCAGGTGCAAACTAAATCAGAGGGGCATGTTTATAGTTTGTTCAGAATTTTAATGGCTGTGGGTATGAGACTGTTTTTGAATCGTACTCTGTTACTCTGAGAGTTCTGTATCGTCGACCGGAGGGCAGCAGGATGAAGTAACGGTGCAGTGGGTGACTGTGGTCCTGTGTTATTGTCTGTGCGATACGTGTAATGGCTTTAGAGTTTAGTTGTGACAGGTTGGGAGTGGGTAGGCCAATGATCTTTGCTGCTATGCTGGTTATTTTAGTAAAGGAGTTGCGGTTTTTGAGTGTAAGCATTGTCAGAAAACAGGATGAACAGTACAGAAGAACAGGCTGGATGATACTGGTGTATAACATAAGCAGTAGAGGAGGTGAGACATGAAGTCCTTTTAACTTACGGACAGCTGAGACTAATATTATAAATATAAATATTGTAGAAAGTTATGTATGTAATTTTAAAAATAATAATTTTTTGGGTAGTTTGGTAATTTGCCTGATCTGATCACACCCAGACATGTTTTACCTGAATGGGATTTGAGGGTCAGCCAGGGAGCATGACAGGCACTCACATCAAACATTAAAACTAATACATCAGGTTTGTTTGTTTTGTTGTTTTTTTTAAATCTAATTAATGCCTTATGCATGAGCATAACATGTTTTAACGAACATGTATGAGGACACACACTAATGTATTTTTTTGCTGGTAAAGAACAAAAAGTAAGCTGTCAGTAGGTCTGTTCTGTCCACCATGTGGAGGCCACCTACAGGGCAACAGAAGCCGCATAAATAAGATTATTGGATTGACTGCAACAGATTATAGCCTCGCTACACACTCGATGCTTCATAAGAAAACCACCTCGATCTTACTAGATTTCCTTAGCAGATTTCCTGACGGAGAGGTAAGTCTTTTTCTCCTCCAGAATCACCACCCAGTTGTAGTTTTATCTTTATATATTTTCATTTTGATTCAGGGTGCTGCAACAGTGGAGAGCAACATCTCTGACAGACAAGGCCTGTTGAGTCTTTGACAGCTAGAGTAAAAATTATGTTCATATGCAGGAAGTGTAAACAGCTTGGAAACATAACCAGTTATTAATATTATTATTAGCTTAGATTTAATGTCTAACTGGAAATAGTAAAGTTAAACAATCAAAATCTGTTGTTTTACTGCATTTCCCTCAGATGCAGTTGACATGTGTATAGTGAAAGTGTTCTAGTGTTGGGTTTTTGGGTGGCTAATGTGGTGTAAAAAGTGAAATGTTTTGAATATTTTGCCAGGATTTATTCCCTGTAAAAACCCTTTAAGTGCTCTGAAGAGTTCAGACTCATCTTTCCCAGTTTCACCACAGCAGAGTTCAGAGTATTCCACCTCCTTTAGTGTTATCACACCAGTTCTGCTGCTCAGATAAAGGATGTGCTAACATTAACGCACAGCCAACATTAACGAATAGCCAACAAAAAAAACAGACCAGGTGAGATTGTTGCCGTATGGTTTCACTTCTGTGTTTTCTCTCGGAGGAGAATGACAGCTTGTGTTGTGTGGACTTACAGAGAGTATAATCCTCTCTCACAGGGCGCCAGGATAACGTTGAATGCTTGTGGTTGACATTAAAACCCGATATTTGGGGCTCATGCAAGTGTCTTTTTTGGGGATTCCAATGTACAGTGTTGTGTGCCGTGTTCCCCCCTGCAGGGCTGGAACCATGATCACCAGTGTTCTGGGGAATCTGTTCTGCTGCACGTCAAAGTTAACCAACGTTGTAGTTCCTGAAAAGAACTCAGAATCCACTGACGGCTTCAAGTTTCTGGAGGTGAAACCCGGCCGTGTCCTGCGGGTCAAACACACCATCCCTGACCGGCCCGTCGTGGATCAACCCACGCTGCCGGAGGGGAGTTTCAGCCTAAAACGGAAGATCAGACTGTACGAAAGTGGACAGCTTTACATCAATAACTTCGGCGACGCCGTGTCGGGAGCACAGAAGAGGTGCCAGAATGGAGACACAGAGCCAAACAGCACAGTGGAGGTTGAACTGACGGACTGCACTAACTCATCATCACCCGTCAGCGACCTCGAGGCCAAAACTGAGCCGGGCACAGCTGGAGGAGATGGCGCATCTGAATCCGAGAGGAAGTCGCTGGCTGTGCTTCACATAAAGAAGTCAAAGCCCAAAAGAACTGTGGTGATCGACTGTGAGAGGAAGATCTCGGCCTGCAAAGGGACACATCCAGACGTGGTGCTGTTCTTCATCCATGGAGTTGGAGGCTCACTGGACATCTGGAGAAACCAGCTGGAGTTTTTTTCCAAGCAGGGATATGAGTCGATTGCCGTGGACCTGGTGGGTCACGGAGCCAGCTCAGCTCCGCAGATAGCTGCGGCATACACCTTTTATGCCCTGGCTGAGGACATCAGACTCATCTTCAGGCGATATGCACGCAGGAGGAATGTCCTCATAGGACACTCTTACGGGTAAGTCTGAAGTCAGGATGAACACCTGCAAAAACACTTGAGACACGCCCGTCCTGTAACCAGCCCCTGCTCTGATTGTCCAGCGTGTCCTTCTGCACCTTCCTGGCCCACGAGTATCCTGAGCAAGTCCACAAGATGGTGCTGATCAACGGAGGTGCCCCCACATCTCTGGAGCCCAGCGTCTGCTCCATCTTCAACCTGCCCAGCTGTGTCCTTCACTGCCTCTCCCCCCTGCTGACCTGGTTCTTCCTCAAGTGAGTCATCAATCATAGCTTTCATTAAGATATGTTTGATGCCTGATGGATGGATGGAGGGATGGATGGAGGGATAGCATAAAAACCGATGTGTGATCCTTAAGGTTTTTTCCCCCCACTTTTGGACACTAATATTGGCCACCGAGTGGCAATCTCTGGTCATGTTGATTATCACATTCCAGCCAGTGCTTAATCTGTGTTTGAGGCTGATAATTTGGGTAAATCTGCATCTGTTGGCAGGGCTGGCTTCGCTCAGCAGGGTTACAGACAGAAGCGGATGTTGAAAGATCACGGGGCCTTTGACGTGCCGTCCTTTGTGCTACGCTCCATGATGAACGGGCAGTATTGGCCTGAGGGGGACGAGGTTTACCACGCTGAGATCGTAGTGCCCACCTTGCTCGTGCACGGCATGCACGATAGATTCGTCCATGTCGATGACGACCAACAAATGACTGAGGCGAGCTGAACGTAGAGCGTTGGTCAATACAAGGAGAGGAATTAAATCATTAATGTTGTGAAGCCGTTAGGACTTCCATAACAAAAACACTCTTTATTTCAATTTCCTCAGACTCTTCTGATGGGCTTCCTGAAGGTTGTGGCAGACGGCAGTCACATGGTGATGATAGAGTGTCCCGACCTTGTCAACATACTCCTGCACGAGTTCTTCCTCTGGGAGCCACCGCCCCCTCCACCGCCCAAGAAGGACTCGAAAACTCGTCCAGAGACCGCCAAGAGCGCGAGAGCTCCGCTGGACCTCTCCATCGTCCGACCTGCCACCGCCGACTGGACGGCAAAAGCATAGCTGGAGGTCAAAGGTGAGGTGGGTTTGGTCATGTGTCTGTGGAGGGGAAGAACAGAGCTACAGTTTGGATGACTAAAGCGGCAACAGCTCAGCTGTTTGTCCAGGAGAGACATTTCAGCCGTGCCTTGAGGGAGACGCTGTTGGTGTCTAAACGGAGAGGAGCTGCTGCCTCAGATGTGTCTCAGCTGTTGTTGACAGGGAGACTGACAGACAGGTGCAGTTATCACAGTCATACTGATGCTGGCCTGACACCCAGACCCGGGTGGATGTCGTATTGGCGAAGGGAGAGCTTAGCCAGACATCAGTCTACATTCAGAACTTCAGCCATGATGGAGAGCTGCAGCAGGTTTTTCACTGCTTCGACACATGAAATCATTAATAAGAACATTTGTTCTGAGAAAAATAGGGGTTTAATCGACACAGCGTTAACTCTGATAACAAAACGTGAGAAAAGAGGATATTACCAACAGGAAGTTCCTTATTTCAGAGTCTCCATTTCACACATAAAGTGTTCAGCTTCTGAATGTGTCACAATCAGTTCATAAACTCATTTTCTCATCATTCTACTCAGCAAATCCTTGCCTTTCTTTCACTTGACAAGTCATCAACTCTATATATGTAATATTCACAAGTTTCATAAAGAATAAAATTAATGTATGCACATTTAATGAAAGCACTTTTTTTATACAAAGATTGTTGTTTTTATACCTTGTCTATTGTTTCTTTATGTATCTATTAAAAGCTGAAGTTTGAGTTTGAAACCTGACCCTTGTGTACATGTCTTACTGTTTTTTAATTGTTTTTGTAACTGCCTTTAATATCTCAACAAACTGCTGTTTTAAAATGTTCCAAAAGCAAAATTTCCTAACAGTTCATTTTATTTCATTTTTTTTCTAACATTCATCTTGTCAATAATTATATTTCAACATCTAGCATTTTTGTAAAAAAAAAAAAAAAAAAAAAAAAAAAAAGATAATTAAAGTGTCCTAATGCCGGGACATTTTGAATCTAGCTCTTTCTTTCTATGCGTGCTTTTTCCCCATTTTCACTCTCCTCTGATTAAATAAAACCCTGCCCCAATTCAGAGCTCTGAAATGTTGACGATAACATCTGTTTAACCCGCGTAAAGAAGTATTAAGAAAATCTAAGACCTCTAGTTTGACAACAGCATTTGATAAACTGACAGAAAATACTATATTTATAACTTGGTTTCAGTCATCTTGGAAACAAAAAGCCTAAAATTCTGTGCATTCAATATGATTCTTCAAATAGAATTAGCGATAAAACAATTATCCCTGAGACTCCTGCTCAAACCTCCACGGTGACAGTGGGACAGTTGCTGTCCTCCTCCTCCGTCGCTGCGGAAACATCTCCATCAGCACTCTCTTCTGCCTCCTGCTGGTCGGGGCTGGTAGTGCCGCATGGCCTCTCTACTGCTCCGGTTTCATTGACAATCTGGACAGAGTTCTGTGCTGCTTTCACGTCACCATTCTGGACGGGAAAAGTGACTTCCAGTGCATCATACAAGAACTGGTACTGCTCCTGTAGGACAGATTTGTATTTTATGTCATGTTTCTTTTCATGACATCATCAGTAGCGGCAGCAGTATTAATGCACTCCTGAAATAAACTTTTTCAGTTTTCAGTTGGAGAAGTGAAAAGGACTGGTTCCTCGTTCCTACCAGACTGGAGAACATGCGCTGTCTCTCTTTACGTAGAGTCTTGACCACCTGGAAAACATCCACTGTCTTCTCCTTCTTAGCGCTGTCCAAAAGGTTCCACAGGCCGCACAAGACCCCCGAACGGGAGGAGCCGTCGCTGAGTTTAACAGAGTGGTTCTTTGAATTAAAATGCTTTACAGCGGAAAGCAGTTCTTTCAGAAGACATTTTAAAAGAACTGAAAAAGATCTATACGCAACGTCTGTGACCTTACTGACTGGCCATGAGCGGTCATGGGTGTGGCCAGACACCCACTTCCACAGAGCCTGCACGTTGCCTGAACTGGTCTTACTTGCAGTGGATGACGACGGGCGTGCTCGTGGGCCACGTGAGGCCACACCTGTGCTCGATCTCCTTGATCAGGTTGACCAGATCCTGCGGTTTCTCCGGCAGCTCTCTGTTCCCCCACTTGAGGAACTGGAAGTGCTTCACTCGCTGATGCGCTTTCGTCTGTTGATACGAGCGCGGTGGGGACGTTAAAACACCATGAGGAGTCAGAAAACATGTGGATGGCGCTGGCCGGTGCAGTTACCTTCACATGATGGATCAGCACGTTGCGGAGGGTGAAATTGGAGGAGTTGTCTGTGCTTTCAAGCTCCACCTCGATGTCCTCAAATGTTTTCTTGTCTTCACCCCAGTAAAGACAGTCCTACAAACAGGAACGTGAGAGTGACGTGTACTGAGTGTCATGTAGAAATAATTTATAAATATAGGAGTTTGTGTCACCAGGTTGTGCAAAAAAAAAAGGAAAAAAGAAAATTAGCCTCCTTTTCTATGGAGGAAGTGGAAGGAGTTAAAGCATCTGTGATTAAAACCGAGAAGACAGACGTCTGCTTTAACTTTTCAGTTAGAACAAGGATTTTATTTTCCCCGCCGCCACCAACAATACTAGGATTTATTTTTTTCCAACCCTGGCCAGTGTTTGGACAATACCTCGCCTGTCTGGCTGCAGTCTGAAAGCCTGACGACAGCAGACACTTTGTACTGGAGAATCATGGACCAGAAGTCAGCCACGGTGTCTGGCAGCGGCGTCTGTGCTACCACGAAGGCGTGCGGGCCCCAGTAACCCTGTGTGGGCAGAAAAGAAACATCCATCCATTGTTCTACACAGCCCAAGCAAATAGGATGTGATGGTTTTAATTATACTTGTTTTAAAATTCATGCAGCTGCATAAACGCTGCATTTTATTTAAAAGAGATAACAGCTGCTACAGCTCGGCTGCGCAGATTAAAAAGACGCACACTTATGAGGGAGGCGTTGATGTACTTGGCAGAGTCCTCGTCGTCGTCTGAGGACATTTCGTAATCGTCATCGGGGTCGCTCTCGTGGCTGTGTCCTTCGTTGACTTTGAGCAGCACTCTGTTGTAGTCATCTGAGGGCAACAGACGTGATCGTCAGAGCAGCTGAACGGGATCGCATGTTTCTGCATGTAAAATGTGTGTTGAGCTCACAAGGGATGACAGATGAAGTGCGGTTCTTCTTCTTGTTTTCTTCTGCGATACCAGTGTTGAAAGTCTTCCAGTTTTTGAAGGTAGGGAGTCTCTGTTTGATGAGAGAAATACTTAATGAGTACATTATTAGTGACACACAGAAATTAAGGACAGCTGCTGAGGAGAAATGCAATTTTTTTGACCATAAGATAAGTTTAACGGTCCAGTGTGTAAGATGTATACGAGTTGGCTGGATGTGTAACTTTCCTCCATATTTAGAGTTCAACTACTAGTGTTGTTGGCACCAAGGTAAAAGTAGGAGGCAGAAGGTGATGGCATTATTTCACTTTTTCTTCTCACACTTCTTAGTGAGACACGTGGTGGAACAGTCTAAATACGACTCTATGGTATTACTTTGCTCATGTTTTATTCTTTCAAACGAATGTGTAATATCAAATTAACTTTCTGACAGCATATTTAAATGTCTCATACGCTGAACCTTTTTCATACACTTCCTCATGTAGCCTTGTGGTTAAAAACAAGTTTCATACATCAAACTCATCCTCCATTAAGGATGATTCATTGTCGAAGCTTCTCTGTTTGAGCGTGTTCAGCATGCCGTGGAGCTCCTGCAGGGAGCTCTCCGTCTCTCCAAACTGTGTGTGCTCCAGCAGCGCCTGGTGAATCAGGATATACTGAGTCTGGGGAAGGAAGACGGGTCAGATTAGCCAACAAGCACTGCCATCTAACTCATCTGTGAAATTTTCTGTGTGAAAGAGGCGCCGCAGCCGAGCAGCTTTAAGCAGATAAACACATGCAGATGAAGCTTCTGAGCTCTGACAGGCTGCCGAGCAGCTCTGACCACCAGAACGACTACAGCTTTTTTCACGCATCATCAATCAGTTTCAACGAACCACGAGACACCCAAGTTCACTTTCTGTAAATTACAGCTCAGACTGTATATTTAGCAGCGCATTCTGATACCTCCGCACATCAGCAGTGGGTGCAGCTTTTAAGGAACCAGAAGTGGTCCATGCAAATACTCTAGAAGATCACAGTTACTGGGTAAAATGAGACATTCTGTAGTAACAAACTCACACACACACACACGCATTCTGAGTGTGATTTTACCTCCACTTGAACCATCAGACATCTTTGGCGGCGGAGCATGACCACATAGCCGTAGATGTCAGCCCTGCCCTCGGCCTCCAGACTCTCCATCATGGCATCGATGCCGATGTAGGTGCCCGTCCTGCCGACTCCAGCACTGCACACAAGGTTCGAAACGTCACCTCACGGCCGACTCTCGCCTGTGAGTGTGCGTGTTCTATGACGTGCCTGCAGTGGATGACGATAGGACCACTGAAGAAGTTCTTGAAAGAGTTTACTCGACGCCTGAGTTTCAGCAGGTGGTGCGCCTCCTCTGGAACGCCGTGGTCGGGCCAGCTCATAAACTGGATGTGGGTCACCTCCCTCTCTGAACCCTTATCCCTCTTCTACGCACATATGTGCACACACACATAGATGTTACATTGGCTTTCTTCATATATAACAACATATGTGATACTGGCAGTGAGTCACTCACGTTCATTAGACTCAGACTGCGGATGATGTAATCTGGGTAGTGGTCTTCCAAGGTCAGCTTTACTATAAACTCCTCAAAGATCTCAGTGTCTCGATCTGGTGACGGCCAGTACCGAGCACACTTGACCTGGTTCAAACATGGGTCAGTTTAGAGCACTTATCCATCCATCCATCCATCCATCCATCCAGACCCTCTTGCTCTCACCCTGTTTCCCTCTTCACAGCGTGAAACCATGACGATGATGGAGGTCTGCTGCTCCCAGATCATCCTCCAGAAGTCACTCACAGTCTCCTCCTTGGGGCCTAGCACACAGGCAGCAACAGTTAGGATGCGCACAAACGCAGTGTCAAGCACAAGCGCACGCATGTGTGATGACTAAAAACATGTTACCTTGAGCTGCTATGTACTTTTTGGATTCTTTGTAGCCCTGTGACAGGAAAACAAATGATGCACACATCAGAACGAGATCATGACCTCCGTCTCCACCCAGAAAAGCTCGACTGCACAGACAGTAGAATGTTGTGTTTGAGCTGTGGGTGTCTGTCGTACATCTATAAAGCTGGCGTTGATGTAGTCACAGCCTGCGCTGCCATTCCCGGTGGTCAGTTGGACACGATTATAATCATCTGAATCAAGACAGAACACGAAGATAAACCCAACCATGTGGCCCATCGACGAAAGAGTTTGTGACTTAGTTTGTGTTGTTTTGCATGTGTGCTTGACTCACACGGCAGGATGTCCACGTAGCGGTTCTTGGGGACATTGTGAGACTTCTTGGCCTCTTTCACTGTGTACTTGGAGAATATTCTCGGGATGCTCTGAAATCAAAAGGACGGTCTGTTGATCACCCAGAGTGGCCTCGTAAGCAGGTCTAATCTGTTCGGTTCCAGTCTGATTCTACTCCGGACCTAAATCCACACACACTCTCACACACACACAAACACACTCGTTCGTACTTTTGTTAGGACCCTCACTGACATAATGCATTCCTCAGCCTTTTAAGTGACAACTTAGTGCTAGTCAAATACAAATTTTGGTCCAAACTATGTGTCATATATAAGCACACACACATACACACACACACACACACACACAGAGTATATATCTGTTACCTGGAACTCAGCCAGGAAAAGTCTTCCTTCATCGGCAATCTTCCTCTTGTAGGCGTCCAGCAGACTATCTGCTACAATGGGCTCAACAAATATCAGCCTGTCTTCATCGTCTACAACAACCAAACCAGCCAGAACAGAACATTTCAGAACAGGACACCTCAGTACAGCTCATCCATGCAGAACATGACTACAGTTCTTCTAACTTCTCCAGAAACTTGCTTTCACATCCTGTAACGGCTCCACAGGCATACAAACGTGAGTGATCATCATGCTCTGTTTGACACAACAGCAGAAAATAGAAATAAAACACTCACTTGTTTTGGGAATAAGATTCATGCTTTCGCTGGAGTCTCTGCAAGAACATTTAAGCGTGCGTTAAAGACGGAAATCAGCCATCACGGTTGTGAACTAAAGCGGCTTCTGTTCTCACCGGGACCTTTCCCTCCTCAGGATGTAAATCTTATAGGTCACAAATATCAGAGCCATAGATGTGAGGATGATGAGGAAGACCAGGATTCCGATCAGAGGTTTTTCATTGTCTAAGAAAAAAACAAAACAAAAAACAAGTCACCTGACCAACAGAGCTGCTGCAGTGAAGCTGAGTCTGCAGAGACTTGGGCACTCACAGAAGGTGCTGATGCTCTCCCAGGATGAATCGCTCTCAAAAACGCCATTAAATGTGGTCAACTGGAGGGATGGAGAATCTTTGAAAACACTGATTTAAACTTGGAATGATCCTGGGACGGCCAGTACCAACCTGCACTCTGTAGTTTGTGGAGTAACTAAGATCCTCAAACACAACTTTTCTCAGGGTTATGTTTTCGGTTTTCTTTAAGGCGTCGCCTTCAAACAGACGTACAATGTACCTCCGGTGAGGCCCTTTAAATTCGTTGATGTGGTCCCAGGTCACTGTAATCCCATTACGTTCTTTAACTACCAAGGATGGGATGCGAGGCTTTTCTGGTACTGGAAAAAAAGATGAATTATACCAGACACAGTGAAGAGTTTAGAGTTAGAATACAGCCATCATAATCTAAAAACATCTAGATCTTCACCAATACACTGAATACTCACTTCCGACTTTAGTTTGAAAGGTCTGGCTGGAGAAAATGATCACCTTAGACTTGTAATTGACACTGATGTCACATTTGTAGTTGGTAAAGGCAGAAAGATCAGAAAACTGAAAGGATGCTTTCTGAGACTTTAAAAGAACAGGTTTATCTGAAAAAGGAAAGAAGTTTGAATTACTTTGAATTATCGGAACATGTGTCCTCAAAATTCAGGGACACCACCGCCATCACGCCTAAATGTCCCTGTAGGACTATGTGCAGGCAGAGGGAGTGACACGTTAAAACTGTTAAAACCGTTTCTCAATGCTAACTATGATACCAAAGGCCAAAATAAATACACTACCAAGCTAACTAACCTCAGATAAATCAATACTTTGATAAATTGTCTGCACAGCCACGGGAATACAGCACATCACAAAAAATATATAACGCAAACCCAAAAAGCAATTCCACACCATAAACCTGCCACCACATACCCAAACTAGCACAGTCTCCTTAGTGATTTGTTCAGTTGTGTTATTGCATTTATTATGCTTTCCCTGGGCCAGTAACAATAAAATAATTAGAACTCATGCTGTTGCTAAGTTCTCTTCTAGTTTTCACCACAATAAAGTCCTGTCTGTGCTGCACTACCTCAAATAAAAACACAAAGCAAAATTTATCGGGAGTATTACTGTTGTTGTTATAAACAGTTACCTTTGGGAGTTTTGTAACAATTGCAGCTGTAGCTAAAGTTCAACTGGGTCAAATTGTCTTTACAGACAGAGCTGCTCAGGCGCCAGTGCAGATCCATGGAGGTGTTGGTTATATTGATCATGTGGCTGATTTTATCCAGTTGCAGCTCTGTTAAAACACAACAGAGTCCGTGAGTCTGCTGGGGTCAGGTGACACATCCTTACACTCATCTGTCATCGACACGTACTGCAGTTGATCCAAACATCAGTGTCACGTGTCCTTGTGACATTTTCACGGGTGACTGCAACGGTGCATTTGTAGTCTGTGTAAGGCTCCAACTCTGACAGGGACATGTTCTTGTGGGGGCTTTCCTTTTCTGATGAGACAACAGAACGTAGAACAATCCCGCGACAGAACCATGGAACTCCACATAATGAGCGCAGAGTCTCTGATTACCTGAACAGGTGATCGTCTCATTCCAGGATTTACAGTTTGGAGGGAGTTTTGTATTTATTTCTGCAGGATATTTCTCCATAACGGTCAGCACTATATCACTTGAATCTTAATAATCAGCAGAAAAAAGACTTCTGTTATTAGGTTTGTATTTAGTTATCCATTCTTGCAGGAATGTGTCGTACATACCTAAATCGATGAACTTGCTGAGTGTAAATGTAGAATTACAATTTGTTGGACCTTTGGTCGTAAAATTTGTGCAAATGTCGGAGTCACTATATTTGATGCAGAATTGACGGTTGGGTTCTGATTTTTGAGATTCTGGATAGCCAATTATCCATTTGCTCTGATAGCAGACCTCCTCACCATTGCGTTTGCCATTTTCAAAGTCTGTACTCACTGAAAAAGAAAGGAGAAACAATTCCTGCTTGAAACAGCCTTCAAATCCACACAAAAAGGGATGAATAAGGTGAATGTTAACACTCACTCAATGACAGCGTCGTTGCATTTAGGTTTGTGATATTCCCTGAGCCATGTTGTTCACTGCATAAATGAGTCGTGTTACCACTTTCATACCGGAGGTTGTACCTGTAGTTGGTGCAGGGTTTCAGATCCACGATGTGAAACGTTGGGTTTTGAAAATAATATGTTTTGCTTTCCTTCTGATCCTCCAAAGTTAGGTTGTAGGTTTGAACGCTTAAAAAGTTTTTGATGTCGATTCTGAAGCCAAACTGGATGGGAACCAGAGTGTAAGAACCTGTATGGAAAACATTCCAAAAAATACAATTATGACAAACTCATCCTGATGAAGCCTTAAAGTTTAAATGTCCTGCTGTATCAAATGTTGTTTTGGTGCAGACAGAAAATGGGCTGATATGGTGAGGATGAGTCACGAATTTCTTTAGTTTTTTTTTTTTTCAGAATTAAAAATAATGTCCTCTCTGACATTACAGAGCACAGGAGGATGGGGGAACCATTTTAATACTATAAAGCAAGCGAAATTAGCAACCAAAGTGGTCAAAATATGTGTGAACACCTGTAAGATATACTCACACTTAGCTTGAGGAGGCTGTGTGGAGGCTGCGCGATATATTCAAATCACATAAAAAAGGGGAAAAAAAAAATCAAAATAAAGAACTCTGACACTCAGATCACAGAACATAACGAAGAAACCAATGACATTCAGTTAAACAGATTTGTGTTCAGAATATCAAGAAAAACTACTCCAACCATTGCTCTTAGTATCTGAAAATTTGGGTTGACCTGATGTCCGAGGCATGGTTGTCGGGATCGTTGCGGTCGTTGGGGTCATCGTGGTCGTTGAGGTCTTCATGGTTGTTGGGGAGGCTGTGGCCTCATTGACAACTGCAGAGGGAAATGACCACAGATGTCATCATCACGCAGAAACACTGCACAACAAACTGCTTCTACCTGCAGTCAAACTCAGCTGAGGACAACACTGAAGATGCGTTTCTTCCTCTAAAGTTAAAAACATTACCGGTGGGGACGGTGAAACTCAGTGTCTGATTGGGAGAGTGGTCTGGCGAGGTGTGAGTGAAGTTTTGAGGCGCTACAAAAAGCGTGACATTAGCTTCTGTCACGCTTGTCACGGTGCTTGCGTGAGTGGTGAGTGCAGGAGAGGTAGTGGAGGCTGCATTCCAAAAAGAAGAAACAAAAATCAGACTAGACACAAAATCAGAACCATTATTACTGTGCAAATGTCATATTTTCCTCAAACAGCAATGACAACAAATCACATCCTCCGTTGTGTTTAATACATCTTCCAGACACAGAATTTCAGAAACATCAATCATCAAACATAATCTGATCTTTTACAAGAATCTGTTTTTACCGTGTTTTATTATATTATTTATGGTGTTACATTTCATAAGAAATCTATCCAAACCAATCTGTAGACTGTAGCACCAGAGGGTTGTAGTAATTTGTGTTTGAATATTTGTCTTTTGTAAATTTACTTTTTACTACCAAATGCCGACTGCTTGTCACACCTGAAAACAAAAATTTTGATTATTATCATGAGCTGTTCATAAGTTTGACTTAAGTGTTCAATCTAGACAGTTTACCTTATTTGAAGCTACAGTCATTCCGGGACACTCTGCAACTTGGTTGCTGTGACAACTTAACATAGAGGCACAGTTGGTGCAGAATGTTCAAAACCGCTAATTTCCTGCTTCGTATGAAGTTCCAAACTTGACTTTAAAAATAAAATACTTCCACTTTGTTTAAGGTGTCTATTAGTACTAAGCTAAGTTTTTTTTTTTTTTTTAAAAACAGCTAAACTGCTGGTAAATTAAAACGTCAGAGCAGGGTGAGGCATTAGCATGTTACGCTTTGGCAGAGATGAGATTGCCGAACTGACAGGATGTGGTTTCTGCGCTGACATTTCACTGCCTCACTGTGACCGATGTGAGGAGTTTCGCTGGAAAAGTCGACTGATTCAACGGTCATCATCTCCATTACCTCCCGTTCCGCGATTTGAACGAATCCAAACTGTTTTTTTTTTGGTTCCAGACCCCGCGTTTCCTCTTTCTGGGAGTCATTTTCTACCTCGGACAGGCCGAGAGGCCGCGCGCTCCTGCAGAAGGAAACGCAACAACCCGGAAGTGGTGGGCCGCGTGCCGCTTCAGTTGAGCGCTCGCATGTCCTGTGTGAACGGAGCGTTGTTACGGCATTCACACGGGTTTTTTTTTTATTCTATTATCCAACAATAATGTTGATTATTCGTGTTAATTCTAAGAAATTATTATCGATAGATCTAATAAATAACATTTATTTTCCTTAAATTAGCTCACAGCACATTTTGCTGTAGCAAGATATTTCAATGGTCGGTTTAAAAAAGTATACTCATTATGTTAATAAAAAGACATAAAAAAACCCTGATTTAAACAATTCTGTTTTAGTAAACAGATATGTCAGAGATATGATAATATTTAATTTATATTTTATTAAATAAAATGGAACTATTTATAAAAATGATAAATAAATGTTCTTAGTAATAACAAGTGTATTATTGCTGCAATGGTGTTAAATTTGAGATCAGATTCACTTGTAAATCAGTGATATAAAGGTGATGCAGGAAGCAGCAAAGTAGGAACACACATACAGACACACACACAGACACACAAACACACACACAGACAGATACACACACACATACATGCAAAGCAGAACAGAAACATGAGTGTAAATTTCTCAAAGCTTTGTTAATGAAAGAAGACATTTTAAAAAGGCTTCTCATTAACAGCCATCTTTGATTCCTCTGTTTATTCTTCTGCCAAAGAGGCTCAAACCGCTGTCACATTCCACTGTCTCACATCACAAGAGAACGCCGCTCTTGTGTTCTTGGGTTTGTTAAGTTTAAGGAACACAAAACACAAATGCCCATGCAGCTTTAAGGCGTGATGAAGCGTAAATTGTTATTTCCACCCTCAGATTTGACTGTAGGTGATTACTTTTAAAGAGATGTTTGCAGGATTTAAAAAAAAAAAAAAAAAAAAAAAAAACGCTGCCAGATGGGCGGCTGAGGCAGGGAAGAATTTTCCATCAACAAATTAGAAAAAAAGGAATAAATTATCAGAGTAAACTCAGAGGCCTCTTCATTTCTGCTGGTTCTTTAAAAGTTCCTCCTACACAGTTTTATAAAATATACTTCCGCACTCGCTTTTTTTACAGAAAAGGTGATATTTGGTACTCACAGGAGGCCAAATCGACGATTCCAGCCCACAGCAGGAGGATATTCAGGCAAAAATGACCTGCCATATCCATGAGTCAATGCGTGCACCAGCACACACCATACAGTCCTGATGGGAGTCAACCAGCCAAGCAAAAGTCCAGCTTCCAACTCCAACAAAAAACGTTTTGAAAACTGCGGCTCTTTTTTTCTCGTCTTATCTCCTGATACAGCTCCCCAAAACCTAAAGCAAGTGGGAGTGATGTCACAGCAGAAGATGCCCGCTTTTACCTCCACATCGCTGTGACAGGAAGCTTAATTTCTGCTACGCCACCAAGAACAGGAAGTCTTCTCTTCTCTAATCTTTTCTTGCTTTTGCTAGAGTGTCAAAAACCCTCTGACTTATGAAAAAAAGAGGAAGTTTTTTTTTTTTTTTAAATCAACATTTTTACAGTTACAGTTAATTTAAGTTACAGTTTTTAAGTTACAGTTTTAACGCCTAAATCTGCAGATATTATGCTTATTTATTAACTGGTCATCAAGTGAAAGGAGGATCTAACTTAAAGATCCTGGGTCCCCTCCCCACACACACACACACACACACACACACACACACACACACACACACACACACACAGTGTGGCAGTTAAGACCAGTGGAACCCACACAGGCACTGGGAGATCAGGACTGTGCTGGACTCAAACACAGCTGCTCGTTATGTCCGGCGCATCGATACCAAGATGGCGCCAACCCTCAAATGGCCGACATCCTGGAACTTGGACGCACCGAGCTGGTGAGGCCCGACCGCCGAAGCTCACGCTGTAAACGTGTAACCGTCATATTCTGATGCTGTCTGAATGGTGGAGGATGCTACACAGCAACTCATAGCAGCTGTATTTGATGACACAGGAAGTGTGGTATTTTTTTAAATAGCTCAGAGCTGAACACAGCTCTTGTGTTTCGAACCTGCTGCAGGGGTAACGTGGTTCTGTGACATTCGCCTGCAGCAGGTGACTCACTGGCTGCAGGCCGATATATTTTGATTTGTGTGGGTATAAAGCTGTAGTTGGGCAACAGCAAACGTTGGGAGTTTAACTGGGACAGTTCTGATCAGATTAATCTGATCTGAACTGTCTGTGGAAGAATGTCTGCAGAAGAGGAGTTGAACGAAGTTTCAGGGGCCCTTTTTAGAAGGTTTGCCTTCAGTTTCCAAATCCAAAACACACAAGCCTCTTATCTCAAGGTGAGGATGCCGCATGCTGCAAAACACGACCTAGACTGAAACGAAGCACATAAACCAGGATCGGCGTGCTTTAGGAGACACTTCCTTATGATGATGACATCACAGCCAAAATGAGAGCACCGGGTTGGAAAAGAACTATTTTTTTGTGTTGGAAATTTCCTTTTCAATGTGTCATACGTGTTTCCATGGTTCTGTTAGAGTCAAAAATATCACACAGTCAACAGCCGCCAAGACCTTTGCCCGTCTTTCATTTATTGACTTGTCATCTGCTTTTAACTGCATACAGCCGAAAGAGTAAGGAACTTCCACAGCATCGATCCTGGTCTAATAGACTGGCTAATGGACTTTTTAACAGAAAGACCACAACGTGTGAGGGTCAGTGGTGTTTTGTCCGACACTCTCGTCTCTTCCAGTGGATCACCTCAGGGCTGCGTCCTTTCACCTCTATTGTTTGTTTTGCACACAAACAGTGTCGTAGCCAACATGTGGGGCGTCACATCTTGAAATTTGCAGATGACTCAGTAATGGTGTCCTTGCTGAGCAGTGACGACCCTGACCATGGCGCTGTAGTGAAGGAATTCACAGACTGGTGTTTTTGTTACTGCTGGCTGCAGAGCGATTTGCCCCACAGGGACAATAAAGATTCCTTAAACCTTAGACCGGGTGCAGCAATGACAGCAGCTTCCTGTTTCACACCCATGAAAGCCACACTGGCTACAGAAAAAAAAAAAACAAAAAACCCCAACAACCTAAAAACCATCGTTTCTACATGAAAAAATGCCACAACTTTCCCAATTTATGTATGGCTTCTTCGCTTTAGAATCAGAATCAGGAGCCTTTATTGTCATTGTACAAGAGTACAACGAAATTATAGCAGCCTAGGCAACCTTTGGTTATTGCCAAAAGCGTTTGCCACATTTCCTCCCCGACCTCTCCTCTCGCCTACCGGGAAACGTCATCGGCTCTGGTTACACTGAAGACGGTGGAGGAAGGAGGTGACTGAGGGCTGTGCTGCTCTGCTCTTACAGCTGAGACCACAGGGAGGTGTGACAATCAAATGCCCTGCAAATGCTGCATGCATGCACCAGAGGTGCAGCTTTCCCTCTCTACACTGGTGCAAACAAAAGAAAAAAAAGAGGAGTGTGTAGAGAAATACAGATGGTTTCCCCTACCATGAGCCCTACTTTACTTTGTTGATTTAACAGGGGAGGAAATGCCATTCTGTTGAAAAGTTAAACAATAATCAATTAGTCAATAATCGAAACCTATAATCATCTCATCTTTATGAAAAGAAATAGAAAATATTTTTTACACTTCCTCTTTTGTTCTTCCTCTCTGCTTTTTAGTGTTATGGCATGATAGACAAGCCTGGGTGGGTCCACTCTTTTGTTATATCAGTTTCTGTGTTAAGTGTTTAGTCTAACATTATTATTCTAATCTTTCAAACTTTTTAAATCTCCGGACTGAACCACAAGAACCAAAATCAGCATCTGCCACCTGAACTATACCTGCTGTACAGCTAATGACCACCGGGGGGCAGTGTGGCTTCATGCTGCACCACTGCCTTCTACACACAACTTCTGTATGTATGGAACAGTGCATGCGGGCATTTTACACGCGCGCGCGCGCTTCTTTTGGTTCCTATCCACCCATGACTGACAGCTTCTTAACGAGGGAAGCCTAGAGCATTTGCCCTGCAGGCCTTCGCATAAACCATCAACATACATCTCACACACACACACAGATACACAACCTCTCTGCATAGATTCTCAGTCCTGTCCTCCCAGGCTGTATCAGGGTTGTCCATGGCTAGGGAGCATTTGTCAGTCACTGGGAGATGGTTTGAGGGTCAGTATTGTCATTGAGTTCCTATGAGACGGATTTCTGTCGTCAGGCAGCTGTTCAATAAAGCTCAATACAAACACACTTCAACACCTCACCTCATTGTTCAGGCCACAAAGATGAGATGGCATAGCTGGGAAGGTGAACACGGAAACCCGTGGAAGCGTCCCTTACTCCTTCCCCACCCTCCAGCCCTCCTTGATTCATTCCTCCTCTCACCTCTGTTCCTTCTCTTTTCTTCAGCAGAAAAGAGCGGAGCCAATTAAAATACTGTGTGGATGGATACGCTGAAGAAAGACATACCTCCTCCATGACATTCTCTCCACCCCCCGTGTAGTGACAGATCTGGCACATCCAAACACAGGTGGAAGAAATGTGGTGGCTCCCACCATGCTGCATTAAATGTTGATACATATGTGCTTTATATTTATACTCTGCTTATGAATATGAAAGTATACATCAAAATCTAGATTCTCCAACATACATACATTATGCTCGCATGTGTGAGACATTCCCACATGCCAAAAAAATACCTGATGCAGCAGGAGGTGGAGAATGCATCTATTTTTTAGATTTCACACACACACACACACACACACACACACACACACACACACACACACATTCATGCCTTCCATGTATATGTCCCTCTCCTCTTTCTCCGCTCTTGTTTTCTTCTATTCCTGACCCAACATCCAGCCCTCCCAGGAGATCCTCCTTTATGCTGCCAGACTGGGCCTACTGGGTAACACACGCACACGCACACGCACTCTCTCTCTCTGTCTCTCTCTCTCTCTCTCTCTCTGTGGACACATGAACTGCCAGTTAATCCAGCACAACAGCAGCTCAGTACAAACCTTCGTCCCTCTCTGTTGTGGGGGTCAGGAGCTTGGTGTCTGTGTGTGTGTGTGTGTGTGTGTGTGTGTGTGTGCGCGTGTGGAGGGTCAAGGGACTGCGTGAGGACTCTCCTACTAAATAGTGCATGCTGCTAATATTTGCCTACCTGAATATTATAACAGAGGCCCTCAGGCACATCTTTATACTTCTATCCTTGTGAGGACTTTCATCGACACAATTTATTACCCAGCCCCTTACCCCAACCCTAACATCACAACTAACCCTAACCCTAACCCTAGTTAGCCCTAACCCTAATCTAAATCCAATTCTAAGAAACAGGCCTTAAAACCAGATCTTAACCCTGAAACGGGCCTTAAAAGCTGTGAGGACCAACCAAAATGTCCTCACTTTGTGAGTAGAATGCAGATTGTGGTACTTTACAAGTACATTACAAGTACAAGAACACACACACACACACACACACAGGCGTGCACACACCCATGGTTAAACATTTCCTCCTGGAACTACGTGCTCAGAGAACACGGCCATCTGAAGAATCTCTGAGTGAGAAAGTCCAGGCGTCCGTCTTCCTGTCTCACAGAAATCCAGTTCTGGTTTTTGAGAGGCCATTTAAAAATCTGGACGGCAGTTCACTGACCCAGCACTAACGAGGATGCAAACCCGTCCTTCAAGCAGTGGCGTCTCTTATCTCGTGACCACACAGCGCCGGCTATCTCCTGACCGCCTGCGACCGCTGGTTAAACTGATTAGCCAAACATCCAGCCGAGCTACTGTAAGCACAGATACGCGTGTGATCCTAGAGTGTGCGGCAGCTTTTTTTTGTTGTGTGTGTGTACACTTGCAGCAGCTTAAACGTGAGTGCTCCCCTAACAGCGTGGCGCAATAGCGTTGCAGAAGCCTCCACAAAGACAAGCAAACAATAGCGCGGCCTCTCCACGCTTATCTGTCCGGTCGGATTGGACAAATGGTCGGCGGTGGAGGGACGGCGGGGTGGACGTGTGATGGCCCGAGTGTCAGGGACTCGGGCCTGACCGGTTTAATGAGAATCTATGGTGTGGACTGATGAAGGGGCTGACTGAGAGGCTGTGACAAGCCCTAATGCTCACATGTATAAATGATGTGGGAGGCTGGGAGACGGAAGGGGAGAGGACGGGGGAGGCCGGTCGGATGTGTGGCTGTGGCAAATCAGCTCACACAGACACGCGTGAGAACAGGCCAGAAACCAAAACACCAGCCGGTAAAAAATCTGAAAAATTCAGACAAACACGCAGTAAACAGGTGGACAAACTCCTGGAAGTTGCTCTTTCTGGTGTTTGTGCTGCCAAAACTTTGGAATGAGCCGGTTGGTCAATCCATCTACAAAACAACTGTGAGAGACACTGAAACCACACAAATGAAGGGAGAAATGGTGACAGACGGACCCACGCCAGTCCTGAAAGGTCTACTTTACTGGTTTACCCTTACCTGGTTACATTCTTACCAGTTAGCGTCAAAGTTGTTGTGATAAAAAAAGACGTTGCTGTCGAGCTGGTGTTTGACAGGCGCACTACAAACAGTCCAGTTCATGTGTGATGCGGTGTTTATCTTGAATGTTTTAGTGTATTTTAACGTACTTTTCTATATGTCAGAACGTACAATGACGAACTGAGGCAACGGTCTCTCTATCGCCCTCTGGTGGCATCTTATTATAAAGGGAAAAAGCCCCTCCACCTTTTCAAGACAAAACTGAAAGGTTTGTCTTGGGGGAAAAAATGGTTCTATCCTTTCAGGTATTACTGACCCTTAACATAAACATATATGTGTGTGCAATTATTAATTTATACATTTCATTTCTCAATCAAGGACAGGATTCTGAATTATTGGGGTGCCAGTGGCACATTCGTACTGGTGGCTATTCAGAGAACAATCAAATATTACATACAGGAAGAATATAGGAAGAACATAACGTATAAAAACACACACACACACACACACACACACACACACACACACACACACACACTTTGTTATGTTGGCAGTGTTTGCCTCTGTACGGCTCCTGCAGAGAGGGGTTAAAATCCGATTGAGTCGATATCACTGGAGAATAACACATTCAACACGCAGTCTGAGTGTGTGTGCAGCGGTGCGCTTCTGTGTGTGTGTTTATGAGCGAACAACACAGAGCCTAGGGACTTCCTCCCTTTCCGTCTGCAGCCCTCAGTTGAAATAGAATTGAATAGTCTGAATCCTCACTGGTAAATGTTCACAAAGTCAATACCAACTGTTAAGTCTTCCCTGCATTGGGGTTAAGGGCATTACCATTTCTGAGACTTCAGGAAAACACACACACACACACACACACACAGAAGACATGCTCGCCAGCTGCCCCATGAGACGCTGAAATATTTTTGAGTCTTTTGCGAAATGCTTACTATACATTCCTTTTTTAAAAAAAAAAAAACAAACTCCCTCAACGTAAATTCATTGAAGGCTTGTTTTCATTTTTGTTCGCTAATCTCTGAACAATGATCCTGGGAGGAGTTGGGTGGGGTTTTTTTACCCTCTCAAAGTGTGACACGGGCGCCTGAGGGACGGTGGCTTCACTGATCTGACTAAGCATCAAATTCAAGAATGTTTAAGCACACGGAGGAATTGTATTAATAATAGCTGCACGCGACACATAATCACAAAAAGGATTTGAGGTTTGAGACAGAGGAGCGTAACACAGCTGACATGAGACTTTCTCCTGGTTAGAGACCTTTTCAAAGAAGAAAACGTTTTGTTCGGCTGTTAGTCTGGGTTAATAATGCAGAACGGTGACAGTTTTGGGATTTACGGAACAATATGAATATTAAAAGATAAGCCAGTGATGTTCTTTAGTTGTGCTGTGAAGATACGCTGCTAATAATTATAATAATAATAAAAATAATGTATATTTCTCTAAACGCTTGAATTGCTTTTCCCAGTATCGCCAGAGTACCATTGCTGGAGGCCCAGTGTGCAAGATTTGGTGCCATCTAGCTGTGAGACAAGAGCGTGTGTGAACCTACGGGAGGCGTCAGGGGACAAAAACACATTTTCAAATTCAAATCCTGAATACTTAAAAATGACATGTAGGCTTACGCATTTTGCTTTAATGCTTTAAAATTTGATAAATTAGAGCTGAAAACAAACCTCAAGAGATAAAGTTATTATAGATTATAAAGCATGCCGATGAGTTCTGATAAAAAAAAATCTTGCGCTTTAAAGGTTGCTGGACTTTTTCCGCTCGTGCTGCATTCGTGGTCGTGGTTTGCTGTCGTTAGACGCACAACAGACACAAGTATTCTTCGCCTGACAGGAAGAATCACGCTGGCTTTCGTGCGCGCAGATGCATTTGGTCTAATAAATGAAAAGAAAATGCATGAATCAGAAAGGCCCCGTGCTTCCTGTAGGAGGTGAAAGCGTATCCTGGCGGCCGTCAGCTCAGGTCGGGTTCGGGTGGGTAAAGTGTGTGTTTACGCGCGTGCGGCGCTGCAGTGTGATGAGTTTGTTTGGGCAAATTTGCTGCCCCGTGCGGTGGCCAGCTTTACGAGTGGTGCAGCCTTTAATATGTCCCGCTGGCCATTAATGCTGGGCCAACGTGGACCTTTTATCGTGGCGCAGCGTCTCATTTGAGGAGTGGGCCGTAAAAACCCCAGGCTCCGTCACTCAGTGGCGTTTAAACCAGGACTGATTGGAACTATCTCTGGCCTTTTGCTTTCGCACCTTCCTCCCCGCTTGCGTTCTTCCTCAGTCGCCGCATGAATAATGAATGAGGATATATGCAGGCTGCAGCTCAGATATTAATGGAGCAGAAAAATAGAGGGAGAGCTGTTCTTTGTGCTGGCAGCTATTGCTTCCATACCCTGCTGAAGCTGCCCCTGCCTGGTCAGTTTTTTTCTCTCTTTCGCCTCCTTTTCTTTCCTCATTTGTTCCTTCCGTCCCTCTGCAGCCGGCAGGCTCAGCCGGCACCGGCTGGAGCGTGACTTTGACATCGTGAGATTGGCAAAGTTTTGGAGGAGGAGGAAAAACTGGGCATGGAAGGTGGATGCTGTCCAAAGGCAGCTGCACACGGACGATAAAACAGTCCCTAAATGTGTGTGCGACGTTACCATTTAAGTATATTCTGTTAAAAAGAAGATAATAACTGAGACGTTACAGCAGGGGATGAGAGCGAAGCCACTCAGACGCTGGGGGAACATGCTAGCTCCTTTTCTGGGTGGAAACATAAAATAAAGCAATGATGACGCTGCTGAATCTGGGATAAGGCGACCTAATCTGATCTTCCCGGGTATCTGGGCTTATTAAACTACTGACGTGGCCGTCGCCTGACCATGATTGAACTCTGCCAAAGGTGAAAACAGCGCCGCGTCCTTGCTGTTGTCTGTTCGAGCGGCTCTCGTTCAAGGGCATGGCAGTTCGCTGCCTCCTTTGTTTGTCCCCGTTCTGTCTTCCTTCCAGCATCACTCGAGTCCGGCCAGAGGAGCCCCGAGCCAAACGGTGGCGGTCAAGGGCGAGGGCCGAACCAGGGCGGAGGTCAGAGCGCGCTCACTCCAGGAACATCCTCACGTTTGATCACTTTAATGATCGATTCTTCAACCTTCTGCAGACGCACGTGCACATTTCTTGCGCTATCAGACAGATTTGAGGAGCTCGTGTCAATAAAGGCTTGCTGAGGCGGTACGTGTGGCGTGAGCGGGGCTGGCATGGGGGGGGGGGAGTCTGGCCCCGGGCTGGCAGAGTCACTGGCCATCCGTGGAGGAGTCACCCAACGAGGCCAGAGGCCACAGATAATGGGCAGACCTGTGCCAGGACGTCTCCACAGCCACTAATGTCTCATCCAAACCTCATATGGACACACCAGATGGGGAATTGCACTTCCTGTCCACAGAACGGCGAGTTGGCTCCTGACGGCGGAGCAGGCAGACCTTCACCTCTGACCCCGTCGCTGAAGACCCCCACAAACCGTCTGACTGTCAGCCCTCAGTTCACAACAGACATGAATGTCGAGTCCAGGATTTTGAAAGAAAGTGTTCACAGGTGGAGATAAACGTCTGAAAACAAACACCACCTAAATGCTGGACACGAGCGGACTGTACCATTTGGAACAGTGGCGGGTGCAGCTGCTGAGTCTTTGTGCTGCTGCTTCATCGCTAAATCTATAAACTCTCACAGCCGTGACATTCTTCTCGCGGAGGCTTTGTACAAATTTAAGTTTGCACAACTTGTTAATGGGACGTGCGCGCCGGCTGCATCTCTGTCCGGGTACTCCAAAGGCTGGAATAAAAAGTACGCTTCCGCCGAGAAGAAAGGTTTTGATCTAAGAAGTGAAGCGGAGTGTCAGTGAAATAGCGCTAAAAAAAGGAGTCTAGTTCAAAAAGTTTAAAATGTAACTTTTTGTGCTTGCTTGGGTGAACGTTTCAGCTAATTACGCACAAATCCCTCACGCTCACAGCTCCGAACCACCAGCACCGCTGTCTCGGCAGAGGACAAAGAAAACAAAGGAGACTGACAAACAAACAGCGAGTGAAAAAATATTTATATAAAAGGGAGGAAGCTTTCTTTCCATATAGCAGCTGAGCCGAGGCGACAGCGGCGTTTAATCAGTTGGTTTTTCTGGCGGCGTCAGCGTGAGCAGCCTCGGCGGTGCAGCCCTCTGATCAGCGCTGGGAGAGGAGCTCCCTGCTGAGCCGCTGCCGCCCCTGAACCGCAGGTCAGTCCTTGGTGAGGAGGCTTCCTTCTGCTGTCGCCTTCGCCGCGCTACCTCCTTCTCTCATTAAGATACGAGATGGCTTTGTGCACGCGCACACTGGCGAGGGCTTGTGTTTGTTTTTTGTGTTGTTGTGTGTGTGTGTGTGTGTGTGTGTGTGTGTGCAGCAGATGCACCCCAGGAGTAGCCTAAAGGGGATGTGGATTCCTGGCCTCCGCTGAGATCCGGCAGCACAACCAGGATTTCTACCAGTGGGGGAGTTGTGTGGGTGTGTTTGTGTGTACATGTGCGAGTGTGTCTGTGTGTGTTAGGGGGGAGATGCGAGATGCATCAAGTGACTCGGTGCCTCCGGGTCAAATGCGCACACACACACACACACACATACACACACACACAAGCAGAGGGGCTGGTGCTGCGGCAGGGTAAACAAGAGTCGACTGTTAGATCTCATCAGCCTCATCACCGCTTTATTATGCTAAATTGTGAATATACTGTACACTAATCAGGAATCCAGGAGCTGGGCGGCGGGGGGAGGGGAAGCACTCAGCTTAAAGGTGAGGAAAACTCTGCATTTGAGTAACTTTTTTAACTTTGGGTGTTTCTGGTGTGCAGGCGCTGCTCTGGGCTGAAAGGTCAGGACCTTGCACCTCTGGCGCGGTCCTCCTGTTCTAGTTTGATTTTTGTCCACAGGTGTGACGCTGACTGGCCGCTACCGCAGACGCCAGCGTGGCTCCGGGATATTTGAATGGAAGTCAGGGCTCCTGTCTGTCGCTGTATGCTAATATTGGCCTTTAAACACAACTCAGAGAAAACACACTTGCAGCTCCATGTTTGTTCGCTTGCATAAATGCATATCATTCTCATTTCATGCTGAACACCCGCTCTGACTAACACATCAGAGGAATTCCACAAAGTTCAGGCCGTCTATTAATTTTGAGACATTTGAATAACATCTCGGTGTTTATTAGCCCTGGCGGCATGCTTCATATTTGATCAATAAAACTTTCTATTTCGAAGCTTTTCACACTTGCTTCCACCTCTTTACAGACTGTGAAAGACGGCGTGCACGCTTTTCTTTTGTTCCTATTCTCCGTTTTGTCAAACACACCCCACAAACAGCAGCGCACAAACACACAACCTTTACTTCTATCTGTGTGAGTCTTAAAACCGAGTCTTACTGCTCAAACAGGCCTTTGAAATGGTGAGGAGCCAAACACACACACACACACACACACACACACACCAAAAGGTGTCCAAAGAGAACACCGTTACCTATTCTGGAGGTGCAGAAGGAGCCGAAACAAAGGTGTTAATTAAGAGTTTTGTGTTCTTGTCATGTGGGACCTGCTGTAACAACAGGTAAAAGTTGTGTTGCTTAACCAAGCTTTTTTTTTCTAATTTAGAGAAAATTCTAAGACTTTATTGGCCTGACAAGTGCTCTTTGAGCCACACTGAGAGAAGACAACGTCGGACCTTTTAAATCTGTTCTGATGAGTGGGTTATATTCTCTAAAGTGCATCTTCAATATGCTGAATATCTGACTAAAAATCTAAAAAGAAAAGCACCTTTGCTCGGAGAGACTTCTTATTAAAATTTCTCAAATCTGTATTAAATTATGAAAACATCTCATGATTGAACAGCCAAACTAGCTGCGCGCAGACAACAGCGTAGCGGCGTGGAAAAGCCCTCTCGTGCGCTGGTGTACGACCTAATAACATCAGATATGAGAGGCTTTCAAAGTGGGGGGCGGGCCTCCCCAGGGCAGCTCCCAGCACGTTAGGCAGAGGCTGAGAGAATAAAGTGAAAAAATATTAGATTAGTAATTACATCTCGTTTTCAAAGAAGGCCCACACAGCACAGAGTGAACGTGTGTGATCTGGTTAAAGACTCGGTGTGGAGAAACAGTTACACAGTAGGGAACAGATGGGGTATAACAGCGCTATAACAGTGGGAACAGATGGGGTATAACAGCGCTATAACAGTAGGGAACAGATGGGGTATAACAGCGCTATAACAGTGGGAACAGATGGGGTATAACAGCGCTATAACAGTGGGAACAGATACGGTATAACAGCGCTATAACAGTAGGGAACAGATTGGGTATAACAGCGCTATAACAGTAGGGAACAGATGGGTATAACAGCGCTATAACAGTAGGGGAACAAATCTGAGGGGTATAACAGCACTATAACAGTAGGGAACAGATGGGGTATAACAGCGCTATAACAGTGGGAACAGATACGGTATAACAGCACTATAACAGTGGGAACAGACGGGGTATAACAGCGCTATAACAGTGGGAACAGATACGGTATAACAGCGCTATAACAGTAGGGAACAGATACGGTATAACAGAGCTATAACAGTGGGAACGAATCTGCGGTATAACAAGCTAGCTATAACAGTAGAACAGATACGGTATAACAGGCGCTATAACAGTAGGGAACAGATGGGGTATAACAAGCGCTATAACGGTAAAGGGAACAGATGGGGTATAACAAGCGCTATAACAGTGGGAACGAATGCGGTATAACAAGCGCTATAACAGTAGAACAGATACGTTATAACAGGCGCTATAACAGTAGGGAACGAATCTGCGGTATAACAGCGCTTTAACAGTAAGGGAACGAATCACGGTATAACAGGCGCTATAACGGTGGGAACAGATCGTTATAACGGCACTATAACGGTAGGGAACAGATGCGATTATAACAGCGCTATAACGGTGGGAACATAGCTGTTATACTGCTGTTAGCTGTTATACCCGTCTGTTCCCACTGTTATTTATAGCTGATATACCTCATCTGTTCCCCCACTGTTATAGCTGTTATACCCCATCTGTTCCCTACTGTTGTGTTATACCCCATCTGTTCCCCTGTTATAAGCGCTGTTATACTACATCTGTTCCCCACTGTTATAAGCTGTTATACCCCGTCTGTTCCTGTTATAAGCAGCGGTATACCCGTCTGTTCCCCACTGTTATAGCGCTGTTATACCCGTCTGTTCCCACTGTTATAAGCGCTGTTATACCTCTGGCCCCACTGTTATAAGCGTAGTATACCCCCATCTGTTCCCACCGTTATAAGCGCTGTTATACCCGTCTAATTTCTTACTGTTATAAGCTGTTATACCCGTCTGTTCCCACTGTTATAGCGCTGTTATACCCCATCTGTTCCCTGCTGTTATAGCGCTGTTATACCCCATCTGTTCCCTGCTGTTATAGCGCTGTTATACCCCATCTGTTCCCTGCTGTTATAGCGCTGTTATACCCCATCTGTTCCCTGCTGTTATAGCGCTGTTATAACGTATCTGTTCCCTGCTGTTATAGCGCTGTTATACCGTATCTGCTCCCTGCTGTTATAGCGCTGTTATACCGTATCTAACAGTAGGAACAGATCCGGTGAACCTCTCAGTGTTGCAGAGGGAGAGGCAGTTTTCATCCACACTCAGGCTTTATAACACATCCCGTGTATCTCCTGAGCTAACGTAAATAAATATTGGGGACCGATCCGTAACGCCGCCGTACGAGCATCATTATGTCAACATCGTTACTGCACGTGCACCTGTGCAGCGTACCTGCGCTCAGCTGATGCATGTGGCCGGACCAGAGGCTCCGTTTGAATCTGAGCCTCCGTGCGCTGGTGCGGCTGTCAACATCGTGTTTGTGCTGAACCCCGGCTCCCCTCCTCTGACTCAGGAGACTCTGCGAAGGGGGGGCGCCTGTCATTTGAGGCTGGTAAACCAGGTGCACGTCAAGAGTGTAGCGGTCCTGCTGCTTTGGTGTCTCCTCGGAGCTGTCACAAAACACACCGCACAGAAGAAAGACACGAAGACAAGACAGAGAGATGGAAGAGGACAAGAGATAGGAGGAGGCACAAAGCAAGGGGAAAGGACAAAAGAGAGCGAAGCCGGGGTGGGGGGTGGGGGGGTGTCAGGAACAAGGAGACAAAAGAGAGGAAAGAGGAGTGCATGAAAGGACACACACAGAAGAGGACAAACTGGAGGAAAAGTCAATCCTTCAGGACAAAAATTACACAAACACAACAACAGCAGGACTTTTTTTCTCAGTTTTGGTACTATTCTGAAATCACTGCAAGTTTAAAAAGATTACAGAAGTAATAAAAAAATCACACACACGCACACACACACACTTTGCCCTGGAGGTGTTTTGACAGAGCTGGTTCTGTCTCAGAGGTGCAGGACTGAACGCAGCTAGTCCTCCCAGCAGCCTGCTGTCTCTCTGCTTAATATGCATCCATGCACTCTGAATATACACTGCTCATACGTGCATGTACGACTACTTTATTTTAGGCTTCCAGTAACATCCTTTGCAACATTCCTTGTACTGTAAAATGCACACAGGTACACATGGAGTGTGTACACGCTATAAATTATAGAAACACAGAAAATAGTATAAAAGGAATAAATGAGTCATGATGGGTGAGGGGACAAAGTTTGTCCAACTAAAACCAAACAAAAAAATGACTTTACCTATTTTCACTTGTAATCTGCTGGTTTAACTGGTTTAACTGGTTCGGGATCTTTGTGCTGACCTCCCATCAAAGTTTCGACTGAGACGACCTGCCCGATGACAAACACAACCTGCTAGCTTCAGTCCCATTCCTATAAAAAGTGCTTTTGTTTGGTGTGTGTCGGACAGCCTACACACACACACACACAGCTCACCTGGAGGTGGTGGGTGGGAGTGGGAGGATGGGGTGTGTGTTTAGCTGTGGGCCCCGCAGACAGGCCGATCAAAGGCTCCTCAGTCTTTGTCTGCTAACGTTGAATAGACAATAGTAAAGAGGGCCTGCTTTGATTTCAGCTCACTTTTATTGATCACAGAAGAGCAGGGATTGAAATATGAGAGACAACCCTGAACTGGATTCTTCTTTAGCTATTGATTATATCCAGAAGAGACAGCATTTCACCGTGATCCAAGTTTTTATTTTATCCTCTTTTTTTGAAGCATGAAAAAGTGCGTCTGGCTCTTCGCCTGTCTTTCAGCAGCACCTGGTAAAACACCGACTACCGTTATTTTACCAGACAATGCCTCGTCTGAAGCTTTTTAAGCTTCACCCGAAAGCTGATGTCCAAAGATTCTTGGATATGCTAAGAGTAACCCGCGCGCTCCATCATCCGGCGCTCCTCGGCAGACGTTTTTTTTAGCGTTTTTAGCGCGTTTTGTTTCCGTAATTTCAGAGGAGGTCCCGTCGGTACGGCCAGGAGGGCGAGGGATGGTAGGGGGGAACAGCCTGCACCCGTTTCCTGCTCCTGGACGGCTGTCTCCCCATCACCCCTGAGCAGGAAATATCAGAGGCCAGAAATCAGCTTCACATCCAACAATTTTACTTGAAACTAGTTCTTTTAGCCTTCTTCCTTTCATCTCCGCTGTCAAACTCAAGCCGCTGCTCCTTCGGTCGGTGCTGCCGGCAAACTGCCTTCATCTTCATCTTTAGGGCCTGGTGAAGCTGAGCTGACAGATGTGCTTATTTGGGGACAGCTCGTTGGCAAGTTTATGGCCAGGCTGCTTATTTTATTAGAACCCAGCACATGTGATGGTGACAGTGAGGGAAATCCTTGCTGAAATCTGGCGTACGCGAGAAAATAAGACTCCAAAGTGGAAATAAAAGGTCTCAAATGTTTTCACAAAACGATAAAGTGATTGATTCTTAGATATGTTAGCTGTCGTAATGATTGAGTCGCTCATTATTTCAGATTTCTCAATCAAGTTCCTTAGTTTAAGCTCAATTGTTTTAATGTAGCCTCTCTGCAGCTGCGTTAAAATATGTTGATAAAAGGATCATTTCTGATTTATTTATAAAATTAGGATAGTGTCTGGTTACAACAGACATTGGGTGGGGGGGCGGGGGGGTCAGTTCCCACACTGACCACCTGTAAAGCGTCTCAGAGGATTGAGTTTCTTTTGAACACCTTAAAGACGGGTTTGTTTCCAATAGTTTACACTTTGTGAAAGGGTCTGTTCCGGAAAGGCCAGGCCGACGCTTCCAAGTTTAGTTTTGCAGGACGGTGTTTTAAAACCCCCCCGTAGGGTTTGTGGCGGGGGAACCAGTGCGTGGCTTTTTAAGAGGCCCTGACAGCTTTTAAGTGAGCCACTTGGCTTTTTATTTTGGCTGAGCTCGCTGCAGGCTGCTTGTACTTCAGCGTGCCCCCTCTGTGCTGCCCTGGTGGTTGCAGATTAAGGACACGCAGAGCAAGACTCATTCATTACATCAGCGTGCACGTGCTTATTATGTGTCCTGTTTATTGTGTGTGTGTCTCCACATATGTTTGTGTCAGGAAACAGAGCTGATGAGTGACGCCAGTTGCGGCCTGCTGGGCGCAGCTTCCAACTGATAAATGACTGCAGGGACCGTCTCTCTTTGCCGAACCTCGGTGCATTTTCCCTGGAGAGCCGCCGCTGACAAATACTCCAGCCTGAAAACTGAGCAGGCCTACAACACGCGCGCCTCTCATTCTAAATATGAGTTTAACCTGTTTAAAGTTACTCAAGTTCAAACAATGGAAGCTTTCAAATGATGAACAGGACCGTGCTGCTGTTCCCGCTCGCGTTTGGAGACTGTCCCTGGTGATTCTTCTCCCCCAGCAAACTAATATGTTTGAAGCTCAGGCTGCCATCGCCAGGCAGGCGCCACGAGCTATCTCAAATGTGCAAAAAAATATTGATATTCCAGGCTTCTAAAAACAAAACAAACAAATGGGAAACAAGGGGGGAGTTGGGGGGGGGGGGGGGGGGAATCAAGTCAATGTCCTCTGGAAGGGCCCCATTTTTCTACCTCAAAACACTTGGAGACCACCTGAGACAGGAGATGAGGCGAGAGATTACTGCTTTTTGTTCCACGTGCTTCAGTGACTCTGAACAAGAACTCCCACATTTATATTAAATAAGCTTTTTTTTTTTTTTTTTTTTTTTTTTAAAGAAAGGAGCAATTGGGCTGAGTGTATATGGACATAAAAATCAGCAAATATTGTATGAATTCTCTTTCTGTCCAGTATTTTGGGGGCCCGTCAATAAAAGCCGAAGCTGCAGTGAAGATGTTTCACCACAAGATGGACTTAGGGACGCACAGATTTGTCGAACAGGAAGGAAAAAAAACCAAAAACACCTCACTCAGATTTTTCAAAGTGTTCCTCATTAATGCCATAATGCGAAGCCAGTTTGTAGCAATATATAAATATGGCAATACTCTGAAGTGGGGCCCAGGAGGGGGGGCCAAAACCAAACAACCCCTGTATTAATTCCTGATATTTACTTTTGTTTGTTTTCATTGGGTCCGGGGCTCCACGGGAGCAATTTCTGCCGTGATGAAACTGAACAGGGTCCCTGAGGAGTTCATTACAGGGAGATGATGCCCCCCCCGCCCCCACAGCACCCAGGCCAGGAGGGATTCCGAGGGCCCAGGGGGATGGTTTGGTTCAGTGGGTGGAGTGGATGGAACCTACAGGGTGAGTGTGGATGTGGTGGGAGGAGAATTTGGGGGGGGGGGGTGTTGGAGGAGGCAGAAAGGAAGGATACGGTAAACATTTAGCTAATGACCTCCAACACAGAAGAAATTAATGAAGCGGCACAAATGAGGACATCAACTCCTGGGGCAGGAGAAGGGTCAGAGGTGTGGCTGCAGCTGGGAAAATCCTCAAATCTATCCCGAAAACTTCCAGCTCAACTTCCGGTTGGAAAATTCAGGGTAGTTTTTTGAACGCTATGGTGTAGCAAAGTTTACCCAGAATGCACTGCCATGTTTAAAGCAGTATTTAGGCAGCTGTCGGTGGGTGATTAAACAGTAGATGGTGGCGTTTGACTGAAAAACAAAATGAACAATGAGGAAAAAATACAAATTGTGTGTTCTTATATTTGACGTTTATCACTGTGGAGTTCCTGTCGAAACGTGAGGCTCTAAATAAAATCCTTCAAGGACTACAAATACTCCAACTCCCAGGAGGGTTTTAAAAGCTTTATTGCATTGTTAGCATACAAAGCATTTGCAATGAAGTCATCAAATGTTCATGAAACAACCAAAAACAACATAATATTGCTTCCAATATTGGACTGTGTGGAGCATGACTGGACTCTTCAATGCAAACATGAAAAAGGTGGGCGCCGCCACGTCAGATAAAGACAAAAAACAAAACACATCCTGACAAAAAAAAAAAAGACTAAAATCCTAAAAGTTATGTGGCAAGTAAACAAAAAACCCACCCCAGTTAAGAGGATTTTTTTAAAGCAACAGAACCAGACACGGTAGTTTTAAGGCGACAGAAAAATCACATGATTTAGACGCCAAATATCAAATGATGCAACATTTTCTGCCACTGTAAAAAATACTGCTAATTTTTCCTCTGGGCCCCATTTTCAGACTGTAAAAGACTTCAATATAAAGATTTAAAGCTGATTAAAAAAGGACATATTTAATATTTGGTTAAATATGACCTCTTTGGGGGCACTTTGTGAAACTTTGCAACTGAACATTCGGATGTATTCAAGCAAAACCAAAGTGTTTTGCTGCTACATAACTGCTCTGACGTGGAAAACACGACAAATTAAAACTGAATCAAATTTAATTGTTTGACAGCTGTAGCAGAGAGACAACGCAGAACAGAAAAACCAGCACACACAGTATTACCAAGATGAATAACGACTATGAAGACACTAAGAAAAAACGACCAAAACTAAATAACTTAATTTTTTTGAAACTATAAGCTTTTTGAACAATTAAAAAAAAAAAAAAAAAAAAAGAGAAACATAGGAAGAAACTATTTTCGCAGGGTTTTCAGAGATTTTCTTTAGGTTCACAAATGATTATTTTAATACAAAAGTGAAAAAAAAATAATGATTTTTTTTTAACCACAAAAAAGTATTTGGTGGCGATAGAGTAGTGTAAACCCGCTCACTGTTAAAATAGATTTATTCCTCAAAAAGAGTTCAAGGTGTGGTTAAATCTTCGTAGCTATTTACAGAAGAACAGTCCTGTGGTTGCTTGTTTTTGTACTTTCAGTAAAAATGTCTGCTTATCATATACAGTAGAAATGTACCTTTCAATGTTAAAAATCCTCTTTTCTTTGGGATCTGCTTTTAAACAGAGACAAGGATCAGACAGGTAAACAGCAACTGATTTGCAAAGACAATATTATAGAGGATTCTCTCGGACGACACTGCAAACCTGCACAGCAACATTAAAAGGCAACATTTGTCCACACAAAAAAGGTTTCTGTGGCTTTAAATGTTAACGGAACCGTGTTATCCGCTTGGATTGACTTATTATTACATCATCAAGAGTTAAAGTACGTGTGTGTGTGTGTGTGTGTGTGTGTATATATATATATATATATATATATATCTCACAACATTTAGTAGCAGTAAAGCTATGTTAAGATGATGGATGGACTGGTTTGTTGTGTTTTTTTCAGCGACAGAAGTAAACCACTGACATAAAACCGCCTTTCTTACATCTTCAACGGCTCCTTCCAGGTTGTCAAAAGTGAGACATTCTGAATTTCTCAGAGACAATACATAGGTGTCAAAATGACTTACATTCAAAGTGTTGTGGAGACATTTGCTCACGCTCTCCCCCCAGCAGATATCTACGTTACCCTCTAAATGATCCTCCCTTTCTATATACATTCATTATATATGATCACCCTGCCAGCCTTCCAGTACCAGGGTAGAAAGTGCAACGCAACAGCGTGTCAACCACCAATAACACCATCACCTCGTTCTGTTCTGCTGCCATTTAGTCAAAATCTCTTCACCGATAGATGATTTTCAGGTTTCTTTAGCCTCATGAAACAAACCAAAAGTCTGTGTTTAGAAGATAAGGGGTAGGAAATAATGAATCAATGTGGATTTTATTTTTTTTTTTAAATACGGGAGGTTTTTATCCATTTAATCTAGTTAAATGTAAGGGCCCATTTCTCTAAACTAATTTCACAACATTCCAGGAAACATCACATCCATGCCCACAGCCGCGAAATGCTAACAGCTCCCCAAGTGTGAAAATACAGGACTCCAGAATGACAGATTTACAGTTTTGTATGGTTCTCCGTCTTTAGGGAAAGACGGGTTCTTGCTCTCTGGGCAGAAAAGGTTGGGGTGAAACATTACCATGAAAATACAATTCAATTAAATGTGTTATCACAAAGAATTAAACTGTGGATGAAGAGTAAAAAAAAAAAACAAACAAAAAAAAAAAAAAAAGCTGACAGATGTGTAGGAGTCCAGCATGACGAGCAGGGATGAAGGCGGGGAAGAGTTCTGTAGGCTACAGTGTGTGCGTCTCTGGGCTTAGCTGCCCTGTGTTAGGCTCTTCATGTGTTTAGCAATGTCGTACACGTAGGTGATATCCGGCCTCTTCTCCGGGTCGGGGTTGATGCACATATCTACCAAGTTCCTCAACTAGTGGGGGGGGTGGGGGGTGGTTTGGAGGTAAGAAGAGGAAACAAACAGTCAGCGGTGGTGTAGCAGGGATTTCTAAAAGAGCAGCTTCGCAAATGTACAAGCTCGTCTTAAATTGTTTAACGAGCGCTTTCCTAATAAGGTAACGCGACGAGGTAATCGAGCTGAGACGAAGATGCGAGGATGGGTTAGAGCGCTAATCATTTACTGGTCTGCTGCATTCACACACGCACGCACGCACACACGCACACAGCTGCCACTCGGAGACGGCACTTAGACTTGAAACCGGTTGATTTCAGCAGATAGACAGACAGGCTCGCAAGCAAAACAGCCACCGCCATCATTAAAAAAGAAGAAAATAAAAGATGGAGGGGAAAGAAAACATCTACGCTGGGTTGCTATGGTAACTGTCTGCCGACTTCCTGGCCGCTGTTGCGTGGCGCTGGCTTGGGCGACTCCTCCTCAACCACAGAGAGGAAAAAGTGAGAGAGAGCGAGCGAGAGAGATGCAAATTTAGACAGTCTGAGAATTAGTCCTGCAGAATGGAGATGGAGCGGGAAGAGCGGAGATACAGATATGTAAAATATTCATGTGCTCCTTTGCATGGCGAGTGGGGGAGTATGGGGGGTGTCAGGTAGAAGAGGGTGTTAGTGAATGGAGGCGTGGGGGGTGTGGGGGGGGGCTGAGCGCAGACGAAGATGGTTAAATGACACAACAAAGATGAGCAGCTGACAGTTTTCTGCCGATCCTTCAGGAGCATTGTTTACATCCAGACAGCCGCTGCAGGCAGCCCCCTCATCTCCATCTCTCCATCGCCCTGTCTCTGGCTCTATCTTTCCCTCTCTCTTTCGCTTTGTCTCCCTTTCTCCTGGATGGGGGTGACATGCGGAGCAGCGCTCAGTGTGGTGTGCGTGAAGAGGAAGCTCTTGCAACAAAATATACACTTGCAAAATTGCCCTTGTGCTGCGAAAACACACAGATTCTCAGGGAAATCGGAGACAGTAATCATACCACAGCCTAATAAACGCTGGTCTCAGAGTTTAACCATTTTAAAACGTTAAAAAAGAAAATCACCAATCACCATCAATTCTTGATTAACCAGATATGCCTTGTTTGAAGTACTGTGAAATTTAAGAGTGAAAGTTAATAAAATGAAATGCGCGTTGATGCATTATGCACAAAAAGTTCTCCGCGGCATTTATGTGTTATTATTCTTGTATTTCACGGGAGAATTTGCTGCTTGTCAGACCATATGAAGAGAGCAGAGAAACGAGTCTGGTGCTGATGCCATCACATTTAGGATCGACACAGAGCGATTTCCTCCTTTTCTCCTGCTGCAGACCCACCTCAGATGGTGGAAGATCTCTTTACAATAAGTATTATTTGTTCCAGCCGTGCTCATCATATATTTATACTCACTGTTTTTTCAGCACTGCACAGAAAAAATGACATCTGGCGATAAACTGGTTACGACTACACAACCCAAAACAGGTAGCTTGTCAGATTTCTATTAGACTATCGTAAATAAACATCAAATTTAAAGCAAGATGTGTAGAAAACGTGCAAAGAAGGGGAATTTGTTATTTGAATGCACGATAAAAGAACATCATAGCAGTTTAATACGACTGTTTTGTAGTTGTTAGTGGTTTTTTTAGTATTTCTGTAAGATTTGCTTCATACTTTTGTGACTGTATTCAAATCTTCTTACAGTTCCAGTGTTGTTGCATCGATATTGTCATAAATGGTAAATGTGCGTCCCAAACGCGAGTTGGCTGGTGTGTCCGCAGGGATGCGAGTGACAGCTGGGACCACTGCAGTTTTCAGTCACTGCAGGCAAAAGATGCTGATCGGCTTTAACGACTCAGTTGAGCTGAAATTTAATTTTTTTTTTTGCTTAATTCGTTTCGTTGGATGTGCTTAATACGCTGTTCATTAATGAACCGACAGACATTGTGGTGCTAGCAGCAGCAGTACAGCACATTTTATAATTAGATTTTCTCCAGTCAGTGAATTTTACCAGCCATTATCTGTGCTTGACACTGAAGCTACACCTCCCTTACATGCTGCTATATTAGGTCTGCTACTAGCATACCAGGGAGTTAGCGTGCGGATCTGTAACATCCAGCACGGAAAATCCACCACACAGCGTATGTACTTCCTGACTCTTGCTATAAGTTCATCAGTCGTTAGCACCTGCAAGAGGTGCTAGAATGTTGGCCACCTTGATGGAAAAATCCCATTTTTAGCTTCAGCTTTTGTCATCAATAAACGTCTAAAACCAAAAGACACTTTCACTAACCACTACGCGCATGTTTGACTTAATATATTTAAGGGAAAGAGACAGAAAGCCTTGCTTGAGGAAAGCACGCACAGAGCGGCACGTAAAGACAAAACCATGCGTTTTCATACACACATCACCATCAATCAGTGGTAAGGTGCTCTTTAACCGCAGCCCGACTATATTCAATTTTTGTGCTCGAGTAGGTCTAAGCAGAATTACAGCAGATGAGTTAACATCCAGTCGGGGGTAACATGACACTCCAGCCCACTTATTTCCACTCCACTTTGTAGCGTGGCCAGATGCTTTGGATATGTGCATTTAATTTAAAGTTCTAATCATAGCCAATCTTTTGATCAGAGAGTAAACTCGTGTCGTATCGTGGCTCAAATAGTTGGGTAGATTTCATTTTATGAAGAAAAAAAAAAAAAAAACCCCACTTTGATTGTCAACAAAACACAAAATCAGCAAACTGGCTCAGAGAAAACAGAACTGGCCACGGCTGCTCCGATGAGGAGCTGGCTTCAAAGATTTGAAGGATTTGGGGAAAACTTTTGAAAGGTTGTGACCCCAGACTAGCGGGAGTGGTTTTAAAACAGAGCGGGTCCATACCTACATAACCACGGGGGGAGAGAAGCTAAGGTCAGCCGTACGATGCTTACCTCCTCCGAGTAGTGATCTGATGGAAGAGGGGGGTAGTCACACTGTGCTATTTTCTTACAAAGGGAGTAAAGGTCCATCTTATCCCCGTAGAACGGACTCTGTAGGGCGGCCATCTGAAACAGAAGGATATGGACAGAAAGAAGAAGAATTATGAGAGCAGAAACTACCACAAGATAAGAGACAGGTGGTTGTCATGTGCAGCTGATCATGGATCAGTGTGTCATGGATTGAATCCAAATTTAACAAAAGGTCCCTGAGAGAGCAGAACTTTGTTAAACCTTGCAGATGAGACTCATCGCTGAGATGTGTGAACAGTGAGAAGTCAGGTGACATGAGCTACCATATTCTAAGTAAATTAGAGCATAGGATAGAAGGCACAATGCTGCTGTTTTCTGCAGTGCTGGGTGACATTTCCAACTGGAATGTGTTCTTCATAAACACACACACACACACACCCACCCACACACACGTGGTAATTGATGGTAGACATAAATTGGAACAGGGAGGATACACGGCTATAAAAGGATGAGGGAAAAAAAATCACAAGTTTACTATCGCATATAAAGTTGGGTTTTTCTACTTTTACAGCTTTTTTGTTTTTTTCCCTTCAGGTGTGCATACATCATTACCAGAGAGTATACAGTATGTGTCTGACAGTCTGTTAATTGGTGGAACCGAGAAAAAAAAAAATCAAAAAAACAATAGGAATGTGTGTACATATGGATCCAAATGGATCTGATCCAGGTGGAATGTGCCAGCTTACACAAAATCAGACACCAGAGGCAAATGTGTGCATAAAAAGGACCACAAAGTAAAAATGAAACAGTGAGAGAAGCTATATAGGGACACGTGAGGATGAATTAAACACTTTTGTACATTTGCAAAGAATAAGTGCTTGAAAATATCTGCATTGTATTACATTATTAGTACTACACAGTAATAAAAGTGCTTTGGGACATACAGCTTTTGACAAATTGCCTGAAAATGTGCCAAGAATATCACCAGCTTGTGGGCAGCTTCTTCATTTTGGTCGGCTGGAAACAGATAAAATATTGATGTGCTGAGAAAAAAATAAGCAGTTCTGGTTTCCGATGGTGCAGAGTCCCTGTCACCACTTGCAGAGGGAGGCGGAGATGAAGGCAGTACGCTCTCAGTGGGCTCTCTCTCCTCTGGACAGCATTTACCACCACACATTCATCTGTGAATCTTAATCAAACATCACATTAATGCAGCGCGTCCTCCAAAATAAACAGCCGCCGACCTCGTCTGAAAAGAGTCGGACACTGGTCCCCCTCTGTTCCGACGCCTGCTGAAAGAGGCCCAGCGGGAGGCTGACAGCGATGGGATGTGTAAGAAAATACGGATCCCTGTGTGTGTCAGCGATGATGAACCTCCACTGGGAACAAAGTCTCCTATCTGTTACCCAAGATTTCATATTTGTTTTGGCGGTGATTAAGAGAGAAAAGATGCTGATGCATAAAACCCATGCAGCTCATCAAAAAAAAACAAAAAAAACAAAAAAAAATGCTAAGTCAGCATTAATGGAGGGAGCCCACAATTGGGCTATATCTGTCTAAAAATTGACTCTGTAGATCAAATATGTTCATTAAAAAAATGGATTATTCAAAATTAACAAATAGCTCTGCACCTTTGACAATGGTGGAAGTGTCAATTTCTCAAAAAGTGAGAGAAAAAAAGACAGACAGCAGAAGGCGAAGGGTTAAATAAGACCCAATCGTATTTTCATGCATCTACTGCTTCTGACAGATGAAAAATGTCAACTGTCCTGTTTGTATTTGGGAGTTTTTGCACTATTCATCTGCTTCATTAGTGCCTGCTGCTCCTAGCCTCTGACAGCTGCCGGCCCCCTGTTCTCAGCACGCGCTCGCTCTCTCTCTCTCACACAAACACACACACCTTTTTCAGACTGTGTCGTCGCAGTGGTTCGATGATTGACTCACTCTCTGACCTCTGAGGCCCTGGCGTGTACAAGACTGTGTGTGTTTGGTTCATTGATATTCCAGAGACATACGATGCACACGCATGCCTGCTGTCTGTCTGAGGGGTGTGCTCTGCTGGTGGCGTGAGTCTGTGCGTGCACACACACACGGGGGGGGTAGGGAGAGAGAGAGAAGGAGGGGGAGAACAGCCACATGTGGACACTCCCTCTCCTTTGTTTATCAGTTCTTCTTCAGCTGGCCAGGCTAAGGTTCCCCTCAGGCTGGGCAGGTAAAGGGAGCATCTCCATCCATGTAACAGGTTCTGGATGGAGCCTTCCTGCTTAATTAACACCAATCATCCTCTCGTTGCTGCTTTTTTTTTTCCCGTACACCAATTAAGAGAAGTGGTGAGGGACTGAATTCTTCTCCCATCTATCCCCCAGAGCCAATCCCGGGACCAAAGGATTTCTCACAACTTGCTCATTTAGAAAAACAAAAACACGTTATCAGTGCATGAACTCCCATGCAAAAACATCAGAAGCAGCACCGGTCTCACGCTCACACATACAGACAGAAGGGAAGACGAAGGAAATGAGTGAGTGAAAGAGTATGTGTGAAGAAAGCATGACTTTTTATGCGCTCACTGGTCCTTTATGTGGTTTTATGATGACATATTAATCAAGGCAATGCGTCACGGTGCAGGGACGGTCATTAAAAATATCCCTACACCCAGGGGAGTCGTCAAAGGAAGAAGGAAACACTGGGAGAACGGACGAACAAAGTAAAAGTGTTGGATCGGATGTGAGGAAGGATGTGTTCCTTGTGTCCTCATCCTGCTGCAGCTGAGCGCAGACCGTTTACTGGAGAAGAAATACTTCTGCATTCTAGGTTTTGCATTTATTGGCGTTTTTTTGCTGACAGGGCAGAGCCACTCCACCAAGTCTGTTCACTACATATAAAAATACACTCCAACCAACACACTTGGAAAGAGTCAGCAACACTCACCTCTGAGCACCTCTTTAATGAAAAGCCTACCATGCATTTTTGTATATGTTGATAATGTCTACAAAAGAAGAGTTTAAAATAAGAATTTGTTGCTTTTTTTTTTTTTTTTTTAAATTAAATAGCCCTCTAAATAGACGTCTTATAGGCTCATAACAAATAAATTGACAGTTTGGTTCACACAGCCCAGTAAGACTTACAGTAAATGTAGGGTAGGTAGGAAGGCCAAAGACAGGCTGTGGGTTCACAAACATACAGAGAAAATGTGACATAATACCTGCAAATAGGTTGGATAATTTGCTTGATTTGGCACAGTCTTCTACGGGCTCTGTTAGGAGGCACATGTACGTATGTTAACACGTCAAAAACTACAAAAACTACTACAGCCTGTGAAACACATCAAAGAAAAACAAGGCTATCCACAGGCAGCAGGCTTTGTTTGTGAAAACCCCACTCGGATTTTCAAAAACATATAGAGACCTAGCCACAGGGCCAACTCATCACATGCCAACGCCAGCTGCCGGGAACCCAGCATTTTTGGGTCTCATAAAACCAACTGCAAAACAAGAGGGGAGGGAGAGGAATAAAGCAGGAGGCATGAGACACGAGCACAGTCAGAGGTATGGATGGCTGAGCTCCTACAGGAAGGAGACACATTCCAGTAAAGCTTTTCAAGATATTCTCCCCCCTTGGCTAACCTTTATACCAAACACAGCAACCGCAAAGCATCCGTGCGAGCCGAAGACCTGCAGTGTGCGTGGAAAGCATCTCTTTTAGAGAAAACACACCGAGCGGAGAAACCGATGCAGAAATGTGAGACGGATTTGACAAAACAACAGGAGAGCGCAATACGCTGCAAAGCCATCGACTAAATCCTTCCTGGTCGCCCAGAGAAAGATCCCCGATGACTGCAGCCTCTCTGTTTGTGGGGGGGGGGGGTGGTGCAGGGAGATGGGGTTATATGCAGAGGGCAGGGTCAGGTGATGTAATTAGGTCGGACACAAGGAGAAGGGGATCAAACAGAATGGAAGATAAAGATAGACGCACATACAATGACCAGGTATTGACAGACAGACGCTTTGGACCTTAAACCAACCCCGAGGCACGAAAAAAAAACAAAAAAAAAAAAAACAACAACGCAGGTTCAGAACAGAGCAGTTCCCCACATAAAAAACAAAGATCTCTGGGATAAACACACATGGACGGACACATATACAAACACACACACACCAGCACAGCCATATTTTATGCTCAAGCAAGAATTTGACAAGTACCAAAGGGATGGTGTGCGGATTTCTATGTGAATTCCTTATGCCTTAAGGTTAAGTGAGGAAAAGGGAAGGCATTTGGAGAGAAGGAGAAGAGTGCAAAGAGGATGGTATTTTAAGAAAGATAGAGGTAAAATAGAATGCACTATGGAGCCGAGTGAGAGTGGAAAGTGAGGGCTTGCTCTTCAAAAAGAATATGCATGGCAGGGTGAATGCTGCTCTGAAAACAATAAGGTTGTTAAATCTTTATCTCCACAGGCTCCGTGCATGGCTCACCTTGACCTGTTGGCTGGAGTTCTGGCTCCAGTATTTGTTATTTTCCCTTCCCACTTCATTCCCTTTGCAATGGCTCTCCAACCGTCTCTCTCTTCTTCAAGCCTCTCTGAAGACCACTCTCTCTTTCTATATATTTCCTGTATGGATCCTCTTTTTCTTTCACTCCTGGCATCTGTATTCTTTGCCTCCTGACCTCCTGCGGGAGCACCAAGTCTCCTTATATTTTTTCACTTTTGCTTCCTGGCTCTCTTCGTTTCTTCTCCTCATCTCTCAATATTGTTTCAACGATTATTCTGAACTGGGACCACTCGTACATATCCAAATGGGTAGTGTTGGAACAATTTGAAATTAACACCTTCCTCAAGCAAACACTGAAACCTTTCAGAAGTGATAAGACACCAGACTGGATTTCTAACCTTCAATGACAGAAAATGCAACACTTTCGCTGTGAGGATGTCAGCACCTCACCCCGATGTAAAACCACAACACAGACAGCAACAAAGCAGAAGGCATGTAGGGATCACCTCGAGGTCAGATTTAAAAAAGAAAACTGAGGTTCCGGCTCACATGGGATGGGGGGGAGGGATGGTCATCGTATAAAATACAAAACACAGCATGTAAACATGCGCAGTGGTCGTCTGATACAACAATCATAAATATATGGCAGTAATGCTGCACAAGCCAACAAATCTGGATTTTATATCAGTCAGTGTAAAAAAAAAAAAAAAAAAAGCAGACAAATTGTACTGAAAGAGAATGTGACCTACAGCACCAACTGCTTTCAGCCAACCACAGCCTTGCCATGCCGCACTGCATTGTGGGGAGCTAATTAGCATGAAGGACTGTGGTCTCTGAGCAACCATGACCTGCAAGCTGAGCTAAAACTTCTTCCGAGCACGATTCTCCACCTCTATGCCTGAGGCGCTGTGCAGAAGGTGCAGTCAGTGGTGCGTTGAAATGCAGCCCAAGTGATCAGGGACTCGGGGGAGTAAGGAGAGGAGAGGAAAATGTGGGTGTTGCTGTGGCCGACTCTGAAAACGTGTGTGTCTTTTCGCTACATGTGAAGACTGGCAAGATGAAACATCAGATTGACTGCTATCATCCACGTCTATCATTGCTGGGCTCCTCGCTCTTCCCTCTTTGTTCCCTCCTCCCGGGCTTGTTTCCACTCAGTGTGGTCTACAGCAGAGCCCTGTGGTGCGCTGCTCCTGACTAATCAAACTAGTCAGTGTCATTGGGAGGCCTTATCTAAAACACATGGCTGTGTCAGTTCTCTTCACCCTCTAGCTTTTCAATGTTTAGCAGGTTCCCAGGCTAAAAACCTTCAACTTAAACAGTCATAGGGGCTCAACTAAGCCAACCTACACCGACAAAAGAAGAAGAAAAATCATTTTAGTGCATTATCCTAACCAAAGAGAGCATATTCTTCAATTTAGAATAATTATAATTTGTAGACAAGATAGATTTGAAGCAGTACAGACAGTTTAAAGTTGTATTTGTTTACTTTAGTTTTGGAAATCGTCAGTTTATGTGCGAGTCTGAACCAACGTGTTTTCATGTCACTCCTCCAGTCGACTACAAGGTGAAAGGGTGAACACACATCGCCATAGTTTACCTCGTAAAGCAGGCATCCTAGCGACCAGATGTCAGATTTGAAGTTGTATCCATTTTCATGTATCCTCTCTGGTGACATGTAGTAAGGCGTACCCACTGGAACAGAGAGAGAGAGAAAGAGAGAGAGAGAGCTTATGAAAGTGACAGAGGTAGGAAAGCAAAGCCGCATTAACATTTGTGCATTGTGAACCCACGCTTCCCCCAGTTCATCGACATCACTGACACAGTTCACATGGCATAGGGAAGCAGACAGGGGACGAGGGGGCATCTTCTACTGTCACGCGTTCAGGGGTCGAGATACTCAGCGCTGAAATCTGTTCAAGCGATGTTCGATGCAATAAGGTTAGATGTCTGTGTGAACCCTCATATGGTGCACATGAGTGTGCAAGTACCGTATACGATATGTGCAGCCACAACATATGCATAAATCAGTTTTGATTTCTGAGGTTCGGTAATGATGTAAAACAGTAGTTTGGATATGTCCTGACAGCAGCAGCAGAGCTTAATGCTAGCCTGTCTCTGGTTCTACTTTAGAAACTCGGGAAACGCAGACAGCCGATGTGACTGGCAGACGTCCAAAGGATCAGCCTTTCGCCCAAACTGGACACACACGGGACCCACAGCTCAGCAGCACATCCATAACACACTAGTGGAAAATATGGGATATTTACTGAGTTCCCAGCTGAACTGGAAAGGCTACTTTTTCACTTGAATTCTGTTTTCTGTGATTTCACGTGCAGAAGTCTATCAAGCACATTCTGCAGAGGTTTCCCATTAAACACACATGGCTGAGGGATGGAAACTTTTACCAACCCCTCTGACTGAAGCAGAGCAAAATGAGCCGATTTACATCCTCTGGAGCAAAGGCGACACTGTCAGTGCAACGACACATGTGCCTTTCCCATCTATAAGATTAAATAATTTCTGTTAACCACGACAAGTGGGTGGACTTTTTATAGAAGGTAAGGATTTAGGATTAATCCAGTCGAACAAACGAGGTGGAAAAAAAGCCAGGGAACGATAAAGCCTTCCTGCATCCTCCTCAGCACAATATTAATGTGTCTGGTAAAATAAGGTCTCCAGAGTAATTCTGCACATTAACAGGTCAGAGGAAATTCAATATTATAAATACAATAAATGCAACAATTACCAAAGAAGCCAGGAGATTTGAAGTGTGAAGGCATACTAAAGCTAACCATTTTAATTTCAGTCCAGACCTAATTGGGTTGAGAAACACACTTATCCTAAATGTGCGGTTTCATATAATGAAGTGTTACCTGTCATTTCGAAATAAAGCAGAATCTGCACGGACAGCGATGAAGCAAGAATGGCCAAGTAAGAATAAACACAGGACTGGGGATTGCTGCTTTAATTGGCCATCCGCTTATAAGTGTGGAATGTGTGTGTGTGTGTGTGTGTGTGTGTGTATGTGTGTGTGTGGGTGGGTGTGTGTGGGTGCGCTGGGAGGTCTCAGAGTGCGGTCTGAACAAGCTCCCCGAACATTCATTATTAGTTGATTAAAAGAATCAGCCTCTCTTATGCTAATAGTTGCATTAAAAAAGGCAGCGGCGCTGAGCTTGGGCTCCTTCAGCATGCTAAATAAAGACCACATTAATTATTCATGCAAATAAATTGAAAGTCATGTTGGGATTGATTTCCATTATTGTGAATGGCTGTGACAACAGTATATTCTCTGAAAAACAGGGTAATGGTTGTTGCATAGGAGGTGAAATGCCAGCCAGTATAAAGAACCTCGTGTTTAATGTGTTCTTAAATGAACAATTATCTGGGTTCTTTTAAACACGGATGTTCATCTGACTGCAAATTATTTGTTATTCAAACTTAAAGCTTTGCTCAGACCATTTGGGCACACTTTAAAACATTTGTGGGCTGTTGTGCATTTATTTTTTTAAGGAGGTTTTTTCTGAACAACAAGCGAGCAGCCTCTTAGAATCTCAATGAATATCTCATTCAGATACAGGGGGAAGTCTGAATGCCTCTGTGCTATTGTGATTGAACAAATAAAACATTACACTGCAGGCAGCAGTAGCAGCACAGCCAGAGTAGGCTCTCAGAAGACATTTTCCATCCCCTTATGTGCCCATTATGGTTTTTCTTGCTTTACTAGAGGTCCAGCTGAGTCACCCTTGGTTGGATCTCTGCCTCCTTCTTGGTTTCACAACTTGCTTGCTAACTTTTACAAGATCACCGTGTCTTTGCATACATGTTAAATTGTCACAATTTCCAACAGCAGCTGCCCTCTGAAGTCTCTCTCTTTCTTGTTCTCCCTCTGCTCTTTTTTATTTTGCTTTTCACCCCATACGAATCGTTAACACCTCTGTCATTACAGGCGTTAATTGCAGGTATGCTATACTTCTTATTACTGCCAATTGGCTAGTCTCTGATTTCGCTCTTGATTGGATGAACTCTCCAGGTAGTGAACAACTTGTCTTTGTTTTTATGAAGCACGTGTATATAATCCCCGAAGAACTGAAGGTTGTACAGTGCATGTTGCTTTTTTTTATTGTTATTGTGGGTCACTGTGTTATGAGTCTTTAAGCAGTCGTATGCATTGACTTTCAAAGTGCTCCGCTTAAAATAACAGCCCTCCTTTTCTTTCTTTTCTGTCACATTTTAGCTCTTTTTATACCGCACTCTCTTCTCTCACGCCTGACACGCACCATCTTTTGCTTTCTTTGTCACCTGTTCTTATCAACTCTTTTTCTTCTCCTCTCTCTTTCTAACTTAACGTTAAAGACACCAAAAAGGGAAAAAAGTATTGCATCAGGGCAATTTAGAAAAACTTCAGCAGGAGGGGGTGTTGGCAAATAGAAATAGCAGATATTTCAAAACAAACTCATGAGGTTAGTTTGCCTGGTTTTAATAGAACCAAGTTTAACTTCTGAAAATAAACAATTGACTACAGATTTCAGTCTTTCAATGACCTTGAAAAAACTGAAATATCACTAAAATGTTAATACTTGTTATGAATTTTCTAATCCAAATGAATCGATTAAAAATACCCCAATTCAGATGTCTGCATTTCAGAGATTATTGTTGTAATCCTTGTAAAAGAAATACTATAATTTGCTAAGTGTTTGGGTTTATGACACACAAACAAAGCAGATTGTGATGGAGGATAAGTGCCAGTTGACCCCTCTGCTTCTGGGGCTGCCTGGCCCCCCTCCGCCTGTGGAGGGCGCTGTGGAATCAACATTTAATGAGCAATCGTTCCGTCTGCCTCTGCTGCCACCACACAGATTTACACTTTCTCATAGGCTAGGTTACCGCTGCAGCTGCAGTTAGAGAATAGCGTGCTGTCTGTGGTATTAACAAATTAACTTCAGGAAATGAACAGTGACGCTCAACCCACTTTATATATAGGCTTCAAAGTTCAGTTTTCTGCATTTTAGTGGAAAAAGTGAGGGAAATTCCAGTTACATTAGAGTTAGAGGATTTCTCTAGTTTAAAACACACAGAAATAAAAATATACAACTATTACATACTATTACAACAACTGTTATATAAAATGATGTTGAGGATTCCCTGTATTTATTTTTAAAGAGTTCCTAATCATCTCTGACCAAAAAGACTATGGGGTACGGCTCATATCAATCATGGCACTTCTTTTCTTTTCACGCTTTAAAAAAGCAGTTCCAGGGACATTTACAATAGGTCACAGTGATTAGTGCTGGTAGGAACAGGTTGTTAACAAATTGTTAATGGGTATGGCTGTGATTTAAACACAAGCACCTTTGAACTGGAAAGATCACAGAGGTAAATGTGTGCATGTGAGCGCATGTCTGCAAAGACAAATATTTCCAGTAAAGCATGAAAATATGTATTTAAATATTTGGCATTATTTGGTGTAATAATTTTAGAAAAGAAAATTAAGAGCATATTTCTGAAAAAAATTATGTTCCTCAGTTTTATCTATTGTAGAAAGTTTGCAGCACTTTCTTAATGTAAACAAAACAAAAACTTTATTATATAACTCTGATTTACATTGGGTGACAAATGCACCCATCACTGCCAACAATAACCTTCATTGTAAAGCTGTCTGGCTGGTTTTACAGGACTCACTGACAATCAGATCGATGTGTCAAAGAGCTCTGCCCAGACTTCATCTGTGTTAGGGTTAAAGGTCAAAGTGAGAGGAAGTGGCTAAGTGGCCTATGAAAGGGTGAAAGCCACTGCCAGGCAGCATGTCTACAGAACGTGCAGCTCTGGGCTCACCCGGCTTAATGAAACACTTCCAACACTGTGTGACGATTGTGGGCAACTGTGTCCGGGTGCATATGTGTGCTCACATGTGAGCAGTATGTGTTTGCACATGTGTGGATGGTTGTGAATTACCCAGTGAGTGAGCAGCAGTTGTTTTGGAGCTGAAGAATCGTCCCAGTCCCAAGTCTCCTAGTTTCACTTCTCCTGTGGCTGTGATGAATACGTTGGCTGGTTTGATATCTGACAGAAGACAAGAGGTTGGAGGAAAAGTGACACCAAAATCACCATCTGAGGAACTTAAATACCTAACAGTGGAAGTTGTAGCCTGACAGTGAAAATATTAATTGAAGGCAACACAAACCAAAAGGTTTTGGTGCTTTTCCCCTTTGATTTCCATGTCTTTGAAATGTAATGCCCCAGTGTAATTATAAATGGATTCTGAATAGGCACCCTGTTAAGTGGCCATTAAAACTCAGAGGTCATTAGTCTCCCTGCACTCTAATAACAGTCAGCCCAACGGAAGTAAAGCACCTGTAGGGTGTGTGTGTGTGTGTGTGTGTGTGTGTGTGTGTGTGTCACTTTGGAGATCAAACCAGGCCTTGACCAGGTCCTACTGAAAGCATGTGTGCCCATTAACACCATGTTCTCTGCTCTGTGTACACTTATGCTGTCCTCTGTCATATTCAACATCGTGATCTCATTATTTCTTTATTTATATTTACTAGAGAATACAGGTAAAAAAAGCAACATAATATTACTCATAATATATCTTTTCTTCACTTAAACAACTCAGTAATGTGGGAGTTTAAACATTTAACAGGGTTTTCTTAAGTGTGTGTCCAGTACGTTTGTGTACCAGAATTACCTCTATGCATGACTCTCCTGGAATGCATATGTTCTAGCGCACTGCAGAGCTGGACAAAATACTTCCATACCGACCTCTCTGGGATAAGCCTTCTCTGCTTCTTAAAGTGCTATAAAGTAAAAACAAGCAGCCACACACACACACACACACACACAGTAACATTAGCATACCTAAAAGAAAGAACAAATAAATTATTTTTATAGTTGTGGGAAAAAGTAGTGCAACATGGAGTAACATTTTTAAGATAGCACACACTGTACCGTAAAGACAAAGTGTTTATGTCAGTGTGTGTTTATACTGCATCCATCCCCAGACTGGGTCCACAGTGTAGACTCCACCGTTAATAGAACCCAGACCACTCTGCTCCCACTCTGTTTCTTACCTAACCAATCTCTGTATCGTTTTCACTGTGGCCCACAATGGAAAGCACATGCACTCGCAAAACTGTGGTACCTTCCAAAACTCTTCCATCTGGCACACAGCTCATTCCTTAGGTACAGTCCAGCTTCCCGTGGCTCAATTTTTCCACTTATTTTCCTTTATTGATTAACTTATTTATTTTGCTGGGTTAAGTGAGTAGTTTTTGGATCACCAAAAGTGTGGTAACCAGAACAACCACAGTGGTGACATTTTTAAATGTTGAGACGAAAATCAAACAAGAGTGGATAAGATCAAAATAGTGTAACGTTTCAAGCTGCCTGTAAGATTTAAGCTCATGTTCTTATGGTTCCATTTGCAAAGAAGACTGGAATGTTGCATGTGGAATACACAACTTAGCAAGTTAGCGAGCACAAACAGTTAAAAAAAAAAAAAAAAAAAAAACATTAAAGGAAAGAACAATCATTCCTTATTTTCAAATATCTGTACTTTTTACTCAAAAGTCTGACTGTACATGGGAAAGAATACCTGCAAAGTTAGTGTACGGTTCAAAGTGTCAAGGACACTGGTGGTAAAAGAGATCTAGTGTAACACCAGGTATTGAGTAATGGAGGAGTAGAGAGAAAAGATCGCAATGCCAGTAAAGGACATGCTCATGACGATAAGAAAAACTATAAAATGAGAAAAGGAGAGATAGAGAAGGAAAGACGGGAGTATAGACCTTGGCCTATATCCAAACAAAAGCCGTAGTGAGCAGCCATTCTTCCCTTGCCCTCCATTTCCATATCAGAAGACTGTTTGATGTCAATGGGGGAGCACATAGACGCCCACCAACACCACCGCCACCCTCTTCTCCATGCCTTTAATAGCAAACACTGCACATGCAATATTCTGTAAGTGCATGCAAATCAAGAACCATTTGATTTCATTTGAATTCTGAGATGGTCAGAGAGAGAGAAAGAGGAAAGAAAAAGGGAGGGAGGAGAGATTGGTATGAAGGAGGAGAAATCAAAAAGAATAAAAAATGTTAAATTTATGCATCAGTGTTCTGTTTTACATATGACATACTGTACCCGTGTTTACGATCTGAGAGAGATGGCACACACCTCTTGACTACATATAGAACACACACACACACATATATATATATATATATATATATATATATATATATATATATATATATATATATATATATATAGAGCTCTCCATGTGTGCGGCGGTGTCTGAAATAATTTCTTGATTCCAGTAGAGCGTATGCATGTATTCGCTGCGTGTAAATGAGTGTGTTGAGCCTGCCATGTTCACTCTGTTGTACCACTAATCCTCACCTCTCCTAATTTGTTGTGTAGAGCTGCACGGATGTGGAGCTGCTGAGTCTGACTGCAAACAGCTTGTTGAGCTGCGCCGATACCACACAGCAGCATCATTTATGCATGGGAGAAGACCAGGCTTTATACTTGCACACCACTAATTTGCTATACTGGCAGGTTTTCATAATATCCCCCACCAGACACAGACACACACAAACACAGAATTGTTGATCCAGGTTTAAGGCTAGATACACATTATACTGGTTTAAGTCAAGCAGAAAATCCTCCCAACCTTGAAGTTGTATCTATAGTTAAAAAAAAAAACAAAAAAAAAAAAAACCTTGCAACACACACGTGGGAAGTTGTTATGAGGCCCTTGTTCTTGCATATACACTGTGTGTGTACTTTTGAAAGAGAATGTTAAAAACAAAACAAACAGTGTGCTTTCTTCTTCTAATATCCACCAAAAATTCCCTGGTCTATACCAACAAGGATAGCCAGTATAGGACATACCACGCCATCAAAGCTCAATAACCTGCCACAGCTTGTTTTTGGGGGAATAAATCCAGTTTTCGCCCCAAGTCCCAAACATTAACATTTAGCACATGCAACATAAAATGTGAGGCTAAAGCCAAAGAAGTTATAGCCGTATGAGACATTCCAGAACTTTAACAGCATTATTCACTGCATGGCTTTTAACCATTTCCCCCCACAGTCGCTGCAAATGTCAACATAGACAGCCAGATTAAAGGCTGCTGCAGGATATTTTATATTAGCTGTGTTTTTGGTTTCAGGATGGACTGGATGATTCAGAGTGACTCAGTGTCCAGAAATCAAAGACCTCCTGCTATCGTTCCCTTTGTTTTAGGCCACATCAGCAGTTTGTGCAAATATTTTTTACTTAAAAAAAAAAAATCTACTCTATTTACTGAAGCAAAATTTGGTATATTTTTGGTATATGGACTCATATTTTTATGAGTCCATATCGTTCTGCTTCATGTTGGATGTGTGTCTTGTGATCGACCAGTGTGGGGATTACCGTTGTGTTGGCTCCCTTACCTTGATCATACGGGACAGGTCTCCTGCATCTGCAAGCTCCAGGACGATGTTCAGCTCATTGTCCTCAATAAACGACGCGTGGTACTTGATCACGTTGGGGTGGTTCAATTGCTGTTAAAGGGGGAAAAAAAGAAACTAGAGATGTTGTTGTCACACTAATTAATAAAGGAATGACACTATGACATAACAGATTATTTTAATGCTCCTTATACTTATATATAAGTTATATATATATATATATATATATATATATATATATATATATATATATATATATATATATATATATATATATAAAAATTTGCATCATCAAACAAAATGAATACCAAAATCTAAATCCATACTTGACATGCATATTTAAATAAGCGTGGACCTAATGAAACATTTTTGTCCTCCAGTGTGACAAATCTGGGTGACATGTCACAACAACTCATCTGTCTGTGATGTCAACAACCCATGTGAAACACACACACACACGCACGCACGCACGCACGCACGCACGCACGCATGCTGTCAAGGCTGGCAGTCAGATAAACAAGCATCCTGGGCTCATCTTTGACTGAGATTCCTTCCTGGTGGTTGGTCAATAGGCAGGATCAGCAATCCCGTAGTAAACAAAGTCTCTACCCATCCAGTGGGGGGGGGGTGAGGCAATGAAGGGGACAAAGTAAATGACATCATGACATAAGTAAAAGTAATATTTGAGACGGGGAGGAGCTGAGAGGGTGGAAAAGAACAGTGTTGAGAAATACTTAGCATGGGAGGGGAAAGGTGTGCAGAGTGAGAGAAAAGGAGGGATGCTGATGTTTGGAGAGCGGAGACATGGAGATATGTGGCATGGGGATGTCAAGGGGAGGTGGGAAAGCGTGATGTGAGCAGACGGAGCAGTGTGACACGCGTCCTCTACTCGGCTCCACTTCGCTTTCTCTGCTGTGATTAAAGAAATGTTCATGCTCGGGATGATGCAGAGAAGAGGGCAAAGGAGAGCACAGCGCAGTACACTGCGCCACACTACACCCTCCACTATAGCTCTGCATCCTTCCACCATCACCATTCTTCTCGCTTCTTCATCCCTCATGTCTCCATCCTTCTTTCTCCCTCCCTCCCTCCCTTTTCCTCTCTTGCCAGATGTATTTTTGGCTCAGAGTGACAGTTCTGCACAGCTCCACACAGTAGCACAGCCTGAGAGTGATGACAGTCCACCCCCTACTACCCCACTCCTCTTCCATAAATTTAACCTCAGGCAAAAGCTATATTGCAATGAAGATGTGCGATTGCACAATGCAGATGTTTGGATCAGAGTCGGGAGTCCAGCACATTTACAGTTGCCTGATCGTGCAACTAGTCATAATACAGAGATGCACAACTAGGAAAACATGCAAAAAGTATGACAATATGGGAAAAAGTATGATAGTTTCCTTCTGTTGATTAATGCAGACTATTGGACTTCCAAATACAAATTAACACAGCCTTTGGATTTTAAGAATGAAGGAACTGCTGTGGCTGTTTGGAAAAAGAACAGGCACTTCTGCAAAGAAAAAAATCCTAATAGACAATGAGGATAAGCAAAAAGAGAGATTCTTAATTTGGAACCATCTTGCCAGAGAAAGAAAATACAGATGAATGAGTGCACACAAACACAGACAGACAAACAGGCAGACTGTTGAAGGGCCATGACTCTTTCTGTGTGCGTGTGTGTGTGATGGCGCGCCAGTATGTGTGTCATTCCAGTCGGTCCATGCCAGTGCGCCTCTCATTATTCTGATTTGGCTGTGCCTCCTGTTGTCCTGTCTAGTGGGGGATAAGGCAGAAGGACCGTCTCTCGCTCTCTATTATCGGGCTGGCTGGGCAACGCAGGACTGAGCGCAGCTTACATGTTCACAAGCCGTCAGCTCTCAGGAGGAAATGAGGGGAAGGGAAAATTGTGAAGGGATGGAGAACAACTGGGGAGAAGGAAGGAAACGGCAACTACTTATGGATGGAGAAACGTGAAATTTTCAAAATTATTTTAAGAAGAAGCTCAAATGTGTTTTGCCTGATTGGATAAAATAGTCACCTGCTAGAGGGGGACATTTTACCCTGGCCTGACCCAGTCCTGGGAGGTCAGAGGAGTAGATATCCAGGCCAATCCTACTGTCTTGCGCTGTCAAGTCAATAATCTTCTACTCAGATTCCAGCTCTCTACAGGGTCTCGCCTACATCTGAGTATTGTTGTCTTTGATTGGACCAAAGAGCCCCAGGAGCTTCACTGATGTGTTTGAAACAAACTAATTGGTTTTGTTTTCTTCTCCTTATGTGTATTTGTGTCAGTGTGTGTACATGCAAAAACCGCCTGCAGTGCACACGCACACACACACACACTTGTGAAGACAAGTTTCATATATGAAGGGATACACTACCAGGAATATGAGCGTGTGCACACACAACCGCAAGCACATAACGCTAACACCCCTCCCGGATCCTGCAGACTGGGGGGAGGGGGGGCAGTGAAGCTGTCATTATCTTGTTTATTATTATTTGAGAGCAACCGAGCTGACACGTGTTTTGTGGCAGTTTGATAAATGAAACCACTTCCTTCAGAATAAGAAAAGTAAAATAAGACTGAGGAAAGGGAGGAGGTGAAACATCAAGAAAGAGAATGTTAAATTTTCCTGCTGATCTACGGTTACCCTGCTTGAAACATTACAAAAAGATGATAAAAAAAAAAAAAACACAACATTTTTGGCATTTAAAAAAAAGAGTCAACGTGAGCCTGGAGGGATGTAACACTGGTTCAACACACACACACACTCTGCATAAAATACTTCTCTGTATTCATGTCTATGCAAGGAAACGTGCACAATGTGCATCTCCCCACACACCACTGCAAAAATCCAGGCAGTCTGGTGGAGATCAATTGTTTTTCTGTGCTGGAAGGTCTCAGCTGAGGCACCTTAAGAGAACAGAGCACGGCGCATGACGCCGTCTCCCTCCTCTCTGGTTCTTTACCTTAAGGAGATCTATCTCTTTGATGCAATCTTGCCGAGCTTTGGCATCCATCAAGTCGAATATCTATCAAGAGATCAAAAGGGGAGAGAGGGAGACAGGACAGAGAATGGTGTTATGACATATTGAAGAAATGCTAAGATGGAGAGATTTAGAGAAAACTGAACAAAAAAACTCCCCAACAGAAAACACAGCTGCTGTTATCTACAGGTGTTTCACCACCGTGGAACGTGTTTATCTATTTGTAGGCTGTTTATGTGAGAGTGTGTATCAAGCAGAACATCATCTCTTGTGGTGGTGTGTGCACATGCATGCTAGTTAGTGTAAACTATGTATCTACATGTTATTCCATTGTGGATCATATGCTAACTACCATCAATATCATAGTCATTATGTTCTCATTACCTGAACCTTCTTCAGGGCAACCGATGTGTTGCCTAACAGGTACCTGGCCTGGTACACCTCACTGAACTGACCGCGTCCAATCTTCTTCACAATCTGAAAGTTTGCCAGTGAGTTATGGCCCATATCTGGTTGCAATGGTTTCTGAAACGTTCATAAACACAGCGCAAGTGTTAGATTTGGTTTCCACACACCTTCTAGATATCGTAAAAAACACAGAGCGGTGGTGAAGAACTCTGTGTTAAGCTGAATTATGACCTTGAGAGTATAAATCTAAAAATTGAAAGATAATTATATGATTCTTCTAGCATTATTTTTAAAAATGCCACAGTGACCTTGAACTTTGATCAGCAGAAGCTGGCGGGAGTCTTTGCTTCGGTCCCAGTGGGGAGTGTCATTCAAATTAACACCTTGATTTGCGCTACGCGGCACTCGTGAGGACAGGACGGACAGTCTGAAGACGTTACAGTCAGACATCGGATCACGCCGACCTTGACAATGAATTATGAATTCTCATAAGTTCATCCTTGAGTCCACGAGCAACAGGTGCTACATAACCTCGTTAAAGATTACACTACAAACACCGTGCTGCAAAAGCAGACAAGTGTGAATCAACGTTACCTGATCCCACCATGATTCAAATTTAAACATGGCTGTAATTGCTGCTTGTTCTGTCCCTATTCTCTTCTCCTTCTGTCTCCTAATTTTGGTTGTTTTGTGGAAATTAAAACTGTGCATGCTGATCCAGACACAGACAAAATGTCCTGTTGCCTGACGTTAGCATCTCCTAACTGCGCTGGCTGACGGTGTGCGACATCAGACAAATGTGTGCGTCCCCTATTTGTTTGCTAAGTATTCGCACCAACAGTCTGGCACTGGGCCACAGAGTGCACTTCCTCTGGCCTGCTCATTCCACCACTTGGATTTGATGTGTGGGGAGGGGAAAAAGCACAGAGCAAGCTGCTTGACCTTTACAGCCTTTTGGTTAAATTTTACAAGGCAGCGGGGGGTGCAAACGGAAGGTGACGGTTATCGGAATGCCACACGTCACCAGTACTTCTGCCAATATGGTAGTGGGAGAAGCTTCAAGGCAAGAAGCTCAGGACAGTGAGAAGCAAAGGTCAGCAGGAATCTCTAAACACTGGCACATCCAGAAAGACATCATCATAGGCTTACTTCACCTGTGTGCGGCACTATTGGCAGCAAAGGTATCTCATCAATACTAGGAAATCAGATTTTATTTTAATTCAATTGTTGTGGGTCTCAAATTAGGTCATTTAGACAACAGACAATGAAGTTGAAAATGATGAAATATTTGGTTTTTCTTGTTCCCCTGGTAGTCTGGATAGGTCATTTCTCATTATTTTTAGCATACAGCTTAAAGTTGACAGCCAAATAGAAAGGCGTGAGCCAATTAAGACGCCCTGTCCAATTAACACTTGACACTGCTGAGGTGTGTGCACTTTCCACAATGACATCACCATCATGCTAACGTGTCTGAAAGTCATTCTGACAGAGAGCATGCCACACCGTGGCCCCCCCATTTTTATATATAAAAAAAAAATAGGCAAGACTGGACAATCTTAAAATAAAACAGTTCTTAATTTTTGTTCTTCAACTGCAGTTAAACTCTTTGTTGAAAGTTTTGTACGCTAAATGCAAATAACAAATGTGTCACATTAGTGAGATATTGTGCAATGACTTGTCGCAATGGTGACAAAAGAATTTGTCCGAGGATACAGGATGAACAGTGAATGAGAGAGAGAGAGAAAGAGGACAAGAGGGCATTGCTTTCATTCGCTGCATGGTAGCTTGACAAATGTTAGCATGAGCCTCTAAAGCGCTGTGACAACCGCCTGCTGAGAGCACAGTCTTGCTAATGTGTCCTGGCATGCCGGCCCCGTAATCACACATTTACATATGCAATGACCTACATTTGCATGTCAGATCGCACACTGTCCAGCGTGATTAACAGTGGGCACCTCCCCATGTGGAGTCGCCCTGGGTGGCAGCAGAGGCCATGCAAGGGCGGAAGAGAGGGCTGGAGGGAAGGCGGCTTTTTTGGCAGCCAAGGGGCCGGGCTGCCAGGCAGGATTATGTCAGCCAGTGGCCCCGGCATTAGACACTTCATTAGAGCTAATCTGTTTAGCAGTGGGCAGTGTATGTAAACTTCACAGGCCATTTGCGGCACCTCTTTGCCCCCTGGCCTGGCCTTCAAAGGGCAGCCAGGCCAGAGCTGACTGACAGGCCGTCTCATCTGACGCACAATCAGGAGCTCCCAGCTGAAGCATACACACGAACGCATACGTATGTATGGGGGAGAGGAGTGACGGTGAACCAGGCAGGGTTCCCTATATATATATACTCCTAAAAGCTGCAGAGAACACAAGAAAGAGCCTAATCTGGATTATTTATGTCTAAAATGAAGATAACAAAGGAGCTCAGACATGAATATTTAGATGCTACATAAAAATGCTACAAGTGACACCAGTGATGAACGTAAGATCAATTCTCTGTCACGCCACAGTCTTTTTTGGGTTTGTTTTTGAAAATGCGTAAAACAAAAACAATACCACTAGTAATTCCTCTAACTGTCTTATGCTTTATATTCACTGATTTTTGAGTCAGTAACTCCAGTAAGGCATTTTCATCAGTGCTGGTGTGTCTACTCTGTATCAATTATAAGGTAGATTATGCAAAAACTGAACAACAGCTTTACACCAGCATTATAACAGAGGCAAAGCTAGGGCCCAACCCAGAAACGGTTACATGACATCAGTAGGGTATTGAAAACGGACAAAACTGCACTCCTGGGAATCCTGGGTTAACTCATTTTCACCACGTTCACATGACTGTCTTTATTAGTTAATGACATGGCTGCTGAAGAAGTGCTTGACTGTCACACACAGGCTGGTTTACACTTAAAAACACCACAGCAGCAGTCACCACGCATTGGAAAGTTTATTAGATTTCAAGACATCCCTCAGTATGATTACACTGGTATTCTCACAATATTCTGGTTGCTCGTGGGACAAGTTCCTGAGGATGGAGATGGCGTGTCAGGCCTGCATGGTATTATGGGTAACATCTATGAGGGACAGCATATCTTGTGTATAAAGGTGATGTAGAATGGCCATGGGCAACACACTAGCAAGAGGGTTAAAAGAGAAAGAGCGAGTGTGGCAAGAGACAGAGCGAGAGCAGAAAGACAGCTCATTGGAGGAAGTGTGATTCTGGCTGCCCAGTAATGACACCGCTGCAAAACACAAGTGACATGACACATGCAGAGTGGAAGAGGCGATGCAGGAGACAGGGACAGGGAGACGGTGAAAGAGGGAAACGACAAGCAGCAGAAGGAAGAGGGTGTGATGTGACAGCCCTGCAGCGCCAACGGCTGCCACAGAAAGGCCAGAGGCAGCACAGAGGTGCTGTCTCCTCTGAAGAGACACAGCAGGAAGGAAATGTCCACAACAAACCAGTGCTGCTGGAAAAAGAAATCAGCATTTTAAAAACCTCCAAAACCAAAGAGAATGCATTTTTACGTGACGTTGTCATTAGCCGCAATGTTAATGTCAAACCAACCCTGGAACCTTAAATTTACCCTTTAGCAGTTGAATTTTTATCATTGATTTCCTACTACTTCCATTTTTTAAATGTGATTGCTAAATTAAAAATTGACACCGCTGACACTTGACAGCTTTAGAAAACTTTTTTTTTTTTTTTTTTACAATGCAACTGAAGTGCTCGTTTGTTTTGTGACAAGCTGAATGCAAAAACTGTTTTTACACGTATAGAAAAATAGTCTGGCATTGAGTGTCTTCGACTACAAAGACTGGGGCCAGATGGAGCGTCGGTGACAGCGCCTGGCGATGGGGCGCTCCCATCTTCACCAGTCACCTGCCCCCTTGAGCACATCACCATGCAATATTCATCCTGAGCCGGTGAGACATCCATTCAGGCAAACAGGCAGAAAAGGTGCCTGCCGTTCTTCAGCTCTCAACCTGCTCCACGCCAGCAGATCCGTGTCTGTCAAACCCTGTTGTGACTATCAAAACGTGATATGAGAGGGGCTTCCTCACCAACCCTCCCACTCGCTCAAAGAGCAAATGTGCCATTAAAAATGCACATCTTTGCAGCTCATCTCGCTTATCTAATGCATATGCATCATACCCTCGGGAGCAAGAGAAATGATATCGCAAGTGATACAGAACACCCTTCATCAGACATACAATTCGCATTTCTTCAGCGGGCTGCTGGGGGTGGGGGCGGGGGGGTTCTCCTAAAACAGTCTGAACTTTGGAAAAGTGTGAAACAGAAAACGCAGTTGTTGAAAGACATCAATCTGGATGCTGCTTAGACACTCATTTCCTTAATGCAGCCAACTCTTTTTCCTCATCAACACAAAATGTGAAAATCAGCTGAGACGAGAGAGTGCGGAGAGAGCGAAAAACATGATGCAACGCAGGAGATTCACCGTATTACCGACAACCTACGCGCAGACACTGGGCCTGGAATTACCGCTGATGTAAACTGCTGGAAATAGACTGAAAACAGAGAAAGAAATCATTAAGCCTGAGCAATGACACATAATCAGGAGAAGATTTAGCTTCTGTGTTTATGTGTGAGGGGGAGTTACCTAAGCGAATTAATCATCTCAGCTTTTATCCGACTTTCTTGTGCGAACAACCAAATTTAACTTTAATTTTGCAATTATGTATTCTTAGGATAAATTAACTCCCTTGGCACTTCCAGTGTTAATGCTGCACGTGCAAGAAAAACAACAAACAAGCGTTCAGGCCTATATTTAGTTCTGTTTATTTCTCAAAAATAAATAAATCTACAGCCACTCTGGGCTATATGGCTGAACCTCTTTGTTTTAGGTCTATTCAATAGTTACGGCAGCAGAAAACATCTTTCAGGAGACAAATCAATAGGCCTGGTTTTAAAGGGCCGTATTTAAAAACACCTATGACCAAATGGGCACAGAGCGAGAGTTGTACTGAACCAGGAGAGGTGTGCTGGCGTGTCAGTCTTCAGAGCTCTGATCAATAGAAGCAACTCAACATTCAACCTGTGCTGTCCGTCTCACCGCTGGTACGGAGGTCTGACAGCTACCCTAACTGAAATCACTTGATTGGCATGAGGGGAAAAAGGGCAAACAAAGCTGCCAGCAGGTGGTTTAAAATGCAAAAGAGGGAAGACAAGATCGCAACTACTAGATGAAAAGGTTATATCGTCATAATTTCATTTTATATACAGTATATATATGATTTTGATAGTTCATGGGACTCATTGATTTGCAAACATCATTCAATGACAAAAACCTCAAGAGACCTGACATTTTATATATATATATATAAAATACTGCAGCAGAGAATATTCTTATTCTGGAGAGTGTTTCTGTGAGTGACTGTACCTGTGGTTGAAAGACTGGCGGGGCTGCTTGTTGTCCTTGTGGCTGTGTGTCCATATACATGGTGTTAGGAGGGTAATCCCTGGCACCTCTGTCAAATACAAAAGAGAAATCCTGTTAATCCAAAGTCATCTTTGAGATCACACAATACTCTGAGCTCGCATATCGGTAGTAGACACAGTAGCACTGAGGACACTGTCCTGATATGTCCTAAGACCAAAATGACTAAGTAATCTGAGAACTGTTGTCCTTTGCAGCTCCACACCCGCGCTGGCCGCTCCTGAAGGTCTCCCCTTTCAGTTGAAGAGGATCTCGGGTCATGTCTGTGGATTTGACACCATTTGTTCAAGTCTCTCTCAGGTTGCAGCAAGCAGCAACAGTCCTAAGAAAACATTTATAATCCCAGCGCTGGGTTACTTGGCAACCCTCCAAGAAAACATTTCAAATTAAAGACTGGATCATTGGTTCCAGATCTTAATTTCAAGAAGGAAAAAGTAAAACAGGACTATGATTAGCTTTCTACCTAAAAAAAAAAACAGTAGCAGTGACATTATGTATAATTTTTACCTAAATCAATAATTTGCATATTTTCCTTTTAAAAAAAAAAAAAAAAAAAAAAACAACCCTTAGCTCATAATTGGAGCAGGTACATGCCAGATGTGAGAAAGCAGACAGATGTTAACTCACAATGCATCCTATAATGTAATTTAAATATAAACTCATTTGCATAACCTACCAATTAATGCAAATTTCAATGGATGTAAAGAGTGTACACTAGCAATCATTTATGTAGAAGACTTCAAAAAGGAAATTAAGCCGGGAAAATGTTTCTTGTGGACTGATAATTAGACTGAATATTAAAGAGTATGTTCCAGCTGCAGTTCAGAGTTTTGTACGTGGAGTTTGCAGAGGTCTCTCCACAGCTCGTATTCTTCTTAAGTTCATACTATAAGTGTGCGTACATGGACAGCAGACAAAGCACCAGACCAACAACGCACACCAACACAAATCATAATGGGACATTACATGATTTCCACTAGACGGAGGCCCTCTGTCTGCTGATCTGTCACTTGGTTAATAGTGATTATGAACAGAACCTCTCTCTTTTTTTTTAGTCTAAAACTTCCACAGCCAATTAAACATCCTGAGCTACACAGAGGACAAGATTCCCTTCCGTCTGTGTTAGCAGGTTAAATCAATAAAGGCTAATGGTATTACTGAGATATCGTTCAAACACATAAAAACTGTACGTGGTGCATATAACGATTTGGCTTTTTTATTTTAAATTAACTGTTTTTCTCTAAAATTTGACCACGCTTTTTCTCCAGAACACGCCCTCAGATGCCCCCCAGCTGTTTTTTTTTTTTTTTCTCCGTTTGCTGGCTTCGCTATATCAGTGTGGAAAACCACAGTTTCAACTGTGTTGCAGGTCTCCACATGTGCGTGTGTGGGTGAGGCATTTACTGCATTTAACAACATTACAGTTGTTTATTTGGAGTTCTTTTTTTCTCAGGGTGTCCTGGCCTGAACGCAAGCTTTGAAGATAATAAAAAGTGTTTGCGCAATGCTATTTCTCAGGGGACCGCGCTGCTGCACGGGGAATATTATCTGCTACAAATTCCATTAAAAGCTCAATATAAAAAGTTAAACCCAACAGAAACGTATAAGATGCTTTAGAGGTGTTTGGGTGTAATAACGGCTCAGGGCAATCATGCAAATTATTGTTACCAATCTGATGCAAAATACAAATATTTGGGTGCTTTTTTAGCTTCTCCAACATTAAAGAAAAAATTACATTTTAAATTACATTTTTGTCTTGTTTCACTCGATAAAGAGTCTGAATTACATCTCAGCAATGTAAAATATAAATTATTTACAGGAGCCCGGGCTAAAAAAATCCACTTGTTTTATTATTACTTTTGTCTTCCAGCTGAAAGTAGTCGGACCCAAAATCATCAACATTTTCGGTGTCGGTGCAAACTGTTCATCTGCTTTTTCTCTGAGTTTTTCAGTCACAAGGTACAGCTGGAGACCCAACCCTTCCTTCCTTTAAAGGTGATTGCATTTCTATCAGCAGCCATTGATTTAAGCATATTTTGGAAAACTTCTCTGTAAAAAAAAAAAAAAAAAAAAAAAAAAAGACATTCTTACAAAGTGTGCTGCATTTGCTTTTTTGCAACACTCTTGTTGAATCTTAATATAAAAGGAGCAAAAGTTTGGTCAACTGGGGCAGAAGATGGAGAAGGCAGAGCAGAGGAGGAGAAGGACAGAGGGGGACAGACACGGAGATGAGAAAAATGCCAAGAGAGGAAAATATGCTCGTTATATGTGAAGTGTTCACAGGGCTGAGGGAGAGCGTGGAGCTGCACACCAGAGATGATGGTACTGGCTTTAGCGCCTTTAATCCTGATTCCTTCCCTTCTCCATTATTCATTTAAAGCAGGACAGGAAAAAAGACAGCGAGCCATTTATAAAAAGGTGGATCAAGGCGCAGGGGATAGGAGGGGAAATGAATGTGGAAGTGAAGGGGAAGGGTCCCGGAATTAAGCAGTCCCAGAGAGAAGAGTGCTACATCAGCTCTCAGTCCAGGAACAATAAATATGAACACAGACTGATGAGCTTGGATCTGAAAAGAGAAAGAGAAAGACAAGAAAAAAGTTGTGAAGGGGGGGTTAAAAAGAAAGAGGGGAAAATATAATGTGACACCATCCAGCCCGGGTGTAGGATGTGAGGGAATCAAAGGCACCTTTGAGGAGCCAGAAGACGACAGTCAAAGTGCTAAAAGAGTAGTGTCCATGATTACAAGAAGTGGAGAAGTCTTTTGAGTCTGTGTTCATGAAAGCCCACCCCAGGCCTCCTCTGAAACCCCTGCTTGACTATAACTGATGATACAAAGAGAGAAAAAAGGGGAGCGAGCAGAAGAGAAACACTAATGATGGAGGGGTCCTGAGACTACAGAAGCTGTACACTCTCCAATTCATTTTAATTACTATTCAAAATCATTAGTCTAATGTGTGAGCGCACGTCTTCAGCGGGCCAGAAGAACGGCAGAAAGAAAAGGGGAGCTAGAATGGAATCAAAGAGAGGACCCTTTACTGTCTTTCAATCTAAAAAAAAAAAAAAAAAAAAAAAAAAAAACAACAACACAAGGACGCAGGCAGGAACCTTTGAAAACTGGTTTTGCAAAGCCAGCCAAATATGGGATAAAGTCAAGTCATCAAAACTTTTTCTTCTTTCTCAAATCTGGCTACAAAAGCGCAAAGTTGATATCACAAGATGTCAGAAACACAAACAACGATGCTGACATCTAATGGGATTCATCACTCAACAGGAAAAATAGGTCTGGCCTCCACAAGACTGTAGCGAGTGTCTTTTATAGCAGTTCAGATCAAGTCAATGTTAACACTGCTCGGCCTGGATCGAGTTCTATCCTCTGAAAAACAGAAACAACGTATTATATTCGACACTTTTTCTCCAGAGATGGAACTCTGATGAAGGTGACTACATTTTGGAAACATATAATAGCTGGACTGTACAATGGGAAATCTGAAATTTCACAGGTGACCCAGCTACTGTAAATGACAGAGAGCCATGGAGGAGACTTCTGTATGGCTTTTATTATTCATGTGAACACTATGAGGAGCCTTCCTGACTGCTTACAGCCTGCCCAGACATTTTGTTCTGAACACATAGCACACTGACTGAATCAACAAAAAATCTGTTCCAGATATCCGACCCAGTCCCAGTTCCATTCATATGCACACGAGTCAGCATGTCAATCAGAACTTAGTGGGGAACTTGCACTGGCAAAGGTCTGCGCTCTCCCAGTGATCCCAATTACTATTCCTAGCATGTTGTGACATCTATACACAAGTCAGATCTCCACCTAAGAGGAAGCACAGCTATGAGACAGAAAGGAAGCCACCAAGGTCCCAGTGGAGAGTAAGTCCACTCATCTACCATTCTTTTCTCTATTAATCAGCTTTTTCTGTCTCTGTGTTTGTGTACATTTCAGCTTGAAGACCCACACCTGCAAATGTGTGTCCCCCTCCTATCAGTTTTCCTTTTCCCATTTTAAGCTGCTATAGAGTAGATGGTAAAGATACCTTCCACTGATAAAAGAACTCAAGCACATGCAGGTGTCAGCCGCTCCCCTTCCTCTTCTCTGTTTTCCTTCCTACGTTCCCCCTATTGTGCTCTCGCGTGCTCTCCGGCTTTTGTGCGTTTTGGACACGAGTTGGCACGTGACTAATGGCCCAGGCCACCTCTCTGCTCCATTGTCCTGCCCTCTCGCTACGACAGCACTGACAACTCTCTTGTGCAGAGGGGCCCTTTGTTGCGAGCCTGTCACTTCAGCAGGTGCTTTGCAGCAAAAGGTAGGAGCCAGCCAGCCAGCCAGACAGCCAGCCAAGCGGCCAGCGCGCACTGCTTCGTTAGCGCGGCGCACACTTTGATGTGCTCATTTCGTCAGATGCAGACGGCCGCCGAGGAGGATGCTAATAATCACTTGAAAAACAAAAACATTCCACTCGAGCTTGTAAAAGATAAACTCCAATTTCAATGATAAAAGAAGAGTGACAGACAGCCATGGTTCCAGGCAACAACAAAAAAAAAAAAAAACACACCATCAGCCACACTGGCTCTCTGTCATTTTCAACCACCCCCTTTTCTCCTTAGTAAAGCCAATTCATCCTGTCAATCACTGAGAATAAACAATGTATATTGACAAATTAGTGCCTGTGTAAGGGAAGACAAAACTGTGGGCAAAGTATGCAGAGACGCAGCTACATTTACACAGCTGTGTGATGTCTCAAAAAGCAGCTTAGTGTGAGAAGGAGCAGGCTGTGTGAAGGAGAGAACCACCCCAGGCGTTCGAGAGAGGGGACCCTGGGGGTTTGTGCTGCGCTTGCACACACACTCACCTCCTCGCAGCCCTTCAAAATGCCACGTTACGATCACACCTCAGTTAAAATAGGAAGCGAATGTATGATATGTAAAAGAGAATCAAGAGCACTTAATTTACACTGGCTGCCTAAGCAGAAAGTAGTCAGGAGTCTTTAGGATGTAGGAGATTCTAATTATGGGTTACAGAAGTAGCAGCAGATCACAATCATTAACTTGGAAGTGGACATTTACTGAGAGGATATTGTTGACACTTAAAACAAGGGCCACATAAACCTCTAAATTGTCTTATAACCTCAGCCAAGTATTTTTCTGACCCCTGTAGTCCATCAGCTAGTCTTTTTTTCAGAATTAGAAAGCCTTAGAATAATAGGATTTTATGGGTAATTGCTTTTTTTTTGGTAAAATTATCCATAAAATGTGTTAATTCCAGAGGATATACTTGGACTGTATCGGTTGACCCGTGGGAGTGTAGCAGCCAGGTATATTCCTGAGCTTTTTGTGCTAAAAAATAGTCAAAAGGATGTTACAAGCTGTGTAATTGTGGAAAAACCACATCATGCACAAAACATTTCAACCCAAGTGGATAACAAGTGCAAGCAATTATATCCAGCTAGCATCATTGTTTGGTTGTAAATCTGGACTAACTTATCTTTAGCCTATAACCCCGGGTTTCCACCGGATGCAGTGCGTCCCCGTCCGTCCGTCCGTCCTGATTTCTGACGTCCGGGCGTTTTCTCCGGGTGCGCCTGGACAGACAGAGAACGCCGCAACAATCTAGCACAAGTCACCGCGTGCTGGACAGGAAGTCGGGTGCGAAGAAAAAAAAAAACATCTGGGAAATTGGCAAAAGAAAAAAAGAAAAAAAAAAAGAAATACAGGACCTTTTATTTTGACAAATTCCCGGATGTTTTATTTTTTCTTTGCACCCAACTTCCTGTGCTGCACGATGCCTTGTGTTAGATTGCTGCGGCATGCTCCGTCCGTCCGTCCGTCCAAAATGGAAGCGATGCGTATTTTTTGGAGGCCCCCAGCTCTGCCATGGACGGAGCCGCAGCCAGTGGAAACTGAAGCACTGACTTGAGTGGAATCTAATCAGGACAGACAAACGGAGCGGACGGAGACGCACCGCATCCGGAGGAACCGGGGAGGGTGGTAAGCCAATCAAGCAGCAGCCAGCCAGCAGAGCCAGAAAGCTTAAAATAGTCATGGTATTTATCCATCCAGCACCAATTTCTTTTTCTCAGCATGCAACTGATCCATGCCTTCGCAAGTTAAGAGTAACTTTTTTCTTTGCTGTTGTGCTGCAGACAGTTCAGGTCAACGATCACAGTCTCACAAAATCTGTGAATTTGGCTTCAGCTGAAAGGCTGTAATTGCGCAAGAGCCAAACGGTCTACCCTTCCTGGCACCGAAGCAGAGGAAAAGCTAGTCCACAACCCAACAAGTGTCAGGAGTTCAGCTTCAACTTCACTGTTTCTTAACAAAATGTCCAACTTTTTGCTTGAGCAAAGGGAAAATAAATCAGGTCTACAACAAGCATTCTGAAGAACAAAGTAAACAGTGCATTGATAAATAATTTAGTTCTTAAAGTATTTGCCAGTTTTAATCAGTTGATTTGAGCTTTTAGACCATACATCTTCACAAACATTTTCACAATAAAGTATGAAAAAAATCCTGAGGCTTGCATTACTACCCTATGGCTTTGCTGTGCACGGCACAGTCCAATGCTCTAGGACCAATAAAAGCTTTTTTTTTATATCCACGTCACTTACTGACCACCAAATTAGCTTCATCACCTCTGGCACAGGAATATTGGATGTGACATCGGGGACCATGGGGCTGGGACTCTGTTAGCCTGTATGGCCAGAGGGCTAAATATTTTTGTTTCTGTCTTTTAAAGAATGGGGGCAACGAGGGGGATTTCATGAAATAATGGAATGTCACGCTCAGGTTTTTATTTAATGGGATTATTTTACACAACATTTTGATCATGACAATATGGTTTTTATTTTTATTAGTAAAACTACAGCATCTTAACTTTTATGAGTCCTGAGCTTATATTAACCTTAAAAATTTTAGTAAGAGAAGCTTGACGACCTGGAGATGAACAAAAATAAAGCAAACACAGTGAGTCACAGGAACAAAATTACTGAAGAGAACATGATGCATCAGTCTCTGCACCTCTCTGATACACCATCAAAAACAATGAAATGGTGTGTTCACACTCAATGTAAATAAAGTCCTCTGTTCCATCTGGTGTGAATACACCATAACACATCAGATGCCACCTTCAATCTCTTATTCTCATATCGATGGTAGAAGATGGAAACGTTTTCCAGGTTTAAGAATGTGGGAAAGATTTAAGGCCCTAGAATTTCAGGTTGGTTGGATATTAATGGAGAATAATCTCACCTTTTTCATGTAATCACTTATTCTTCCAATATATCGTGCACATTTAAGTAGTGTGACCGTTATCAGCACCGTGTATCTGAGGCGTTTACCAGGTTCCAGGCTGGGCACCAGGAAGACTGAGAGGAAGGAAACGTCTGCATAGGTGACACTGCAGGGAGTTCTGAAAGGAGGAATTTAGCCAGGGAAACGTCCCCTAACTGGCAATCCTTAAAACAACAGATGTAAACAGCATGTGGAGAACGAGCATTTGCACATCTTTATGAGACTTTCCCAGAGAGGACTGTGGGATGATAAACCAGCGCGGCTTTGGTTACTCTATTTTGTTGACTTGTTTGAATAAAGGCATTTTTTTTTTTTAAGTTTAGGACACAAGTGAGCCACTAATTCACAAAATTTACAGAATTACGGATGCTTCACGGATTGCTCATCAAATCAGAAGATATTCTCTCAATTTTTCCATGTCAACGTAACAAAAATGTTTTATAATTATTTTTTCCAAGTCTAACCTGGTTATTGAATGAATAAATGTTATAGTTTTGACAATAACTTCTGTGCAGACCCCTCTGCTGAATCATCAGCCATCTGGGACCTCACGTGACGTCTTCATCTATTTTCTCCAGCTACAACAATGAGAATTATTTACCTGTGAACAGCACCGAAGCAGTAACTGTTACTGATCCAACTCCTCGAGTTAAGTTTCTCAACTATGAAATACCCATTAAAAAAACATCTGGTGGATAGTCTGTTACACACCAGCAGTCTCTCGTAGCTCCTTCAAGCAGGTTTTTCCTTCTTCTCCCTGGACAGTTTGAAACGGTTACCCTGCATCGGCATCAAGGTTTGGATAAGAGGAAATGACAAGAACAAGATGTCCAAAACATTAGTACTGTGAGTGGAGCGGTTCCCAGGCATGTCTCGTTACATAGCCGAGTGCTAACATGAAGGCTAAGGGCTCGTGCTGGAGCGTTTCGGGGTTCAGGCCCTCTCATGTACCTCTGCTGAGGCTGGGGGAAGGGGAACAGAACTCTCTTGGTAATGAAAGCATACAGGTTCGCCGAAACCAAAAATAACTGGAATTCAGCCCCAAACGAAGAAAATGGAGATGAGGACAGGCTGCCTCTGGCGCTAACGTTTACAGAGGGCCACACGGATGCAGGCACAGTGACAGTCGGTCCATGGGAACGGAGCTCCACTAAACCCGAGCTTGGCTCCGTCTCTGGTTGGGTTTCAGCCGACTGTGGCTTCTGCGGTGGCCCTGCTGGCGGCTGTACACACGCACAGCCAATCATCTAACCGAGTCCAGAGCACCGCTACTCGATCCCAGGTCAAATACTGTTCTCAGACTGAATACAAGCATGTGTGTGTGCACCCGTATTACAGTCACACTGCCAAGGAAAATGACTACTTCCTGTTCCACAGACAACAATATAACAATTGCTTTCTCACCTGAATGTGGTTGCACAATTAATTTAGTTTTTCACAAAAGCCCTAATCTCACTAAAATACATGAAATCCAAAGTCAGAGTCAACTTAATCTTCTCATTAAGCCCTCGAGTTTAAAAATATATTCAACATCAAGTACGTGTAAAAAAACATGCATGAGCAGACACACAAGCACGCCCAATTCCAACGCTTATTTTCATTCCTCAGGCGCTCGTCATTTTTGCATGACTGCATCAGCCGGCACACCGACACACAACCTCAGTGTGTGAATGAGAGTGTGTGTAAGGAGGCGACGACTGGAGGATAACTTCACCCCTGAGGGGTCACACCTTTCTCCCTTCTTGCCCTCCTCCGTCCTCTTCAGCGCCTGCCTGCCTGCAGGGATTTACTTTTTCAGTTCAGAAGAGATGTCAGACCTGTTCCACCATCCCCTCACACCCAGTCTCACATCCGTTCAGCCAACATCTGTAAACCCACTCATATTAATCCAAAGGAGGACAACTGGGATTTAAAGATTATTGTGAAATATGAAGAATCCGTATATAAAATGATCATCTCAGAGGACTAAATAACACAGGGCAAGAACCTTCTCACTCATCATGGAAATTCATTTTAAGACATTAAAACCTCAAATTTTTTTAATTCAAAGCAATAAGTTTGTTAGTGTAGTGTATTTATCCTACCAGTAAACCAATAACGGCACTGGATGAGAGAAGGTACTTGCATAAATTATGGCTGCAGGTAATGGCTAATTAAGACTATAAATCATTACGGAGCCTTGTTATGTTATCTCAAAGTTCTGCTAAAAAGAAAAAGCTGAGCTCCTTTCATGTGAATGAAAGTCAAGCTCTGCATCTTTCAATCAGACACACACACACACACACACACAGTGTATAAGGTATCAAAAATCAAAATCTGAGCTGATGGAAGCAGCAACCAAAGCTAAATCCAACCCCCACCACATTGGCTGGATGGGTTGAGGTGCAGACTTTGAGGAGGCCAGTCCACCTTTTTTAGTATTTCAGAAGATTCCTCCTGCAGAAGGTAGGTCCAGCAAACGTTAGAACATTCATTTTAATGAAACCTCAGTCAGTCCTGCTTGTTTGGTGCATATTATTGATTCTAGTACACTGTACAGCTCTAACAGCCTGTGCCAATGGCCAAACAAATATGTATATAATATAATCTGTGATTAATTGTGATTGAAGTGTCCTAAAAAAGGAGTGGAAACCCCTTGCAGGCTCTGACAGAAAAACATCCTTTTTTGAGGAAAATGAAAAGACATTATGATTCATTTCTGACCATATATATTATATATATAGAAATACACTACTCACAATAAGTTGGGGGTATCGTGAGAGACTCAGTGGATGTCATACATACGGTGTTTGTTTCACTTCAGAGATTTGGGGGTTGGGAGGCAATTGTATTGGGGTGATAGACACACCTCATTTTGTGTTTTCCACGTAATGGTCTCACTGTGTACAGTGTGCTTACATATTGGGGCCAACAATATTCCTAACTTATTGTGATTATTGTAATTGACATATTAGGAATTAAGATATAAAATGCAGGAAAGCTGTCAATATAATAAGACGTCATTATGGCCTTTTTTATTAAAATATATGAGAGTTTGATTGAGAGTCTGTCACTAAAAGAAAAAAATATTCAGAGTTAAAACGCCAGAGAGAACCCAGAGAGAAATAGAAGAGAAGAAAGACAGCATGAGAAACAGAAAGAGGGAGAGAAAAGCTCCACAACAGGGTTTGAAAGCAGCTACGCTAGATAGGTCTTCCCTGCCTCTTTCACATAGAATATTAATATTAATGAAACTTCCTGTTATCGCTCTTTTTTCCCCCCTCAGACCATTTGAACATGAAAAACTTAAAAAGCACAAATTCCAGGAGTTGCGTATCACAGTTTGACCCGGAGCCACACAGCAGACACCAACCATGACAGACTTGCTGTTCAAAGCGAGCGGGAGCTGCTTTCATCAGAAGATCCGAGTGTTTTGCTTTTTTCCAGTGTGACACCACCAGCCAATGCCATCTGCCTTTTTCGAAAATCCAAACTTCAAGATGTGCTTCCTGCTCGTGTGTTGTTTTTAGGTGGGCTCCACAACCAAGGCCCAGCGTCATGCAGCCTTCTGCTGCTTGCCGACTGCTGTTTACAGCCAAACCCCACAGCGTGGCGCAATGTTAAATATTCACTGTTAAACTGTCGCGCCGGAGTCGGCCTGGAACCCTACCAGGCGTTCACAGCAGAGGAGAATTACACACCCAACTTCAAACACGGCTAAACTAAATCAACCAGCCGATCCAGAATCAGACGAGCATTCTGCCATCTTCCTGCCACACATGCTATCAGGAATTCCTACACTCCCGAACGCTGCCTTATTAACCCTCTTCGTCTCAGTTCACTTTCTTTCTGAGGGAAAACATTCACGAGAGCATTGTTTGCACTTCAGGGCATCTATAGGCATGAGAAAGCCGACTCTGCCTCCTCAAGCATGCCTTCAGACATCTGCAAAATAGGTTGGGTTTTTTTTTCATTCGCTGCCCCGATCCTGCACTGGCAAAGGTCTCTCCTTCTTGGCTTGGCAGGACTTCTGACGGAGGCAGCCGGCAGCGCCGTCCAGGCCTCTCCCCCGCTGCTTGCAGCTTCCTGCTCGCTCTGAGGGAGCCAGGCTGCCTGCCTGCCACTGACTGATAAATAAGGAGCAAAGACAGAAGTCACGCACGTAAACGTTCATTTTAAAAAAAGAACGGGCAAGTTTTGGTTTTTAACACAGCGGCTACCCAGCCGTTACTTCCTCTTTTCATCACAGATGACACAAGATCATTACTAAAACTGAGAGGAAAAGGATGAGGCAGTGAAACATGTCTGTTCATTGCTAAATGCTACAAGGCAATTTTATAAAAAGCAAAGTGATGATATATCTTTTCCACTCTTCCTCCTGACAAAAACTTATCAGAGGAAAGGAGGCCCTTGCGGTTAGCTAAACCAGAATCTCCGAGGCAAAAATCTTTTGCGTGGTGATTTCCTAGCAGGGAAATGAAACGCTGACAGCAGCGGTGATTAACTCGTTTTCTACTGAATGATCAATTGTTTGAAATAGCTTGCCACAGCATCAACATGTTTTGAAGAGCTTTCCCGTGGTTTTGACGTTGCTAAATCCACTTAAATTCCCCGTAAAAACCCTCTATAACCAACCAACCGTTTCTAAGAATATTTCAAATAAGCGACTGTGAGGAGCGAATTGAACATTTTCCACGATGATGGTCGAGCTCAATGGGACTTCTGGATTAATGACACGCCATGAAAAGCCTCCAAAATACAATACAGAATAAATAACGACAACATAGAGAAGTAAGACGCGTAGTTATATCAAGCTGAGTAATACAGCTGCCGCTGCCAAATACAGGAAGCAAAGTGGGCAAAAATTAATTGGGTTTGTAAAAGTTTCAACAGCTCTTTCATTAGGGAACTGTAGATCTAGGCTGCACGTACAACAGTGCATGTATTTACTGGCTGACTTTATTATCTCGATGAACTCTTTATATGTACCCTTATGGTGTGTGTTTCATGCCTTTAACCCTAAATCTTTCAGTACAGATGGGTTCAGCTCAAATATATAAAAATTCCAATAAAAAAAAAAAAAAGAGACATCACAAGTGTCTTTGACTCAGTTGCAGTTGAGTCAAAGAAGCAGCCAAAAACAGTGAAAACTCAAAAATGGCTCCCAAGTACAGTCATCTAAGAGAAGAGGCGATAATAAACAGGAGAGGAGATGGACGGCAAGAAAGTGCAAAAGGGAGAGAGGCAAAAGAGCTGGAGGGAATGTTGGGCAGCAGGAGCCCAGGGCATCTTCTCATTATGACTCGTCTTCTTTCTGCATGTCCCCAGGTGTCGACTGCAAACCTCAAAGCCCAAGGCCAGACCGAGAGACCGGGGAAGACCGCTGTGAGTCAGGGTGCACGAGGAGAGGAGGGCTGCAGCAGAGAGGAGCAGCACATGAAGCGAAAACATGATCTCACCGTTTTACTCTTTCTACGCCTGCAGTATCAATCACAGTAACTGTATCAGCTGGGACAGCTACAGTCCAAAAAAGCCAAGAAGTCAAGTTTGGGAGAGTTGGAGAATGGTCCTTGTGCATTTTGTAATGAGCAGAATCATCACATATGGTTGGTTACACCTGCAAATTCTGCTATCCATCAGCTCCGGCTGTTATCAAATGACTGCAAGAATGAGCCTCAGCTGAGAAGAGGCTCAGCCTTGAACTTAAATAGCTACTTTAATCTCAGTACGCCACCAGTTCTCTCTGTTCCTGCTGAGAAGGAAGCTTCGACTTACTGTCAGCACAAATAGAGACAAAACCCAACCGTTTCAGGCTTCATCTATGAGGGTTGTTGTTATTGCTACTATTATAGAACAGAGTTATGCTTGAACTACATAACCATGGCCACCTTGGCGGGGTTGGCAGTTTTGGATGTCGTTGTAAGTGTATCTACAGGTGTCTGCTAGATTATCACTGCATGTGTAGGGTTGTGAACTATATATGATCCGTAACTGTGTCCCAGAGGACCCGAGGGTCTAAACCTCATCGAATTAAAGGAATCAAAGTAACTACATGCAGAGCCTGACCGTAGACACTTTCTTAAATTTGGATTTACAGCTTGTGATTAAATGCCTTTGGTGTGACGTTACCGCGGCACAATAATACAAGAGACACTCTGTCAAAACAAGACGCTCTAATACAATTTTTGCTCCAGTCTGCAGCAAATCCCATGTGAAACATTAGGGCTCGTTTGTGACGAGGATGGAACAAACGCCTATAGCACCGTCGGCGAGCGACGCACAAAATAAATTTACTCCCTCGTTCTGTTCATGAGCGCAAATTGAATCTGCTTTTGTCTCATCTCGTGACAAATGGATGCTGTCACTGTCACTGATGTGCTGTTTACAGTGGCATAGAGCATCTTGTAATTATTCTGCGAAAGTGAATTTGTATCCTGAGGGATTACTATTTTTGCATGGGGATAATCAAAAGCGATGGAGACGGAGAGGGGACGATTGGAGAGTGATCTCCAATAAAAAAAAAAAAAAAAAAAAAAAAAAAAAGACGGGAATGCCAGCAGAGTTCATGCCAAGCTCAACCTGAACTGGTGGCTTCTTTCAGAAAGTAGCTTAGATAAAAATATTACCAGCAGTACATACAAGACTAAAAAAAGGGAATACTGTGAAATAAATAGATCAGATTATAGTGCTATAATCAAGCAGGATTTGCAACTGTTTAAATAATAACTCACTATTACATACAGTCAAATGCTCACCTATGCTGTATGAGTGGGTCTTCTAACAACCACTTTGGGCTCATTGAGGTTATTTATTTCTCCATCTATAGTTGATCAACCATTATGGCGCTACTTTACTTAATTACTATAAAAAAAAAAAAAAAAATCTTACGCCCTCTCTTCCAGGGAGAGCCGTATCCAGGGCCAAAGATAGGATCACCGCTGTTATTAAAATAAAATACAAAGCTTGGCCAAAACCTTCCTCTGAAACAACTCGCATCGAAATTATCCACTGCTGTTTTAAAAACTTCAAATGAGGGGGGGGGGGAGGGGTCAGAGGTCAATAATTTGTGTGTTTGCATGTCTTTGTAGTCGGCTGCCCCCCAGAGCACTTCAGACGGCGCGGAGAGAAAGCATCAATGCCACAGCAAAATTAAGAACTTTCACATGACGCGGGGAGCCGCGAGGCATCCTCCAAGGATATTTGAGCACTTGATACATCAGTGACCCTTCAGGAGACGGAGAGGAGATGGATATAAAAAATATTGACTGGCTGAGTGTGCGAGGGGAGATTACGAAGCTGCGCAGAAAGCCAAAGACCTTGAACTCTACCCAATCAGATCCTGAAAAGGAAAGGCTTGATTCTAAACTCTTCTGGGGAATCCACCAGGCTTGGTTTTATTTCATTCTTTATTAGAAATAAAGGAACCAGTGATGGAGAGAGACTGCCTGTGTCCTCAGCAGTGATCCGATACCTTTGGAAGCCATAATTCTGTAAAATGCTTGGCCAAGGTCTCTGACAACATGAGAAAGACAGTGCTTAATGTAGCTCAAAGATGGCCTCAGGAAGCATCGTGTTTCAAGTACATTTTTCAGAGGGGGGGAAAAAAAAAAAAAAAAAAAAAACAGAGGTCACAGTTTTTGTTCTTCACAAAGCCCAAAGGCGAGATGACTGTTAAAGTGGTCAGATGACAAACGTCTCATCTGATCTTTAATCCAGTGAAAGGGCTCGCTGCGGGCCTGAAAACAGAAAACACTCACAGGAAGCAGCGTTTGGTAAATTTCACTGCTGAGGGGACAGATTCCTCCACTCCACTGAAGGTTTTTCTGATTTCAGTACAAATTCTAGCTCCATTTACATATGTTTGGCTCTGATCAATATGTCAGACCTGAGTAGAATCTGAGGGAAAGCCTTTCTAACATCTGTGTCTCTCATTTAAAAAGAGAAGCATCTTTTCTTTAGAACCAAGGTAAAATAACTCTTGATGGAAAACACTTTTTTGATAAACTCTGTGGGCTATTTTTAGAAACTGACAATTTTTCTCTGGTTCCCCCTCGACCCTCAACACCCCCATTTAATCCAAACAAAGAAATAAGCCAGAACAATAAAGTTTTGCCAAAGGAATCCACCCCATCAGCTAAAACTCAAAGCAGGATATACTGGCAGGAATCCCTCACCACAGAGACTGATGCAAACATTTGGCAGCCATTTGCCGATCACCCGGTTCATGACACACACCTTGATAGTCGACTTCACAGAGACAACCTGCGTTCATCTGCATCACCTGATGACGCTGGCAGACTCCAGTCTGTTGTCTTTGACGCTGATCGAATGTGGCAACAGAGAAGTGAGTAATAATTGGGTCAACAAGGTATGTCAGCTCTCACTAACTCGTGCCTGAATCATCTCTCTGCAGCAGAGCCAAACCTGATTGTGGAAAGCCTGAATTATTTGGCTGCGATAGGCAACCGCGGTAACATGGCATTAAAAAACAAAGTTGCACCTACGCGGGACCCCCAGATGGGCTAAACAGCATCAAAGTGCTGCCTTAGGTACCTGTGCAAAACAAGATTTTTCCTCTTCCTGGTCTAACCCCCCTTTAAGCTATCCATCTTTCATTTGTTTAGTCTTTTAAAATACAATATTCACATTGAAACTGAACTGTGGTGCAATTGGTAGATTTGCAGTAGCCAATGAGTCATAAATTAGCCATGACTCATACACTGTAATAGGCAAAGGCGTACTTCTTGACCATTTTTTTGATTTATTGTAATTTCAAATAAACCGTCATTTTAAAACTAAACACTCATTCAAATAAATACTTGTGACATTAAACAAAAAACAAGCAAAAAGAAATAAGTTCTTTGATATTAAGAAAAACAATTTAAATCACTCAAGTGTTTTCCATCCTGCATATTTTCCACGAGGATATGAGAAGTCACTTCAAGTGTCCAACTCACTTCCTTGTGATCAGTCAGTCAGTCAGTGCTGGTTTGTGGCAGGTTAACAAAGATACAATAACAGCTAATTCAGGGTTACAGGCTACAAAATACTAACTGATAATAAAATATCTAAGTTCATGAACTAGAATTGCCTGGACTCTGATCTGACATGCCTATAAATATACTTAATTAGCCACACAGTTCAACTTTTACTATATTTAATATAATTATTAATGGTGGTGGTCCTAAGTAGATACAAATTAAATGAACAGCTCCCAAAGCTGGGATTTCTTCAGTTCGTAATGTTGCATTTATTGCATCTCTGCATGGCATTAGTACAAGGCCAACTTATCTGGCCTTTTCCTTTTAATTTCTTTATCTTACTAACAAGCGTTACGACGCATACACAGTCGTGATTTGGACATTATTCTTAATAGCTTGCAGTATCATTTGCAAACTGACGTTTAAAGATTTAAACATTTAAAGATGATGACAGTGTGAACTCATGGTGGCGTTGCTAGTCTGCTAATAAGCTAAGCTAAGAGGAGCTAACGAACTTAGCAGAAACTTTTTTCCAAGTGAATGTCAAGGCGGCGTTTACGATAGAAACTCAAACTTCTTGTCCGGTTCGTATAAATGTAAATCCCTTAAAAAAACTTGTGAGGGAAACAGTTTTTGAACAGTTCAAACCTGGCTGTTGCTCTGGAAATGGTACAGCTTTGCCGTCAGCTAACGGTGTGTCGGTTCTTACCAGGAAGTCAGGACTCTGTTGCTAAGCTATTGCTTCTTCACTCTCAAAGTTTCTCCTGTTGGTTATGGCGGAGCTCGTCTTTGTATTGACTTTCGCTTTCTTTCCAAGGTCGCTCCCGAACAGTCGACCTCTTCTCCTGCGTGGCACCGCCGCCTGAGCGCGACTGGGGTTCGTTTGGGAGGAGGAGAGCCTGTGTTGTAAACCAAACCGCGGCGTGTGTGCGTGTTTTCGGACGGACTCTCCACTAGGCCCTTCTCGGCAGCACTCTCCTGACCCGTGTGACAGTAATGTAAACAAGGCAGCATTCCCAGAGCGCAGGGGAGGGCCGAGTGTCAAAACTGGCAAATACCGCGAGATTTGACGGGGAAATATCCAACACGCGGCAGTTTCCTTTTCTTTAAAATGTTTTGGATGTACTTAATAAATAATAAAGATAACTGCGAATTAAGTGTAAGTCACCCACAAGAAAGCTGAGTCATGAACTGGCACAATGGATCAGAGGTTTTTATGAATGATATCAGTACTGTAGCAAGATTGGTTTGACTTACAAAAAAAAAAAAAAAAAAAAAAAAAAAACTTAATTTGGTTGAAAATATTTTTGAAAATAAAGTTTAGAAACTATTCATACATTCGTGATCTACATAATTATAAATATTTTTACTCAACAATCTTCTGCAGTAATCATGGTAGAACAAATAGACTTAAATATGAACTTCCTGGTGGTTTAATAGCAGTAATCAGTTATAATTACTTTTGAAGTTAAAAAGACATTTCAACAAATCCCAGTCTTAATTTCTACTAAAACAATCCTGGCTGGACTGGAATTAATGTGGATACAGTTTGGGAGAAATTAACTTTATTGCCCATTAGCCACCATTGGTCCTCCAACTCTTTAGACTTAGATATTTTTACCAGTTGATGCCTCAAATGCTGAATGACATCACTGTATGTTTTTTTGTTTGTTTGTTTGTTTTTTAATCCCTAATATATAATGTGGGTTTATCCGCTCCAAGGATATTATTGTTATTGGTCAAAGACCAACGAGAATGAGAATAAATATTGAATCTATTATTCTCATTCTTATAGGAAGACATTGCAATGACATCGTGTTTTTCCTAGCCCTTTAATTTAAATTTTATGTTAGCTCATTCACCATTAGTCCCTGATCTGTTGTTTAAGCTGGTAAACTGAATGTTTACAGTAAAGCTGTGCTACCTGTGGAGAATTATACAAATTTTATGCTAATTACAGAGCAGCACGGTGGCGGTTGGACACTCAGCTCCAACCAACAAGGTGCAATTCCAACTTGGGTCTTTCTATGCAAAGTCCCAGTGCCTGTGGGGGATTTGTCCAGTTTCCTCCAGTCTAATAATTGCACATTAGGTTGTTTGAATTACTGAACATTTCACCAAAAAGAGCCAAGCTTTCAGTTTGGTGTCCAGTTGTAGAAAAGTTCCTAATACACAGAGTCACTGAAAAATGTGGCAGAAACGTTAATGGATCCCCTAAACACACGCACGCACGCACGCACACACACACACACACACAGTCCGGGACTATCATTGATGAAAACGGGTTTGCAGATCGACTCGCACGGATGGCAAGAGCATCTGGAATTGATCAGCTTACGTTGCTTTGATACCAGCCTCGGTGCTGATTTCAGATTGACAATTCAAACACTGCTGATGCACGGGAAGCACATCTGTCTCCTTCCCATCCTGGTTGTTAATAATCAACAAGTTAGGTGGGATTGTGTTTTTCTTCTTCTTCCTACTTCAATGGCCTTTTTTTGTTAACCTCTCTGCAAATACAGAAAAAGGGAGAGATGCCTGGAGTGGAGGATTCCCCCCCTTTTCCTTCAACAACAGTTGAAGATTAAAAGAAACGTCTCACAGAAATCTGTCAATTCCGCCTGTGAATAATGCTGTGTGGAATTTAATGGCGTGAGTTATATTGGGTTTTCTCTACACCCACATTTTCTTTCAATAAGATCAATGGCGCTCAGTGACAGATAGGGACGGTCTTTTGTATCTTCAAATTTCAGGTTTCTGAGGGAATAATTAGATGGATGGATGAAAAGTAATGCATCAGACTGCGAGGGAAGCTGCACCCAGAGATCCTCCAGTTCAACACATGTGCCTCCACATCTGTTTGGAGGAAAACTGTTTCATAATTGTGTTGAATTCCTGTTGTGGTTCTGCGTGCTGATCTGACGCTTTAACCAGGAGGTAACTTTTTTTGCACTTTTTTTGGCTGATGTTGTTTATGTAAAGGTAGGGGTGTCCTTCTGCACGAGTGATTATCCATGTTGGTGATTGGAGGTTACATTTTATCGTGACTGTAGCACTCTATTTGTAATTTAATCTACATTTAGAAGGTTGTTTATTAGCTGATCATTAATGCGTTCTCTCCTCCCTCACCTGTCTCTGTCTCCGCCCCCTTCCTGGTGTGTATAACCTGCTTCCTTCCTCCTCACTGAGTCAGAATATCTCCATGCTTGTGCTCCTGTTTTGCATGTCCTCGTATCCTGTTTAACTTCTGACGTCTGACCCAGAGTTTAGCCTGGCATCCCTTAAATCTTTCCTTTTTCTCAGGCAAAATCTGTGTCGTTCATGCAGCGTTATTGTTTTCTCCTACATAAACACGTCTGTGGAATTCTACCTGAGGTTTCATTTAAATATGCAGGAGTGTTGCAGCCAGGGGCTGAAAGCACACTTTAAACTCTTTAGAGGGAAAAATGTCGATGTTTTCACTCATGTCGTTCTTCTCTTCCTCTGTGTTGCCGATCTGGCTCAGGGGTTAGGCAGGAGTGCAGCGCGGCGCAGACAGAAGCTGCAGTCAAAGCTCCTGTGATCGGGTGCAGACTTCACAGAGACCAGCAGATGGAGGGGAGATGAGCTGTGTGCATCCTGAAGGTTTAGCGAGAACTGAGAGGTTACACTCTGCCGGTACAAAGATGACCTGTCACACGCTGAAATGTGTCGAATCAGTGCAGACGAGCTCCCTGTTTACGCGCCTCACCGAGCGCATGCTATCAGAAGAAGAGAGCAAGAGATTACAGATGGAGATGTGCACAAAATTCCATCTTTCTCCTCGTGTACCTGGGTGAACAGAGGTGGCGTGCACGTGACGCCTGCATTTCCATTTTATACGCTAATTAATGTTACTTTGTCTTCAAAGTGCGATTGCAGTCGATGCTTTTCAGCCTTGAACGCGGCATTTTCAAGGTTGTCTGGACGAGACTCGTCACATAACAAATACCGGTAAATATAGAATAACAGCAGGACAGGGGAAAATAAAGGCTTTATGGCGTCGGGAGAGCACTGTGTAAATGAGGCGCGGGAGCTGGGATATTGTGAAGGACAAAACTGAGAAAAGAGCATTTAAACTCAGCCTAAATCACTCTGCTGCTCAGCGACTCCATGACTGACGGTTGGTTGGTTGTGTTGGGTCTCAGCGTAATCCTCGTCCTCCCAAACACACACATATTTGGTTCATACTTTACGCTTAAACTCCGAATTAGCCTCCGAATTTCCATCAGACCAACACTGTCGGACCTCACAGCATAGTTGAACCCATCTATTAAGACCCCACATATGTAGGAAAACAAAGACACTCTCACACACACAGTGTTCACATTTCGTCCTTAAACTTAATTTTGACCTTTGACATTGAAATGTAATGTAACGCTCTGTGGCCTCAGAAATGAGGCCACATTAACATGGTCCAACCCCACGGGGTTGAAAGCCTATATGAAGACCCTACATGTACAGGAAAACAAATAAACACAAGCACACACATGCACACACAAACACACACACACACATGCAGTGACAGTGGAGACGATGCTAACTGCAGGTGCAGACCATGCCTCAGTGATCATCCCATCCTCTGTTGTGACCCTGTCGCCTGTCAGTCTGTGCATGTAATACGTGGTAATGTATGTGTGACCATGTGTGTTTGTGTGCGAGTGTGTGTGTGTGTACACATAGGCTCTTTCTCAGAGTTTATTCCTCAACTCAGTCACCGTTTAAACTACACATTCCTTCTTCCACACGTGTGTTTCTCTTCAGCTGAGCGGGTTCATTCATGCAAACTAGCCGTGTGTGAACTGGTGATGTGTACATGGTTACACACACGGCTGTGTGTGTGTCCTGTGATGGACTGGTGACCTGTCCAGAGTGTTCCTTCTCTCCCACTGACTGCTGGGAACAACCTGCAGCAACAGGTAACGGATGGGTGACAGGAAGCGCTCTATTTGGACATTATTGATACATTTCAACCTGAAATGATCAGATTCCCTTACGTGTTTCCATCATTTCTGAAGTGGCTCCACACACAACCTGTCTGGGAAAATTAGTCTATTGATCTCGACACAGACAGAAAATCTGTTTAAAATTAGCTGCTAAAGGAAGCCATCATGACTTGTTCTAGTTATTGCAACAAATGGCCAATAAACATTCTGGATTGTGTTAATTTCTCTTTATTTTTGCCTGCTTTTAGAAACAGAAGAGAATACCTGGTGTTGGGGGAAGCCTTCAGCAGGCAGCTGATCCAGAGCCGCCTTTTCAAACACCACTAAGATGCTCCGCAGTTGCCAACAGCTCAGCAGCAAACCCCTGAAATTCTTGTCAACATGAGTCCGCGAGGTTGTCCAGAATTCCGATCCCGCCGCTCTGAGAGTGAGCGGGGGCCGGCTGTGTTTGTTTGTGTTTTTGTTCCAGCCCCGCTTCTCTGTTGGTGTCCAGCCACCCGCCGTCCTCCCGTCAAACCGGGGAAAACAGCCCCGCTGCCACCAGCAGCCCGGCCACCGAGGCTTCCTCTCGGAGCCAGTCAAGTGTTTGCTGCTTCCCACATTGTTGGAATTCAACACCGGTCTGTTTACTGCTCCCCGTGCAGCTCCAAACTCCCTCCTCCTTTTTTTTCTTTAAAGTTTTTGCCTTGCCAACAGAAGCAACCATGGTTTTGTTTGTATTTTATAGGAGTTATAGAATATTATTGTCAACATGGTGCTGGTACAGTAATAATATGATTCAGGTACTATCTGGGCATCAGGGACGTCTTTTTTAAATGCTTTATTTTGCATCTGACAATACAGTGAATCAAAGGAAATAATATACATGTCAAGTAAAATGTTAACAAGAGGATGAGGTGCATGCAAAATGAGAAACTCCTTTTTTTTTTTTTAATTCTGCTTTGTGTGTGCACCCCCACTTCCTTCGCTGGGTACAGCCAGATGGCAAAGCTCCAGCTCTGCAGTCCTCTTCATACACTCATCATGTTTGATGGACGTCCTGCTGCCGAGTCTCAGGGAGGCAGCAGGAGTTTGCAAAATGACACCCGTGACAAAGGAAAACTTCTATTTAGCGAGCACAAGCGTGGTTGGGGTGCGTGGGGGCAGCAGCCCGGCTGTGTGTTGGACGGTGTACGTTTCAGTTACAATGCAGTGGGAAGAAGGCTGTGTGTGTGTGTGTGTGTGTGTGTGTGTGTGTGTGTGTGTGTGTGTTTTCGTACCAGTGGCATCCATGTTTCCCACTGCTGTCACACTGGAGGCCTGATGTCTTTTAATCTGCCTCTGTGAGGTTTTAGTTGACTATGTTACATTAGCATTCGACATTTTTATAGCATTTCTTACCAATACATTGATTTTTTTTTTTTCATCACATGAATAAATATCATACACTGTGAGGTCTCCTTCCGTTGATGGATTCAAACTTTCAGGACAAAAAAAGTTTTTTTTTTTCCAATAAAAAGAAAAAAAAAATCATCTGTTGTACATTTTCAACTGAAAGTTTTTGCTCATTTAGTCCCGATACGCTATCATCCTAACATTGTCTTTGTCTTCAATGGTGAGGAATTCCCATCAAAGGTTTCCCCTTCTCTTAATACTTTAGGGAATTTTCAAACGTCGGGATGTATGGCTGTAATGCCCCAAGATTTGTTCTCCCTGAAAGAAACGATAGAGTAAGAATATATTAACTACAGAGCAACCTGGCTTTAAGGGGTCTGCATTGACTTTGACTTCATTTTAGGTTTATGCATAAATATATATAATAAACTGCATGTCGGTATATCAATATATGCTTTGGAGCATTCCTTTGATTTCAGATTTAACGTCATATTCATGCATTAAAAAGCAAATTCATGTGTCTGACTGCAGGGTTTAGATGCAAATCCATGGGGCATTACCTTAAAAACCATAAACATCATAAAATTGCAAATAGAAATCAAAAATGGAAGCAAAAATGAGGACGTCTGGCTGTCGGTAACGACTGAATGCCTTCTCAGTTTGTTGATGTGGGAAACGAAAACTGCATTCAAGGCAGAACACAAAAAAAAAAAAAAATGGCGGTAAAGTGTAATGAAAAATAAAACCCATTTAAAGCAAAGTACTTTTTTATTCACACAAATTTAATAAGATATATAACAACCGTTTGGTCCATAAATATTTAAGGGGAAATAGTTTCTATACACCATCTTTATCAAGAAACAGGGAAACATGGACAATCTTGATAGAACACTTACTGTACTCAACTATTAACACGAAGATCAATATATAAGGTTCTTGGATTACCCAACTATATCTGAAAGAGTGCACAAATGCTTTCTATGACATCGCTGCCCCCACACACACACGCCCCCCGCCCCCACTCTTTTTTTGTTTCTTTTTTTTTTTTAAAACAGGATACACCATAAAAAGATCTTCGGAAATAAGATGCAAAAAACAGTACAAAACTAGTGAGGCGCCAAAAAGGATGTGAGTCAGTTAACAAAGAACACACAGAATCCTGAATTTCACAAACGTTCTCCCAGGTTCTAGCATAAGGCACGTAGTAGAACTGAGTTAGGCATCTACTTCATGAAGTAGATTTGGAGTACCACTTTGTTCCGCAACAGAACAAACGTGACGCTCGCGGTGGAACGCACCGACCCCGCTGAACTTTGGCTCTATGGCTCCTCCCCCTCTATCTGTCGGCCCGGAGACGCGTTTTCTCGTTGTTCTGTTTGGGGCTGTTCGGTGGCGAGCGTCATGAGAGAAAAAGGGCAAAATGTGGCCGAAAAAGGAGAACAAATGGACAATGATTTCCCGCTGGCCCCCCTCGTGTACGATTACACCTAACTGAAGTCACGTGGACGCTCGCGTGTCAGCTCTACAAATCTAAATCCCTCCCCCCTCCCCCCCACAGTGACGTCATTCTCACTCTGTTTCCCTTAAAAAAAGAAAAGAAGATCACACCCTGAGCAACATGATAAAAACAATAATGCACTTTTCACTGGGCAGTATATTGTCACTGTGCAACTGCTTTGAAGTGTGGATCCGCACCAGGATTTGTCCGTTCGTCTACCACTAATCTGAGAAAGTGCTCCGTCGTGAAAACAATCCATTACAACAGCGCCCGGAACTGGTTGGTTCCTGAACAGTCACCGCTGCACTGATTCCTACTGGTTCTGATATGAATCGTGTGTGTGTGTGTGTGTGTGTGTGTGTGTGTGTGTGTGTGTGTGTGTGGATGCAGATTAATCCTTTTTAAAGGTGTAGTTCTGTGAGATGTCTGTGAGACCAAAACATTCGGAAATAATTAAAGCCTGTTTTCTGGAGTTATCCATATACAGAACATTCTACAAGTTTATTTCCCAAATTATTCCAAAACAGAGAAAGGAACGCTTTAAATTGGATAGTGCGAACACAGTGCATACATATACATGTTTCTGAGGGCAAAATATTCAGATCGATTAAAGATTTAGCGCTTCAAATCAAAAAGTCATAATTTAACACAGAAGAACAAATCATGTAATTGTTTCTTGTGGGACACATGAGCGTTTTTCTAAGGCCATCAGCTTCAACAATGCGCCTTCCAAAATCAATCTCAGCGTGCTGTAATTCAACAGCAATGCGCTTTCAAATGCTACACGTTCAAGCGACTTCCATGTGTTTTAATGCGGCCACTGCTCCTCTTGCACCCAATGTTCTTGTTTGCGTGTACGGTAACAGCACTTCCTGTTCCAAGGAGCTGTCTCTGGTAGATTTAAAGGTGTCACTTAAAAAATAAAACTATAAATCGAGGAGAGGAAAAGCAAAGAAATAATAATAATAATTAAAAAAAACAACTAGAATCAGATTCAGAAAAAAAAAGAAAGAGAAACAGTCTGCTAGAGACAGCTTGTTAGAAAAGGTTTGTCAAGGTAGTTTGCGAAGGACTCCCAGAATCATGGCTGTCCAAACTAGAGGTGACGGAGGTCACTACAGTGATAGAGGGGTTTGTCAGGTCTGTTAGCGTGGCCGCGCTGGAGGGGGGGGTCAGGGCGCCACTGTCAGATGAGGGCGGAGGGACCGAGGTGCCATCGGCCTTATCAACACCTCCGTTCTCCTGTCGCAAAATGTTCCTTCTGAATTTGGCTCTTGCGTTTTGGAACCAAACCTGCAAACCAATCCCAGTGTGGCTTTTACTCGTTTTGTCTTTAACGGTTGACTTTAAAAAAAAAAAAAAGAAAATGGCAAATATCTTGAACAGTAGATCACATGTCAGGCTAGCACAGCTGTTTTATCCTGCCCTCCTCATAAATCACAGCAATCAACCAGTTACACTCCTCCAAACTAAATACAGGAAATTTATCAAAATTCTCCCTTTGTTCTGCTCCACATTACAAATAAACGTGCACTCTCATTTAGAATGATCAGCTACACTCCCACACGCAAGTGTTTACACTTAAGGGGACTGTTTTTGGCTTTTGCATTTAAAAAATCTTCAATTTTTCAGATTAGAACCCCTGGATATACATCTAACAGTCAATGGACCAAACAAACCAAATCAAAGAGACGACTTCTGCATAGGACTGGGGTGAAATGGGAGGAGACGTGGAGGAGGAGTGGGATGCAGACAGAAATGGGGCGATCAGATTGTATTAGAAGAAGATCTCTCTGCTTACCTGCAGAACTCTCTTCGTCAGGCCCGTTTTCTGGGCCAGCTGCTTTAAGTCCTTTGCGTCTGGGTTGTGGTTGATGGCAAAGTAGGATTTCATTGTCCGCAGCTGATGGTGTTTGAAGGAGGTCCGCATGCGTTTGGTCTTCTGCGTGGGGGGGTAGGCCTGCTGGTCCCGGTCCAAGTGGTCGGTGTCGTTCTCGTTGCAGCCTGAGAGGGCAGAGAGCGAGAGCACAGCGATGGGCTCACGGTCCAAAAGGAACAACTCAAAGGATCATTTTGTGGCCTAAAAGCTCTCCTGACTGTGATTTTAATCAGCTGGGAAAGGTTTCAATAATATTTAAATAAAAGAAATAATTATTCAACCTCTAGTTGTATTGTGAGGCGGCAAGGCGTTGATCGTGATTATTGTGCTATTAGGTCTTATTCCATGTGCATATATTTTAATCACACACTGAGACAGAGCTAAATTATTTCTGTTTGCAAAGAAGAACAAGCCTGAAGGGCCCCGTTTGTCGTTAACTCAGAGCTCTGCGTAGCAGAAAACCCCCACATCCACTCGATTAAACGCGCACAAACAAAAAATACTTCATTTATTTTAGAAGGAGAGTCATTTAGATTCATGTCAGAGTCTGATTTTATTTACAAAAGCGGGTAACCAAAATGCTGACTGCAGTTAATCAGACCTTCTCCATAAATAACGATTAGATTTAAGGATAAAATTGTAAATGATCAGGTAGAAAATTCACTTTTTCACAGAACATTCCTTTAATATGACAGCAGCTGACATCTCTGCTCCTCTGTTGGAGCCCCGTCGGATCGTGTTTCACTTGATATCACCCACTAGGGGTCTCTGTATCCAAACAAGACCCGGGTTTCCAGGCTGGCGTGCAATACCCGGCGGACCCACACCTTTCCCCTGCGAGAACCAACATGAACGTGCTTGCTAAAGCAGAAAACAAAACCTCAAACAAAGCCTCATCCTATTTGTCATGAATCTCATTCTCCTAATCTGCGCAGCAACAGATTAACCGGAACAGACGAGACAAATAATAATCTGCGTTTAGCAGGTTTGAAGACGGAAATCCTGACTTTTAAAGAATTACACGGTTTTGTTTTGTTTTTTGTTTTGTTTTTTATTTTTTATACAAGAGTACTTGAGGTCATTAATCCCAACAGCCCATTAATTTAATCTCAGCACATTAATAATGAGCACACAGGCA